>CM057483.1:144922579-146162351 GCA_030035585.1 Dugong dugon | reverse complement strand
GTGATAGGATAATATCTCTAGGCCTACAAGGAAGACCAGTTAATACGACTATTATTCGAATTTACTCACCAACCACTAATGCCAAAGATAAGGAAATTGAAGACGTTTACAAACTTCTGCAGACTAAAATTGATGAAACATGCAATTGAGGTGTATTGATAATTACTGGTGACTGGAATGCAAAAGTTGGAAACAAAGAAGGATAGATAGTTGAGAAATATGGCCTTGGTGACAGAAACGACATTGGGGATGGCATGATAGAATTTTGCAAGACCAACCACTTATTCATTGCAAATACCTTTTTTCAACAACACAAAGAGTAACACCCTGGTGGCGTAATGGTTAAGAGCTATGGCTGCTAACCAAAAGGTCAGCAGTTCGAGTCCACCAGGCACTCCTTGGAAACCGTATAGGGCAGTTCTACTCTGTCCTATAGGGTCGCTATGAGTTGGAATCAACTCAACGGCCATGGGTTTTGTTTTTGTTTTTTATACACATGGATCTCACCTGATGGAATACACAGGGATCAAATCAACTACATTATTTGAAGTACTTACTGATGAAGATCAAACACTACAGCCTTCAGTATGGATTACACCTCAACATAAAGAAAACAAAAATTCTCACAACTGGACCAATAAGCAACATCGTGATAAATGGAGAAAATACTGAAGTTGTCAAGGACCTCACTTTACTTGGATCCATAATCAATGCTCATGGAAACAGCAGTCAAGAAATCAAACAACGCATTACACTGGGCAAATCTGCAGCAAAAGACCTCCTTAAAGTGTTAAAAAGCAAAGATATCACCTTGAGGACTAAGGTGTGCCTGACTCAAGCCATAGTATTTTTAATCACCTCATATGCATGCAAAAGCTGGACAACGGATAAGGAAGACTAAAGAAGAACTGATGCCCTTGAATTTTGGTGTTGGCAAAGAATACTGAATATACCATGGACTGCCAGAAGAATGAACAAGTCTGTCTTGGAAGAAGTACAGTCAGAATGCTCCTTAGAAGGGAGGATGACGAGACTTTGTCTCACATACTTTGGACATGTTTTCAGGAGGGACCAGTCACTGGAAAAGAACATTATGCTTAGTAAAGTAGAGGGTCAGTGCAAAAAAGACCCTCTAGTAGATTTACTGACACAGTGGCTGCAACAATGGGCTCAAATACAGCAAGGACTGTGAGGATGGCTAGGACCGGGCAGGGTTTAGTACTGTTGTGCAAATGGTCGCCATGAGTCAGAATCTACTCACAGCACCTAACAACTACAACAACATGGCTTATTTTTGTTTATATCTGCATGAGGGAGATTTACCAATTCCTTTAATTTGTATGACTTTACTGTTTTCCTTGTGACTCTTTACATAACATATAGCTGTATTTTTTTAATCCTGTGTATTTTTTTTAACAAAGGAGAGTTTGAGCTTATCTTTCTCTTCTTGTTTTATGCTTTATGACTTTTATGTTTTCTTGCATTTAATTTTGCCAAGTGTGGCAGATTTCCCAATTATTTGCTCCCCTCTTATATGAAGATTATACATCCCTGCCAGTTGCCATGTGATTTTCAGAAATGCCCTGTGAGAAGGTTGTATGTTCCTACGTCACTGATGTAAGGTTTGGGCACGTGACTCGATTTGGCCAATATAATGCTAATGAACTGCTTATGCATTCCAACTGAGCAGAAGTAGGAAAAAAAAAACGTTTGTGTGCTCCGGCGCTTTCTTTTTCCCTCTAAAATGAGAAATACAGGTTCCACATAGGGAAAGATCTTTCAGAAAGGATCCTGGAATGAAGTAGACACATGGACCAGAGCCTTGGGAACCACAGCCCAAATGTAACAACAGTGGAAAATAAACATTTGCTGTTGTAAGACACTGAGCGTTAGGGGTTGGTTTTTACCCCAACGTAACCTAATGAAAACTGAAAATACCAAGATCTTTTTTTTTTTTTTAATCTGTGTGGTTACCCAGTTTGTTCCAGATGGCTCCTAATTTATCTAGAGAAATTAAATTACGTATTTATTATATTCTGACCCATTCACAGACCAACTTAATTGAGCAGAAGCACTTCAAAAATGATCCAAGACCTATTTGTTAGGGGTAGAAGACAAAGAAGTGACCCAAATGGCCTATTCCCTCTAATCTTCCCCCTGGGCAGAATAGTTTCAATATCTAGATGTTGTTCCCTGACATGTATATAGTATACCAGGGGTGTGTATTAATTATGCATCTCAAACGATGATTTATTTGCTGCTATCAGTTTCTCAGTTGCCTGTATTGAACAGGAATGACACAGGTGTCAAGTTCAGAATCAATGCATAAGCCAAAAATATAGGAACTGAACCACAGCAGTACCAAGGTTTTTATAATTAGAAGAAGGACAATTTTGTCGTATTACCTTATTTACTCATAAAGCATTCTGAGATCATAATTGTTATTGGTCCTATTGTTTTAGCCTACATAGAGAATCACAGTTTATACGTAGAAATTAAAACAATTATCACTAGGTGTCACCAACCAATGCAAACTTTGCTTTGATTCCAGTTTACACATAATAATGCATTCTAAACCAAAACATAGTATCTAGAATTAAATGCAGTCAATATTATTTTGACTTCTTTTCCAAGGTGAGAAAATAATATAATTTAGGAAATTCCTAAACACCTATTTTGTCTATCATTTTAATCTAAAAATCCAAGTCTCTGTTTTCCTAGGAAATTTTTTTTCTTATTGTTACTCATCTTTTGATACTATTTCTGTTCCATTTCTTTTTATCTGATCTTTAGAGATAACGGTTATCTCTGCTGCTGCATCTCTGCTCACTGACCTCCACGTTTATAATTTCTTAGAATTTATATCTCTTTGCATTTCGTCTCTACCTATTGGGGAGAACTCCTCGAGCTTTCCTCCACCTTAGTGATTCTGCAGTGTCAATTTTCCTCATTACTCTTTCCAATACAGGTTTTTAATGTGTTAATAATTTTCATTTCTTTATTGAGCTTTGTATCTAACACTCTTTTAAGTTCCACTTTCTTTCTTAGCACATCTTATAGCCTATCTCATATTTCTTATGGTCATACTTTCTCAAACAGTACTGTGAATACATAGCACATGCTATCTAATATAGATTTCTGTTTTCTGTAATTGATGCTTTCAAACGCATCTTCTCCTGCATTCTCTCGTATTGTCTCTCTCTCTCTTTCCACTAGCTCAGTGTTGGACTTTTACTCATCAGTCTCCATGCAATTCCAGTTGGCTCATCCTGGCCTGGTGGGAGGATTCCTCCTGCATCACCTCATGGACCCCTTGATGCCATTAGAACCCTCTCAGAGGTAGTAAATTGGAAGCTGGGCAGATGATAGACATTTACATAATCAATTCAATGATTTGGCAGCCAGAGAGAGGTGGTAAGAAAATGAGAATTGTCAGGAATGCTGTCCCTGTGTAGATGCTTCTCTGTGTGCAAATGTTATGAGAGATCCCAGTTTTCTACAGCGAATACCCCTGCCCTGTGCTCAATAACTGGTGTGGCTGCATCTAACCCCTTCCCGAAAGTTTTCTTCACTGGATGACTTCTGAGATTTGACTATGAACATCTGGATTGCCACTGAACTCAGCAGCACTGAGTATTCCCAGAACTCACCCACATCTCCAGAACTTACCCTTCATTACCAAATATGTACTTAAAATGAATTTTCCTGGGAAAATGGTTGAGCATTGACAGAACTAAGTAGACAAGCTCTGGCAGAAATGTTATCATGCTTCCCTTTTACCCTCAATGCTTCTCCCAAAAACCAGCCAAAATTTTCAAAAGAATAGAGAGAGTAATGACAAGAAGGGAAAGAAGGCTTTTCATTGTTGAAAAATTTACTTTCATCTTTGGAATCAGAAATCAACTGGCCAGCAAATTTTCGAAGTTTGGCTGGCCTTATTTTCAACTGGCATTTCAAACTTTTTTCACTTTGCTAAACTTACCTTCTTACCATGTTAAATTTACCTCTCTATTCACAGTACACACGGAAATAACCAAATGGGAATCCATTCACCTTCCTGCCTCAAAACCTATAAACCTACCTGTATCCTCATCTATTCTTTCTCCCTTTCCATTTTAATGGAAATGATATCCATTTTCCTGTACTAATGTTGATCTCCTAACCTGTCTAGAACCCTAACCTCTCCCCGCATAAATAATTCAAGGATCATTTATCCCATAAGCCATTTTTGAAACCTTTCTCTTCCTCATATCTAATCCAACACTTTCTTCTCTCAATCTTTGCTGCTATCAGCCTACACTAAATAATCATCATTTACAGGCGGGACCACTGCAATAGCCTCCTACTGATCTACCCTGATCAACTACTGTAGTCTCTAATTTGTTCACTATATTATAGCCAGAGTGATCTTTCAGAAATGCAGATCTGATCATGTCCCTCCACCACTTAAAACATGTCAATGCTTCCTATTGCTCTGAGGAAAAAGCAAAATCGTTAACATGTCCAACAATGCCCTGCATGTTCTAGACCATCCCAACCTCTCTAATCTAATCCTGTAATCTACCTTGCTTCTCATGATCCCAAAGCCTTTGTGCATAAATTCTCTGGGCACAGAATGTTGTTCCCAACCCTCATCAATTCCTACTCACCCTTCAGATTTCAGCTATCCCGTCATTCCCTTGGGGAAGCTTTTCCTGACCTCCTATCGCCTATCTCCCTGTTAGAAGGTAAGTTCCAGGAGGGTAGGGAAAATATATTTTTTATCACAATGTTATCTCCAGTACCTGCATAATACAAAGAACAGAGTACATGATGAATAAATATTTTTTAATTAATGAAGACTAAATATGGGAGGAGGAATCTATAATGGAAGCTGAGCAGAAACAAATATGGAAGTAGGGGAACTCAGTAGAGCCTTTACCTTCAGAAGCAGGGGTGAGTGAGGAGCATTTCACAAAGGAAAGGAAAAATAAATACATCAAAAGCTGCTGGGAAAGTCAAATGGGCCCATGGAGTTAACCAATAGGTAGGTAATTGATGACTTTAGGGACAGTGGTTTCAATGGACTCATGGAGGTAGAATCTAAACTACAGCAGGCTGAAGAGTAAAATGGAGAAGGGGAGATAGCGCATGTAGACGAGTCTAAAAATGTCTCTGGAGGAAAAGAGAGAAATAATGTGGTGTGTGTAGCAATATGTGGGTTAAAAGGAGAGCCTTTTATTTTACTATGGGAGAAGGATGTTTATGTTTAAATACTTACAGAAGAGAGTCAGTTGAGAGAAAGATGAAAGAATTAGAGCATATTTGTAGAGTAAGGTTGATATTATTTTTGTTAAGATAAATAAAGTAGATTCGCCTGAAATGAGTTTTACTTCCCAGCCACCCAAGGCAGATTTTTAAAATCAAGAAAAACAATTAATAATTTAAAAATATAATAATTATAAAAAGTCTTAAGGTTAACATACATACATAGGATTCATGCTCTTCACCCCCCACCCCTGGGATATCACCGTAGAGTTAGGAATCGCTGGAAATTTAAGTTTTGAGACCTTTGATACTGAAATGAAAGTTGAACACCACAGTCTTGTATTTAAAAGTTATTTTAATTGGTTTGGTTTGTAAATAATGCTAATTTTTCCCTGCTGGAAATTTCTAAAGCATACGCCTGGTTGTTGTTGTCCTTTTCATTCTCATTTACAAATTGATTACTGTTCAGTAGCATGATAATGGTAAAAGAGAAGAGGAGTAGAGGCCAGAAGGGCTCAGTGTCAGCTCTAGCTCTGTTGCTAATTAGCTATGGGACTTTGTCCATACCGTTTAATCTTTCCTGCCTTACTTTCCTCATCTGTGAAATAAGGAATAATAAGGTCTACTCTACTTTTCTACCAGGGTATACATATGAGGATCAGATGTGTTCATGCATACAAAAGTCCTTTTACTAATTTAAGATACTATACAAAGTAGCTGGACGTGAAGCAGGAGACATCAGTGCAAATTGTTGTTCCATATCTCCATATCTTTCTAGGCATGTGACTTTGGGTAGGTTCCTTTAACACTTCTACTCCTCAGTTCCCCCACCTGAGAAATGGGGGTGATGTTTGCTACCATCTCAGAGTTTTTATTAAGAGTAAATGAATTGTGAACGAAATAAGACAGAATACTTATTACATGTTCCTTGACTTGAGATTTATTTTGCCTATGGGTTTTGTTCTTCTCTTTTCAATCTAGGGAGAGATGACTCTACTTTGAATGGTTTGACATCAGACAGGATTCAGAATCATTTACAGTCTTGCACAGCTTCGCTATTCAGAGGGTGATCCCCAGACCAACAGCAACAGCTGCATCACTTGGGAGCTTATTAGAAACGCAGAATCTCAGACCCCAATCCAGACTTATAGAATTAAAATATGCCTTTTAACAAGATTCCCAGGTGATGTGTACACACTTAATTTTGAAAATTCACCGTTTAACAAGCCATCCAGTTGTAAGGAGTGGGTTCAAAGAGAGCAATGTCTGTGCTCTAACCTATGATGCCATTTCCTCCCGTTCATTTTCCTTTGTCTTCAGTCCCCCAACTCTGTTTTACTATGAAAATGAAATGAGCCAGAAAAGAGAAAAATGGAGCGAGAAGCTGAACAAGCTTCAAATGTGTTTGTGAAGCGGTTTTACACTAGGGCAAGAATTCGTCCCAGAGCTGCCACGTGCCTTTGTACTGTCGCTCATTAGATTATCTCTGCCTGGAATATCACTGTCAAAGTGGGGGCCTTCTTATTCTCCCTACCCATCTGTTCTTTAACTTGTCATCAGCGTCAAAGGCAATATCAAACTGTGCCGTGCTAAGGAGAATGTCCAAGTTACTGCTCATTAGCAACCAAGAAGGCCACAGTTCTACAGATTTCCCTGGTGCTTTCTCAGAGGTGAAGGTGAAATGTTGAAAAATATTCAAGCATTACATTCAGAACTTTTTAATAGGCATTTAATGGTATGCTTTTTTTATTGTTGTAAAAATACATATAACACAACACTTGCCAATTCAACACTTTCCAGCTGAACAATTCAATGATATCAATGACATTAATCACGTTGTGAAACCATCAACAAAGTATGCCTTTTTTTTTTTTAATGTAGGAAGTTAGAGAATAAAGTTGAGTCTGTTTCAATAAATTTCAATAGCATGGAGTCTGTATCTCCCATTGGCAAAAGTCTTTTTCTTTTCTTTCTTTCTTTGTTAAGTGATCAATTTGAAGACTGAGGAAGCTTGTTACCATGGACACTGATGATATTTCAGCAGTGAAGCAGGTTTGCACATTACTGGTGAAGGTAAGGTAAGTCCACCTTAGTTCAAACCAAGAGCTATAGCCTTTTGCTAAATATCAAGAGAGTCATCTTGTCAGTGTTCTGAAGGAAAGTGATTTCCAAGTTATGTCGAATAGGTTATCATCTCCTGAGCGGAAAACAGACATTACGAGAATAAATGTATAGGGGAAGTTATCAGGGGAATGTTTCCAGATGAAGCCCACAATTTTTTTAATTGCTCTCTTTCCTTCATTAAAATTCTGCCTTTAGATGGCAAATGGTCCTTTAAGCACAGCCTCGAAGACTTTGATTTATGGAAAAACAGATGTTAGCGTAGCTTGATTTAAATATCTTTGGGGGTAGCTATGATGTTAGCAGCAGTATATATTTTGTTTATGTGGAGGCCTCCCACACAACATTTAAAGATTGGTGTGTCCCTAGGTGAGGGAATTGTTGCTCTTTACTTCACGCTAACAGGCTCAATTTTTCAGTCTGCAATTAAATAGCCCATAGTCATCCTGAGGGACTGCTAAAACGGGTGCTAGTGAAGCAAACCTTGATGTCACGGCAAATAAAGGCTAAGAAGGTCTAAGAAATCAAGATGATTAAATAGTCATACCCACCAGGGCTCTCAGAATACAGTTAGCAGTAATTGTGAGCATTTGAAAGAAACACAGATCCAGCTACTGCTAAATAAAATCAAGGCTGAAAAACGGATTCTGCTTTTATGATCTGGGTGCAAAACTTAGAAAAGAAAAGGTACAAATGAATCTTTGCAAAAAGGCCAAGAGCCAGAGAAAAAAAACGGAAATTCAAACAAGGAAGCAAGTTTGCTGTAAATGACATTAGCTTGGATATTATGTGTTTGTTTCACATCCCAAGTTAGACTGTGGTCCTCTTCTAGGTATAAGTATGCACTCATCACAGGTGTTCAGCCTCAGGGTAAAACAGACCCATTTGATCATTTTAAGATTCTCATTTTGCTTACCTTTTCACTTTTGGCTGTTGAGAGAACAAAACTCCAGTGAATCAGCCTCTTCTGTGCTTTTGTTGTTGTCAGTTACCATCAAGTCAGCCTCTGACTCATGGTGACCCCACACAATGGAATGAAACGCTGACCAGTCCTACACCATCCTCATGATTGGTCTCGGATTGTACCACTGTGATCCATAGGGTTTTCCCACACCATCCTCATGACTGGTCTTGGATTGTACCACTGTGATCCATAGGGTTTTCATTGGCTGATTTGGAGACAGAGTTTACCAGACTTTCTTTCCTAGTCTAACTTAGTCTGAATGCTCCACCAAAACCTGCTCAGCATCATAGCTACATGCACGTCTCCACTGACAGATGGTGGTGGCTGTGCTTGAGGTGCATTGGCTGGGAATTGACCCTAGGTCGCTGGCATAAAAGGCGAGAATTCTACCATCGAACCACCCCTGCCTGCTTTCCACTGTTTGAAAATAAAAAGGAGAAAATGAAAATGAACCAAGAAGATATCAGACCCTTTGTTCTTAGGCCGGCAGGTGACTTCCATGATCTGACGTAGTTCCCTAAAAATTCAGCCCTTACTCTTCCAGAGCATCATCTCCAATTAAGATCAGTTTATAATTAGACAATATAAGCAGCTATCTAGGTCATATGACTTGACTGGAGCTGCAAACTGAGATACTGCCTCAAAGTGGTTCCTTCTCTGGTTATGCCTTTTGGGAAATCCCCTCTCAAATTTTTTTTTTTTTAAAGACAACAACAAAACATTTTGTTTGTATTCTTATTATAAAAGTAATACATTTTTACCGAAAAATGTTCTAAAATACAGATAAACAAAGCAAAAAAAATAGCTTTAAATTCACCACCTAAGGAGAGACTGCTGTTAACATTTATCCATTAAGTGTTTTCTTTTTTCAGTACATATATGCACATTATAAAAAATAATGTCTTGTAATTCAACAGCTCCCCTCAACAATGTATGGAAAAAGTCTTATCACTGTGTGTTCTTCCACAATATTACTTTTTAAAATTGAATAATACACTACTGTGTGAATCTATAATAATTTTTTTTATCCACTCCTATTTGGGAATGTTTGTTATTCTTTAGTTGTTATAAACAGTGCTGAGATCAATATTACTGTAGCTCAGTGGTTTTCAGTCAAGGGCTATTTGCCCCCCACCCCCGCCACAGACACATCTGGCAATGTCTGGAGACATTTTTGGTTTTCACAACTAGGGCATGGGAAGGGGGAAGGTGCTGTTGACATCTAGTCGGTAGGGGCCAGGGATGCTGCTAAACACCCTACAATGCACAAAACAACAAGAAATTACCCAGCCCAAAATGCCAATAATGCCAAGACTGAGAAACCCAACTATAGCTGAATCTTTGAGCAAGTCCAAGATTATGTCTTCGGGATAGATTTCCTTGAGGCAAAATTTCTAGGATGTACAAACTGTTATACCTTCTGATTTGTATTGCCAAATTGCTTTCCAGAAAAGATAAGCTAATTTACATTCTGAACAGCACCATTTCCAACACTAATTCTAATAATTATTTTAAAAATCTTTGTGACTGTGATGGACACAAACTACCACCTCTCTTTAATTTTGACCAGGCTACTTTTAAAATGCAAATGGTATCTGGGAGGTCAAGTCCATCAGGCGCATTATCAGCCATCAGCTGCTCTGTGATTTTCAGTAAGGAATTGGATGTTATCTGAGAACATAAAAATCTCCAGGGTTCTTTTTTCGAATACAACCCCCTTCACTGAGAATCCCTGTGTAAAATGTAAAATTTGCCAAACGAATTCATTCATTAGACAAACTTTATGGATTATCTACTATTGGTTACCTACTCTGCATGACAGGTTAAAGAAATAATAGTAAGAGGCAGGGGAAAAAAAAAGACACAGTCATTACCTTGACTGCATTTAGAGTTAGTGAATGATGACAGTTTAAAGCCATTGTCGACCAAATGGGGTATGTATAACACAGGGGGCACACAAGACAACCCTTTAGAGAAAATCTGCATATATTCAGTTCTCATCTAAGAAAAAAAAACTAAGCTTTGCTAATTTTTAATATATGGGTTGACATTTGCACTCTAACTTTGTCCTAATATCGGACAGTCATGTGACGCACACAGTTCTCAATTTCAGGGACAGCTGGGAGCTCTGAGGTGTCCTAACAGAGAAAACCTAAATGTGTTCCAGTCAGTGTGGGCCCAGTTAAGTGGGTATTCACAAATCATATAGTTGGCATAGTGGTTAAGCGCTATGGCTGCTAAACAGAAGGTCTGCAGTTCGAATCTACCAGGCGCTCCTTGGAAACCCTATGGGGCAGTTCTACTCTGTCCTATAGGATCGCTATGAGTTGGGATCGACTCAACGGCAACGGGTTTTTTTTTTTTTTTAATATATATATAGTTTCAAATGAATTAACTCTCACTCTACGGACAATTGGTTTATAAAGATTTCAACAAAGAAATCATGAGATGAGATAATAGTCATAATGAAGGCACACGTAAACTATGCAAAAATGACAAAGGTGATGACATTTCTCCCATAGTAAGTGGAGCTCTTTTACCAGTCACATTATGAGTAAGAACACGAATGATCTAAACAGATCTGAGAAGCACTGGGCCAACATTCTTTGAAATTAAGACTATTTGAAATGTACTTTTAAATCCACAAGTGTTTATTGTGACTGAAATGTTAACTAGTAATAACATGAAGCCATCATGATTACCAAGGCTTTCAAAATGAAGCATCCAGAATGATGTTAATAATTTTTGTAAGAAAAGAAAGTTTTATAATACCATTATGACAGAAAAACACAAAATGCCAATACTTAAAAATATTGCTCATTTCATTTTCTTATCATATATAAATAACATACATACATATACGTGGCAGTGTATGTATATTTAAAAAAAATTGCCATCGAACCCCGAGAGTATGGCCCCCAGACACCCTTTTAGCTCAGTGGTGAAGTTACCTCCGAGGTTCACTGTTCAGCCTGGGAGTGGACAGCCCCGTAAAACCAAATGAGACTAACGAGGTACAGGAGTCCAGTGACAAGGGCCAGAAGGCAGACGGAGACAAGGAAGCTCGTGATAGGGAACCCAAGGTTGAGTAAGGATAGTGTTGATGTGTTGTGAGGTTGTTAACCATTGTCATAGGGCAACATTTGTAGTAACTGTTAAATGAGAAACTATTTTGTTCTGTAAGCCTTCATCTTAAGTGAGAATAACAGCACAATTGGAAGAGTGTAGTCAATGTCACTGAACTGTGCATGTAGAAATTTTTGAAATGGTGTATCTTTGGCTATGTGTATTTTCCCCCCAAAAAAAGGTTAAGAAGGGAGAGGGTTGACATGCTGTGGGGTTGTTAACCAATGTCATAAAACAATACGTGTACTGCTGTTTCATGAGAAACTATTTGTTCTGTAAGTCTTCACCTGAAGTACAATTAAAAAAAAAAAACAGAAGACAACAACAACAACAAAAATTGCCATCGAGTCGATCTCAACTCATAGCGACCCTATAGGACAGAGTAGAACTGCTCCATAGGGTTTCCAAGGAGCGGCTAGTGGATTTGAACTGCTGACCTTTTGGTTAGCAGCCAAGCTCTTAACCTCTACACCACCAGGGCTCCACCGTGTATATTAGTGGTGTTCAATTCTAAGGCATCAGTATCACCTGAGGAGCTTTAAAAAACTAAATGCCTGGGACCCACTCCAGATATTCTACTATAATTAGACTGGGATAGGACCCAGTCTTCAGTATTTTTTAGAAGTTTCAGATGATTTTAATGTGCAGTCATGGTTGAGAACTGCTAATGAATACAATTTAAGAATAAATATAAATGAACTTTCGTGAAGGGAAAAACAACACATAATATAGGGGAAGTCAGCACAACTCTACCAAGGCAAAGTCATAGAAGCTTCCTAGACACATCCAAACACCTTAAGGGACTGAGTTACTGGGGCTGAGGGCTGGGGACCATGGTCTTGAGGGACATCTAGGTCAACTGGCATAACGTAGTTCATAAAGAAATTGTTTTACATCGAACTTTGGTGAGTAGCATCGGGGGTCTTAGAAGCCTGTGAGCGGCCATCTAGGATACCATCTATTGGTCACATCATGTTCAGAGCAAAGGAGAATGAAGAAAACCAAAGATGTAAGGAAAATATTAGTCCAAAGGGCTAATGGACCACATGAACCACAGCCTCCACCAGCCTGGGCCCACAAGAACTAGATGGTGCTCGGTACCACCACCTACTGCTCTGACAGGGATCGCAATAGAAGGTCCCAGACAGAGCAGGAGAAAAATGTAGGACAAAATTGAAATTCGCAAAAAAAAGACCAGACTTAATTAATGGTCTGACAGAGACTGGAGGAACCCCCGAGACTATGGCCACCGGATACCCTGCTAACCCAGAACTGAAGCCACTCCCAAAGTCCACCTTTCAGCAAAAGATGAGGCAGGCCTGTAAAACACAATAACACAAATGTGAGGAACTTGCTTCTTACTTCAATCAAGGATACAAGACTAAATGGGGAACACCTGCCCAAAAGCAAAGCTGAGAAGGCAGGAAGGGCCGGGAAAACTGGACGAATGGACAAAGAATCCGAGGTGGAAAGGGAAAGGGGGAGAGTGCTGACACATTGCAGAGATTACAGCCAAAGTCACAAAATAATTTGTGTATAAATTTTTGAATGAAAAACTAACTTGTACTGTAAACTTTCACCTAACACAATAATAAAAAAAAAACTAAATGCCTGAAACCCACCCCAGATATTCTACTACAATTGGTCTGGGGTGGGACCCCATCTTCAGTATTTTTAAAAAGTTTCAGGTGATTTTAATGTGCAGTCATGGTTACGAACCACTAATGAATACAATTTAAGATTAAATATAAATGAATTGAAGTTATGTGCTGAAACTATTTTTACTGATGAAGTGAGTGCACAATCAAAAAATTGGAAAGATTACTGGTCTAGACAAATGACCCTGATTAGCCATAGATGTACATATGAGTGAATGTGAAGAAGGAAAAAAGGCTGAGACATAGGACAGGCGATTTTTAATTCATGGTGCAAAGGGTGGAGATTGGATGGGTGAAGAGAAGGGAAAGTGTAAGGGGAGGAAAACATTTGGATAAAGAGTTCTGCGCTAGTCAGGCAGATGAGGCCAGCTAGCGATCACTGGACATCTGAATAGGAATAGATACTGATCTAATACACAGTAAGCTCAGGGTTCATGGTACATTATAGCTACTATCCAAAAAAAAAAAAAAAAAAAAAACCCACCAAAAAAACAAACCAGTTGCCATTGAATTGACTCTGACTCATGGTGATCCTATGTGTGTTAGAGTAGGACTGTGCTCCATAGGGTTTTCAAGGCTATGATAGTTCAGAAGCAGATCACCAGGCCTTTCTTCTTAGGCACCTCTGGGTGGGTTCAAACCACCAAGCTTTCGGTTAGTAGTCATTTGCGCCACCCAGGGACTCCTTATATGTACTACAGGCTTTGTATTCATGAAGAATATTGTTCCAATGCAATCTAAGACCTTAAAATATCAAAGATGAAACAAAGAAGAAGAGGAGGAGGAGAAGGAGGAGGACTAGGACAAGGAGGAAGAGAAGAACAAAAAAGTTTTAAAATCTGCCTATTAACAAAGGCTGAATCAGAAGTAGGCTTTGCTTGTTTTTTGTTTTGTTTGTCGGGTAACTGTAGAAAAAAACTTAATGATAACATTCAACTTATATTATTCAGATATTCTATTGTTTAATAGATTTGCTACAATTTTCAGCACAGTGGGATCCAACTTTTTTTGATCATGCATCCCCATCCGTAAAAAGTGAGCATCCACCCCTCAAAAATTGTATACATAGTTATTTATAAATTGTGTACATACCGCATTAAATGTATTCGTTAAGTACCTTTAAAACAGACCCAAATGTAGAAACATAAAAAAAGGTGAGATAATGATGGCATTATTTTAAATGTATTTCCACAGTGTTAATGTCACATTTTTATCACACTAAAAGTATTATTAATAATAACATTTTAATGAGCACGGTGTGATTGAATAGGCTTCATTATTTTTAGAAATCTTGGTTTAACATTCTATAATGGAGCTATTCTTGTTTCAATGGTTCTCAGCCCTAAAAAACATATATTTTATTAAATTGCTGAAAACGAAATGGAAGAGATCAGTTTGTGTTTATGAAACTGAAATACTATTTTTCACTTATTAACTCATAATACTATTTGTAATTCTATCCATCAGTTATTCGAAGTTTCTGTTGAAAAATTTTTAAGCATGCAGATTTCAGACTTCTTAGAAGTGACACATTTTGAACACCAAAATCATATAGCAAGGAAATTTTTCCAAATATCCGTTATCAAAATGATATCTCCATAAAAAATAAAAAAAAACTCATTGCCATCAAGTCAATTCTGACTCATAGCAAACCTAAGGGACAGAGTAGAACCACCCCCATAGGGTTTCCAAGGAGCCGCTGGTGGATTTGAGCTGCTGACTTTTTGGTTAGCAGTCTAGCACTTAACCACTGCGCCACCAGGGCTCCAATGTCTCCATAGCATAAGTATTTTTCAAAAGCAGTTACTTTCTCACCTGTTAACGGCTTGCCTTTAACTTGCAGGGATAAATACTGTGTTTATTTGCTGGCACCTATTTGCTAGGCAGCCTGCTACTGACTTGTCAGCACATAAAAGTACAACTCAGAAATTAGGCGTTTTGAAAGAAATCAATGTTTAACTCACCTTTTGACAATTCTTAAGTGTTCTGTGACAAGATAACTGGTGAGTTTTTTTAAAAGGAGGCTGTCTCCTCAATTATCTTTTCCATTTTTAAACGTGATTTTAAAACCGTAATGTAAACTATAAAATGTCTACAGAAATGTATGTGTGTATATAGAGACAGAGTTAAACAGTTTAACGAATATTTATATAAATCCAAGAAATAAATCCCAAAGGCACCACCTGTGAACCCCTCCCTAATCAGGACTTCCTCCTCCCACTCCACTAGAGGTCACCATTATACTGACTTCTTGACTTACCATTTCCTTGTTTTTACTTTTTACCCTTTGTTGTTATTGTTGTTGTTAGCTAGAGTCCAGCTGACCTTCAACTCATGGCGACCCCATGAACAATGGAACAAAATGCTGCCCAGGCCTTCGCCATCTCCATGATCAGTTACAAATCAGATCCTTGATCCATAGGGCTTTAATTGGCTGATTTGGGGAAGTAGATCACCAGACCTTTCTTCCTAGTCTTAGTCTGGAAGCTCGACTGATACCTGTTCGGCATCATAGCAACATGCAAGCCTCCAATGACAGATGATTGGTGGCTGCTCATGAGGTGCATTGGCCAGGAATGGAACCGAGGTCTGTGAGATTCATTTATAGTTTATGTGTGTGACTATGGTTTACTTTCATTGCTATGCAATCATTCGTTTATCCATTCTAATGGCGGACATTTGATTTGTTTCTAGTTTGGGGTTATAATGAAGCTATTCTAGTTCTTGTACATTGTCCCAGAACACAAGTGCACATATTTCTCTAAGATATAGAGAAGTGTGGCAAGAAATTGCTGAATTATAGTGTACGTGTATCTTCAACTTTAATAGATAACACCAGATTTTCAAAATGGTTCTACCCATATGCATCCTATCCAGCAGTGTATGTAAGTTCCCACTGTGGTACGTTCTCATCCACACTTGGTATTATCACTTTGTTGTTGCTGTTTTACTAGCATATTAGTGTATATTTATATCTAAACCAGTTAACCAGTTGCCACTGAGTTGATTCCATAGAACTGTGCTCCACAGAGTTTCCAATAGCTGATTTTTTGGAAGTAGATCACCAGGCCTTTCTTCCAAGGCATCACTGGATGGATTTGAACCATCAAACTTTCTGTTACCAGCCAAGATCTTTAACCATTTACACCATCCAGGGACTCCATACTTATATCTTAGAGTAGTTTAATTTGCAGTTTTCTGATTACCAATGAGGTCGAGTACCTATCATCCTTGACTGCAGTCCAGACTCCTGACCCATGGAAACCTAAATAATGTGTGCTGTTTTAAGCCATTAAGTTTGTGGTAATTTGTTACACAACAATAGAAAATTAACAAAATGAATAATGAGACTTTTGTTTCTTTCTTTCTAAATCTCATACCTTTTATTTATTTTCTTGCTTACTGTGCAGCTGAATGAACACGGTTATGAACATTCCTGTCTTTTTCCTTATTGCAAAGAAAAAATTTTCAGTATTTTATCCGTGTTATGTTTATAGATCTCTTCTGTCATATTGAGAAAGTTTCCTTCTATTCTTCTTTTGCTAAGTTTTTCTTTTCATCATTAGTAAATATTGAATGTTGTCATATGCTAAACCTTCATCTATTGAGATGATCAGTTAAGTTGTCCTTTTCGTCTGTTACAGTGATTGAGTTGTTAGTATTTAACCACCCTTGATTTGCTCGTGTTTAACAAAACTCGCATTTCTGAAATTAACTCAATTCGATTTAATATTAATGAGTGAATTGGCCTGGGGTTTTCCTTTTTCACGTTGTTCTTGTGGAGTTTTAGTATCAAGGTTAGGTTAATGCCCTAACATGAGTTGGCAATTATTCCTTATTTTTCTATTTTTTTGGATAATTTGTGTATTTGTGTATTATTCTTTTTTATTCCTTGAATGCTTAGTAGAACTCCCTGGTGAAGCCACCTGGACCTACGGTTTCCTCTGTCCAAAGATTTTTTACTAGAGATTCAATTTCCTTAATTGTCCTTAGATTCTTTAATTTTTAATTTGTTCTTGAGTCAGTTTTGGAAAGTTATACATTTTTAGACATCTGTCCATTTTACTTAAATTTGAAAAAAAAATTATTATTATAGATGCAACACCTGTAGGGATGTCGCCTTCTCTGTTCCTGATATTACTTATTTTTGCTTTCTCTCTTGTTTTCTTGGTCAAGTTTTCCAGAGATTTGTCAATTTAAGAAACACCTTTCAGTTTAATTGCTATCTTGTTGTGTATTTGTTCTTCTGTTTCATCATTTTCTACTCTTTAAGTTTTTTAAATGCTTTGAGTTTATTTTGCTGTTTTGTTTCTAACTTCTTTCATAATATATATATTTAAAGCTATTCCATTCCATCTAAGTATTCTTGAGCTGCATCTCACCTGTTTTGGTTTAAAATGTTCATTAGTCTTCCCTTCAAAATATTTTCCATTATGATTTTCTTCTTGGACCGGTGGATTTAGAAATCTTTTTTTTTTTTAACTGCCAAACATATAGGAGTTCGTAGTGTTTTTGGCGTTACTGTTGGTAAAGATTGGTGTGGTGTCAAAACTTTGACATTAATAGAAAAAAATTTATGGCACAATATGTGGTCAATTTTTAAAAACTGTTTTATTTCTGTTTGAAAAGAATAAGTGCTCTGCAGCTATTGGGCACAATGTTCTACATATGTCCATTAGCTAAAGTTTGTTCATCACAATTAAATTTACTGTCTTGTTTTTTTCATATGTTTTGGACCTATATTATTAAGCATATACAAACTCACTGTTTATACTGTCCTGATGAGTACAACCTTAATTATAATATAGGGTCACTATGAGTTGGAATCCACTCGACAGCAATGGGTTTTGACCCCTTTTTAGTGAGAAATGCCTTTTCACTGAAAGTCTTTAATTGGTATTTGCATGTTAATTTCTTTCATTATTTTACTTTCAACTTTTCTGTATCCTTATGCTTTATATGAATTTTTTATAAACAGGATATACTTGGATTTAGTTATTTTTTTCCAGTGTGACAATCTTTGTCTTTTAAGTAGAATATTTAATAGCATATCCAATTTAATGTAATTTTTGATCATTGGGATTTGCTATATCTCCTTTTTTACCTTATAAGTTTCCCACCTGTTCTTCACTCTTTTTATCTCCTTTCTTATCTTTTTTTTTTGTTGTTTGTTTCAGAGATACTTTGTTTTTCCATTAACTCGTTTGAAAATTACATAGTGTGTTTCTATTCTGCTGTTACTAGAAATCACACTACATATAACAAATTGCATCATTATAAAATTAATCAATGCTTTTACCTTTCTCCTGGAAAATCTGAGTACCCTAGAACAATTAAGACCCTCAACAAGATGGATTAACACAGTGGCTGCAACAACGGGCTCAAGCATAATAAGTGTGAGGATGCAGCAGGACCGGGCAGTATTTCATTCTGTTATACCTGGTATCTCTGTAAGTCGGAACTGACTCGATGGCACCTAACAGCAACAACAGAACAATTAAACTCCACTAACCTCCTTCTTAGAGTCTCTGGGTGGTGCAAATGGTTACTGTGCTTGGCTGCTAACCAAAATGGTGGAGTCTGAAGTCCACTCAGAGGCACCTCAGAAGAAAGACCTGGCAATCTACTTCCAAAAAGCAGCTATTGAAAACCGTCTGGAGCACAGTTCTACTCTGACAGACATGAGGTCACCATGAGTCAAAATGAACTTGATAGCAACTGTTTTCTTTTTTAAAAACCCCTTCTAACAGATGTTATTGTTTACCTATATTTTAATTCTAAGTTTTAACCATATGAGACACAATTATTATGATTTTATTTAGTCACCCTTCATTTAGATTTACCCTCACATTGACCACTCTTCGATTTTCATTATTTTTGTAATCTCAGATCTTCTGTCTGAGATTACATGTCTTCTCCCTGAAGTACCTTTCTTAGAATTTCTTTAGGAAATTAGGATTTGCTATGTAAATGCTCTCAGGTTTGTCTGTCTCATTGTTGGTATGAGAATATCTTTATTTTGATCTCATTCTTAAAAATTACTTTAACTGGCCACAACTATAGGTTAGCAGTTATTTTCTTTTAAAGCACTGAAACATTATTGGAAAAAAAAAAAAAGCAGACATCTGGAACTCCAGTCATGAAGGTCAAATTGTTCACACTTATAAAAAGGCAAATGACTATAAATGTAATAATTATTTGTTAATGTAGGAATTGGCCATGCAGAAGAGTGGAAACTATCTTAAAGGTCTCTACCTGCATCAAAAGGAAAAGTCGAGCCTCTGCTTTAACTACTTGGGAGTTTTTCGGTAATGCATTTCACTTTGCCAGTGTAGAGATTTGGTGCACTGAACTGTTGTTCTCCACACGTCTCCTGCTCCAAGGAATATGTGGCATAAGGGGATCACAGCTAGAATTACTATTAAAAGCTAGGCAAGCAGAAAAATATTTATGCTACTAAAGCATACTGCAATTATGGAACACAACAGCACCTTTAGGCCAAATGCTGAATCCTACAAGAATCAGTTTGAAATGTTCATCCCAACTTTGTCTTAACAGAGGTTACCAAACTTTCTCGGCTCATGGTGCCCTTAATTTCTCAATAATTTTTCATGGTTCTCTTAGGCCAAAAGAAAATACTGAACAGTTCTGTTTATTAAGTAATAAGATACAAACAGCTTAATAGGTATTTACGTCCTGCCACCTAAGTAGCTGCTTGAAAAAATAATACTTATAAATTGAAAAAAAATATATTTTGATTTAATTTTAAATGACCACAACTACTTAGTAATGGAATGCATGAGCCTGTCGAGCACTACGCAGCTTTCTCAAACCTTGAAATCACATTAGACAATGCCACTTTCATTTCCTGTTCCATATTGAGTTTTGTATAGTATCTGCGTCTTATCGTAACAGCCACCAGAACGCCAGTTTTGCAGATAAGACATCATCAAAATGCATGCAGTTCACCTGGTGTCCCACAGATGTCGCTGTGTTTTTCTCAAAAATTTAAATTTTCCTGGTGCCCCTGCAAGTTTGCTGTGGCGCCCCGAGACACCTTGGTACACAGTTTAGGAACCACGATTGTTATACCATTTCCTGTATATTTGAAATGATTTCAAATAGTTACCCACTATGCTTAGATTGCTTTTAAATATCACTCTCTACCTTTCATGGTGTTTCTATTGAGAAGGAGGCTGGATGATGGTATTTGAATAAGCAAATGTGAGGAGTACATTAACATAAAATACTCATTGATACTTTATTGTATTTAAAGGGAGGTGAGTGAGGCAAAAAATAATACATACATGATCTAATTATGTCATTTTCTCACCAGACTTTGTCAATATTGCCCCTATAGCTCTGCTATGAAGTCCTTCACAGTTTGGGTTCACTTTCCTGCTCATCCTCTGTGTTTTTCTGATCCTACAACCTTCCCCCTGCCCTCCCACTCTCCACGCTCGAGCATAGTCATCTCACCAGTACCTTAATAAGCTCTATAATTCCCAACTCCATGTTTCCACCCATGATATTTCCTCAGTCTGGTGAAATGAATTTCTCCCCTTCTTCACTTAACACACTCCCATTCATCCTTCGAGCCCAGCTCAAGTATCTTAGTGAAATCTTTCCCTACCCTTACCCAGGGTACCCTTCCCCTCTCAGGAGAAATTAGCCATTCACGCCTGTTAGACAGAGACAGACAGATAGACAGAGAGAGAGAGAGGATTCGTTATAGGGGTTTGACCTTCTATGACTATGGGTTAAAAAATGCTAGTTATAAAGCCTGTGTGAGAAAGTTATTTCTGTGTCTGGTACTGGAGCTTGAAGCTTGCAGAGCAGTCAAAAGGGAAGATGTTTGAGAAGCAAGGACAAACTGTAATCTGCCGAGCTGAGCTGGAACCAACAGAAGCTTACTAGAAACTGAGTTGATCTCTCATCACCTCAAGCCTCCAACTTCGATAACGAGGGTGACCTGCAAGAGAAGCTGGTGCTTTTCACCATGCAGCTAAACATGCATCTGGCCTGGGAGTCAGAGACGCTGAAGAAGGATCTTGCAGAAGCTGGAAGAGCTGTAGGCCCAGCTGGCACCCCACACCAAGCCTTGGTGTCTGCAATCACTTCATATGCACGTGAAAGCTGGACAATGAATAAGGAAGATCGAAGAAGAATTGATGCCTTTAAAATATGGTGATAGTGAAGAATATTGAATATACTATGAACTGCCAAAAGAACGAACAAGTCTGTCTTGGAAGAAGTACAGCCAGAATGCTCCTTAGAAGCGAGGATGGTGAGACTTCATCTCACATACTTCGGACACATTATCAGAAGAAGGACATCACGCTTGGTAAAGTAGAAAACCCGTTGCCGTTGAGTCGATTCTGACTCATAGGTAAAGTAGAGGGTCAGTGAAAAAACAGGCAGGCCTTCAACGAGACGGATTGACACAGTGGCTGCAACAAAAGATTCAAGCATAGCAATGATCATGAAGATACAATGATCAGGGGATGGCGCGGTACCGGCAGTGTTTCATTCTGTTGTAAATAGGGTCACTCTGTTGTACGTTATGAGTCGGAACTGACTCGAGGGCAACTAACAACAGCAAAGGCCTGTTTTACGTTTAATCTGATGAGTCAGTCCTTCTAAAGTGTGACCATTTATCCAAGAATTTTTGCAAGTGAACTTAAAAATTTTGTCTCTGACTCTTTGATTAACCAGAAGGAACTAAAATTCAGTGAGTGATAGCTATGTATACACATATTTTCTATTATATAATCCTCATAGATAGGTTATGAGGCAGTCCTTGTTACTCTCATTTACAGATGAGAACATTTAGGATTGGAAATGTTAAATATCTCCTTAAGATTAAACCGCTAATAAATTACAAAGCCAGTATTTTAACTCAGGATTTTAACCAGTTAAAAATGACAAAGTTTTTATTCTCTCCATTATAACATAATGCTTTTCAATTTACCATTACTGTATAATGGTTTAAGGATTTAAGGTGAAGTTTAGAGAGGCAAATCAATTCCTTTCCAGGTGCTTTGCATTATCTTGAGGCAGGTTCATCATTTATTCATTCTTTGATTCAACAAATATTTATTGAGTGTGCCTGTCACTGTTCAAGGTGCTAGAGATATAGTGGTGAACAAGACAAAGTCCTATTCTTATGGAGCTTTCATTCTAGTGGGGAAGACAGATATAAACACATAAATAAAAAGTAGAATATGGGTCAGGTAAGTAAAGAAAAATACCACAGAGTTAAGGGCTGAAGGGTGAAGGAGAAGGAGTCATACCGGGCTTTATAAATAAGGAGAGTGATGGGGATTCCATAAATATCCACTAAAAACAAAACAAAACAAAAACCAAACCCATTGCCATTGAGTTGATTCTGACTCATGGTGAGCCCATGTGTGACAGAGTAGAACTGCTCCATAGGGTTTTCTTGGCTATAACTTTTACAGAAAGAAGCCCTGGTGGCACAACAGTTAAGTGTTCGGCTGTAACCAAAAGGTTGGCATTTTAAACTCACTCAGTGGCTCTATGGGAGAAAGACCTGGAGATCTGCTTCCATAAAGAATACAGGCAAGAAAACCCTATGGAGCAGTTCTACTCTGTCACATAGGTTGCTACAAGTCACAATCAACTCAATGGCACTTAACAACAACAATCTTTACAGACACAGATTGCCAGGTCTTTCTTCTGAGGTGCCACTGGGTAGGGTCAAACTGCCAACCTTTAGGTTAGTAGTTGAGCACAAACCATTTGCGCCGCCCAGGAACCTTTTGGTAAATATTAATTGATATTGATAAATATCAACATAGGTCCAATAATCAAGCTTCTCCAAGTATAGAGAACCAGAGCGAAAGAGATTCCAAATAATACTCTCATCTCTTAGTTGTGTTCAATTGCTTTAAAAACAAGAATTGGTTGCACAATGAGATAATCATTGAGAAATACTCAAAAAGAGCACGATTTCAGAGTAATACTAAAAATAGAAAATATTTCAAGACTTGTATTGGCCTGTCACTATTATGCCCATAGTGTCATCTTAGATCATATTCAGGTGTAGGAACTCTGGCCTTCCAAGTTCAGAGATCTTTACTCTCCAAACTTTTCAGCTGTCTTTTCTATTTATCCTGTCCTAAAATCTGATTCCCTTTAAAACATTTAAGGACACTTTCTTTCTACTTCTGTTTCAAATGTCAGACTCCTAAAGAAACAGATTTTTCTTTTCCTTTTTTCTTCTACAATGTTCTAAATATTAACACACAGAACAAAATATGAATTAAACATTATTTTCATCATGAGTGGGTTTAAAAGAGATCATCAAGAAAAAGAAAAAACTTCACCTTGACACTACAGAGGAAATGAGATTGAAAGACAATCCTTATTTTAATGTTGTTTACCAAGAAGGCAATATTGCAAAGTGATCAAAACTCAAGTGAGTTCTAAAGTCAAATTACCTGTGTTCAAATCCCAGATTTGCCGGGGACTTGCTGTATGCCTCAAGCAAATTACCAGACCTTTTGGATTCCTCACATATGAAAAGGCATCATGATTTTACATGCCTCATATGTTCATTCTAAAGATTAAGTAAGATTAAAATGTAAGATTTTTAATGCAGCACCAGGCATTTAATAACACACAGCAGATAGATATTAATTAATATTGTTTTCAACACTGATGAATAGGTAGGTTTAAGTAACAAAGCGATCTTGCCTAACTTTGTCTGAAAAATGCCACTGTATCTTTTAAGACTCATCTTCACCCCCACGCCCACTCCGGGTCCTTCATGTTTCTTTCCTTTTTCTGGCTTTATCAAACAGAAATTTATTCTCTCACAGTTTAGGAGGCTAGAAGTCCAAATACAAGGTGCCGGCTCTAGGGAAGGCTTTCTCTCTCTGTTGGCTCTGGAGGAAGGTCCTCGTCTCTTTGAGCTTCTGCTCCTGGGCAATCTTCATGTGGCTTGGCATCTCTCTTCCCCCAATTCAGCTCTGCTCACTTGTTTAATCTCTTTTATATCTCAAAAGCTTTCTTCTTTCTTTTTTTTATTGTAGCAAATACATATGTAACGAAACATTTGTTATTTCAACATTCTTCACATACACCATTCAGTGACATTAATTACATTCATCATGTTGTTCAACGATCACTATAATCTGTTTCCAAATTTTCCATCACCCTTAACAGGAACTCAGTGTCCCCAAAGCAATGAGTCTCCCTTTTCCCCATCCTTAAAGTCACCTTGGCTGTCAAGCCTCCTATGATTCTCCAGGAAGACTTAAGTGCCTTCTTCTTCAGCTCCCATGGCACTCTGTTCCTAATTCCATGTCAGAATTGTAAAGGGGTGTTCGCGCAGGCAAACTCTCTTTCCAGTGGCTACTAAGCCAACTGTCTTCAGTGACATTTCCTACATGCAGACTCTGAAATAAAGATTCAGAGGCAGCTGATTTATTAAGGAAGTGCTCCCAGGAGAAATTGCAAGAGGAGTGGGAAAGGCAAGACAGACAAAACCAAACAAAGGTATGATTTCAGGTGAAGTCTCACCCTCCGTCTGATCCCACAGGGAGCTCTGAAGCATACATTACACCTCAGAGTTTGTCCTTTTTTAAGGCGAAGAAATGGAGCTTTCATACTGTCCCATCAGCCAGTCACCAACTAAGTTGAGGTGGGGCATGTAAACTCCCAGGCACTTCCTGTTCCCTGCAGGCAAGCCTTTGAAGAGGGTCACGGGTGAGAACCATGAAAAACAAAGCACATAAAAGATGGGGCATGGGTGCACACAACACGTAAAGGGGGGAAAAGGAATCTGGGTGTACCGCCACACAGTCCTTTCTCAATGAACCCCTACTAATTTAATGGCTTTCCCTCCAGCTCCCCCTACACCTCCCTAACACTTCTGGTTCCTGGCTCAGTGCCAACAGTGGTTGGCTTTGGAAGTCCCTTGCTATGGTAAATAGCATTCTGACTTATAGCAGTAATCAGTGTCCTTTGTCCTCAGCTTGGAACAATGCTAATACTCCCTGCAGGAACCTCTGATGGCTGATGGCTGACATTCCTGCTGTTGCTATTGCTGCTGCTACTAGGGCAACTGCTATGGCCTGGAGCCATTGTCAGAGAGTACCACAACCCTTGGGTAAGCACTTTGCTACAGCTGCTGACCAACTCTGTAATCTCTCCAACCTCTGGCTGATTTCATGGCGACCACTGCCTCTTCTGATCTACAACAGCTTACACAGGGTGATCCAACATCTTGCAAGTCTGGCTTCCTTCCAATCCTTCTGACCCCAGACACCCAGACAGTCACTCCCTAGTCTCTTGTTTGAAGACTCTCACTGACAAACCCTTCTGCCTAAATTTTAGTGCCCATTCCACTCCAGTGGCTCCACTCAGGAAAGAGGAATTGCCTTTGTCCCTTGCAATCAAAAATGTAAAAGCTCTGCCTCCTTCTCTGATGTTCCTGCCACTCCATGGAGTTGCATCATCAATATCTCTGAGTAACCAAATCTGTCACCCATCCTTCTGTTTCACAGTTGGAATTCATCTTTTAAATAGAACATTCTGATTGTCAGACACTTTCCAGAATTGAAAAACTGGTGTTCAAAATTCATCATTCTTACTTTCATGTGTAATGTATGCATATTTTTTTTAAATTTGTGTATAGTATGCAGAATTCAGTAACATTTTCCCACCATATCATCATTCCCTACTAAAAAGTATAGCTGTTCCATGATAGGATAGAAGAAAGGAGCTGTTCCATGATGCAAATGTATTTATCTTGTAATTAAAAAACACTAAAAAGAGAAGTCTTATATGAAAATTTTGCTTGAGCCCAGACTCCATAATCAGAAGTGGGTATCTATAGATTGACCACTTGATAAATGATGATTTATAGCATAAATGATGATAATTTCTCTCTCTCTACTTCGTTGGTCATTTATTCCCTACTACTGTGCTAGGTCCTGGGAATAAAAGATGATGCAGAAACCAAAACTGCCCTTAAGGCCTCATGATCTATTAGGATAGGAAAGACAGACACGAAAAGAAATGGTTGTAATACAATGCTAAAAGTGCTTTAAAAAAAAAAAAAAGGGAAGGACAAGAGGTACGAACACCAAGCACTGCGAGAACTAACTTTGTCTTGAGTTTATACTTTACTCTGTTCAACTAATGGACTTATGATTGATCCTGACTCAGCTCAGTTCACCCAGGCCAAATTAGATTCTCCCTCCTTGTGACTTCCTTAGAATTCATCACATAATCCTGTATTTCTTGACTTGTCTATCTCGATGAATAGACTCTGAGCTTCTTGAAGACAAGAATTTTGTCTAGTTATCTTTGTATCCAAAGCATCAATTATAATATCTGGCACATAGTTAGTCCTTAGTAAAGATTTGTTAACTACTCGAGTGAATAAATACATGAATGAACTGAACCAAGGATGGAGAGGGAGGAATTTCTTTGCAGCCTTTACACAGAAATTTATATCTAAGCTACTAAGAATCACATACTACCCAGCTAAAATTTGAAATTCCAAGTGAGGTTGAAAGGATCACCTAATGTCATAGGCTGATCCCAATTTTATTTTCTTATCCTAAGCTCCAGACTCTGCAGATTTGAAATACCTGACTCTATCCATCATGCCAAAGCTCCTCAGTAACAAAAAATAGCTGACCTTCCAGAACAGCTGGTAGGATGGACTCGAAATGACTAAATATTTCCTACATCAAGAAAATGGGCTTTTAAACACTTGTTAGAGCCAATTCTAGTAATGTTTGTTTAAAAAAAAATCATTCAGTGGGTTATTATTTGCTGTACCTGTAGTATCATTAGATGTCTGTTGCCTTAGCCTTTTGTAAGCAATTATGTAGAGTTTTAGAATCAAGCAGTAGGGCAGGGTGTAATTCTCCTGGTTCTCTAATGCAGCTTGACTTCATATCTTAGTACTTTTGAATCGTTTTTATTGTGATTCTTCATGGGTGTCTTAGTTTCCGAGTGCTGCTGTAACAGAAATATCACAAGTGGATGGCTTTAAAGAACAGAAATTTATTTTCTCATAGTTCAGGAAGCTAGAGGTCCAAGTTTAGGGTACCGGCTCTAGGGGAAGTCTCTCTGTCGGCTCTGGGGGAAAATCCTTGTCTCTTTCAGCTTCTGTAGCCATGGTGTTACTCAGTTCCTTGGAGATCTTCACATGGCATCTGTCTTCCCCCCATTTGTACTTCCTTCTGTGTCTAATCTGCTCTTTTTATAACCCAGAAGTGATTAGGTTTAGGACACACCCTACACTGATATGTCTCATTAAAATAACTATAAAAACCCTATTCCCAAACCACAGGTATAGGAGTTAGGATTCCAACATATATTTTGGAGGGACACAATTCAATCCATAACAATGGGTTTTTCTGAGGAGTATTTAAGGAATAAGAGTACTCTACTGTGAACTTTCAGGTATTCAAACATTTTTCCCTTTTTTGAAATACATTCTAAAAATTCTGGCTGCATCTTGGAATTAACTCTAAAAACTTAAGTATTCCCATCATAGAGGTTAGCTATACAGATAATCATCCTATCCTGCTAAGTTCCATAAACTGTATTTCCCCAAATGCCTCTTCACATGATACTAGGAAAGTGTCAGTTGGGAAGACAGATGCCTTCCTGAAATTTTTGCTTAATGACTCTAAAGGGGGGATTTAGGTTGAGAACAGCCACATAACCCTTCCTTTTCCTTCAAAATAATTAGGATGTGAGTTCTAAATCTTACTTTCTCTAAAAAAAGTCTAGGGACTTAATACTCTCAACTAGAGACAAACCCGTCTTGCATTCATTCTTAAGAAACAACTCCTTGATAAGGTATTTTGTCCCAGGAAGCCACTTCTGGGAAATCTATGCAGCACAACAGAAATGGAGCAGACGTTGAGCTATCCTGTCTGCTCTCCTTTCTCCTTTCACTTCTCAGTCCTTCATCTCCTTCTCACTTTCTCTCCTATCTTGAGCACCTTTATTTGACCCCCATTGCCCTTTCCTGCTACTAAGCTCTTACCTTCTGTGAAGAAGCTGTTTGACTTCTTTCAATTGTTGTTTTGCAGAAGAACTTCAAAATGGTCAAAAGAAACAATGGTCTAACTTTTGTAAGAAGCTAAATTTGATCATCCCCCTGGGGCAAGTGACCTGCTGTGAGTGTATTCCAAGCTGCTAGGGCATCATCTATCAAAAAAAGGAGTTCAAAGTTTCTGGGAAAATAAGGAACGATCCAAAACTTGTACTGACAGAAACTGAGTTATTTAGGAGCAGCTGGTGTTCACATGGGGATTTAAAATGCAATTAACACCTGTCTTCTAAATATCTGGTAAGCATAAATTGAAATGTGTATCACAGAATCTGTAAAATGGCCTGGTGTGTTTTTTGTAAGTAGAATCATAATCATACAAACACAGAAGAAGAATTAATTCAGTATCAAAGTTCTTTCTGGCTTTTCAGGTAGAATCATAAACCAATTTCCATTGATTCGGAATCAACAGCAACATGTTTGACTAACATGTTTCACTAAAATGGACCTAAGAGATAATTTACACCTACGGCTTCATTTTGTAAAGAAGGAAATTGTAGACTAAGAAGATCATAGTTTCTTTTCATGATAACCCAGTTGGACTGGGAGAAGTGGAACTAGGATCCAGGACTTCTGATTCTTATTCCATGTTCTTCCCACTTCAAGAGTTAAGTCAAAACCATTGCTGGTGGAATGCAAAATGGTATATAGCTGCTGTGGAAAACAGTGTGGTGGTCCCTCAAAAAACTAAAACTAGAACTACCACATGAATCAGCAATTCCACTCACAGGTCTATACCCAAAAGACTTGAAAGCAGAGATTCAAAAAGAGATTTGTAAACCAATGTTCGTGGCAGCACTATTTACAACAGCCAGAAGGTGGAAAGAACCAAAATATTCATCAACAGATGAATGGATAAACAAAACGTGGTACATACATACAATGGAATACTACTCAGCCAGTAGGAGAAAGGAAGTCTTGATACATGCTACAGTATGGATGCAGCTTGAAGACATTATGCTGAGCAAAATAAGCTAAACACAAAAGGACAAATATTGTATGACTTTACTTACATAAAAAGACAATAAAAAGCAAATGTACATAGACCAAAGTTTATTAGTGGTTACCACGGGTGGGAGAGAGGGGGAAAGGGGGGTTAACGGTGATGGAAAAATTGCATTCATTAAGGGTAGAGTTGCACAACCAATTATCGTAACTGCTGTCAATAAGTTGTACATCTGTAAAAAGTTGAATTAACAAAAGTTGTGGGATAGATATATTTACAACAAGGACCAAAAAAAAAAAAAAAAGAGTAGCTGCTGAGGTGGTTTATGTACAACCAAACACTTCATGGGATTTGGTTCCTTGGTTTGGAGGTTTAGGGTCATGGTTTCATGGAACAACCCAGTTAATTGGCCTAATAACGTGTTTAGTCCTTCTGTTCTACCTCCTAGTTCATTGCATAGTGCCTGCAGTCTTAAAAGCTTGCAAGTGGCCATCCAAGGCACAACAATTGGTCTCTACTCACCTGGAGCAACAGATGAAGAAAGAGAGTCAGGAATAGGAGGAGGATATGGAATGTGTGGCTAATTGCCTCCATGAAAAACTGCTTCCTGAAACAGCCTAGGTTATCTCAGTAAACTCCAAGTGTAAGGAACTCTCTCCTTTATGTTGGGACAAGTGTGTTTAAACTGTGAAACGGTGAGGTTCTAGGCATATGAATCAAGGAGATTGCAATTCTCTCAGGCTGACTTAAATTTCAGAAATTGTAACTACTGTCTATGTTTTAAAAGGTAATATATTTGCATCTAGAAAATAAATGCATCTATTATAAAAACTAAAAAAAAAAAAAAAACCCCAAAACTGCTGCCTTTGCCATGAGACCAGAAGAACTGGATGGTGCCCAGCTGCCTTTACTGAACATTTTTGATCACAGAGTCCATAAAAGAATTCCGATCAAAAGGGGGGAAATGCAAAACAGAATTTCAAATTTTCATGGACTCCAGACTTTTTGGAGCCATGGGGGGTAGATGAATCCCTGAAACTACTGCCCTCAGATAATCTTTAAACCTTAAACCAAAAATATCCCTTGATGTCATCTTAAAACCAAACAATAGTTTAGCTTAACTAGTAAAGAATGTCTGCCTTGAGCACTGTGCTTTTTTTTAAGAACTATCTATATGGGATCAAATTGAAAACAGCAACTTGAAAGATTAGATAGGAATCTTAGGGGGCAGTGAGTTTATGTTAATGGAGGAGGAACAACTCAGAAAAGGAGGATGAGACTGGTTGCACAACTTGAAGAATATAATCAATGTGACTAAATTGTACATGTAGAAATTGTTGAATTGGTGTATTTTTGCTGTGTATATTTTCAATAACAAGAACAAAATAAATAAAATTTAGGAAAAAAAAGAATCAAGTCAATGAATTTGCATGCTGTGGGCTAAATCAGGGATGCTTACACTGAGATCCGGAGTCCCTGGGTGGTGCAACAATTAACGTGCTCAACTGCTGACCAAAAGGATGGAGGTTCAAGCCCACCCAGAGGCACTTTGGAAGAAAGGCGTGGCTATCTACCTCCAAAAAATTGGTCACTGAAAACCCCATGGAGCACATGAGTCAGAATCAACTCGATAACAAGTGGTTACACTGAGATCCATGGAAGGGATTTGTGGATCTTCTAGAATTTCAGGTAAATTTCCTCTGGAGGGAGCACAACTTTCAAAAGCCTCGCAGAACAGCCCATGCCCCATTTAAAAAGAGGTATAAAAAATTTTAGACTATATCAATGTTTGTTTTTATATAAATATCATGGATAAATATTTTGAACGTTATGTCCTTGCTTCTCTCAGCTATCCACAGATAAAGTTAGTCTAGTGTCAGTTCTTCTTATTAATCATGTCTCTTCAAATACCAGAGAGAAGTAATCTATGGAAAAGGCAAAGGACCTTGGAGTGAAAAAAAAAATCCCACACAACTCAACATTACATAATAAACCTGTTCAGAACACTTCTTTCTTTCACAAAGTCCACCTATGTATGTGGTGTCCGTTTCCTCATCAATTATCCTACCCACCCCCACCAACTTCCTGCTGAACTGTCAAAAATTTAACTTAGAAGTGTGCAATATCATTAGTAAGGCAGTTCTCTCAGGTGATTAAAGACCTCTTGGCAAAATTTAGTAAAGGTTTTTGTTGTTTGCTATTTTTTACTTATCTATCAAAATTCCTTTATTATTTGATATGTTGTTCATTCTTGTAGCATGGTGGCCTTTTAGCGTTATGTTACCTGAGACCAATAGTTGAGACTACTGGTCTCAGATAACATTAACACTATTCTCTCTTCAGTTGGCTCTGATTCTTCTTTCATTTCTCACCTGCTCACTCCAAATATTCCAAAATACTTCATTCTTGACCTTCTTAATATACATACTATGTTATACATATTCCCTCAGGGGGCTCATCCACTCTGAAGCTCGAAATGTCTCCTCTCCAGTGAGGAATCCCAGAGCTGCGTCTCCAGCCCCTTTCCTTCCATCTCGTATTTCCAACCAGCCAGACTTATGCTCAGTTTATTATATATATCTCTATCAAATATGGACCAGCTCCATATATCCTCAAAGGAAATGATTTTCTTGTTTACAAACGGAATCTCAATTCTACATTTCAAGTATCTTACAATGGCACCAACTTTTTCACTGTCTTCAAATCAAGACCTTCAAACCATCTTTTCACATTCCATTCTTTTTTATTGCCATAGTCCAAGCACTACCTAAATCCTATTTGTTTTCCCCATTGTACATCTTCTGTTTTCATTAGTTTATTCAATCAACAAATGCTTGAGAATCCATTAGGCACCAGATGTTTTGCTAGGTGCAACAGGACGAAACAAGATGAATGAAACTTTCTTTTAGTCCTTTAAAAAGTTACTGTCTAAAAAGGAACGTGCAGCATGTTCACAAATAGCTACAATAGAAGTCCTTAATAGTGCTGGAAGTGTCTACTATTCGCTGGCACAAACTATTAAGTGCTAGACTACTAGCCAAAAGGTTGGCGGTTCAAACCTGCACAGAGGTGCCTCAGAAGTAAGGCCTGGCAATCTGCTTCCATAAAAATGACAGCCAAGAAATCCCTATGGAGTAGCAATACTTTGTAACACATGGGATTGCCATGAGTCAAAGTAGACTCGATGGCAACTAGTTTGTTTTTTTGGAGTCCCTGGGTGTTGCAATGATTAAGTGCTCAACCACTAGGCAAAAGGCTAGTGGTTGTAACCCACCCAGAGGCACCTTGGAAGACAGCCTGGCAGTCTGCTTCTGAAAAGTCACAGCCTGGAAAACCCTATGGAGCAGTTCTACTCTGTACATATGGGGTCTCCATGAGTCGGAATCAACTTGATGGTAACTAACAACAACTCCTGGCCTCAATTATGTCTTGTTATTATTGAGTTTGGCCCAAATCCATATCCATATGTAGAGTTTATTTCAGACTTTTCCATTCTACACACCTTGCTTCTTTACTTATTTCTATTTTCTTACTTTTCACTTGTCGTCCTTCCAGCTACATGACTTATTTGCTTTTTCCTCCCTTCTGGACCTATGTGTGGAAGGCTATGACTCCATAATCCCCCTGTTGATCCAGTAGAGTTTTTATGAGCCCTGCCCTTTGGCAATCAGCATCAACCTGGACACACACTTTACTACCTGAAAAGCTGATTTTAATTTACTAGAGCTCCCTTACTCTAACTCTCTTTGCCTTTGAAAATCTGAGATCATTTACTGCTTCAGCTCTGGCTGTGTTTCTCTCACTGGGAAATCTTTCTTTTGCTGTTAGGCTGAGGATGACCTCATAGGCCTTGTAAGGTCTTCCAAGTGTCCTTCTCATCCCACCTGGAACCCTCTGGCATCTACAAGCTGTGATAAAGAGATCTCTAGGCCCAAATTGAGTCTCTAGGTGGTGTAAACGCTTAATGCACTCAGCTGCTAACCAAAAGGTCAGAGGTTTGAGTCCACCCAGAAGTGCCTCGGAAGAAAGGCCTGGCAATCTACTTCTGAAAAATCAGTCATTGAAAACCCTATGGAGCACAGTTATACTCTGACACACGTGGGGTCACTATGAGCCAGAATCAACTTGACAGCAACTGGCTTTTTCCTCAGGCCCAAATTAATGAAAGAGGCATCGCTGCCCAATATGCTGCTGAGCTCAGGGTTTTGTAGCTCAGTGCAAGAAGGAAAATGCCAAAATCTTATCGTCCGTGCCTGTTGATTTCCTGCTCTTTCAATATCCATATTCCACTTCAGGCATTGTAACTGAGCTCTTGGCTCCCCTGAAATTCCTGTACTGCTAGCATGAATGCTTTATACAGCATCCCATTGTATGCTGTTAACTGCTATGTCACACAATTGAATGGAGATAGGACAAGTTGTTCATGCCTAGTTTTAGGGTTTTTGCCAACTCCAGTTCTCAGGTGAAAGGCTGCTGAAGCAAGAACCTATTCTTAAAACCAGATGTCACTATTGTTGTTAGGTGCCGTCGAGTTCGTTCCAATTCATAGCGACCCTATTTACAACAGAACAAAACTCCACCCGGTCCTGTGCCGTCCTCAGAAGTACTGGTCTATATTTCTTCTGCTATTAATTAATCCATAAAAGCATCATTTTCACTTCTTTTTTTTTATTTTTTAACAACAAGTCCATTTTATTCAACTCTTTCAAGGTCCTGTGAGAAAACATTAGTTGAAACATGATTTTGGTTTTCTGTAGGCTATGCTTTCTACAGATAATTTATAAATAAAGGGGAAAAGGGAGGTAACAGAGGCACAGCGACATTCTTGGTTGGATCTTTTTTCACTAACCTGAAAGGTTATCCAATTGACTCATGAAATGAAGGTGGTAAAACAGAATTATCTACCTTTAAAAGCACTCCTTCTGGTCTTTGTGTATGTTTGTGTATGCATGTGCATGTGTTTAAGTTCCTGCCTGATTTACAATTTTATATTCTGGGAAATCTTGCCTTTCAATTCTCTATTTAGAGAACAGAAATTCAACATCCCTCCAAACATTCATTCCTGTAACTGAGGTGGGAACGGGTGCCACTCAGAAGAATTATAGGTATATAGTGACATCTACAGGCAGCATGTATATTGTTAAATAGGATGTGGTGATGATCCGCTATGGAGCAAACTGTTCAAGCAGGCCTCTCTACCTTACATTCAAATGTGCCTTGCTTAAGGTAACCAACAAGAAAGGTCAGACCACTTAAACCGGAACAGCTGACTAAAAGACCTTGCTAAAGTTAAAATCCATGTAATAAATGGGGCTTTATTTTACCTAGTTTCTTATACCTAGCTGGTCTTCATTTCTGAAATGGGAATAGCTATCTGACTGGCAGTTCCTTGTGAAAATCTATGTAAGGCATACATATATACTTGATAACCATTGTTGTTGTGTGCCATCGAGTCAATTCCGACTAACAGCGACCCCATGCGACAGAGTAGAATTGCCCCATAGGGTTTTCTAGGCTGTCATCTTTACGGACCACAGAGCTACTGGGTGGGTTTGAGCCGCCAACCGTTTAGTTAGCAGCCAAGTGCTTAACCATTGCACAACCAGGGCTCCTTCTTGATAAGAGTGGTCACTACAAATAGATGGAAATCATGAAGAATTAATGTGTCAATTAGAAATTTAGAAATATGTCGATGTCAGCTCTCAGTGCTAAAATAGTGCCTTTCTGGAGGTCTGTTCCAGTATTTACAACTCAAGTTAACATTATGTCACATATATATATACATGCCATGACATAAATGTCCATATATCACATATAAATATTTATTTATCATTAAAAATATATATGTGTATTTTAATGATAAAAAAATGGTAGGAAAGGAGGGAGGGCAGGAAGGAGGAGAACCAATTTGTGTAGATTAGCACTGTCCAGTCTCTGTGTTGCTGGTAATGTTCTATATCTGAGCTGTCCAATATGGTAGCCACATGTGGCTGCTGAACACTTGAAATGTGGTGAGTAGGACTGAAGAACTAAGTTTTAAATTTTATTTAATTCATTTAAATTTAAACAGCCACATATGGCTTTTGAACAGCAAAGGCATATTTCATTCAATTGAAAAAATGCAATGTTTTTTTCAAATCCATTGAATAAGTTATTCAGGGTCTACTACATTTAAAATACTAACTTTAAATATTCTGAATATTAAAGAAGTAAAAGTATGTGCCCTCCCCTTAGAAATTCATTTGGAAGAGTAGAAAAATGTATATCGAACAATTAGTAACAACTGAAATGTAACCTATACACATAACCTAGAGACAGTATTTTCAACTGCTGTGTAAGGCTATAAAAAAAACTTAGCTATAAGCACTGAAGTGGAAGGGAGTTAATAAATACACGGAGAGGCCTTTAAAAGAAATGGAAAAAGAATATCATATGTGACCTAAAATCTGTTTTATTCTTACCTATAAAATTTTCTAAATATTAATAGTACCTCAGCAAGGTTTCAACTAACATTTTGAGCCACTCTTATTTTATTCACCCTGACACAACTGGACAGTTTGAGGTCTACATTTTAATAAACGTCCACAGCCAGCTAAAAAAAAAACTTTACAATTGAAGGAAAACTCAGCAGTTGAAAATGATCCCCAAAAATTTTAATAAAAGTTCCAGGATATCTATGGCTTTTTGATTAGTATATCTGAATTTAAATGGAATTTTTTTTTAATCTTCTGGGAAAACCTTTATTTCCAAGAGTTTAACACTTCTTAATGAAGTGCTAATAAGACATCAGTGTGGGTAACAGTGTGGCTCCCAATTTGCTTCTTATCAGAATCACTTGAGGCTTCTTTTCAAAAATCCAGAGTCCAAGGCTCCTCTTGATTCAGGAGTTACAAGTGGGCCTGGTAATCTACATTCTTAATAAACTCTTCAAGTGATTTGGATTACCATTTGGGAGTGGAAAGCACTGTTTTTTAAGAACTGGCAAGTCCTGTTGATCACTGCTTTCCCATAGCTAATTTTTTGTTTGTTTGGAAAGAATCCAACACTTCCCCAGTCCCCTACAGTTCTGCCCATTTCCAGCATTCCCACTCCAACCCATTTCCCTCCAACACACAAAAATACACTTTTGTGTGTTTCTCTCTGGAGCATGATTATGTACTCTAGATATGTGACTAGATTCTGAATTTAACAAAGATCTTCATATTATACTGCAAAACAAAAATAAATAAATAAAAATCAAACCCATTGATGTCAAGTCAATTCCAACTCATGGTGACTCCATGTGTTATAGAACTTCTCCATAGCGTTCTTGGCTATAATCTTAACGGAAGTAGATCACCAGGCCTTTCTTCCAAGGTACCACTGGGTAGATTAAAACCACCAACCTTTAGGTTTAGCAGTCCAGCGCAAACCATTTACACCACCTAAACCAAAAAACCAAACCTACTGCCGTCGAGTCAATTCTGACTCACAGCGACCCTACAGGACAGAGTAGAAATGCCCCATAGAATTTCCAAGGAGCAGCTGGTGGATTCAAACTGCCAGCCTTTTGGTTAACAGCTGAACTCTTAACCACTGGGAACTTGAATTTCAACAACCCCTATTTACTGATTTATATTGCCATATCTCTTGTACCTTTTGCTGATCATTTGATACTGTTCCAGATTTTGGACATTTAGTGGTTTTTGTCATTAAAGCGGAAACCCTGGTGGCATAGTGGTTAAGCGCTTTGGCTGCTAACCAAAAGCTCAGCAGTTCAAATCCACCATGTGCTCCTTGGAAACTCTATGGGGATGTTCTATAGGGTCGCTATGAGTCACAATCGACTTGATGGCAAAGGGTTTGGTTTTTTGGTTTTGGTCATTAAAGAAAGGTTGCTTCAGTTACTCCTAGCGTGGACTCCACTTTGTTTTCCAAATGGTTTGTCTATGGCATCTTCAATCAGGAACTAAAAGCCAGGGAAGCCTTAGTTATACCAGTTTGGACTTGGATATACATTTTATATACCCCAGATCTTAAGGCCCTAGCTTTCAAACGTCATAGAAAATCCAACTCATTACATAACTATATAACATACGTAGACCACCTAGCCATTGTGTGTTTAGTAGATGTTAAAGTTTGGAGAAAAATTACATTCTACATTACGTGTTCTCTGTCAATCATTGACAAAGCCTACAGTTCAAATCCTGATGGCTGATTTTTGTTTCCCTTTATTCTTGCTCTCTGAAAATCCTGTGCAATTTTTTTGCTATTTTCTTCCTACGGTTCTTTTTTAAAAGAAAAATCATTGTCAACAGCTTAAGCAGAGCTCTGCAGTAATCAAAGCAGTGTACAGTCATTGGGTGAAGAAAAGTAGGGAGGAATAATTTAAAGAGTAGCATTCTTCTCTTGGGGCTGTGTTTCTTTATCCATCTGCAAACTGAAAAGAACTCACTAGGGGGTAGGAATCTGTCATTGTTCGCTATGTGGTTTGTGTATGCCAAGCTGAATTTTTTTTTCAGAGTTTTCCAAAATTGCCTAATAACAAACAATAAAAATAGTTTGATAACAGTGGATGTCTCCGAGTGCTGGAGAGTATATTGTTGTTGTTTTTCCTCGTGATTTTACTATTTTCCCACCTTTCTACAATAATCGTTATAAACAATAAACATTCATATTTTAAAATAGATTTTTATTATAAAGTATAACATCAGGTTAGAAGAAATATAAAAATGATTCTCTGAAATAAAACTGGCACTTTGAATAGCCCTTGTTTTAAAGAGACATTTGTATATACTCTACAAGAAAAAGACTGGTAATCCATGTAAACATTGACTGAGATGCTTTTACTTATTTATTTTTTCTGGGTTTCTGGCTGTCTAATGGAAGAACGATATGTGGTTGTATATAATTATACAGCTTGAAGTTATCTCCCAATACAAATGGCTACTCTATGGATTCCTTTTCAATTCTTTTTTAGCAAAATCACAAATTCCTTCTCCAATTCTTTGATGAATAATTTTACAGCATTTTAAAACCATATACATATCCAAATATCATAGAGGGAAATATTAAATACTAAAAGCCTACTGAAGAGGCATTGCTAAAATATATGCTGAAGGCACAGTTTCAGAAATAGTAATATTTAGTAGCTTCATTAATTAGCTAGAATGTGACTCAAAACAATATATTAATGACATTCATGAGTTTTGTTCTACTGGGAGATGTGGGCACTAATGAATACTAAAATTACCCAAGCAATGCAATAAATATTACTCTATATACATTACTCATATGATGAGGGTTTTGTTTTTTCTTTTGTGCCAGCTGTCTTGAGCCACAATCTTGTTTCTCTTGTATTTGATAATGCTTTGAAACACAACGTTTAAGGAAGTACTTTGACCAGATCAACACACTTCTAATTACCTGTACACATTAAGTCCAAAGCCCAAGATAAAGGCTGGGTTTGTGTTACAGCTTTGCCTAGGAAATTGCTTTAAGTTTTAAATTTATTTGAACTGTAAAGAAGAAAATGGAAGTGTGTTTCCAGCTTTACCCCTCGAGACTACTGCAGGTATCTCTGGTCATTGCTCTGACCCCTGTCTCCATTCCCTGGCTTTGTCTTTCCCAGAAAGTTCTACTCTGGGTGTCATCTGCAAGAACATGGCCTGCAGGTCCCAGAAAGGGTTGGCCGAATAAAGCGTCCTGCCCCCTCACTTCTTCCTAGGGGTCTCAGAGAGGATAAGGCTTTGGTCTCAGGGAAGGAAGTCTCAGGACAGCAGAAGGAGTGTACCAGGACCTGCAAGGAGTCATGGTGAGGACTCTGAGCGAGGACTGAGGGGACCACATTTCCTACAACAGAGGGAATCCTATGAAGCCCAATTCTGCCTGCCCTACAGTGAGCCCTGGGAAGCCTTGAGTTAGGTTGGCTAGCTGCACCCTACAGAGCCTTCTAACTTTCTCCTTTAGATGCTTATGGGACAGGACAGGGGACCTGTGAGGCCCTAGAGCACTTCACTCGGAGAAGACAGGTGGAGGTGGCCTTCCTCAGAGCCGTCAAGATGAATTTACCAGCTGATGCGACTCACATCCTCCTTCTCTCCCTAAGACTGTGATCCTTCCCGCCCACACTCCTGCCTCCTGCCACAAACAGAAGTCATCACGCCTCAGCGTCAGAAGCATCAGTGCTGCACATCTGAGCAACACCTTCAGGCCTGAAGTCAGACCCAGGCCCTGGAGAGTGCACAACCACCTCACCCAGCAAATCAAACGAGGACTCTAGCAGTCCAGAAGAAGAGGAAAGTTAGAACACTTCCACAGACTCTGCCAGATACTGATAACTTGCTCAGATACCCTCTAGAAACTAGAAATTGGTTTTTGGTGAATTTCCTAGTACTCGGTAATCAAATGAAAGAGATCATAACAACAGCAGACATGCTGAAAAATGTCATAGAGTAGAGGACCACTTACCTAAGAACCTCAGCATGGCCTCTGAGCACTAGGAACTGGTCTTTGGCATTGACGTGAAGGAAGTGGAGTACTCCTATGCCCTGGTCAACAAACAGTCTCACCTACAATGAGAGGCAAAGTTAAGACAAGGACATGCCCAAGACCAGGCACCTGATAACAGCCTTATATTCATGAAGTCGAACAGCACAACTGAGGAGGAAATCTGTGAAATGTTAGTATTATAGTTGTATATTCTGAAAATAAGCACTTCATGTTTGGGGAACCCAGGAAGTTCATGACCAAAGATTTGGTGCATCTAAAGTAATAGGTGTACCAACAAGTACCCAAGAGTGATCCTCCATCCTATGAATTCCTGTGAAGTCCAAGAGCCTACTTTGAAACCAGCAAGATGAAAGTTCTGGAGGTTCTGGTCAATGATACATCCTCAGTCCTCCCAGTCCCACTATGAAGAGGTTTTGATATAAGAGAAAGAGAAAACCAAGGCCAGAGGTGCAGCCAAAGCTGGCCATACTGCCATTGCCAGGGCCGGTGCCACAGCCATGTGCAACAACTCTTCCCACCTCTAGTGAAGTGTGAGGCAGATTCTTCACTTCATATTTGAAGAAGTTTGTCCACCTTCTAAGTAGTGGAGGCCAGATAGGGCTGGAGGGAACTCATGTATGTCTTGTTATGTTTGTTATACATGAGTAACTTGGAGATTTATCTTTTTTTCAGTTTATTCCTTTGAATAGAAGGTATATTTAGACTAAGAATCCAAGTTTATGAATAGCATGGATCACACACTTATTGCTGCTAATCAGATTTGAGAGTAAGAGTCTTGTGTTTTGTAAAACAAATACAAAATCCTTGATTTTTTTTCTTTTTTTGTGATCCAGAATGAATAACATGGCACTAAAATGGGGATATCCTTGAAAATGTTAAAGAACTCAGCAGTAAGTAGTTGTGATCACAAAATACAGAGGAAAAAAAAAGGGTGGTCAATTCTTGGTTTCACTTATTCCTTTTAGTCTTTCTTTTGGTAAAAGGAAAACATACATATACCTGGATTTACTCGGCTTATTCAAGAATGTAAGAGGTTGGTGAGAGACTTCATCTGGGACTGCATCAGGTCTGCCAAGGAAGACGACTCAGGCTCCAAAAGGAATCACGGTGAAGGCCCTGAGTGTTATGAGAAAAAATCCCACATTCGGTGGGGTACAGAAGAACGCAGCTCTGCCCCTCCTCTTAGACTCGAGAGGTACCAGAAAGAGGTAGTAGGCTGAGGCGCCCCCTCATTTCAGACAGGATGTCAGGAAAGAACTGTTCTTGGTTCAAAGCGGGCGGCCCAGTTCTGCGGAGGAGTCTTGTCCCTAACTGCAGTAAGGTGAGGCCCCTGAGTGCTAATGGAAGACCTATCCCCAAAAAGGGTCTTCCCAGAGCACGGATCCAGCCGGCACTCCTGTGAGGCCCCATGCAAGGGTAGCGTGAGGCAAGACCAGGCCTCCCCCTCTAGGGCCTCCGTGAGGTGAGGTTCTTGTTCTAAGCCTGTGACTCAGATCTGTATAGGCAGGAATCCCAGGATCTGATAGGTGGTGCCAAGGTGAGAACCCTAAGTGAGAACTAAGGGACCACCCACTCCAGAACAGTCGGGTTCCAAGAGTCCCGCCCTTGCTGTCGACCCTCGGAGCCCGCCCCCCCAACAGCCTTGGCCCTTAGAGGGCCCCCAATAGCTTTGGCCAGATGTGACGTGTCCTGATATCCTGTCTTCTGCATAGGAAGCTCCGGAAAGGTACCGCCTCTGATCTGAGGGGCGTGCTCATCCAGCTCATCATCTGAGGAGGGTGGAGTCTTAAGACTGGTCAGGAGTCCAGGTGAGGACCCTGAATGTAGACTGAGGGCACCGCTTAACCTAGAACAGAGGAGCTACTACAAAGTCTCGCCCCCTACCGCCAGCCTCAAAGCCACCAGGCCGATGTCAGCCTGGAGAGTCTCGGGAAGGAAGGGCCTTGGTCCAAGGAAGCACCCCAGCTCTGAAGAGGGAGGAGATCTAGACCCTAACTGGACGCCAGGCAAGGACCCTTAGTGCTAATGAGGCGGCCTCCCCGCAAAAGAGGGTCCGCCCACAGTCTGCCCCTGCTGTCAACTCTGGGAGCCCTCAGGCAGGGGAAGCCAGATGTGCGGTGCCCTGACTCCCCTCTAGGGAGGTGAAGGCCTTAGTCTGAGCCATAAAGTCCACCCCTGCTTTCAGGGAGACTCAGGTTAGTAGAGGGAAGAATCCCAAGTCATACCTGGAAGCAAGGTCGGAAGTCTGAGTGAGGAATGAAAGGGTCATCAAATTGAGAACTCTGGGATCAGGTAACCCCTGCCGCCCCGACAAGCCCTAGCATTCCAGAAACAGCCTGCACAGGGTGTGGTTCACTCTGATCTAACTCTGAGGTCTCAGGAGGCTGTGGTCTTTGGTCTGAGGGGTGTGGCCTCAGGCCAGCAGAGGGTGGAGTCCCAGGAATGGTGCACAGTCAAGACGAAGACATTGAGGTACTGGGGTCCACTCAACCCAAAATTCGGCGGGCTGCCCTGAAACCTGTTCCTGCCATTAGCCCTGAGAGCCCAGGACAAATCTGGTAGGTTTGGGTGCCCCCTGACTTCTGCCTGGGAGGTCTCAGGGAGATGAAGTCCTTGCTTTAAGGCTGGATGTCCAAATTTAGCAGAAAGGAATCCAAGAACCTGGTGGAAATCAAGGAACAAATCCTGAAAGAGGAAAGAAGGAATTAACACCCTGAGTAGAGAGGAGGCTGCACAAAGTTCCCCTTCTGCTATTGGCCCTGGGAAGCCAAGGTCAGAGATGTCAAGCTTAGGTGCCCCCTCATTTGTTCCTAGGGCAGGTGGTCTCAGGGACAGGAAGTCCTTGAACTAATGGGGAGGCCTATTCAACAGAGGCAGGAGACTTGGTCCCTAAGAGAAGTGAAGGTGAGGACAATGAGTTATGATGAGGTAACTCCTCCCACAAATCAGGGGGAACCATAAAGCACCACCCCTGTTTTTAGACCTGGGGGACTTGGGCATGCTGCCATAGTGAGTTGCACTCACTTCCTCCCAGGACATCTCAAGGAGGTGAGGGACCTGGTCAAAGGGGGCAGCCTCAGGTCAGAGAAGGGGAGATTTTCAGGGCTTGCCAGTAGTCAAGGTGAGGACCCTGAGGACTGAGGGGACCACACTAATTGGAGGCAATGCAGAATCCCTCCATTACTGTCAGCCTTGGGAGACCACAGGCAGTTGTGGCCAGATGAAGCAAACTTCACTTCTCCCTCAGGGGTCTCTGGGAATTGAGGGCCTTAGTATGAGCAGATAGGCCTTATTCAAGACAGGGAGGACTTCCAAGTTGTGCCAGGAGTCAAGGTGAGGACCTGATGGAGGACTCCGGACTCCAATGAATCCAGGACAAAACGGGCCCCACTGTGCTGTCAGCACTGGGATACCCTCTGAAGGGTGGAGGCTGAGCTGCCCCTTCAATTTCTCTTTGTGGGTCTCAGAGGGATTTGAGGTGTCATGTTCAGCGTAGCAGAAGAGAGGGGGCCCAGGCCCTGCCAACCCTTGATCTTATTTCCCTGGAAGTGAAGAAGACCTCCCACTACCCCAATACAAAGGGTCATCACTATCAGCCCCTGCTGTCAGCCCAGTAAGCCCTAGGCAGGGCTGACAACTGCAACCTAAGACTCACCCCAACTTCCTCCACAGGGTTCTTGGGACAGGCTGACCAAGAGATCAAGAGCCTTCTGGGTTCCTAGAGCGGTGCCCTCCAAGAATCCTGCCTACGTAGCCATTCTTAAAGCCGAGGAGGCATCTCTCTGCTGAAAGGGCTCACACCCTCTCAGCATCCCTGCTCCAGTGGGCCCGCATCACCCGCCCTCCTTCCACACTCCTGCCTGCTGCCCTTGACCAGAGTCATCATGCCTCGTGGTCAGAAGAGTAAGCTCCGTGCCCGTGAGAAACGTCGCCAGGCCCGAGGTGATGCCCACGGTGTCCAGGGTACTCAGGCCACTGCAGCAGAGGAGGAAGGATCCCCCTCGTCTTCCTCTCCTGCTTTTGGGGCTCCGCCCCAGAGCTCTCCTGCTGCTCGCATTCCCCAGGGGCCTCAGAGAGCCCCATCCACCACCACTGCTGCTGTAGGTGCTTCGGGCACAAGAGCTGGTAGAGGGGCCAAGAGCCACGGTGAGGGAGCTCCGAGTTCCTCTGAGGCCCCAGCCCCCAGTGAGAGGTCACAGAGAGACCCTCTAACCAGGAGGGTGATCATGTTGTTGCAGTTCCTGCTGTACAAGTATAAAATGAAAGAGCCCATTACGAAGGGAGAAATGATGAAGACCATCAACAGAAGGTACAAGGAGCACTTCCCTGAGATCCTGAGGAGAGCCTCTGAGCACATGGAGCTGGTCTTTGGCCTTGACCTGAAGGAAGCTGACTCCAAAGGTCAGTCCTATGCCCTTGTCAGCAAATTGGAGATCACCAAGGAAGAGAATATGATTGGTGGCAGGGGGCTTCCCAAGAACGGGCTCCTGGTGTCTCTCCTGGGCATGATCTACACGAATGGCAACCGGGCCACCGAGGAGGAGATGTGGGAATTCCTGAATATGCTGGGGATCTACGATGGGAGGAGGCACTTCATCTTTGGGGAGCCCAGGAAGTTCCTCACCAAAGATTTGGTGCAGGAAAAGTACCTGGAGTACAGGCAGGTGCCCAACAGTGATCCTCCACGCTACGAGTTCCTGTGGGGTCCCAGAGCCCAAGCTGAAGCCAGCAAGACAAAAATCCTGGAGTTTCTGGCCAAGATGAACGATACTGACCCCAGTGACTGCGAAGCCGTGTATGAAGAAATTTGGAGAGATGAGGAAGGGAGAGCTGCAGGCAGAGAATGGACTGGGGCCGGTGCTTCTACCAGGGCCAGGTCTCCTTTCTGGGTTAACTCCAGCAGGGCCTCCCACCCCTAGTGAAGTCTGAGGCAGATTCTTCACTTTGTTGTTGCAAATGGCTGTTAACCTTCTAAGGAGTGGAGGCGAGGTGGGGCTGGAGGGAGCACAGGAATGTCTTCTTGTGTTCTGTTATACATGAGTACCCTGTAGATTTAGCTCACTTGTTGCGTTCTTCAACTGTTGTTCCTTTTAATTGCAGGTTTATTTAGATTCAGAATATAAATTCACCTTCCTGCATTACTGCTGTTTTTCAGATTTAGGAGTAAGAGTTTCGCATTGTGTAAAACAAATTGAAAATCCTTGAATGGTTTTGTGTGTGTGTGTGTGTGTGTGTGTGATCCGGAACCAGTTAACGTGGCATTGGAATAAGGATATCCTTGGAAACGTGAAAGAAGTCCACAGCATGTAGTTGGGATCACAAGACAGAGGCGGAAAAAGAAAAAAGATGGTCAATTCTTGGTTTTCCTTATTCCTTTTGGTAAAAGTAAAATACACATATGCCTGCATTTGTTTAGCTTATTCAAGAATATGGGAGGAAATAAATCGTGCTGATTCCACCTCTTGTCCACTGGCTCTTATTTTCCGCAGACAGTAACTGAGCATCTGTTTTTGGAAGGCTTCACGCTAGTACTGAGAACCTTTAGGTAAAGGTGTCGCAGGCCTTGTGCATAGATTTTAAAGTCTAATTTTAGCCATGAAATAATGAGGAGGTTCAGATACTCTCCAAGAACTTCAGACTAGTAGAAAGGGAGTGGGCACTTCAGGGTTCCCTCTAGTGAAAATGCCCTGAGGCAGGGCAGTTTGGGGACTTGGGAAACTTTGCTCTCTCATGGGAGCAGGGGAAGGAAGTTTAAGTTAGGCTGCATGGGGTGGGTAAGGGTAGCTGGTGGGTAGAGTAGATAAGGGGTGGGTAGAGCGGGTACGGGAGAGGTGGGGGTGGGGGGTGGTCAGCAGGGCAAGATACTCCCGGGATGTGTCTCAGCGTGAAGATGCTGAGCCTGGAATGGAAACCAGCTCTTCACACTGACTCTGGTAATCTCCTCATCGAGGTTCTCTTTCTTGGTGTAAGGCATCCAGCTGATTTTTGTATGTTTATCTTGTATCCTGAAACTTTGCTGAAATCTTCTATTAGTTCCAGTAGTTTTCTTGTGGATTCTGCAGGGTTTTCTATGGATCACATCATATCATCTGCAAATAGAGCTACTTTGACTTCTTCCCTACCAATCTGGATGCCCTTTATTTCTTTTTCTAGCCTAATTGCTCTGGCTAGGACCTCCACCACAATGTTGAATAAGAGTAGTGATAGAGGGCATCCTTGTCTGGTTTCCGTTCTCAAGCGGAATGCTTTCAAAGTCTCCCCATTTAGGATGATGTTGGCTGTTGGCTTTGCATAAATGCCCTTAATTATATTGAGGAATTTCCTTTCTATTGCTATTTTGTTGAGAGTTTTTATCATGAATGGGTGTTGGACTTGTCGAATGCGTTTTCTGCATGGATTGATAAGATTGTGTGGTTCTTAACTTCTGTTTTATTTATGTGATGGATTACATCGATTGTTTCTCTAATCTTGAACCATCCCTGCAAGGCTGGTATAAATCCCACTCGATCATGGTGAATTATTTTTTGGATATGTTGCTGAATTGTATTGGCTAGAATTTTGTTGAGGATTTTTACGTCAGTGTTCACGAGGGTTATTGGCCTGTCATTTTCTTTTTTTGTGGTATCTTTACTTGGTTTTGGCATCAGGGTTATGCTGGCTTTGCAGAATGAGTTTGGGAGTTTTCCATCCTTTTCTATGTTCTGGAATATCTTTAGCAGGAGTGATGTTATCGCTTCTCTGAGAGTTTGGTAGAATTCTCCAGTGAAGCCATCCGGGCCAGGGTTTCTGTTGTTGTTGTTTTGGGGATAACCTTCTCAATCTCTTCTTTTGTTATGGGTTTATTTAGTTGTTCTCCTCTGTTTGTGTTAATTCAGGTTAATTAAAGACCTTAGGACTAGTAGAAAAGGAGTGGGCACTTCAGGGTTCCCTCTAGGGAAGATACCCTGAGGCAGGACAGTTTGGGGACTTGGGAAATGTTGCTCTCTCATGGGAGCTGGGGAAGAAATTTTAAGTTAGGCTGCATGGGGTGGGTAAGGCTAGGAGGTGGGTAGAGTACATAAGGGGTGGGTAGAGCGTGTAGGGGTGAGGTGCAGGGTGAGCAGGGCAGGATACTCCCATGATGTGTCTCAGCGTGGAGAGGCTGACCCTGGAATGGAAACCAGCTCTTCGCAGTGACTCTGGAATTAGGGGTAAACCGGAGAGAAATCCCCACCTGGGGCAGGACTGGAAGCTGCCCTGTGCTCTTGTCCCAGTGCACTTGAACACATACACTACCTGGGTGAGAGATGCATAGCGTGTCCATGGAGTCCCTGAGAAATAGGGAGATACTCCCTTGATGTCAGGAAACCACTGTTACTAACATTTTGTGTTGGACTGGGGAGGCAGAGCCCACTCCAGTGAAAGGACATAAGAAATAGGTTATCTTCGGCTTCATGTCACAAACGCCAAGTGAAGACCAGACTTTGGTGGTGGTGATGTGAATGAAAACTGGGGTGACATAGATGAAAGTGCAGCTAGAACGGTGAATTGTTGTTCCTTGGAAATAATTCTAAGAGCTTTGTGTTGCATTTTACTGAGAAAGTCTACCATAAAGCCACATTAAATAGCATACTCCCTAATTTGGATTGAACTGGTACCCCGTCCAATAAAAAAAAAAACCCATTGCCATCGAGTCAATTGCAACTCAAAGCCACCCTACAGGACAGAGGAGAACTGCCCCATAGGGTTCCCAAGGAGTATCTGGTGGATTCGAATTGCAGGCCTTGTGATTAGCAGTCAAACTCTTAACCACACACCACCAGGGGTTCTCCCCCTAAAATAAGTATTGTAAATCCTAATCCTATTCCTGTGGGTATATCCCATCTGGGAATTGGGGTTCTTTACTATGTAAAAGGCACTGAAGTAGCTTAGGGTGTGTCTTTAGTCAACACACCAGTGGCTCCACTGGAGAAAGATGTGGAAGCCTTCCTCCAGAAACATTATAGACTTGGAATCCTACAGGGTAGTTCTACTCTGTGCTATAGGGTCGCTATGAGCCGGAATCAAATCAGTGGCAGTGGGTTTAGTGTTTTTTTTTTTTTGTTGTTGTTGTTGTTGTTGTTGTTTGTTTGTTAGTTTGTTTATTTGTTTCTTTGGTTGCTTGGTTGGTTTTTTTATTGGGGTGTCTTAACTCAATCTCTACTGAGAAATAAAAGAGCAGATTGAGCAAGCCACCAAGCAAGTAAGCACAGATAGGGGAAGATTGGTGCCACGCCACATGAGATCTCCAAGGAACCAAGAAACAGAAGCCGAAAACAGTCAAGGACCTTCCCCCAAGATCCAACAGAGAGAAAGCCTTCCCGTAGGCCCAATCCCTGAATTCAGGCTTCTAACCTCATAAACTGTGAGAAAATGAATTTCTGTGTGTTAAAGCCATTCGCATGTTGTATTTCTGTTACAGCCGCACTAGAAAACTATGACATTCCCTAAAAAGTAGCAAAACGCTTTGCCCTTGATGATGGAAGCTCGGTAGAAACATCCAAACTCCCTAAGGGACCAAACTGCTGGGATGAGGGCTGTGGGGACCATGGTCTCAGGGAACATCTAGCTCATTTGGCATAACATAGTTTACAAAAGAAATGTTCTACGTTCTACTTTGGTGAGTAGCGTCTGGGGTCTTAAAAGCCTGTGAGCGGCCTTCTAAGATACTCCACTGGTCTCACCACTTGGGGAACAAGGGAGAATGAATAAAACTAACTATACAAGGGAATGAGTAGTCCGAAAACTAATGGACTACATCTACCACGGCCTCCACCAGACTGAGTCCAGTACAACTAGATGGTGCCCGGCTATCACCACTGACTGCTCTGAAAGGGATCACAATAGAGGGTCCCAGACAGAGCTGGAGAAAAATGTAGAACAAAATTCCTACTGACAAAAAAAGATCAGACTGGGCTGACAGAGACTGGAGAATCCCCGAGAATATGGCCCCCGGACACACTTTGAGCTCAATCATAAATCTCCCCAAGGTTCACCCTTCAGCCAGAGATTAGACGGGCCCATAGAACAAAATGAGACTCAAGGGGCATACCAGCCCAGGGACTAGAAGGCAGGAGGGGACAGGGAAACCGGTAATAGGGAAGCCAGGGTTGAGAAGGGAGAATGTTGACATGTCGTGGGCTCGTTAACGCAATGTCATAAAACAGTATGTGTACTGTTTAATGAGAAGCTAGTTTGTTTTATAAACCTTCATCTAAAGTACAATGAAAAAGAAAAAAGAAAAACTGTCCTAAGCTGTAAAGCAAAGGCTGTAAAACCTCTATAAATAAAAATGAGACAATGTACCTGGGCTTCCACCACAATTTCAAAGTATGCATCCTTCTATCAGCAGGAAGAAAGTAATCTTGTTTGTGCCCGTATTTTTATTAAAATGTAATTACTTCACCTCTCCTCCCCCAAAAAAGCTTTGCCCTTCACTCTTACCTTTAAGGTTTGCAGTGCAAACCCACCCAGCGGCACCGCTGAAGAAAGGCCTGGCAATCTGCTTCTGTAAAGACTACAGCCAAGAAAACCCTATGAGGCAGTTCTATCCTGTGACACATGGGCTCACATTCGGTTGGAATCAACTTCACGGCAACTGGTGAATGTAAACTCCTAGTTTTTCTTTCTAAGCAGCATTTTTTCCGATTTTGTTTTCCACGTCCTAGAGCACTGCATATTCTGACACACCCTGGAGAAAACAAAACAAAAAACTCTCAGAGTGGAGGGTGGTATTGTGGGGTGTCAACATAATCATAGTACTAACCGCCATTCTTTCAAGACCCAATACTTGCAGTCACTTGCCAGGTGCCTTACATGCCTTGCACACAACACACCAGCCCTAGAACAGGGCTTATCAAACCCACTTCACAGACAAAGAACCCGACGCTCCCAGAGACTGGTAATATCTGCGAGTGCGCAAGTCTAGTACTTGACCGAGAGGGATTAGACCCCTGCTCTGAATCCTCTAGAGCCCACACTGTTCCACACCTGCCAGCCACAGGCTTACCTTGTGTCTCTTAATGCAATGTTCTTATCTCCTCTACAAAATGTATCTCAGGCAACAAAATGAATACCTTTGTGCCCAAAGCCCTGAGTCGGACTATATAGCCAGAGCTACATGAATACTAAAAGAAGCGAGAGGTATGAATAAGGAAAAGAAGAAGATAATATTCAGTGACAATGCAATCCTCGACAAATGCAATACCAGATAACCTGTAAGATCAAGGGTCATAAAACCATCCTTGAGAGCCCCTGCCTGTAGAAAGTAGATCTATCAGAGCCAACGTTCCATGGGCCTCTAGGTATGGCTGAAAAAGAGAAGGACTACATGAGCATGCTTTTCGGACAGCGCACCACCTGTGTTGGCCTTCCTGTCTTTTGCTGCAACTTCCCCACCTCATGCCACTCCTCACTCTGGGACAGGGACTCAATCCCTGCAAGATTTGCAGTAGCAAAATTGCTTGAGTTTGCAAGGATGGGCCATCTCTCAGGAAGCCTTTAATCAAAGAGGAGCCAAGAAGAGGACCCCAGTGAATGCGAACAGAGACGAAAAAACACTAGAATTTAGAGATCACACAAAGAACCGCAGGGCTTGCTTTCAGACATAGCGAGCCCCAGACAGGGCAGTCAGGTATAGCATCCTCTCACTTATTCTTCAGGTTTCTCAGGGACTTGAGACCTTGGCTGAAGGACAACGACCAAGTCAGCAGAGCAAGAACTCTCAGCCTCTAATATCAAAGGGATGGCCCTGAATGAAGATAATGGATGAATCCCTCAAGAAGAGTGAGATCCCCTGGAGTCGTGGCCCCACAGTTGGCCCAGAGAGAGCTCGAACAGTCCTGGCTGGATGCGACTCACCCTGACTTCCAAATCAGAGGTCCCAGGTCAGTGAAGACCTTGATCTGAGGGGATCGGCCTCACATCCAGCAGAGAGTGGATTCCCAGGACTGGTCAGGTTCAAGAGAAAGACCCTGAATGAAGAATGAGGGAACCACACACCCCAGACAGAGGTGCTCACACAAAATGCCTCCTGCTGTCGGCCATGGAAGGCCCAGGGCAGAGTTGTCAGGATGAGGAGTCGCCTCGTTTCTGCCTGGAGGGTCTCAGGTCTTGTGGGCATGCCACAGGTCTACACAAGGAGAAGACTCGGGCCCTCGAAGACTCAAGGTGAGGACCCTGAGTGTTATGAGGGGAGCATTGCCTCTGTTCTTAGTCCCGGGAAGCCTGTGGGAGAGCTACAGGCCTGAGGTGCCCTAAAGAGGATCTGCCGGGAACAGTGACCCAGCTGGCACTCCTGTGAGGCCCCAGGCAGGTGTAGCGGGCAGAACGATCTGACCTTCCCCGCTGTGTCCGCGTGGAGAGGGTCTTGTTCACTGCCTGTGATTCAGGTCTGTATAGACAAGAACCCCAGGCTCTGACAGGTATCAAGGTGAGGACCCTGCATGAGCACTAAGGGACCACCGACAACAGAACAGTAGGGTCCCAAGAGTCCCGTCCCCGCGGTCGGACCTCGGAGGCCCCCCAGTAGCCTCGGCCTTACAGGGCCCCCTACAGCATTGGCTGAATGTGTGCCGTGTTCTGACTTCCATCTAGGAAGGGCAAGCAAGCAGCGGCTTCCGACGTGGGAGGCTGTGATCTCTCATCATCCGAGGAGGGTGGAGATCCACGACTGGTTAGGAGTCCAGGTAAGGTCCCTGAATGTGGACTGAAGAGACCAGTTAAACCCAGAACAGAGGGTTTCCATGATCCCCGCCCCTGCTGTTGGCCCTCGGAGGCCCCCCAACAGCCTTGGCCCTCGGAGGCCCCCCATAGCCTTGGCAGGATGTGACGCGCCCTTGACTTCATCTAGGAAGTACCGGAAAGGCGTGGCATCTGGGCTGAGGGGCTGCGGTCTTTCATCATCGGAGGAGCGTGGAGTCCCAGGACTGGTCAGGAGTCTAGGTGAGGACCCTGAATGTGGACTGAGTGATCACCAAACCCAGAACAGAGGAGGTCCCACAAGCCCCGCCCCTACCGCCAGCTTTAAATCCACCAAGCCGAATTCGGCCTAGACACTCTCGGGCAGAAAGGGCCTTGGTCTAAGGAAGTACCCTAGTTCTGAAGTGGGAGGAGACCTGGACTCTAACTGCGGGGCCAGGCGAGGCCACTTAGGACATTTAGTGCTCATGAGGGAGCCTCCGTGGAAAAGAGGGGCCGCCCACAGCCCGACCCTGCTCTGACCTCTAGGAGCCCCCAGGCGGGGGTAGCTACATGTGCAGCCCGCTGACTCCCCTCTAGGGAGGTGAGGACCTTAATCTGAGCCATCAAGCCCACCCCTGCTATCAGGCCCACTCCACTTAGTAGAGGGAAGAATCCCAAGTCCTACCCGGGCTCAGGGTCAGAAGGCTGAGTGAGGAATGAAAGGGTCACCAACTTGAGAACTCAGGGGTGGGGGGTAACCTTCACCGCCATGGCCAGACCTAGTATTCCCGAAACAGCCTGCGGAGGACGTGGCTCACTCTGACTTCCAACTCCGAGGACTCCGGAAGGTGTGCTGTTTGTTCTGAGTGCTGGGGCCTCAGGTCAGCAGAGGTTTGGGTCGCAGGAATGGTGCAGAGTCAAGGTGAAGCCATGACTGAGGTACTGGGGACCACTCACCCCAAAGTGGGGAGGACTGCACTAAACCCTTTCCCTGCCATTGGCCCTGGGAGACCAGGACAAAACTGGCAAGTTCAGGTGAGCCTTGACTCCTGTCTGGGAGGGTCTCAGGGAGATGAGGGCCTGACTTTAGGCCCCAAGTCAGCAGAGAGAGAAAGCGCAGAAGCTGGTGGGAGTCAAAGTAAAAATCCTTTAAGAGGAAAGAGGGAATGAACCACCCTCCGCCACCTCAAGAAGAGAGGAGGGTGCACAAAGTCCCCCCTCTGCCATTGGCCCTGGGAAGCCAAGGTGACAGATGTCAGGTTGAGATGCCCCCTCGTTTCGTCCTGCGGCAGGTGGTCTCAGGGATGAGAAGTCCTTGGACTACTAGGGAGGCCTATCCAGCAGAGGCAGGAGACTTGGTCCCTAAGAAGAGTGAAGGTGAGGACTGTGAGTTATGATGAGGTCACTCCCCCAAGGATTCAAGGGGAACCATAGAGCCCTACCCCTGCTTTCAGACCTGGGGACCTGGTCATGCTGAATGCTGACAGAGTGAGTTGCACTCACTTCCTCCCAGGGCATCTCAGGGAGGTGAGGGACCTGGTCAGAGGAGGCAGCCAAGGTGAGGAACCTGGTGGAGGACTGAGGCCTGCAAAGAGCCCAAGACAGGACGGATCCCACTGTGCTGTCATCACTGAGACAGCCTGCTAGGAGTGGTGGCTGACCTGCTCCCTTAATTTCTCCTTTTGGGTCCCAGAGGGAGTTGAGGTGTCAAGTTCAGAGAAGCAGAGCGGTGGGAGCCCAAGCCCAGCCAGCAGTTGATATGATGGCCCTGAAAGTGAACGGAGAAGAGCCCCCCCACTATCCCTGTACAGACAGTTCCTAGTGCCAGTCCCTGCAGTGACCCCAGTGAGCACCAAGCAGGGCTGCCAGGTTGCAACCTAAGCCTTGCTCTGCTTTTCTCCACAGGAGCCTGAACAGGACACTCGGAGCCTTGTAGCGTCCTAGAGCAGTGCCCTCCAAGAATCCTGCAGAAGCGGCGGTTGTCAAAGCCAAGGAGGCGTCACTGTGCTGCAGGGGCACACACCCTCTCAGTCTCCCTCCTCCAGTGGGCCCGCATCACCCGCCCTCCTTCCACACTCCTGCCTGCTGCCCTTGACCAGAGTCATCATGCCTCGTGGTCAGAAGAGTAAGCTCCGTGCCCGTGAGAAACGTCGCCAGGCCCGAGGTGATGCCCACGGTGTCCAGGGTACTCAGGCCACTGCAGCAGAGGAGGAAGGATCCCCCTCGTCTTCCTCTCCTGCTTTTGGGGCTCCGCCCCAGAGCTCTCCTGCTGCTCGCATTCCCCAGGTGCCTCAGAGAGCCCCATCCACCACCACTGCTGCTGTAGGTGCTTCGGGCACAAGAGCTGGTAGAGGGGCCAAGAGCCACGGTGAGGGAGCTCCGAGTTCCTCTGAGGCCCCAGCCCCCAGTGAGAGGTCACAGAGAGACCCTCTAACCAGGAGGGTGATCATGTTGTTGCAGTTCCTGCTGTACAAGTATAAAATGAAAGAGCCCATTACGAAGGGAGAAATGATGAAGACCATCAACAGAAGGTACAAGGAGCACTTCCCTGAGATCCTGAGGAGAGCCTCTGAGCACATGGAGCTGGTCTTTGGCCTTGACCTGAAGGAAGCTGACTCCAAAGGTCAGTCCTATGCCCTTGTCAGCAAATTGGAGATCACCAAGGAAGAGAATATGATTGGTGGCAGGGGGCTTCCCAAGAACGGGCTCCTGGTGTCTCTCCTGGGCATGATCTACACGAATGGCAACCGGGCCACCGAGGAGGAGATGTGGGAATTCCTGAATATGCTGGGGATCTACGATGGGAGGAGGCACTTCATCTTTGGGGAGCCCAGGAAGTTCCTCACCAAAGATTTGGTGCAGGAAAAGTACCTGGAGTACAGGCAGGTGCCCAACAGTGATCCTCCACGCTACGAGTTCCTGTGGGGTCCCAGAGCCCAAGCTGAAGCCAGCAAGACAAAAATCCTGGAGTTTCTGGCCAAGATGAACGATACTGACCCCAGTGACTGCGAAGCCGTGTATGAAGAAATTTGGAGAGATGAGGAAGGGAGAGCTGCAGGCAGAGAATGGACTGGGGCCGGTGCTTCTACCAGGGCCAGGTCTCCTTTCTGGGTTAACTCCAGCAGGGCCTCCCACCCCTAGTGAAGTCTGAGGCAGATTCTTCACTTTGTTGTTGCAAATGGCTGTTAACCTTCTAAGGAGTGGAGGCGAGGTGGGGCTGGAGGGAGCACAGGAATGTCTTCTTGTGTTCTGTTATACATGAGTACCCTGTAGATTTAGCTCACTTGTTGCGTTTTTCAACTGTTGTTCCTTTTAATTGCAGGTTTATTTAGATTCAGAATATAAATTCACCTTCCTGCATTACTGCTGTTTTTCAGATTTAGGAGTAAGAGTTTCGCGTTGTGTAAAACAAATTGAAAATCCTTGAATGGTTTTGTGTGTGTGTGTGTGTGTGTGTGATCCGGAACCAGTTAACGTGGCATTGGAATAAGGATATCCTTGGAAACGTTGAAGAAGTCCACAGCATGTAGTTGGGATCACAAGACAGAGGCGGAAAAAGAAAAAAGATGGTCAATTCTTGGTTTTCCTTATTCCTTTTGGTAAAAGTAAAATACACATATGCCTGCATTTGTTTAGCTTATTCAAGAATATGGGAGGAAATAAATCGTGCTGATTCCACCTCTTGTCCACTGGCTCTTATTTTCCGCAAACAGTAACTGAGCATCTGTTCTTTGGAAGGCTTCACGCTAGTACTGAGAACCTTTAGGTAAAGGTGTCGCAGGCCTTGTGCATAGATTTTAAAGTCTAATTTTAGCCATGAAATAATGAGGAGGTTCAGATACTCTCCAAGAACTTAAGACTAGTAGAAAGGGAGTGGGCACTTCAGGGTTCCCTCTAGTGAAAATGCCCTGAGGCAGGGCAGTTTGGGGACTTGGGAAACTTTGCTCTCTCATGGGAGCAGGGGAAGGAAGTTTAAGTTAGGCTGCATGGGGTGGGTAAGGGTAGCTGGTGGGTAGAGTAGATAAGGGGTGGGTAGAGCGGGTACGGGAGAGGTGGGGGTGGGGGGTGGTCAGCAGGGCAAGATACTCCCGGGATGTGTCTCAGCGTGAAGATGCTGAGCCTGGAATGGAAACCAGCTCTTCACACTGACTCTGGTAATCTCCTCATCGAGGTTCTCTTTCTTGGTGTAAGGCATCCAGCTGATTTTTGTATGTTTATCTTGTATCCTGAAACTTTGCTGAAATCTTCTATTAGTTCCAGTAGTTTTCTTGTGGATTCTGCAGGGTTTTCTATGGATCACATCATATCATCTGCAAATAGAGCTACTTTGACTTCTTCCCTACCAATCTGGATGCCCTTTATTTCTTTTTCTAGCCTAATTGCTCTGGCTAGGACCTCCACCACAATGTTGAATAAGAGTGGTGATAGAGGGCATCCTTGTCTGGTTTCCGTTCTCAAGCGGAATGCTTTCAAAGTCTCCCCATTTAGGATGATGTTGGCTGTTGGCTTTGCATAAATGCCCTTAATTATATTGAGGAATTTCCTTTCTATTGCTATTTTGTTGAGAGTTTTTATCATGAATGGGTGTTGGACTTGTCGAATGCGTTTTCTGCATGGATTGATAAGATTGTGTGGTTCTTGCCTTCTGTTTTATTTATGTGATGGATTACATCGATTGTTTCTCTAATGTTGAACCATCCCTGCATAGCTGGTATAAATCCCACTCGATCATGGTGAATTATTTTTTGGATATGTTGCTGAATTGTATTGGCTAGAATTTTGTTGAGGATTTTTACGTCAGTGTTCACGAGGGATATTGGCCTGTCATTTTCTTTTTCTGTGGTATCTTTACTTGGTTTTGGCATCAGGGTTATGCTGGCTTTGCAGAATGAGTTTGGGAGTTTTCCATCCTTTTCTATGTTCTGGAATACCTTTAGTAGAAGTGATGTTATCGCTTCTCTGAGAGTTTGGTAGAATTCTCCAGTGAAGCCATCCAGGCCAGGGTTTCTGTTGTTGTTGTTGTTGGGATAACCTTCTCAATCTCTTCTTTTGTTATGGGTTTATTTAGTTGTTCTAACTCTGCTTGTGTTAATTCAGGTTAATTAAAGACCTTAGGACTAGTAGGAAAGGAGTGGGCACTTCAGGGTTCCCTCTAGGGAAGATGCCCTGAGGCAGGACAGTTTGGGGACTTGGGAAACTTTGCTCTCTCATGGGAGCGGGGGAAGAAATTTTAAGTTAGGTTGCATGGGGTGGGTAAGGCTAGGAGGTGGGTAGAGTACATAAGGGGTGGGTAGAGCGTGTAGGGGTGAGGTGCAGGGTGAGCAGGGCAGGATACTCCCATGATGTGTCTCAGCGTGGAGAGGCTGACCCTGGAATGGAAACCAGCTCTTCGCAGTGACTCTGGAATTAGGGGTAAACCGGAGAGAAATCCCCACCTGGGGCAGGACTGGAAGCTGCCCTGTGCTCTTGTCCCAGTGCACTTGAACACATACACTGCCTGGGTGAGAGATGCATAGCGTGTCCATGGAGTCCCTGAGAAATAGGGAGATTCTCCCTTGATGTCAGGAAACCACAGTTAACTAACCTTTTGTGTTGGACTGGGGAGGCAGAGCCCACTCCAGTGAAAGGACACAAGAAATAGGTTATCTTCGGCTTCATGTCACAAACGCCAAGTGAAGACCAGACTTTGGTGGTGGTGATGTGAATGAAAACTGGGGTGACATAGATGAAAGTGCAGCTAGAAGGGTGAATTGTTGTTCCTTGGAAATAATTCTAAGAGCTTTGTGTTGCATTTTACTGAGGAGGGCTACCAAAAAGCCACATTAAATAGCGTACTCCCTAATTTGGATTGAACTGGTACCCCATCCAATCAAAAAAAAAAAAAACCCATTGCCATCGAGTCAATTCCAACTCAAAGCCACCCTACAGGACAGAGGAGAACTGCCCCATAGGGTTTCCAAGGAGCATCTGGTGGATTCGAACTGCAGGCCTTGGGATTAGCAGTCAAACTCTTAAACACACACCACCAGGGGTTCTCCCCCTAAAATAAGTGTTGTTAATCCTAATCCTATTCCTGTGGGTATCTCCCATCTGGGAATTGGGGTTCTTTACTATGTTAAAGGCACTGAATTAGCTTAGGGCGTGTCTTTAGTCAACACACCAGTGGCTCCACTGGAGAAAGATGTGGAAGCCTTCCTCCAGAAACATTACAGACATGGAATCCTACAGGGTAGTTCTACTCTGTGCTATAGGGTCGCTATGAGCCGGAATCAAATCAGTGGCAGTGGGTTTTGAGGGTTTTTTTTGTTGTTGTTCTTTGTTTGTTAGTTTGTTTATTTGTTTGTTTGGTTGCTTGGTTGGTTTTTTAATTGGGGTGTCTTAACTCAGTCTCTACTGAGAAATAAAAGAGCAGATTGAGCAAGCCACCAAGCAAGTAAGCACAGATAGGGGAAGATTGGTGCCACGCCACATGAGATCTCCAAGGAACCAAGAAACAGAAGCCGAAAACAGTCAAGGACCTTCCCCCAAGATCCAACAGAGAGAAATCCTTCCCGTGGCCCAATCCCTGAATTCAGGCTTCTAACCTCATAAACTGTGAGAAAATGAATTTCTGTGGTTAAAGCCATTCGCATGTTGTATTTCTGTTACAGCCGCACTAGAAAACTATGACATTCCCTAAAAAGTAGCAAAACGCTTTGCCCTTGGTGATGGAAGCTCGGTAGAAACATCCAAACTCCCTAAGGGACCAAATTGCTGGGGTGAGGGCTGTGGGGACCATGGTCTCAGGGAACATCTAGCTCAACTGGCATAACATAGTTTACAAAAGAAATGTTCTACGTTCTACTTTGGTGAGTAGCGTCTGGGGTCTTAAAAGCCTGTGAGCGGCCTTCTAAGATACTCCACTGGTCTCACCACTTGGGGAACAAGGGAGAATGAATAAAACTAACTATACAAGGGAATGAGTAGTCCGAAAACTAATGGACTACATCTACCACGGCCTCCACCAGACTGAGTCCAGTACAACTAGATGGTGCCCGGCTATCACCACTGACTGCTCTGAAAGGGATCACAATAGAGGGTCCCAGACAGAGCTGGAGAAAAATGTAGAACAAAATTCCTACTGACAAAAAAAGATCAGACTGGGCTGACAGAGACTGGAGAATCCCCGAGAATATGGCCCCCGGACACACTTTGAGCTCAATCATAAATCTCCCCAAGGTTCACCCTTCAGCCAGAGATTAGACGGGCCCATAGAACAAAATGAGACTCAAGGGGCATACCAGCCCAGGGACTAGAAGGCAGGAGGGGACAGGGAAACCGGTAATAGGGAAGCCAGGGTTGAGAAGGGAGAATGTTGACATGTCGTGGGCTCGTTAACCAATGTCATAAAACAGTATGTGTACTAACTGTTTAATGAGAAGCTAGTTTGTTTTATAAACCTTCATCTAAAGTACAATGAGAAAGAAAAAAGAAAAACTGTCCTAAGCTGTAAAGCAAAGGCTGTAAAACCTCTATAAATAAAAATGAGACAATGTACCTGGGCTTCCACCACAATTTCAAAGTATGCATCCTTCTATCAGCAGGAAGAAAGTAATCTTGTTTGTGCCCGTATTTTTATTAAAATGTAATTACTTCACCCTCTCCTCCCCCAAAAAAGCTTTGCCCTTCACTCTTACCTTTAAGGTTTGCAGTGCAAACCCACCCAGCGGCACTGCTGAAGAAAGGCCTGGCAATCTGCTTCTGTAAAGACTACAGCCAAGAAAACCCTATGAGGCAGTTCTATCCTGTGACACATGGGCTCACATTCGGTTGGAATCAACTTCACGGCAACTGGTGAATGTAAACTCCTAGTTTTTCTTTCTAAGCAGCATTTTTTCCGATTTTGTTTTCCACGTCCTAGAGCACTGCATATTCTGACACACCCTGGAGAAAACAAAACAAAAAACTCTCAGAGTGGAGGGTGGTATTGTGGGGTGTCAACATAATCATAGTACTAACCGCCATTCTTTCAAGACCCAATACTTGCAGTCACTTGCCAGGTGCCTTACATGCCTTGCACACAACACACCAGCCCTAGAACAGGGCTTATCAAACCCACTTCACAGACAAAGAACCCGACGCTCCCAGAGACTGGTAATATCTGCGAGTGCGCAAGTCTAGTACTTGACCGAGAGGGATTAGACCCCTGCTCTGAATCCTCTAGAGCCCACACTGTTCCACACCTGCCAGCCACAGGCTTACCTTGTGTCTCTTAATGCAATGTTCTTATCTCCTCTACAAAATGTATCTCAGGCAACAAAATGAATACCTTTGTGCCCAAAGCCCTGAGTCGGACTATATAGCCAGAGCTACATGAATACTAAAAGAAGCGAGAGGTATGAATAAGGAAAAGAAGAAGATAATATTCAGTGACAATGCAATCCTCGACAAATGCAATACCAGATAACCTGTAAGATCAAGGGTCATAAAACCATCCTTGAGAGCCCCTGCCTGTAGAAAGTAGATCTATCAGAGCCAACGTTCCATGGGCCTCTAGGTATGGCTGAAAAAGAGAAGGACTACATGAGCATGCTTTTCGGACAGCCCACCACCTGTGTTGGCCTTCCTGTCTTTTGCTGCAACTTCCCCACCTCATGCCACTCCTCACTCTGGGACAGGGACTCAATCCCTGCAAGATTTGCAGTAGCAAAATTGCTTGAGTTTGCAAGGATGGGCCATCTCTCAGGAAGCCTTTAATCAAAGAGGAGCCAAGAAGAGGACCCCAGTGAATGCGAACAGAGACGAAAAAACACTAGAATTTAGAGATCACACAAAGAACCGCAGGGCTTGCTTTCAGACATAGCGAGCCCCAGACAGGGCAGTCAGGTATAGCATCCTCTCACTTATTCTTCAGGTTTCTCAGGGACTTGAGACCTTGGCTGAAGGACAACGACCAAGTCAGCAGAGCAAGAACTCTCAGCCTCTAATATCAAAGGGATGGCCCTGAATGAAGATAATGGATGAATCCCTCAAGAAGAGTGAGATCCCCTGGAGTCGTGGCCCCACAGTTGGCCCAGAGAGAGCTCGAACAGTCCTGGCTGGATGCGACTCACCCTGACTTCCAAATCAGAGGTCCCAGGTCAGTGAAGACCTTGATCTGAGGGGATCGGCCTCACATCCAGCAGAGAGTGGATTCCCAGGACTGGTCAGGTTCAAGAGAGAGACCCTGAATGAAGAATGAGGGAACCACACACCCCAGACAGAGGCGCTCACACAAGATGCCTCCTGCTGTCGGCCATGGAAGGCCCAGGGCAGAGTTGTCAGGATGAGGAGTCGCCTCGTTTCTGCCTGGAGGGTCTCAGGTCTTGTGGGCATGCCACAGGTCTACACAAGGAGAAGACTCGGGCCCTCGAAGACTCAAGGTGAGGACCCTGAGTGTTATGAGGGGAGCATTGCCTCTGTTCTTAGTCCCGGGAAGCCTGTGGGAGAGCTACAGGCCTGAGGTGCCCTAAAGAGGATCTGCCGGGAACAGTGACCCAGCTGGCACTCCTGTGAGGCCCCAGGCAGGTGTAGCGGGCAGAACGATCTGACCTTCCCCGCTGTGTCCGCGTGGAGAGGGTCTTGTTCACTGCCTGTGATTCAGGTCTGTATAGACAAGAAAACCCCAGGCTCTGACAGGTATCAAGGTGAGGACCCTGCATGAGCACTAAGGGACCACCGACAACAGAACAGTAGGGTCCCAAGAGTCCCGTCCCCGCGGTCGGCCCTCGGAGGCCCCCCAGTAGCCTCGGCCTTACAGGGCCCCCTACAGCATTGGCTGAATGTGTGCCGTGTTCTGACTTCCATCTAGGAAGGGCAAGCAAGCAGCGGCTTCCGACGTGGGAGGCTGTGATCTCTCATCATCCGAGGAGGGTGGAGATCCACGACTGGTTAGGAGTCCAGGTAAGGTCCCTGAATGTGGACTGAAGAGACCAGTTAAACCCAGAACAGAGGGTTTCCATGATCCCCGCCCCTGCTGTTGGCCCTCGGAGGCCCCCCAACAGCCTTGGCCCTCGGAGGCCCCCCATAGCCTTGGCAGGATGTGACGCGCCCTTGACTTCATCTAGGAAGTACCGGAAAGGCGTGGCATCTGGGCTGAGGGGCTGCGGTCTTTCATCATCGGAGGAGCGTGGAGTCCCAGGACTGGTCAGGAGTCTAGGTGAGGACCCTGAATGTGGACTGAGTGATCACCAAACCCAGAACAGAGGAGGTCCCACAAGCCCCGCCCCTACCGCCAGCTTTAAATCCACCAAGCCGAATTCGGCCTAGACACTCTCGGGCAGAAAGGGCCTTGGTCTAAGGAAGTACCCTAGTTCTGAAGTGGGAGGAGACCTGGACTCTAACTGCGGGGCCAGGCGAGGCCACTTAGGACATTTAGTGCTCATGAGGGAGCCTCCGTGGAAAAGAGGGGCCGCCCACAGCCCGACCCTGCTCTGACCTCTAGGAGCCCCCAGGCGGGGGTAGCTACATGTGCAGCCCGCTGACTCCCCTCTAGGGAGGTGAGGACCTTAATCTGAGCCATCAAGCCCACCCCTGCTATCAGGCCCACTCCACTTAGTAGAGGGAAGAATCCCAAGTCCTACCCGGGCTCAGGGTCAGAAGGCTGAGTGAGGAATGAAAGGGTCACCAACTTGAGAACTCAGGGGTGGGGGGTAACCTTCACCGCCATGGCCAGACCTAGTATTCCCGAAACAGCCTGCGGAGGACGTGGCTCACTCTGACTTCCAACTCCGAGGACTCCGGAAGGTGTGCTGTTTGTTCTGAGTGCTGGGGCCTCAGGTCAGCAGAGGTTTGGGTCGCAGGAATGGTGCAGAGTCAAGGTGAAGCCATGACTGAGGTACTGGGGACCACTCACCCCAAAGTGGGGAGGACTGCACTAAACCCTTTCCCTGCCATTGGCCCTGGGAGACCAGGACAAAACTGGCAAGTTCAGGTGAGCCTTGACTCCTGTCTGGGAGGGTCTCAGGGAGATGAGGGCCTGACTTTAGGCCCCAAGTCAGCAGAGAGAGAAAGCGCAGAAGCTGGTGGGAGTCAAAGTAAAAATCCTTTAAGAGGAAAGAGGGAATGAACCACCCTCCGCCACCTCAAGAAGAGAGGAGGGTGCACAAAGTCCCCCCTCTGCCATTGGCCCTGGGAAGCCAAGGTGACAGATGTCAGGTTGAGATGCCCCCTCGTTTCGTCCTGCGGCAGGTGGTCTCAGGGATGAGAAGTCCTTGGACTACTAGGGAGGCCTATCCAGCAGAGGCAGGAGACTTGGTCCCTAAGAGGAGTGAAGGTGAGGACTGTGAGTTATGATGAGGTCACTCCCCCAAGGATTCAAGGGGAACCATAGAGCCCTACCCCTGCTTTCAGACCTGGGGACCTGGTCATGCTGAATGCTGACAGAGTGAGTTGCACTCACTTCCTCCCAGGGCATCTCAGGGAGGTGAGGGACCTGGTCAGAGGAGGCAGCCAAGGTGAGGAACCTGGTGGAGGACTGAGGCCTGCAAAGAGCCCAAGACAGGACGGATCCCACTGTGCTGTCATCACTGAGACAGCCTGCTAGGAGTGGTGGCTGACCTGCTCCCTTAATTTCTCCTTTTGGGTCCCAGAGGGAGTTGAGGTGTCAAGTTCAGAGAAGCAGAGCGGTGGGAGCCCAAGCCCAGCCAGCAGTTGATATGATGGCCCTGAAAGTGAACGGAGAAGAGCCCCCCCACTATCCCTGTACAGACAGTTCCTAGTGCCAGTCCCTGCAGTGACCCCAGTGAGCACCAAGCAGGGCTGCCAGGTTGCAACCTAAGCCTTGCTCTGCTTTTCTCCACAGGAGCCTGAACAGGACACTCGGAGCCTTGTAGCGTCCTAGAGCAGTGCCCTCCAAGAATCCTGCAGAAGCGGCGGTTGTCAAAGCCAAGGAGGCGTCACTGTGCTGCAGGGGCACACACCCTCTCAGTCTCCCTCCTCCAGTGGGCCCGCATCACCCGCCCTCCTTCCACACTCCTGCCTGCTGCCCTTGACCAGAGTCGTCATGCCTCGTGGTCAGAAGAGTAAGCTCCGTGCCCGTGAGAAACGTCGCCAGGCCCGAGGTGATGCCCACGGTGTCCAGGGTACTCAGGCCACTGCAACAGAGGAGGAAGGATCCCCCTCGTCTTCCTCTCCTGCTTTTGGGGCTCCGCCCCAGAGCTCTCCTGCTGCTCGCATTCCCCAGGGGCCTCAGAGAGCCCCATCCACCACCACTGCTGCTGTAGGTGCTTCGGGCACAAGAGCTGGTAGAGGGGCCAAGAGCCACGGTGAGGGAGCTCCGAGTTCCTCTGAGGCCCCAGCCCCCAGTGAGAGGTCACAGAGAGACCCTCTAACCAGGAGGGTGATCATGTTGTCGCAGTTCCTGCTGTACAAGTATAAAATGAAAGAGCCCATTACGAAGGGAGAAATGATGAAGACCATCAACAGAAGGTACAAGGAGCACTTCCCTGAGATCCTGAGGAGAGCCTCTGAGCACATGGAGCTGGTCTTTGGCCTTGACCTGAAGGAAACTGACTCCAAAGGTCAGTCCTATGCCCTTGTCAGCAAATTGGAGATCACCAAGGAAGAGAATATGATTGGTGGCAGGGGGCTTCCCAAGATCGGGCTCCTGGTGTCTCTCCTGGGCATGATCTACACGAATGGCAACCGGGCCACCGAGGAGGAGATGTGGGAATTCCTGAATATGCTGGGGATCTACGATGGGAGGAGGCACTTCATCTTTGGGGAGCCCAGGAAGTTCCTCACCAAAGATTTGGTGCAGGAAAAGTACCTGGAGTACAGGCAGGTGCCCAACAGTGATCCTCCACGCTACGAGTTCCTGTGGGGTCCCAGAGCCCAAGCTGAAGCCAGCAAGACAAAAATCCTGGAGTTTCTGGCCAAGATGAACGATACTGACCCCAGTGACTGCGAAGCCGTGTATGAAGAAATTTGGAGAGATGAGGAAGGGAGAGCTGCAGGCAGAGAATGGACTGGGGCCGGTGCTTCTACCAGGGCCAGGTCTCCTTTCTGGGTTAACTCCAGCAGGGCCTCCCACCCCTAGTGAAGTCTGAGGCAGATTCTTCACTTTGTTGTTGCAAATGGCTGTTAACCTTCTAAGGAGTGGAGGCGAGGTGGGGCTGGAGGGAGCACAGGAATGTCTTCTTGTGTTCTGTTATACATGAGTACCCTGTAGATTTAGCTCACTTGTTGCGTTCTTCAACTGTTGTTCCTTTTAATTGCAGGTTTATTTAGATTCAGAATATAAATTCACCTTCCTGCATTACTGCTGTTTTTCAGATTTAGGAGTAAGAGTTTCGCGTTGTGTAAAACAAATTGAAAATCCTTGAATGGTTTTGTGTGTGTGTGTGTGTGTGTGTGTGTGTGTGTGTGATCCGGAACCAGTTAACGTGGCATTGGAATAAGGATATCCTTGGAAACGTGAAAGAAGTCCACAGCATGTAGTTGGGATCACAAGACAGAGGCGGAAAAAGAAAAAAGATGGTCAATTCTTGGTTTTCCTTATTCCTTTTGGTAAAAGTAAAATACACATATGCCTGCATTTGTTTAGCTTATTCAAGAATATGGGAGGAAATAAATCGTGCTGATTCCACCTCTTGTCCACTGGCTCTTATTTTCCGCAAACAGTAACTGAGCATCTGTTCTTTGGAAGGCTTCACGCTAGTACTGAGAACCTTTAGGTAAAGGTGTCGCAGGCCTTGTGCATAGATTTTAAAGTCTAATTTTAGCCATGAAATAATGAGGAGGTTCAGATTCTCTCCAAGAACTTAAGACTAGTAGAAAGGGAGTGGGCACTTCAGGGTTCCCTCTAGGGAAAATGCCCTGAGGCAGGACAGTTTGGGGACTTGGGAAACTTTGCTCTCTCATGGGAGCAGGGGAAGGAAGTTTAAGTTAGGCTGCATGGGGTGGGCAAGGGTAGCTGGTGGGTAGAGTAGATAAGGGGTGGGTAGAGCGGGTACGGGAGAGGTGGGGGTGGGGGGTGGTCAGCAGGGCAAGATACTCCCGGGATGTGTCTCAGCGTGAAGATGCTGAGCCTGGAATGGAAACCAGCTCTTCACACTGACTCTGGTAATCTCCTCATCGAGGTTCTCTTTCTTGGTGTAAGGCATCCAGCTGATTTTTGTATGTTTATCTTGTATCCTGAAACTTTGCTGAAATCTTCTATTAGTTCCAGTAGTTTTCTTGTGGTTTCCGCAGGGTTTTCTATGGATCACATCATATCATCTGCAAATAGAGCTACTTTGACTTCTTCCCTACCAATCTGGATGCCCTTTATTTCTTTTTCTAGCCTAATTGCTCTGGCTAGGACCTCCACCACAATGTTGAATAAGAGTGGTGATAGAGGGCATCCTTGTCTGGTTTCCGTTCTCAAGCGGAATGCTTTCAAAGTCTCCCCATTTAGGATGATGTTGGCTGTTGGCTTTGCATAAATGCCCTTAATTATATTGAGGAATTTCCTTTCTATTGCTATTTTGTTGAGAGTTTTTATCATGAATGGGTGTTGGACTTGTCGAATGCGTTTTCTGCATGGATTGATAAGATTGTGTGGTTCTTGCCTTCTGTTTTATTTATGTGATGGATTACATCGATTGTTTCTCTAATGTTGAACCATCCCTGCATAGCTGGTATAAATCCCACTCGATCATGGTGAATTATTTTTTGGATATGTTGCTGAATTGTATTGGCTAGAATTTTGTTGAGGATTTTTACGTCAGTGTTCACGAGGGATATTGGCCTGTCATTTTCTTTTTCTGTGGTATCTTTACTTGGTTTTGGCATCAGGGTTATGCTGGCTTTGCAGAATGAGTTTGGGAGTTTTCCATCCTTTTCTATGTTCTGGAATACCTTTAGTAGAAGTGATGTTATCGCTTCTCTGAGAGTTTGGTAGAATTCTCCAGTGAAGCCATCCGGGCCAGGGTTTCTGTTGTTGTTGTTGTTGGGATAACCTTCTCAATCTCTTCTTTTGTTATGGGTTTATTTAGTTGTTCTAACTCTGCTTGTGTTAATTCAGGTTAATTAAAGACCTTAGGACTAGTAGGAAAGGAGTGGGCACTTCAGGGTTCCCTCTAGGGAAGATGCCCTGAGGCAGGACAGTTTGGGGACTTGGGAAACTTTGCTCTCTCATGGGAGCAGGGGAAGAAATTCTAAGTTAGGTTGCATGGGGTGGGTAAGGCTAGGAGGTGGGTAGAGTACATAAGGGGTGGGTAGAGCGTGTAGGGGTGAGGTGCAGGGTGAGCAGGGCAGGATACTCCCATGATGTGTCTCAGCGTGGAGAGGCTGACCCTGGAATGGAAACCAGCTCTTCGCAGTGACTCTGGAATTAGGGGTAAACCGGAGAGAAATCCCCACCTGGGGCAGGACTGGAAGCTGCCCTGTGCTCTTGTCCCAGTGCACTTGAACACATACACTGCCTGGGTGAGAGATGCATAGCGTGTCCATGGAGTCCCTGAGAAATAGGGAGATTCTCCCTTGATGTCAGGAAACCACAGTTAACTAACCTTTTGTGTTGGACTGGGGAGGCAGAGCCCACTCCAGTGAAAGGACACAAGAAATAGGTTATCTTCGGCTTCATGTCACAAACGCCAAGTGAAGACCAGACTTTGGTGGTGGTGATGTGAATGAAAACTGGGGTGACATAGATGAAAGTGCAGCTAGAAGGGTGAATTGTTGTTCCTTGGAAATAATTCTAAGAGCTTTGTGTTGCATTTTACTGAGGAGGGCTACCAAAAAGCCACATTAAATAGCGTACTCCCTAATTTGGATTGAACTGGTACCCCATCCAATCAAAAAAAAAAAAACCCATTGCCATCGAGTCAATTCCAACTCAAAGCCACCCTACAGGACAGAGGAGAACTGCCCCATAGGGTTTCCAAGGAGCATCTGGTGGATTCGAACTGCAGGCCTTGGGATTAGCAGTCAAACTCTTAAACACACACCACCAGGGGTTCTCCCCCTAAAATAAGTGTTGTTAATCCTAATCCTATTCCTGTGGGTATCTCCCATCTGGGAATTGGGGTTCTTTACTATGTTAAAGGCACTGAATTAGCTTAGGGCGTGTCTTTAGTCAACACACCAGTGGCTCCACTGGAGAAAGATGTGGAAGCCTTCCTCCAGAAACATTACAGACATGGAATCCTACAGGGTAGTTCTACTCTGTGCTATAGGGTCGCTATGAGCCGGAATCAAATCAGTGGCAGTGGGTTTTGAGTTTTTTGTTGTTGTTGTTCTTTGTTTGTTAGTTTGTTTATTTGTTTGTTTGGTTGCTTGGTTGGTTTTTTTATTGGGGTGTCTTAACTCAGTCTCTACTGAGAAATAAAAGAGCAGATTGAGCAAGCCACCAAGCAAGTAAGTACAATTAGGGGAAGATTGGTGCCACGCCACATGAGATCTCCAAGGAACCAAGAAACAGAAGCCGAAAACAGTCAAGGACCTTCCCCCAAGATCCAACAGAGAGAAATCCTTCCCGTGGCCCAATCCCTGAATTCAGGCTTCTAACCTCATAAACTGTGAGAAAATGAATTTCTGTGTGTTAAAGCCATTCGCATGTTGTATTTCTGTTACAGCCGCACTAGAAAACTATGACATTCCCTAAAAAGTAGCAAAACGCTTTGCCCTTGATGATGGAAGCTCGGTAGAAACATCCAAACTCCCTAAGGGACCAAATTGCTGGGATGAGGGCTGTGGGGACCATGGTCTCAGGGAACATCTAGCTCAATTGGCATAACATAGTTTACAAAAGAAATGTTCTACGTTCTACTTTGGTGAGTAGCGTCTGGGGTCTTAAAAGCCTGTGAGCGGCCTTCTAAGATACTCCACTGGTCTCACCACTTGGGGAACAAGGGAGAATGAATAAAACTAACTATACAAGGGAATGAGTAGTCCGAAAACTAATGGACTACATCTACCACGGCCTCCACCAGACTGAGTCCAGTACAACTAGATGGTGCCCGGCTATCACCACTGACTGCTCTGAAAGGGATCACAATAGAGGGTCCCAGACAGAGCTGGAGAAAAATGTAGAACAAAATTCCTACTGACAAAAAAAGATCAGACTGGGCTGACAGAGACTGGAGAATCCCCGAGAATATGGCCCCCGGACACACTTTGAGCTCAATCATAAATCTCCCCAAGGTTCACCCTTCAGCCAGAGATTAGACGGGCCCATAGAACAAAATGAGACTCAAGGGGCATACCAGCCCAGGGACTAGAAGGCAGGAGGGGACAGGGAAACCGGTAATAGGGAAGCCAGGGTTGAGAAGGGAGAATGTTGACATGTCGTGGGCTCGTTAACCAATGTCATAAAACAGTATGTGTACTAACTGTTTAATGAGAAGCTAGTTTGTTTTATAAACCTTCATCTAAAGTACAATGAGAAAGAAAAAAGAAAAACTGTCCTAAGCTGTAAAGCAAAGGCTGTAAAACCTCTATAAATAAAAATGAGACAATGTACCTGGGCTTCCACCACAATTTCAAAGTATGCATCCTTCTATCAGCAGGAAGAAAGTAATCTTGTTTGTGCCCGTATTTTTATTAAAATGTAATTACTTCACCCTCTCCTCCCCCAAAAAAGCTTTGCCCTTCACTCTTACCTTTAAGGTTTGCAGTGCAAACCCACCCAGCGGCACTGCTGAAGAAAGGCCTGGCAATCTGCTTCTGTAAAGACTACAGCCAAGAAAACCCTATGAGGCAGTTCTATCCTGTGACACATGGGCTCACATTCGGTTGGAATCAACTTCACGGCAACTGGTGAATGTAAACTCCTAGTTTTTCTTTCTAAGCAGCATTTTTTCCGATTTTGTTTTCCACGTCCTAGAGCACTGCATATTCTGACACACCCTGGAGAAAACAAAACAAAAAACTCTCAGAGTGGAGGGTGGTATTGTGGGGTGTCAACATAATCATAGTACTAACCGCCATTCTTTCAAGACCCAATACTTGCAGTCACTTGCCAGGTGCCTTACATGCCTTGCACACAACACACCAGCCCTAGAACAGGGCTTATCAAACCCACTTCACAGACAAAGAACCCGACGCTCCCAGAGACTGGTAATATCTGCGAGTGCGCAAGTCTAGTACTTGACCGAGAGGGATTAGACCCCTGCTCTGAATCCTCTAGAGCCCACACTGTTCCACACCTGCCAGCCACAGGCTTACCTTGTGTCTCTTAATGCAATGTTCTTATCTCCTCTACAAAACGTATCTCAGGCAACAAAATGAATACCTTTGTGCCCAAAGCCCTGAGTCGGACTATATAGCCAGAGCTACATGAATACTAAAAGAAGCGAGAGGTATGAATAAGGAAAAGAAGAAGATAATATTCAGTGACAATGCAATCCTCGACAAATGCAATACCAGATAACCTGTAAGATCAAGGGTCATAAAACCATCCTTGAGAGCCCCTGCCTGTAGAAAGTAGGTCTATCAGAGCCAACGTTCCATGGGCCTCTAGGTATGGCTGAAAAAGAGAAGGACTACATGAGCATGCTTTTCGGACAGCCCACCACCTGTGTTGGCCTTCCTGTCTTTTGCTGCAACTTCCCCACCTCATGCCACTCCTCACTCTGGGACAGGGACTCAATCCCTGCAAGATTTGCAGTAGCAAAATTGCTTGAGTTTGCAAGGATGGGCCATCTCTCAGGAAGCCTTTAATCAAAGAGGAGCCAAGAAGAGGACCCCAGTGAATGCGAACAGAGACGAAAAAACACTAGAATTTAGAGATCACACAAAGAACCGCAGGGCTTGCTTTCAGACATAGCGAGCCCCAGACAGGGCAGTCAGGTATAGCATCCTCTCACTTATTCTTCAGGTTTCTCAGGGACTTGAGACCTTGGCTGAAGGACAACGACCAAGTCAGCAGAGCAAGAACTCTCAGCCTCTAATATCAAAGGGATGGCCCTGAATGAAGATAATGGATGAATCCCTCAAGAAGAGTGAGATCCCCTGGAGTCGTGGCCCCACAGTTGGCCCAGAGAGAGCTCGAACAGTCCTGGCTGGATGCGACTCACCCTGACTTCCAAATCAGAGGTCCCAGGTCAGTGAAGACCTTGATCTGAGGGGATCGGCCTCACATCCAGCAGAGAGTGGATTCCCAGGACTGGTCAGGTTCAAGAGAGAGACCCTGAATGAAGAATGAGGGAACCACACACCCCAGACAGAGGCGCTCACACAAGATGCCTCCTGCTGTCGGCCATGGAAGGCCCAGGGCAGAGTTGTCAGGATGAGGAGTCGCCTCGTTTCTGCCTGGAGGGTCTCAGGTCTTGTGGGCATGCCACAGGTCTACACAAGGAGAAGACTCGGGCCCTCGAAGACTCAAGGTGAGGACCCTGAGTGTTATGAGGGGAGCATTGCCTCTGTTCTTAGTCCCGGGAAGCCTGTGGGAGAGCTACAGGCCTGAGGTGCCCTAAAGAGGATCTGCCGGGAACAGTGACCCAGCTGGCACTCCTGTGAGGCCCCAGGCAGGTGTAGCGGGCAGAACGATCTGACCTTCCCCGCTGTGTCCGCGTGGAGAGGGTCTTGTTCACTGCCTGTGATTCAGGTCTGTATAGACAAGAAAACCCCAGGCTCTGACAGGTATCAAGGTGAGGACCCTGCATGAGCACTAAGGGACCACCGACAACAGAACAGTAGGGTCCCAAGAGTCCCGTCCCCGCGGTCGGCCCTCGCAGGCCCCCCAGTAGCCTCGGCCTTACAGGGCCCCCTACAGCATTGGCTGAATGTGTGCCGTGTTCTGACTTCCATCTAGGAAGGGCAAGCAAGCAGCGGCTTCCGACGTGGGAGGCTGTGATCTCTCATCATCCGAGGAGGGTGGAGATCCACGACTGGTTAGGAGTCCAGGTAAGGTCCCTGAATGTGGACTGAAGAGACCAGTTAAACCCAGAACAGAGGGTTTCCATGATCCCCGCCCCTGCTGTTGGCCCTCGGAGGCCCCCCAACAGCCTTGGCCCTCGGAGGCCCCCCATAGCCTTGGCAGGATGTGACGCGCCCTTGACTTCATCTAGGAAGTACCGGAAAGGCGTGGCATCTGGGCTGAGGGGCTGCGGTCTTTCATCATCGGAGGAGCGTGGAGTCCCAGGACTGGTCAGGAGTCTAGGTGAGGACCCTGAATGTGGACTGAGTGATCACCAAACCCAGAACAGAGGAGGTCCCACAAGCCCCGCCCCTACCGCCAGCTTTAAATCCACCAAGCCGAATTCGGCCTAGACACTCTCGGGCAGAAAGGGCCTTGGTCTAAGGAAGTACCCTAGTTCTGAAGTGGGAGGAGACCTGGACTCTAACTGCGGGGCCAGGCGAGGCCACTTAGGACATTTAGTGCTCATGAGGGAGCCTCCGTGGAAAAGAGGGGCCGCCCACAGCCCGACCCTGCTCTGACCTCTAGGAGCCCCCAGGCGGGGGTAGCTACATGTGCAGCCCGCTGACTCCCCTCTAGGGAGGTGAGGACCTTAATCTGGGCCATCAAGCTCACCCCTGCTATCAGGCCCACTCCACTTAGTAGAGGGAAGAATCCCAAGTCCTACCCGGGCTCAGGGTCAGAAGGCTGAGTGAGGAATGAAAGGGTCACCAACTTGAGAACTCAGGGGTGGGGGGTAACCTTCACCGCCATGGCCAGACCTAGTATTCCCGAAACAGCCTGCGGAGGACGTGGCTCACTCTGACTTCCAACTCCGAGGACTCCGGAAGGTGTGCTGTTTGTTCTGAGTGCTGGGGCCTCAGGTCAGCAGAGGTTTGGGTCGCAGGAATGGTGCAGAGTCAAGGTGAAGCCATGACTGAGGTACTGGGGACCACTCACCCCAAAGTGGGGAGGACTGCACTAAACCCTTTCCCTGCCATTGGCCCTGGGAGACCAGGACAAAACTGGCAAGTTCAGGTGAGCCTTGACTCCTGTCTGGGAGGGTCTCAGGGAGATGAGGGCCTGACTTTAGGCCCCAAGTCAGCAGAGAGAGAAAGCGCAGAAGCTGGTGGGAGTCAAAGTAAAAATCCTTTAAGAGGAAAGAGGGAATGAACCACCCTCCGCCACCTCAAGAAGAGAGGAGGGTGCACAAAGTCCCCCCTCTGCCATTGGCCCTGGGAAGCCAAGGTGACAGATGTCAGGTTGAGATGCCCCCTCGTTTCGTCCTGCGGCAGGTGGTCTCAGGGATGAGAAGTCCTTGGACTACTAGGGAGGCCTATCCAGCAGAGGCAGGAGACTTGGTCCCTAAGAGGAGTGAAGGTGAGGACTGTGAGTTATGATGAGGTCACTCCCCCAAGGATTCAAGGGGAACCATAGAGCCCTACCCCTGCTTTCAGACCTGGGGACCTGGTCATGCTGAATGCTGACAGAGTGAGTTGCACTCACTTCCTCCCAGGGCATCTCAGGGAGGTGAGGGACCTGGTCAGAGGAGGCAGCCAAGGTGAGGAACCTGGTGGAGGACTGAGGCCTGCAAAGAGCCCAAGACAGGACGGATCCCACTGTGCTGTCATCACTGAGACAGCCTGCTAGGAGTGGTGGCTGACCTGCTCCCTTAATTTCTCCTTTTGGGTCCCAGAGGGAGTTGAGGTGTCAAGTTCAGAGAAGCAGAGCGGTGGGAGCCCAAGCCCAGCCAGCAGTTGATATGATGGCCCTGAAAGTGAACGGAGAAGAGCCCCCCCACTATCCCTGTACAGACAGTTCCTAGTGCCAGTCCCTGCAGTGACCCCAGTGAGCACCAAGCAGGGCTGCCAGGTTGCAACCTAAGCCTTGCTCTGCTTTTCTCCACAGGAGCCTGAACAGGACACTCGGAGCCTTGTAGCGTCCTAGAGCAGTGCCCTCCAAGAATCCTGCAGAAGCGGCGGTTGTCAAAGCCAAGGAGGCGTCACTGTGCTGCAGGGGCACACACCCTCTCAGTCTCCCTCCTCCAGTGGGCCCGCATCACCCGCCCTCCTTCCACACTCCTGCCTGCTGCCCTTGACCAGAGTCGTCATGCCTCGTGGTCAGAAGAGTAAGCTCCGTGCCCGTGAGAAACGTCGCCAGGCCCGAGGTGATGCCCACGGTGTCCAGGGTACTCAGGCCACTGCAACAGAGGAGGAAGGATCCCCCTCGTCTTCCTCTCCTGCTTTTGGGGCTCCGCCCCAGAGCTCTCCTGCTGCTCGCATTCCCCAGGGGCCTCAGAGAGCCCCATCCACCACCACTGCTGCTGTAGGTGCTTCGGGCACAAGAGCTGGTAGAGGGGCCAAGAGCCACGGTGAGGGAGCTCCGAGTTCCTCTGAGGCCCCAGCCCCCAGTGAGAGGTCACAGAGAGACCCTCTAACCAGGAGGGTGATCATGTTGTCGCAGTTCCTGCTGTACAAGTATAAAATGAAAGAGCCCATTACGAAGGGAGAAATGATGAAGACCATCAACAGAAGGTACAAGGAGCACTTCCCTGAGATCCTGAGGAGAGCCTCTGAGCACATGGAGCTGGTCTTTGGCCTTGACCTGAAGGAAACTGACTCCAAAGGTCAGTCCTATGCCCTTGTCAGCAAATTGGAGATCACCAAGGAAGAGAATATGATTGGTGGCAGGGGGCTTCCCAAGATCGGGCTCCTGGTGTCTCTCCTGGGCATGATCTACACGAATGGCAACCGGGCCACCGAGGAGGAGATGTGGGAATTCCTGAATATGCTGGGGATCTACGATGGGAGGAGGCACTTCATCTTTGGGGAGCCCAGGAAGTTCCTCACCAAAGATTTGGTGCAGGAAAAGTACCTGGAGTACAGGCAGGTGCCCAACAGTGATCCTCCACGCTACGAGTTCCTGTGGGGTCCCAGAGCCCAAGCTGAAGCCAGCAAGACAAAAATCCTGGAGTTTCTGGCCAAGATGAACGATACTGACCCCAGTGACTGCGAAGCCGTGTATGAAGAAATTTGGAGAGATGAGGAAGGGAGAGCTGCAGGCAGAGAATGGACTGGGGCCGGTGCTTCTACCAGGGCCAGGTCTCCTTTCTGGGTTAACTCCAGCAGGGCCTCCCACCCCTAGTGAAGTCTGAGGCAGATTCTTCACTTTGTTGTTGCAAATGGCTGTTAACCTTCTAAGGAGTGGAGGCGAGGTGGGGCTGGAGGGAGCACAGGAATGTCTTCTTGTGTTCTGTTATACATGAGTACCCTGTAGATTTTAGCTCACTTGTTGCGTTCTTCAACTGTTGTTCCTTTTAATTGCAGGTTTATTTAGATTCAGAATATAAATTCACCTTCCTGCATTACTGCTGTTTTTCAGATTTAGGAGTAAGAGTTTCGCGTTGTGTAAAACAAATTGAAAATCCTTGAATGGTTTTGTGTGTGTGTGTGTGTGTGTGTGTGTGTGATCCGGAACCAGTTAACGTGGCATTGGAATAAGGATATCCTTGGAAACGTGAAAGAAGTCCACAGCATGTAGTTGGGATCACAAGACAGAGGCGGAAAAAGAAAAAAGATGGTCAATTCTTGGTTTTCCTTATTCCTTTTGGTAAAAGTAAAATACACATATGCCTGCATTTGTTTAGCTTATTCAAGAATATGGGAGGAAATAAATCGTGCTGATTCCACCTCTTGTCCACTGGCTCTTATTTTCCGCAAACAGTAACTGAGCATCTGTTCTTTGGAAGGCTTCACGCTAGTACTGAGAACCTTTAGGTAAAGGTGTCGCAGGCCTTGTGCATAGATTTTAAAGTCTAATTTTAGCCATGAAATAATGAGGAGGTTCAGATTCTCTCCAAGAACTTAAGACTAGTAGAAAGGGAGTGGGCACTTCAGGGTTCCCTCTAGGGAAAATGCCCTGAGGCAGGACAGTTTGGGGACTTGGGAAACTTTGCTCTCTCATGGGAGCAGGGGAAGGAAGTTTAAGTTAGGCTGCATGGGGTGGGCAAGGGTAGCTGGTGGGTAGAGTAGATAAGGGGTGGGTAGAGCGGGTACGGGAGAGGTGGGGGTGGGGGGTGGTCAGCAGGGCAAGATACTCCCGGGATGTGTCTCAGCGTGAAGATGCTGAGCCTGGAATGGAAACCAGCTCTTCACACTGACTCTGGTAATCTCCTCATCGAGGTTCTCTTTCTTGGTGTAAGGCATCCAGCTGATTTTTGTATGTTTATCTTGTATCCTGAAACTTTGCTGAAATCTTCTATTAGTTCCAGTAGTTTTCTTGTGGTTTCCGCAGGGTTTTCTATGGATCACATCATATCATCTGCAAATAGAGCTACTTTGACTTCTTCCCTACCAATCTGGATGCCCTTTATTTCTTTTTCTAGCCTAATTGCTCTGGCTAGGACCTCCACCACAATGTTGAATAAGAGTGGTGATAGAGGGCATCCTTGTCTGGTTTCCGTTCTCAAGCGGAATGCTTTCAAAGTCTCCCCATTTAGGATGATGTTGGCTGTTGGCTTTGCATAAATGCCCTTAATTATATTGAGGAATTTCCTTTCTATTGCTATTTTGTTGAGAGTTTTTATCATGAATGGGTGTTGGACTTGTCGAATGCGTTTTCTGCATGGATTGATAAGATTGTGTGGTTCTTGCCTTCTGTTTTATTTATGTGATGGATTACATCGATTGTTTCTCTAATGTTGAACCATCCCTGCATAGCTGGTATAAATCCCACTCGATCATGGTGAATTATTTTTTGGATATGTTGCTGAATTGTATTGGCTAGAATTTTGTTGAGGATTTTTACGTCAGTGTTCACGAGGGATATTGGCCTGTCATTTTCTTTTTCTGTGGTATCTTTACTTGGTTTTGGCATCAGGGTTATGCTGGCTTTGCAGAATGAGTTTGGGAGTTTTCCATCCTTTTCTATGTTCTGGAATACCTTTAGTAGAAGTGATGTTATCGCTTCTCTGAGAGTTTGGTAGAATTCTCCAGTGAAGCCATCCGGGCCAGGGTTTCTGTTGTTGTTGTTGTTGGGATAACCTTCTCAATCTCTTCTTTTGTTATGGGTTTATTTAGTTGTTCTAACTCTGCTTGTGTTAATTCAGGTTAATTAAAGACCTTAGGACTAGTAGGAAAGGAGTGGGCACTTCAGGGTTCCCTCTAGGGAAGATGCCCTGAGGCAGGACAGTTTGGGGACTTGGGAAACTTTGCTCTCTCATGGGAGCAGGGGAAGAAATTCTAAGTTAGGTTGCATGGGGTGGGTAAGGCTAGGAGGTGGGTAGAGTACATAAGGGGTGGGTAGAGCGTGTAGGGGTGAGGTGCAGGGTGAGCAGGGCAGGATACTCCCATGATGTGTCTCAGCGTGGAGAGGCTGACCCTGGAATGGAAACCAGCTCTTCGCAGTGACTCTGGAATTAGGGGTAAACCGGAGAGAAATCCCCACCTGGGGCAGGACTGGAAGCTGCCCTGTGCTCTTGTCCCAGTGCACTTGAACACATACACTGCCTGGGTGAGAGATGCATAGCGTGTCCATGGAGTCCCTGAGAAATAGGGAGATTCTCCCTTGATGTCAGGAAACCACAGTTAACTAACCTTTTGTGTTGGACTGGGGAGGCAGAGCCCACTCCAGTGAAAGGACACAAGAAATAGGTTATCTTCGGCTTCATGTCACAAACGCCAAGTGAAGACCAGACTTTGGTGGTGGTGATGTGAATGAAAACTGGGGTGACATAGATGAAAGTGCAGCTAGAAGGGTGAATTGTTGTTCCTTGGAAATAATTCTAAGAGCTTTGTGTTGCATTTTACTGAGGAGGGCTACCAAAAAGCCACATTAAATAGCGTACTCCCTAATTTGGATTGAACTGGTACCCCATCCAATCAAAAAAAAAAAACCCATTGCCATCGAGTCAATTCCAACTCAAAGCCACCCTACAGGACAGAGGAGAACTGCCCCATAGGGTTTCCAAGGAGCATCTGGTGGATTCGAACTGCAGGCCTTGGGATTAGCAGTCAAACTCTTAAACACACACCACCAGGGGTTCTCCCCCTAAAATAAGTGTTGTTAATCCTAATCCTATTCCTGTGGGTATCTCCCATCTGGGAATTGGGGTTCTTTACTATGTTAAAGGCACTGAATTAGCTTAGGGCGTGTCTTCAGTCAACACACCAGTGGCTCCACTGGAGAAAGATGTGGAAGCCTTCCTCCAGAAACATTACAGACATGGAATCCTACAGGGTAGTTCTACTCTGTGCTATAGGGTCGCTATGAGCCGGAATCAAATCAGTGGCAGTGGGTTTTGAGTTTTTTGTTGTTGTTGTTCTTTGTTTGTTAGTTTGTTTATTTGTTTGTTTGGTTGCTTGGTTGGTTTTTTTATTGGGGTGTCTTAACTCAGTCTCTACTGAGAAATAAAAGAGCAGATTGAGCAAGCCACCAAGCAAGTAAGCACAGATAGGGGAAGATTGGTGCCACGCCACATGAGATCTCCAAGGAACCAAGAAACAGAAGCCGAAAACAGTCAAGGACCTTCCCCCAAGATCCAACAGAGAGAAATCCTTCCCGTGGCCCAATCCCTGAATTCAGGCTTCTAACCTCATAAACTGTGAGAAAATGAATTTCTGTGTGTTAAAGCCATTCGCATGTTGTATTTCTGTTACAGCCGCACTAGAAAACTATGACATTCCCTAAAAAGTAGCAAAACGCTTTGCCCTTGATGATGGAAGCTCGGTAGAAACATCCAAACTCCCTAAGGGACCAAATTGCTGGGATGAGGGCTGTGGGGACCATGGTCTCAGGGAACATCTAGCTCAATTGGCATAACATAGTTTACAAAAGAAATGTTCTACGTTCTACTTTGGTGAGTAGCGTCTGGGGTCTTAAAAGCCTGTGAGCGGCCTTCTAAGATACTCCACTGGTCTCACCACTTGGGGAACAAGGGAGAATGAATAAAACTAACTATACAAGGGAATGAGTAGTCCGAAAACTAATGGACTACATCTACCACGGCCTCCACCAGACTGAGTCCAGTACAACTAGATGGTGCCCGGCTATCACCACTGACTGCTCTGAAAGGGATCACAATAGAGGGTCCCAGACAGAGCTGGAGAAAAATGTAGAACAAAATTCCTACTGACAAAAAAAGATCAGACTGGGCTGACAGAGACTGGAGAATCCCCGAGAATATGGCCCCCGGACACACTTTGAGCTCAATCATAAATCTCCCCAAGGTTCACCCTTCAGCCAGAGATTAGACGGGCCCATAGAACAAAATGAGACTGAAGGGGCATACCAGCCCAGGGACTAGAAGGCAGGAGGGGACAGGGAAACCGGTAATAGGGAAGCCAGGGTTGAGAAGGGAGAATGTTGACATGTCGTGGGCTCGTTAACCAATGTCATAAAACAGTATGTGTACTAACTGTTTAATGAGAAGCTAGTTTGTTTTATAAACCTTCATCTAAAGTACAATGAGAAAGAAAAAAGAAAAACTGTCCTAAGCTGTAAAGCAAAGGCTGTAAAACCTCTATAAATAAAAATGAGACAATGTACCTGGGCTTCCACCACAATTTCAAAGTATGCATCCTTCTATCAGCAGGAAGAAAGTAATCTTGTTTGTGCCCGTATTTTTATTAAAATGTAATTACTTCACCCTCTCCTCCCCCAAAAAAGCTTTGCCCTTCACTCTTACCTTTAAGGTTTGCAGTGCAAACCCACCCAGCGGCACTGCTGAAGAAAGGCCTGGCAATCTGCTTCTGTAAAGACTACAGCCAAGAAAACCCTATGAGGCAGTTCTATCCTGTGACACATGGGCTCACATTCGGTTGGAATCAACTTCACGGCAACTGGTGAATGTAAACTCCTAGTTTTTCTTTCTAAGCAGCATTTTTTCCGATTTTGTTTTCCACGTCCTAGAGCACTGCATATTCTGACACACCCTGGAGAAAACAAAACAAAAAACTCTCAGAGTGGAGGGTGGTATTGTGGGGTGTCAACATAATCATAGTACTAACCGCCATTCTTTCAAGACCCAATACTTGCAGTCACTTGCCAGGTGCCTTACATGCCTTGCACACAACACACCAGCCCTAGAACAGGGCTTATCAAACCCACTTCACAGACAAAGAACCCGACGCTCCCAGAGACTGGTAATATCTGCGAGTGCGCAAGTCTAGTACTTGACCGAGAGGGATTAGACCCCTGCTCTGAATCCTCTAGAGCCCACACTGTTCCACACCTGCCAGCCACAGGCTTACCTTGTGTCTCTTAATGCAATGTTCTTATCTCCTCTACAAAATGTATCTCAGGCAACAAAATGAATACCTTTGTGCCCAAAGCCCTGAGTCGGACTATATAGCCAGAGCTACATGAATACTAAAAGAAGCGAGAGGTAGGTATGAATAAGGAAAAGAAGAAGATAATATTCAGTGACAATGCAATCCTCGACAAATGCAATACCAGATAACCTGTAAGATCAAGGGTCATAAAACCATCCTTGAGAGCCCCTGCCTGTAGAAAGTAGATCTATCAGAGCCAACGTTCCATGGGCCTCTAGGTATGGCTGAAAAAGAGAAGGACTACATGAGCATGCTTTTCGGACAGCCCACCACCTGTGTTGGCCTTCCTGTCTTTTGCTGCAACTTCCCCACCTCATGCCACTCCTCACTCTGGGACAGGGACTCAATCCCTGCAAGATTTGCAGTAGCAAAATTGCTTGAGTTTGCAAGGATGGGCCATCTCTCAGGAAGCCTTTAATCAAAGAGGGGCCAAGAAGAGGACCCCAGTGAATGCGAACAGAGACGAAAAAACACTAGAATTTAGAGATCACACAAAGAACCGCAGGGCTTGCTTTCAGACATAGCGAGCCCCAGACAGGGCAGTCAGGTATAGCATCCTCTCACTTATTCTTCAGGTTTCTCAGGGACTTGAGACCTTGGCTGAAGGACAACGACCAAGTCAGCAGAGCAAGAACTCTCAGCCTCTAATATCAAAGGGATGGCCCTGAATGAAGATAATGGATGAATCCCTCAAGAAGAGTGAGATCCCCTGGAGTCGTGGCCCCACAGTTGGCCCAGAGAGAGCTCGAACAGTCCTGGCTGGATGCGACTCACCCTGACTTCCAAATCAGAGGTCCCAGGTCAGTGAAGACCTTGATCTGAGGGGATCGGCCTCACATCCAGCAGAGAGTGGATTCCCAGGACTGGTCAGGTTCAAGAGAGAGACCCTGAATGAAGAATGAGGGAACCACACACCCCAGACAGAGGCGCTCACACAAAATGCCTCCTGCTGTCGGCCATGGAAGGCCCAGGGCAGAGTTGTCAGGATGAGGAGTCGCCTCGTTTCTGCCTGGAGGGTCTCAGGTCTTGTGGGCATGCCACAGGTCTACACAAGGAGAAGACTCGGGCCCTCGAAGACTCAAGGTGAGGACCCTGAGTGTTATGAGGGGAGCATTGCCTCTGTTCTTAGTCCCGGGAAGCCTGTGGGAGAGCTACAGGCCTGAGGTGCCCTAAAGAGGATCTGCCGGGAACAGTGACCCAGCTGGCACTCCTGTGAGGCCCCAGGCAGGTGTAGCGGGCAGAACGATCTGACCTTCCCCGCTGTGTCCGCGTGGAGAGGGTCTTGTTCACTGCCTGTGATTCAGGTCTGTATAGACAAGAAAACCCCAGGCTCTGACAGGTATCAAGGTGAGGACCCTGCATGAGCACTAAGGGACCACCGACAACAGAACAGTAGGGTCCCAAGAGTCCCGTCCCCGCGGTCGGCCCTCGCAGGCCCCCCAGTAGCCTCGGCCTTACAGGGCCCCCTACAGCATTGGCTGAATGTGTGCCGTGTTCTGACTTCCATCTAGGAAGGGCAAGCAAGCAGCGGCTTCCGACGTGGGAGGCTGTGATCTCTCATCATCCGAGGAGGGTGGAGATCCACGACTGGTTAGGAGTCCAGGTAAGGTCCCTGAATGTGGACTGAAGAGACCAGTTAAACCCAGAACAGAGGGTTTCCATGATCCCCGCCCCTGCTGTTGGCCCTCGGAGGCCCCCCAACAGCCTTGGCCCTCGGAGGCCCCCCATAGCCTTGGCAGGATGTGACGCGCCCTTGACTTCATCTAGGAAGTACCGGAAAGGCGTGGCATCTGGGCTGAGGGGCTGCGGTCTTTCATCATCGGAGGAGCGTGGAGTCCCAGGACTGGTCAGGAGTCTAGGTGAGGACCCTGAATGTGGACTGAGTGATCACCAAACCCAGAACAGAGGAGGTCCCACAAGCCCCGCCCCTACCGCCAGCTTTAAATCCACCAAGCCGAATTCGGCCTAGACACTCTCGGGCAGAAAGGGCCTTGGTCTAAGGAAGTACCCTAGTTCTGAAGTGGGAGGAGACCTGGACTCTAACTGCGGGGCCAGGCGAGGCCACTTAGGACATTTAGTGCTCATGAGGGAGCCTCCGTGGAAAAGAGGGGCCGCCCACAGCCCGACCCTGCTCTGACCTCTAGGAGCCCCCAGGCGGGGGTAGCTACATGTGCAGCCCGCTGACTCCCCTCTAGGGAGGTGAGGACCTTAATCTGGGCCATCAAGCTCACCCCTGCTATCAGGCCCACTCCACTTAGTAGAGGGAAGAATCCCAAGTCCTACCCGGGCTCAGGGTCAGAAGGCTGAGTGAGGAATGAAAGGGTCACCAACTTGAGAACTCAGGGGTGGGGGGTAACCTTCACCGCCATGGCCAGACCTAGTATTCCCGAAACAGCCTGCGGAGGACGTGGCTCACTCTGACTTCCAACTCCGAGGACTCCGGAAGGTGTGCTGTTTGTTCTGAGTGCTGGGGCCTCAGGTCAGCAGAGGTTTGGGTCGCAGGAATGGTGCAGAGTCAAGGTGAAGCCATGACTGAGGTACTGGGGACCACTCACCCCAAAGTGGGGAGGACTGCACTAAACCCTTTCCCTGCCATTGGCCCTGGGAGACCAGGACAAAACTGGCAAGTTCAGGTGAGCCTTGACTCCTGTCTGGGAGGGTCTCAGGGAGATGAGGGCCTGACTTTAGGCCCCAAGTCAGCAGAGAGAGAAAGCGCAGAAGCTGGTGGGAGTCAAAGTAAAAATCCTTTAAGAGGAAAGAGGGAATGAACCACCCTCCGCCACCTCAAGAAGAGAGGAGGGTGCACAAAGTCCCCCCTCTGCCATTGGCCCTGGGAAGCCAAGGTGACAGATGTCAGGTTGAGATGCCCCCTCGTTTCGTCCTGCGGCAGGTGGTCTCAGGGATGAGAAGTCCTTGGACTACTAGGGAGGCCTATCCAGCAGAGGCAGGAGACTTGGTCCCTAAGAGGAGTGAAGGTGAGGACTGTGAGTTATGATGAGGTCACTCCCCCAAGGATTCAAGGGGAACCATAGAGCCCTACCCCTGCTTTCAGACCTGGGGACCTGGTCATGCTGAATGCTGACAGAGTGAGTTGCACTCACTTCCTCCCAGGGCATCTCAGGGAGGTGAGGGACCTGGTCAGAGGAGGCAGCCAAGGTGAGGAACCTGGTGGAGGACTGAGGCCTGCAAAGAGCCCAAGACAGGACGGATCCCACTGTGCTGTCATCACTGAGACAGCCTGCTAGGAGTGGTGGCTGACCTGCTCCCTTAATTTCTCCTTTTGGGTCCCAGAGGGAGTTGAGGTGTCAAGTTCAGAGAAGCAGAGCGGTGGGAGCCCAAGCCCAGCCAGCAGTTGATATGATGGCCCTGAAAGTGAACGGAGAAGAGCCCCCCCACTATCCCTGTACAGACAGTTCCTAGTGCCAGTCCCTGCAGTGACCCCAGTGAGCACCAAGCAGGGCTGCCAGGTTGCAACCTAAGCCTTGCTCTGCTTTTCTCCACAGGAGCCTGAACAGGACACTCGGAGCCTTGTAGCGTCCTAGAGCAGTGCCCTCCAAGAATCCTGCAGAAGCGGCGGTTGTCAAAGCCAAGGAGGCGTCACTGTGCTGCAGGGGCACACACCCTCTCAGTCTCCCTCCTCCAGTGGGCCCGCATCACCCGCCCTCCTTCCACACTCCTGCCTGCTGCCCTTGACCAGAGTCGTCATGCCTCGTGGTCAGAAGAGTAAGCTCCGTGCCCGTGAGAAACGTCGCCAGGCCCGAGGTGATGCCCACGGTGTCCAGGGTACTCAGGCCACTGCAACAGAGGAGGAAGGATCCCCCTCGTCTTCCTCTCCTGCTTTTGGGGCTCCGCCCCAGAGCTCTCCTGCTGCTCGCATTCCCCAGGGGCCTCAGAGAGCCCCATCCACCACCACTGCTGCTGTAGGTGCTTCGGGCACAAGAGCTGGTAGAGGGGCCAAGAGCCACGGTGAGGGAGCTCCGAGTTCCTCTGAGGCCCCAGCCCCCAGTGAGAGGTCACAGAGAGACCCTCTAACCAGGAGGGTGATCATGTTGTCGCAGTTCCTGCTGTACAAGTATAAAATGAAAGAGCCCATTACGAAGGGAGAAATGATGAAGACCATCAACAGAAGGTACAAGGAGCACTTCCCTGAGATCCTGAGGAGAGCCTCTGAGCACATGGAGCTGGTCTTTGGCCTTGACCTGAAGGAAACTGACTCCAAAGGTCAGTCCTATGCCCTTGTCAGCAAATTGGAGATCACCAAGGAAGAGAATATGATTGGTGGCAGGGGGCTTCCCAAGATCGGGCTCCTGGTGTCTCTCCTGGGCATGATCTACACGAATGGCAACCGGGCCACCGAGGAGGAGATGTGGGAATTCCTGAATATGCTGGGGATCTACGATGGGAGGAGGCACTTCATCTTTGGGGAGCCCAGGAAGTTCCTCACCAAAGATTTGGTGCAGGAAAAGTACCTGGAGTACAGGCAGGTGCCCAACAGTGATCCTCCACGCTACGAGTTCCTGTGGGGTCCCAGAGCCCAAGCTGAAGCCAGCAAGACAAAAATCCTGGAGTTTCTGGCCAAGATGAACGATACTGACCCCAGTGACTGCGAAGCCGTGTATGAAGAAATTTGGAGAGATGAGGAAGGGAGAGCTGCAGGCAGAGAATGGACTGGGGCCGGTGCTTCTACCAGGGCCAGGTCTCCTTTCTGGGTTAACTCCAGCAGGGCCTCCCACCCCTAGTGAAGTCTGAGGCAGATTCTTCACTTTGTTGTTGCAAATGGCTGTTAACCTTCTAAGGAGTGGAGGCGAGGTGGGGCTGGAGGGAGCACAGGAATGTCTTCTTGTGTTCTGTTATACATGAGTACCCTGTAGATTTTAGCTCACTTGTTGCGTTCTTCAACTGTTGTTCCTTTTAATTGCAGGTTTATTTAGATTCAGAATATAAATTCACCTTCCTGCATTACTGCTGTTTTTCAGATTTAGGAGTAAGAGTTTCGCGTTGTGTAAAACAAATTGAAAATCCTTGAATGGTTTTGTGTGTGTGTGTGTGTGTGTGTGTGTGTGATCCGGAACCAGTTAACGTGGCATTGGAATAAGGATATCCTTGGAAACGTGAAAGAAGTCCACAGCATGTAGTTGGGATCACAAGACAGAGGCGGAAAAAGAAAAAAGATGGTCAATTCTTGGTTTTCCTTATTCCTTTTGGTAAAAGTAAAATACACATATGCCTGCATTTGTTTAGCTTATTCAAGAATATGGGAGGAAATAAATCGTGCTGATTCCACCTCTTGTCCACTGGCTCTTATTTTCCGCAAACAGTAACTGAGCATCTGTTCTTTGGAAGGCTTCACGCTAGTACTGAGAACCTTTAGGTAAAGGTGTCGCAGGCCTTGTGCATAGATTTTAAAGTCTAATTTTAGCCATGAAATAATGAGGAGGTTCAGATTCTCTCCAAGAACTTAAGACTAGTAGAAAGGGAGTGGGCACTTCAGGGTTCCCTCTAGGGAAAATGCCCTGAGGCAGGACAGTTTGGGGACTTGGGAAACTTTGCTCTCTCATGGGAGCAGGGGAAGGAAGTTTAAGTTAGGCTGCATGGGGTGGGCAAGGGTAGCTGGTGGGTAGAGTAGATAAGGGGTGGGTAGAGCGGGTACGGGAGAGGTGGGGGTGGGGGGTGGTCAGCAGGGCAAGATACTCCCGGGATGTGTCTCAGCGTGAAGATGCTGAGCCTGGAATGGAAACCAGCTCTTCACACTGACTCTGGTAATCTCCTCATCGAGGTTCTCTTTCTTGGTGTAAGGCATCCAGCTGATTTTTGTATGTTTATCTTGTATCCTGAAACTTTGCTGAAATCTTCTATTAGTTCCAGTAGTTTTCTTGTGGTTTCCGCAGGGTTTTCTATGGATCACATCATATCATCTGCAAATAGAGCTACTTTGACTTCTTCCCTACCAATCTGGATGCCCTTTATTTCTTTTTCTAGCCTAATTGCTCTGGCTAGGACCTCCACCACAATGTTGAATAAGAGTGGTGATAGAGGGCATCCTTGTCTGGTTTCCGTTCTCAAGCGGAATGCTTTCAAAGTCTCCCCATTTAGGATGATGTTGGCTGTTGGCTTTGCATAAATGCCCTTAATTATATTGAGGAATTTCCTTTCTATTGCTATTTTGTTGAGAGTTTTTATCATGAATGGGTGTTGGACTTGTCGAATGCGTTTTCTGCATGGATTGATAAGATTGTGTGGTTCTTGCCTTCTGTTTTATTTATGTGATGGATTACATCGATTGTTTCTCTAATGTTGAACCATCCCTGCATAGCTGGTATAAATCCCACTCGATCATGGTGAATTATTTTTTGGATATGTTGCTGAATTGTATTGGCTAGAATTTTGTTGAGGATTTTTACGTCAGTGTTCACGAGGGATATTGGCCTGTCATTTTCTTTTTCTGTGGTATCTTTACTTGGTTTTGGCATCAGGGTTATGCTGGCTTTGCAGAATGAGTTTGGGAGTTTTCCATCCTTTTCTATGTTCTGGAATACCTTTAGTAGAAGTGATGTTATCGCTTCTCTGAGAGTTTGGTAGAATTCTCCAGTGAAGCCATCCGGGCCAGGGTTTCTGTTGTTGTTGTTGTTGGGATAACCTTCTCAATCTCTTCTTTTGTTATGGGTTTATTTAGTTGTTCTAACTCTGCTTGTGTTAATTCAGGTTAATTAAAGACCTTAGGACTAGTAGGAAAGGAGTGGGCACTTCAGGGTTCCCTCTAGGGAAGATGCCCTGAGGCAGGACAGTTTGGGGACTTGGGAAACTTTGCTCTCTCATGGGAGCAGGGGAAGAAATTCTAAGTTAGGTTGCATGGGGTGGGTAAGGCTAGGAGGTGGGTAGAGTACATAAGGGGTGGGTAGAGCGTGTAGGGGTGAGGTGCAGGGTGAGCAGGGCAGGATACTCCCATGATGTGTCTCAGCGTGGAGAGGCTGACCCTGGAATGGAAACCAGCTCTTCGCAGTGACTCTGGAATTAGGGGTAAACCGGAGAGAAATCCCCACCTGGGGCAGGACTGGAAGCTGCCCTGTGCTCTTGTCCCAGTGCACTTGAACACATACACTGCCTGGGTGAGAGATGCATAGCGTGTCCATGGAGTCCCTGAGAAATAGGGAGATTCTCCCTTGATGTCAGGAAACCACAGTTAACTAACCTTTTGTGTTGGACTGGGGAGGCAGAGCCCACTCCAGTGAAAGGACACAAGAAATAGGTTATCTTCGGCTTCATGTCACAAACGCCAAGTGAAGACCAGACTTTGGTGGTGGTGATGTGAATGAAAACTGGGGTGACATAGATGAAAGTGCAGCTAGAAGGGTGAATTGTTGTTCCTTGGAAATAATTCTAAGAGCTTTGTGTTGCATTTTACTGAGGAGGGCTACCAAAAAGCCACATTAAATAGCGTACTCCCTAATTTGGATTGAACTGGTACCCCATCCAATCAAAAAAAAAAAACCCATTGCCATCGAGTCAATTCCAACTCAAAGCCACCCTACAGGACAGAGGAGAACTGCCCCATAGGGTTTCCAAGGAGCATCTGGTGGATTCGAACTGCAGGCCTTGGGATTAGCAGTCAAACTCTTAAACACACACCACCAGGGGTTCTCCCCCTAAAATAAGTGTTGTTAATCCTAATCCTATTCCTGTGGGTATCTCCCATCTGGGAATTGGGGTTCTTTACTATGTTAAAGGCACTGAATTAGCTTAGGGCGTGTCTTCAGTCAACACACCAGTGGCTCCACTGGAGAAAGATGTGGAAGCCTTCCTCCAGAAACATTACAGACATGGAATCCTACAGGGTAGTTCTACTCTGTGCTATAGGGTCGCTATGAGCCGGAATCAAATCAGTGGCAGTGGGTTTTGAGTTTTTTGTTGTTGTTGTTCTTTGTTTGTTAGTTTGTTTATTTGTTTGTTTGGTTGCTTGGTTGGTTTTTTTATTGGGGTGTCTTAACTCAGTCTCTACTGAGAAATAAAAGAGCAGATTGAGCAAGCCACCAAGCAAGTAAGCACAGATAGGGGAAGATTGGTGCCACGCCACATGAGATCTCCAAGGAACCAAGAAACAGAAGCCGAAAACAGTCAAGGACCTTCCCCCAAGATCCAACAGAGAGAAATCCTTCCCGTGGCCCAATCCCTGAATTCAGGCTTCTAACCTCATAAACTGTGAGAAAATGAATTTCTGTGTGTTAAAGCCATTCGCATGTTGTATTTCTGTTACAGCCGCACTAGAAAACTATGACATTCCCTAAAAAGTAGCAAAACGCTTTGCCCTTGATGATGGAAGCTCGGTAGAAACATCCAAACTCCCTAAGGGACCAAATTGCTGGGATGAGGGCTGTGGGGACCATGGTCTCAGGGAACATCTAGCTCAATTGGCATAACATAGTTTACAAAAGAAATGTTCTACGTTCTACTTTGGTGAGTAGCGTCTGGGGTCTTAAAAGCCTGTGAGCGGCCTTCTAAGATACTCCACTGGTCTCACCACTTGGGGAACAAGGGAGAATGAATAAAACTAACTATACAAGGGAATGAGTAGTCCGAAAACTAATGGACTACATCTACCACGGCCTCCACCAGACTGAGTCCAGTACAACTAGATGGTGCCCGGCTATCACCACTGACTGCTCTGAAAGGGATCACAATAGAGGGTCCCAGACAGAGCTGGAGAAAAATGTAGAACAAAATTCCTACTGACAAAAAAAGATCAGACTGGGCTGACAGAGACTGGAGAATCCCCGAGAATATGGCCCCCGGACACACTTTGAGCTCAATCATAAATCTCCCCAAGGTTCACCCTTCAGCCAGAGATTAGACGGGCCCATAGAACAAAATGAGACTGAAGGGGCATACCAGCCCAGGGACTAGAAGGCAGGAGGGGACAGGGAAACCGGTAATAGGGAAGCCAGGGTTGAGAAGGGAGAATGTTGACATGTCGTGGGCTCGTTAACCAATGTCATAAAACAGTATGTGTACTAACTGTTTAATGAGAAGCTAGTTTGTTTTATAAACCTTCATCTAAAGTACAATGAGAAAGAAAAAAGAAAAACTGTCCTAAGCTGTAAAGCAAAGGCTGTAAAACCTCTATAAATAAAAATGAGACAATGTACCTGGGCTTCCACCACAATTTCAAAGTATGCATCCTTCTATCAGCAGGAAGAAAGTAATCTTGTTTGTGCCCGTATTTTTATTAAAATGTAATTACTTCACCCTCTCCTCCCCCAAAAAAGCTTTGCCCTTCACTCTTACCTTTAAGGTTTGCAGTGCAAACCCACCCAGCGGCACTGCTGAAGAAAGGCCTGGCAATCTGCTTCTGTAAAGACTACAGCCAAGAAAACCCTATGAGGCAGTTCTATCCTGTGACACATGGGCTCACATTCGGTTGGAATCAACTTCACGGCAACTGGTGAATGTAAACTCCTAGTTTTTCTTTCTAAGCAGCATTTTTTCCGATTTTGTTTTCCACGTCCTAGAGCACTGCATATTCTGACACACCCTGGAGAAAACAAAACAAAAAACTCTCAGAGTGGAGGGTGGTATTGTGGGGTGTCAACATAATCATAGTACTAACCGCCATTCTTTCAAGACCCAATACTTGCAGTCACTTGCCAGGTGCCTTACATGCCTTGCACACAACACACCAGCCCTAGAACAGGGCTTATCAAACCCACTTCACAGACAAAGAACCCGACGCTCCCAGAGACTGGTAATATCTGCGAGTGCGCAAGTCTAGTACTTGACCGAGAGGGATTAGACCCCTGCTCTGAATCCTCTAGAGCCCACACTGTTCCACACCTGCCAGCCACAGGCTTACCTTGTGTCTCTTAATGCAATGTTCTTATCTCCTCTACAAAATGTATCTCAGGCAACAAAATGAATACCTTTGTGCCCAAAGCCCTGAGTCGGACTATATAGCCAGAGCTACATGAATACTAAAAGAAGCGAGAGGTAGGTATGAATAAGGAAAAGAAGAAGATAATATTCAGTGACAATGCAATCCTCGACAAATGCAATACCAGATAACCTGTAAGATCAAGGGTCATAAAACCATCCTTGAGAGCCCCTGCCTGTAGAAAGTAGATCTATCAGAGCCAACGTTCCATGGGCCTCTAGGTATGGCTGAAAAAGAGAAGGACTACATGAGCATGCTTTTCGGACAGCCCACCACCTGTGTTGGCCTTCCTGTCTTTTGCTGCAACTTCCCCACCTCATGCCACTCCTCACTCTGGGACAGGGACTCAATCCCTGCAAGATTTGCAGTAGCAAAATTGCTTGAGTTTGCAAGGATGGGCCATCTCTCAGGAAGCCTTTAATCAAAGAGGGGCCAAGAAGAGGACCCCAGTGAATGCGAACAGAGACGAAAAAACACTAGAATTTAGAGATCACACAAAGAACCGCAGGGCTTGCTTTCAGACATAGCGAGCCCCAGACAGGGCAGTCAGGTATAGCATCCTCTCACTTATTCTTCAGGTTTCTCAGGGACTTGAGACCTTGGCTGAAGGACAACGACCAAGTCAGCAGAGCAAGAACTCTCAGCCTCTAATATCAAAGGGATGGCCCTGAATGAAGATAATGGATGAATCCCTCAAGAAGAGTGAGATCCCCTGGAGTCGTGGCCCCACAGTTGGCCCAGAGAGAGCTCGAACAGTCCTGGCTGGATGCGACTCACCCTGACTTCCAAATCAGAGTTCCCAGGTCAGTGAAGACCTTGATCTGAGGGGATCGGCCTCACATCCAGCAGAGAGTGGATTCCCAGGACTGGTCAGGTTCAAGAGAGAGACCCTGAATGAAGAATGAGGGAACCACACACCCCAGACAGAGGCGCTCACACAAAATGCCTCCTGCTGTCGGCCATGGAAGGCCCAGGGCAGAGTTGTCAGGATGAGGAGTCGCCTCGTTTCTGCCTGGAGGGTCTCAGGTCTTGTGGGCATGCCACAGGTCTACACAAGGAGAAGACTCGGGCCCTCGAAGACTCAAGGTGAGGACCCTGAGTGTTATGAGGGGAGCATTGCCTCTGTTCTTAGTCCCGGGAAGCCTGTGGGAGAGCTACAGGCCTGAGGTGCCCTAAAGAGGATCTGCCGGGAACAGTGACCCAGCTGGCACTCCTGTGAGGCCCCAGGCAGGTGTAGCGGGCAGAACGATCTGACCTTCCCCGCTGTGTCCGCGTGGAGAGGGTCTTGTTCACTGCCTGTGATTCAGGTCTGTATAGACAAGAAAACCCCAGGCTCTGACAGGTATCAAGGTGAGGACCCTGCATGAGCACTAAGGGACCACCGACAACAGAACAGTAGGGTCCCAAGAGTCCCGTCCCCGCGGTCGGCCCTCGCAGGCCCCCCAGTAGCCTCGGCCTTACAGGGCCCCCTACAGCATTGGCTGAATGTGTGCCGTGTTCTGACTTCCATCTAGGAAGGGCAAGCAAGCAGCGGCTTCCGACGTGGGAGGCTGTGATCTCTCATCATCCGAGGAGGGTGGAGATCCACGACTGGTTAGGAGTCCAGGTAAGGTCCCTGAATGTGGACTGAAGAGACCAGTTAAACCCAGAACAGAGGGTTTCCATGATCCCCGCCCCTGCTGTTGGCCCTCGGAGGCCCCCCAACAGCCTTGGCCCTCGGAGGCCCCCCATAGCCTTGGCAGGATGTGACGCGCCCTTGACTTCATCTAGGAAGTACCGGAAAGGCGTGGCATCTGGGCTGAGGGGCTGCGGTCTTTCATCATCGGAGGAGCGTGGAGTCCCAGGACTGGTCAGGAGTCTAGGTGAGGACCCTGAATGTGGACTGAGTGATCACCAAACCCAGAACAGAGGAGGTCCCACAAGCCCCGCCCCTACCGCCAGCTTTAAATCCACCAAGCCGAATTCGGCCTAGACACTCTCGGGCAGAAAGGGCCTTGGTCTAAGGAAGTACCCTAGTTCTGAAGTGGGAGGAGACCTGGACTCTAACTGCGGGGCCAGGCGAGGCCACTTAGGACATTCAGTGCTCATGAGGGAGCCTCCGTGGAAAAGAGGGGCGGCCCACAGCCCGACCCTGCTCTGACCTCTAGGAGCCCCCAGGCGGGGGTAGCTACATGTGCAGCCCGCTGACTCCCCTCTAGGGAGGTGAGGACCTTAATCTGAGCCATCAAGCTCACCCCTGCTATCAGGCCCACTCCACTTAGTAGAGGGAAGAATCCCAAGTCCTACCCGGGCTCAGGGTCAGAAGGCTGAGTGAGGAATGAAAGGGTCACCAACTTGAGAACTCAGGGGTGGGGGGTAACCTTCACCGCCATGGCCAGACCTAGTATTCCCGAAACAGCCTGCGGAGGACGTGGCTCACTCTGACTTCCAACTCCGAGGACTCCGGAAGGTGTGCTGTTTGTTCTGAGTGCTGGGGCCTCAGGTCAGCAGAGGTTTGGGTCGCAGGAATGGTGCAGAGTCAAGGTGAAGCCATGACTGAGGTACTGGGGACCACTCACCCCAAAGTGGGGAGGACTGCACTAAACCCTTTCCCTGCCATTGGCCCTGGGAGACCAGGACAAAACTGGCAAGTTCAGGTGAGCCTTGACTCCTGTCTGGGAGGGTCTCAGGGAGATGAGGGCCTGACTTTAGGCCCCAAGTCAGCAGAGAGAGAAAGCGCAGAAGCTGGTGGGAGTCAAAGTAAAAATCCTTTAAGAGGAAAGAGGGAATGAACCACCCTCCGCCACCTCAAGAAGAGAGGAGGGTGCACAAAGTCCCCCCTCTGCCATTGGCCCTGGGAAGCCAAGGTGACAGATGTCAGGTTGAGATGCCCCCTCGTTTCGTCCTGCGGCAGGTGGTCTCAGGGATGAGAAGTCCTTGGACTACTAGGGAGGCCTATCCAGCAGAGGCAGGAGACTTGGTCCCTAAGAGGAGTGAAGGTGAGGACTGTGAGTTATGATGAGGTCACTCCCCCAAGGGTTCAATGGGAACCATAGAGCCCTACCCCTGCTTTCAGACCTGGGGACCTGGTCATGCTGAATGCTGACAGAGTGAGTTGCACTCACTTCCTCCCAGGGCATCTCAGGGAGGTGAGGGACCTGGTCAGAGGAGGCAGCCAAGGTGAGGAACCTGGTGGAGGACTGAGGCCTGCAAAGAGCCCAAGACAGGACGGATCCCACTGTGCTGTCATCACTGAGACAGCCTGCTAGGAGTGGTGGCTGACCTGCTCCCTTAATTTCTCCTTTTGGGTCCCAGAGGGAGTTGAGGTGTCAAGTTCAGAGAAGCAGAGCGGTGGGAGCCCAAGCCCAGCCAGCAGTTGATATGATGGCCCTGAAAGTGAACGGAGAAGAGCCCCCCCACTATCCCTGTACAGACAGTTCCTAGTGCCAGTCCCTGCAGTGACCCCAGTGAGCACCAAGCAGGGCTGCCAGGTTGCAACCTAAGCCTTGCTCTGCTTTTCTCCACAGGAGCCTGAACAGGACACTCGGAGCCTTGTAGCGTCCTAGAGCAGTGCCCTCCAAGAATCCTGCAGAAGCGGCGGTTGTCAAAGCCAAGGAGGCGTCACTGTGCTGCAGGGGCACACACCCTCTCAGTCTCCCTCCTCCAGTGGGCCCGCATCACCCGCCCTCCTTCCACACTCCTGCCTGCTGCCCTTGACCAGAGTCGTCATGCCTCGTGGTCAGAAGAGTAAGCTCCGTGCCCGTGAGAAACGTCGCCAGGCCCGAGGTGATGCCCACGGTGTCCAGGGTACTCAGGCCACTGCAACAGAGGAGGAAGGATCCCCCTCGTCTTCCTCTCCTGCTTTTGGGGCTCCGCCCCAGAGCTCTCCTGCTGCTCGCATTCCCCAGGGGCCTCAGAGAGCCCCATCCACCACCACTGCTGCTGTAGGTGCTTCGGGCACAAGAGCTGGTAGAGGGGCCAAGAGCCACGGTGAGGGAGCTCCGAGTTCCTCTGAGGCCCCAGCCCCCAGTGAGAGGTCACAGAGAGACCCTCTAACCAGGAGGGTGATCATGTTGTCGCAGTTCCTGCTGTACAAGTATAAAATGAAAGAGCCCATTACGAAGGGAGAAATGATGAAGACCATCAACAGAAGGTACAAGGAGCACTTCCCTGAGATCCTGAGGAGAGCCTCTGAGCACATGGAGCTGGTCTTTGGCCTTGACCTGAAGGAAACTGACTCCAAAGGTCAGTCCTATGCCCTTGTCAGCAAATTGGAGATCACCAAGGAAGAGAATATGATTGGTGGCAGGGGGCTTCCCAAGATCGGGCTCCTGGTGTCTCTCCTGGGCATGATCTACACGAATGGCAACCGGGCCACCGAGGAGGAGATGTGGGAATTCCTGAATATGCTGGGGATCTACGATGGGAGGAGGCACTTCATCTTTGGGGAGCCCAGGAAGTTCCTCACCAAAGATTTGGTGCAGGAAAAGTACCTGGAGTACAGGCAGGTGCCCAACAGTGATCCTCCACGCTACGAGTTCCTGTGGGGTCCCAGAGCCCAAGCTGAAGCCAGCAAGACAAAAATCCTGGAGTTTCTGGCCAAGATGAACGATACTGACCCCAGTGACTGCGAAGCCGTGTATGAAGAAATTTGGAGAGATGAGGAAGGGAGAGCTGCAGGCAGAGAATGGACTGGGGCCGGTGCTTCTACCAGGGCCAGGTCTCCTTTCTGGGTTAACTCCAGCAGGGCCTCCCACCCCTAGTGAAGTCTGAGGCAGATTCTTCACTTTGTTGTTGCAAATGGCTGTTAACCTTCTAAGGAGTGGAGGCGAGGTGGGGCTGGAGGGAGCACAGGAATGTCTTCTTGTGTTCTGTTATACATGAGTACCCTGTAGATTTTAGCTCACTTGTTGCGTTCTTCAACTGTTGTTCCTTTTAATTGCAGGTTTATTTAGATTCAGAATATAAATTCACCTTCCTGCATTACTGCTGTTTTTCAGATTTAGGAGTAAGAGTTTCGCGTTGTGTAAAACAAATTGAAAATCCTTGAATGGTTTTGTGTGTGTGTGTGTGTGTGTGTGTGTGTGATCCGGAACCAGTTAACGTGGCATTGGAATAAGGATATCCTTGGAAACGTGAAAGAAGTCCACAGCATGTAGTTGGGATCACAAGACAGAGGCGGAAAAAGAAAAAAGATGGTCAATTCTTGGTTTTCCTTATTCCTTTTGGTAAAAGTAAAATACACATATGCCTGCATTTGTTTAGCTTATTCAAGAATATGGGAGGAAATAAATCGTGCTGATTCCACCTCTTGTCCACTGGCTCTTATTTTCCGCAAACAGTAACTGAGCATCTGTTCTTTGGAAGGCTTCACGCTAGTACTGAGAACCTTTAGGTAAAGGTGTCGCAGGCCTTGTGCATAGATTTTAAAGTCTAATTTTAGCCATGAAATAATGAGGAGGTTCAGATTCTCTCCAAGAACTTAAGACTAGTAGAAAGGGAGTGGGCACTTCAGGGTTCCCTCTAGGGAAAATGCCCTGAGGCAGGACAGTTTGGGGACTTGGGAAACTTTGCTCTCTCATGGGAGCAGGGGAAGGAAGTTTAAGTTAGGCTGCATGGGGTGGGCAAGGGTAGCTGGTGGGTAGAGTAGATAAGGGGTGGGTAGAGCGGGTACGGGAGAGGTGGGGGTGGGGGGTGGTCAGCAGGGCAAGATACTCCCGGGATGTGTCTCAGCGTGAAGATGCTGAGCCTGGAATGGAAACCAGCTCTTCACACTGACTCTGGTAATCTCCTCATCGAGGTTCTCTTTCTTGGTGTAAGGCATCCAGCTGATTTTTGTATGTTTATCTTGTATCCTGAAACTTTGCTGAAATCTTCTATTAGTTCCAGTAGTTTTCTTGTGGTTTCCGCAGGGTTTTCTATGGATCACATCATATCATCTGCAAATAGAGCTACTTTGACTTCTTCCCTACCAATCTGGATGCCCTTTATTTCTTTTTCTAGCCTAATTGCTCTGGCTAGGACCTCCACCACAATGTTGAATAAGAGTGGTGATAGAGGGCATCCTTGTCTGGTTTCCGTTCTCAAGCGGAATGCTTTCAAAGTCTCCCCATTTAGGATGATGTTGGCTGTTGGCTTTGCATAAATGCCCTTAATTATATTGAGGAATTTCCTTTCTATTGCTATTTTGTTGAGAGTTTTTATCATGAATGGGTGTTGGACTTGTCGAATGCGTTTTCTGCATGGATTGATAAGATTGTGTGGTTCTTGCCTTCTGTTTTATTTATGTGATGGATTACATCGATTGTTTCTCTAATGTTGAACCATCCCTGCATAGCTGGTATAAATCCCACTCGATCATGGTGAATTATTTTTTGGATATGTTGCTGAATTGTATTGGCTAGAATTTTGTTGAGGATTTTTACGTCAGTGTTCACGAGGGATATTGGCCTGTCATTTTCTTTTTCTGTGGTATCTTTACTTGGTTTTGGCATCAGGGTTATGCTGGCTTTGCAGAATGAGTTTGGGAGTTTTCCATCCTTTTCTATGTTCTGGAATACCTTTAGTAGAAGTGATGTTATCGCTTCTCTGAGAGTTTGGTAGAATTCTCCAGTGAAGCCATCCGGGCCAGGGTTTCTGTTGTTGTTGTTGTTGGGATAACCTTCTCAATCTCTTCTTTTGTTATGGGTTTATTTAGTTGTTCTAACTCTGCTTGTGTTAATTCAGGTTAATTAAAGACCTTAGGACTAGTAGGAAAGGAGTGGGCACTTCAGGGTTCCCTCTAGGGAAGATGCCCTGAGGCAGGACAGTTTGGGGACTTGGGAAACTTTGCTCTCTCATGGGAGCAGGGGAAGAAATTCTAAGTTAGGTTGCATGGGGTGGGTAAGGCTAGGAGGTGGGTAGAGTACATAAGGGGTGGGTAGAGCGTGTAGGGGTGAGGTGCAGGGTGAGCAGGGCAGGATACTCCCATGATGTGTCTCAGCGTGGAGAGGCTGACCCTGGAATGGAAACCAGCTCTTCGCAGTGACTCTGGAATTAGGGGTAAACCGGAGAGAAATCCCCACCTGGGGCAGGACTGGAAGCTGCCCTGTGCTCTTGTCCCAGTGCACTTGAACACATACACTGCCTGGGTGAGAGATGCATAGCGTGTCCATGGAGTCCCTGAGAAATAGGGAGATTCTCCCTTGATGTCAGGAAACCACAGTTAACTAACCTTTTGTGTTGGACTGGGGAGGCAGAGCCCACTCCAGTGAAAGGACACAAGAAATAGGTTATCTTCGGCTTCATGTCACAAACGCCAAGTGAAGACCAGACTTTGGTGGTGGTGATGTGAATGAAAACTGGGGTGACATAGATGAAAGTGCAGCTAGAAGGGTGAATTGTTGTTCCTTGGAAATAATTCTAAGAGCTTTGTGTTGCATTTTACTGAGGAGGGCTACCAAAAAGCCACATTAAATAGCGTACTCCCTAATTTGGATTGAACTGGTACCCCATCCAATCAAAAAAAAAAAACCCATTGCCATCGAGTCAATTCCAACTCAAAGCCACCCTACAGGACAGAGGAGAACTGCCCCATAGGGTTTCCAAGGAGCATCTGGTGGATTCGAACTGCAGGCCTTGGGATTAGCAGTCAAACTCTTAAACACACACCACCAGGGGTTCTCCCCCTAAAATAAGTGTTGTTAATCCTAATCCTATTCCTGTGGGTATCTCCCATCTGGGAATTGGGGTTCTTTACTATGTTAAAGGCACTGAATTAGCTTAGGGCGTGTCTTTAGTCAACACACCAGTGGCTCCACTGGAGAAAGATGTGGAAGCCTTCCTCCAGAAACATTACAGACATGGAATCCTACAGGGTAGTTCTACTCTGTGCTATAGGGTCGCTATGAGCCGGAATCAAATCAGTGGCGGTGGGTTTTGAGGGTTTTTTTTGTTGTTGTTCTTTGTTTGTTAGTTTGTTTATTTGTTTGTTTGGTTGCTTGGTTGGTTTTTTTATTGAGGTGTCTTAACTCAGTCTCTACTGAGAAATAAAAGAGCAGATTGAGCAAGCCACCAAGCAAGTAAGCACAGATAGGGGAAGATTGGTGCCACGCCACATGAGATCTCCAAGGAACCAAGAAACAGAAGCCGAAAACAGTCAAGGACCTTCCCCCAAGATCCAACAGAGAGAAATCCTTCCCGTGGCCCAATCCCTGAATTCAGGCTTCTAACCTCATAAACTGTGAGAAAATGAATTTCTGTGTGTTAAAGCCATTCGCATGTTGTATTTCTGTTACAGCCGCACTAGAAAACTATGACATTCCCTAAAAAGTAGCAAAACGCTTTGCCCTTGATGATGGAAGCTCGGTAGAAACATCCAAACTCCCTAAGGGACCAAATTGCTGGGATGAGGGCTGTGGGGACCATGGTCTCAGGGAACATCTAGCTCAATTGGCATAACATAGTTTACAAAAGAAATGTTCTACGTTCTACTTTGGTGAGTAGCGTCTGGGGTCTTAAAAGCCTGTGAGCGGCCTTCTAAGATACTCCACTGGTCTCACCACTTGGGGAACAAGGGAGAATGAATAAAACTAACTATACAAGGGAATGAGTAGTCCGAAAACTAATGGACTACATCTACCACGGCCTCCACCAGACTGAGTCCAGTACAACTAGATGGTGCCCGGCTATCACCACTGACTGCTCTGAAAGGGATCACAATAGAGGGTCCCAGACAGAGCTGGAGAAAAATGTAGAACAAAATTCCTACTGACAAAAAAAGATCAGACTGGGCTGACAGAGACTGGAGAATCCCCGAGAATATGGCCCCCGGACACACTTTGAGCTCAATCATAAATCTCCCCAAGGTTCACCCTTCAGCCAGAGATTAGACGGGCCCATAGAACAAAATGAGACTCAAGGGGCATACCAGCCCAGGGACTAGAAGGCAGGAGGGGACAGGGAAACCGGTAATAGGGAAGCCAGGGTTGAGAAGGGAGAATGTTGACATGTCGTGGGCTCGTTAACCAATGTCATAAAACAGTATGTGTACTAACTGTTTAATGAGAAGCTAGTTTGTTTTATAAACCTTCATCTAAAGTACAATGAGAAAGAAAAAAGAAAAACTGTCCTAAGCTGTAAAGCAAAGGCTGTAAAACCTCTATAAATAAAAATGAGACAATGTACCTGGGCTTCCACCACAATTTCAAAGTATGCATCCTTCTATCAGCAGGAAGAAAGTAATCTTGTTTGTGCCCGTATTTTTATTAAAATGTAATTACTTCACCCTCTCCTCCCCCAAAAAAGCTTTGCCCTTCACTCTTACCTTTAAGGTTTGCAGTGCAAACCCACCCAGCGGCACTGCTGAAGAAAGGCCTGGCAATCTGCTTCTGTAAAGACTACAGCCAAGAAAACCCTATGAGGCAGTTCTATCCTGTGACACATGGGCTCACATTCGGTTGGAATCAACTTCACGGCAACTGGTGAATGTAAACTCCTAGTTTTTCTTTCTAAGCAGCATTTTTTCCGATTTTGTTTTCCACGTCCTAGAGCACTGCATATTCTGACACACCCTGGAGAAAACAAAACAAAAAACTCTCAGAGTGGAGGGTGGTATTGTGGGGTGTCAACATAATCATAGTACTAACCGCCATTCTTTCAAGACCCAATACTTGCAGTCACTTGCCAGGTGCCTTACATGCCTTGCACACAACACACCAGCCCTAGAACAGGGCTTATCAAACCCACTTCACAGACAAAGAACCCGACGCTCCCAGAGACTGGTAATATCTGCGAGTGCGCAAGTCTAGTACTTGACCGAGAGGGATTAGACCCCTGCTCTGAATCCTCTAGAGCCCACACTGTTCCACACCTGCCAGCCACAGGCTTACCTTGTGTCTCTTAATGCAATGTTCTTATCTCCTCTACAAAATGTATCTCAGGCAACAAAATGAATACCTTTGTGCCCAAAGCCCTGAGTCGGACTATATAGCCAGAGCTACATGAATACTAAAAGAAGCGAGAGGTAGGTATGAATAAGGAAAAGAAGAAGATAATATTCAGTGACAATGCAATCCTCGACAAATGCAATACCAGATAACCTGTAAGATCAAGGGTCATAAAACCATCCTTGAGAGCCCCTGCCTGTAGAAAGTAGATCTATCAGAGCCAACGTTCCATGGGCCTCTAGGTATGGCTGAAAAAGAGAAGGACTACATGAGCATGCTTTTCGGACAGCCCACCACCTGTGTTGGCCTTCCTGTCTTTTGCTGCAACTTCCCCACCTCATGCCACTCCTCACTCTGGGACAGGGACTCAATCCCTGCAAGATTTGCAGTAGCAAAATTGCTTGAGTTTGCAAGGATGGGCCATCTCTCAGGAAGCCTTTAATCAAAGAGGGGCCAAGAAGAGGACCCCAGTGAATGCGAACAGAGACGAAAAAACACTAGAATTTAGAGATCACACAAAGAACCGCAGGGCTTGCTTTCAGACATAGCGAGCCCCAGACAGGGCAGTCAGGTATAGCATCCTCTCACTTATTCTTCAGGTTTCTCAGGGACTTGAGACCTTGGCTGAAGGACAACGACCAAGTCAGCAGAGCAAGAACTCTCAGCCTCTAATATCAAAGGGATGGCCCTGAATGAAGATAATGGATGAATCCCTCAAGAAGAGTGAGATCCCCTGGAGTCGTGGCCCCACAGTTGGCCCAGAGAGAGCTCGAACAGTCCTGGCTGGATGCGACTCACCCTGACTTCCAAATCAGAGGTCCCAGGTCAGTGAAGACCTTGATCTGAGGGGATCGGCCTCACATCCAGCAGAGAGTGGATTCCCAGGACTGGTCAGGTTCAAGAGAGAGACCCTGAATGAAGAATGAGGGAACCACACACCCCAGACAGAGGCGCTCACACAAGATGCCTCCTGCTGTCGGCCATGGAAGGCCCAGGGCAGAGTTGTCAGGATGAGGAGTCGCCTCGTTTCTGCCTGGAGGGTCTCAGGTCTTGTGGGCATGCCACAGGTCTACACAAGGAGAAGACTCGGGCCCTCGAAGACTCAAGGTGAGGACCCTGAGTGTTATGAGGGGAGCATTGCCTCTGTTCTTAGTCCCGGGAAGCCTGTGGGAGAGCTACAGGCCTGAGGTGCCCTAAAGAGGATCTGCCGGGAACAGTGACCCAGCTGGCACTCCTGTGAGGCCCCAGGCAGGTGTAGCGGGCAGAACGATCTGACCTTCCCCGCTGTGTCCGCGTGGAGAGGGTCTTGTTCACTGCCTGTGATTCAGGTCTGTATAGACAAGAAAACCCCAGGCTCTGACAGGTATCAAGGTGAGGACCCTGCATGAGCACTAAGGGACCACCGACAACAGAACAGTAGGGTCCCAAGAGTCCCGTCCCCGCGGTCGGCCCTCGCAGGCCCCCCAGTAGCCTCGGCCTTACAGGGCCCCCTACAGCATTGGCTGAATGTGTGCCGTGTTCTGACTTCCATCTAGGAAGGGCAAGCAAGCAGCGGCTTCCGACGTGGGAGGCTGTGATCTCTCATCATCCGAGGAGGGTGGAGATCCACGACTGGTTAGGAGTCCAGGTAAGGTCCCTGAATGTGGACTGAAGAGACCAGTTAAACCCAGAACAGAGGGTTTCCATGATCCCCGCCCCTGCTGTTGGCCCTCGGAGGCCCCCCAACAGCCTTGGCCCTCGGAGGCCCCCCATAGCCTTGGCAGGATGTGACGCGCCCTTGACTTCATCTAGGAAGTACCGGAAAGGCGTGGCATCTGGGCTGAGGGGCTGCGGTCTTTCATCATCGGAGGAGCGTGGAGTCCCAGGACTGGTCAGGAGTCTAGGTGAGGACCCTGAATGTGGACTGAGTGATCACCAAACCCAGAACAGAGGAGGTCCCACAAGCCCCGCCCCTACCGCCAGCTTTAAATCCACCAAGCCGAATTCGGCCTAGACACTCTCGGGCAGAAAGGGCCTTGGTCTAAGGAAGTACCCTAGTTCTGAAGTGGGAGGAGACCTGGACTCTAACTGCGGGGCCAGGCGAGGCCACTTAGGACATTCAGTGCTCATGAGGGAGCCTCCGTGGAAAAGAGGGGCCGCCCACAGCCCGACCCTGCTCTGACCTCTAGGAGCCCCCAGGCGGGGGTAGCTACATGTGCAGCCCGCTGACTCCCCTCTAGGGAGGTGAGGACCTTAATCTGAGCCATCAAGCTCACCCCTGCTATCAGGCCCACTCCACTTAGTAGAGGGAAGAATCCCAAGTCCTACCCGGGCTCAGGGTCAGAAGGCTGAGTGAGGAATGAAAGGGTCACCAACTTGAGAACTCAGGGGTGGGGGGTAACCTTCACCGCCATGGCCAGACCTAGTATTCCCGAAACAGCCTGCGGAGGACGTGGCTCACTCTGACTTCCAACTCCGAGGACTCCGGAAGGTGTGCTGTTTGTTCTGAGTGCTGGGGCCTCAGGTCAGCAGAGGTTTGGGTCGCAGGAATGGTGCAGAGTCAAGGTGAAGCCATGACTGAGGTACTGGGGACCACTCACCCCAAAGTGGGGAGGACTGCACTAAACCCTTTCCCTGCCATTGGCCCTGGGAGACCAGGACAAAACTGGCAAGTTCAGGTGAGCCTTGACTCCTGTCTGGGAGGGTCTCAGGGAGATGAGGGCCTGACTTTAGGCCCCAAGTCAGCAGAGAGAGAAAGCGCAGAAGCTGGTGGGAGTCAAAGTAAAAATCCTTTAAGAGGAAAGAGGGAATGAACCACCCTCCGCCACCTCAAGAAGAGAGGAGGGTGCACAAAGTCCCCCCTCTGCCATTGGCCCTGGGAAGCCAAGGTGACAGATGTCAGGTTGAGATGCCCCCTCGTTTCGTCCTGCGGCAGGTGGTCTCAGGGATGAGAAGTCCTTGGACTACTAGGGAGGCCTATCCAGCAGAGGCAGGAGACTTGGTCCCTAAGAAGAGTGAAGGTGAGGACTGTGAGTTATGATGAGGTCACTCCCCCAAGGATTCAAGGGGAACCATAGAGCCCTACCCCTGCTTTCAGACCTGGGGACCTGGTCATGCTGAATGCTGACAGAGTGAGTTGCACTCACTTCCTCCCAGGGCATCTCAGGGAGGTGAGGGACCTGGTCAGAGGAGGCAGCCAAGGTGAGGAACCTGGTGGAGGACTGAGGCCTGCAAAGAGCCCAAGACAGGACGGATCCCACTGTGCTGTCATCACTGAGACAGCCTGCTAGGAGTGGTGGCTGACCTGCTCCCTTAATTTCTCCTTTTGGGTCCCAGAGGGAGTTGAGGTGTCAAGTTCAGAGAAGCAGAGCGGTGGGAGCCCAAGCCCAGCCAGCAGTTGATATGATGGCCCTGAAAGTGAACGGAGAAGAGCCCCCCCACTATCCCTGTACAGACAGTTCCTAGTGCCAGTCCCTGCAGTGACCCCAGTGAGCACCAAGCAGGGCTGCCAGGTTGCAACCTAAGCCTTGCTCTGCTTTTCTCCACAGGAGCCTGAACAGGACACTCGGAGCCTTGTAGCGTCCTAGAGCAGTGCCCTCCAAGAATCCTGCAGAAGCGGCGGTTGTCAAAGCCAAGGAGGCGTCACTGTGCTGCAGGGGCACACACCCTCTCAGTCTCCCTCCTCCAGTGGGCCCGCATCACCCGCCCTCCTTCCACACTCCTGCCTGCTGCCCTTGACCAGAGTCATCATGCCTCGTGGTCAGAAGAGTAAGCTCCGTGCCCGTGAGAAACGTCGCCAGGCCCGAGGTGATGCCCACGGTGTCCAGGGTACTCAGGCCACTGCAGCAGAGGAGGAAGGATCCCCCTCGTCTTCCTCTCCTGCTTTTGGGGCTCCGCCCCAGAGCTCTCCTGCTGCTCGCATTCCCCAGGGGCCTCAGAGAGCCCCATCCACCACCACTGCTGCTGTAGGTGCTTCGGGCACAAGAGCTGGTAGAGGGGCCAAGAGCCACGGTGAGGGAGCTCCGAGTTCCTCTGAGGCCCCAGCCCCCAGTGAGAGGTCACAGAGAGACCCTCTAACCAGGAGGGTGATCATGTTGTTGCAGTTCCTGCTGTACAAGTATAAAATGAAAGAGCCCATTACGAAGGGAGAAATGATGAAGACCATCAACAGAAGGTACAAGGAGCACTTCCCTGAGATCCTGAGGAGAGCCTCTGAGCACATGGAGCTGGTCTTTGGCCTTGACCTGAAGGAAGCTGACTCCAAAGGTCAGTCCTATGCCCTTGTCAGCAAATTGGAGATCACCAAGGAAGAGAATATGATTGGTGGCAGGGGGCTTCCCAAGAACGGGCTCCTGGTGTCTCTCCTGGGCATGATCTACACGAATGGCAACCGGGCCACCGAGGAGGAGATGTGGGAATTCCTGAATATGCTGGGGATCTACGATGGGAGGAAGGCACTTCATCTTTGGGGAGCCCAGGAAGTTCCTCACCAAAGATTTGGTGCAGGAAAAGTACCTGGAGTACAGGCAGGTGCCCAACAGTGATCCTCCACGCTACGAGTTCCTGTGGGGTCCCAGAGCCCAAGCTGAAGCCAGCAAGACAAAAATCCTGGAGTTTCTGGCCAAGATGAACGATACTGACCCCAGTGACTGCGAAGCCGTGTATGAAGAAATTTGGAGAGATGAGGAAGGGAGAGCTGCAGGCAGAGAATGGACTGGGGCCGGTGCTTCTACCAGGGCCAGGTCTCCTTTCTGGGTTAACTCCAGCAGGGCCTCCCACCCCTAGTGAAGTCTGAGGCAGATTCTTCACTTTGTTGTTGCAAATGGCTGTTAACCTTCTAAGGAGTGGAGGCGAGGTGGGGCTGGAGGGAGCACAGGAATGTCTTCTTGTGTTCTGTTATACATGAGTACCCTGTAGATTTAGCTCACTTGTTGCGTTCTTCAACTGTTGTTCCTTTTAATTGCAGGTTTATTTAGATTCAGAATATAAATTCACCTTCCTGCATTACTGCTGTTTTTCAGATTTAGGAGTAAGAGTTTCGCGTTGTGTAAAACAAATTGAAAATCCTTGAATGGTTTTGTGTGTGTGTGTGTGTGTGTGTGTGTGTGATCCGGAACCAGTTAACGTGGCATTGGAATAAGGATATCCTTGGAAACGTGAAAGAAGTCCACAGCATGTAGTTGGGATCACAAGACAGAGGCGGAAAAAGAAAAAAGATGGTCAATTCTTGGTTTTCCTTATTCCTTTTGGTAAAAGTAAAATACACATATGCCTGCATTTGTTTAGCTTATTCAAGAATATGGGAGGAAATAAATCGTGCTGATTCCACCTCTTGTCCACTGGCTCTTATTTTCCGCAAACAGTAACTGAGCATCTGTTCTTTGGAAGGCTTCACGCTAGTACTGAGAACCTTTAGGTAAAGGTGTCGCAGGCCTTGTGCATAGATTTTAAAGTCTAATTTTAGCCATGAAATAATGAGGAGGTTCAGATACTCTCCAAGAACTTAAGACTAGTAGAAAGGGAGTGGGCACTTCAAGGTTCCCTCTAGTGAAAATGCCCTGAGGCAGGACAGTTTGGGGACTTGGGAAACTTGGCTCTCTCATGGGAGCAGGGGAAGGAAGTTTAAGTTAGGCTGCATGGGGTGGGTAAGGGTAGCTGGTGGGTAGAGTAGATAAGGGGTGGGTAGAGCGGGTACGGGAGAGGTGGGGGTGGGGGGTGGTCAGCAGGGCAAGATACTCCCGGGATGTGTCTCAGCGTGAAGATGCTGAGCCTGGAATGGAAACCAGCTCTTCACACTGACTCTGGTAATCTCCTCATCGAGGTTCTCTTTCTTGGTGTAAGGCATCCAGCTGATTTTTGTATGTTTATCTTGTATCCTGAAACTTTGCTGAAATCTTCTATTAGTTCCAGTAGTTTTCTTGTGGATTCTGCAGGGTTTTCTATGGATCACATCATATCATCTGCAAATAGAGCTACTTTGACTTCTTCCCTACCAATCTGGATGCCCTTTATTTCTTTTTCTAGCCTAATTGCTCTGGCTAGGACCTCCACCACAATGTTGAATAAGAGTGGTGATAGAGGGCATCCTTGTCTGGTTTCCGTTCTCAAGCGGAATGCTTTCAAAGTCTCCCCATTTAGGATGATGTTGGCTGTTGGCTTTGCATAAATGCCCTTAATTATATTGAGGAATTTCCTTTCTATTGCTATTTTGTTGAGAGTTTTTATCACGAATGGGTGTTGGACTTGTCGAATGCGTTTTCTGCATGGATTGATAAGATTGTGTGGTTCTTGCCTTCTGTTTTATTTATGTGATGGATTACATCGATTGTTTCTCTAATGTTGAACCATCCCTGCATAGCTGGTATAAATCCCACTCGATCATGGTGAATTATTTTTTGGATATGTTGCTGAATTGTATTGGCTAGAATTTTGTTGAGGATTTTTACGTCAGTGTTCACGAGGGATATTGGCCTGTCATTTTCTTTTTCTGTGGTATCTTTACTTGGTTTTGGCATCAGGGTTATGCTGGCTTTGCAGAATGAGTTTGGGAGTTTTCCATCCTTTTCTATGTTCTGGAATACCTTTAGTAGAAGTGATGTTATCGCTTCTCTGAGAGTTTGGTAGAATTCTCCAGTGAAGCCATCCGGGCCAGGGTTTCTGTTGTTGTTGTTGTTGGGATAACCTTCTCAATCTCTTCTTTTGTTATGGGTTTATTTAGTTGTTCTAACTCTGCTTGTGTTAATTCAGGTTAATTAAAGACCTTAGGACTAGTAGGAAAGGAGTGGGCACTTCAGGGTTCCCTCTAGGGAAGATGCCCTGAGGCAGGACAGTTTGGGGACTTGGGAAACTTTGCTCTCTCATGGGAGCAGGGGAAGAAATTCTAAGTTAGGTTGCATGGGGTGGGTAAGGCTAGGAGGTGGGTAGAGTACATAAGGGGTGGGTAGAGCGTGTAGGGGTGAGGTGCAGGGTGAGCAGGGCAGGATACTCCCATGATGTGTCTCAGCGTGGAGAGGCTGACCCTGGAATGGAAACCAGCTCTTCGCAGTGACTCTGGAATTAGGGGTAAACCGGAGAGAAATCCCCACCTGGGGCAGGACTGGAAGCTGCCCTGTGCTCTTGTCCCAGTGCACTTGAACACATACACTGCCTGGGTGAGAGATGCATAGCGTGTCCATGGAGTCCCTGAGAAATAGGGAGATTCTCCCTTGATGTCAGGAAACCACAGTTAACTAACCTTTTGTGTTGGACTGGGGAGGCAGAGCCCACTCCAGTGAAAGGACACAAGAAATAGGTTATCTTCGGCTTCATGTCACAAACGCCAAGTGAAGACCAGACTTTGGTGGTGGTGATGTGAATGAAAACTGGGGTGACATAGATGAAAGTGCAGCTAGAAGGGTGAATTGTTGTTCCTTGGAAATAATTCTAAGAGCTTTGTGTTGCATTTTACTGAGGAGGGCTACCAAAAAGCCACATTAAATAGCGTACTCCCTAATTTGGATTGAACTGGTACCCCATCCAATCAAAAAAAAAAAACCCATTGCCATCGAGTCAATTCCAACTCAAAGCCACCCTACAGGACAGAGGAGAACTGCCCCATAGGGTTTCCAAGGAGCATCTGGTGGATTCGAACTGCAGGCCTTGGGATTAGCAGTCAAACTCTTAAACACACACCACCAGGGGTTCTCCCCCTAAAATAAGTGTTGTTAATCCTAATCCTATTCCTGTGGGTATCTCCCATCTGGGAATTGGGGTTCTTTACTATGTTAAAGGCACTGAATTAGCTTAGGGCGTGTCTTTAGTCAACACACCAGTGGCTCCACTGGAGAAAGATGTGGAAGCCTTCCTCCAGAAACATTACAGACATGGAATCCTACAGGGTAGTTCTACTCTGTGCTATAGGGTCGCTATGAGCCGGAATCAAATCAGTGGCGGTGGGTTTTGAGGGTTTTTTTTGTTGTTGTTCTTTGTTTGTTAGTTTGTTTATTTGTTTGTTTGGTTGCTTGGTTGGTTTTTTTATTGAGGTGTCTTAACTCAGTCTCTACTGAGAAATAAAAGAGCAGATTGAGCAAGCCACCAAGCAAGTAAGCACAGATAGGGGAAGATTGGTGCCACGCCACATGAGATCTCCAAGGAACCAAGAAACAGAAGCCGAAAACAGTCAAGGACCTTCCCCCAAGATCCAACAGAGAGAAATCCTTCCCGTGGCCCAATCCCTGAATTCAGGCTTCTAACCTCATAAACTGTGAGAAAATGAATTTCTGTGTGTTAAAGCCATTCGCATGTTGTATTTCTGTTACAGCCGCACTAGAAAACTATGACATTCCCTAAAAAGTAGCAAAACGCTTTGCCCTTGATGATGGAAGCTCGGTAGAAACATCCAAACTCCCTAAGGGACCAAATTGCTGGGATGAGGGCTGTGGGGACCATGGTCTCAGGGAACATCTAGCTCAATTGGCATAACATAGTTTACAAAAGAAATGTTCTACGTTCTACTTTGGTGAGTAGCGTCTGGGGTCTTAAAAGCCTGTGAGCGGCCTTCTAAGATACTCCACTGGTCTCACCACTTGGGGAACAAGGGAGAATGAATAAAACTAACTATACAAGGGAATGAGTAGTCCGAAAACTAATGGACTACATCTACCACGGCCTCCACCAGACTGAGTCCAGTACAACTAGATGGTGCCCGGCTATCACCACTGACTGCTCTGAAAGGGATCACAATAGAGGGTCCCAGACAGAGCTGGAGAAAAATGTAGAACAAAATTCCTACTGACAAAAAAAGATCAGACTGGGCTGACAGAGACTGGAGAATCCCCGAGAATATGGCCCCCGGACACACTTTGAGCTCAATCATAAACCTCCCCAAGGTTCACCCTTCAGCCAGAGATTAGACGGGCCCATAGAACAAAATGAGACTCAAGGGGCATACCAGCCCAGGGACTAGAAGGCAGGAGGGGACAGGGAAACCGGTAATAGGGAAGCCAGGGTTGAGAAGGGAGAATGTTGACATGTCGTGGGCTCGTTAACCAATGTCATAAAACAGTATGTGTACTAACTGTTTAATGAGAAGCTAGTTTGTTTTATAAACCTTCATCTAAAGTACAATGAGAAAGAAAAAAGAAAAACTGTCCTAAGCTGTAAAGCAAAGGCTGTAAAACCTCTATAAATAAAAATGAGACAATGTACCTGGGCTTCCACCACAATTTCAAAGTATGCATCCTTCTATCAGCAGGAAGAAAGTAATCTTGTTTGTGCCCGTATTTTTATTAAAATGTAATTACTTCACCCTCTCCTCCCCCAAAAAAGCTTTGCCCTTCACTCTTACCTTTAAGGTTTGCAGTGCAAACCCACCCAGCGGCACTGCTGAAGAAAGGCCTGGCAATCTGCTTCTGTAAAGACTACAGCCAAGAAAACCCTATGAGGCAGTTCTATCCTGTGACACATGGGCTCACATTCGGTTGGAATCAACTTCACGGCAACTGGTGAATGTAAACTCCTAGTTTTTCTTTCTAAGCAGCATTTTTTCCGATTTTGTTTTCCACGTCCTAGAGCACTGCATATTCTGACACACCCTGGAGAAAACAAAACAAAAAACTCTCAGAGTGGAGGGTGGTATTGTGGGGTGTCAACATAATCATAGTACTAACCGCCATTCTTTCAAGACCCAATACTTGCAGTCACTTGCCAGGTGCCTTACATGCCTTGCACACAACACACCAGCCCTAGAACAGGGCTTATCAAACCCACTTCACAGACAAAGAACCCGACGCTCCCAGAGACTGGTAATATCTGCGAGTGCGCAAGTCTAGTACTTGACCGAGAGGGATTAGACCCCTGCTCTGAATCCTCTAGAGCCCACACTGTTCCACACCTGCCAGCCACAGGCTTACCTTGTGTCTCTTAATGCAATGTTCTTATCTCCTCTACAAAATGTATCTCAGGCAACAAAATGAATACCTTTGTGCCCAAAGCCCTGAGTCGGACTATATAGCCAGAGCTACATGAATACTAAAAGAAGCGAGAGGTATGAATAAGGAAAAGAAGAAGATAATATTCAGTGACAATGCAATCCTCGACAAAGGCAATACCAGATAACCTGTAAGATCAAGGGTCATAAAACCATCCTTGAGAGCCCCTGCCTGTAGAAAGTAGATCTATCAGAGCCAACGTTCCATGGGCCTCTAGGTATGGCTGAAAAAGAGAAGGACTACATGAGCATGCTTTTCGGACAGCCCACCACCTGTGTTGGCCTTCCTGTCTTTTGCTGCAACTTCCCCACCTCATGCCACTCCTCACTCTGGGACAGGGACTCAATCCCTGCAAGATTTGCAGTAGCAAAATTGCTTGAGTTTGCAAGGATGGGCCATCTCTCAGGAAGCCTTTAATCAAAGAGGAGCCAAGAAGAGGACCCCAGTGAATGCGAACAGAGACGAAAAAACACTAGAATTTAGAGATCACACAAAGAACCGCAGGGCTTGCTTTCAGACATAGCGAGCCCCAGACAGGGCAGTCAGGTATAGCATCCTCTCACTTATTCTTCAGGTTTCTCAGGGACTTGAGACCTTGGCTGAAGGACAACGACCAAGTCAGCAGAGCAAGAACTCTCAGCCTCTAATATCAAAGGGATGGCCCTGAATGAAGATAATGGATGAATCCCTCAAGAAGAGTGAGATCCCCTGGAGTCGTGGCCCCACAGTTGGCCCAGAGAGAGCTCGAACAGTCCTGGCTGGATGCGACTCACCCTGACTTCCAAATCAGAGGTCCCAGGTCAGTGAAGACCTTGATCTGAGGGGATCGGCCTCACATCCAGCAGAGAGTGGATTCCCAGGACTGGTCAGGTTCAAGAGAGAGACCCTGAATGAAGAATGAGGGAACCACACACCCCAGACAGAGGCGCTCACACAAAATGCCTCCTGCTGTCGGCCATGGAAGGCCCAGGGCAGAGTTGTCAGGATGAGGAGTCGCCTCGTTTCTGCCTGGAGGGTCTCAGGTCTTGTGGGCATGCCACAGGTCTACACAAGGAGAAGACTCGGGCCCTCGAAGACTCAAGGTGAGGACCCTGAGTGTTATGAGGGGAGCATTGCCTCTGTTCTTAGTCCCGGGAAGCCTGTGGGAGAGCTACAGGCCTGAGGTGCCCTAAAGAGGATCTGCCGGGAACAGTGACCCAGCTGGCACTCCTGTGAGGCCCCAGGCAGGTGTAGCGGGCAGAACGATCTGACCTTCCCCGCTGTGTCCGCGTGGAGAGGGTCTTGTTCACTGCCTGTGATTCAGGTCTGTATAGACAAGAAAACCCCAGGCTCTGACAGGTATCAAGGTGAGGACCCTGCATGAGCACTAAGGGACCACCGACAACAGAACAGTAGGGTCCCAAGAGTCCCGTCCCCGCGGTCGGCCCTCGGAGGCCCCCCAGTAGCCTCGGCCTTACAGGGCCCCCTACAGCATTGGCTGAATGTGTGCCGTGTTCTGACTTCCATCTAGGAAGGGCAAGCAAGCAGCGGCTTCCGACGTGGGAGGCTGTGATCTCTCATCATCCGAGGAGGGTGGAGATCCACGACTGGTTAGGAGTCCAGGTAAGGTCCCTGAATGTGGACTGAAGAGACCAGTTAAACCCAGAACAGAGGGTTTCCATGATCCCCGCCCCTGCTGTTGGCCCTCGGAGGCCCCCCAACAGCCTTGGCCCTCGGAGGCCCCCCATAGCCTTGGCAGGATGTGACGCGCCCTTGACTTCATCTAGGAAGTACCGGAAAGGCGTGGCATCTGGGCTGAGGGGCTGCGGTCTTTCATCATCGGAGGAGCGTGGAGTCCCAGGACTGGTCAGGAGTCTAGGTGAGGACCCTGAATGTGGACTGAGTGATCACCAAACCCAGAACAGAGGAGGTCCCACAAGCCCCGCCCCTACCGCCAGCTTTAAATCCACCAAGCCGAATTCGGCCTAGACACTCTCGGGCAGAAAGGGCCTTGGTCTAAGGAAGTACCCTAGTTCTGAAGTGGGAGGAGACCTGGACTCTAACTGCGGGGCCAGGCGAGGCCACTTAGGACATTCAGTGCTCATGAGGGAGCCTCCGTGGAAAAGAGGGGCCGCCCACAGCCCGACCCTGCTCTGACCTCTAGGAGCCCCCAGGCGGGGGTAGCTACATGTGCAGCCCGCTGACTCCCCTCTAGGGAGGTGAGGACCTTAATCTGAGCCATCAAGCTCACCCCTGCTATCAGGCCCACTCCACTTAGTAGAGGGAAGAATCCCAAGTCCTACCCGGGCTCAGGGTCAGAAGGCTGAGTGAGGAATGAAAGGGTCACCAACTTGAGAACTCAGGGGTGGGGGGTAACCTTCACCGCCATGGCCAGACCTAGTATTCCCGAAACAGCCTGCGGAGGACGTGGCTCACTCTGACTTCCAACTCCGAGGACTCCGGAAGGTGTGCTGTTTGTTCTGAGTGCTGGGGCCTCAGGTCAGCAGAGGTTTGGGTCGCAGGAATGGTGCAGAGTCAAGGTGAAGCCATGACTGAGGTACTGGGGACCACTCACCCCAAAGTGGGGAGGACTGCACTAAACCCTTTCCCTGCCATTGGCCCTGGGAGACCAGGACAAAACTGGCAAGTTCAGGTGAGCCTTGACTCCTGTCTGGGAGGGTCTCAGGGAGATGAGGGCCTGACTTTAGGCCCCAAGTCAGCAGAGAGAGAAAGCGCAGAAGCTGGTGGGAGTCAAAGTAAAAATCCTTTAAGAGGAAAGAGGGAATGAACCACCCTCCGCCACCTCAAGAAGAGAGGAGGGTGCACAAAGTCCCCCCTCTGCCATTGGCCCTGGGAAGCCAAGGTGACAGATGTCAGGTTGAGATGCCCCCTCGTTTCGTCCTGCGGCAGGTGGTCTCAGGGATGAGAAGTCCTTGGACTACTAGGGAGGCCTATCCAGCAGAGGCAGGAGACTTGGTCCCTAAGAAGAGTGAAGGTGAGGACTGTGAGTTATGATGAGGTCACTCCCCCAAGGATTCAAGGGGAACCATAGAGCCCTACCCCTGCTTTCAGACCTGGGGACCTGGTCATGCTGAATGCTGACAGAGTGAGTTGCACTCACTTCCTCCCAGGGCATCTCAGGGAGGTGAGGGACCTGGTCAGAGGAGGCAGCCAAGGTGAGGAACCTGGTGGAGGACTGAGGCCTGCAAAGAGCCCAAGACAGGACGGATCCCACTGTGCTGTCATCACTGAGACAGCCTGCTAGGAGTGGTGGCTGACCTGCTCCCTTAATTTCTCCTTTTGGGTCCCAGAGGGAGTTGAGGTGTCAAGTTCAGAGAAGCAGAGCGGTGGGAGCCCAAGCCCAGCCAGCAGTTGATATGATGGCCCTGAAAGTGAACGGAGAAGAGCCCCCCCACTATCCCTGTACAGACAGTTCCTAGTGCCAGTCCCTGCAGTGACCCCAGTGAGCACCAAGCAGGGCTGCCAGGTTGCAACCTAAGCCTTGCTCTGCTTTTCTCCACAGGAGCCTGAACAGGACACTCGGAGCCTTGTAGCGTCCTAGAGCAGTGCCCTCCAAGAATCCTGCAGAAGCGGCGGTTGTCAAAGCCAAGGAGGCGTCACTGTGCTGCAGGGGCACACACCCTCTCAGTCTCCCTCCTCCAGTGGGCCCGCATCACCCGCCCTCCTTCCACACTCCTGCCTGCTGCCCTTGACCAGAGTCGTCATGCCTCGTGGTCAGAAGAGTAAGCTCCGTGCCCGTGAGAAACGTCGCCAGGCCCGAGGTGATGCCCACGGTGTCCAGGGTACTCAGGCCACTGCAGCAGAGGAGGAAGGATCCCCCTCGTCTTCCTCTCCTGCTTTTGGGGCTCCGCCCCAGAGCTCTCCTGCTGCTCGCATTCCCCAGGGGCCTCAGAGAGCCCCATCCACCACCACTGCTGCTGTAGGTGCTTCGGGCACAAGAGCTGGTAGAGGGGCCAAGAGCCACGGTGAGGGAGCTCCGAGTTCCTCTGAGGCCCCAGCCCCCAGTGAGAGGTCACAGAGAGACCCTCTAACCAGGAGGGTGATCATGTTGTTGCAGTTCCTGCTGTACAAGTATAAAATGAAAGAGCCCATTACGAAGGGAGAAATGATGAAGACCATCAACAGAAGGTACAAGGAGCACTTCCCTGAGATCCTGAGGAGAGCCTCTGAGCACATGGAGCTGGTCTTTGGCCTTGACCTGAAGGAAGCTGACTCCAAAGGTCAGTCCTATGCCCTTGTCAGCAAATTGGAGATCACCAAGGAAGAGAATATGATTGGTGGCAGGGGGCTTCCCAAGAACGGGCTCCTGGTGTCTCTCCTGGGCATGATCTACACGAATGGCAACCGGGCCACCGAGGAGGAGATGTGGGAATTCCTGAATATGCTGGGGATCTACGATGGGAGGAGGCACTTCATCTTTGGGGAGCCCAGGAAGTTCCTCACCAAAGATTTGGTGCAGGAAAAGTACCTGGAGTACAGGCAGGTGCCCAACAGTGATCCTCCACGCTACGAGTTCCTGTGGGGTCCCAGAGCCCAAGCTGAAGCCAGCAAGACAAAAATCCTGGAGTTTCTGGCCAAGATGAACGATACTGACCCCAGTGACTGCGAAGCCGTGTATGAAGAAATTTGGAGAGATGAGGAAGGGAGAGCTGCAGGCAGAGAATGGACTGGGGCCGGTGCTTCTACCAGGGCCAGGTCTCCTTTCTGGGTTAACTCCAGCAGGGCCTCCCACCCCTAGTGAAGTCTGAGGCAGATTCTTCACTTTGTTGTTGCAAATGGCTGTTAACCTTCTAAGGAGTGGAGGCGAGGTGGGGCTGGAGGGAGCACAGGAATGTCTTCTTGTGTTCTGTTATACATGAGTACCCTGTAGATTTAGCTCACTTGTTGCGTTCTTCAACTGTTGTTCCTTTTAATTGCAGGTTTATTTAGATTCAGAATATAAATTCACCTTCCTGCATTACTGCTGTTTTTCAGATTTAGGAGTAAGAGTTTCGCGTTGTGTAAAACAAATTGAAAATCCTTGAATGGTTTTGTGTGTGTGTGTGTGTGTGTGTGTGTGATCCGGAACCAGTTAACGTGGCATTGGAATAAGGATATCCTTGGAAACGTGAAAGAAGTCCACAGCATGTAGTTGGGATCACAAGACAGAGGCGGAAAAAGAAAAAAGATGGTCAATTCTTGGTTTTCCTTATTCCTTTTGGTAAAAGTAAAATACACATATGCCTGCATTTGTTTAGCTTATTCAAGAATATGGGAGGAAATAAATCGTGCTGATTCCACCTCTTGTCCACTGGCTCTTATTTTCCGCAAACAGTAACTGAGCATCTGTTCTTTGGAAGGCTTCACGCTAGTACTGAGAACCTTTAGGTAAAGGTGTCGCAGGCCTTGTGCATAGATTTTAAAGTCTAATTTTAGCCATGAAATAATGAGGAGGTTCAGATTCTCTCCAAGAACTTAAGACTAGTAGAAATGGAGTGGGCACTTCAGGGTTCCCTCTAGGGAAAATGCCCTGAGGCAGGACAGTTTGGGGACTTGGGAAACTTTGCTCTCTCATGGGAGCAGGGGAAGGAAGTTTAAGTTAGGCTGCATGGGGTGGGCAAGGGTAGCTGGTGGGTAGAGTAGATAAGGGGTGGGTAGAGCGGGTACGGGAGAGGTGGGGGTGGGGGGTGGTCAGCAGGGCAAGATACTCCCGGGATGTGTCTCAGCGTGAAGATGCTGAGCCTGGAATGGAAACCAGCTCTTCACACTGACTCTGGTAATCTCCTCATCGAGGTTCTCTTTCTTGGTGTAAGGCATCCAGCTGATTTTTGTATGTTTATCTTGTATCCTGAAACTTTGCTGAAATCTTCTATTAGTTCCAGTAGTTTTCTTGTGGTTTCCGCAGGGTTTTCTATGGATCACATCATATCATCTGCAAATAGAGCTACTTTGACTTCTTCCCTACCAATCTGGATGCCCTTTATTTCTTTTTCTAGCCTAATTGCTCTGGCTAGGACCTCCACCACAATGTTGAATAAGAGTGGTGATAGAGGGCATCCTTGTCTGGTTTCCGTTCTCAAGCGGAATGCTTTCAAAGTCTCCCCATTTAGGATGATGTTGGCTGTTGGCTTTGCATAAATGCCCTTAATTATATTGAGGAATTTCCTTTCTATTGCTATTTTGTTGAGAGTTTTTATCATGAATGGGTGTTGGACTTGTCGAATGCGTTTTCTGCATGGATTGATAAGATTGTGTGGTTCTTGCCTTCTGTTTTATTTATGTGATGGATTACATCGATTGTTTCTCTAATGTTGAACCATCCCTGCATAGCTGGTATAAATCCCACTCGATCATGGTGAATTATTTTTTGGATATGTTGCTGAATTGTATTGGCTAGAATTTTGTTGAGGATTTTTACGTCAGTGTTCACGAGGGATATTGGCCTGTCATTTTCTTTTTCTGTGGTATCTTTACTTGGTTTTGGCATCAGGGTTATGCTGGCTTTGCAGAATGAGTTTGGGAGTTTTCCATCCTTTTCTATGTTCTGGAATACCTTTAGTAGAAGTGATGTTATCGCTTCTCTGAGAGTTTGGTAGAATTCTCCAGTGAAGCCATCCGGGCCAGGGTTTCTGTTGTTGTTGTTGTTGGGATAACCTTCTCAATCTCTTCTTTTGTTATGGGTTTATTTAGTTGTTCTAACTCTGCTTGTGTTAATTCAGGTTAATTAAAGACCTTAGGACTAGTAGGAAAGGAGTGGGCACTTCAGGGTTCCCTCTAGGGAAGATGCCCTGAGGCAGGACAGTTTGGGGACTTGGGAAACTTTGCTCTCTCATGGGAGCAGGGGAAGAAATTCTAAGTTAGGTTGCATGGGGTGGGTAAGGCTAGGAGGTGGGTAGAGTACATAAGGGGTGGGTAGAGCGTGTAGGGGTGAGGTGCAGGGTGAGCAGGGCAGGATACTCCCATGATGTGTCTCAGCGTGGAGAGGCTGACCCTGGAATGGAAACCAGCTCTTCGCAGTGACTCTGGAATTAGGGGTAAACCGGAGAGAAATCCCCACCTGGGGCAGGACTGGAAGCTGCCCTGTGCTCTTGTCCCAGTGCACTTGAACACATACACTGCCTGGGTGAGAGATGCATAGCGTGTCCATGGAGTCCCTGAGAAATAGGGAGATTCTCCCTTGATGTCAGGAAACCACAGTTAACTAACCTTTTGTGTTGGACTGGGGAGGCAGAGCCCACTCCAGTGAAAGGACACAAGAAATAGGTTATCTTCGGCTTCATGTCACAAACGCCAAGTGAAGACCAGACTTTGGTGGTGGTGATGTGAATGAAAACTGGGGTGACATAGATGAAAGTGCAGCTAGAAGGGTGAATTGTTGTTCCTTGGAAATAATTCTAAGAGCTTTGTGTTGCATTTTACTGAGGAGGGCTACCAAAAAGCCACATTAAATAGCGTACTCCCTAATTTGGATTGAACTGGTACCCCATCCAATCAAAAAAAAAAAACCCATTGCCATCGAGTCAATTCCAACTCAAAGCCACCCTACAGGACAGAGGAGAACTGCCCCATAGGGTTTCCAAGGAGCATCTGGTGGATTCGAACTGCAGGCCTTGGGATTAGCAGTCAAACTCTTAAACACACACCACCAGGGGTTCTCCCCCTAAAATAAGTGTTGTTAATCCTAATCCTATTCCTGTGGGTATCTCCCATCTGGGAATTGGGGTTCTTTACTATGTTAAAGGCACTGAATTAGCTTAGGGCGTGTCTTTAGTCAACACACCAGTGGCTCCACTGGAGAAAGATGTGGAAGCCTTCCTCCAGAAACATTACAGACATGGAATCCTACAGGGTAGTTCTACTCTGTGCTATAGGGTCGCTATGAGCCGGAATCAAATCAGTGGCGGTGGGTTTTGAGGGTTTTTTTTGTTGTTGTTCTTTGTTTGTTAGTTTGTTTATTTGTTTGTTTGGTTGCTTGGTTGGTTTTTTTATTGAGGTGTCTTAACTCAGTCTCTACTGAGAAATAAAAGAGCAGATTGAGCAAGCCACCAAGCAAGTAAGCACAGATAGGGGAAGATTGGTGCCACGCCACATGAGATCTCCAAGGAACCAAGAAACAGAAGCCGAAAACAGTCAAGGACCTTCCCCCAAGATCCAACAGAGAGAAATCCTTCCCGTGGCCCAATCCCTGAATTCAGGCTTCTAACCTCATAAACTGTGAGAAAATGAATTTCTGTGTGTTAAAGCCATTCGCATGTTGTATTTCTGTTACAGCCGCACTAGAAAACTATGACATTCCCTAAAAAGTAGCAAAACGCTTTGCCCTTGATGATGGAAGCTCGGTAGAAACATCCAAACTCCCTAAGGGACCAAATTGCTGGGATGAGGGCTGTGGGGACCATGGTCTCAGGGAACATCTAGCTCAATTGGCATAACATAGTTTACAAAAGAAATGTTCTACGTTCTACTTTGGTGAGTAGCGTCTGGGGTCTTAAAAGCCTGTGAGCGGCCTTCTAAGATACTCCACTGGTCTCACCACTTGGGGAACAAGGGAGAATGAATAAAACTAACTATACAAGGGAATGAGTAGTCCGAAAACTAATGGACTACATCTACCACGGCCTCCACCAGACTGAGTCCAGTACAACTAGATGGTGCCCGGCTATCACCACTGACTGCTCTGAAAGGGATCACAATAGAGGGTCCCAGACAGAGCTGGAGAAAAATGTAGAACAAAATTCCTACTGACAAAAAAAGATCAGACTGGGCTGACAGAGACTGGAGAATCCCCGAGAATATGGCCCCCGGACACACTTTGAGCTCAATCATAAATCTCCCCAAGGTTCACCCTTCAGCCAGAGATTAGACGGGCCCATAGAACAAAATGAGACTCAAGGGGCATACCAGCCCAGGGACTAGAAGGCAGGAGGGGACAGGGAAACCGGTAATAGGGAAGCCAGGGTTGAGAAGGGAGAATGTTGACATGTCGTGGGCTCGTTAACCAATGTCATAAAACAGTATGTGTACTAACTGTTTAATGAGAAGCTAGTTTGTTTTATAAACCTTCATCTAAAGTACAATGAGAAAGAAAAAAGAAAAACTGTCCTAAGCTGTAAAGCAAAGGCTGTAAAACCTCTATAAATAAAAATGAGACAATGTACCTGGGCTTCCACCACAATTTCAAAGTATGCATCCTTCTATCAGCAGGAAGAAAGTAATCTTGTTTGTGCCCGTATTTTTATTAAAATGTAATTACTTCACCCTCTCCTCCCCCAAAAAAGCTTTGCCCTTCACTCTTACCTTTAAGGTTTGCAGTGCAAACCCACCCAGCGGCACTGCTGAAGAAAGGCCTGGCAATCTGCTTCTGTAAAGACTACAGCCAAGAAAACCCTATGAGGCAGTTCTATCCTGTGACACATGGGCTCACATTCGGTTGGAATCAACTTCACGGCAACTGGTGAATGTAAACTCCTAGTTTTTCTTTCTAAGCAGCATTTTTTCCGATTTTGTTTTCCACGTCCTAGAGCACTGCATATTCTGACACACCCTGGAGAAAACAAAACAAAAAACTCTCAGAGTGGAGGGTGGTATTGTGGGGTGTCAACATAATCATAGTACTAACCGCCATTCTTTCAAGACCCAATACTTGCAGTCACTTGCCAGGTGCCTTACATGCCTTGCACACAACACACCAGCCCTAGAACAGGGCTTATCAAACCCACTTCACAGACAAAGAACCCGACGCTCCCAGAGACTGGTAATATCTGCGAGTGCGCAAGTCTAGTACTTGACCGAGAGGGATTAGACCCCTGCTCTGAATCCTCTAGAGCCCACACTGTTCCACACCTGCCAGCCACAGGCTTACCTTGTGTCTCTTAATGCAATGTTCTTATCTCCTCTACAAAATGTATCTCAGGCAACAAAATGAATACCTTTGTGCCCAAAGCCCTGAGTCGGACTATATAGCCAGAGCTACATGAATACTAAAAGAAGCGAGAGGTAGGTATGAATAAGGAAAAGAAGAAGATAATATTCAGTGACAATGCAATCCTCGACAAATGCAATACCAGATAACCTGTAAGATCAAGGGTCATAAAACCATCCTTGAGAGCCCCTGCCTGTAGAAAGTAGATCTATCAGAGCCAACGTTCCATGGGCCTCTAGGTATGGCTGAAAAAGAGAAGGACTACATGAGCATGCTTTTCGGACAGCCCACCACCTGTGTTGGCCTTCCTGTCTTTTGCTGCAACTTCCCCACCTCATGCCACTCCTCACTCTGGGACAGGGACTCAATCCCTGCAAGATTTGCAGTAGCAAAATTGCTTGAGTTTGCAAGGATGGGCCATCTCTCAGGAAGCCTTTAATCAAAGAGGGGCCAAGAAGAGGACCCCAGTGAATGCGAACAGAGACGAAAAAACACTAGAATTTAGAGATCACACAAAGAACCGCAGGGCTTGCTTTCAGACATAGCGAGCCCCAGACAGGGCAGTCAGGTATAGCATCCTCTCACTTATTCTTCAGGTTTCTCAGGGACTTGAGACCTTGGCTGAAGGACAACGACCAAGTCAGCAGAGCAAGAACTCTCAGCCTCTAATATCAAAGGGATGGCCCTGAATGAAGATAATGGATGAATCCCTCAAGAAGAGTGAGATCCCCTGGAGTCGTGGCCCCACAGTTGGCCCAGAGAGAGCTCGAACAGTCCTGGCTGGATGCGACTCACCCTGACTTCCAAATCAGAGGTCCCAGGTCAGTGAAGACCTTGATCTGAGGGGATCGGCCTCACATCCAGCAGAGAGTGGATTCCCAGGACTGGTCAGGTTCAAGAGAGAGACCCTGAATGAAGAATGAGGGAACCACACACCCCAGACAGAGGCGCTCACACAAGATGCCTCCTGCTGTCGGCCATGGAAGGCCCAGGGCAGAGTTGTCAGGATGAGGAGTCGCCTCGTTTCTGCCTGGAGGGTCTCAGGTCTTGTGGGCATGCCACAGGTCTACACAAGGAGAAGACTCGGGCCCTCGAAGACTCAAGGTGAGGACCCTGAGTGTTATGAGGGGAGCATTGCCTCTGTTCTTAGTCCCGGGAAGCCTGTGGGAGAGCTACAGGCCTGAGGTGCCCTAAAGAGGATCTGCCGGGAACAGTGACCCAGCTGGCACTCCTGTGAGGCCCCAGGCAGGTGTAGCGGGCAGAACGATCTGACCTTCCCCGCTGTGTCCGCGTGGAGAGGGTCTTGTTCACTGCCTGTGATTCAGGTCTGTATAGACAAGAAAACCCCAGGCTCTGACAGGTATCAAGGTGAGGACCCTGCATGAGCACTAAGGGACCACCGACAACAGAACAGTAGGGTCCCAAGAGTCCCGTCCCCGCGGTCGGCCCTCGCAGGCCCCCCAGTAGCCTCGGCCTTACAGGGCCCCCTACAGCATTGGCTGAATGTGTGCCGTGTTCTGACTTCCATCTAGGAAGGGCAAGCAAGCAGCGGCTTCCGACGTGGGAGGCTGTGATCTCTCATCATCCGAGGAGGGTGGAGATCCACGACTGGTTAGGAGTCCAGGTAAGGTCCCTGAATGTGGACTGAAGAGACCAGTTAAACCCAGAACAGAGGGTTTCCATGATCCCCGCCCCTGCTGTTGGCCCTCGGAGGCCCCCCAACAGCCTTGGCCCTCGGAGGCCCCCCATAGCCTTGGCAGGATGTGACGCGCCCTTGACTTCATCTAGGAAGTACCGGAAAGGCGTGGCATCTGGGCTGAGGGGCTGCGGTCTTTCATCATCGGAGGAGCGTGGAGTCCCAGGACTGGTCAGGAGTCTAGGTGAGGACCCTGAATGTGGACTGAGTGATCACCAAACCCAGAACAGAGGAGGTCCCACAAGCCCCGCCCCTACCGCCAGCTTTAAATCCACCAAGCCGAATTCGGCCTAGACACTCTCGGGCAGAAAGGGCCTTGGTCTAAGGAAGTACCCTAGTTCTGAAGTGGGAGGAGACCTGGACTCTAACTGCGGGGCCAGGCGAGGCCACTTAGGACATTCAGTGCTCATGAGGGAGCCTCCGTGGAAAAGAGGGGCCGCCCACAGCCCGACCCTGCTCTGACCTCTAGGAGCCCCCAGGCGGGGGTAGCTACATGTGCAGCCCGCTGACTCCCCTCTAGGGAGGTGAGGACCTTAATCTGAGCCATCAAGCTCACCCCTGCTATCAGGCCCACTCCACTTAGTAGAGGGAAGAATCCCAAGTCCTACCCGGGCTCAGGGTCAGAAGGCTGAGTGAGGAATGAAAGGGTCACCAACTTGAGAACTCAGGGGTGGGGGGTAACCTTCACCGCCATGGCCAGACCTAGTATTCCCGAAACAGCCTGCGGAGGACGTGGCTCACTCTGACTTCCAACTCCGAGGACTCCGGAAGGTGTGCTGTTTGTTCTGAGTGCTGGGGCCTCAGGTCAGCAGAGGTTTGGGTCGCAGGAATGGTGCAGAGTCAAGGTGAAGCCATGACTGAGGTACTGGGGACCACTCACCCCAAAGTGGGGAGGACTGCACTAAACCCTTTCCCTGCCATTGGCCCTGGGAGACCAGGACAAAACTGGCAAGTTCAGGTGAGCCTTGACTCCTGTCTGGGAGTGTCTCAGGGAGATGAGGGCCTGACTTTAGGCCCCAAGTCAGCAGAGAGAGAAAGCGCAGAAGCTGGTGGGAGTCAAAGTAAAAATCCTTTAAGAGGAAAGAGGGAATGAACCACCCTCCGCCACCTCAAGAAGAGAGGAGGGTGCACAAAGTCCCCCCTCTGCCATTGGCCCTGGGAAGCCAAGGTGACAGATGTCAGGTTGAGATGCCCCCTCGTTTCGTCCTGCGGCAGGTGGTCTCAGGGATGAGAAGTCCTTGGACTACTAGGGAGGCCTATCCAGCAGAGGCAGGAGACTTGGTCCCTAAGAAGAGTGAAGGTGAGGACTGTGAGTTATGATGAGGTCACTCCCCCAAGGATTCAAGGGGAACCATAGAGCCCTACCCCTGCTTTCAGACCTGGGGACCTGGTCATGCTGAATGCTGACAGAGTGAGTTGCACTCACTTCCTCCCAGGGCATCTCAGGGAGGTGAGGGACCTGGTCAGAGGAGGCAGCCAAGGTGAGGAACCTGGTGGAGGACTGAGGCCTGCAAAGAGCCCAAGACAGGACGGATCCCACTGTGCTGTCATCACTGAGACAGCCTGCTAGGAGTGGTGGCTGACCTGCTCCCTTAATTTCTCCTTTTGGGTCCCAGAGGGAGTTGAGGTGTCAAGTTCAGAGAAGCAGAGCGGTGGGAGCCCAAGCCCAGCCAGCAGTTGATATGATGGCCCTGAAAGTGAACGGAGAAGAGCCCCCCCACTATCCCTGTACAGACAGTTCCTAGTGCCAGTCCCTGCAGTGACCCCAGTGAGCACCAAGCAGGGCTGCCAGGTTGCAACCTAAGCCTTGCTCTGCTTTTCTCCACAGGAGCCTGAACAGGACACTCGGAGCCTTGTAGCGTCCTAGAGCAGTGCCCTCCAAGAATCCTGCAGAAGCGGCGGTTGTCAAAGCCAAGGAGGCGTCACTGTGCTGCAGGGGCACACACCCTCTCAGTCTCCCTCCTCCAGTGGGCCCGCATCACCCGCCCTCCTTCCACACTCCTGCCTGCTGCCCTTGACCAGAGTCATCATGCCTCGTGGTCAGAAGAGTAAGCTCCGTGCCCGTGAGAAACGTCGCCAGGCCCGAGGTGATGCCCACGGTGTCCAGGGTACTCAGGCCACTGCAGCAGAGGAGGAAGGATCCCCCTCGTCTTCCTCTCCTGCTTTTGGGGCTCCGCCCCAGAGCTCTCCTGCTGCTCGCATTCCCCAGGGGCCTCAGAGAGCCCCATCCACCACCACTGCTGCTGTAGGTGCTTCGGGCACAAGAGCTGGTAGAGGGGCCAAGAGCCACGGTGAGGGAGCTCCGAGTTCCTCTGAGGCCCCAGCCCCCAGTGAGAGGTCACAGAGAGACCCTCTAACCAGGAGGGTGATCATGTTGTTGCAGTTCCTGCTGTACAAGTATAAAATGAAAGAGCCCATTACGAAGGGAGAAATGATGAAGACCATCAACAGAAGGTACAAGGAGCACTTCCCTGAGATCCTGAGGAGAGCCTCTGAGCACATGGAGCTGGTCTTTGGCCTTGACCTGAAGGAAGCTGACTCCAAAGGTCAGTCCTATGCCCTTGTCAGCAAATTGGAGATCACCAAGGAAGAGAATATGATTGGTGGCAGGGGGCTTCCCAAGAACGGGCTCCTGGTGTCTCTCCTGGGCATGATCTACACGAATGGCAACCGGGCCACCGAGGAGGAGATGTGGGAATTCCTGAATATGCTGGGGATCTACGATGGGAGGAAGGCACTTCATCTTTGGGGAGCCCAGGAAGTTCCTCACCAAAGATTTGGTGCAGGAAAAGTACCTGGAGTACAGGCAGGTGCCCAACAGTGATCCTCCACGCTACGAGTTCCTGTGGGGTCCCAGAGCCCAAGCTGAAGCCAGCAAGACAAAAATCCTGGAGTTTCTGGCCAAGATGAACGATACTGACCCCAGTGACTGCGAAGCCGTGTATGAAGAAATTTGGAGAGATGAGGAAGGGAGAGCTGCAGGCAGAGAATGGACTGGGGCCGGTGCTTCTACCAGGGCCAGGTCTCCTTTCTGGGTTAACTCCAGCAGGGCCTCCCACCCCTAGTGAAGTCTGAGGCAGATTCTTCACTTTGTTGTTGCAAATGGCTGTTAACCTTCTAAGGAGTGGAGGCGAGGTGGGGCTGGAGGGAGCACAGGAATGTCTTCTTGTGTTCTGTTATACATGAGTACCCTGTAGATTTAGCTCACTTGTTGCGTTCTTCAACTGTTGTTCCTTTTAATTGCAGGTTTATTTAGATTCAGAATATAAATTCACCTTCCTGCATTACTGCTGTTTTTCAGATTTAGGAGTAAGAGTTTCGCGTTGTGTAAAACAAATTGAAAATCCTTGAATGGTTTTGTGTGTGTGTGTGTGTGTGTGTGTGTGTGATCCGGAACCAGTTAACGTGGCATTGGAATAAGGATATCCTTGGAAACGTGAAAGAAGTCCACAGCATGTAGTTGGGATCACAAGACAGAGGCGGAAAAAGAAAAAAGATGGTCAATTCTTGGTTTTCCTTATTCCTTTTGGTAAAAGTAAAATACACATATGCCTGCATTTGTTTAGCTTATTCAAGAATATGGGAGGAAATAAATCGTGCTGATTCCACCTCTTGTCCACTGGCTCTTATTTTCCGCAAACAGTAACTGAGCATCTGTTCTTTGGAAGGCTTCACGCTAGTACTGAGAACCTTTAGGTAAAGGTGTCGCAGGCCTTGTGCATAGATTTTAAAGTCTAATTTTAGCCATGAAATAATGAGGAGGTTCAGATACTCTCCAAGAACTTAAGACTAGTAGAAAGGGAGTGGGCACTTCAAGGTTCCCTCTAGTGAAAATGCCCTGAGGCAGGACAGTTTGGGGACTTGGGAAACTTGGCTCTCTCATGGGAGCAGGGGAAGGAAGTTTAAGTTAGGCTGCATGGGGTGGGTAAGGGTAGCTGGTGGGTAGAGTAGATAAGGGGTGGGTAGAGCGGGTACGGGAGAGGTGGGGGTGGGGGGTGGTCAGCAGGGCAAGATACTCCCGGGATGTGTCTCAGCGTGAAGATGCTGAGCCTGGAATGGAAACCAGCTCTTCACACTGACTCTGGTAATCTCCTCATCGAGGTTCTCTTTCTTGGTGTAAGGCATCCAGCTGATTTTTGTATGTTTATCTTGTATCCTGAAACTTTGCTGAAATCTTCTATTAGTTCCAGTAGTTTTCTTGTGGATTCTGCAGGGTTTTCTATGGATCACATCATATCATCTGCAAATAGAGCTACTTTGACTTCTTCCCTACCAATCTGGATGCCCTTTATTTCTTTTTCTAGCCTAATTGCTCTGGCTAGGACCTCCACCACAATGTTGAATAAGAGTGGTGATAGAGGGCATCCTTGTCTGGTTTCCGTTCTCAAGCGGAATGCTTTCAAAGTCTCCCCATTTAGGATGATGTTGGCTGTTGGCTTTGCATAAATGCCCTTAATTATATTGAGGAATTTCCTTTCTATTGCTATTTTGTTGAGAGTTTTTATCACGAATGGGTGTTGGACTTGTCGAATGCGTTTTCTGCATGGATTGATAAGATTGTGTGGTTCTTGCCTTCTGTTTTATTTATGTGATGGATTACATCGATTGTTTCTCTAATGTTGAACCATCCCTGCATAGCTGGTATAAATCCCACTCGATCATGGTGAATTATTTTTTGGATATGTTGCTGAATTGTATTGGCTAGAATTTTGTTGAGGATTTTTACGTCAGTGTTCACGAGGGATATTGGCCTGTCATTTTCTTTTTCTGTGGTATCTTTACTTGGTTTTGGCATCAGGGTTATGCTGGCTTTGCAGAATGAGTTTGGGAGTTTTCCATCCTTTTCTATGTTCTGGAATACCTTTAGTAGAAGTGATGTTATCGCTTCTCTGAGAGTTTGGTAGAATTCTCCAGTGAAGCCATCCGGGCCAGGGTTTCTGTTGTTGTTGTTGTTGGGATAACCTTCTCAATCTCTTCTTTTGTTATGGGTTTATTTAGTTGTTCTAACTCTGCTTGTGTTAATTCAGGTTAATTAAAGACCTTAGGACTAGTAGGAAAGGAGTGGGCACTTCAGGGTTCCCTCTAGGGAAGATGCCCTGAGGCAGGACAGTTTGGGGACTTGGGAAACTTTGCTCTCTCATGGGAGCAGGGGAAGAAATTCTAAGTTAGGTTGCATGGGGTGGGTAAGGCTAGGAGGTGGGTAGAGTACATAAGGGGTGGGTAGAGCGTGTAGGGGTGAGGTGCAGGGTGAGCAGGGCAGGATACTCCCATGATGTGTCTCAGCGTGGAGAGGCTGACCCTGGAATGGAAACCAGCTCTTCGCAGTGACTCTGGAATTAGGGGTAAACCGGAGAGAAATCCCCACCTGGGGCAGGACTGGAAGCTGCCCTGTGCTCTTGTCCCAGTGCACTTGAACACATACACTGCCTGGGTGAGAGATGCATAGCGTGTCCATGGAGTCCCTGAGAAATAGGGAGATTCTCCCTTGATGTCAGGAAACCACAGTTAACTAACCTTTTGTGTTGGACTGGGGAGGCAGAGCCCACTCCAGTGAAAGGACACAAGAAATAGGTTATCTTCGGCTTCATGTCACAAACGCCAAGTGAAGACCAGACTTTGGTGGTGGTGATGTGAATGAAAACTGGGGTGACATAGATGAAAGTGCAGCTAGAAGGGTGAATTGTTGTTCCTTGGAAATAATTCTAAGAGCTTTGTGTTGCATTTTACTGAGGAGGGCTACCAAAAAGCCACATTAAATAGCGTACTCCCTAATTTGGATTGAACTGGTACCCCATCCAATCAAAAAAAAAAAACCCATTGCCATCGAGTCAATTCCAACTCAAAGCCACCCTACAGGACAGAGGAGAACTGCCCCATAGGGTTTCCAAGGAGCATCTGGTGGATTCGAACTGCAGGCCTTGGGATTAGCAGTCAAACTCTTAAACACACACCACCAGGGGTTCTCCCCCTAAAATAAGTGTTGTTAATCCTAATCCTATTCCTGTGGGTATCTCCCATCTGGGAATTGGGGTTCTTTACTATGTTAAAGGCACTGAATTAGCTTAGGGCGTGTCTTTAGTCAACACACCAGTGGCTCCACTGGAGAAAGATGTGGAAGCCTTCCTCCAGAAACATTACAGACATGGAATCCTACAGGGTAGTTCTACTCTGTGCTATAGGGTCGCTATGAGCCGGAATCAAATCAGTGGCGGTGGGTTTTGAGGGTTTTTTTTGTTGTTGTTCTTTGTTTGTTAGTTTGTTTATTTGTTTGTTTGGTTGCTTGGTTGGTTTTTTTATTGAGGTGTCTTAACTCAGTCTCTACTGAGAAATAAAAGAGCAGATTGAGCAAGCCACCAAGCAAGTAAGCACAGATAGGGGAAGATTGGTGCCACGCCACATGAGATCTCCAAGGAACCAAGAAACAGAAGCCGAAAACAGTCAAGGACCTTCCCCCAAGATCCAACAGAGAGAAATCCTTCCCGTGGCCCAATCCCTGAATTCAGGCTTCTAACCTCATAAACTGTGAGAAAATGAATTTCTGTGTGTTAAAGCCATTCGCATGTTGTATTTCTGTTACAGCCGCACTAGAAAACTATGACATTCCCTAAAAAGTAGCAAAACGCTTTGCCCTTGATGATGGAAGCTCGGTAGAAACATCCAAACTCCCTAAGGGACCAAATTGCTGGGATGAGGGCTGTGGGGACCATGGTCTCAGGGAACATCTAGCTCAATTGGCATAACATAGTTTACAAAAGAAATGTTCTACGTTCTACTTTGGTGAGTAGCGTCTGGGGTCTTAAAAGCCTGTGAGCGGCCTTCTAAGATACTCCACTGGTCTCACCACTTGGGGAACAAGGGAGAATGAATAAAACTAACTATACAAGGGAATGAGTAGTCCGAAAACTAATGGACTACATCTACCACGGCCTCCACCAGACTGAGTCCAGTACAACTAGATGGTGCCCGGCTATCACCACTGACTGCTCTGAAAGGGATCACAATAGAGGGTCCCAGACAGAGCTGGAGAAAAATGTAGAACAAAATTCCTACTGACAAAAAAAGATCAGACTGGGCTGACAGAGACTGGAGAATCCCCGAGAATATGGCCCCCGGACACACTTTGAGCTCAATCATAAACCTCCCCAAGGTTCACCCTTCAGCCAGAGATTAGACGGGCCCATAGAACAAAATGAGACTCAAGGGGCATACCAGCCCAGGGACTAGAAGGCAGGAGGGGACAGGGAAACCGGTAATAGGGAAGCCAGGGTTGAGAAGGGAGAATGTTGACATGTCGTGGGCTCGTTAACCAATGTCATAAAACAGTATGTGTACTAACTGTTTAATGAGAAGCTAGTTTGTTTTATAAACCTTCATCTAAAGTACAATGAGAAAGAAAAAAGAAAAACTGTCCTAAGCTGTAAAGCAAAGGCTGTAAAACCTCTATAAATAAAAATGAGACAATGTACCTGGGCTTCCACCACAATTTCAAAGTATGCATCCTTCTATCAGCAGGAAGAAAGTAATCTTGTTTGTGCCCGTATTTTTATTAAAATGTAATTACTTCACCCTCTCCTCCCCCAAAAAAGCTTTGCCCTTCACTCTTACCTTTAAGGTTTGCAGTGCAAACCCACCCAGCGGCACTGCTGAAGAAAGGCCTGGCAATCTGCTTCTGTAAAGACTACAGCCAAGAAAACCCTATGAGGCAGTTCTATCCTGTGACACATGGGCTCACATTCGGTTGGAATCAACTTCACGGCAACTGGTGAATGTAAACTCCTAGTTTTTCTTTCTAAGCAGCATTTTTTCCGATTTTGTTTTCCACGTCCTAGAGCACTGCATATTCTGACACACCCTGGAGAAAACAAAACAAAAAACTCTCAGAGTGGAGGGTGGTATTGTGGGGTGTCAACATAATCATAGTACTAACCGCCATTCTTTCAAGACCCAATACTTGCAGTCACTTGCCAGGTGCCTTACATGCCTTGCACACAACACACCAGCCCTAGAACAGGGCTTATCAAACCCACTTCACAGACAAAGAACCCGACGCTCCCAGAGACTGGTAATATCTGCGAGTGCGCAAGTCTAGTACTTGACCGAGAGGGATTAGACCCCTGCTCTGAATCCTCTAGAGCCCACACTGTTCCACACCTGCCAGCCACAGGCTTACCTTGTGTCTCTTAATGCAATGTTCTTATCTCCTCTACAAAATGTATCTCAGGCAACAAAATGAATACCTTTGTGCCCAAAGCCCTGAGTCGGACTATATAGCCAGAGCTACATGAATACTAAAAGAAGCGAGAGGTATGAATAAGGAAAAGAAGAAGATAATATTCAGTGACAATGCAATCCTCGACAAAGGCAATACCAGATAACCTGTAAGATCAAGGGTCATAAAACCATCCTTGAGAGCCCCTGCCTGTAGAAAGTAGATCTATCAGAGCCAACGTTCCATGGGCCTCTAGGTATGGCTGAAAAAGAGAAGGACTACATGAGCATGCTTTTCGGACAGCCCACCACCTGTGTTGGCCTTCCTGTCTTTTGCTGCAACTTCCCCACCTCATGCCACTCCTCACTCTGGGACAGGGACTCAATCCCTGCAAGATTTGCAGTAGCAAAATTGCTTGAGTTTGCAAGGATGGGCCATCTCTCAGGAAGCCTTTAATCAAAGAGGAGCCAAGAAGAGGACCCCAGTGAATGCGAACAGAGACGAAAAAACACTAGAATTTAGAGATCACACAAAGAACCGCAGGGCTTGCTTTCAGACATAGCGAGCCCCAGACAGGGCAGTCAGGTATAGCATCCTCTCACTTATTCTTCAGGTTTCTCAGGGACTTGAGACCTTGGCTGAAGGACAACGACCAAGTCAGCAGAGCAAGAACTCTCAGCCTCTAATATCAAAGGGATGGCCCTGAATGAAGATAATGGATGAATCCCTCAAGAAGAGTGAGATCCCCTGGAGTCGTGGCCCCACAGTTGGCCCAGAGAGAGCTCGAACAGTCCTGGCTGGATGCGACTCACCCTGACTTCCAAATCAGAGGTCCCAGGTCAGTGAAGACCTTGATCTGAGGGGATCGGCCTCACATCCAGCAGAGAGTGGATTCCCAGGACTGGTCAGGTTCAAGAGAGAGACCCTGAATGAAGAATGAGGGAACCACACACCCCAGACAGAGGCGCTCACACAAAATGCCTCCTGCTGTCGGCCATGGAAGGCCCAGGGCAGAGTTGTCAGGATGAGGAGTCGCCTCGTTTCTGCCTGGAGGGTCTCAGGTCTTGTGGGCATGCCACAGGTCTACACAAGGAGAAGACTCGGGCCCTCGAAGACTCAAGGTGAGGACCCTGAGTGTTATGAGGGGAGCATTGCCTCTGTTCTTAGTCCCGGGAAGCCTGTGGGAGAGCTACAGGCCTGAGGTGCCCTAAAGAGGATCTGCCGGGAACAGTGACCCAGCTGGCACTCCTGTGAGGCCCCAGGCAGGTGTAGCGGGCAGAACGATCTGACCTTCCCCGCTGTGTCCGCGTGGAGAGGGTCTTGTTCACTGCCTGTGATTCAGGTCTGTATAGACAAGAAAACCCCAGGCTCTGACAGGTATCAAGGTGAGGACCCTGCATGAGCACTAAGGGACCACCGACAACAGAACAGTAGGGTCCCAAGAGTCCCGTCCCCGCGGTCGGCCCTCGGAGGCCCCCCAGTAGCCTCGGCCTTACAGGGCCCCCTACAGCATTGGCTGAATGTGTGCCGTGTTCTGACTTCCATCTAGGAAGGGCAAGCAAGCAGCGGCTTCCGACGTGGGAGGCTGTGATCTCTCATCATCCGAGGAGGGTGGAGATCCACGACTGGTTAGGAGTCCAGGTAAGGTCCCTGAATGTGGACTGAAGAGACCAGTTAAACCCAGAACAGAGGGTTTCCATGATCCCCGCCCCTGCTGTTGGCCCTCGGAGGCCCCCCAACAGCCTTGGCCCTCGGAGGCCCCCCATAGCCTTGGCAGGATGTGACGCGCCCTTGACTTCATCTAGGAAGTACCGGAAAGGCGTGGCATCTGGGCTGAGGGGCTGCGGTCTTTCATCATCGGAGGAGCGTGGAGTCCCAGGACTGGTCAGGAGTCTAGGTGAGGACCCTGAATGTGGACTGAGTGATCACCAAACCCAGAACAGAGGAGGTCCCACAAGCCCCGCCCCTACCGCCAGCTTTAAATCCACCAAGCCGAATTCGGCCTAGACACTCTCGGGCAGAAAGGGCCTTGGTCTAAGGAAGTACCCTAGTTCTGAAGTGGGAGGAGACCTGGACTCTAACTGCGGGGCCAGGCGAGGCCACTTAGGACATTCAGTGCTCATGAGGGAGCCTCCGTGGAAAAGAGGGGCCGCCCACAGCCCGACCCTGCTCTGACCTCTAGGAGCCCCCAGGCGGGGGTAGCTACATGTGCAGCCCGCTGACTCCCCTCTAGGGAGGTGAGGACCTTAATCTGAGCCATCAAGCTCACCCCTGCTATCAGGCCCACTCCACTTAGTAGAGGGAAGAATCCCAAGTCCTACCCGGGCTCAGGGTCAGAAGGCTGAGTGAGGAATGAAAGGGTCACCAACTTGAGAACTCAGGGGTGGGGGGTAACCTTCACCGCCATGGCCAGACCTAGTATTCCCGAAACAGCCTGCGGAGGACGTGGCTCACTCTGACTTCCAACTCCGAGGACTCCGGAAGGTGTGCTGTTTGTTCTGAGTGCTGGGGCCTCAGGTCAGCAGAGGTTTGGGTCGCAGGAATGGTGCAGAGTCAAGGTGAAGCCATGACTGAGGTACTGGGGACCACTCACCCCAAAGTGGGGAGGACTGCACTAAACCCTTTCCCTGCCATTGGCCCTGGGAGACCAGGACAAAACTGGCAAGTTCAGGTGAGCCTTGACTCCTGTCTGGGAGGGTCTCAGGGAGATGAGGGCCTGACTTTAGGCCCCAAGTCAGCAGAGAGAGAAAGCGCAGAAGCTGGTGGGAGTCAAAGTAAAAATCCTTTAAGAGGAAAGAGGGAATGAACCACCCTCCGCCACCTCAAGAAGAGAGGAGGGTGCACAAAGTCCCCCCTCTGCCATTGGCCCTGGGAAGCCAAGGTGACAGATGTCAGGTTGAGATGCCCCCTCGTTTCGTCCTGCGGCAGGTGGTCTCAGGGATGAGAAGTCCTTGGACTACTAGGGAGGCCTATCCAGCAGAGGCAGGAGACTTGGTCCCTAAGAAGAGTGAAGGTGAGGACTGTGAGTTATGATGAGGTCACTCCCCCAAGGATTCAAGGGGAACCATAGAGCCCTACCCCTGCTTTCAGACCTGGGGACCTGGTCATGCTGAATGCTGACAGAGTGAGTTGCACTCACTTCCTCCCAGGGCATCTCAGGGAGGTGAGGGACCTGGTCAGAGGAGGCAGCCAAGGTGAGGAACCTGGTGGAGGACTGAGGCCTGCAAAGAGCCCAAGACAGGACGGATCCCACTGTGCTGTCATCACTGAGACAGCCTGCTAGGAGTGGTGGCTGACCTGCTCCCTTAATTTCTCCTTTTGGGTCCCAGAGGGAGTTGAGGTGTCAAGTTCAGAGAAGCAGAGCGGTGGGAGCCCAAGCCCAGCCAGCAGTTGATATGATGGCCCTGAAAGTGAACGGAGAAGAGCCCCCCCACTATCCCTGTACAGACAGTTCCTAGTGCCAGTCCCTGCAGTGACCCCAGTGAGCACCAAGCAGGGCTGCCAGGTTGCAACCTAAGCCTTGCTCTGCTTTTCTCCACAGGAGCCTGAACAGGACACTCGGAGCCTTGTAGCGTCCTAGAGCAGTGCCCTCCAAGAATCCTGCAGAAGCGGCGGTTGTCAAAGCCAAGGAGGCGTCACTGTGCTGCAGGGGCACACACCCTCTCAGTCTCCCTCCTCCAGTGGGCCCGCATCACCCGCCCTCCTTCCACACTCCTGCCTGCTGCCCTTGACCAGAGTCGTCATGCCTCGTGGTCAGAAGAGTAAGCTCCGTGCCCGTGAGAAACGTCGCCAGGCCCGAGGTGATGCCCACGGTGTCCAGGGTACTCAGGCCACTGCAGCAGAGGAGGAAGGATCCCCCTCGTCTTCCTCTCCTGCTTTTGGGGCTCCGCCCCAGAGCTCTCCTGCTGCTCGCATTCCCCAGGGGCCTCAGAGAGCCCCATCCACCACCACTGCTGCTGTAGGTGCTTCGGGCACAAGAGCTGGTAGAGGGGCCAAGAGCCACGGTGAGGGAGCTCCGAGTTCCTCTGAGGCCCCAGCCCCCAGTGAGAGGTCACAGAGAGACCCTCTAACCAGGAGGGTGATCATGTTGTTGCAGTTCCTGCTGTACAAGTATAAAATGAAAGAGCCCATTACGAAGGGAGAAATGATGAAGACCATCAACAGAAGGTACAAGGAGCACTTCCCTGAGATCCTGAGGAGAGCCTCTGAGCACATGGAGCTGGTCTTTGGCCTTGACCTGAAGGAAGCTGACTCCAAAGGTCAGTCCTATGCCCTTGTCAGCAAATTGGAGATCACCAAGGAAGAGAATATGATTGGTGGCAGGGGGCTTCCCAAGAACGGGCTCCTGGTGTCTCTCCTGGGCATGATCTACACGAATGGCAACCGGGCCACCGAGGAGGAGATGTGGGAATTCCTGAATATGCTGGGGATCTACGATGGGAGGAGGCACTTCATCTTTGGGGAGCCCAGGAAGTTCCTCACCAAAGATTTGGTGCAGGAAAAGTACCTGGAGTACAGGCAGGTGCCCAACAGTGATCCTCCACGCTACGAGTTCCTGTGGGGTCCCAGAGCCCAAGCTGAAGCCAGCAAGACAAAAATCCTGGAGTTTCTGGCCAAGATGAACGATACTGACCCCAGTGACTGCGAAGCCGTGTATGAAGAAATTTGGAGAGATGAGGAAGGGAGAGCTGCAGGCAGAGAATGGACTGGGGCCGGTGCTTCTACCAGGGCCAGGTCTCCTTTCTGGGTTAACTCCAGCAGGGCCTCCCACCCCTAGTGAAGTCTGAGGCAGATTCTTCACTTTGTTGTTGCAAATGGCTGTTAACCTTCTAAGGAGTGGAGGCGAGGTGGGGCTGGAGGGAGCACAGGAATGTCTTCTTGTGTTCTGTTATACATGAGTACCCTGTAGATTTAGCTCACTTGTTGCGTTCTTCAACTGTTGTTCCTTTTAATTGCAGGTTTATTTAGATTCAGAATATAAATTCACCTTCCTGCATTACTGCTGTTTTTCAGATTTAGGAGTAAGAGTTTCGCGTTGTGTAAAACAAATTGAAAATCCTTGAATGGTTTTGTGTGTGTGTGTGTGTGTGTGTGTGTGATCCGGAACCAGTTAACGTGGCATTGGAATAAGGATATCCTTGGAAACGTGAAAGAAGTCCACAGCATGTAGTTGGGATCACAAGACAGAGGCGGAAAAAGAAAAAAGATGGTCAATTCTTGGTTTTCCTTATTCCTTTTGGTAAAAGTAAAATACACATATGCCTGCATTTGTTTAGCTTATTCAAGAATATGGGAGGAAATAAATCGTGCTGATTCCACCTCTTGTCCACTGGCTCTTATTTTCCGCAAACAGTAACTGAGCATCTGTTCTTTGGAAGGCTTCACGCTAGTACTGAGAACCTTTAGGTAAAGGTGTCGCAGGCCTTGTGCATAGATTTTAAAGTCTAATTTTAGCCATGAAATAATGAGGAGGTTCAGATACTCTCCAAGAACTTAAGACTAGTAGAAAGGGAGTGGGCACTTCAGGGTTCCCTCTAGTGAAAATGCCCTGAGGCAGGACAGTTTGGGGACTTGGGAAACTTGGCTCTCTCATGGGAGCAGGGGAAGGAAGTTTAAGTTAGGCTGCATGGGGTGGGTAAGGGTAGCTGGTGGGTAGAGTAGATAAGGGGTGGGTAGAGCGGGTACGGGAGAGGTGGGGGTGGGGGGTGGTCAGCAGGGCAAGATACTCCCGGGATGTGTCTCAGCGTGAAGATGCTGAGCCTGGAATGGAAACCAGCTCTTCACACTGACTCTGGTAATCTCCTCATCGAGGTTCTCTTTCTTGGTGTAAGGCATCCAGCTGATTTTTGTATGTTTATCTTGTATCCTGAAACTTTGCTGAAATCTTCTATTAGTTCCAGTAGTTTTCTTGTGGATTCTGCAGGGTTTTCTATGGATCACATCATATCATCTGCAAATAGAGCTACTTTGACTTCTTCCCTACCAATCTGGATGCCCTTTATTTCTTTTTCTAGCCTAATTGCTCTGGCTAGGACCTCCACCACAATGTTGAATAAGAGTGGTGATAGAGGGCATCCTTGTCTGGTTTCCGTTCTCAAGCGGAATGCTTTCAAAGTCTCCCCATTTAGGATGATGTTGGCTGTTGGCTTTGCATAAATGCCCTTAATTATATTGAGGAATTTCCTTTCTATTGCTATTTTGTTGAGAGTTTTTATCACGAATGGGTGTTGGACTTGTCGAATGCGTTTTCTGCATGGATTGATAAGATTGTGTGGTTCTTGCCTTCTGTTTTATTTATGTGATGGATTACATCGATTGTTTCTCTAATGTTGAACCATCCCTGCATAGCTGGTATAAATCCCACTCGATCATGGTGAATTATTTTTTGGATATGTTGCTGAATTGTATTGGCTAGAATTTTGTTGAGGATTTTTACGTCAGTGTTCACGAGGGATATTGGCCTGTCATTTTCTTTTTCTGTGGTATCTTTACTTGGTTTTGGCATCAGGGTTATGCTGGCTTTGCAGAATGAGTTTGGGAGTTTTCCATCCTTTTCTATGTTCTGGAATACCTTTAGTAGAAGTGATGTTATCGCTTCTCTGAGAGTTTGGTAGAATTCTCCAGTGAAGCCATCCGGGCCAGGGTTTCTGTTGTTGTTGTTGTTGGGATAACCTTCTCAATCTCTTCTTTTGTTATGGGTTTATTTAGTTGTTCTAACTCTGCTTGTGTTAATTCAGGTTAATTAAAGACCTTAGGACTAGTAGGAAAGGAGTGGGCACTTCAGGGTTCCCTCTAGGGAAGATGCCCTGAGGCAGGACAGTTTGGGGACTTGGGAAACTTTGCTCTCTCATGGGAGCAGGGGAAGAAATTCTAAGTTAGGTTGCATGGGGTGGGTAAGGCTAGGAGGTGGGTAGAGTACATAAGGGGTGGGTAGAGCGTGTAGGGGTGAGGTGCAGGGTGAGCAGGGCAGGATACTCCCATGATGTGTCTCAGCGTGGAGAGGCTGACCCTGGAATGGAAACCAGCTCTTCGCAGTGACTCTGGAATTAGGGGTAAACCGGAGAGAAATCCCCACCTGGGGCAGGACTGGAAGCTGCCCTGTGCTCTTGTCCCAGTGCACTTGAACACATACACTGCCTGGGTGAGAGATGCATAGCGTGTCCATGGAGTCCCTGAGAAATAGGGAGATTCTCCCTTGATGTCAGGAAACCACAGTTAACTAACCTTTTGTGTTGGACTGGGGAGGCAGAGCCCACTCCAGTGAAAGGACACAAGAAATAGGTTATCTTCGGCTTCATGTCACAAACGCCAAGTGAAGACCAGACTTTGGTGGTGGTGATGTGAATGAAAACTGGGGTGACATAGATGAAAGTGCAGCTAGAAGGGTGAATTGTTGTTCCTTGGAAATAATTCTAAGAGCTTTGTGTTGCATTTTACTGAGGAGGGCTACCAAAAAGCCACATTAAATAGCGTACTCCCTAATTTGGATTGAACTGGTACCCCATCCAATCAAAAAAAAAAAACCCATTGCCATCGAGTCAATTCCAACTCAAAGCCACCCTACAGGACAGAGGAGAACTGCCCCATAGGGTTTCCAAGGAGCATCTGGTGGATTCGAACTGCAGGCCTTGGGATTAGCAGTCAAACTCTTAAACACACACCACCAGGGGTTCTCCCCCTAAAATAAGTGTTGTTAATCCTAATCCTATTCCTGTGGGTATCTCCCATCTGGGAATTGGGGTTCTTTACTATGTTAAAGGCACTGAATTAGCTTAGGGCGTGTCTTTAGTCAACACACCAGTGGCTCCACTGGAGAAAGATGTGGAAGCCTTCCTCCAGAAACATTACAGACATGGAATCCTACAGGGTAGTTCTACTCTGTGCTATAGGGTCGCTATGAGCCGGAATCAAATCAGTGGCGGTGGGTTTTGAGGGTTTTTTTTGTTGTTGTTCTTTGTTTGTTAGTTTGTTTATTTGTTTGTTTGGTTGCTTGGTTGGTTTTTTTATTGAGGTGTCTTAACTCAGTCTCTACTGAGAAATAAAAGAGCAGATTGAGCAAGCCACCAAGCAAGTAAGCACAGATAGGGGAAGATTGGTGCCACGCCACATGAGATCTCCAAGGAACCAAGAAACAGAAGCCGAAAACAGTCAAGGACCTTCCCCCAAGATCCAACAGAGAGAAATCCTTCCCGTGGCCCAATCCCTGAATTCAGGCTTCTAACCTCATAAACTGTGAGAAAATGAATTTCTGTGTGTTAAAGCCATTCGCATGTTGTATTTCTGTTACAGCCGCACTAGAAAACTATGACATTCCCTAAAAAGTAGCAAAACGCTTTGCCCTTGATGATGGAAGCTCGGTAGAAACATCCAAACTCCCTAAGGGACCAAATTGCTGGGATGAGGGCTGTGGGGACCATGGTCTCAGGGAACATCTAGCTCAATTGGCATAACATAGTTTACAAAAGAAATGTTCTACGTTCTACTTTGGTGAGTAGCGTCTGGGGTCTTAAAAGCCTGTGAGCGGCCTTCTAAGATACTCCACTGGTCTCACCACTTGGGGAACAAGGGAGAATGAATAAAACTAACTATACAAGGGAATGAGTAGTCCGAAAACTAATGGACTACATCTACCACGGCCTCCACCAGACTGAGTCCAGTACAACTAGATGGTGCCCGGCTATCACCACTGACTGCTCTGAAAGGGATCACAATAGAGGGTCCCAGACAGAGCTGGAGAAAAATGTAGAACAAAATTCCTACTGACAAAAAAAGATCAGACTGGGCTGACAGAGACTGGAGAATCCCCGAGAATATGGCCCCCGGACACACTTTGAGCTCAATCATAAATCTCCCCAAGGTTCACCCTTCAGCCAGAGATTAGACGGGCCCATAGAACAAAATGAGACTCAAGGGGCATACCAGCCCAGGGACTAGAAGGCAGGAGGGGACAGGGAAACCGGTAATAGGGAAGCCAGGGTTGAGAAGGGAGAATGTTGACATGTCGTGGGCTCGTTAACCAATGTCATAAAACAGTATGTGTACTAACTGTTTAATGAGAAGCTAGTTTGTTTTATAAACCTTCATCTAAAGTACAATGAGAAAGAAAAAAGAAAAACTGTCCTAAGCTGTAAAGCAAAGGCTGTAAAACCTCTATAAATAAAAATGAGACAATGTACCTGGGCTTCCACCACAATTTCAAAGTATGCATCCTTCTATCAGCAGGAAGAAAGTAATCTTGTTTGTGCCCGTATTTTTATTAAAATGTAATTACTTCACCCTCTCCTCCCCCAAAAAAGCTTTGCCCTTCACTCTTACCTTTAAGGTTTGCAGTGCAAACCCACCCAGCGGCACTGCTGAAGAAAGGCCTGGCAATCTGCTTCTGTAAAGACTACAGCCAAGAAAACCCTATGAGGCAGTTCTATCCTGTGACACATGGGCTCACATTCGGTTGGAATCAACTTCACGGCAACTGGTGAATGTAAACTCCTAGTTTTTCTTTCTAAGCAGCATTTTTTCCGATTTTGTTTTCCACGTCCTAGAGCACTGCATATTCTGACACACCCTGGAGAAAACAAAACAAAAAACTCTCAGAGTGGAGGGTGGTATTGTGGGGTGTCAACATAATCATAGTACTAACCGCCATTCTTTCAAGACCCAATACTTGCAGTCACTTGCCAGGTGCCTTACATGCCTTGCACACAACACACCAGCCCTAGAACAGGGCTTATCAAACCCACTTCACAGACAAAGAACCCGACGCTCCCAGAGACTGGTAATATCTGCGAGTGCGCAAGTCTAGTACTTGACCGAGAGGGATTAGACCCCTGCTCTGAATCCTCTAGAGCCCACACTGTTCCACACCTGCCAGCCACAGGCTTACCTTGTGTCTCTTAATGCAATGTTCTTATCTCCTCTACAAAATGTATCTCAGGCAACAAAATGAATACCTTTGTGCCCAAAGCCCTGAGTCGGACTATATAGCCAGAGCTACATGAATACTAAAAGAAGCGAGAGGTATGAAAAGGAAAAGAAGAAGATAATATTCAGTGACAATGCAATCCTCGACAAAGGCAATACCAGATAACCTGTAAGATCAAGGGTCATAAAACCATCCTTGAGAGCCCCTGCCTGTAGAAAGTAGATCTATCAGAGCCAACGTTCCATGGGCCTCTAGGTATGGCTGAAAAAGAGAAGGACTACATGAGCATGCTTTTCGGACAGCCCACCACCTGTGTTGGCCTTCCTGTCTTTTGCTGCAACTTCCCCACCTCATGCCACTCCTCACTCTGGGACAGGGACTCAATCCCTGCAAGATTTGCAGTAGCAAAATTGCTTGAGTTTGCAAGGATGGGCCATCTCTCAGGAAGCCTTTAATCAAAGAGGAGCCAAGAAGAGGACCCCAGTGAATGCGAACAGAGACGAAAAAACACTAGAATTTAGAGATCACACAAAGAACCGCAGGGCTTGCTTTCAGACATAGCGAGCCCCAGACAGGGCAGTCAGGTATAGCATCCTCTCACTTATTCTTCAGGTTTCTCAGGGACTTGAGACCTTGGCTGAAGGACAACGACCAAGTCAGCAGAGCAAGAACTCTCAGCCTCTAATATCAAAGGGATGGCCCTGAATGAAGATAATGGATGAATCCCTCAAGAAGAGTGAGATCCCCTGGAGTCGTGGCCCCACAGTTGGCCCAGAGAGAGCTCGAACAGTCCTGGCTGGATGCGACTCACCCTGACTTCCAAATCAGAGGTCCCAGGTCAGTGAAGACCTTGATCTGAGGGGATCGGCCTCACATCCAGCAGAGAGTGGATTCCCAGGACTGGTCAGGTTCAAGAGAGAGACCCTGAATGAAGAATGAGGGAACCACACACCCCAGACAGAGGCGCTCACACAAAATGCCTCCTGCTGTCGGCCATGGAAGGCCCAGGGCAGAGTTGTCAGGATGAGGAGTCGCCTCGTTTCTGCCTGGAGGGTCTCAGGTCTTGTGGGCATGCCACAGGTCTACACAAGGAGAAGACTCGGGCCCTCGAAGACTCAAGGTGAGGACCCTGAGTGTTATGAGGGGAGCATTGCCTCTGTTCTTAGTCCCGGGAAGCCTGTGGGAGAGCTACAGGCCTGAGGTGCCCTAAAGAGGATCTGCCGGGAACAGTGACCCAGCTGGCACTCCTGTGAGGCCCCAGGCAGGTGTAGCGGGCAGAACGATCTGACCTTCCCCGCTGTGTCCGCGTGGAGAGGGTCTTGTTCACTGCCTGTGATTCAGGTCTGTATAGACAAGAAAACCCCAGGCTCTGACAGGTATCAAGGTGAGGACCCTGCATGAGCACTAAGGGACCACCGACAACAGAACAGTAGGGTCCCAAGAGTCCCGTCCCCGCGGTCGGCCCTCGGAGGCCCCCCAGTAGCCTCGGCCTTACAGGGCCCCCTACAGCATTGGCTGAATGTGTGCCGTGTTCTGACTTCCATCTAGGAAGGGCAAGCAAGCAGCGGCTTCCGACGTGGGAGGCTGTGATCTCTCATCATCCGAGGAGGGTGGAGATCCACGACTGGTTAGGAGTCCAGGTAAGGTCCCTGAATGTGGACTGAAGAGACCAGTTAAACCCAGAACAGAGGGTTTCCATGATCCCCACCCCTGCTGTTGGCCCTCGGAGGCCCCCCAACAGCCTTGGCCCTCGGAGGCCCCCCATAGCCTTGGCAGGATGTGACGCGCCCTTGACTTCATCTAGGAAGTACCGGAAAGGCGTGGCATCTGGGCTGAGGGGCTGCGGTCTTTCATCATCGGAGGAGCGTGGAGTCCCAGGACTGGTCAGGAGTCTAGGTGAGGACCCTGAATGTGGACTGAGTGATCACCAAACCCAGAACAGAGGAGGTCCCACAAGCCCCGCCCCTACCGCCAGCTTTAAATCCACCAAGCCGAATTCGGCCTAGACACTCTCGGGCAGAAAGGGCCTTGGTCTAAGGAAGTACCCTAGTTCTGAAGTGGGAGGAGACCTGGACTCTAACTGCGGGGCCAGGCGAGGCCACTTAGGACATTCAGTGCTCATGAGGGAGCCTCCGTGGAAAAGAGGGGCCGCCCACAGCCCGACCCTGCTCTGACCTCTAGGAGCCCCCAGGCGGGGGTAGCTACATGTGCAGCCCGCTGACTCCCCTCTAGGGAGGTGAGGACCTTAATCTGAGCCATCAAGCTCACCCCTGCTATCAGGCCCACTCCACTTAGTAGAGGGAAGAATCCCAAGTCCTACCCGGGCTCAGGGTCAGAAGGCTGAGTGAGGAATGAAAGGGTCACCAACTTGAGAACTCAGGGGTGGGGGGTAACCTTCACCGCCATGGCCAGACCTAGTATTCCCGAAACAGCCTGCGGAGGACGTGGCTCACTCTGACTTCCAACTCCGAGGACTCCGGAAGGTGTGCTGTTTGTTCTGAGTGCTGGGGCCTCAGGTCAGCAGAGGTTTGGGTCGCAGGAATGGTGCAGAGTCAAGGTGAAGCCATGACTGAGGTACTGGGGACCACTCACCCCAAAGTGGGGAGGACTGCACTAAACCCTTTCCCTGCCATTGGCCCTGGGAGACCAGGACAAAACTGGCAAGTTCAGGTGAGCCTTGACTCCTGTCTGGGAGGGTCTCAGGGAGATGAGGGCCTGACTTTAGGCCCCAAGTCAGCAGAGAGAGAAAGCGCAGAAGCTGGTGGGAGTCAAAGTAAAAATCCTTTAAGAGGAAAGAGGGAATGAACCACCCTCCGCCACCTCAAGAAGAGAGGAGGGTGCACAAAGTCCCCCCTCTGCCATTGGCCCTGGGAAGCCAAGGTGACAGATGTCAGGTTGAGATGCCCCCTCGTTTCGTCCTGCGGCAGGTGGTCTCAGGGATGAGAAGTCCTTGGACTACTAGGGAGGCCTATCCAGCAGAGGCAGGAGACTTGGTCCCTAAGAAGAGTGAAGGTGAGGACTGTGAGTTATGATGAGGTCACTCCCCCAAGGATTCAAGGGGAACCATAGAGCCCTACCCCTGCTTTCAGACCTGGGGACCTGGTCATGCTGAATGCTGACAGAGTGAGTTGCACTCACTTCCTCCCAGGGCATCTCAGGGAGGTGAGGGACCTGGTCAGAGGAGGCAGCCAAGGTGAGGAACCTGGTGGAGGACTGAGGCCTGCAAAGAGCCCAAGACAGGACGGATCCCACTGTGCTGTCATCACTGAGACAGCCTGCTAGGAGTGGTGGCTGACCTGCTCCCTTAATTTCTCCTTTTGGGTCCCAGAGGGAGTTGAGGTGTCAAGTTCAGAGAAGCAGAGCGGTGGGAGCCCAAGCCCAGCCAGCAGTTGATATGATGGCCCTGAAAGTGAACGGAGAAGAGCCCCCCCACTATCCCTGTACAGACAGTTCCTAGTGCCAGTCCCTGCAGTGACCCCAGTGAGCACCAAGCAGGGCTGCCAGGTTGCAACCTAAGCCTTGCTCTGCTTTTCTCCACAGGAGCCTGAACAGGACACTCGGAGCCTTGTAGCGTCCTAGAGCAGTGCCCTCCAAGAATCCTGCAGAAGCGGCGGTTGTCAAAGCCAAGGAGGCGTCACTGTGCTGCAGGGGCACACACCCTCTCAGTCTCCCTCCTCCAGTGGGCCCGCATCACCCGCCCTCCTTCCACACTCCTGCCTGCTGCCCTTGACCAGAGTCGTCATGCCTCGTGGTCAGAAGAGTAAGCTCCGTGCCCGTGAGAAACGTCGCCAGGCCCGAGGTGATGCCCACGGTGTCCAGGGTACTCAGGCCACTGCAGCAGAGGAGGAAGGATCCCCCTCGTCTTCCTCTCCTGCTTTTGGGGCTCCGCCCCAGAGCTCTCCTGCTGCTCGCATTCCCCAGGGGCCTCAGAGAGCCCCATCCACCACCACTGCTGCTGTAGGTGCTTCGGGCACAAGAGCTGGTAGAGGGGCCAGGAGCCACGGTGAGGGAGCTCCGAGTTCCTCTGAGGCCCCAGCCCCCAGTGAGAGGTCACAGAGAGACCCTCTAACCAGGAGGGTGATCATGTTGTTGCAGTTCCTGCTGTACAAGTATAAAATGAAAGAGCCCATTACGAAGGGAGAAATGATGAAGACCATCAACAGAAGGTACAAGGAGCACTTCCCTGAGATCCTGAGGAGAGCCTCTGAGCACATGGAGCTGGTCTTGGCCTTGACCTGAAGGAAGCTGACTCCAAAGGTCAGTCCTATGCCCTTGTCAGCAAATTGGAGATCACCAAGGAAGAGAATATGATTGGTGGCAGGGGGCTTCCCAAGAACGGGCTCCTGGTGTCTCTCCTGGGCATGATCTACACGAATGGCAACCGGGCCACCGAGGAGGAGATGTGGGAATTCCTGAATATGCTGGGGATCTACGATGGGAGGAGGCACTTCATCTTTGGGGAGCCCAGGAAGTTCCTCACCAAAGATTTGGTGCAGGAAAAGTACCTGGAGTACAGGCAGGTGCCCAACAGTGATCCTCCACGCTACGAGTTCCTGTGGGGTCCCAGAGCCCAAGCTGAAGCCAGCAAGACAAAAATCCTGGAGTTTCTGGCCAAGATGAACGATACTGACCCCAGTGACTGCGAAGCCGTGTATGAAGAAATTTGGAGAGATGAGGAAGGGAGAGCTGCAGGCAGAGAATGGACTGGGGCCGGTGCTTCTACCAGGGCCAGGTCTCCTTTCTGGGTTAACTCCAGCAGGGCCTCCCACCCCTAGTGAAGTCTGAGGCAGATTCTTCACTTTGTTGTTGCAAATGGCTGTTAACCTTCTAAGGAGTGGAGGCGAGGTGGGGCTGGAGGGAGCACAGGAATGTCTTCTTGTGTTCTGTTATACATGAGTACCCTGTAGATTTAGCTCACTTGTTGCGTTCTTCAACTGTTGTTCCTTTTAATTGCAGGTTTATTTAGATTCAGAATATAAATTCACCTTCCTGCATTACTACTGTTTTTCAGATTTAGGAGTAAGAGTTTCGCGTTGTGTAAAACAAATTGAAAATCCTTGAATGGTTTTGTGTGTGTGTGTGTGTGTGTGTGTGTGTGATCCGGAACCAGTTAACGTGGCATTGGAATAAGGATATCCTTGGAAACGTGAAAGAAGTCCACAGCATGTAGTTGGGATCACAAGACAGAGGCGGAAAAAGAAAAAAGATGGTCAATTCTTGGTTTTCCTTATTCCTTTTGGTAAAAGTAAAATACACATATGCCTGCATTTGTTTAGCTTATTCAAGAATATGGGAGGAAATAAATCGTGCTGATTCCACCTCTTGTCCACTGGCTCTTATTTTCCGCAAACACTAACTGAGCATCTGTTCTTTGGAAGGCTTCACGCTAGTACTGAGAACCTTTAGGTAAAGGTGTCGCAGGCCTTGTGCATAGATTTTAAAGTCTAATTTTAGCCATGAAATAATGAGGAGGTTCAGATACTCTCCAAGAACTTAAGACTAGTAGAAAGGGAGTGGGCACTTCAGGGTTCCCTCTAGTGAAAATGCCCTGAGGCAGGACAGTTTGGGGACTTGGGAAACTTTGCTCTCTCATGGGAGCAGGGGAAGGAAGTTTAAGTTAGGCTGCATGGGGTGGGTAAGGGTAGCTGGTGGGTAGAGTAGATAAGGGGTGGGTAGAGCGGGTACGGGAGAGGTGGGGGTGGGGGGTGGTCAGCAGGGCAAGATACTCCCGGGATGTGTCTCAGCGTGAAGATGCTGAGCCTGGAATGGAAACCAGCTCTTCACACTGACTCTGGTAATCTCCTCATCGAGGTTCTCTTTCTTGGTGTAAGGCATCCAGCTGATTTTTGTATGTTTATCTTGTATCCTGAAACTTTGCTGAAATCTTCTATTAGTTCCAGTAGTTTTCTTGTGGATTCTGCAGGGTTTTCTATGGATCACATCATATCATCTGCAAATAGAGCTACTTTGACTTCTTCCCTACCAATCTGGATGCCCTTTATTTCTTTTTCTAGCCTAATTGCTCTGGCTAGGACCTCCACCACAATGTTGAATAAGAGTGGTGATAGAGGGCATCCTTGTCTGGTTTCCGTTCTCAAGCGGAATGCTTTCAAAGTCTCCCCATTTAGGATGATGTTGGCTGTTGGCTTTGCATAAATGCCCTTAATTATATTGAGGAATTTCCTTTCTATTGCTATTTTGTTGAGAGTTTTTATCACGAATGGGTGTTGGACTTGTCGAATGCGTTTTCTGCATGGATTGATAAGATTGTGTGGTTCTTGCCTTCTGTTTTATTTATGTGATGGATTACATCGATTGTTTCTCTAATGTTGAACCATCCCTGCATAGCTGGTATAAATCCCACTCGATCATGGTGAATTATTTTTTGGATATGTTGCTGAATTGTATTGGCTAGAATTTTGTTGAGGATTTTTACGTCAGTGTTCACGAGGGATATTGGCCTGTCATTTTCTTTTTCTGTGGTATCTTTACTTGGTTTTGGCATCAGGGTTATGCTGGCTTTGCAGAATGAGTTTGGGAGTTTTCCATCCTTTTCTATGTTCTGGAATACCTTTAGTAGAAGTGATGTTATCGCTTCTCTGAGAGTTTGGTAGAATTCTCCAGTGAAGCCATCCGGGCCAGGGTTTCTGTTGTTGTTGTTGTTGGGATAACCTTCTCAATCTCTTCTTTTGTTATGGGTTTATTTAGTTGTTCTAACTCTGCTTGTGTTAATTCAGGTTAATTAAAGACCTTAGGACTAGTAGGAAAGGAGTGGGCACTTCAGGGTTCCCTCTAGGGAAGATGCCCTGAGGCAGGACAGTTTGGGGACTTGGGAAACTTTGCTCTCTCATGGGAGCAGGGGAAGAAATTCTAAGTTAGGTTGCATGGGGTGGGTAAGGCTAGGAGGTGGGTAGAGTACATAAGGGGTGGGTAGAGCGTGTAGGGGTGAGGTGCAGGGTGAGCAGGGCAGGATACTCCCATGATGTGTCTCAGCGTGGAGAGGCTGACCCTGGAATGGAAACCAGCTCTTCGCAGTGACTCTGGAATTAGGGGTAAACCGGAGAGAAATCCCCACCTGGGGCAGGACTGGAAGCTGCCCTGTGCTCTTGTCCCAGTGCACTTGAACACATACACTGCCTGGGTGAGAGATGCATAGCGTGTCCATGGAGTCCCTGAGAAATAGGGAGATTCTCCCTTGATGTCAGGAAACCACAGTTAACTAACCTTTTGTGTTGGACTGGGGAGGCAGAGCCCACTCCAGTGAAAGGACACAAGAAATAGGTTATCTTCGGCTTCATGTCACAAACGCCAAGTGAAGACCAGACTTTGGTGGTGGTGATGTGAATGAAAACTGGGGTGACATAGATGAAAGTGCAGCTAGAAGGGTGAATTGTTGTTCCTTGGAAATAATTCTAAGAGCTTTGTGTTGCATTTTACTGAGGAGGGCTACCAAAAAGCCACATTAAATAGCGTACTCCCTAATTTGGATTGAACTGGTACCCCATCCAATCAAAAAAAAAAAACCCATTGCCATCGAGTCAATTCCAACTCAAAGCCACCCTACAGGACAGAGGAGAACTGCCCCATAGGGTTTCCAAGGAGCATCTGGTGGATTCGAACTGCAGGCCTTGGGATTAGCAGTCAAACTCTTAAACACACACCACCAGGGGTTCTCCCCCTAAAATAAGTGTTGTTAATCCTAATCCTATTCCTGTGGGTATCTCCCATCTGGGAATTGGGGTTCTTTACTATGTTAAAGGCACTGAATTAGCTTAGGGCGTGTCTTTAGTCAACACACCAGTGGCTCCACTGGAGAAAGATGTGGAAGCCTTCCTCCAGAAACATTACAGACATGGAATCCTACAGGGTAGTTCTACTCTGTGCTATAGGGTCGCTATGAGCCGGAATCAAATCAGTGGCGGTGGGTTTTGAGGGTTTTTTTTGTTGTTGTTCTTTGTTTGTTAGTTTGTTTATTTGTTTGTTTGGTTGCTTGGTTGGTTTTTTTATTGAGGTGTCTTAACTCAGTCTCTACTGAGAAATAAAAGAGCAGATTGAGCAAGCCACCAAGCAAGTAAGCACAGATAGGGGAAGATTGGTGCCACGCCACATGAGATCTCCAAGGAACCAAGAAACAGAAGCCGAAAACAGTCAAGGACCTTCCCCCAAGATCCAACAGAGAGAAATCCTTCCCGTGGCCCAATCCCTGAATTCAGGCTTCTAACCTCATAAACTGTGAGAAAATGAATTTCTGTGTGTTAAAGCCATTCGCATGTTGTATTTCTGTTACAGCCGCACTAGAAAACTATGACATTCCCTAAAAAGTAGCAAAACGCTTTGCCCTTGATGATGGAAGCTCGGTAGAAACATCCAAACTCCCTAAGGGACCAAATTGCTGGGATGAGGGCTGTGGGGACCATGGTCTCAGGGAACATCTAGCTCAATTGGCATAACATAGTTTACAAAAGAAATGTTCTACGTTCTACTTTGGTGAGTAGCGTCTGGGGTCTTAAAAGCCTGTGAGCGGCCTTCTAAGATACTCCACTGGTCTCACCACTTGGGGAACAAGGGAGAATGAATAAAACTAACTATACAAGGGAATGAGTAGTCCGAAAACTAATGGACTACATCTACCACGGCCTCCACCAGACTGAGTCCAGTACAACTAGATGGTGCCCGGCTATCACCACTGACTGCTCTGAAAGGGATCACAATAGAGGGTCCCAGACAGAGCTGGAGAAAAATGTAGAACAAAATTCCTACTGACAAAAAAAGATCAGACTGGGCTGACAGAGACTGGAGAATCCCCGAGAATATGGCCCCCGGACACACTTTGAGCTCAATCATAAACCTCCCCAAGGTTCACCCTTCAGCCAGAGATTAGACGGGCCCATAGAACAAAATGAGACTCAAGGGGCATACCAGCCCAGGGACTAGAAGGCAGGAGGGGACAGGGAAACCGGTAATAGGGAAGCCAGGGTTGAGAAGGGAGAATGTTGACATGTCGTGGGCTCGTTAACCAATGTCATAAAACAGTATGTGTACTAACTGTTTAATGAGAAGCTAGTTTGTTTTATAAACCTTCATCTAAAGTACAATGAGAAAGAAAAAAGAAAAACTGTCCTAAGCTGTAAAGCAAAGGCTGTAAAACCTCTATAAATAAAAATGAGACAATGTACCTGGGCTTCCACCACAATTTCAAAGTATGCATCCTTCTATCAGCAGGAAGAAAGTAATCTTGTTTGTGCCCGTATTTTTATTAAAATGTAATTACTTCACCCTCTCCTCCCCCAAAAAAGCTTTGCCCTTCACTCTTACCTTTAAGGTTTGCAGTGCAAACCCACCCAGCGGCACTGCTGAAGAAAGGCCTGGCAATCTGCTTCTGTAAAGACTACAGCCAAGAAAACCCTATGAGGCAGTTCTATCCTGTGACACATGGGCTCACATTCGGTTGGAATCAACTTCACGGCAACTGGTGAATGTAAACTCCTAGTTTTTCTTTCTAAGCAGCATTTTTTCCGATTTTGTTTTCCACGTCCTAGAGCACTGCATATTCTGACACACCCTGGAGAAAACAAAACAAAAAACTCTCAGAGTGGAGGGTGGTATTGTGGGGTGTCAACATAATCATAGTACTAACCGCCATTCTTTCAAGACCCAATACTTGCAGTCACTTGCCAGGTGCCTTACATGCCTTGCACACAACACACCAGCCCTAGAACAGGGCTTATCAAACCCACTTCACAGACAAAGAACCCGACGCTCCCAGAGACTGGTAATATCTGCGAGTGCGCAAGTCTAGTACTTGACCGAGAGGGATTAGACCCCTGCTCTGAATCCTCTAGAGCCCACACTGTTCCACACCTGCCAGCCACAGGCTTACCTTGTGTCTCTTAATGCAATGTTCTTATCTCCTCTACAAAATGTATCTCAGGCAACAAAATGAATACCTTTGTGCCCAAAGCCCTGAGTCGGACTATATAGCCAGAGCTACATGAATACTAAAAGAAGCGAGAGGTATGAATAAGGAAAAGAAGAAGATAATATTCAGTGACAATGCAATCCTCGACAAATGCAATACCAGATAACCTGTAAGATCAAGGGTCATAAAACCATCCTTGAGAGCCCCTGCCTGTAGAAAGTAGGTCTATCAGAGCCAACGTTCCATGGGCCTCTAGGTATGGCTGAAAAAGAGAAGGACTACATGAGCATGCTTTTCGGACAGCCCACCACCTGTGTTGGCCTTCCTGTCTTTTGCTGCAACTTCCCCACCTCATGCCACTCCTCACTCTGGGACAGGGACTCAATCCCTGCAAGATTTGCAGTAGCAAAATTGCTTGAGTTTGCAAGGATGGGCCATCTCTCAGGAAGCCTTTAATCAAAGAGGAGCCAAGAAGAGGACCCCAGTGAATGCGAACAGAGACGAAAAAACACTAGAATTTAGAGATCACACAAAGAACCGCAGGGCTTGCTTTCAGACATAGCGAGCCCCAGACAGGGCAGTCAGGTATAGCATCCTCTCACTTATTCTTCAGGTTTCTCAGGGACTTGAGACCTTGGCTGAAGGACAACGACCAAGTCAGCAGAGCAAGAACTCTCAGCCTCTAATATCAAAGGGATGGCCCTGAATGAAGATAATGGATGAATCCCTCAAGAAGAGTGAGATCCCCTGGAGTCGTGGCCCCACAGTTGGCCCAGAGAGAGCTCGAACAGTCCTGGCTGGATGCGACTCACCCTGACTTCCAAATCAGAGGTCCCAGGTCAGTGAAGACCTTGATCTGAGGGGATCGGCCTCACATCCAGCAGAGAGTGGATTCCCAGGACTGGTCAGGTTCAAGAGAGAGACCCTGAATGAAGAATGAGGGAACCACACACCCCAGACAGAGGCGCTCACACAAGATGCCTCCTGCTGTCGGCCATGGAAGGCCCAGGGCAGAGTTGTCAGGATGAGGAGTCGCCTCGTTTCTGCCTGGAGGGTCTCAGGTCTTGTGGGCATGCCACAGGTCTACACAAGGAGAAGACTCGGGCCCTCGAAGACTCAAGGTGAGGACCCTGAGTGTTATGAGGGGAGCATTGCCTCTGTTCTTAGTCCCGGGAAGCCTGTGGGAGAGCTACAGGCCTGAGGTGCCCTAAAGAGGATCTGCCGGGAACAGTGACCCAGCTGGCACTCCTGTGAGGCCCCAGGCAGGTGTAGCGGGCAGAACGATCTGACCTTCCCCGCTGTGTCCGCGTGGAGAGGGTCTTGTTCACTGCCTGTGATTCAGGTCTGTATAGACAAGAAAACCCCAGGCTCTGACAGGTATCAAGGTGAGGACCCTGCATGAGCACTAAGGGACCACCGACAACAGAACAGTAGGGTCCCAAGAGTCCCGTCCCCGCGGTCGGCCCTCGGAGGCCCCCCAGTAGCCTCGGCCTTACAGGGCCCCCTACAGCATTGGCTGAATGTGTGCCGTGTTCTGACTTCCATCTAGGAAGGGCAAGCAAGCAGCGGCTTCCGACGTGGGAGGCTGTGATCTCTCATCATCCGAGGAGGGTGGAGATCCACGACTGGTTAGGAGTCCAGGTAAGGTCCCTGAATGTGGACTGAAGAGACCAGTTAAACCCAGAACAGAGGGTTTCCATGATCCCCGCCCCTGCTGTTGGCCCTCGGAGGCCCCCCAACAGCCTTGGCCCTCGGAGGCCCCCCATAGCCTTGGCAGGATGTGACGCGCCCTTGACTTCATCTAGGAAGTACCGGAAAGGCGTGGCATCTGGGCTGAGGGGCTGCGGTCTTTCATCATCGGAGGAGCGTGGAGTCCCAGGACTGGTCAGGAGTCTAGGTGAGGACCCTGAATGTGGACTGAGTGATCACCAAACCCAGAACAGAGGAGGTCCCACAAGCCCCGCCCCTACCGCCAGCTTTAAATCCACCAAGCCGAATTCGGCCTAGACACTCTCGGGCAGAAAGGGCCTTGGTCTAAGGAAGTACCCTAGTTCTGAAGTGGGAGGAGACCTGGACTCTAACTGCGGGGCCAGGCGAGGCCACTTAGGACATTTAGTGCTCATGAGGCAGCCTCCGTGGAAAAGAGGGGCCGCCCACAGCCCGACCCTGCTCTGACCTCTAGGAGCCCCCAGGCAGGGGTAGCTACATGTGCAGCCCGCTGACTCCCCTCTAGGGAGGTGAGGACCTTAATCTGAGCCATCAAGCCCACCCCTGCTATCAGGCCCACTCCACTTAGTAGAGGGAAGAATCCCAAGTCCTACCCGGGCTCAGGGTCAGAAGGCTGAGTGAGGAATGAAAGGGTCACCAACTTGAGAACTCAGGGGTGGGGGGTAACCTTCACCGCCATGGCCAGACCTAGTATTCCCGAAACAGCCTGCGGAGGACGTGGCTCACTCTGACTTCCAACCCCGAGGACTCCGGAAGGTGTGCTGTTTGTTCTGAGTGCTGGGGCCTCAGGTCAGCAGAGGTTTGGGTCGCAGGAATGGTGCAGAGTCAAGGTGAAGCCATGACTGAGGTACTGCGGACCACTCACCCCAAAGTGGGAGGACTGCACTAAACCCTTTCCCTGCCATTGGCCCTGGGAGACCAGGACAAAACTGGCAAGTTCAGGTGAGCCTTGACTCCTGTCTGGGAGTGTCTCAGGGAGATGAGGGCCTGACTTTAGGCCCCAAGTCAGCAGAGAGAGAAAGCGCAGAAGCTGGTGGGAGTCAAAGTAAAAATCCTTTAAGAGGAAAGAGGGAATGAACCACCCTCCGCCACCTCAAGAAGAGAGGAGGGTGCACAAAGTCCCCCCTCTGCCATTGGCCCTGGGAAGCCAAGGTGACAGATGTCAGGTTGAGATGCCCCCTCGTTTCGTCCTGCGGCAGGTGGTCTCAGGGATGAGAAGTCCTTGGACTACTAGGGAGGCCTATCCAGCAGAGGCAGGAGACTTGGTCCCTAAGAGGAGTGACGGTGAGGACTGTGAGTTATGATGAGGTCACTCCCCCAAGGATTCAAGGGGAACCATAGAGCCCTACCCCTGCTTTCAGACCTGGGGACCTGGTCATGCTGAATGCTGACAGAGTGAGTTGCACTCACTTCCTCCCAGGGCATCTCAGGGAGGTGAGGGACCTGGTCAGAGGAGGCAGCCAAGGTGAGGAACCTGGTGGAGGACTGAGGCCTGCAAAGAGCCCAAGACAGGACGGATCCCACTGTGCTGTCATCACTGAGACAGCCTGCTAGGAGTGGTGGCTAACCTGCTCCCTTAATTTCTCCTTTTGGGTCCCAGAGGGAGTTGAGGTGTCAAGTTCAGAGAAGCAGAGCGGTGGGAGCCCAAGCCCAGCCAGCAGTTTATATGATGGCCCTGAAAGTGAACGGAGAAGAGCCCCCCCACTATCCCTGTACAGACAGTTCCTAGTGCCAGTCCCTGCAGTGACCCCAGTGAGCACCAAGCAGGGCTGCCAGGTTGCAACCTAAGCCTTGCTCTGCTTTTCCCCATTTAGGATGATGTTGGCTGTTGGCTTTGCATAAATGCCCTTAATTACATTGAGGAATTTCCCTTGTATTGCTATTTTGTTGAGAGTTTTTATCATGAATGTGTGTTGGACTTTGTCGAATGCCTTTTCTGCATGGATTGATAAGATCGTGTAGTTCTCGTCTTTTGTTTTATTTACGTGATGGATTACATCGATTGTTTCTCTAATGTTGAACCATCCCGGCATACCTGGTATAAATCCCACGGGATCATGGTGAATTATTTTTTGGATATGTTGCTGAATTGTATTGGCTAGAAGTTTGTTGAGGATTTTTACTTCAGTTTTCATGAGGGATATTGGTGGTCTGTAATTTTCTTTTTTTGTGGTATCTTTACTTGGTTTTGGCATCAGGGTTATGTTGGTTTCATAGAATGAGTTTGGGAGTATTCCATCCTTTTCTATGCTGTGGAACAGCTTTAGTAGAAGTGATGTTATCGCTTCTCTGAAAGTTTGGTAGAATTCTGCAGTGAAACCATCCTGGCGGGGCCTTTTATTTGGGGGGGGGAGGTTTTTAATAACCTTTTCAGTCTTTTCTTTTATAATGGGTGTATTTAGGTGTTCTACCTCTGTTTGTTTTAATTTTGGTAGCTAGTGTGTTTGTAGAAATTTGTCTATTTCCTCCAGGTTTTCAAATTTGTTAGAGTGCAGTTTTTCATAGTATTCTGTTATGATTCTTTTAATTTCACTTGGGTCTGTTGTGATATCACCGTTCTTATACAGGTTATCTGCTTCCTCTCCTGTTTTTCTTTTGCCAGTTTGGCCATTGGGTTACCAATTTTGTAGATCTTTTCAAAGAACCAGTTTGGAGTTATTAACTCTTTCAATTATTTCTCTGTTCTCTATTTCATTTAATTTTGCTCTAATTCTTAGTATTTCCTTCCTTCTCTCTCCTGAGGGCTCCTTTTGCTGCTCTCTTTGTTCTTGTTCCAGTGGTAGGGTTAATGTTTTGATTATAGCCCTTTCTTCTTTTTGGATGTGTGCATTTATTGCTATAAACTGAACTCTGAGCCCTGTTTATGCTGTGTCCCGAAGGTTCTGGTAGGATGTGTCTTCATTCTCATTTGAGTCTATGAATTCTTTTATTCCATCCTTAATTGTTGTTCAGTTGCCATGTGTTTGATTTTTTTTCCTTGCTTTTTGTGTTGTTGATTTCCACTTTTATGGCTTTTTGGTTAGAAAAGATGCTTTGTAATATTCTTCACAGTGACTCTGGGATTGGGGTTAAACCAGGGAGAAATCCCTACCTGGGGCAGCACTGGAAGGTGTCCTGTGCTCTTGTCCCAGTGCACTTGAACACATGCACTGAGTGGGTGTTTTATGCACAGCGTGCCCATGGAGTTCCTGAGAAATAGGAAGACAGTCCCTTGATGTCAGGAAGCCACTGTTACTAACCTTTTCTGTTGGGCTGGGGGAGCCAGAGCCCACTCCATTAAAAGGACATTAGAAATAGATTATCTTTAGTGTCATTTGAGAAACTCCAAGGGAAGACCAGACTTTTGGTTGTGGTGATGTGAATGAAAATTGGGGTGACATAGATGAAAGTGCAGCTAGAAGGGTGAATTGTTGGTCCTTGACAATAATTCTAAGAGCTTTGTGTTGCATTATACTGGGGAAGTCTACCATACACCCGCATTAAATAGTACACTCTGTAATATGGATTGAATTGTTACCCCGTCCAATAAAAAAAAAAAAAAACTCGTTGCCATCAAGTCAATTCTATTTTACAGCGACCCTACGGGACAGAGTAGAACTGCCCCATAGGGTTTCCAAGGAGCATCTGGTGGATTCGAACTGCAGACATTTGGTTAGCAGATGAACTCTTAACCACTACGCCACCAATGGTTCTGCCCCGAAAACAGGTGTTTTAAATCCTAACCCTATTCCTGTGGTTATAATCCCATTTGGGAATTCGTGTTCTTTGCTATGTTAAAGGTACAGTATTAGCGTAGGGCCTGTCTTAAGTCAACCCACCAGTGGCTCCAAGGAGAAAGATGTGGCAGCCTTCCTCTAGAAAGAATAAAGACTTGGGAGCCTACAGGGTAGTTCTACTCTGTCTTATAGGGTCACTATGAGTTGGAATCAAATCAATGGCAGTCGTTTTGTGTTTGTTTGTTTTTTTTAATTTGGTTTTATTTTGGGGGAGTCCTAACTCAATCTTTATTGAGAAATGAAAGAACAGATTGAGCAAGCAACCAAGCAAGTAAGCACAGATAGAGGAAGATTGGTGCCACGCCACATGAGATCTCCAAGGAACCAAGAAACAGAAGCTGAAAACAGTCGAGCACCTTCCCGGAGATCCAACAGAGAGAAAGCCTTCCCGTAGGTCCAATCCCTGAATTCAGACTTCTAACCTCATAAACTGTGAGAAAAGAATTTCTGTGTGTTAATGCCATTCACCTGTGGTATTTCTGTTACAGCCGCACTAGAAAACTATGGCATTCCCTAATATGTAGCAAAAAGCTTTGCCTTTGATCGTGGAAGCTCGGTAGAAACATCCAAACTCCCTAAGGGACCAAATTGCTTGGATGAGGGCTGTGGCGACCATGGTCTCAGGGAACATCTAGCTCTACTGGCATAACATAGCTTATAAAGAAAACGTTCTACCTTCTACTTTGGTGAGTAGCTTCTGGGGTCTTAAAAGCCTGTGAGCGGCCATCTAAGATACTCTACTGGTCTCACCCCTTTGGAAACAAGGGAGAATGAAGAAAACTAAAGATAAACAAGGAAAAGGGTAGTCTGAAGGACTAATGGACCGCAACTACCACGGCCTCCACCAGATTGAGTCCAGTACAACTAGATGGTGCCCATCCACCACCATTGACTGTTCCAAAAGGGATCACAATAGAGGGTCCCAGACAGAGCTGGACAAAAACGTAGAACAAAATTCTAACTCACAAAAAGAAGATCAGACTTACTGGCCTGACAGAGACTGGAGAATCCCCGAGAGTATGGCCACAGGACACGCTTTTAGCTCCTTAATGAATCACTCCCAAGGTTCGCCCATCAGCCAAAGATTACACAGGCCCATAAAACAAAATGAGACTCAAGCAGCACAGCAGCCCAGAGATAAGGACTAGAAGACAGCAGGGGATAGGAAAACTGGTAATTGGGAACCCAAGTTTCAGACGCAAGAATGTTGACATGTTGTGAGGTTGTTAACCAATGTCATAAAATATGTGTACTAACTGTTTAATGAGAAGCTAGTTTGTTCTATAAACCTTCATTGAAGTACAATTGAAAAAAGAAAAACTGTGTGTGATGGTTAAGATTGTGTGTCAACTTGGCTGGGCCATGATTCTCAGTGTTTTAATGTAATCACTCCCATGATTGAATATACTGTCAGTAGCCAGTCAGATGAAAGGGAGTCTTCTTGGGGGTGTGGCCCGCATCTGAATATAAGCAGACGTTCTGGCTTTTTGCTCTCTCTGGATCCTGTGGCTGCCTCCTGTCCTCTTATATCTGGTTCTTGGGACTTGAGCTGTCAGCTTATCTGCTGAACCTGGGATTCATCGATCTGCACAGCCTGTGAGAGGGAGCCCTGCTCTACGACCTGCTGATCTTGGGCTTGCCAGCTTCTGCAGCTGCGTGACTTGGAAGAGGCCTCTACTCTGATCCACGGACTTGGGACTTCCTAGCCTGTACAATCATGTGAACTGTTTCCTTGATATAAATCTCTCTATATATGTATATTTATACACTTTACTGGTTTTGCTTCTCTAGAGAACCCAGCCTAATCCATTTGGTACCGGGAGTGGTTCTAGAGAAACAAAATGGTAAAGATGAGTTTTCTGAATTGGTTCTCAAGTCTGGTTAGTCTTAAAGACGTTGATGACTCTGCTTCCAGCAGTAAAGAGGTCACTGCTAGTCCATGGAGCGAGGTGGCAATACAAATATGCAAAACATCATCACCGGTAGATGAGGTATTGGTGAAAGGTGCGGCTCAGGGTGAACACATGTGTGATATCATTCTACAGCTTTGTCAGAATGCGAAGTATAAGGAAGCTGGTTGGTTTGTCCTACTTTCGCTAGACAAACTGGTGAAGGAAAGAGATGCACTCAGGGCTTCAGAGTCAAGGCTCAAGTTTCGCATACATGACCTCAAGGCTTCCAACTGTGCTTTGAAAGAAAGCCTTATTTCTTGCAGTAACAGAGCCGAAATGGCTGAAAACCAAACCCAGAGTCTTATTGTAAGAGTGGCTGAATTACAATGCCAGCTCAATTGCAAACCTCGAGAGGTGTCTGAAGTTAAGGTAAGGGCATTGATTGGGAAGAAATGGGATCCTGAGACTTGGGATGGGGACATATGGGCAGATAATCAGGAAGCTGGGGACACTGAGACTGTAAATCCCATTGAATCACTCCTGCCAGCAGAACCAGCCCCATCTGAAGCGATTACTTCACGTTTATCTGATAAACCACCCTGCCCAGAAAAACCGTTAGCGCCTCCACTCCCATCTAAGGAGATTAGCCCTAGCCCAGCTGCCTCTAAAGAGCCCTTGCCTGAGTCATTGCCTGGAGCATTGCCTGAGGCAGATGCTTTACAAGATAATGCTGAATGTTCACAAAACAATTCCACACTACCGATTCTGGCTTCTAGACCTATAACTAGGCTTAAGTCCCAGTGAGCCCCAAAAGGTGAAGTACAAAGTGTGACCGCCCCAAAAGGTGAAGTACAGAGTGTGACCCAGGAGGAGGTATGCTACACTTCAAAAGAATTACTTGACTTTTCTAATACGTACAAACAGAAACCTGGGGAATATGTGCGGGAATGGCTATTAAGAGTGTGGGATAATGGGGCAAGGGACATAAAGATGGATCAGTCTGAGTTTATTGATATGGGTCCACTAAGCACAGATTGTTCATTCAGTGTTTCAGCTAGAGAAGTTAGGAAAGGATCTAATAGTTTATTTGGTTGGGTTGCTGAAGAATGGATTATGAGGTGGCTGACACTAAATCAAGTTGAAGTATCAGACCTGCCTTGGTATACTGTAGAAGAAGGTATCCAAAGGCTTAGGAAAATTGGCATGCTAGAGTGGATTTATCAAGTTAGACCCACAGACCCACACATGGCCTGTCCAGAGGACCCGCCTTTTACCACAATTGTGAGGAACAAGTTTGTGAAGGGAGCTCTGGTATCCTTGAAGACTGCTGTGATTGCTATTTTATGTAAGTCAGATTTGACAGTGGGAACTGCTCTAACTGAATTAAGACACCTAACTACAATGAGGCTGACTGGACCCCATGGTAGTAGGGGCCAAGTGGCTGCACTCAATTGACAAAGACAAGGTGGGCGTGGTTACAGTAATGGACAGAGGAGTCAAAGCAGCAATCTGAATAGTCTGACTCGTATGGATTTATGGCGTTGGCTACTTAGTCATGGTGTCCTTAGGAGTGAAATAGATAGGAAAACTACTAAATATTTACTTGATCTATACAAACGTATGAATTCTAGGTCAGGTGAACAGCAGTCTAACTCAAATCGCCAGAATAGAGAGTCACGGTCCCTCAGTCAATTCCCAAATTTGAGCGAGTTTAAAGACCCACAACCCCTTGAATGAAGGGGAGGCCGGGTCCCCTTGAGGAAGGACTCCAATACACTGCCAAAAATTCTTACTGTTAATCTTTTTCCCAGCCTTCCCCAAAGGGAACTACGGCCTTTTATGAGAGTTACTGTTCACTGGGGAAAAGGAAATAATCAGAATTTTCGGGGATTACTGGATACTGGCTCTGAGCTGACACTAATTCCAGGAGACCCAAAACATCACTGTGGCCCACCAGTCAGAGTTGGGGCATATGGAGGTCAGGTTATTAATGGAGTCTTGGCTCATGTCCGTCTCACGGTAGGTCCAGTGGGTCCCCGAACCCATCCTGTAGTGATTTCCCCAGTTCCAGAATGCATAATAGGAATAGATATACTCAGCAACTGGCAGAACCCCCACATTAGATCCCTGACAAATAGAGTAAGGGCTATTATGGTAGGAAATGCCAAGTGGAAGCCATTAGAACTGCCCCTACCTAGGAAAATAGTAAACCAAAAGCAATACCACATTCCTGGAGGGATTGCAGAGATTACTGCCACCATCAAGGACTTGAAGGATGCAGGGGTGGTGATTCCCACCACATCCCCATTCAGCTCGCCTATTTGGCCTGTGCAACAAACAGATGGATCTTGGAGAATGACAGTAGATTATCGAAAACTTAACCAGGTGGTGATTCCAGTTGCAGCTGCTGTTCCAGATGTAGTTTCACTGCTTGAGCAAATTAATACAACTCCTGGTACCTGGTATGCAACTACTGATCTGGCTAATGCCTTTTTCTCTATACCTGTTTCAAAGGACCACCAGAAGCAGTTTGCCTTCAGCTGTCAAGGCAAACAATACACCTTCACTTGCCTACGTCAGGGCTACATTAACTCTCCAGCCCTATGTCATAATTTAGTCCGCAGGACCCTTGATTGACTTTCCCTTCCACAAGACGTCACACTGTTTCATTACATTGATGACATTATGCTGATTGGACATAGTAAGGAAGAACTGTCAATAATTCTGGACTTATTGGTAAAGCACTTGCATGCTAAAGGCTGGGAGAGTAATCCCACAAAAATTCAAGTACCTTCCACTTCAGTGAAATTTCTAGGGGTCCAGTGGTGTGGAGCATGTTGAGACATTTCTTATAAAGTGAAGGATAAGTTATTGCATCTTGCTGCTCCCCCAACTAAAAAGGAGGCACAATGCCTAGTGGGCCTCTTTGGATTTTGAAGGCAACATATTCCTCATTTGGGTGTGCTACTCCGGCCTATTTATCAAGTGACTCGAAAAGCTGCTAGTTTTGAGTGGGGACCAGAACAAGAGAAGGCTCTGCAACAGGTTCAGGCTATTGTGCAAGATGCTCTGCCACTTGAACCATATGATCCAGCTGATCCAACGGTGCTTGAAGTGTCAGAGGCAGATAGAGATGCTGTTTGGAGTCTTTGGAAGGCCCCTATTGGTAAATCACAGTGCAGACCCTTAGGATTTTGGAGCAAAGCTCTGCCATCCTCTGAAGATAACTGCTCTCCTTTTGAGAAACAACTTTTGGCTTGTTAGTAGGCCTTAGTAGAGACTCAACGCTTAACCATGGGACACTAAGTCACCATGAGGCCTGAGATGCCCATCGTGAACTGGGTGTTGTCTGACCCACAGAACCATAAAGTTGGACGTGCACAGCAGCACTCCATCATTAAATGGAAGTGGTATATTCGAGATCGGGCCCAAGCAGGACCTGAAGGCACAAGTAAGTTGCGTGAGGAAGTGGCCCAAATGCCCATGGTCTCCACTCCTGTCACATTACCTTCCATCTCCCAGTTTGCACCTAAGGACTCATGGGGAGGTCCTTATGATCAGTTGACTGAGGAAGAGAAAACTCAAGCCTGGTTTACAGATGGTTCTGCGCGATATGCAGGTGCCACTGGAAAGTGGACTGCGGCAGCACTACAGCCCCTTTCTGTGACCTCCCTGAAGGACAGTGGTGAAGGGAAATTCTCTCAATGGGCAGGACTTTGAGTGGTGCACCTGGTTGTTCACTTTGCCTGAAAGGAGAAATGGCCAGATGTGCGATTATATACTGATTCATGGGCTGTGGCCAATGGTTTGGCTGGATGGTCAGGGACTTGGAAGGAACATGATTGCCAAATTGGAGACCAGGATTTATGGGGAAGAGGTATGTGGATAGACCTCTCTGAATGGGCCAAAGAGGTGAAGATATTTGTGTCTCATGTGAATGCAAATCAAAGGATGACCTCAGCAGAGGATGATTTTAACAATCAAGTGGATGGGACAACGCGTTCTGTGGAAACCAGTCATCCTCTTTCCCCAGCTACTCCCGTCATTGCTCAATGGGCTCATAAACAAAGTGGCCATGGTGGCAGGGATGGAGATTATGCATGGGCCCAGCAGCATGGACTTCCATTCACCAAGGCTGACTTGGCCATAGCCTCTGCTGAGTGCCTAATCTGCTAGCAGCAGAGACCAGCACTGAGTCCCCGATATGGCACCATCCTCAAGGTGATCAGCCAGCAGCCTGGTGGCAAGTTGATTACATTGGAACACTTCCATCATGGAAAGGGCAGCGTTTTGTCCTTACTGGAATAGACACTTACTCCGGATATGGATTTGCCTTCCCTGCACACAATGCTTCTGCCAAAACTACCATCCGTGGACTTACAGAATGCCCTATCCAGCATCATGATATCCCACACAGCATTGCCTCAGATCACTGGACTCACTTCACAGCAAGTGAAGTGTGGCAGTGGGCCCATGCTCATGGAATTCACTGGTCTTACCATGTTCCCCATCAATCCTGAAGCAGCTGGCTTGATAGAACAATGGAATGGCCTTCTAAAGACACAATTATGGCACCAGCTAGGTGGCAATACCTTGCAGGGTTGGGGCAATGTTCTCCAGGAGGCTGTATATGCTTTAAACCAGCATCCAATATATGATGCTCTTTCTCCCATAGCCAGGATTCACCGGTCCAGGAATCAAGAGGTGGAAACGGTAGTGGCACCACTCACTATTACCTCTAGTAACCAACTTGCAAGATATTTGCTTCCTGTCCCCTCGACCTTATGCTCTGCAGGCCTAGAGGTCTTAGTTCCAAAGGGAGGAATGCTCCCAACTGGAGACACATCACTGATTCCGTTGAACTGGAAGTTAAGAATGCCACCTGGCCACTTTGGGCACCTTATGCCTCTGGATCAACAGGCAAAGAAGGGAGTTACCATACTGGTGGGTGTGACTGATTCTGATTACCAAGAGGAAATCAGATTGACAGTACATAACAGAGATAAAGAAGAGTATGTCTGGAATGCAGGAGATTCCTTAGGGCGTCTCTTAGTACTACCATGCCCTGTCATTAAAGTGAATGGAAAACTACAGCAACCTAATTCTGACATGACTACTAATGACCAGAACCCTTCAGGAATGAAGGTTTGGGTCACCCCACCAGGCAAAGAGCCACGACCAGCCGAGGTGCTTGCTGAGGGCAAAGGGAAGACAGAATGGGTGGTGGAAGAAGGTAGTTCTAAATACCAGTTACGGCCAAGTGACCAGTTGCAGAAATGGGGACTGTAATTGTTATGAGTATTTCTGCTTTCTTTGTGTGCATCAAATATTTTGTTTCCTTCACTTATAAAATATAAGCTGTAAATGGGGATAATGTGTTTTCGATTGGATGCATGTTAGCTGTATCATGTTAGGCGCAAGTATGACTTTCTAATTATCTTTCTTCAGAGATTATGTATGGTTTAAGGAGATGTGTACATGTGCCAAGTTGACAAGGGGTGGACTGTGATGGTTAAGATTGTGTGTCAACTTGGCTGGGCCATGATTCTCAGTGTTTTAATGTAATCACTCCCATGATTGAATATACTGTCAATAGCCAGTCAGATGAAAGGGAGTCTCCTTGGGGGTATGGCCCGCATCTGAATATAAGCAGATGTTCTGGCTTTTTTGCTCTCTCCAGATCCTGCGGCTGCCTCCTGCCCTCTCATCTCCGGTTCTTGGGACTTGAGCTGTCAGATTATCTACTGAACCTGGGATTCATCGATCTGCACAGCCTGTGAGAGGGAGCCCTGCTCTCCAACCTGCCAATCTTGGGCTTGCCAGCTTCTGCAGCTGCGTGACTTGGGGGAGGCCTCTACTCTGATCCACGGACTTGGGACGTCCTAGCCTCTACAATCGTGTGAGCTGTTTCCTTGATATAAATCTATATATATATATATATTATACAATTTACTGGTTTTGCTTCTCTAGAAAACCCAGCCTAAGATACTGTGATAGGGTGCAAAGGCTGTTAATAACTCTTTAAATAAAAAGAAGACAATGCAGCAATGCACCTGTGCTTCCGCAAGAATTTCAAAGTATGTATCCTTCTATCAGCAGGAGGAAAGTAATCTTGTTTGTGCCCTTATTTTTATTAAAATGTAAATACTTCACCCCCCCCCACAAAAAAGGCTTTGCGCTTGATTATTACCTTTAAGGTTTGCAGTCCAATCCCACACAGCAGCACCGCTGAAGAAAGGCCTGGCAATCTGCTTCTGTAAAGATTACAGCCAACAGACTTCCGGCAAAATGGCGCTCTAGGCAGAAGCACCACGCCGTCCCTCCGCAGCAAAGATATGAAAAACTAAGGCAAACAGAGAAAACAACAATCCTGAAACCCTAAAACATCAAATGAAGAGATAAAGAACTCAGCCAAGCACCAAATGGAGTGAGAAAACTGACAGAGAATGGAGAGCGAGGAGAGATTCATGAAGAAGTCCCCCACCAGCTAACGCAGTACAGATCTGCCATCTTGGACTCCTATCGGAGACCAGCAAACAGGGGGTAGGAGAAAGCAGCTTCACGGAGCTTCCAGCAGGAGACAAAACAACCGGTAATTTGCGATATATGCTTTCCCACCCCCCACCCTTCTTCACCCCCACTCGGCTTCCTCTGCTTCCCGCGGCCACAATCTCTAGTCCGGGAAACACCGGCTGCTTGGATTCCACACACCCGAATGGGCCGGCTCTCTGAGTGCCATTTGTTGGCTACTGGTGTTACTTTTTTCTGCTTCTTTTGATTTCTTCCTTACCTCTCACCACCTCCCCCTCCTTTCGCTCAAATACCTGGCTATGTGCGCCAACTTTGCTCCTTCCTGAGGGGCTGTAGAGCTCCGGTAATTTGTGATATATGCTTTCCCACTCCCTACCCATCTTCACCCACACTCAGCCCCGTCTGCTTCCCGCAGACACAGTCTCTTGTCTGAGAAACACCAGCTGCTTGGATTCCACCAGCCCACACAAGCTGGCTTTCTAAGTGCAATTTGTTGGCTGCTGGTGTTGTTTATTTGCTGTTTCTTTTGATTTCTTCCTTACCTCTCACCACCTCCCCTCCTTTTGCTCAAATACCTGGCTCCGTGCACCCCCTTTGCTTCTTCCTGAGGGGCTGTGGAGCTGCGTTTGAATGTGGAGCTGCTGCCCGGTCTGGGCTGCTGCACTGGTGGGATCCCGGGGCTTTTGTTTGTTTGTTTGTTTTGAATTGTTTCTTTGTTTTCTTTTCCTTTTCTTGAGTTGGGAGCCCTTTCTGGCCAGGCGGTGCTGCACGGCAAGGAGACTACCCCCTCGGCTTGCACAGACGTGCAGCGGGAACCCTGAGGGCATTTCTTTTATCATTGGGGTGTTTTCTTTTTCCTTTTTTTCTGTTTTTTTGGGGGCTTTTCTTGTTTTTTATTTTAATTTGTTTTGTTTTCTTTTCCCTATTTTTCCCTTTTAGTCTTTCTTCATTGCTCAGTTTCTCATCTCTCTATATCTTCCTTCTCTTTCTGATCGCTGAATACCAGGTGTTGTATACCTCTACGTCTTCTAGCCAGGCTGTACTGCAACACCTGAGAGCGACTTCCCCAGACCTCATAGCTGCACCGGTGGGATCCCTGGGAACTTTGCGGTTCTTTAACCTTTCTGATTTTTATTTATTCATCTTTTTTCTTTCCTTTTCTTCCTCTGCCCCTTTCTGTTTTTCTCCATTTCATAGTCTCTCGTCTCTCCACTCCAACGACAAGCTCCCCTAGCATTCTTTTTTGTTGTTTGTATGGTTTCGGTTCCTGTTCCTCTCTCCTCTCTCCCATATCCATCTTAGCTCCACACATAACAATCTCCCCGCTACATCCTGCCTACCTGCACCGTGCCCTTAACATCACACCACCAAGCAGCACGGGCACAGCCTACTGGAACTTGCCCTGCACTGATTACCGACCCGCCCTGGTGGCTGTAGTGAGTGCCACAGACAACCTGTCCCAGTAACGCCTCTTCAGCTAGACCTGCCCTGCCGTAACAAATCTGAGTGACTGACCCTGCCAACTGGAGAAGGAGACGAAAGGTATTCTGCCCACAGACGAGCAAACAACAAAGAGCACACAGTCCGCCTGCTCAGACATAGTCAATTTTTTTTAAAAAAAGGGACGAAACAAGCAAATGTGCAATCAATAGATGAGAAAAATAACTACTGAATGCCCCGAAGATGGCAGACAATATCAAAACATTTACAAAAACAGGACAGGATGGTTCCAGTAGGCGTCCAAAATAAAACACCAGATGACTTTCCAGTGGAAGAAAATGCACTAGAACTACCTGATAGGGAATTCTAATCTCTAATACTCAGAATTCTCCAAGAGTTGATGCAAAAAGCTGACAAACATGAGGAAAAAATAGCCAAATTCATGGAAAATGCAGACAAAAAATTGGAAGAGTTCAGGAAAATAATGCAGGAACAAAATGCCAAAATAAATTCACAACTAGAAATTATAGAAAGACAACAATTAGAAATCCAAAAGATAAACAACAAGATTTCAGATATGGATGGTATCATAGAAGGGCTGAGAAGCAGATTGGAAATGGGAGAACACAGGATCAGTGGAATTGAATACAAGCACTTGGATACAACTCTGTTTCAGGAAAACTCAGAAAAAAGAAAAATGGAGAGACCCTGTGAGTTATGTGGCATACAATCAAAACCAAAAATTTTCGAATGACTGGAATTCCAAAACAGGGGGAGAAAACAGAAAACACAGAGAGGATCATTGAAAAACTGCTGACAGAAAACTTCCCCAATATCATGAAAGATGAAAAGCTGGCTGTCCAAGAAGCTCGAGAACCCCATATAGGAGAGACCCCAAAAGAAAATCACCAAGGCATCTCATAATCACACGCGCCAAAACCAAAAACAAACAAAGAATCCTGAGAGCAGCGCATGAAAAACAAGAAGTCATATACAGAGGAGAAACAATAAGACTAAGCTCAGATTATTTGGCAGAAACCATGCAGGCAAGAAGGCAATGGGATGACATATATAAAATCTTGAAAGAAAAAAATTGCCAGCCAAGAATAATATATCCTGCAAAACTCTTGTTCACATTTGATGGTGAAATTAAGTTATTTCCAGATAAACAGAAATTAAGGGAATATGTAAAAGTCAAACCAAACTTACAAGAATTATTAAAGGGAGTTCTTTGATCTGAGGACAAACAACTTCAGCTTACAGGCAGAATCTAGGATGCAGGATTGTACCAGCCAGATACAAATTTAGGAAATGAACTCTCGAGGACTATCCAAAACCAAAAGAAATACAACAGGGAATCAGAGCAGTTAATCATAAATGACAACAACATCAAAACAATAAAAGAGGGAATAAACGGCATAGGTATAGAACCTTCTAATGGAGAGGAAGGCAAGGTGATACCAAGTAATGCTAGACTGCTTCAAACTTAGAAAGATAAGGGTAAAATTCATGGTAACCACAAAGAAAGTTAACAAACATACTCATAAAAACAGAGGAAAAGCATAAAGTCTCAGCAAAAACAAAACCTACAAGATCAAAAGAAATTTTTAAAAAATCCACAAAAAAAGTAACTCAGCACAAGAGAGTAAGAAGAGCAAAGAAAACTTGAGTACCACAAAAAAAAAAAAAAAACACTACAAAATGACAGCAACAAACTCACATCTATCAATAATTACACCGAATGTAAATGGACTCACTGCACCCATAAAGAGATGGAGAGTGACAGAATGGATAAGAAAACAGGATCTATCAATATGCTGTCTATAAGAGACACACCTTAGAAACAAAGATGTGAATTTATTAAAAGTCAAAGGTTGGAAAAAAATCTATCAAGCTAACAACGACCAAAAAAGAGCAGGAGTGGCAATTCTAATCTCAGATAAAATAGACTTTAAAACAAAATCTACCATAAAAGACAAAGAAGGATACTATATAATGATTAAGGGGATGATTCATCATGAAGACATAACCATAATAAACATTTACGCACCCAATGACAGGGCTCCAAAATACATAAAACAAACTCTAACAACACTAAAAAGAGAAATTGACAGTTCCACAATGATAGAAGGAGACTTCAACACACCACTCTCAGTAAAGGACAGAACAACTAAGAAGAAACTCAGCAAAGATACAGAAGACAAAAAGGGCACAATCAGCCAACTGGACCTCATAGACATATATAGAACACTCCATCCAACTGCTGCAAAGTACACATTCTTTTCCAATGCACATGGAACGTTCTCCAGAATAGACCACATCTTAGGCCACAGAGCAATCCTCAACAAGATCCAAAACATTGAGATAATTCAAAGTATCTTCTCTGACCACAATGCCACCAAGGTAGAAATTAACAACAGAAAGAGCAAGGAAAAAAATCAATTACATGGAAACTGAATAATACCCTGCTTACACATCACTGGGTAATAGAAGAAATCAGAGATGGAATCAAAAAATTCCTAGAATCAAATGAGAATGAAAACACATCATACCAAAACCTTTGGGACACAGCAAAGGCAGTCCTCAGAGGACAATTTATAGCAATAGATGCACGTATCAAAAAAGAAGAAAGGGACAAAATCAAAACATTAACTACAGAACTCAAACAAATAGAAGGAGAACAGCAAAAAAAGCCCACAACCACCGGAAGAAAAGAAATAGTAAAGATCAGAGTGGAAATAAATGAAATAGAGAACAGAAAAACAATAGAAAGAATCAACAAAACCAAAAGTTGGTTCTTTGAAAGAATCAACAAAATCGACAAACCACTGGCCAGACTGACAAAAGAAAAACAGGAGAGGACACAAATAACCCAAATAGGAAATGAAATGTGGGACATTACAACAGACCCAAATGAAATAAAAAGGATTATAACAGAATATTATGAAAAACTATACTCCAACAAATTTGAAAACCTAGAGGAAATGGATAATTTCTATAAACACACGGCCTACACAAACTACAGCAAAGTGATGCTGAAAATCTGAACAGACCCATAACAAGAGAAGAGATTGAAAAGGTAATAAAAAAAAAAACCCCAACCAAAAAAAGTCCTGGCCCAGATGGCTTCACTGGAGAATTCTACAAAACATTTACAGAAGAGCTTGTACCAGTACTACTCAAGCTATTTCAGAGCATAGAAGAGGAAGCAACACTTCCAAATCCATTCTATGAAGCCAGCATAACACTGATACCAAAACCAGGCAAAGATGTCACAAAAAAAGAAAATTACAGACCAATATCTCTCATGAATATAGATGCAAAAATTCTGAACAAAGTTCTAGCCAATAGAGTTCAGCATCATATCAAAAAAATAATACACCACGACCAAGTAGGATTCATACCAAGTATGCAAGGATGGATCAACATTAGAAAATCAATCAACGTAATCCACCACATAAATAAAAGGAAAGAAAAGAATCACATGATCATCTCAATTGACGCAGAAAAGGCATTTGACAAAGTCCAACACCCATTCCTGATAAAAAGTCTCAGTAAAATAGGTATAGAAGGGAAATTTCTCAACATAATAAAGGGCATCTATGGAAAACCAATGGCCAACATCATTCTTAATGGAGAGAGCCTGAAAACATTCCCCATGAAAACAGAAACAAGACAAGGATGCCCTTTATCACCACTCTTATTTAACATTGTGCTGGAAGTTCTAGCTAGAGCCATAAGGTAAGAAAAAGAAATAAAGGGCATCCAAATTGGTAATGAAGAAGTTAAACTCTCCCTGTTTGCAGATGAGATGATACTATACATAGAAAAGCCTAAAGACTCCACAAGACATCTACTGGAACTAACAGAAAGATACAACAGAGTAACAGGATACAGGATAAATATTCAAAAATCAGTTGGATTCCTATACACCAATAAGGAGAACGATGAAATGGAAATCAGGAAAACAATACCATTTATAATAGCCCCTAAAAAGATAAAATACTTAGGAATAAATCTGACCAGGGATGTAAAAGACCTATACAAAGAAAACTACAAAACACTACTGCATGAAACCCAAAGGGATCTACGTAAATGGAAAAACATACCATGCTCATAGATAGGCAGACTCAACATTGTGAAAATGACAATTCTACCCAAAGCAGTATACAGATACAAAGCAATCCCGATGCAAATACCAAGAACATTCTTCAAAGAGATGGAAAAACTAATCATTAACTTTATATGGAAAGGGAAGAAGCCCCGAGTAAGTAAAGCACTACTGAAGAAGAAGAATAAAGTTGGAGGACTCACACTACCTGACTTCAGAACCTACTATACAGCTACAGTAGTCAGAACAGCCTGGTACTGGTACAATGACAGATACAATGACCAATGGAACAGAATTGAGAACCCAGATGTAAATCCATCCACCTACGGTCACCCGATCTTCGACAAGGGCCCAAAGTCCATCAAATGGGGAAAAGACAGTCTTTTTAACAAATGGTGCTGGCAAAACTGGATAACCAACTGCAAAAAAATGAAACAGGACCCATACCTCACGCCGTACACAAAAACTACTTCAAAATGGATCAAAGACCTGAATATAAAGCCTAAAACTATAAAATTCATAGAAGAAAAAATAGGACCAACACTACAGGCCTTAATACACGGCATTAACAGGATACAAACCATAACCATCAACGCAAACACCCCCATTAAATAAGCTAGATAACTGGGATCTTCTAAAAATCAAACACCTATGCTCTTCAAAAGACTTCACCAAAAGAGTAAAAACAGAACCTACAGACTGGGAAAAAGTTTTGGGACAGTACAAGTCAGACAAAGGTCTAATCTCCATAATCTACAAGAAAATCCAACACCTCTACAACAAAAAGACAAATAATCCTATTAAAAATTGGGGAAAGGAAATGAACAGACACTTCACCAAAGAAGACATTCAAATGGCCAACAGACACATGAGGAAATGCTCGCCATCACTAGCCATTAGAGAAATGCAAATTAAAACCACAATGAGATACCATCTCACCCTGGCATTACTGGCGCGAATCAAAAACACTGGAAATAACAAATGTTGGAGGGGCTGCGGGGAGATGGGAACTCTTATACACTGCTGGTGGGAATGCAAAATGATACAACCATTTTGGAAAATGATATGGCGCTTCCTCAGAAAGCTAGAAATAGACATACCATTCGATCCAGCAATCCCACTTCTAGGAATATATCCTAGAGAAATAAGAGTCATCATTGGAATAGACATACGCACACCTACGTTCATGGCAGCATCGTTCACAATAGCAAAACGATGGAAACAACCTAGATGCCCATCAACAGATGAATGGATAAACAAACTATGGTACATACACACAATGGAGTACTGTGCAACGAGAAAGAACAACGATGAATCTGTGAACCATCTCATAACATGGATGAAACTGGAGGACATAATGCTGAGTGAAATCAGTCAATCACAAAAGGACAAATATTGTATGAGACCTCTATTGTAAAAACCCATGAAAAAGTTCACACACAAAATGTAACAATCTTTGTTGGTTACCAGGGATGGGAGTGGTGCGGGGGGTGGGGGAAATACTAAATGCAAGTAAGTAAGCACAGATAGGGGAAGACTGGTGCCACGCCACATGAGATCTCCAAGGAACCAAGAAACAGAAGCTGAAAACAGTCAAGGACCTTCCCCCAAGATCCAACAGAGAGAAAGCCTTCCCATAGGCCCAATCCCTGAGTTCAGACTTCTAACCTCATAAACTGTGAGAAAATGAATTTCTGTGTGTTAAAGCCATTCGCATGTTGTATTTCTGTTACTGCCGCACTAGAAAACTATGACATTCCCTAATAAGTAGCAAAACGCTTTGCCCTTGATGATGGAAGCTCGGTAGAAACATCCAAACTCCCTAAGGGACCAAATTGCTGGGATGAGGGCTGTGGGGACCATGGTCTCAGGGAACATCTAGCTCAATTGGCATAACATAGTCTATAAAGGAAATGTTCTACGTTCTACTTTGGTGAGTAGCGTCTGGGGTCTTAAAAACCTATGAGTGACTATCTAAGATACTCCACTCGTCTCACCCCTTCAGGAACAAGGGAGAATGAAGAAATTTAAAGTTACAAGGAAAAGAGTAGTCCAAAAGTCTAATGGACCACAACTACCACAGCCTCCATCAGACTGAGTCCAGTACAACTAGATGGTGCCTGGCTACTATCACTGACTGCTCTGAAAGGGATCACAATAGACGGTCCCAGACAGAGCTGGAGAAAAATGTAGAACAAAACTCTAACTCACAAAAAGATCAGACTTAGTGGCCTGACAGACTGGAGAAACCCTGAAAGTATGGCCCCCGGACACCCTATTGGCTCAGTAATGAATCACTCCCAAGGGTCACCCTTCAGTCAAAGATAAGACAGGCCCATAAAACAAAGGAGACTCAAGGTGCACACCAGTCTAAGGACAAGGACTAGAAGGCAGGAGGGGACAGGAAAATTGGTAATAGGGAACACAAGATTGAGAAGGGAAAGTGTTGATACATCGTGGGGTTGTTAACCAGTGTCATGAAACAATATGTATACTATTTAACGAGAAGCTAGTTTGTTCTATAAACCTTCATCTCAAGTACAATTAAAACAAAGAAATACCGTGATAGGGTGTAAAGCAAAGGCTGTTAATAAATCTATAAATAAAAATGAGACAATGCACCTGTGCTTCCATCAGAATTTCAAAGTATGCATCCTTCTATCAGCAGGAAGGAAGAAAGTAATCTTGTTTGTGTCCTTATTTTTATTAAAATGTAATTATTTCCCCACCCCAAAGAAAAAGCTTTGCCCTTGACTGTTACCTTTAAGGCTTGCAGAGCGAACCCACCCAGAGGCACTGCTGAAGAAAGGCCTGGCAATCTGCTTCTGTAAAGACTACAGCCAAGAAAACCCTATGGGGCAGTTCTATTCTGTGACACATGGGCTCACATTCAGTTGGAATCAAATTCATGGCAACTGGTTAATGTAAACTCCTAGTTTTTCTTTCTAAGCAGCATTTTTTCCAATTTTGTTTTCTATGTCCTGGAGCACTGCATATACTAAAACATCCTGGAGAAAACAAAACAAAAAATTCTCAGAGTGGAGGGTGGTATTGTGGGGTGTCAACATAATCATAGTAATAACTGCCATTCTTTAAAGACCCAATACATGCAGTCACTTGTCAGGTGCGTTACATGCCTTGCATACAACGCACCAGCCCTAGAACAGGGCTTATCAAACCCACTTCACAGACAAAGAACCTGAAGCTCCGGGAGTTTGGTAATATGTGTGAGTGTGCAAGTCTACTACTTGACTGGGAGGGTTTAGACCCCTGGTCTGAAACGTCTAGAGCGCACACTGTTCCACTCCTCCCAGCCAGAGGCTTACCTTGTGTCTCTTAATGCAGTGTTCTTATCTCCACTAAAAAATGTATCTCAGGCAACAAAATGAATACCGTTGTGCCCAAAGTCATGAGTTGGACAATATAGCCAGAGCTACATGAATACTAAAATAAGTGAGAGGTATGAATAAGCAAAAGAAAAAGATAATATTCAGTGAGAATATAATCATCAACAAAATGACCATTGCTGTCTGTACTGGAAGGCCATGGGCAGAGTTGTCAGGATGAGGGGTCCCCTCGTTTCTGCCTGGAGGGTCTCAGGTCTTGTGGGCATGCCACAGGTCTACACAAGGAGAAGACTCGGGCCCTCCAAGAGTCAAGGTGAGAACCCTGAGTATTATGAGGGGAGCATTGCCTCTGTTCTTAGTCCCGGGAAGCCTGTGGGAGAGCTACAGGCCTGAGGTGCCCTTACAGAGGATCTTCCGGGAACAGTGACCCAGCTGGCACTCCTGTGAGGCCCCAGGCAGGTGTAGCGGGAGGAACGATCTGACCTCCCCCTCTATGTCCGAATGGTGAGGGTCTTGTTCAGAGCCTGTGATTCATGTCTGTAGAGAAAAGAACCCCAGGCTCTGATAGGTATCAAGGTGAGGACCCTGCATGAGCACTAAGGGACCACCGACTCCAGAACAGTAGGGTCCCAAGAGTCTTGTCCCCGCGGTCGGCCCTCAGAGGCCCCCCAATAGCCTCGGCCTTACAGGGTCCCCTACAGCATTGGCTGAATGTGCCGTGTTCTGATTTCCATCTAGGAAGGGCAAGCAAGCAGTGGCTTCTGACGTGGGAGGCTGTGATCTCTCATCATCCGAGGAGGGTGGAGATCCACGACTGGTTAGGAGTCCAGGTAAGGTCCCAGAATGTGGACTGAGAGGACCAATTAACCCCAGAAGAGAGGGTTTCCATGATCCCCGCCCCTGCTGTTGGCCCTCGGAGGCCCCCCAACAGCCTTGGCAGGATGTGACGCGCCCTTGACTTCATCTAGGAAGTACCGGGAAGGCGTGGCATCTGGGCTGAGGGGCTGCGGTCTTTCATCATCGGAGGAGCGTGGAGTCCCAGGACTGGTCAGGAGTCTAGGTGAGGACCCTGAATGTGGACTGAGTGATCACCAAACCCAGAACAGAGGAGGTCCCACAAGCCCCGCCCCTACCGCCAGCTTTAAATCCACCAAGCCGAATTCGGCCTAGACACTCTCGGGCAGAAAGGGCCTTGGTCTAAGGAAGTACCCTAGTTCTGAAGTGGGAGGAGACCTGGACTCTAACTGCGGGGCCAGGCGAGGCCACTTAGGACATTTAGTGCTCATGAGGGAGCCTCCGTGGAAAAGAGGGGCCGCCCACAGCCCGACCCTGCTCTGACCTCTAGGAGCCCCCAGGCGGGGGTAGCTACATGTGCAGCCCGCTGACTCCCCTCTAGGGAGGTGAGGACCTTAATCTGAGCCATCAAGCTCACCCCTGCTATCAGGCCCACTCCACTTAGTAGAGGGAAGAATCCCAAGTCCTACCCGGGCTCAGGGTCAGAAGGCTGAGTGAGGAATGAAAGGGTCACCAACTTGAGAACTCAGGGGTCAGCAGGTAACCTTCACCGCCATGGCCAGACCTAGTATTTCTGAAACAGCCTGCAGAGGACGTGGCTCACTCTGACTTCCAACTACGAGGACTCTGGAAGGTGTGCTGTTTGTTCTGAGTGCTGGGGCCTCAGGTCAGCAGAGGTTTGGGTCGCAGGAATGGTGCAGAGTCAAGGTGAAGCCATGACTGAGGTACTGGGGACCACTCACCCCAAAGTGGGGAGGTCTGCACTAAACCCTTTCCCTGCCATTGGCCCTGGGAGACCAGGACAAAACTGGCAAGTTCAGGTGAGCCTTGACTCCTGTCTGGGAGGGTCTCAGGGAGATGAGGGCCTGACTTTAGGCCCCAAGTCAGCAGAGAGAGAAAGCACAGAATCTGGTGGGAGTCAAAGTAAAAATCCTTTAAGAGGAAAGAGGGAATGAACCATCCCCCGCCACCTCAAGAAGAGAGGAGGGTGCACAAAGTCCCCCCTCTGCCATTGGCCCTGGGAAGCCAAGGTGACAGATGTCAGGTTGAGATGCCCCCTCATTCCTTCCTGGGGCAGGTGGTCTCAGGGATGAGAAGTCCTTGGACTACTAGGGAGGCCTATTCAGCAGAGGCAGGAGACTTGGTCCCTAAGAGGAGTGAAGGTGAGGACTGTGAGTTATGATGAGGTGACTCCCCCAAGAATTCAAGGGGAACCATAGAGCCCTACCCCTGCTTTGAGACCTGGGGACCTGGGCATGCTGAATGCTGACAGAGTTGCACTCACTTCCTCCCAGGGCATCTCAGGGAGGTGAGGGAACTGGTCAGAGGAGGCAGCCAAGGTGAGGAACCTGGTGGAGGACTGAGGCCTGCAAAGAGCCCAAGACAGGACGGATCCCACTGTGCTGTCATCACTGAGACAGCCTGCTAGGAGTGATGGCTGACCTGCTCCCTTAATTTCTCCTTTTGGGTCCCAGAGGGAGTTGAGGTGTCAAGTTCAGAGAAGCAGAGCAGTGGGAGCCCAAGCCCAGCCAGCAGTTGATATGATGGCCCTGAAAATGAACGGAGAAGAGCCCCCCACTATCCCTGTACAGACAGTTCCTAGTGCCAGTCCCTGCAGTGACCCCAGTGAGCACCAAGCAGGGCTGCCAGGTTGCAACCTAAGCCTTGCTCTGCTTTTCTCCACAGGAGCCTGAACAGGACACTCGGAGCCTTGTAGCGTCCTAGAGCAGTGCCCTCCAAGAATCCTGCAGAAGCGGTGGTTGTCAAAGCCAAGGAGGCGTCACTGTGCTGCAGGGGCACACACCCTCTCAGTCTCCCTCCTCCAGTGGGCCCGCATCACCCGCCCTCCTTCCACACTCCTGCCTGCTGCCCTTGACCAGAGTCATCATGCCTCGTGGTCAGAAGAGTAAGCTCCGTGCCCGTGAGAAACGTCGCCAGGCCCGAGGTGATGCCCACGGTGTCCAGGGTACTCAGGCCACTGCAGCAGAGGAGGAAGGATTCCCCTCGTCTTCCTCTCCTGCTTTTGGGGCTCCGCCCCAGAGCTCTCCTGCTGCTCGCATTCCCCAGGGGCCTCAGAGAGCCCCATCCACCACCACTGCTGCTGTAGGTGCTTCGGGCACAAGAGCTGGTAGAGGGGCCAAGAGCCACGGTGAGGGAGCTCCGAGTTCCTCTGAGGCCCCAGCCCCCAGTGAGAGGTCACAGAGAGACCCTCTAACCAGGAGGGTGATCATGTTGTTGCAGTTCCTGCTGTACAAGTATAAAATGAAAGAGCCCATTACGAAGGGAGAAATGATGAAGACCATCAACAGAAGGTACAAGGAGCACTTCCCTGAGATCCTGAGGAGAGCCTCTGAGCACATGGAGCTGGTCTTTGGCCTTGACCTGAAGGAAGCTGACTCCAAAGGTCAGTCCTATGCCTTTGTCAGCAAATTGGAGATCACCAAGGAAGAGAATATGATTGGTGGCAGGGGGCTTCCCAAGAACGGGCTCCTGGTGTCTCTCCTGGGCATGATCTACACGAATGGCAACCGGGCCACCGAGGAGGAGATGTGGGAATTCCTGAATATGCTGGGGATCTACGATGGGAGGAGGCACTTCATCTTTGGGGAGCCCAGGAAGTTCCTCACCAAAGATTTGGTGCAGGAAAAGTACCTGGAGTACAGGCAGGTGCCCAACAGTGATCCTCCACGCTACGAGTTCCTGTGGGGTCCCAGAGCCCAAGCTGAAGCCAGCAAGACAAAAATCCTGGAGTTTCTGGCCAAGATGAACGATACTGACCCCAGTGACTGCGAAGCCGTGTATGAAGAAATTTGGAGAGATGAGGAAGAGAGAGCTGCAGGCAGAGAATGGGCTGGGGCCGGTGCTTATACCATGGCCAGGTCTCGTTTCAGCGTTAACTCCAGCAGGGTCTCACCCCTAGTGGAATCTGAGGCAGATTCTTCACTTTGTTGTTGCAAAGGGATGTTAACCTTCTAAGCAGTGGAGGCGATGTGGGGCTGGAGGTGCACACAAATGTCTTGTGTTCTGTTATACGTGCGTAAGTTGTAGATTTAGAGCATTTGTTGTATTTTTTCAAATGTTCCTTTTAATTGCAGGTTTCTTATATTCAGAATATAAATTCAACTTCCTACATTACTGCTGTTTTTCAGATTTAGGAGTAAGAGTTTCTCGTTGTGTAAAACAAATTGAAAATCCTTGAATCTTTTTTTGTGATCCGGAACAAGTTAACGTGGCATTGGAATAAGGATATCCTTGGAAATGTGAAAGAAGTCCACAGCATGTAGTTGGGATCACAAGACAGAGGCAGAAAAATATAAATGTGGTCTATTCTTGGTTTTCCTCATTCCTTTTGGTAAAATACACATATGCCTGGATTTGTTTAGCTTATTCAAGAATATGGGAGTAAATAAATTGTGCTGATTCCACCTCTTGTCTGCTGGCTCTTGTTTTCCCCAAACAGTAATTGAGCATCTGCTCTTGGAAGGCTTCAAGCTAGTACTGGGGACTTTTACGTCAAGGTGTCACAGGCCTTGTGGATAGGTTTTAGAATCTAATTTATCCATGAAATGAGGAGGTTAAGATACTCTCCAAGACCTTAGGACTAGTAGAAAAGGACTGGGCACTTCAGGGTTCCCTCTAGTGAAAATGCTCTGAGGCAGGGCAGTTTGGGGACTTGAAAACTTTGATCTCTCCTGGGATCAGGGGAAGGAATTTTAAGATAGGCTGCATGGGGTGGGTAAGCATTGGTGGTGGGTAGAGTAGATAAGGGATGGGTAGAGCGGGTAGGGGTGAGGTGCAGGGTGAGCAGGGCAAGATACTCCCATGATGTGTCTCAGCGTGGAGAGGTTGAGCCTGGAATGGAAACCAGCTCTTCGCAGTGACTCTGGGATTGGGGATAAACCAGAGAGAAATCCCAGCCTGGGGTAGGACTGAAAGGTGCCCTGTGCTCTTGTCCCAGTGCACTTGAACACATACACGGACTGGGTGTGTTATGCACAGCGTTTCCATGGAGTTCCTAAGAAATAGGGAGATACTCGCTTGATGTCAGGAAGCCACTGTTACTAGCCTTTTGCATTGGGCTGGGGGAGAGAAAGCCCACTCCATTAAAAGGACATTAGAATGAGGTTATCTTCAGTGTCAAGTGGCAAACTCCAAGGGAAGACCAGACTTCTGGCAGTGGCGATGTGAATGAAAATTGTGATGACTTAGATGAAAGTGCAACTGAGAGTGAATTCATGGTCCCTGACAATAATTCTAGGAGCTTTGCATTGCATTGAACTGAGGCAGTGTACCCTACACCCACATTAAATAGCATACTTCCTAATATGGCTTAAATTGTGTCCCCCCCAAAAAAATAGGTGTTGTGAATCCTAACCCTATTTGTATGGTGATAATCTGATTTATGAATTCGTGTTGTTTGTTATGTTAAAGGTACAGTATTAGTGTAAGGCGTGTCTTAATCAACCCACCAGTGGCTCCACTTGGAAATAGACATGGCAGTCTTCCTCCATAAAGATTACAGCTTTAGAAATCCTATGAGGCAGTTCTACTCTGTCCTATAGGGTCACTGTGTATCAGAATCAAATCAACGGCAGTGGGTTTAGTGTTTTTGGGTGCTTATTTTTTGTTTTTTGGGGTGGGGGTTCTTAAATCAATCTCTATTGAGATATAAAAGAGCAGATTGAGCAAGCAACCAAGCAAGTAAGCACAGATGGGGGAAGACTGGTTCCACGCCATGTGAGATCTCCAAGGAATCAAGAAACAGAAGCTGAAAAAAGACAAGGCCCTTCCCCCAGAGCCAACAGAAAGCCTTTCCCTAGAGTGTATGCCCTGAATTCGGACTTCTAGCCTCCTAAAGTGTGAGAAAATAAAGTTGTTTGTTAAAGACACCCACTAGTGGTATTTCTGCTATAGCAGCACTAGATAACAGACACTATCTAGTGGGTGAGAAAAAGATTTGTCCTTGACTACTAACTTGAAGGTTGGAGGTGTGAACTCACGCAGTGGCACCTCAGAAGAAAGGCCAGGCAGTATGTTTCTGTAAAGATTACAAGCAAGAAAACCCTTTGGGGGAAGTTCTACTCTGTAATACATGGGGTTACACTGAGTCGAAATCAACTCAACTGCAATGTTTTAATATGAAATATAACTTAGTTTCTCTTTCTAATTAATTATTTTGTCTGGTTTGGTTTTCTTTGTCCTAGAGCACTGCATATTCTCTGACATTTCCTGGAGAAAACAAAACAAAAAATCCTCAGAGAAGAGGGTGGTATTGCATGGTCTCAAAATAATCATAGTAATAGCTGTAATTATTTAAAGACCCCATATTTGCCATGCACTTTGCCAGGTGCTTTACATGCCTTGCACACAATGCACCAGCCCTAGAAGACAGGGCTTATCAAACCCACTTCACAGACGAAGAACCTGGAGCTCTCAGAGTTTGGTAATGTGTGCGAGTTCACAAGTCTAGTACATGACCAAGCTGGAGTAGACCGCTGGTTTGAGTTAGTCTGGAGCCCATACTGTTCCATTCCTCCAAGCCAGAGACCAACTTGGTATCTCTAAATTCACTTTTCTTCTCACTACTCCAAATTGTATCTCAGGCAATAAAAATAATAACTTTGTGCCCAAAGCATTGGGTTGGACTATATAGCCGGAGCTGTAAGAATAAATGAGAGGTATGATAATGAAAAAGGAGCCCTGGTGGAGCAATGGTTAAGTGCTCAGCTGCTAACCGAAAGGTTGGCAGTTCAAACCCATCCAACGGCTCCACAGAAAAGAGACCTGGTGATCTACTCTCATAAAGATTACAGCCCATGAGTCAGTTCTACTCTGTCACATGGGGTCACTATGAGCAGAAATCAATGGGACAGCACCTAACAACAACATTAATAAGGAAAAGAAAGATAATGTTTGGTGACATCTATATATGCAATGTCAGATAACCTGAAAAGATCAGGGGCCACAAAATCATTCTGGAGAGGCCCTGCCTGTAGAAAATAGATCTATTAGAACACAAATCACATGAGACTCTTTAAGTGTGGCAGATGAAAAGAAGGACTAGGTGAGCACTTTTTTTTTTTTTCTCTGACAGCCTGTACCACCTCTCCTGGGCCTCCTGCCTTGTGCTGCAGCTTCCTCATCTCACATCACTCCTGGGACAGGGACCCATTCTCTGATTAAAAACTGCTCTAGTTTTTAATCAAAGATACAGGAGCCAAAATAGAGACCCCTATGTAGGAAGACTGGGGATACCAACACCCCAGAGTATAGGAGTCACCCTGAGACAGGCTGACACCTGCCCTCAGACCTAGAAAGCTCCAGGCGGGGCTGTCAGGCTGAGCATCCCCTCACTTATCCTTCAGAGTTCTCAGGGACTTGAGAGGCTTGGCCTAAGAAGGATGCCTCAAGTCAGTAGATGCAGGAGTCTCAGCCTCTGACAGACATCAAGGTGATGCTCCTGACTGAGGATGATGGAAGGACCCAGCCAGAACAGTGGGGTACCATGGAGTTCTGCACTGGCTGTCAGTCCTTGCAGCTTCAGAACAGTCCTGACTGGATGTAGCTCAGGGGTCCCAAGTCAGTGAGGACCTTGATCTGAGGGGAACAGCCTCAGGTCAACAGAGAATGGAGTCCCATGACACGTCAAGTGTCAAGGTAAGGACCCTGAATAAAGAATGAGGGAACCACTTGCTGCAGAATAAAGGAGGCCCCACAAAGCCCCACGCCACCCCTACCCCTTCAGCCATGGAGGGACAATGACAGAACTGTCAGGTTAAGGGGCCCCCTTATTTCTACCTGGAGAGACGGAAGAGAGGACCTTGGCGTAGTGGAGACTGGTCCCAGATCTGCAGAGGGAGAAGATCAAGAAAAGCACTAACAGGAGTCAAGGTGAGGACCCTGAGTGTTATGAAGGGATCACCAATAGTAAGTAGAGCAGACCTCACAGAACTGAGCCCTTGTTTTGATCACGTGGAGGCACCAGGCAGTGCTTTCAGCCTGAAATGCCCCCTCATTTAAGCACAAAGTGTGTCAGGGAGGGAAGGCCTTGGTCCAAAAGGGGCGGCCCCATTTCTGCAGAGGAAGGAGTCTTGTCCCTAACTGGAGCAAGGTGTGAACCCTGAGCGCTAATGGCGTGACCTACTCCAAAAGAGGGTCTACCCAGAGTGCTGACCCAGCCAGCACTCCTGTGAAGCCCCCGGTAGGAGTAGCACGAGGCACGCCCTGACCTCCCCCCTCTAGGGTCTCCGTGAGGTGAGGATCTTGTTCTGAGCCTCTGACTCAGGTCTGTATAGGCAGGAATCCCGGGCTCTGAAAGGTATCAAGGTGAGGCCCTTGAGTAAGCACTAAGGGACCACCCACTCCTGAACAGTGGGGTCCCATAGAGCCCATCTTTGCTGCCGATAGTCGGAGGCCCCCCAACAGCGTTGGCCTGGATGTGACGCATCCGAACAACCTGCCTTCTGCGACGGAAGTCCCGGAAGGTTTGTTCCTTAAGGGCACGGCTTCTAACCCGGGAGGGAGGAGTTCCAGGGTTGGTCAGGAGTTAAGGTGAGGACCCTGAGTAGGGACTGAGAGGATCATCCACCCCAGAACAGAGCCTCCGCCCCACCCCGCCCCCTCCCTCAAGGTCCCGCTTCTGCTGTTGGCCCTGGGAGACTCCACCAGAGCTATCTAACTTCAGCCTGGAAAGTCTCAGGGAGGTGAGGGCCTGGTCGTAGGAAGTGGGTTCTAGGTCTGCAGAGGGAGGAGTCTTGGGCCTATCGAGAGTCAAGGTGAGGACTGTGAAGACTAATGAGATGCAAAGAGGGAGCCCCACAAAGTCCCGCCCCTGATGCTGGCCCTGGGAGGCTCCACGCAGAGTTTCAGGCAGACTCCTGCCTGAAAGGCCTCAGAGAGATGAGGACCTTAGTTTAATGGGGGCTGCCCCATTCTGCAGAGGGAGTTCACCTAGTCCTTAACAGGAGTCGATGTAAAAATCCAGTATGAGGTCTCAGGGAACCAAGCACCCTGTAACTGAGGAAGCCCTCCTCTCTCAGCCCTGGGAAACTCCAGAATAACTGTCAAGCTGAGGTGCCCCCTCATTTCCTCCTGGAAGGGGCTGGGGAGATGTGGACCTTTGTCTCATGGAGCAGCCCCAATTCTGCAGAGGGAGGAGACCCAGGGTCTAACAGGAATTACAGTGAGGACCCTGCATGAGGACTGATGGCATCACCCACCACAGAAAAGTGGAAGCGGCAGACAGTTCTTGCTTGCAGTCCTTGGAGGTGTATGTGAACCCTCGTTTCTTTGTGATGCCATCAGGTTGGTGAGAGCCTTGATCTGAAGGGAGGGGCCTCAGATCAGCAGAGGCAGGTGTCCCAGGCCTTAACTGCAGCCAAAGTTAGGGCTTTCAGGCTGTACTTAGAGCTAGGGTAAGGACTCTGAATGAGCACTGAGGTCTCCAAGGAACCCAAGACAGAAAGGGCCCAATTGAGCTATCAGCACTGAGTGCCCCCTGACAGGCTGCTACTTCACTTTCTCTTAGGTGGTCCCAGGGAGATGGGGACACTGGTTTAATGTGTCAAATTTACAGGAGCATGGCGCAGGGGGAGGGGATGGAGATGTGACCCTGCCAACAGTTGACACAATGGTCCTGAATGTGAACTGAATGGACCATCTACCCCACAACAGAGGAGGCCCCACGGAGCCTAGACCTGCCAATCCCTGCTCTCAGCTCCAGTAAGCCCCAGGCAGGGTTGGCAGAATGCAGCCTAAGGCATACTGATTACTTCCACAGGGTTCTCAGGAGACAGGCTGATGAGGAGCACAGGAGCCCTGTAGGTTTCTAGATTAATGTCTTCAAGTAAACCTGCAGAGGGTGCCTTCTTAAAGCCTAAGTGGTATCTCCCTACTTACGGTCCTAACACTGTCTCTCCTCCATCTTCCAGGGGGCCTACATCACCTGTTATCCTGCTCACACTCCTGCCTGTGTCCCTAACCAGTCATGCCTCACAGTCAGAAGAGCAATCTCTGTGTACGTAAGAAATGCCAGCAGAACCAATGTGAGACCAAGGTTCTCAGGGGTACTCAGTCCATGGCAACAGCAGAAGAGCTCCCCTCCTCTTCCACTCCTTGTTTTCAGTGTACTACCCAGAGAAAGCCTAGTGCTAAGTCATGTAGCACTCTCCAGGGGCATCAGAGAGCCCTGTTCACCCCTACTTCTCCAGGTGCTTCATTCACAAGATCTTATCAAGGTGCCAACAACAAAGATGAGAAAAGGCAAAGTTCTTCCCAGGACAAACCATCCACTATCCGGTCCCGCAGAGACCCTGTAACCAAGAAGGTGGGTACATTGGTGGAGTTCTTGTTGCCAACATATAAAATGAAGAAGCTCATTATGAAGCAAGACATGTTGAAGATTGTCAACAAAAAGTACAAGAACCGCTTCCTTGAGCTCCTCAGGAGGGCTTCTTTCAGCATGGAGGTGGTCTTTGGCATTGAATTAAAGGAAATCGACTCCATCAAGCACACCTATGCCCTTATCAGCAAAATGGACCTTCCTAACAATGGGATGCTGAGTCATGGCAGGGGTTTGCCGAAAACTGGTCTCCTGATAACTCTCCTGGGCGTGATCTTCATGAAGGGCAACTGCGCCAGTGAGGAGAAGATCTGGGAATTCCTGAATAAGATGAGAATTTTTGCAGGGAAGAGGCACTTTATCTTTGGGGAGCCTAGGAAACTCATCACCCAAGATTTTGTGAAGCTGAAGTACCTGGAGTACCGGCAGGTGCCCAACAGTGATCCTCCAGGCTACGAATTTCTGTGGGGTCCCAGAGCCCATGCTGAAACCAGCAAGATGAAAAGTCCTGGAGTTTTTGGCCAAGATCAATGATACCGTGCCAAGTGCTTTCCCATCCTATTATGAAGAGGCTTTGAGAGATGAGGAAAAGAGAGCCGGCGCAACAGTTCCAGACTGGACTGGTCCTACTGCTTTGGCCAGTGCAGTGCATGCTCCAGCGCCAGATCCAGCAACTCCTCCCATGCTTAGTGAAGTGTGAGGCAGATTCTTTACTTTGTGGTTGAAGAGGGCAGTCGGCTTAGAAGTAGTGGAGGGTTGGGTGGGACTGGGGGGAACACAGTGCGTTAATATCTTTCTGTTTCTGTTCTATATAGGTAACTTAGGCATTTATCTGTATCTTCTTTTGTTATTTTTCAAATACTAGTCCTTTCAAGTGAAGGCTGTTTTAGCAGTATAATCTAAGTTTATTAATGACATGAATCACACATTTAGCGATGTTTCTCAGGTTTAAGATAAAGAGCTTTGCTATTTTTGTAAAAAAAAAACAAAAAAGGGGAAACATTCCATTTAAGTGATCTGCAGCAAGATAACATAGCATTGGAATAGGCATTTCTTAGAAATGTAAAGAACACAGCTGAAAAAAAAATACATGGAATTAAGAAATAGAGAAAAAAGTAAGATGGTCACTATTTAGCTTTTAACTCGAAGGCAATGGGTTTGTTTCTTTTGGTTAATCTCTACGAGGTCCTATAAGGTCGCTATGAGTAGGAAATCGACTCGAAGGCAATGAGTTTGGTTTGGTTTTTTAATCTTTTAGTCTATTATTAAATAAAAAAATGCATAACTGTATTTGCTTAACTTATTTAATAATGTAGTAGAAATTAAATTTTAATAAATTAGGAGCCCTGGTGGTGCGATGGTTAAAAGATCTGCTGCTAACCAATAGGCCAGCAGTTCGAATCCACCAGCCACTCCTTGGAAGCCCTATGGGGCACTTCTACCCTGTCCTATAGGGTTGCTATGAGCCAGAAATCGACTTGACAGCAATGGGTTTGTTTGCTTGTTTGTTTTTGGTTTACTCACTCACTCATCCCCCAACATTAATTGAGCATCTGCTCTTTGGAAGACAAAATGCTAAAATTGGGAATGGTTAAAAAAAAAAAAAAAAAGACCTAGCCACTGCCGTAGAATTTTAGGGTCTAGAAGCAGCCATCATGTAATGAAGACAGTGTTGTATAGTCTAAGACCTAAAAGGCAAGTAAAAAGAGTGAGAAGGGGGGAGGTTTGAGATGAGAGCAGGCTAGTGTAAATGCCAGGAGGCAGGGTAATTTGCAGCTTTGGGACACTTTGATCTCTCAGTGGGAGGTCATTTTAAGTCAGACTGTATGGGGCAGGGGGTGAGGGGGTGAGGCTGGGAGTGGTGCCCAGGGCCAGACACTCCCATGATGTGTCTCCCTGTGGAGAGGCTGAGCCTGGAATGGAAACCAGCTCTTCACAGTGACTCTGGGATTGTGGGTAAACCAGAGAGAAATCCTCACCTGGGGCAGGACTGGAAGGTGCCCTGTGTTGTTGTCCCAGTGCGCTTGAACATATACACTGACTGGGTGTTTTATGTACATCATTTCTAGGAAGATTCTGAGAAATAGGGTGATACTCCCTTGAGGTAAGATGTCAAGAAGCCACTGTTCTGGTACTTTGTGTTGGGCTGAGGGAGCCAGAGCCCACTGCATTCAAGACATTCGAATTAGGTTATCCTGAGTATCTTCGGCAAACTCCAAGTGAAGACTAGATTTTTGGTGGTGGTGATATCAATGAAGCAGGGGTGACTTAGATGAAAGGGCAGCTGGGGAGGGGGAAGTTGTTGGTCTTTGACAAAAATTCTAAGAGCTTTGTGTTCCATCCAACTGGGGAAGTCTACCCCCCACCCACATTAAAGAACATATTCCCTAATGTAAAATATTACCTAGTTTTCTTTCCTAAGCAGCATTTCCGCTATTTTGGTTTTTCTTTGTCCTAGAGCACTGCATATTTCACTGACAAATCCCAGAGAAGTGGGTGGTATCATCTGGGGTCAAAATAATCATAGTAATAATAACTGCCATTCTTTAAACACCCGAAGTATGCCAGGCATTGTGCCAGGTGCTTTACATGCATTACACACATTCCAGCAGTTTTCCAGGATAGGGCTTCTCAGACTTAGCTGCCGATGAAGAATTTGCTATTTTCTCATTTTCACAGCACTGGTAAGTGACAGGGCTGCACTAGACCCACGGTCTGAATCCGTCTAGAGCCCATCGTGTTCCACTCCTCCAGCCTGAGGCAGACCTTGTGTCTCTTAAGTCGCTTCACAGCTCACTACTCCAAAATGTATCTCAAGGAATAAAAAGAGAAATTTTGTCACCAATGTACTGGGTTGGAACACTTAACCAGAGCAATAAGCATAAAAAAACAAATGAGTAAAGAAAAGCAGCTAGTATTTGGGGACATCATGATCATCTACATATGCAGTGTATCTTGGACAGCCCCTTTCCTTTAGAAAGTAAACCTTTTAGGACAGAAGTCAAAATAGATGCCAAGTCTGGCTGATGAAGTGACGGACTAGATCAGCATGTGTTTTCTCTGACAGCCCACCACCTAGCTGTCCTGGGCCCCTTGTCTTGTGCTGCAGCATCCCATCTCACATCACTCTGGGACAGGGACCCATTCTCTGCAAGGTGTACAGTAGGGAAACTGCTCAAGAGTTTGCCCGGATGTGGCATTTCTCAGAAGTCTTTAATCCAAAAGACAGGAGTCAGATGACACCCATAAGTGAGGACTGGGTACCCCAACATGCCAGGCAGGGCTGTCAGGCTGAGCATCCCCTCACTTTTTCTTCAGAGTTCTCAGGGACTTGTGAGAGTTGGCCTAAAGAGGATGACCTCAGATTAGCAGTGTGAGCAGTTCCAGCCTCTAATAGAAAGTGAGGACTGTGAATGAGGAATGATGGAAGCACCCATCCAGTAGGGCCCATAAGATCCTGCCCCTGCTGCCAGCCCTCAGAGGCCCCAAACAGCCATAGCTAGATTTGGTTCAACCTAACTTCTACTTCGGAGGTCTTAGGAATACGAAGATCTTGGCAGAGGCTGGCAGACTCGGGTCAGCAGAGAGGGGATTTCAAAGTTATATCAGAAGTCAAGGTGAGGACCCTGATGTCTATTGGAACCACACACACCATATCAGCAGGAGCCCCACAGAATTCCTCCTTATTGTCAGCCCTGGCAGGCCTCAGGCAGACATGCCCTCGTTCCTCCTTAGGGGTAACGGAGAAGTGAGGTTTTGACCTGAAGAGGGTGGTTCTAGTTCAGCAGAGGGAGGAATCTAAGGCCTCCCAGGAGTCAGGTTTAGGACCTGAAGTGAGGACCCAAAGTGGAGACCACTCATCACAGGGCCTGAACCTGCTACTACAGGGTTCACTTTGGGAGACCATGGGCAGGTGTGGCCAGATAGAAAGATTGTCACTATCCCCTAATGGGTGTCAGGGATATGCAGGCCTTACTATGAGGAGGCAGGGCTCAGCTTAAAAAAGAGAGGGGCCCCAGGCCCTGCCTGGTGTCAAAGTGAGGACCCTGAGTGAGGACTAAGGGATTCATCTACCCCTAAATGGAGGGAACAAAGCAGAGTCTAATGCTGCCCCTGCTTTCAGCCCTTATAGGCCCAGGGGGTGCTATCAGGCTATGCCCCCCCCCACTTCTGTACATAAGATCAAAGGGAGGAGAGATTTTTGGTCTGTATGTGCAGCCACTGGTCTGCAGAAGGCAGGAGTCCCAGCCCCTACATGAGGCCAAGTGAGGACCCTGAATGAGGACTAAGGCCTCCAAGGAACCCAGGATAGAAAGGGCCCCACTGTGCTGTCAACACTGGGGGTCTACACCCTGCCAGGGATGGTGGCTGTGCTGCCCCCTCCTTTCCTCCTAGAGGGTCCCAGGGACTCTGATGTGTCAAGTTCAGAGTAGCAGAGGTATCTTAGTCATCTTGTGCTGCTATAACAGAAATACCACAAGTAGATGGCTTTAACAAAGAGAAATTTACTTCCTCACAGTAACGTAGGCTAGAAGTTCAAATTCAGGGCATCAGCTCCAGGGGAAGGCTTTCTCTGTCGGCTCTGGAAGAAGGTCCATGTCATCAATCTTCCCCTGGACTAGGAGCTTCTCAGTGCAGGGACCCCGGGTCCCAGAGCTGCTTTCTTGGTAGTATGAGGTCCCGAACTCTCTGCTGGCTTCCCTTTCCTTTTATCTCTTGTAAGATAAAATGTGGTACATGCCACATCCCAGGGAACTCCCTTTACATAGGATCAGGGATGTGACCTGGGTAAGGGTGTTACAATCTCACCCTAATCCTCTTTAACATAAAATTACAATCACAAAATGGAGGACAGCCACACAATACTGGGAATCATGGCCCAGTCAAATCGATACACACATTTTTGGGTGGATATAATTCAATCCATGACACCCTATTTAAAATATATATATATATATATATATATATATACACATACACACACACACACATATATATACACCCCTTGACTCCAGTACAGAGGAGCCCACTGCCAGTCCTTGTTACCCCAGCAAGCCCCAGGCAGAGCTGGCAGGCTACAGTTTAAGCCTCACCCTAACTTCCTCCAGAGGGTTCTCAGGACAGGCTGAGCAGGAGATCAGCAGCCTTGTGGGTTCCTAGTGTCCTCCAGGAAAAACTGTAGAGGCTGCCGTTGTTAAAGCTAGGGTAGCATCTCCCTGCTGAAGGGGCACACACCCTCTCAGCCTCCTTCATCCAGTGGGCCCTCATCATCTGCCCTCCTTCCACACTTCTGCCGGCTGTGCTTGACCAGAGTCATCATGCCTCTAGGTCAGAAGAGTAAGATTAATGCCCATGAAAAAGCCCTAAGTGAGGTCCAGGGTCTCAAGGGGGCTCAAGCCATTGCAGCAGAGGAGGAAGGGCCCCCCTCCTCCTCTCCTCCTTTTGAGGGCTCTCCCAGAGCTCCCCTGCTGCTCACATTCCCCAGGGGCCTCAGAGAGCCCCATCCACCACCACTGCTGCTGCAGGTGCTTCAGGCACAAGAGCTAACAGGAAAGGGGGCTTCCCAAGAACGGGCTCCTGATGCCTCTCCTGGGCATGATCTACATGAATGGCAACCGGGCCACCGAGGAGGAGATCTGGGAATTCCTGAATGTGCTCGGGGTCTATGATGGAGGAAGCACTTCATCTTTGGAGAGCCCAGGAAGCTCATCACCAAAGATTTGGTGCAGGAAAAGTACCTGGAGTACTGGCAGGTGCCCAACAGTGATCCTCCACGCTACGAATTCCTGTGGGGTCCCAGAGCCCATGCTGAAACCAGCAAGATGAAAAGTCCTGGAGTTTTTGGCCAAGATCAATGATACAGTCCCCAGTGCCTTCCCACTGCACTATGAAAAGGCTTTGAGAGATGAGGAAATGAGAGCCTGAGCCAGAGTTGCAGCCAGGGCTGGTCCTACTGCAAAGGCCAGTGCTTGTTCCAGAGCCACATCCAGCAGCTCCTCCCACCCCTAGTCAAGTCTGAGGCAGATTATTCACTCTGTGGTTCTCAGTAGTGTAGACTAAGTGAGGTTGGAGAGAGCACATATATGCCTTCTTGTGTTCCTGTTATACGTGAGTAACTTGTAGATTTTTTTTTTTTTTTTTTTAAATATTGTTCCTTTAATAGTAGGTTTATTTAGCTTGGGGCCCTGGTGGCACAGTGGTTAAGGGTTTGGCTGCTAACCAAAAGGTCAGTAGTTCAAATCCACCAGCCACTCCTTGGAAACTCTATGGGGCAGTTCTACTCTGTCCTAAAGGGTCGCTATGAGTCGGAATAGACTCGACAGCAACAGGTTTTTTTTATTTAGCTTTAGAGTCTAAGTTTATGAGTGACATGGATCACATATCTATGCTGTTTATTGGATTTAAAAGTTTTGTGTTTTGTAAAACAAATAGAAATTCCTTGAATCTTTTTTTGTGATCCAGAACTAGATAATATGGCATTGGAATAGGGATTTTCTTCAATATGGGAAATTACTCCACAGTAAAGTTTTGTGGAACTACAAAATGGACAAAAAAAGTAAAAGTTGGTCAGTTTTTTGTTTGTTTCATACTTCCAGTCTTTCTTTTGGTGAAATTGTGTGATATATACATGGATTTGCTTAGCTTATTCAAAAATGTTGGTGAAATTAAATCTATTAAATTTATTATTTGTCCTCTTACATACTTGCTCCTTTACTGGATACAAACATTAATTGAGCATGTGCTCCTGGAAGGATCCGTGATACTACTGGAATTCTAAGACAAGGAAATCTCAGCCTCTGTCCATAGATTTTAGAGTAAGAGCAGCTATCGTATAAGGAAAAGGGTGAGACTCTATCCCTATGAATTAAAGGGTAAGTAAAAAGAAAAGTAAGACAGGACTTCCAGATGCAACCCTATAGGACACAGTAGAACTGCCCCATACGGTTTCCAAGGAGCACCTGGTGGATTCAAACTGCCGACCTTTTAGTTAGCAGCCATAGCTCTTAACCACTACACCACCAGGGTTTCCCAGATGAGAGCAGTCAGGTATAAATGCCCTGAGGCCTCAGTGGAAGGTTAAGTTAGGCCTTATGGTGGAGGGGTGCACAGGGCCAGACACTCCTATGGTGTGTCTCAGCATTGAGAGCCTGAGCCTGAAATGGAGAATTACTTTTAACAGTTACTCTGGGACTGTGGGTAAACCAGAGGGAATCCCCACCCAGAACAGGACTGGAAGGTGTCCTGTGCTCTTGTCCCAGTGCACTTGAATATATGCATTGACTAGGTGTTTTATTCACAGCACGTCCTGGGACTTCCTGAGAAGGGCCACACTCCCTTGAGGTGGGACGCTCAGCAGCCACTGGGCTAGCACTTGGCCCTGGTCTGGGGTAACCAGAGTACTCTCAAACAGAAGGCCATTCAAATTAGGCTATTTCGTGGGTAAGCTGGCAATCTCTAAATGAGGTCTAAATTTTGGGTAAGGAGCCCTGGTAGCTCAACAGTTAAGCAGAGAAAGACCTGGTGATCTGCTTCCATAAAGGTCATTGCCTAGAAAACTCTGTGGGTCAGTTCTACTCTGTCCTACAGAGTCACTGTGAGTTGGAATCAACTCAATGGCAACTGTTTGAGGATAGAAAGGCAGCTTGGAGGGAAGAAGTGGCTGGCTTTTGAAATAAATTCTCAGGGCTTTCAGTTGTATCCAGTTGGGAAAGACATCCTCATACCCAAAATATAAAATATACTCTAACAGAGAAGTCTTAGTTTTCCTTGTTAAGCAGCATGCTAAGCAGTATTTTGGCTGATTTGATTTTCTTTGTCCAAGAGCACTACATATTCTCTGACATCTCCCAGATTTAAAAAAAAAAAAATTCTACTGAGCTGGCTGGTCTCTGGGGTTGTTACCAAACCTGGGAAGGTGGGTCCTTATTCAGCACACTCAGACTTGCCAATAATCTGGACACTGGTCTTTGAGAAAGAGAAAGTGACTTTATACAATTATCAGAGCAAGGAGCCAAGAGGAAGTTCCTCAGATCCGACTCCCCAAGCTATGGGGAAGCAGGGCTTATATGTGATTTGGGCTGCAAGATGGCAGCCACACAGGCATACTGGGGAGGAAAAATTCTGGAAGGCAGCCAGGAAACAGGAGGTGATGTGGTTTTTTAAAAAATATATTTTATTGTTTTTAGATGAAGGTTTACAAAGCAGTTTAGGTTCCCATTCAACAATTTATACACAAACTGTTCAGTGACTTTGGTTACATTCTTCACAATGTGTGAACAGTCTCATTATTTCCATTCTGGTTGTTCTGTTTCCATTAATCGAGTTTCCCTGCCCCCTTACAGTGTCATTTTTTTTAATTGAACTTTAGATGAATGTTTACAGAACAAACTAGCTTCTCATTAAACAGTTAGTACATATATTGTTTTATGACATTGGTTAACAACCCCATGACATGTCAGTACTCTCCTTCCTCAACCTTGGGTTCCTTATTACCAGCTTTCTTGTCTCCTCCTGCCTTCTAGTCCTTGCCCCTGGGCTACTGGGCCCCTTTAGTCTCATTTTGTCCTATTGGTCTGTCTAATCTTTGGCTAAAAGGTGAACCTCCGGAGTGACTTCATTACTGGGGTAAAAGGGTATCCAGGGGCCATACTCTCGGGGTTTCTCCAGTCTCTGTCAGGCCAGTAAGTCTGATCTTCTTTTTGTGAGTTAGAATTTTGTTCTACATTTTTCTCCAGCTCTGTCTGGGACCCTCTACTGTGATCCCTTTCAGAACAGTCAGTGGTGGTAGATGGGCACCATCTAGTTGTACTGGACTCAGTCTGGTGGAGGCCGTGGTAGTTGTGGTCCATTAGTCCTTTGGAATACTCTTTCCCTTGTATCTTTAGTATTCTTCATTCTCCCTTGTTTCCGAAGGGGTGAGACCAGTAGAGTATCTTAGATGGCCATTCACAGGCTTTTAAGACCCCAGACGCTATGGTGACATGGTTCTTGTTGGACCTCTTGCTTTGGAATAGGGTCCGGGTGATGATTTTTCTTCTGATTCATTCCACCTGTTGTTGTGTCCTCTGTTGAGGTCAATTAGTGGTCACAGCTGACCCTTCTGTGCATGCAGGGTGGGCCAAATCTGGCTTGGGCTAGTTTAAGGGCTAATGGCAATTTACTGGCATTCGTAGGGTCAGGTTACAATCCCCCCTTGAGTTGTAGCAATTCCTTAATCTTAAGGGATAAGGGTCAGTGACTCATCTGGCTACTTCCTGCTGACACGGGATGGAGTTTTAGGGACCTAGGAACAGGCAAGGAATGATTAGCTCCTGGGGGTAGCAGGCAAAGAAGACTTAGAAGGTGGAAAAAGAGAGCTTAAGTCTTCCCCTTACCTTCCTCACCAAACTAAAAAAAAAAAAAAAACCACACCCATTGCCATCGAGTCGATTCCAAACCTATAGGACAGAGTAGAACTGCCCCATACAGTTTCCAAGGAGCACCTGGTGGATTTGAACTGCCAACCTTTTGGTTAGCAGCCGTAGCTCTTAACCATGGCACCACCAGGGCTCAAAGAAATACAAATTTCTAAGTGGTTTTCAGTTTGTCTTAGCCACCTGAAGTGGAGCCCCTTGACCCAAAATCAAAAGCTAGCAGCCAAGATTTGAACCCAAGTAGACGGTCTCCAGGACCCTTCTGTTATACTGCCACCAGAAGTTTATTGGCACACTGTCTGGGGCCTAGCTTTAGGGGGCCTTGGGTTGGCCACTGGCACTTTCGGGGCCCACGAGGACTTACCCCACACAAGGTCTCCCTGGGCAGCAGGTTACCTCCAAGAGCTGCTGCCAGGACTGCATCCTTTTTCCTTGTGCCTTGTCTCGATTATTGAAGACCTTAAAGGCGATCTTAACAAGTTGTGAAGTATTCATTCCTAGACCTCCTTCTAACTTTTGAAGTTTCCGCCTGATGTGAAGGGCGCTCTTGGCTAATGAAAGTTGTATTTATTAACCTGGCATGCTCTGGGTCTTCAGGGTTTATATCAATAAACTGCCAGTATGCTTTGGACACCCATTCTAGGAAGCTGGAGGGATTTTCCTTGGGGCCTTGTTAAACATCCTGAAGTTTCCTTCTGTATTTGGGCCCCTTATTGTCAAACAGTTTTTATAATGCTCTAGCTGTCCTGCCTCCGGCTGGTATCTGTGGCAGATACAGCCTGGGCGGCCGGGAGTCTAATACCATTTTGAGGGTTGAGGTTATGCAACCTGTCCGCCTCTTGGTGTGCCTTTTCTAAGAACATCTTCAGTTCCTCTGAAGTTAGGTGCAGAATGTGCATGGACGCTGATAAACCCTCTAGGCTGGCCGTTGTGATCTAGTCCAGCAGGCATTTGGCTCAGTGGAAATTGCCCTGTGGAGACTTGGGTGGATCCCTGGTCAAATTGCATCCCACTATGGGTATGTACTTAGAGCACTTACTGACGAAGATCAAAGACCACAGCCTTCAGTATGGATTACACCTCAACATAAAGAAAACAAAATCCTCACAACTGGACCAATAAGCAACATCATGATCAACGGAGAAAAGATTGAGGTTGTCAAGGATTTCATTTTACTTGGATCCACAATCAACGTCCATGGAAGCAGCAGTCAAGAAATCAAACAACGCACTGCATTGGGCAAATTGCTGCAAAAGACCTCGTTAAAGTGTTGAAAAGCAAACATGTCACTTTGAAGACTAAGGTGCGCTTCACCCAAGCCATGGTATTTTCAATCGCATCATATGTATGCAAAAGCTGGACAATGAATAAGGAAGATCGAAGAAGAATTGTCTCCTTTGAATTGTGTTGGTGAAGAATATTGAATATACTATGGACTGCCAAAACAACGAACATTTGTACTTGGAAGAAGTACAACCAGAATGTTCCTTAGAAGAAAGGATGGCGAGACTACGTCTCACATACTTTGAACATGTTATCAGGAGGGACCAGTCCCTGGAGAAGGACATCATGCTTGGTAAAGTAGAGGGTCAGCGAGAGAGAGGAAGACCCTCAATAAGATGGACTGACACACTGGCTGCAACCATGGGCTCAAGCATACCAACGACTGTGAGGATGGCCCAGGACCAAAGCAGTGTTTCGTTCTGTTGTACACAGGGTAGCTATGAGTCGGAACTGACTCAACGGTACCTAACAACAACAACAACGGGTGTGTACTGGGGAGGCTGCTCCCTGGGCAGAACTGGGAGTTTCTGACTCCTGAGGCCTGCAAGCAATTTGCAGAAGGGGTGGCAGAGGGTTAGGCCAAAGGAATAGCGGCTGCCGGGCCGGGAACCAGGCCTACAACTCCAGGTGGAAGGTGTACGGATAACTGCAAATCTGGACGGGGCTCAGGTTTTCGACCTAAACCCCCACTGTATAAACAAAAAGCCTGTATTTCTCCCGGGCAAATCCTAGTTCCCCTTTTAGCATATCCAGTTAAGTGTTGCCTGAAGTCAGAGTTACCTGCTCTCTATCATCTATAATACCCAGTATTCATTTCTATCATACATTTAGGTCTGCTTTACAACATTAGGTAGGATTAACATTCAATATCGGTAGTACATTCAGATAATCACATAATCCTAAACACATAACCCTTTTAAAAACATTCCAGAGTAGTCTTCTCTACACCTTAACTAACTTCCCATTCATATAGCCTTGGGCCTCTGGCTGGATGGAACCAGAAGACCCTGGCCCCCTATCAATCATCCTGTTTATGTGGCCTGGCTTTGGCCCCAGGCCTCTCCAGGTAGGACTTTTCCCCCCTTCCTTTTTCCCCTGCACCATTATCTTACACTGTTTTTGTAGGTTTTTATTTTGCCAGAGAGACATAAAGGTTTGTACGTACAGGACTTCATCCCATTTTCCCTCTCTTTTGCAAAAACAGATCTAACTGTAAGATGGTAGCATAGTTAAGTGACCCCAAACAGTAACTAGAATCCACATGAAAAAACAAAGAGCACCAGTGGTTTCCAATATTTCACACACACACACACACACTCACTCAGAACCAGAACCTAACCAAAGTCAACAACCAGAAACTAGGCTGCCTGTTCTCTGCTGTCGGGTAGGGCGAGTGGCGGGGCAAGATAAGGAGGATGATTTTAGGAGGGCTTCAGTCCCCTCTAATGGGGAGGTATTAGTCCTACTTCAATCCTCTGGATACCTCCCCACCTCCAATCCCAAGCACTTAAACACTTAACAAGAGAAATTCTGAGGGCACTTACCTAGCAGCGTCCATACTTGAGTTAGTTTCTAATTCTCAAAGTAAAAGTGCCTCAGGCCAGTCGCCACCTCGGTCACAATTAGGGGGCCCACTCAAGCCTCCTGAACAAGAGGCTCGGTGCGCACTGAGGGTTGGTGGAGGTTCTGCTCACGGGTCCACGGGGTGCCGGGCTCCAGACAGAGGGTCTGTGCAACACTCGGGCCCTATGTTGGGCACCAAAATTGTTACCAACCCCGGGTAGGTGGGTCCCTGTCTGGTAGGCCTAGACTTGCGAATAATCTGGACACCGGTCTTTGAGAAAGAGAAAGTAATTTTATTGCAACGCGCAGAGTAAACAACGGGAGAAAAGTTCCTCAGGACTGACTCCCCAAGCTAGGGAGAAGGAAGGGTTACATGTGATTTGGGTAGCAAGATGGCGGCCGCGCAGGCGTAGTGGGGAGGGAAAAAACTGTAGAAGGTGGCCGGGAAGTAGAAGGTGGCCGGGAAGCAGGAGGTGATGTGGTTCTTGTCAGACCTCTCTCTTTGGAATGAGGTCCCGGTGATGATTTTTCTTCTGATTCATTCCACCTTTTGCTGCGTCCTCTGCTGAGATCAATTAACGTTCGCAGCTGGCCCTTCTGTGCATGCGGGGCGGGCCAAATCTGGCTTGGGCTAGTTTAAGGACTAATGGAAATTTAGGGTCAGGTTACAGGATCAAAATAATGATAGTAATCCCTGACATTCTTTAAAGTCTTAAAAGGTGCCATGCGCTGTGCCGGTGCTTTACATACATTACATGAATTTCAACAATCCTAGAAGACAGGACTTACAAACCCACTTCACAAATGAAGAACCTAAGGCTCAGAAAGTTTGGTAATGTGTGCGAGTTCACAAGTCTAGTATGTAATAGAGCTGGATAGGCCCCTGGTCTGAATCCATCTGAAGCACACACTGTTTCACTTCTCCCAGCCAGAGGCTTACCTTGTGTCTCTTAATTCACTGTTCTTCTCTCCACTACACAATGTCTCTCTGGTGATAAAAAGAATATCTTTGTGCCCAAAGCACTGGGTTGGAATACACAGCCAGAACCATAAGAATACCAAAATAAATGAGTGCTATGAATAAATGAGATAAAGAGATAATTCTCATTGAAAGCATGATCATCTACTTATGCTATCTCAGATAACCTCAAAAGATAGAGGCTCACAAAATCATCTCAGACAGCCCCTTTCCTGTAGAAAGTAAACCTTTTAGGACAAAAGTCAAAATAGATGCCAGAACTAAAACCATTCCTGAAGCCTACTCTTCAGACAAAGATTAGACTGGACTATGAAACATAAAATGCTACTTGTGAAAAGTGTGCTTCTTAGTTCAAGGAGATACACGAGACAAAATGGGCAGCTCCTGTCTGGAGGCAGGAGGAAAAGGTAGGAAAGGACAGGAGCTGGTTAGATGGGCATGGGAAACCTGGGGTGGGAAGGAGGAGTGTGCTGTCACATTGTGGGGATTGCAACTTGTGTCATATAACAATATGTGTCTAAAATTTTATATGAGAAATTAACTTGAGCTGTAAACTTTCACCTAAAGATATATATATATATATGACTTTCACCTAAAGATATATATATATATGTATATATACATATATATATATGCAGAATGGACAGAATTGCTTGTGGGGAAAAAAAAGATGCCAAGTCTGGCTGATGAAGTGATGGACTAGATTAGCATGTGTTTTCTCTGGCAGCCCACCACCTATCCTGGGCCCCTTGTCTTGTGCTACAGCATCCCCATCTCACGTCGTTCTGGGACAGGAACCCATTCTCTGCAATGTTTCCAGGACGCAAACTACTCAAGAGTTGGAGGGATGTAACATTTCCTGGGAAGCCTTTAATTCAAGAGACAGGAACCAAGATGAGGACATCCATGAGTAAGGAATGGGAAGATGAACACACCCGGAATATAGGGGTCACCCAGAGACTGGCTGGCACCTGCTCTCAAACCTAGAAAGCCCCAGGCAGAGCTGTCAGGCTGAGCATCCCCTCACTTATCCTTTAGAGTTCTCAGCGACTTGAGAGCCTTGGCCTAAGAAGGGTGCCTCAAGTCAGTAGAAGCAGGAGTCTCAGTCTCTGATAGATAGCAAGGTGATGATCCTGAATGAGGATGATGGAAGGAGCCAGACAGAATAGTGGTGTCCCATAGAGACTCATCTCTGCTGTCACTCCTTCGAGGTCCTGAAGAGCTGTGGACAAATATGCATCACCCTGATTCCAAATAATGGTGCTGTGAAGGTGTGGACCTTGATTGGAGAGGATCATCTTCAGGTAAGTAGAGGGTAGATTCTCAGAACAGATTGGGTGTAAAGGTGAGGACCCTGAATGAGGAATGAGGGAATCATCCACCCCAGAACAGAGAAGGCTCCACAAAGTCCCTTCCCCGCTGCTGTCTGAGTTGGGAGGCACGGCTCAGAGCTGTCAGACTAAGCAGTACCCTCATTTCCTTCCCAGAAGTGGGTATGCAGAGATTGTCTCAGGTCCTTGGTACATTGCAGTTGGCCCTCGTTCTGCAGAGGGAAGACACCTAGGCCCTAGCAGGAGGCAGATAAAGATCCTTCCTGTTATGAAGGTATCCCCAAAACAAAGGGCTCCTCACAGAGCCCCACTCCTGTTCACAGCTCTGGGACGTCCCGGCAAAGCTGTCAGTCTGAGGCACCCTTTTATTTCCTCCTGTAGGGTTTCTGTGTGGCAAGGGCTTTGGTCTAATGGGGGGAAGGGAGGGAAGGAGACCAGTCCTGGTTCTACAGAAGGAATAGACCTAACAGGAGTCAAAGTGAAGACCCCCTGTGTTTTGAGGGTACCCCACCAACAGAAGGACCCCCACAGAGCTCAGCCCCTGTTTTGATCCTGGGAGGCACCAGGCAGAGCTATCGGGCTGAAGTGCCCCCTCATTTCAGCACAAAGGGTATCAGGGAGGGAGGGCGTTGGTCCAACGGGGGCAGCCCCATTTCTGCAGAGGGAGGAGTCTCGTCCCTCACTGAAGTAAGGCGCGGAGCTGAGTGATAATGGGGGACCTATGCCCAAAAGGGAGTCTGCCCAGAGTGCTGACCCAGCCGGCACTCCTGTGAGGCCCCAGGCAGGGGTAGCGTGAGGCACGCCCTGACCTCCCCATCTAGGGTCTTGGCGTGGTGAGGGTCTTGTTCTGAGCCTGTGACTTGGGTCTCTATAGGCAGGAACCCCAGGCTCCGGTAGGTATCGGGGTGAGGGCCCTCAGTGAGCACTAAACAGTGGGGTCCCATGAGCCCCGCCCCTGCTGTCGGCTGTTGGAGGCTCCCCCTCCCCACAGCCTTGGCCCACGCAGGCACACCGACGGCCTTGACCGGATGTGACGTGGTCTGACGTCCACCTCCTAACCGCCGGAGAGGTGCGGCCTCTGGCCGGAGGGGCTGGCTCATCGTCGACGCGAGCGGACTGGTCAGGAGTCCAGGTGAGGACCCTGGATGTGGACTGAGGGGACCAACTAACCCAGAACCGTGTAGACCACACATAGTTCCGCCTCTGTCAGCCCTGGGAGGTCCCTGGGAGAGCTTCAAGCTGAGGAGCCCCTCATTTCTACTTGGAGGGACTTAAGGAGGTGAGGGCTTTGGCCTGTGGAGGTGGCCTACTCTGTAGAGGTAGGGAATCCAGGCCCTAACACATGTTAAGGTGAGGACCCTCGGTGCTAATGAGGGACATCCTTCTAATGGAGGTGGCCTTAAGGAGTGTCGCCCCTGCTGTCAGCCCTGGGAGCCCCTGCGGTAACTGTCAGACTGAGGTGCCCCTCATTTCTGCCTGGAAGGTCTCAGGGAGGAAGGAGCTTTTGTTTAATTGACAGTCCCAGTTCTGAAGAGGGAGAACTGGACCCTAACTGCAGGCCAGGCAAGGACCCTTAGTGCTAATGAAGGGGCCTCCCTGCAAAAGAGGGGCCGCCCACAGCCCGACCCTGCTCTGACCTCTAGGAGCTCCCAGGCAGGGGTAGCTACTTGTGCAGCACCCTGGCTCCCCTCTAGGGAGGTGAGAGCCTTGGTCTGAGCCATAAAGCCCACCCCTGCTTTCAGGCTGACTCCAATTAGTAGAGGGAGGAATCCTAAGTCTTGCCAGCCCCTGCTGCCACCCCAGTAAGCTCCAAGTAGGGCTGGCAGGCTGCAACCTAAGCCTTCCTCTAATTTCCTCTACAGGGGCCTGACCAGGACAATAGGAGCCTTGTAGGGTCCTACAGCAGTGCCCTCCAAGAATCTTGCAGAGGCGACAGTTGTCAAAAGCCACGGAGGCATCACTGTGCTGCAGGGGCACACACCCTCTCAGTCTCCCTCCTCCAGTGGGCCCGCATCACCCACCCTCCTTCCACACTCCTGCCTGCTGCCCTTGACCAGAGTCATCATGCCTCGTGGTCAAAAGAGTAAGCTCCGTGCTCGTGAGAAACGTCGCCAGGCCCGAGGTGACACCAACGGTGTCCAAGGTGCTCAGGCCACTGCAGCAGAGGAGGAAGGGTCCCCCTCCTCTTCCTCTCCTCCTTTTGGGGGTTCTCCCCAGAGCTCCCCTGCTGCTCGCATTCCCCAGGGGCCTCCGAGAGTGCCATTCATCACCACTGCTGCTGCAGGTGCTTCAGGCACAAGAGCTGCTGGAGATGCCAAGAGCCAAGATGAGGGAGGTCCAAGTTCCTCTGTGGCCCCACCCTCTGCCGGGAGCTCACAAAAAGATCCCTTAGCAAGGCAGGCGGGTATGTTGATGCAGTTCCTGCTGCACAAGTATAAAATGAAAGAGCCTGTTACAAAAGCAGAGATGATGAAGAGTATCAGCAAAAAGTACAAGGAGCGCTTCCCTGAGATCCTGAAGAAAACTACTGAACGGATGGAGCTGGTCTTTGGCCTTGATCTGAAGGAAGTGGATCCCAGCCGTCAATCCTATGCTCTTGTCAGCAAACTTGACATCACCAACGAAGAAAGTCTGAATGATGGCGGCGAATTTCCCAAGAATGGGCTCCTGATGCCTCTCCTGGGCGTGATTTTCATGAAGGGCAACAGGGCCACTGAGGAGGAGATCTGGGAATTCCTGAATGTGCTTGGGGTCTATGATGGGAGGAGGCACTTAATCTTTGGAGAGCCTAGGAAGCTCATAACCAAAGATTTGGTGCAGGAAAAGTACCTGGAGTACCGGCAGGTGCCCAACAGTGATCCTCCACGCTACGAATTCCTGTGGGGTCCCAGAGCCTACGCAGAAACCAGCAAGATGAAAGTCCTGGAGTTTTTGGCCAAGATCAATGATACAGTCCCCAGTGCCTTCCCACTGCACTATGAAGAGGCTTTGAGAGATGAGGAAATGAGAGCCCGAGCCAGAGTTGCAGCCAGGGCTGGTCCTACTGCAAAGGCCAGTGCTTGTTCCAGAGCCACATCCAGCAGCTCCTCCCACCCCTAGTCAAGTCTGAGGCAGATTATTCACTTTGTGGTTCAAAAGAGAAGTCAGAATTCTAAGTAGTGGCAGGCTAAGGTTGGGCTGGAGGAATCATAATACATATCTTCTTTTTGTCTCTGTTGTACATCAGTAACTTGGAGATTTAGCTTTTTTCTTTTGATGGTTTTCAAATTTTGTTCTATTTAATACAATGTTTATTTAGCTTTAGAATCTAACTTTATATATGACCTAGATTACACATTTATTTCTCTTTATATAAGGTTTAAGAGTAAGAGGTTTGGTGTCTTTCTAAAACAATTTGAAAAACCGTGTATCTTTATTTAGGGGTCCAGAACAAGATAACATCACTTTGGAGTTGGGATTTTCTTGGAAATGTGAATGAACCCCACAATAAAATAGTTGATATCACAAAATAAAACATGGTTAATTGTTGTTTTGCCTTACTCATTTCTGTCTTTCATAAAATTCAAACATACATATCTGTAGTTCCTTTGTTCATTCAAGAATATCAATGAAATTAAGTTGTAATAAATTAGACCCTTGTTTGGTGACTCGTTTATTCCCAATTATTAATTGAGCATTGGCTCTTTGAAAGGGTCTGTTCTAACTGTGGTAATGCTGAGATAAAGAAGATGCAGTCCTGCCCATATATGTTTAACATCCAGGAGCAGCTATCATATAAGGAAGAGCGTGAGTTACTCTCTAAGACCAAAAGGACAATGAGGAGTGAGGAGCAGGGAGGTTCCAGATGAGAGCGGTCTAGTGTAAACCCCCTGAGGCAGGGCAGTTTGGGGCTTTGGGACACTGCAATACCTGAGTGGGAGGTCATTTTAGGCTGCATGGGGCGGGGGAGGTGGGAGGTAAGGGGTGGGGTGAGGTGGGGAGGACAGTCTAGATGAGGCTGTGGGAGGGGTCCGCAGGGCCAGACACTCCTATGATGTGTCTCAGGGTGGAGAGGCTGAGCCTGGAATGGAGAACGGCTCTTCACAGTGACTCTGGGATTGGGGATAAACCAGAGAGAAATCCCTGCCTGGGGCAGGACTGGAAGGTGCCCTGTGCTCTTGCCCCAGTGCCTTGAACACATGCACTGACTGGGTGTGTCATGCACAGCGTGTCCATGGAGTTCCTGAGAGAGATAAAGGTGATACTCCCTTGAGGTGAGATGTCAAGAAGCCACTGTTTTGGCACTTTGCCTTTGGGCTGGGGGAGCCAGAACCCACTCCATTCAAAAGACGTTTGAATTAGGTTATCCTGAATGATGTTGGCCAACTCCAAGTGAAGACTAGATTTTTGGTGGTGATGATATCAATGAAAGCAGGGATGGCTTAGATGAAAGGGCAGCTGGGAGGGGGAAGCTGTTGGTCCTTAATAATAATTCTAGGAGCTTTGTGTTCCATCCAGCTGGGGAAGTTACCCCACACCCACATTAAATAACATATTCCCTAATGTAAAATATTACCTAGTTTTCTTTCCTAAGCAGCATTTTAGCTAATCTGGTTTTCTTTGTCCTAAAGCACTGCATATTTGGATTTAAAAAAAAAAAATCCCAGAGAGGTGGGTGGCATCACCTGGGGTCAAAATAATCATAGTAATAACTGCCATTCTTTAAAGACCCAAAACACGCCAGGCACTGTGCCAGGAGCTTTACATGCATTACACACATTCCAACAGTCCCAGAAGACAGGATTTATGAAACCCACTTGACAGATGAAGAACCTGAGGCTCATGGAGTTTGGGAATAAGTACACATGGCTGGTAAGTAATAGCTGGACCAGATCCCTGTTCTGAATTCTAGAGCCCACACTGTCCCACTCCTCCCAACCTGAGGCAGACCTTGTGTCTATCAATTCCGTTTTCTTCTCACAACTCCAAAATGTATTTCAGGTGATAAAAAGAATAACATTGTGGCCAGCATACTAAAAGCAGGTGTAAAGAAGGAAGGTGAAAATGAGGATCAAACAGAATTTGAGGAAGGTCTGTTGGTTCACTTACCTAGCGTTCTGCTTCCCCTAGTTCCAAGGTTCCTTGAGCGCTAACTCTACCCAAGGGCTGGCATTTTTTAAATAATATTTTGTTGTGTTTAGGTGAAAGTGTACACAGCAAATTAGGTTCCCCTTTAACAATTTTTATACAAATTGTTCAGTGACATTGGTTACAATTTTTACAATGTGTCAGCATTCTCATTACTTCCATTCTGTTAGTTCTGTTTCCATTGATCTAGCTTCCCTTCCCCTCCTTGCCTTCTCACTTTTGCTTCGGGGTAAATGTTGACTGTTTGGTCTCATATAGTTGATTGTTTAAGGGAGCATATTACTCAAGGGGGATATTGTTTGTTTTATAAGCCAATCTATTATTTGGCTGACAGGTGGCCTACAGAAATAGCTTCAATTCCAAGTTCAAAGGGTAATAGTCTCAGGGGTTCCTCTAGTCTCTATTAGTCCAGTAGGTCTGTCCTCTTTTAGGAATTTGAGTTTTGTTCTACATTTTTCTCACATTCTATCCTGGACCTTCTATTGTGTCCCTGGTCAGAACGATCGGTAGTGGTAGCCAGGCACCATCTAGTTCTTCTGGTCTTAGGCTAGAAGACGCTGTGGTTCATGTGGGCTATTAGTCCTGTGAAGTAGTTTCTTCTTTGAACCTTTGATTTCCTTCATTCTCTTTTGCTCCTTATTAGTAGAGACCAACAGTTTTATCTTACATGGCCACTAGCAAGTTTTTGAGACCCCAGATGCTACCCACCAAATTAGGATGTAGAACATTATCTTTGTGAACTGTGTTATGCCAATTGACTAAGTTGTCCCCCAAGACTATGGTCCCCAGCCTTTTAACCCAGTAAAACAATCCAGCGAGTTGTTTGGATATGGCTAGTAAGCCTCCGTAACTGTGCCCCCTATGTGGTGTGTTATACATGTGGATATATATGCAGTACACACAAACGTGTATATATATGCCCACAGATACACCTATACATGCACATGAATTTACTCGCATATGCCTTCCTATATACATATATGCATCCATATCTACCTACGTAACTACACACATTTTTTTACTGTTATTGCAAAATTTTATATTTATTGTTCTTCTTGTTGTTGTTAGGTGCCGTCGAGTCAGTTCTGACTCGTAGTGACCCTATGTACGATAGAACAAAACAGTGCCTGGTCCTGCGCCATCCCCACAATAGTGACTATGCTTGATCCCATAGTTGCAGCCACTGTGTCAATCCATCTCATTGAAGGTCTGGCTACTGTATGCAAACACCAGTGAGGGATCTTACCTCAGTGGTTCATAACTAAAGCCTCTCTTATAAGCGGTAGATGAAGAAAGACCATATAAATCACCGTGTAAGCAAACATCTACAGAGGCTGAATTCATACAAACCCTGGAGTCCTTCTCAGAGGTGGAAAAATCATTCCTTGGCAGACATGCTAGCTTTGAATAAAAATAAAAAAATAATTCACCATCCTTCCACCAACTCTTGTCTGTATCTTCCCAGGCGGAAATGCTGTTTGTTCAGTGTGCCTAATGACACCTAGGTGTGCAGGCATATTTAGTCAAGTGGTGGGTAATAGAGATTCACAAGTTAGGATTGTATCCATGCACCAAAAACCAAAAGGAAGGAGAAAATTCTTAGCCTACTGAGATTATAGAGGGCATTGCAAAGGGCAGTGCAGAAAGGTGCTATTGGTTGAAGAAGAGCGAATCCCCCTGCTGAGATCTAAAAGGTCCTTTAGAAAATTAGATTCAATCCTGTATTTGAAAACACCTGTCACACAGTAGCCACTAGAAAACTTTGGCTAATTTCAAGGTAAATTTGGCCTTAGAAACACCTCCAAGAAACAAAGAGGGATATTGTCATAACCAAGGTCCCTGCGTGGTGCAAATGACTTGTTCTTGACTACTAACCTAAAGGTTGGTGGTTTGAACTCCCCTAGCAGGGCTGCAGAAGAATCTACTTCTGAAAAGATTACAGTCAGGAAATCCTTACAGAGCAGCTCTACTCTGTAACATATGGGATCACCATGAGTCAGAATTGACTCAACAGCAATGGATTTTTTTTTTTTTTTGGTTTATTGTCATAGCCAATTGTAATAGTTTCTCTTTATTGAACAACTATTATGTAACAAAAGAGCCTGGGTGGCACAAGTGGTTTGCGATGGGCTGCTAACCTAATGGTTGGCGGTTCAAACACACCCAGTGGTTTCACAGAAGAAAGGCCTGACAAACTGTTTCTATAAAGATTACAGCCAAGAAAATCCTATGGAGCAATTCTACTCTGCAACACATGGGATCACCATGAGTCAGAGGCCAACTCAAGGGCAGCTAACAACAGCAACTATGTAACAGCTTAGGGGAGAGACTGCAGGTGCTTATCCACATTGTGTCACGTGCTCCTTCCTGGGCTCATGGGGAGACTACATTGCTCAGTTCACTTGTAAATAAGAAAGGTCATGGGGTCACGTGACTAGTCTTGCCATGGTAATATGAGTAGAAGCAAAACTGGTCATTTCCAGGCCAGTGCACTTGAAAACCAGTATGCCACCTCCATGCTTTTTCTTCAATTCAGCAGCAAATGTGGAGATTCTGTGTTGAGACATGGAACCACATGAAGGAAGCGACTTGGACCCCTGGGTCACCTGATAGCCAACAACCCCTGCCAACCCAGAGCAGACTATATGTGCACCAGAAATAAACTTTTGTTGTGGTAAGCCATTCAGATTTCAAGTTTTGTCTGTTGCATGTTAGTAGTTGCTTATTTACTTGATTAATACACAGCTACTGTTTCTGTTGTTAGGCTTATTTGAATATTTTAATGACAATGCTAATAGTAGTGCATATATTCTTGATACAAAAAATTCTAATAATGCAGATACATCACAATCTCCCCCTTTACAATGTTCTTCGAAAATTCAAGCCTTTCCTCAGAGGTAATCACAATTAACAATCTGGTGTGTGTCGTTTGAAAGCTGTTTCGAGGCTTTTTCATACATAAAAGTGTTAAAAAATATATTGAGTTTTTAACATACTTGGGTAACAACATACTTATTGTTTTGCCACTTGCCCTTGCCACTTAGTGAAATGAATGCAGGATTTTTCCATGACAGCACACATAGATCCACCTCACATTTCAACTCCTCCCTAGAATTCTAAAGTATATGTTATTGCTGTTAGGTGCCGTCGAGTCAGTTCCGACTTATAGCGACCCTGTGTACAACAGAACAAAACACTGCCCAGTCCTGCACCATCCTCACAATTGTTGTTATGCTTGAACCCATTGTTGCAGCCACTGTGTCAATCCATCTCTTTGAGGGTCTTCCTCTTTTTCACCGACCCTCTACTTTACCAAGCATGGTGTCCTTCTCCAGGTAGATCCCTCTTGATAACATGTCCAAAGTATGTGAGATGTAGTCTCGCCATCCTTGCTTCTGATGAGCACTCTGGTTGTACTTCTTCCAAGACAGATTTGTTTGTTCCTTTGGCAGTCTATGGTATATTCAGTATTCTTCACCAACACCACAATTCAAAGGAGTCAATTCTTCTTCAGCCTTCCTTATTCATCATCCATCTTTAGCATGCATATGAGGCGATTGAAAACACCATGGCTTGGGTGAGGTCCACCTTAGTCTTCAAGGTGATATCTTTGCTTTTCAACACTTGAAAGAGGTCTTTTGCAGCAGATTTGCCCAACGTAATGCATCTTTTGATTTCTTGACTCTTGCTTCCATGGGCATTGATTGTGAATCCAAGTAAAATGAAATCCTTGACAACTTCAATCTTTTCTCTGTTTAACAGGATGTTGCTTATTGGTCCGGTTGTGAGGATTTTTGTTTTCTTTATGTTGAGGTGTAATTCATACTGAAGGCTATGGTCTTTGATCTTCATCAGTAAGTGCTTCAAGTCCTCTTCACTTTCAGCAAGCAAGGTTATGTCATCTGCATATCACAGGCTGTTAATGAGTCTTTCTCCAATCCTGATGCCGTGTTCCTCTTCATATAGTTCAGGTTCTCGGATTATTTGCTCAGCATACAGATTGAATAAGTATGGTGAAAGGATACAACCCTGACGTACACCTTTCCTGATTTTAAACCACACAGTATCCCCTTGTTCTATTTGAACAACTGCCTCTTCATCTATGTACAGGTTCCTCATAAGCACAATTAAGTGTTCTGGAATTCCCATTCTTCACAAAGTTATCCATAATTTGTTATGATCCACACACAGTTATGATCCACACAGCCTTTGCATAGTCAATAAAACACAGGTAAACATCTTTCTGGTATTCTCTGCTTTCAGCCAGGATCCATCTGACATCAGCAATGGTATCCCCTGGTTCCATGTCCTCTTCTGAATCCAGCTTGAATTTCTGGCAGTTCCCATATAAAGTACATATGTGCCATAATTAATGTAACCATTCTCCTCCTGATGGACACATTAGTTGTTTTCTATTTGTTGTTCTGATTAATAGAACTGAAATCAATATCTTTGACATGAATTTTGGTGCAAATGTACATGATTACTTATAGAAAAGATATAGATAGCAAAGGAGAAATTGGGTTAAAGTAGAGAGACTGTGAAATTGTAAATTTTTATAGATATTGCCAAAATTATATCACAAAAATGCTCTACTGATTCATATTCCCAAGAATTAAAGTATGTAAATACACTATACTCAGACAGGCATATCATTTTATCAATCTTTTAAATTTCAGTTGAATTTTGGGATGAACAATATTGTCCTACTGTTATTTTTTAATAGACTTTAGTTTTTTAGAGCAGTTTTAGTTTACAGATAAATTGTGCAGGAAGTCCAGAGAGTTCCCATATACCTCCCTCCCTCCTGCACACTGTTCTCCTGTTATCAACATCTTGCATTCCTGTGGTACATTTGTTACAGATGATGAACTAATATTGATACATTATTATTAACTAAAGCCCATAGTTTACATTAGGGTTCACAGTTTGTGTTGTATAGTCCTATGGGTTTTGATAAACAAATAATGTTGTATATCCAGTATCATTCAGAATAGTTCCACTGCCCTAAAAATGCCTTGTACTCCACCTATTCATTCCTCCTCCATACTGTTATTTTAATTTGTATTTCCCTGCTTTCTAATTAAGTTGAGTCGAAAAATAACTTAATCCTTCACTCATACAAAGCTAGATTTCTGCAGTGATGTCTTGAGTACCAAGACTTCTCTGGGCATGATTTAAAATTTTGGAGGCAAAGATTTGATCAACATGACCAGGTTCCAGGGAAAGGGTTGAGTCAGATCACCCTCTGCTAGTGAGGAGCATCAGGAGGACCCAGGGGAAGAGTAATTTCCAGAGTCTATGAGACAGAACATGTACAAGACCAAGTCCAGAGAGCCCAGAGTAGATCAAGATTTACATCTAGCATCTTAGGCCCTCCCAAGAGTCGGATTTAGGACCTCAGTGAGGACCCTGAGTGAGAGCACCCATCCATCATAGGGCCTGAACCTGCTACCGCAGAATTCACTTTGGGAGACCATAGGTAGGTCTGGCCAGATAGAAAGATCGTCACTACCCCCTAATGCATGTCAGGGATACACAGGCCTTACTGTGAGGAGATAGGGCCCAGTTTAAGAGAGAGAGGGGCCCCAGGCCCTACCTGGTGTCTAAGTGAAGACCCTGAGTCAGGACTAAGGGATCCATCTACCCCTAAATGGAGGGAACAAGGCAGAGTCTAACCCTGCACCTGCTTTCAGCCCTTGTAGGCCCAGGGGGTGCTATCAGGCTGTGGCCCCCTCACTTCTGTACATCAGGTCGAAGGGAGGGGAGATTCTTGGTCTGTAGGTGCAGCCACTGGTCTGCAGAAGGAAGGAGTCCCAACCCCTACATGGAGCCAAGTGAGGACCCTGAGTGAGGACTGAGGTCTCCAAGGAACCCAGTATAGAAAGGGCCCCACTGCACTGTCAGCACTGGGGATCTACACCCTGTCTAGGGTGGAGGGCTGCCCCCTTCCTTCCTCCTAGACGGTCCCTGGGACTCTGAGGTATTAAGTTCAGAGTAGCAGAGGGGAGGGGGCCCAAGCCCTGCCAACCTTTGGTACGTTGGCCATGAAAGTGGACTGCGAAGACACCCTACTACTCCAATACAGAGGGCCTCCACTGCTAGCCCCTGCTGTCAGCCCAGTAAGCCCCAGGCAGGGGTGGCAAGCTGCAGCCTGAGCCTCACCCTAACTTCCTCCGCAGGGTTCTTGGGACAGGCTGAGCAGGAAATCAGGAGCCTTCTGCGTTCCTAGAACAGAGTAGTCAAAGAATCCACAGAGGTGTCCTTTATTAAAGCCAAGGAGACATCTCTCTGCTGAAGGGGCACACACCTTCTCAGCTTCCCTCCTCCAGTGGGCCCGCATCACCACTAGTAATGAGGTAGAGTAAAATATTTATTATAGGTATCTGACCTTATGTAATTATCAGACTATGAGGCAATGGTGGTTCATTGGTAGAATTCTCCCCTTCCATACTTGGTCAGTGGAGGCTTGGTCTGATCCACAGCAGCTAACAACAACAACAAATCATCAGACTAATTTAAACTGTTTCTTCTGTGTTTGGTGTTGAGCTTGGAGTCACAGGGCAGCAGGTCATGAAAGAAATATGGTTGTAAAGTGAGGAGAGCAGAACACTGGAAACTGCAAAGAACAAATTGGATCCTGCGTCTCTCTCATTGGAACCCACATTGGCCTCTCCCTGTGTCCAAGCCTTTGACCTCACTGCCATGGGTGACCTGCAGGAGGAGCTGTTGCTCTTGCCATAGATCTGCACTTGCTTCTAGTTTAGGGTCTGGAGAAGCGGAAGGAAGAGATTCAGTGAGAGCCAGAGAATCTGCGTGCTCCACTGCTGCCCCCACCAGCAAATGAACCAGTAGATCTGCACAAACGTGTAAGATTTTGTGATGAGAGCCATTTTAATTTGCAGAGAAAAGACCTACAAGATTCCAGCATGAAAAAAAATGCAACATTAAAGAGCTGCTTAGGAAATTTCTCAGTGGGCCAATCACAGGAGGTGTATTTTACAACAAATGGCATTATTAGCATTTAAATATTTCAAGGCACTGAAAACTGATTCTTCGGAACAAGACAGCTGTGATAGTTCAAAAAATTACCAACAAAGTTTATGTACATTTTGAAAAGTAGTCATGGCTTTGGATTTGGATACTAGCAGCAAGCCACGGACTAGTGGAAATATAATGGACCAGGGTATCAGAAACCTGCATTCTAGTACTATCTTCGTGATTTAATTTTTGACTTCATTTTCATGAACTCTTAATTGTGGGATGGATGGTCCTTGAGATCCTTTCCGATGATCCCATTCTGATTCTGTGCCCTAGCACTGTGTATTCTTAGGGACACTGTTGGAATCTTCGAGAATCTCAGAATTCAACTTAGTGAATTTTAAAATCTGGGAGTAGATTGGATACCAGGAGGATTTGGTTAGAAAAGGAAGGTATCGTTTCTTCATCTCACACAGCCAGGTGGCAGTGTTGTCTCTTGGAAGATAGTCATCAGAGGTTTGTAGGTTTGGGACTGAGTTTAGGGTTCGACCCTTGGCATTTATTTGATCATTCAGCCGAATCCCATCTACCTGTGCCTCATTTCTCCCCAGCAATGTCACTGGAGCAGCAACACAGGCCTGATTCCTTACTTTTTTCAAGTATCTCTATTTTATTTTATTTTTTAAACACTTCTCTGATTCCTGGAGGGAAAATACTTGCCCGAAGGAAAGACTATATGAAAAAGAATTAAAACAGAGTTCCCGAATGTTTTTTCTGTGGAAAGACTCATTATCAAGGAAGCACTGGTAGTGGCATTGCAACAGATTCTATGAAAATTCATGTGAAACCTACAGAAAGAGAGAATGCCAAAAGTAGTTTAGTTGAATCCATGTGACTGCAGGGTAATTAGTGAAATCCAGATTAAACAGAGACTTGCTAGGCAGCAGGGTGATTTGACTAACAGCCTGGGAAGGTGCAAAATAAGTGGGTAATGAAGTGGAACTGAGTATAAAGTGCAAGATTGCTCCCGGGATCATACAGAAATCCATTATTTAGACAGATGCTGAATCCTGTGGACAAGAGATCTTTAAAACTGGAAATATTGTAGCTCTCTCATCTGATTCCGTTCCATGCCTCCATGGACCAAGGATTGAAGGGTAGCATTAGAGAGGGGAATACTTAAGGAAACTCTTTCCAGGTCTAATCTGGTACCTGTCATTGAAGGTGGAGGATGTGTTCTGTGTTACTCTAAGACTTTGTCACACATCATCTTATCTGACCCTTATAAATACACACACACACACCTCTGTCTGAAGCAGGAAAAACAGTTATCACTCTCACTTTTTCATAGGTGATATAACTTGAAGCTCCAAGATGTGAAATGTTAGATTTGGATGCATATATTGACTGTATGTAAAGACAAGTGTTTATTCATTAGTGATGTCTATAGAAGTTGCCAGTTATCCATACTCAGGCTGTAGTTGAAAACTCCTCTCTTTAATTTTTCTCAGGCAGAGTGGAAAGATCCATGTACAAATTACTGGGCAAACCATCAGCTTCACGGATGGCATGAGCACATTTTTGTCCAGGTGAATTTCTCAAACAACACCCACTACTTATTAAAAATGAGAAGTTTCATTCTAACAGGAAGAATTAACTTAGGCCTGAGGGAAATAGGCATCTGCCTACGTGACAAGATTCAGGAAGCATCCAAATGTCTTCTTGCTCTGCCCTGATACAAATCCAAATAGATCTCTGTCCCTCCTATTGATGTTCTCCCAATCAGGAGAGTACACACAGGACAAAAGGTCCTTATAGCTCAGAATGAGGGGTGCTTGACCAAGTGGACACGAGTGGAACGTTTGGCAAAAGGAGACGGTAAAAAGACAGAAAGCAAATTTCAAGCTTTGAGATTTCAAACATAAACAGAGTCTAGTTCAACTTCCTCGTGAGGAATTAGCAAGTAAGAAAAAAGCATCTTTATACATCTAAGGATTCTTTTGTAAAGACAATAATGATAGTTGTGGATATTTGTTGACTACTTACTATTTAACAGGCACTGTGCTAAGCCTTTAGCATACGTTATCTCCTTTAATTCTCCCCCACAACCCTACACAGCAGTTAATTATTAACTACATTTTAATGGTGAAAAAGGTTAAGGATTGGAGAGTTTAAGGAAACTGCTAAAAGTTAAAAAACTAGTAAGTAGCTGAAAAGCCATTAAAAACCAAACCCAGCTAGGAGCCCTAATACATGGCATAAACACAATACAAACCATAAGTAACAATGCACAAGCACCAGAAGAGAGACTAGATAAACGGGAGATCCTAAAAATCAAACACTTATGCTCATCAAAAGACTTCACCAAAAGAGTAAAAAGACAACCTACAGACTGGGAAAAAATTTTTGGCTACGACAAATCTGATCAACATCTAATCTCTAAAATCTACAAGATACTGCAAAACCTCAACAGCAAAAAGACAAATAACCCAATTAAAAAATGGGCAAATGATATGAACAGGTACTTCACCAAAGAAGATATTCAGGTGGCTAACAGACACATGAAGAAATGCTCACGATCATTAGCAATTAGAGAAATGCAGATCAAAACTACAATGAGATATAATCTCACCCCAACAAGGCTAGCATTAATCCAAAAAACACAAAATAATAAATACTGGAGAGGTTGTGGAGAGACTGGAACACTTATACACTGTTGGTGGGAATGTAAAATGGTACAACCACTTTGAAAATTGATTTGGCACTTCCTTAAAAAGCTAGAAATAGGAGTACCATACGATCCAGCGATTCCGCTCCTTGGAATATATCCTAGAGAAATAAGAGCCGTCACACGAATAGATATATGCACACCCATGTTCATTGCAGCACTGTTCACAATAGCAAAAAGATGGAAACAACCTAGGTGCCCACTGATGGACGAATGGATAAACAAATTATGGTATATCCACACAATGGAATACTACACAATGATAAAGAACAACGACGAAGCTGTGAAACATCTTACAACATGGAGAAATCTGGAGGGCATTATGCTGAGTGAATTTAGTCAGTCACAGAAGGACAAATATTTTATAAGACCACTATTCTAAGAACTCAAGAAAAGGTTTAAACACAGAAGAAAACATTCTTTGATGGTTATGAGGGTAGGGAGGGAGGGTGAGGGTTATTTACTAACTAGATAGTAGATAAGAATTATCTTAGGTGAAGGGAAGGACAGCACACACTACAGGGGAAGTCAGCACAACTGGACTAAACCAAAGCTAAGAAGTTTCCTGAATACAGTCAAACACGTTGAGAGACGGAGTAGCAGGGGTAGAGGTCTGGGGACCATGCTTTCAGGGGACATCTAGGTCAATTGGCATAACAAAACTTATTAAGAAAATGTTCTACATCCTACTTTGGTGAGTGGCGTCTGGGGTCTTAAAAGCTTCCAAGTGGCCATGCATCAATTGGTCCGATCCACCTGGAGTAAACAAGAATGAAGAAAACCAAAGACACAAGGAAAGTATTAGCCCAAGAGACAGAAAGTGCCACATAAACCAGGACTTCATCAGCCTGAGACCAGAAAAACCAGATGGTGCCTGGCTACCACCAGTGACTGCCCTGACAGGGAACACAACAGAGAGTCCCTGATGGAGCAGGAGAAAGGTGGGGTGCAGAACTCAAATACTAGTAAGAAGACCAGACTTAATGGTTTGACTGAGACTGGAGGAACCCTGGAAAGCATGGCCCCTGGATTCTCTATCAGCCCAAAGCTAAAACAATTTCCGAGGCCAACTCTTCAGACAGGGATTGGACTGGACTGTGGGGCATGAAGTGATACTCACGAGGAGTGTGCCTCTTAGCTCAAGTAGATACAAGAGACTAAATGGGCAGCTTCTGTCCAGAGGTGAGATGGGAAGGCAGAGAGGGTTAGGAGCTGGTTGAATGGACATGGGAAATCAGGGGTGGAAAGGAGGAGTGTGCTGTCACAGTATGGGGAGAGCAATTAGAGTCACATAACAATGTATGTATAAATTTTTGTATGGGAAAAAAAAAACATTGCTGTTGAGTCGATTGCGACTCATAGCGACCCTATAGGACAGAGTAGAACTGCCCCGCAGGGTTTCCAAAGAGCAGCTGGTGCATTCAAACTGCTGACCTTCTGGTTAGCAGCTGAGCTCTTAACCACTATGCTACCAGCACTCCATTTATGCTGAAGATGCTTATAATTAAAAGTATACTTAATCTTTGTGGTTAGGCTCTGGCTTTTTATCTTATTTAGAAGTTTAAGTTTCTCCTAAAAGAGTTAAGTTAGCTTCTGTCATCAAAATATGCTAAGTAAAAACTATTCAATTCAAGCCTTTCATCCCTGAACTTAAGGGTGTCTATCATTGGACTCTCTCTAAGAGTTGCAGCCTCTGAGACCACATCGACATGCTCTGTTTCTCATCCGTCCAAATCTTTCTGTGGTTTCTGGCCAGTCTCAGCCTTATCCCTGCCCTGGTTTCTATTCATGGGGAATTTAGCCCCTCATTTCCTCTCAGGGCTCTTCTCAGATAGCAATGGGTGCATAATTACAATCAGTCTACCACAAGTGCTTTTGTTGCTTTTTTTGGAGACCACTCTCCCAAGCCTACCACAATATTTCATAGTGTAGAAGATGTCCCTTCCAGCTTACCATTCTCTACTCAGCTCCTGCTTCTAGTGGTACCTCACTCCAACTCTTTGGGTTTCACTTAGCCCTGATAGACAGACCTTTGCTGGGGGTGGAGGGAGAAGGTCCTTTAAAAATATTCCAAGTCCAATTCCCTTTTGTGTGGTCCCCTCTAGTCCATGGGACATTTGCCTTTTTGCCTCACCATCAATGGAAGTATAACTTTAAACACTGGAGCCCTCTTTTCCCATCTAAGGATAGATACCCTCATTATCTCATCTTTACACTTTTTCAGATAAAATTTATTGCTCAAACTCCAGGGAACACATTTCAAGCTTCTCTGAGTAGTCAATAACAAACCCCTCTTCCTTGGCATGAGTTGTGGAGATGAAAATAGGAGAAATTCCAATGGGGAGAGAGAAATGCCCAGCACACCATCAACTCTCTCCTATGAAATTACCACTGATAATTTTTCTTGGAAGAAGTACAGCCAGAATGCTCCTTAGAAGCGAGGATGGCAAGACTTTGTGTCATGTCCTTTGGACATGTTATCAGGAGGGACTAGTCCTGGAGAGGGGCACCATGCTAGGTAAAGGAGAGGGTCAATGAAAAAGAGGAAGACCTTCAATGAGATGGATTGACACAGTGGCTGCAATAATGGGCTCCAACATAGCAATGCTTGTGAGGATGGCGCAGGGCCAGGCAGCGTTTCATTCTGTTGTACATGGGGTTGCTATGGGTCAGAACCGACTCGATGGTGCCTAACAACAACAATTTTTCTCCCTTAGCACTCTCATGTCTTATACATCTTTGAGGTGGGAGATCAGCTACTAAGGTCCATAGATTGTTTTTTGCCCTCATTCCCCCAGCAAGTTCTATATAGGGGATTTGTTCTCAGATGCAAAATATTAAGGCAGGAAATTTCCCATCTAATATCTGGTTGCATAAATTTAGAAATTGAGTAGTTGGAGTTGGGAAAGATCTTAATATGGTTCAAGGACCTGGAGACCTTTGATTTATAGGGAAGAGTCAAAGAGGATGTGAAATTTGTCTTCTGGAATTTGAACAGCTGTCTAGTCAAAAGAGAGAGGTCAAGGACTGTGTCTTATTCATCTTTGCATTCTGGCACCTACCTCAGTCTCTGGCAGAGCTGCACTACAATATTTGTTAATTAAACTGATCTGAATTAAACGATTTCTATAAAGCTTCAGAGAGCAAAACTTGGATCAAAAAATAAAAGTCACAGGGAGGTAATTTCTAGTTAAGCAGAAGTCAAAGCTTCCCATGAATTACAGCTTTACAAAATGGGCTTCTTAGAGAAACAGTAAGATACTGCACCTGTTTAAGCAGAAGGAGTCTGGCCATCTGTGAGCAATACTGTAAAAAATAGTTCTTATATTAAATGGAAAGAAAGTGTAAATTATAAATTATAAATAATTTTCCTCTCAGCCAGCTCTAAGATCCTGTCGTTTTTCTATATGCACTTTATAGAAGTACATATAGAATAACTACAGGATGTTAAAGTTATATTTTTTAATACAAATAGGCTTGCTTGTAGGTCACATGTGTTATATAAAATTAAAATTTTATCTGTAATTTTCCAAGGACAATTTCTAGCATTTTGATCACACGCACTTAATCATGGAAACCTACTTATTTTCTCATAATTATTAGGGAAGGAGGTCTCTGAAGCAGTGGCGGTATATGTGTCTCGAAATGCTTTGAATGAAGTCTGCTTTGTGAATATTTGCCTCATGCCCGGTTTCTACCGGTGCATCAAAATGGTAAATGGGGTTTGGAAGTTTCTGCCAAATTAATATGACCATTTCATTTCCTCTTGTGCTGATTTGTTTTTTCACAACCACTTTCATTTTCTGAAGCTTTACAGACTCAACGTATTACCTCAAAAGACCACTTGATAAAGTACTTTTTATTATTTACGCTTAGCAAGTAGTGCATCAAAATTTACGTAAGTTTGATATCAAACTTCAGCTAATATTTGTTTTTATCCAAAAGTGGGTGCACTGAATAAGAAGTTCCAGGGAAAGGTAATAATTGATTGCAGTGTTTGTGATATTATTATTAAGCTGCATAAGGATTAAAATATGCCTTCAGTATGCTCCAGCAAACGCTCCTCCTTTTCAGTAATGATCAAAAATATTACAAGTTTATACATGTAAAATTCCAAATTCAAATCACACACAAAGTGATTACTGAGACTCTAGTATGCTTGCCTTTTCATTTCATATTCTGCAGCATCTTCAAGGTCCCCACCAAAGTCTACTTCCTCCATGAAAGCATCCCAGATACACCCAGTTCTCAAAGATGAAGATCCTGTTCTAATATCTATTCTTTTGACAGTTTGTCCACAGTTAGCAGTTATTGAATCATAATTAAATAAAATAATTAATTAATAATACCTTGTACTCTAGCTAAACTATACGGTGTATTGCTTTTTTCTCTAATCGTTTCATGTAAATCATCAGTGCATGAGGGTGGGGAGGGGGTAGGTAAGATGGATGTCGCTCCTAAGAATTGAGATATAAGAAAAGCCTAGGTGTTCTGCTTTGATATGAATCATTCCAGAATGTTTAAGAATTATTAACAAAACAGGAACACATTTTACTTATCTGACCAAGTATGCAAAGCAGCAAGAACCATTTCTAGGCAATAATTTGATCTAGGGACACACTGAGGCAAGTGTCGTTGCTGAATTGTACAATCATTTGTGTTCTCTCTGCAGTTTTGCTTCTCCTGTCTCCCAGCAGCAGCTCTCATTACAGAGCAAGTATCTTGGAGATTGGATGGAGTGAAACATTTTCCTTCATTACCATACTCCGTGTAATCACTCTCCGTGAGTAATTCCTGTCCCCAGGATTCTGCATCTCAGTGTTCTCGGTCGTCACTCACATATTCACTATATTTTCGCCCATACTGATTGTGACTTATTTATTATCAGTATTTGTTGGACGTGTCCCTCTTATTCTTCCTAATTTCTAGTCGTCTTTTGTTTTCTTTAGTGCTCTCTACCCATCTCTGTTTTCACAGAGTTTCTTTTGAGCTCATAGCTTATTGGATTTCTTTTCTCATGAGTCATTCCAATTTTTTCCCTAGAGGCGTCACAGAGTTCTTACACAAAGTTCAGTCATTATTACAATTCTTAAAACTTGTCAACATGTAAATCAGTAAATAAATATCCAAGTACCCATATAAATTGTTTGATTTAGTTAATATCCAGAATTACATTCAATTCATATGAATAATAACCAATGGGTCCCTGGGTGGCGCTAATGGTTTGCTCTTGGCTACTAACCAAAAGGTTGGAGGTTCAGATCCATTCAGTGGTGCTGCAGAAGAAAGGCCTGGCTTTGATGAGCAGGGTCTGGAGTCTTAAAATCTTGTGAGTGGCCATCTAAGATACTCCACTGGTCTCACCTCGTCTGGCACAAGGGAGAAAGAGGAAAACCAAAGACACAAGGAAAAGATTAGTCCAAAGGACTAATGAACCTCAACTACCACAGCCTCCACCAGAGCGAGTCTAGCATAGCTAGATGGTGCCCGGCTACCACCACCAACTGCTGTGACAAGGATCACAATAGAGGGTCCTGGACAGAGGTGGAGAAAAATGTAGAACAAAAGCCTAACTCACACACACACACACACACACACACAGAGAGAGAACAGACTTACTGGTGTGTGACAGACTGGAGAAACTCCCAGAGTATGGCCCCTGGATACCCTTATAGCTCAGTAATGAAGTCACTCCTGAGGTTCACCGTTCAGCTAAGGATTAGACAGGCCCATAAAACAAAGTAGGATGAAATAGCCCAGGGTCAAGTACTAGAAGGCAGGAGGGGACAGGAAAGCTGGTAATGGGGATCCCAAGGCCGAAAAGGGGAGAGTGATGACATGTCGTGGGGTTGGCAACCAATTTCACAAAACAATATGTGTATTAATTGTTTAATGAGAAACTGGCTTGCTCGGTAAACCTTCATCTGAAGTACGATTGAAAAAAAAGTTAAAAAAAGATAAGAAGAAGAAAGGCCTGGTGATCTGCTTCCATAAGATTACAGCCAAGAAACTCCTGTGGAGCACACAGTTCTACTCTGAACCACATAGGGTCATCATAAGTTGGAGTCAACTCAACAGCAACGGGTTTTTTTTGGGTATCAATTCTGGGTTAGTGGACACATAGGGAATTGGTAATTTAACAAATTTTTTTTCTGTGATCACTTGGTGAGCATTAATAGAGTGGGCCCATGAAAATCAGCTACATATTGAGGGAAAAGTCCAGAATGTTTTATATAGGTCTACTATGATGATTTATTTGAAATAGTAATATTTTCTGTGTATTTTTCTCTACCCTCATATCAAATATTTGGTCAGGCTTTGTAATTTTGCCTCGTGGATTTTTACAGGACACATCTAGATAGGATGGCTAAAGTCATTGACTCTCTCTGGTTTTTGTGAATTCTTGGCCCACTAAAGGATAATTTTGCCTGCCACACAACATATATGTAGAAAGAGTGAGATAGTTTTTGAAGAGTAAAATCAAAACCAAACCCATTGCTATCCAGTTAATTTCGACTTATGGCGACCCCCTTAGAATCGCTCTATAGGGTTTTGTTAGCTGTAATCTTTACAGAAGCAGATTGCCAGGCCTTACTTCCATGGTGCCGTTGGGCGTATTGGAACCACTGTTTGTACCAGCCAGGGACCTTTGAAGAGTAAAGGGACAGTAATAACCAAAAAAGGGGTGGGGGAGGGCTACAGATGCTGATACTAATTAAATTTAATTAATCACCTCATGGGATTAGTTCTCTTGGTTTGGGAGCTTAGGGCCATTGTATTGTGGGACAACTTAGTCAATCTGGCATAATATAATTCTTAAAATTTATGTTCTACCTCCCAGTATGGTGAGTATTGTCTGGGATCTTAAAAGCTTACGAGCAGCCATCTATTGGTCTTTATTCATCTGGAACATAAGAGAAAGAAGGAAACCAAAGAATCAGAGAAGGAACTGAAATACAGGACTAATTGTCTACATGAACCACTGCCTCCTCCACTTTGTGACCAGAAGAACTAGATGGTGCCCAGCTATTACTACTGAATGTTCTGATCAGGAACATAATAGATGAATCTTGATAAAAAGGGAGAAAAATGTAGAATTGAACTTCAAATTCTTGAAGAATCCAGGCTTACCGGACCTATTGAGTCTGGAGGAATCTCTGAGACTATGGCCCTGAGTTGCTCTTCAAACCTTGAATTGAAACTATTCCCTGAAGGCACCTTTAAACTAAGTAACGGTTTAGCCCAAAGAGTAAAAATCGTCACCCTTGAGTATTGCGCTTCTTTATTAAAAAAAAAAACTATGTAAGACCAAAGGGTCAACAGCTATTTTAAAGCATAGATGAGAAGGTTGGGGGGCAGGGAAATTAAGTAAATGGAAGTGAAACAACTAGAACAGAAATAACGAGGATGTTGACACAATGTGAAGAATGTGACATTGTGTCAGTGTCAATGATCATTATGTCTAGAAACTGTGAAATGGGAGCAGGTTTTGCTGTGCATATTTTCACCAAAAATAAAATTAAATAATATTTTTTAAAAAAGTAAAGGGAAAGAGAAATCAAGATATTGAAATTTAGGGTTGAGGTTGGGAAGGAGCCAGAAGTTGAGGGTCTTGGAGAGAATAAGGACCCACACGTAACTCAGAGGCAGCCCTTCAGGTAGATGACAGTCGTCAGAGGGATGGCTTGTGATGGGCTCAGGGAGTCTGCGTCTCTCACACAGGGGCTCCCAGGCTCACCAAGTGAGTCACAAACATGACTGGGAAGCAGCAAGACTGACAGACCTGAAGAGAGTGTGTGGATTAGGCAAGAGAGCAGCTTAGTGGTAGCCAGGGAAAACAGAAACTGACTGGCAGAGGGGCCTGCCAGGTGCTTTGATGTTAAGTATCTCTGGGGTACAAGGTAGCCTTAATAAAAGCTAAAACTGCATTTCCCGCCAGCTTGGTGGGATGGAGCTAGGATTTAGATTCAAATTTAATTTTGTTTAAATAAACAAAAAAATAGTATTTCTTGCACATCTGAGCTTGTGGAATAAGATTCCTACCCAATACACATGGAGATTTATCTGAAATTGTTAAGACTCCTCATGCTGCGTGTATCTTCATTACGGACTGATTGTAATCCTGATTTTCTACAAGTAGCTTCCAAGACAGCTGTGTTCAGCAGCATCAAGCTGGCAAAAGGAGAAAAGTATAGAAGACACCAAGCATAAGGTATGTATGCATTGGCTTGCAAGTGGCATATACCACTTCTGCTCACATCTCATTGGCTTGAACGCCATTGCATGGCCACACCCAACTGCAAGGTAAGAAGTCATACTTAGTGGTGCATTCTAGCTGTGTGCGCAGAAAGAAGACGACACCAATATGTGAACAGACAGCAAGTTTCTTTCAGGGTTAACCCTTCTGATCACTAAATATTCATTTTGCCGTTCTTCCCACATGTGGAACAAATTCACTCCCTCCTCAAGTAAGACAATGCAAAGCCCAACGCAGCCATTGCATCCAGCTTAAAATCCAGGATCTTTGGGTGATCTTCTCCATAAGATCCAGATGCTTCTTTTCATGGTCTGAAGATATACATTGGACATGCAATGATGAATCAAGGACAGAATAAATGCCATAAAAACTTTCATTTAGAACAGATAAGAATGGAAAACAGCCAGCAATCACTTATCTATAGCAATTATGAAATTCTGCTGGGGTAGAGAACATTTTGTGACTGGACTATGGTTCTCTAGGAAAAACTCCCTTGTGCAGGTCTACTGATTGAATTTCCATATCAAATTCTTACAAAACACACTTACATCAAGCTTCATTTATAATTTTCAGTTTTTGTCTCTAAAAGAGGAATGAGAAATTGCAGATATTTGGAAAGCCATTGGAGTGCAGAATCCCCCCATATTTTTATGACTTTTTCAAACTTTTACACTTGTCTTGCTCTCATCTAATTTAACAGTTATTTATATTTTATCAACTCCCCTTGGACGTTTTTAAAATATTAAATTTAATTTTAATAGAAACAACACTCTTTATATTCATGTTTCTTTATATATAATATGTAAAGTATGGGACTATAATAATAAGAAAAATGGGCTTAAATAGATTTGCTTATTAACACAGTAGATTCTTAGTAAACATATAACTCAAACGATGGGAAGAGAGAAATTCAGGGCATTCTAGAAATACCTTCTAGATAGGCGTGTTCAATCTACTCTGGGAGTCAGTCCAAGTCCTTAACAGAGGGAACGCAGAGCTTCAGTTAATAGGGAGAGTAGCTCTACTGCATCTCTCGTGCTGTGAGATGAACTCCTGGTGACATTAAACATTGGAAACAGTTTTTTATTCTTCTTGCCTAATTCCATACTAGGCAATTGGCATTCTGATATCTTGGCATCCAGCATAGCATGTCTACGGGGTGAAAATGGGTGTGTCAGACTGGCTTCAGTATGTGATCTCCTTGACAGTTTGAGTTCTCATTATAAATTAGCTTTATGATTTTTTGTGTTGGCTCTGTGAGTTTTTGTCAACATCTGAATACAGCTAGCTCTTAGACACTGTGGTGAGTTAAAATATAAATGTAAATTCTTTGACTCTCTTCTCATAAAGAGGTGGAGCCTATGTGCCCTCCAGTTGAAACTGGGCAGGCTTTTGTCACTGCTTTGACAAATAGAATACAGTGGAAGAGACTCTGGTGATTTAGAAAAGACTTCTGCCAGTTTATCCTAGGACACTCATCTTAGAAGCCCTGACTAACCAAGTAAGAATTCTGGCCACCAGATTGGAGAGACCACGTGAAGAGGGCCTGAGAGACTATGTGAAGAGAGAGAAATGCCCTTTGCTACTCCAGACCCTACTTCCTCACCCTCTTCTTGCTTTAGCCCCCAACTGACTGTAGCCCCATGAGAGACCCTGAGAAAGAAACACTCAGCTGAGCTGTTTCCCAATTCTGGTGCACAGAAACTGTGAGAGATAATAAATGACTATTGTTCGTTTAAGCCACTAAGCTTTCGGGTGATTGGCTAGGCAGAAATAGGTAACCAGAAGAAACACTGAAGAGGTTGGATTTGGAGGCATAGGATGAAGAGGGCCAGGCATTGGGCAATGATGAAACTGCCAAATCATTTCCATTGTGTGAGACCTCCTGGTGGCCAGCCAGCCATTTAGCTTCAACCATTTGGCTGTGTCGTGTCTTTTCCTTTCTAAAGGAGCCCTGGTGGCACAGTGGTTAAGTGTTCGGCTGCTAATCAAAAGTTTGGCAGTTTGAATTCACCAGCCACTCCTTGGAAACTCTATGGGGCAGTTCTACTCTGTCCTATAGGGTCGCTATGGGTCAGGATCGACTTGATGGCAATGGGCTGGTTTGTGTGTGTGTGTGTGTGTGTGTGTGTGTGTGTGTGTGTGTGTCCTTTCTAAACTTGACTTCAGCTAGAAATTCCATATGGACAGTGAAATTGATGGTGGGCACCTACAGAAGCCATGTAATTAATGCTAACTGATCAATGAAGGGTCTCAAGAAAGCAACCATGCAGTTTGAAAACCAGTGCCCCCAGAGTCTTGGACTTTACCAAAACCACTGAGAGGAATATCGCTAGAAGTCACATGTTGGAATATTAATAACTAAAATTTATGGAGCACTTATGTGCCAAACATTGTTCCAAGTATTAACACGTGTGATTCTTACCATACCTCTATGAGGTAGGTGCCATTATTATCCCCATTTTGCAGATGAGGAAACTGAGGCACAGAGAGGTGAGGTTACCTTACTTTCCCAAGATCAACCTTGAGTAAGAGGCTAAGTGAGGAATGGAGTGCAAGCTGTCGGGGTCCAAAGTCAATTCTGTTATCTATTACTCTACTGCTCCTGAATAGTGCCAGTAAAACATGTTGCCTGGGGTAGTAGAACATCAAAGTTCTGTAACCTTGTGGCCTTGACTGAATTGCCCTAGCCTTTCTAGTTTGTTTGTTTTTTTGTTTTTTTTTGTTTTTTCGCCAATGGGGAAGGAATGGCTCAATTCCCAGCTCTAAAGTGAAAGTATTGATGGTTGTTTCTACGCGAGTAGCATGGTAAAGGGTAAAGAACACAAGTTTTGGAGTCAAGGTTTGAATAAGACCTCAGTCTTCTTACGATTGTGTGATCTTGGACAGGCTACACAACTCTTCCGAAATATACTTTTTTTTTTTTTTAGTTTAAAAGATGGAGATAATACTCACCTTTCAGAGTTGCTTTCAGGATTAAATTCGGTAAAGCTACTAAGAGAGACTTACTTTTGGTACCAGGCATATTGCAGGTACTCAGTCACTGGTGGCTATTATTGCTTAGTCATCTAATTTTGGATGGTAGTAAATGCCCAACTTTCTCCAGCTGATAAAGTAAACCACAAGATGGAGTGATAAATCGAACGAAAGTTCTACTGGAACAGGATTCAGTCGAATTGAGATCTGCCCGATGGATCTTTCACTAGTCTATAGTGGACATGCACATATTCAGCTTTCAAGAAGTCAATTCTAGATCCTTTTCAAAATAACAGAGAGAGAGAAATAACAATTTCAATGTGTAGACAGTTTCAGCTATCTTAAGCCTTGGCATTAGAATAAAATGGGGCAGGTGAATCTTCTGTTCTTGTAGTCTCTGTTCCCAGTAACTCTGACAGTTGAGAGTATCTTGTCTCACTGAATGTGGTTCTATTATTTTTTAAAATACTTTTTTTTTTTTTTTTACCAAACATGAGCCTGTAGCATAAGAAAACTGTTTTATCTGGTGCTCAGCTAAAGAAACAGTAATCTATGCCAACACCGGAGGACAAAATAGTGTTGGATTCACTATACTGCCAAATAATACCAGAATGGTCTTCAATGGGGTGTCTTCCCTAAGAATTTTTTGAGGACAATATTTACTATAGTTTATTTTTATTGTATGTATTTATGTTGTGATGCCACTATATTCCCAACATGATTTACTTATTTATTTATTTTTAAGGGTTAGGACTTCAACATAGTTTTAAATAATTTATTTTATTTTGTTATTGTTGTTGAGAATATACGCAGCAGAACATATGCCAATTTAACAGTTTCCACATGAACAATTAGGTGACATTGATTACATTCTTCGAGTTGTGTAACCATTCTCACCCTCCTTTTCTGAGTTTTTCCTCCCCCATTAACATAAACTCACTGCCCCCTAACCTTCCTATCTAATCTTTGGATCAATGTGATTTATTTATTGGTTTTTGCTCACTGAAGTCCTTTCCTTTCTTGAAAGAACAAAGAAACTTCAGTCACAAAACACGTGGGGCATGGCTAGAAAACCACCCTGGCATTCAAACTTCTGCGTGATAAAATACATTAATAAGTGAATTTGTTCCAAAATTGCCATTTTGTAATTCTATCTCACCTCTAAACATTTTAAGAGAAACCATCTTTTCACAGTGCTGCAAATTCTTCAACTAATGGTATAAGTTTTAGATGGGAACAAATTGTCCCAGCTTTTCATTCAGACAGTGTAATATTGACTATATCCCTGACTCCACTAATGTTTATTATTGTAAGCAACCTTATCTAAAAGGGAAGAGCAGGATTTCATGTTTTCATCATTTATTTTGTTGATGCCTGAGGTTTGGAACCATTCCAAAGCACTCTTTGTCAGCTCTCTTTGAAGTATCAAAAATATTTTCCAACGCTGCATTTTTCTTTCTGTGAGGTATACAAAATACACAGATTCACTTATATGTTTAATATTGATATACTTAGTGTTTAATCTTGTTACAGTGTCAGGCAACCCATGGACCAGGTTAATAAGAGCCTAATATATTGATATAGTCGATCTACAGCTTAGTTTTCTGAGTTATAGCATTATATAATGAAAGTTCTTTGATTTTAAACAACAGAAATAATCCCATTTTGCTGACGTTAAATAGAGTTTATGTGGAAAGCTCTCAGGGGCCGACAGGGGAACTAGGTTTTGAAATGGGTCAGAGAGAACCAAGGCTGTCTTTCAAGCTGGAAAGCAGGAACCACTAGTTTAGTCAGAGAATGTACCCTCACACACACACTCCTCTCCTGTACCCCCACCCTAGGATGGAATGAAATTCCAACCATTGTCAGTCTTTATTCTTCTACCCAAGATTTACACTGGCCTAGATTGGGTCATGTGCCCACCCCTTGGGGTGGGGAAGAACAGAGTCCCTGCTCACAGTCCACCAGACTGCATTCAATGAAGAAGTCATTCCTCAAAACAATTTGAGTGCTATCAAGGAGAGGAAGCTGATCCTGGCTGGTCAAACACAACACATTACTGCTCCGACAATAATTTTCTTTTTTAATGAATTTACATAACTTTTTGTCATTGATTTAATTTCTCCCCAAGTCATAACATGCTGAATGTTTCCTTCCATTCTCCATTGTTTTTGTTGTGGTTGGCTGCTGTCGAGTAGGCCCTGACTGATGGCAACCCCCAGTGTGTCAGAAGAGAACTGTACTCCGTAGGGCTTTCAAAGGCTGATTTTTCAGAAGTAGATCACCAGGCCTTTCTTCCAAGGTGCCTCTGGGTAGACTCAAACTTTCAACCTTTCGGTTAGCAGCTGAGCACATTAACTGTTTGCACCACCCAGGGACTCTGATCTCCATTAAAACAAAAACCAAACCCGTTGCTGTTGAGTTGATTCCAACTCATAGTCACCCTATTGAACAGAGTAGAACGGCCTCAAAGGGTTTCCAAGGCTGTAATCTTTACGGAGCAGACTGCCACATCTTTCTTCCGAGGAGCTGCTGGGTTCAAACCACTAGACTTTTTGGTTAGCAGCCAAGTGCTTAACCACTGCACCACCAGGGCTCCTTGTTCTCCATTAGTTTAAATCTTACTTGATGTAAATCCCCATGATTGGAAAAAAAATAAAATAAAATAAAAGTAGACCTGGAAGGAGTGGAGTGTCTTGCTCAGGCATCTGAGGTTAGATGGGGAGCCAAGGGGTTACCGCAAGGTCTCTTCCAGTGGAGGAAAACCACCCCACATTGCCATGTCTTCTTGGACTTGGAGAACGACATGTGGGGGACCTCTACGAGCCAGGGAGATTGCAACGTTAGAGCCTGCTGACCCTATCTAAAGGAAGCAAAGATTGTCCACCCCTGACTGCTTTTGCCTGTTGCCTACCTCCTGAGTTCTGCAAAGACTTGGAATGAGATTTTCACGGGGATGCCTGGCAGCTGCCACCATTCGAAAAGGGAGGGGATTGCATCGATAAGGAATGGGAACGATTCCACACTTTGCAGCTCAACCAAACCTCTCCCACGTTCTGAGGCGGTGAGGACACCTGAGACAGGTGCTCCAAACAGTGGGTAGAGGCAGGTGGAATTTTGTGTGTAAAGCTCTGAGGTTTTTTAGCTTTCCTCTCACGATTTTCCAATAAAAAAGTTGGGTTTGACCTCATTCTCAGATTCATTTAAAAGATAAATCATATTTATCTTTTAGGAAGGATTATCTGAGTAACCTTCCTGCTCTCCCCCACCCCATTAATGACAATAAAACAATATATCTTCCTGATGTGTTAGTGAGGAAAAAAAGCAGAGAAGAAAGATGGTTTTTCACCCCTACGGTACTCTTTGAGGTTATCAATCTTGAAAAAAAAAAAAAGTTAGGAAGTACTCTGGAGGAGTTGCAAAAAGAAATTATCTTGGTTTGACAGTTAAAATAGTTTCCTGAAGAAAGGATTATTTGGAATGGCCTTGAAAAGTGGGCAGAATTTTAACCATCAGTGGGAACTTCGGGAAGAGGGAGACAGCATAAGACTCAAAAAGCAGGAAAGTGTCTTCTTTAGAAAAATGTTGTTATCTGTTGTTTTGTGCCATTGAGTTGATTCCAACTCATGGCGACCCCATGTGTTACAGAGTAGAACTGCTCCATAGGGTTTTCTTGGCTGTAATCTTGATGGGAGCAGATCACCAGGCCTTTTCTTCTACAGTGTAGCTGGGTGGGTTTGAACTGCCAACCTTTCAGTTGCCAGCCAAACATAAATTGTTTGTGCAACCCAGGGACCTAGAAAAATGTTAGACCTTTTAAAAGACTAAAATGAACTCAACTGCAACAAATATCCTGGGGTCATCAATGTTTGTTGATTTGTGTTTTGACTTGTTTTTCATAAGTGGGTTTAGCTATCCCAAAGATAAGGCAGAAATATTTTTGATGATCTAAATGGGTGACTCATACATTTCCATGATAAAAGAAGAGACATCAATGGCTTGCTATTCCTAAAGTCCCTAAAAAATTTTTTTAAAGACCTACTTAAAGTCCTCTGATTTATATTTCAAATCATTAAATGAATACAGCTGGAATAATGGGGGGGGGGTACAAGAGACAACTTTCACTAAACCTTTTGTACATCTGCATTTTGAAGGCGAGAGGTATTTAACAATGAAAGGCCTCCCATAGGATTTTGCCTCCTCAGATTTCAACAAGTGGTCTAACCTTGGGTATATTGATATGTCTGGTCTAGTCACGCTAAGGACGTGTTTGTTAAATAAACAAATGTCCTCCATCAAAAGGAGGCTGATGGTGGTGAGAATACCATCAACACAGCATGGTCAAAATTATTCAACCTAAATGGCCTAGTGCTAGGGTTTGTCTTTCACAGATTTGCCAGTTCACTGTTAACGAGGTGCTTCTACTTTGCTCCAGGCTGTAATGAAATAGTTGGCAAAAAATTGGTGGTTCACTGCAGAGGGAAGAATAAGGAAAATAGAAGAGAAGCTTTATTTCTAGCCAAACCATAGTCAAAATGCAGTAACTGAGCATTATTGTTTAGCTGTAAAGCATAGATATGTTGAATGCTTCAGGATGGACTATCAGCTCATCCATCAGATCTTAAGCTTCTTGATGGCACGGTATTTTGCACATTACTGATACTCAATACATGTTATTTGGATTGAACTGAACTCTAGCTTACACAATCTGTACCATTTTGATGGAGGAAATACCTGGTGTGTGGGTTAGTTTTATGGTTAGCTTGGCTAGCCAGTAAACCAAAACAAATTAAACCCATTGCCATCAAGTTGATTCTCACCTCAAGTGTTACAGAGCAGAACTGCTCCATAGGGTTTCCTTGGCTGTAATCTTTATGGAAGCAGATTGCCAGGCCTTTCTTCCACAGTGCTGCAGAGTGGGTTCAAACCACCAATCTTCATTTTAGTAGTCGAGCACAAACAAACCTTTGCACCACACAGGGACCTTCTGGCTAGGCTGTAACCAAAAACAAAAAACAAAAACAAAAAACTGTTTCCATCAAGTTGATTCTGACTCCTAGTGACCCTATAGAACAGAGTAGAACTGCGCCATAGGGTTTCCAAGGACCAGCTGGTGGATTTAAACTGCCAGTTTTTTGGTTAGCAGCCATAGCTAGGCTATACTACTCAGTTATTTAATCAAACACTAATCTAGGTGTTGCTTCAAAGGTATTTTGTAGGTGTGGTTAACACATACAATCAGCTGACTTTAAGTAAAGAAGATTATGTTCATTCAATAATATATATGGCCTCATCCAATCAGTTGGAAAGTCTTAAGAGCAAAAACTCAGGTTTCCCCGAGAAGAAATTCTACCTCAAGACTACAGCATCAACTCCTGCTTGAGTTTCCAGTCTTCTGCCTGCCATACCAATTTCAGACATGCTGGCCCATACAATTGTGTGAGTCAATTCCTTAAAATACGTCTGTGTGTGTATGTGTATATATATATATATATATATATATATATATATATATATATATATATATGTATATATAACATATATATATATATATATGTATATATAACATATATATATATACACACATAAATATATATATATTATATATACCAGTCACCAATGAGTTGATTCTGAATCATGGTGACTCCATGTTTCAGAGTAGAACAGCTCCATAGGGTTTTCAGTAGCTGATTTTCTGGAATTAGATAACCAGGCCTTTTTTCTTAGGTGCCTCTGGGTGGACTTGAACTGCCAACCTTCGGTTAGCAGCTGAGCACATTAATCATTTGCACCACCCAGGGTATGGAGCCCTGGTGGTGCAATGGTTAAGAGCTCTGCTGCTAACCAAAGGGTAGGCAGTTTGAATCCACCAGCCGCTCCTTGGAAACCCTATGGGGCAGCTCTACTCTGTCCTATAGGGTCGCTATGAGTCGGAATAGACTCGACAGCAATGGGTTTAGTTTGGAGAATCTTGACTGATACGATATACCTGGTATAAATTGCTATTTTAATATATAAAGTAGCTTTATGATTTGTTAAAATTTGTTCATATCTTTGGTCCTATTAATGGAAGTTTTCTAGTCAAAAGTCTTCATATGAACTGTCAGCAGATGAGTTTATAGGATTGCCTTACCTGCATCCATGTATCATGCACTTAACTTCTACCCAGACCTCCCCGTCACCAAAAGAAAAAAAAAAAAGATTATAAGAGTATCCTCCTGTACAACCAGGCTCAAATTTCCTAGTACCATCTAATTTGTTTCTTTACCTTTCTCTGACATCAACATCTTGATGATATTAAAGACTAAGGGTTTCCATAATTTTACTTGTTATCAGCATACATTGAAACCTCAGCAGAAAAACAAATACACAGTTGAATCAGAGCAGGAAGCCTTATGCATAACTCAGAGGAACTTAAGCAAAGAGAATGTAATTTCACGCTGAGATGAAGATGATTATTGATCAGCAAATCCTTACCTATACACCAAAAAAAGAAAAAAGGTTTGAGAACAAAGACTACCCAGTCCACCCAACTGTAACTTCTTGGCATTTTGTTGGAGTGTGGATTAAATGATGACCAAGAGGAAGGCATCACCTACGTGTTTTTATACACGCCCATGTCTGTATCCCTGGAGGCTGATTTTTCTTCAAATTGTTACTTGGCATAACTTAAGATATTTTAGGCTGAAAATTCATGTCTATCGTTTTCTGCTTCCTCCTTATAAGAAAGTCAATCTATTGCTTTTACTATTCATTGAAGCTTACTAATATTAAGCAACATTTAAAAAGTAGCCCTTAATTTATGAAAATACAATTGAAAGCTGGTATACAATGGATTGTGCTTCAATTTATACTTTACTAGAACACTTTGTTAAGCTTGTCCATAAATTTTTCTGGTGCATTCTATCTAGAATAAAATTCTCCCTACCTTTGTTTCTTACTAGATCAGTCAGGGTCTACTTAGAAGACAGAATCAGCACCAGTAATTTGAACACAGAAAATCAATATAAAGAATTAATAACTAATAAAAAGGGGTTAAGTACTGAAGAAAGGATCCCTAGTGGCACAACGGTTAAGCGCTTGGCTGCTAACTGAAAGGTTGGCAGTTTGAACCCACTCAGAAGCTCTGCAGGAGAAAGAAGTAGCTGTCTGCTCCCATAAAGATTGTTATTGTTGTTGCTAGGTGTCGCTGAATTGATTTTCGACTTATAGTGACCCGATGTGACAGAGTAGAACTTCCCCATAGGGTTCTAGGCTGCAAACTGATTGCCAGGTCTTTTTTCCTGCGGAGCCACTGGGTGGGTTCAAACTGCTAACCTTTCAGTTAGTAGCCAAGTGCTTAACCTTTGTGCCACCAGGGCTCCTCTTGTAAAGACGACAGCCTAAAAAACCCTATGCGGGCAGTTCTACCCTGTCACATGGGGTTGCTATGAGTCGAAAATTGACTGGACAGCACCTAACAACAGCAACAATGAGTACTAAAAGGGGTCAAAGGAGACTAATGGGTCCAAGGGTTGCAGGTTAAAAAAAAGGCAGCTACAACCTCTAGGCTGAGGAGAGTTGACAATAAAAGAACAATAACTTAGTAGAGGATCCCCTCCCAAGACTGAGATTCAGATCTCTTCGAAGAAGGTAGAACGGGCAGCCTGCTGGTGGCAAAGAAACTTGCCAGGGGGTAGAGATCATAGCCGGTGGACCACTGACTGGGGAGATTATGGCCTCTGAGTGTGGCTCCCATACTGAATAATAAAAAAGGAGGACCAGAACCTGGAAGGAAAGTGCCTTCCTGTTGCTATTGCTTTGCAGTGTTCCTTCAACTCTCTCTATTGTTGAAACCTAACATTGTGCCAAACTGGCAAAAGAGAAGTGCTTACAGGGTGTGCCTCTGATATCACAAAGCAAAGTAAAGATCGGAGGAGTTGGGCCTGAGAGTGGAGAGACTGATAACTGGCACATTGGTATATATCATTAACCTAATTTAGATGCTCAGATTTTTTTTTTAATATGATGACCAATACAACACATTTATATGTTTTCTCTTTCATCCGCGAAATCAAGAGTAATAAACTCACATGATCCAAGAGGCCCAGAAGGTAACCCAAATAAGTAAAATAGACTAGAGATAATACAGTAGGGAGTGGTGTGGACTGCTGTGAAGTGGAGAGCACAAGCTCTGTCTCCTAAAGGTGTTCCAACTCATACATACATATCTGCAGGCCGTATGGGGAGCCAGTTTGCAACTGGTGCGTAAAGACCCCGTAATACTGTGTTGATAATTATAAAACTAGTTAGTAAATCTGTCTACTTTCTTTTTTTTTGGTATGGTCAGTGAGAACTACCATTCTCAAGTTAGTTATGGAATCACAGACTCTATCAATGATCCAGTTGATTGGAATGGATTTATCATTTGTCCATTGTTTAAATGTTTCTGGTGTAAGACCCACAAATAAATAATTCAAATTATTTAGCTAAGTATAGGTGTGAGTGGTTCTTGGTCTAATTAAAAGTAATCATTTTTATTTTGTATTGGAAAGAAAAGAAGCAAAGGAAGCAAGGTTCTTTGTATTTTAATATTCTACACGTTATGCCTAATTTGAATTAGGATATATTTTCCACGTTGGCAATTCCCTTGTTTATAATTTTAAAAGCCATGATAATAGCAGCATCAGACTCTATTACAATTACTTTGAGGAGGTAAGAAAAGAAATAACCACTTAAAGTGTTATAATTACATCAATGTTATTAAATCCTCGAAGTGTGTTTTTAAATGTCAAAATCCTAACATTAATTACCTTTCTGCAGTGAAGCATGAAATGGCTTCAAAGTCCTTAGCTAAACAAGGATTGCAACTAAATTAGTAAGGGTAAAGGCTCAACCTGAGAGCAACAAAAAATTTAGCTATGAAGAATAGAAGTGTGTTTTATAGAACAATAATCAGTTGGTATTTTCCAACTGAACCTTATTTCATGTGACTTTATTTTTTTTTTCAGTTTAAGTTATTTTAAAATATATATAATTATACGTATTTTATGTTTTATATCTTCATAAGTTTTTTGTATAAGCATGTGTACAAATCTGAAACTCTCTTTGTAAAGCCTTATTAAAAAAAAAAAAAACCAAACCCTTTGCCGTCAAGTTGATTCCGACTCATAGTGGCCCTATAGGACAGAGTAGAACTGCCCCCTTAGGGTTTCCAAGGAGCTGCTGGTGGATTTGAACTGACAAACTTTTGGTTAGCAGGTGAGCTCTTAACCACTGCACCACCAGGTCCATTTTTTTTTGTTGTTGTTGTTTGGAAAATACATTCATTGTAAGAATGGCAATATAGGAACCACAAGAGTTACTCATGGTCAGAAGCCTAAAGTAGTCTTAGGACCTGGATTAGAAAAGAGAAGGTGTGTTAGATGTATTCTATGCAGTGTCACAAATACGCTTACTTCTTAGTTTCTGCAGCCAAACTGGAGACCGTGTGCTATGGTGGTAAGAACTCAGACGCTCTCATTATGCAGGACTACTTTCAAATTCTAGCCCTGTGTTACGCTAGTGATGGGATCTTGGGAAAGATACCCAATTGCTGAGCCTTGATTTCCTCATCTGGGAAAATAATGTTTAACTTGTAGAGCTATTGGAAGAATTGAACAATACTCCATGAAAAGCACTAAAAACAGTGCTTGGCACAATAAGCATGAGCTTTTTAATGTGAAATAACATTATGGTTTTTTGCATCTATGTATTTGGAATAAAACAATGTAACAATATAGACTATTTTAGGTCTGACTTTACCTTTTTCCTACTTATTTTGTCTCTACCTTCTACTATTTGCCACCGTCCTATTTCTGTTACCTATTTTTACATTTTGTTTTCTGTAAATCGACCCGAATCTTTCTCTAATCACTTAAAGCGCTTTTTAAAATATCTGCCAGAACTTTTGATCTTCTGCTCATCCATTGCCAAAGCCTTTTTGGCCCCCAAATTCTGTAACCTACAAGAGCCCAGGTTGTCATGAGTGTCTCCCTGATGTTTTCTTTAGAATTCAAATGTGTATCTATCTATATGTGTGTGTGTATTTAAAAAAAACAACACGTTGCTGTCGAGTCAGTTCCGACTCATAGCGACCCTATAGGACAGAGTAGAACTGCCCCACGGGGTTTCCAAGGAGCGCAGGGTGGACTCGAACTGAGGATCTTTTAATTAGCAGCCGTAGCTCTTAACCACTACGCCACCGTGTGTGTGTGTGTGTGTGTGTGTGTGTGTGTGTGTGCGCGTGTGCATGTGTGCGTGTGCGTGTGTGTGTCTAAAATTTAGTTAGTTTTTTGCTCAGGACCATCTTGGCCCCTAGTTCATGGTTACAAAAGCAAGCTGAGGTCTTCGTAATCATAGGATGCTGGAGAGGAAAGGATCCTTGATAAAGTATGAATTATTAGTCACATTAATGACTAGAACTAGAAAAAAAAAAGTCTAGTTAGGCACTACTGACCAGTAAGAAGTCCATAAAACTAAATAAATTAATATCCTCCCGAATCTTGGAGATAATTACTGTAAAACGCTAAATGTGGCTTCCTTCTGGTGGCGCAGTGGTTAAGAGCTCAGGTGCTAACAAAGGGCAGCAGTTCAAATCCACCAGCCGCTCCTTGGAAAACCTATCGGGCAGTTCTACTCTGTCCTATAGTGTAACTATGAGTTGGAATCAACTCGACAGCAACGTTTTTTTTTTTTAAAGTTCATAGACCCAACTTACTAACTGATGTGACAATGTTTAAGTGTACAATTCTAAGGAATTTTTAAATAGCTTTATTTATTGTTGTGTTCCTATATACATATATATTCTTTTCAGAGCAGTATCTCACTCACCTTCACTTCCGTGGTTATATTTCACCATACATCATCTAACTTCAAGATGGAAATGAGTCAAAACGAAAAGAAACCAGAGCACTGCAGCACTACAGGAGGCACCGTCAACCAATGATAGAACAAGAGGTCAACAAGAGAGTGGAGCCCCTGCAGCCAACAAGACAGAATTTCTAAGGAGTTGTTTAGGTTCTGATGGCTTCTCTCCAAAGACCTTCTTCCACTTATTGCTGGACCTTCTCACCTGCTCTCCATCTCCACTTTTCCCCAGCCTCAATTGTCCAGGTTGCAGTTCTCTAACAAGATTTAGTTCCAAAAATTCTCTTCCCTTCAGTAGAAACAAATTCCTATTTCTTCAGTGCACCTCTTCACTGACAAGTATTGAAAGAAAGAAAGAAGGAAGGAAGGATAGAAGGAAAGAAGACAGGAAGAAGCAATCTAATTTAGTAATTCTTATTAAAGTGTGAACCTTTTAGTTTGTATTAGCAATTTAAAAGAAGAATATTATAAATCAAACTAATCTTTACAGATAGCGTCCGTACCTCTGAGATGCATGCACTGGAACCCCAGAATTACATTTCTTGTGTTGAATATGGACTTTCACCCATCACGTGATGAGAGAATTTTTTTATGACAGTGCCTCCTGCCAGCCAACAGTTGCATTTCAATAGTATTGCCATCTTAGTGTGCCCACTGCAGTGTTTGTGAAATATTTAAATACTTTCTCGTACTTTGCCCTTACTATTTTAAAAGAAAAACAAATTTAAAAAAAAAACAGGAAAATGAAAGAAGAGAAGGTGCAGGTCAAATCGAATATAATTGAGACACAGGTTGAAATCATCATGTATGCCAAGAAAAGACCCTCATTGGACTTACTTGTTAAGCATGGGTTCAGCTGTTTATTAAAGGAGCATTAATGAACATACGTTAGTCACTGGATGTTAAATACGGTGCTGTTGCAAGTTTCTACTCAGGCACAAAGTAAACAAGATGCCAAGTGAGGTCTGAAAATGTGATGCAGAAACTGTATAGTTTACCAGTTACAAGTTGCCAGCTAGTCGACTCTGATTCATGGTAACCCCATGTGTGTCAGAGTAAAATTGTGCTCCATAGGGTTTTCAGTAGCTGACTTTTCAGAAGCAGATTGCCAGGCCTTTCTTCTCAGTGCCTATGGGTGGACTTGAACCTCCAACCTTTCGGTTAGCAACTGAGTGCATTAACCGTTTGTACCACCCAGAAACTCCATTTGTGAAGTTTACATGATTCTTAATCCCTCACCTACATCAAAAGTATAAAAGGTTTAGAAGTTGGAAAGGAGAAAGAATTTTTCAGAGAGCTATTTGCGTGCTGAAAGTACCCCAAAGGCGGAAGGATGGAGGTAGTTCCCCTTTCAACTCAAGTCAGTAGAAGAACTTTGAGGAGAAACTTAAAGTGCTAATCCATGTCCTCTGCAATTTGGGAGACATCCTGGCTTGGTGTATGCCTCTCACCTAAAAATCTAAACAGCAAGAGACAGGCTGACTAGCTTTGATGGCAGAATGCAGAATAGGTGGGTGGGTTGGGCAGCCTACACTCTCAAAATCTGCCAAAGCAAAAAAAAAAAAAAAAAAAAAAATGAGTGTTTCCCGTTAAGAGAGGGGAAGAGAGAGAGAACACATATATGCTACTATAGGTTTATCTTACATCCTATCCAAAAGAGTTGCCTAGAAGAGTGAAAAGGCTTAGTAGAAGGAACCTGGAAAGAGTGAAAAATATCTGGGAACGGAGGAGGGAGATGTAAGACTTGAAGGATTATGGAAGTAATTCTTCAAGTTGCAAGAGAGAGGAAGAGTCACCACTAGACATCTACCAGAGGAAACCACAAGATCAGCATCAGTCACGTAAACACTCTTCTGCTCCCCTTACCTCCTCTTCCTTGATGTCTTCCAACTCTGGAGGTATCTGCAAATGTAGGTTAGGTAGCAAGATATCAAGTAGGAATAGAACTGCAAACTGGCTAAAAAGATAAAAGTCTCCAACTGTCCCACTGCAGCCAGTTAACTTGAGAAAGGTTCAGACTAGGGAAAAAATAACTATTAACCTTCAGTGGTTCTGAATAATCAATAGACTCCCTTCATTCCAAGAAGCCAGTGGATAGACATCAGGGGTTCCATCAGCTTGAATGGGGAAGAAAAGTTACCTCGTTATTTTTGTTACATCTCCTTTAATTATGAATGTAGAGAATACAACAATGTAGAATTAGCAATACCTGTGCAGAAAAAAGTTAAAATAGCAGGCCTGAGATTGCTATCCTTAGGTAGGCCTGTTTGCAAGGTTGGTCCTTGGCTGGCATCTGGGAACTTTGATTTTGGGAGTGTTCCCACTCTCACCTAACTGATAGGGGTGGCTCTTTGTGCCTAGACAGTTTGTACAAACAATGCCGAGCACCTGCTTTCCTCTGGGAGTCTGGAATTTTTGGTGCATGCTAGACTGAGGATGCTTACTTGGCCAGCCCCCAGTAAAAACCTAGGGCACTGAGTATCTAATGGGTTTCCCTGGGAAGAAACATTGCACTCATGTGGCTGCATTTCGATCCTGGGTGAAGAGTGCACTCTTTGTGACCTCTCATGGGAGGAAGAGAGTATAAGAAGGATGCACATGGCTTCTTCCAGACTCCATCTGTATCCTTTTCCTTTATCTGGCTGTCTATTCTTATTATGTCACTATAATGCAGTGGTTAAGAGCTTTGCTGCTAACCAAAAGATAGGCAGTTCGAATCCACCAGCCACTCCTTGGAAACCCTATGGGGAAGTTCTGCTCTGTCCTATAGGGTCGTTATGAGTCGGAATCAACTCAACGGAAATGGGTTTGGTTTGGTTGGTTTAATAATAAACCTTAGCATGAATACAAAGATGTGCTGAGTCCTGAGAGAACTTCTAATGAATCTCTGAACATGACAATAGTTTTGGGAACCCCTGACACACTGGTGGCAGTGGTGGGGTTTGCTAGAATGACCCTGACTCATTGAAATATCTTGTTCTTAGTTGCCATCAAGTTGACTTTGACTCATGACCACACCATGTAAAACAGAACGAAACATTGCCCAGTCCTGCACCATCTTCAGCATCCTTGATATTCTCAAGTCCATTGTTCTGGCCACTGTGTATTCTGAGTGCCTTCCAACCTAGGGGGCTCATCTCCCAGCACTGTATCAGACAATATTCTGTTGTGATCCATAGGGTTTTCACTAATTTTCACAAATAGATTGCCAGGTCTTTCTTCCAAGTCTGTCTTAGTCTGAAAACTCTGTTGAAACCTGTCCACCATGAGTGACCCTGCTGGTATTTGAAATACAGTACAACAAATTGACAGACAGGTGGTGGCATTAAAATACAGCTACAACGTTATTTGGGGAAAGGATAGAAAGGGGGCAGGGAATGATAATACCCTGGTGCCTGGGTAGCTATGGAGTCACATATGGTATGAAACAGCAGCTGAGCTGCTGCCTGTCGTGAGAGGTACAACTTACCTGTGGAATTTGAAAATGACAGATCCAACCCCAGAAGAATTGGCTTGCCAGATCCCCTAGCTGTGTTGGGCTGGGCTGGCTAAATGGAAGGGACAACAGCCCAGCCTGGGCGATGCCCTTGGTTTTTGTTTTCTCCTCCCGAACATTCCCAGAAATGGCATTTGGATGGGCCAACTACCATAAAAATTAGTTTACTGTTGCTTTCTTCTCCAAGTGGAAGGGAAAAAAGGAGCAAGACTTTTAGATAAACCAGAAGGAGAAAAGGGGGGCGGGGAGGAAGGCAAAAATACCCTCTAGCCATTTCTTCACCCTACCTGTTGCTGAAGCCTTCCACCACCTCCACCCTTACATTCCAACTGGGTCCCCCTGGTAGCTGTGATGTGAACTCTGTAAATGGTGAATTTACTGCTAGGAGTTTAAGTAAGGCTGAACGTGGAATTGTAATGAGAGAAAAAAAGGGAAATCTTTTAAATGGCTTTGTATTTTGTGACTATTGCTTCTGGGTGTATAATAAAAATTGATGTAAAATGTTATATATTTATAATTTCATAAATGCTAGAGGACTCGTCCTAATCAGATAAAGTTGAAATGAAAAAAAAAGTGTTAATGAGACACAACTCCCTTGCTTTTTGCCACCAGTGAACAGACTGGAATTTAAACTCTTAGTATTGGAAACAGAACAAGTGTCCATAACTGATGCTTTCTTGCTATGATTTTGCCTTATTGGAACCTCTGGAAAAAGGGAGACAACCTCCAGATGGAGATGTACTTTTAGAGTTTTTAAAAAGCAGCTTTTTTGTTTGCTAATGTGCTCTTGTGAAATTGGATGTCTGACCCTTACAGGCTGATGATTTCTGGGCTGATGTGCACACTTTCGAGTAGGTCAGTTTGGACTCTAAAGCTGACAAGGTAAAAAGGGCTTAGGAAAACTTTGCTGGTCGCTTGGATTTGGCACACGGCTGCCTGGCCCTGCTGTCATGGTTTTGTTGCTGCTTAAGAAAAACTGCTTGGCTTTTTTGGACTCCCAGATTCACAGATTGCCTGGACTCGACCCTAAGCTGAAAGCTGATCCTCTCTGCTCTGGGCTGTTTCAACTTCTACATGAGCTGTGCGGAACAGAAGGCAGGCACAAGCTCAATGAACAGAACTCAGTCTCTGAAGCTGTTGCAGGTTTAAGACATCCTTCTGTGGGGTCCTGAACTATGAAACCATCACTCATGCTGCCTGGGTCATCTGAATCCCTGCAAATGCCCACAGAAAAGGGCCTATTCTCTGATGGGACCATTTGAAATGGAGCTGCTGATGGCCTCTCTATTTCAAATGCAAAGAGGGAGTGCATTCCTAGCTTGTGATTCCAGCTGCAATCTGCAAGGTAAGGGAGGGCACACCACAGTGTCTGTGACCCCTCTGTCCACTCCTGACAGATCGAACTCTCGACTTTCACTCGGGATTGTGTCACTGCTGATAATTTATGACTTTCTGGATTAGTTGTAGTTTGCAACAATGGACTGATAGCCTGACTCTACTTCCCTCACCTTTCTCCTGGTACACACACCTTACTAAGGCAGTTTGATTACTAAACGCAGCTGTCCCCAGAAGGGGATCGATCTGTTCTGGGAGCTCAGCTGCTAACTGAAAGGTTGGTAGTTTGAACCCAGCCAACAGTTTTGCAAGAGAAAGACCTGGAGATCTGCTTTCATAAAGATTGTTGTTAGGTGCCGTCCAGCTGGTTCCAACTCATAGCAACCTGATGTACAAAGAACGAAACGCTGCCAGGTCCTGCGCCATCTTCACAAAATCGTTGCTATGCTTGAACCCATCGTTGCAGCCACTGTGTCAATCCATCTTGTTGAGGGTCTTCCTCTCTTTCATTGACCCTCTACCTTACCAATGATTATAGCCTAGAAAACCCTATGGTGCTTCTACTCTGTCATGTGGGGTCACTATGGGTCAGAATCGACTGGATGACACCTAACAACAGCAACAACAGTAGGCTGCTCACTGGATAAATAATCAGGATGAAAGGGGTGGGGATTATGTAAACCCATTTTGAAAAACCAGCGTTTCGCCTTGACCAATTCCTGAACATGACATACCTTTTCTGGTTAAGGTGTATACAAATGTTTTTCTTGCATACAATCCTTACAGATGCAAGGTCTGGGTAAGAAAAGAAATCATTAGGAAAAAATGTAAAATTATGATTACTAAATGGGACACACTGATTTTACAATAATGGAGAAAAGCCAATACCCCGGAACCTGGGGGCGCGCAGGGGAGCGGGGAGGACATTTTTCAGAACTGCCCTGGAAGCTCTCCCCTCTTGCTGAAGGAAACTCTCTGTGCTGCTTTTCCAAGAGGCTGCAAGAGGTTTGAATTCAAACTGACTGCTGAGCCTAGATCAAAGCTGGCCGCTCTGTCTGAGAATGAGACAGCAAGGGGTGGCCCAGCTCCAGCACTTTTCCCACAGAATACCTCTAGAAGTGGTCCATACTCATGAAGTGGATGAACTGAGGTCGTGGACAAGCAAAGCTGATTGGAACTGATGGTCTCAGGCAGTCCGTCTAAAACCAATGACTCAACTGAATTATCTGGGCTGGACTGGGAGTCCCAGGGAGGAAGTCCCCACAGTAAAGGCCACATTGGCAGCCCTGTTAACCTGACAGCTTGATTAATGTATGTTCTGCTTGGGCGTCCTAACATTGTAGACTCTTTGTTTTCAGAGAGGGCAGGGCACATGTGCCCTCTAGTATTGTACTTCTTACGAGTATACCCTGAGGTTGGCAGTTTGAACCCACCCAGGAGCACCTGGGAAGACAGGCCTTGTGATCTGTTTCAGAAAGATTATAGCCTTGAAAACCCTACAGAACAGTTCTATTCCACACACATGGGATCTCCATGAATTGGAATCAACTCGACCGCACCTAACAACTACAACATCAAGACACTACTTCAGCCCTGGAAGGCATTCAGGTCAGCTTCAACTTACTGGCCGGGGCTGTGTTGTGCCTGAATTGATGCCTCAGACCCAGTTAAAAAGGCCCATACAAAAACTTAAAGAGAAAGCCACCTGGCTTTCTAAAATAGACCTTTACGGTTAATGGTATTTGTTTTAACTGGCAAACCTAGGACCCCTAAAGTGCATAACTGAGATGAGTATTGCAGGTTGGTCTCACCCTGTTGTGTGGGGTCCTGCTGATAATAATTTTGCTGCCAAAAAAATGCCTTGGGAAACGAACAGACACTTCACCAAAGAAGACATTCAAGCGGCCAACAGACATACGAGGAAATGCTTGCGATCACTAGCCATTAGAGAAATGCAAATTAAAACCACAATGAGATACCATCTCACCCCCGGCATTACTGGCAAGGATCAAAAAAATTGGAAATAACGAACGCTGGAGAGGCTGTGTGAAGACTGGAACTCTTATACACTGCTGGTCAGAATGCAAAATGATACAACCATTTTGGAAAATGATATGGCGCTTCCTCAGAAAGCTAGAAATAGACATACCATTCGATCCAGCAATCCCACTCCTAGGAATATATCCTAGAGAAATAAGAGTCGTCACTCGAATAGACGTATGCACACCTGTGTTCATGGCAGCATTGTTCACAATAGCAAAACGATGGAAACAACCTAGATGCCATCAACAGATGAATGGATAAACAAACCATGGTACATACACACAATGGAGTACTATGCAACGAGAAAGAACAACAATGAATCTGTCAAGCATCTCATAATATGGATGAAACTGGAGGACATTATGCTCAGTGAAATCAGTCAATCACAAAAGCACAAATATTATATGAGACCTCTATTGTAAAAACCCATGAAAAAGTTCACACACAAAATGTAACAATCTTTGTTGGATACCAGGGATGGAATGGTGGGGGGGAATACTAAATAGGCACTAGATAAGTGGTATCTTGGGTGAAGGGTGAGACAGGACACAATACTGGGGAAACCAGCACAACTTGTACAAGGAAAGGTCATGGAAGCTCCATAGACATATCCAAACTCCCTGAGGGACTGAATTGCTGGGTGGAGGGCTGTGGGGACCATGGTCTCAGGGAACATCTAGCTCAATTGGCATAACACAGTTTATAAAGACAATGTTCTACATTCTACCTTGGTGAGTAGCATCTGGGGTCTTAAAAGCCTGTGAGCAGCCATCTAAGATACTCCACTGGTCTCATCCCTTTGGGAGCAAAGGAGCATGAAGAGAACAGGATACAAGGAAAAGATTAGTCTGAAGGACTAATGGACCACGGCTACCAAGGCCTCCACCAGCCTGAGTCCAGTACAGCTGGATGGTGCCCGGCTACCACCACTGACTGCTCTGACCAGGATCACAACAGAGGTTTCTGGACAGAGCTGGAGAAGGATGTAGCACAAAGTTCTAACTCACAAAAAAAAGACCAGATTTACTGGCCTAAAGGAGACTGGAGAAACCCCGAGAGTATGACCCCCAGACACCCTTTTAGCTCAGTGGTGAAGTCACTTCTGAGGTTCACCGTTCAGCCGGGGATTGGACAGCCCCATAAAACCAAATGGGACTAATGAGGCACAGCAGTCCAGGGACAAGGGCCAGAAGGCAGAAGGGGACAGGAAAGCTGGTGATAGGGAACCCAAGATTGAGTAAGGGTAGTGTTGATGTGTTGTGAGGTTGTTAACCATTGTCATAGGGCAACATGTGTACTAACTGTTAAATGAGAAACTATTTTGTTCTGTAAACCTTCATCTAAAGTGAGAATAGCAGCACAGCTGGAAGAGCGTAGTCGATGTCACTGAACTATGCATGTAGAAATTTTAGAAATGGTGTATCTTTAGCTATGTATATTTTCACCAAAAAAAAATTAAATTTGTGGGCTTTCCAGGAAGTAAATTTTTTTACTCACCCATAAGTGTGGAACCGTATAAGCTAGGTACGAGGCCAGCTTTCCTGGGTGAGCTTTGTAAGCATTGGAGAACCAATCTTTGCATCCATTGAGGAGTCATCCTTAGCTCTGTCGAAGAGAGCAGTTGATAACAGGTATCTTGCTTTGATCTGGGGGTTTTCTTACCCACAAAACCAAGTATTTGTTTTAAAGAAATCCCTGACCAAAATTAATCCACCAGCTGCTTTCAATTCACTTGAAGTTGCAAATCCTTTCTTTCCAGTTAGAAGCATGGCTGGCTTGCTGAATTTGAATTTCATAAGACACGGGTGGGTGGAGGGCCAGAGACTACCCTGTGAACTGATAACAGTTGATCTCAGTAAACTGGGGAGGCAGGGTTCAATCAATCACGTTAAGATTAGCCAATGGTTGATCTTTCATATTTGTCCCTCCCCTTCTCTTTAGAAGCCTCGTTGTATCTAGCTTCTTGAAGCCATTTGCTTTTTCTGCAATCCAAATGGTCTCCCAATATGCATATAGAATAACTGCTCAGAATAAACCTTATGTGCAGATTTCAAAAAAAAAAATGCCTGGGCTAACATTCGGGAACTTTGATTTCAGGACCATTCTTTTCTAACTGATAAGGGTGGCTCACTGTGCCTAAATTGTGCAAATAATGTGGTTTATACTGAGCACCTCCTTTTCGGCTGGGAGTCTGGAATTTTGATATATGCTAGGCAAAGGGTGACTATGTGATCAGCCTCTAGTATAAACCCTAAACTCTGAGTCTCGAAGGGCTTCCCTGAACAGAAACATCAGATACATGTTGCTGCATTTTCATTGTTGGGGGAAGAATGTGATCTGCGAGGTTCTTCATGGGAGGGAGTGAATTTAAGGTGGCCTGTACCTAGCTTCTTTCAGACTCCACCTATGTCTTTCCACACCTTATGAGCCAGCTGCATGTCCGTATTATGTCACTGTAATAAACCAAAGCTGTGAGTACAGCTATGTGCTAAGTCTCATGAGACCTTCCAGCAAATCTCTGAATGGTGATCTGGGAACCCCGACACAGTTGCCAATGGAAATCTCAGATATTTTCTGATCACATTGTAGATGTTACAGATAACTTGAAATTTCATTTATCACGGCTCTGAAATTACAGCAGATATCATATCTACCATAGATATTTTTTGTTATTTAATGTGTTAAAGAACATATATTATTCTGCCACATTTAAAGTATTTTTAATATTTAACATTTTTAATATTGTACTTCAACGTAACTCATTTCCTCTATAATCTTAAGTAGCTTATTTTCTGCATTATTTTGAGAGCTTGATTCTGAGAAGATGTCCACAGAATTCACCAGACTGACGAAGAGGTCCCTGGCACACAAAAAAATGTTTAAGAACCCCTACAATTGACTAGAGGTATTAATTACCAATGAGCAATTTATTACCCGTAAGTGAATGGACAATGCAGTGACTTAAACTTCATCTAGGGACAAGGAAGAACTAGAGCTACACGTTACATTTAAAGGGACAGCAGGAACCAAGAATAATATTGCTTTATGATTTCATGCCATGCTTGTTCAATGTGACAGTTACATGTGTAATACATCTAAAAGGTAAGATAAAACTAGGGGTTTATAATAACATTGAGGTTTCTGGGACTATAAACCCTCCTTACAGAATGTAGGAGTCCCTGGGTTGTGCAAGCAGTTAATGCACTTGGTTGCTAACCAAAAGGTTGGAGGTTTGAGTCCACCCAGAGGCACCTTGGAAGAAAGGCTTCGCGATCTACTTTTGAAAACTCACCCACTGAAAACCCTATGGGGCACAGCTGTACTCTGACATACATAGGGTCGCTGTGAGTCAGAAATGACTTGATTGCACCTGCAGGTTTATAGAATGTAAGTTTCTTATTGAATTTCCTCTATTTCAAATCCACAACCATGTACAGAAAAATTCCCAAAATAAAACTCTGAAAAATCTCATGCTTCACTGATCGTTGCCTTTATGATCACAGATTGCCATTTGACACAACATGGGTAGGGATACTTTCTTCCACACAACTAATGGAAGTGGAAACAAAGATAGAACGAAGTCCTCCCCCACTGACACTGGCCTATTGTGATATTAAATGTCATGATGCTACCTACCAAGATAACTTAATTTTTGTTTATGCTAGCTAGGATTTTAATAATTTTTAAAACCTTACTTAAGCCCGGACAGAACTCTTTTCAATCAAAGTAGTGGGTAACACATTAAAGTGCATTATAACTTCATGTTACAAATTCAAATTTTAGCAGATTCAACTGAGAGGCGATATTAAAAAAAAAAAAATTCCTTGGCCATCAAGTCAGTTCTGACTCACGGTGGCCCCATGTGTTACAGAATAGAACTGCTCCATAGGGTTTTCTGGACTGTAATCTTTATGGAAGCAGATCACCAGGACTTTCTTCTCTGGCACAGCTGGGTGGGTTCAAACTGCCAACCTTTAGGTTAGCAGCCGACAGCAAACTGTGTCACCCGGGGACCTTCAGAAAATCAACAAACTTGTAAACATAGTTTATTAGTGTAGCACCCTGCTCTTTCCGTAAACAGGTACAGAGGTATGGACCTGTTTGCAAATGTTTTCCTTCACAATGAAACAGTGTAGAACAGAGGATTTTTTAATTGTCTGTAACTAAAGTTTTTTTCTTTAATTGAATACAAAAATACTATGCATGTAAAAAGAGTAAGAAAGTTTATTGTACAATATCTTATATTCTTCTGCCCACAGCACCTTAGCCTTCATGGTGAACTACACTTGTGTGGTCAACGTGTCTTCATAACTTTGCACAGAGCATTTCCAGCATCATATCATCCATGCTCACTGTGCCAATGATGGGCCTGAAGAACAGTTCAGCAATGACATTGGCATTGATGAATCTCAGCAGGGAAAGGGCACAATTCAGTTCCACGAATCTGGCTTGGTGCCCTCTGTGCGTCATCCTGACGTGTTCATTGAGTATCTGCTGAGTTCCCCATTGAAGTCCCTGGATGTACTTCACGCAATGCAGGCCTGGCAGGTCTGGAGGAAAAAAAAAAAAAAAGAAAAAACTCTTTGTTTACAAGCAGCTCACCTTTAACGAGAGCTCATGCTTCCTGGTTAAAAGGGTTTTCTAGAGCAAGGAGAAAATGCCAAACCAATTCCAAGTGTTCAGAAGCGATGCTTTCAAGAATGAAACATCATGTAACTATTCTTATTTAGTATTCACTACTACTCTGATGCAATCGACTCGATAGCAACTGATTTTTCTTGATTTTATGTTTGTATACACTTATTTAAAATACACTGGCCGTGAGCCAACAAATGTATACTTAATTTACTATTAAATAATAATAATATTTAATGCCTAATATACTATTAAATGCCTAATACTTAATGCCTAATATACTATTCAATGCCTTATAGTTTAATGAATCTCTGCTCTAGTTCACTATCTATGCAAATATGAAGAAATTAATATTATTTCAAGAGGTAAGCACTTTAGCTTTTACTTATAGGAAACAGGCCAGTGTGCACTGACAAGAAGTTTTGCCAGATCACAAATATTTTACCATCCTTCCTCGAATTTCCTACCATCATAACCATTATCCAGCTGATGGTGGTAAACTTCACAGCCACAAACTGTAACTCACTGGTCTCATTTTAATTATTTGCCTGCAGGCTTATTTCGATTCCAGCTCATAGTGACCCCATAACTGCCTCACAGGGTTTCCAAGGATCGGCTGGTGGATTTGAACTGCCGACCTTTTGGTTAGCAGCCGAATGCTTAGCCACGGTGCCACCAGGACTCCTATTTTAATCTAGAGGCCCATAATCATTTAAAAGATAACTCTGGACACTTAGCTCACTGCACTATGATTTCTGTATTGGGGAAGGTTAACAAAAGAGAGAGTGATTCTAGTGAGCATTCTAAAAGGCTCTTTTTAAATATGTTGTTTTAAAGTAAGAGGTCTTTAAAAGCACTGTCTTACAGTCATTAAGAGGTTTTAAAGTAAACGTGAAAATATCTGATGGAAACATGATTCAAAAGTAACTTTTCTCATAGAAAATGAATTACCCTCTTGCTGTACAGTGTGATATCTAAGTGAAATTGAATGAAATACAAGAAAGATTAAGTGCATATAAGTTTTATAAAGAAGGTGGTATAAGAAGAGGCTTATTTTAAAAGTTCTTTGCTTCCACATAATAGTAATATTGTTGCAAATGTCTTTAACTTGTATTTAAATAATTACCAGTCATATCTTTCTGTTTAAATGATGTCAGTGATGATTTCAATAATTTTCCTTCCCCTTTTCTACAGAAAATCCAACAGAAAAGTATTTTGAAAGCACCATACTAATCATCACAGAGTAGCAGAACCAGCCAATGTTCTGAAAACAATAATAATATCAATAGGTGAGAATCACTCCTATTACAGGCAAATATCAGATTTGGTAAATGAAATGAGAACAAAATAAAGCAACACATCTAATCCATATTCCCATTCCGATTACCCCAGTCCAAGCATTAATATCTCCTACAGCTCAATATCCAGACTTGAGATCCAATTTCATTGTGTTTGAATTCCATCTATGAAAGTAAGAAGAGGCTTGCATGAAATTCCTCTAGTAGTCTGAAGCTCCTCTAGGGTCTAGATCTATGGTCGCTAAAACTTCATCTTGTGAACTCCACATTACTTTTCTCTGCTTTCACACCACACCCCTTCTTCACTCCCCAAAACGAGTTTTCCTGAAAGCAGGCTTGCCTTCAAAGTAAAGTTAGGAAAGAGGAAAGGCAGATAGTTGGACTCCACAGTTTAAAAAAAAAAGAATGTAGGTTTAAAGATAATAATCAGGGAATACAGACAGGACAAACAGCACAGAAGGTCACAGACTTAACGGGCATTACTTTTCCCCCAAAGCAGGTACCTTTGCATTTAAAACATACTCAGCTTTGCTGGTTAAACTCCTATTGAGAGAGGACTCTGGAGAGCAGACAGAGAATAAGGAAGATGTGTGTTGTGTGTGTGCATGTGTGTGGTGTGTGCTGTGGGAAGGGTGAGGTGAGCAAAGTATGCAAAACAGGGTCCAGGGAAAGAGGGAAACTATTGGAATGTAAACTTCTGGAAGCTGAGCCCCTGTCTCATCTTCCTATCCCAACAGAACAAGGTGAATAATAGCTGTTTAATAACACTGGCTGCAGGAGCAAGCAAACGCTGTTTTCCAAATCCTAAGAATCACCTTGGGCAGTTACTATGAATGCAGATTTGCATACCCTGAACTGGAGCTAATGAATCTGAATCTCTAGGGGAGGGACCTGGAGAAACGTCTAACAAGCCCCCAAGTGCTTCTCATGCACAGGCAAGTTTGGAAAACAATGAGACAAGCAAAAGGGTGGCCTACAATGGTCACAGACATGGGTTGAGGACTCTAGGTCCTGAAACATGAGGTCTGAATGAATTATTATCGTACCAAATGCTGCTCCAGACTCATTCCAAAAATGCTAGGCAGGAATGGCCAGGAAAAAGAGAGGTGAGGGGAGTATTGTAAGAACTATCCCAACTCAAGTTGCCCAGAAATTTCCCTCTCACTTGTGATCCTTCTAGAAGGATGCTGGTTGAAGATAACTCTAGTGTAGGAGACACCTGAGACCAGGGGTTCTCCAGATGTTCTCCCATGATTTGGTGGCATGGAGGAGGGGGGACAGAGTATCCAGCACACCATAGACAATCTGTAAGTGTGGTGCAGCAGACATCCCACTGGTCCCAGGAGACAGGACAGCTCTGCAACTCACCAGCCATTTGTTTTGGCCTCTTGGGACTTGGCTATCTAATCTGTAAAATGAGGTGGAGGTTGGAGGGCAGAGGGGGTTGATTAGGAGGTCTCTAGAGTCTCTTTAAACTCTAAAATACAGTACTCAGCCACTAGTGTGTCTCTTTCCTGCTCCTTTGCTACCCTGACATTAACCGACTTGGAAGATGGGATAGTCTGGATGCTTTCAACCATAAAAATGACCACGTGCAGGCAGACTCCTGAAATCCTTAGTGTCCTGACAGTGTCCCTAGGGGACAATCTCTCTATCGGTCCTTAACTAAAGCTTCCTTTCTTGCCATTCTTTATAGCTTTCCTCTAACAAAGAGGTTTTAGCAAATATCAAAACTGGGTTTCAGAAAGAGATGTTGCAGAATTTGCAGTGAGCAAAAACTTTTTTAAAGCTATGCTTCCGGATTTAAATGAAAACTGGAGAAAGAATAGCTATGCCCCTTGAAGGCACCAACTTTTCTCTAGTAACCAGTGTAGAGAGGGAAGTACAAACCCCTCCTCCTCTCGGCTGAGTTTTTGGCAGCAACCCACCCTCGAGTAGTGGTTCCTGCAGCCCCCCCACCCCGCTCCAACTCTGCTGAATTTGTCCTGGTTCTTCACCTGCGCCCTGACAGTCCCCTGACCCCTGAAAACTCATTAGTGCCTGAGCCTCTTGTAGGCAGTGCCCGAGGCTGTTCTGAGCGAGAAGCCAGTGCCCGAGGCCGGCGCCCTTACCCGGGTTAAAAAGCACGGTCCCCTTGAGGTAGGCGTACTCCTTGGTACTGATATCCAGGCTCCAGCACTTGGCAAGGAAGCCCTTGATGGCTTGGACCTCTGCGACCGAGGGCAGCTGCCTGGTCTCCGGCGGCGGTGCCAACAGTGGCTGTGACGTGGGTAGGGACGGTGGCACGTCGCCCTCGGTCTCCCGCCGCCTGGTGGTGAGTATCCTCTGCAGCATACTAGGCTCGGAGGTTTCCACTGTCTCGAGGTGCATGCGGTCCTGGGCCAGCTCCAGCAGGAGCAGCGGCGCCCAGCAGCTGCGCACCAGCACCAGCTGCTGGTCCAGGGGCAGCACCTGGAAGCAGGGCAAGTATTTGACGAAGCGCAGCGTTTTCAAAAGGCCGGCCGAGGCAGCCTCGCAGACCAACTGGGGGCTCTTGAGGGCCACGGGCCGCTGCGCGCCACACCAGGGGCCCCACCATGGGGTCCCTGGCAGAGACGCGGGCGGCTCCAGAGCTGCATGCGTTTGCTTCGCGCTCGTGGGAAGGTGGCAGAGCTTGCTGCCCTGGCGTCGGTGGTCGTCACCGCAGAAGCAGTAGCGGTACAGGAGCTCCATGGCCCGCCCTCCCGGCAGCCCCTCTCGGCCCCCCAGCCTCTGTGCACCGTAGGGGCGATCCCACCACGGGGCCCCCCGCAGCGCCTCGGGCGCCTCCGGAGCCACGTGTGTTTGCTTTGCGCTTGTGAGCAAGCTGTAGAGGATGCTGCCCTGGCGCGGGTGGTCTTCACCGCAGAAGCAGCAGCGGTACAGGAGCGCCACAGCCCGCCCACCCAGGAGCCCCTCTCTGCCCAGTGGCGGTTCGGCGCCGCAAGAGCAGCCCCAGCACGGGCTCCCCAGTCGAGCCTCGGGCTCCTCCGGAGCCTCATGCACTTGTTTTGCGCTTGTGAGCATGCTGTAGAGGATGCTGCCCTGGCGCGGGTGGTCGTCACCGCAGAAGCAGCAGCGATACACGAGCGCCACGGCCCGCCCGCCCAGGAGCCCCTCTCTGCTCCGCCGCTGCTCCACGCCGCACGAGCAGCCCCAGCACCGGCCCCGCAGCTGCGCCTGGGGCGCCTCCAGAGCCGGGCGGGTTTGCTTCGCGCTCATGAGCATGTTGTAGAGGATGCTGCCCTGCCACTGATTGTCGTCGCCCGCCATGGCCCGCGGCGCCGGCAGCCCCGCTCTTCCCAGTGGCCGCCGCCTGGGACTTATTTATACCGAGGGCGCACGCACGCGCGTCGGCTCTCTCCGCCCGGGCAAGGGAGCGGAGGGAGGCGCGGCGCGGCGCGGCGCGGCGCTCCAGTGTGGACGCCCATGACCTCGGCGCTTCGGAAGGGGCAGATGCTCCTTAACGGCTGGGAATGAAGAAAAATGTAGACAGGAGAACTTCTGGACACTTCTCTCCTTCCTTTCGTTACTCTCGTCCCTGCCTTTGGAAGACTGGAGCAGAGCGCCAGGAGCAGGGAGTTGGGGCGCTGTTGCAACTGTTTCTATTGTACTCTGGCATCTAATTTGCTCCTTAATTGGGAGGGCAGAGGTACCTAAAAGGGGGGAAAAAATCTAACTCTGCCATCTTTTAAACTTTCATCAAATGATTACACTTAGTGTGAAATATTTTCTATCTGGATAGGGAGGTTTAATTTTTTGGCACCTTGGAAAATCTAGACCATGTACCAGTAGTATCAGCATCATCCGGGGACTTGTTAGAAATGCCCGATCTCTGGCCTCAAACAGAACTTCTAACTTTGAATCTTGTTTTAACAAGATTCCGTAGGGGTTTTGCATGCACTTTAAAGTTTAAAGAGCACTGGTCTAAAGATGCTATCGTAGGGTTTCAGTTTAATTCAGTCAGTATTTATAGGCATCCACTATGTCCTATGCCCCCCCCCAAAAAAAAACCCATTGCAGTTGAGTCGATTCCGACTCACAGCAACCCTATAGGACAGGGTAGAGCTGCCCTATAGGGTTTCCAAGGAGCGGCTGGTGGATTCGAACTGCTGACCTTTTGTTAGCAGCTGTAGCTCTTAACCACTGCACCACCAGGGCTCCTGAATAATCACAAGGAACTAAAAGGTTGTTACAATACATTTCCCTCTTGGATTCTCTTAGAAGTATTCCATTAGGTAGATGTGTAATTAACTTTTTTTTTTTTTTTTTTGCCTCTGACCCTTCCTAAGCAAATAATGAGAAATACAAATATCAGGAAGCCCAAATCCATTGGTCCTCACTTACCACACGGTCTCCTTCCCTGAGTCCCAGACAGGCACCGAGCTCAGTGGGCCATCCCATTCCACCACCTGCCTCTTGTTTAACTAGCTGGTTGTTTCATCAAACAGCCGGGTACCCTCAAAGTCATCACCCTCTGGTCGTCAAATTCCTTCTCCCTAAAATTAGAGGTTTATGATAGTGTTCTTTTAGGTCCAAGACTCAAGGTGTGGAGCAGGGAGAGGGATTGGAAGCCGGTGTAGGATCCCCTTTCTTCCTTTTAGTTTCTCTAGGACCTGGGATTCTGAGCATAAGAGGAAAACTCAGGAGTCGGGAGACCCCCATTTTGCATTCAACCTGAAATTTCACTCGGACTGTGAGAGACTCTATTGTACAGTGGTTAAATCTCTAGCAAGGGCCCCAGGTTACCTTGATTTTAATCCTGGCCCTGACATTTTGACCTTGGGCAATGTGTTAGTTTCCTCTGCTGCTGTAGCAAATTACTACAGATTTAGTGGTTTAAGGCAACACAAATTTATTATGTTACAGTTCTGGAGGTCAGAAGTCAGAAATCAGTTTCACTGGGCTAAAATCAAGGTGGTGTTCCTTCTGGAGGCTCTAGGGGACAGCTTCCAGAGGCTGCTCACTCACTTCCTTAGCTCCAGGCCACAAGATTCCGACTTCTGCTTCTGTCATCATGTCTCCTCTGACTCTTTTAAGGATCTTTGTAACTACCTTGGACAAAGCTAGCTAATCCAGGATAATCACCCCATCTCAAGATCTTTAACATAATCCCATCTACAAAATCCCTTTTACCATGTGAAATACCATATTCGTAAATTCTGAGGATTAGGACATGGGCATCTTTTGGAGGCCATTATTCAGCCTACCACAGGAAAGTTACTTAAGCCATCTGTGCCTCAGTTTCTCATTTGTAAAATGTGGACAATAGTCCTCATATGTGAGTTAATTCACGTAAAGTGTTTAGAAGAATGTTTGGCACAAAGTTAGTGTTGGATGTATCGAATGTTATTTTGCCTTTTTAAAAGATACTGTGGGATAACTTCAGGGTAAGGAGGTAATAATGCACAGCACCACCATTACTCTCTCTCCTAGGGAAGTTCACCCTCATCCCTCATCATCACTACCCAGACTGTAAACACTGGATAGGCCCCTTGGTTCACAACTGTAATATGTATTGACAATGCTATTTCATTTTCTGTTTCATTATTTGCCATTCCAACATTCAAGCTATTTTAGGTATTGTTTATTGCTGCTTTAGCAATCTTCCTTATGAATCCACTGGCCAGCCTAGCTGAAAAACCTTGCCTACCTCAGTCCCCACCTTCAGTAGCCAGTAGCTGGCTACTTTTTATCACACTACTCAATTTTATTTTCTTCCTAACACTTATTAGAACATGATATGGTTGATTTATTTAGTTGTTTGACGCTTGTTGATTGTCTCCCCCACTAGTATAAAAGTCCCTTGAGGGATAGGGATCTGTCACGCTGTATGTCAGCCACTACAACAATGGCTGGCACACAGTAGGTGCTCAAGAATATATGTTTTGGCCAATCGTACCTTAAGAGAGAGAGGATATAGCTCCTACACTCAACATAGAGGGCAAGCATCGCCACACATCCATTGCCACAATGAACCTGGAGGGAGGAGAAGTTAGCAGGCCCTGTTGGTTTCAGAGCTTTCTGGAGGCCTGTTTGGATACTCAGAGTGTGACAGGCACTGTGGTAAAGTGACAAGACAGTTGAGTTAACACTGGTTAGGTTTTTAATGATGTAACATTGAGCAAAGCATTTAACATGAGCCTTTTCATCTGTGAAATCAGAAAAGAATGCTATAAACTAATTTTAATATATGCACCATGGCCCTACATCCTTCAAGGATCGTTCTATACTCTTTGCATCCCATCAACTATATTTAAAATATCCTAGTAACTTAAATATCCTAGTAACTTACAAGAAGAAATGATGAACTAAAAGAACTGAACAGAAGATTTCAAAGAGCAGCTCGAGAAGACAAAGTAAAGTATTATAATGAAAGATGCAAAGACGTGGAGTTAGAAAACGAAAAGGGAAGAACACACTTGGTATTTCTCAAGCTGAAAGAACTGAAGAAAATATTCAAGCCTCGAGTTGCAATACTGAAGGATTCTACGGGCAAAATATTGAACGACAACAGGAAGCATCAAAAGATGAATGCAATACACAGAGTCACTGTACCGAAAAAGATTTGGTCAATGTTCAACCATTTCAGAAGGTAGCATATGATCAAGAACTGATGATACTAAAAGAAGAAGTCCAAGCTACACTGAAGGCATTGGTGAAAAACAAGGCTCCCAGAATTGACAGAATACCAACTGAGATATTTCAACAAATGGATGCAACGCTGGAAGCACTCACTCGTCTATGCCAAGAAATTTGGAACACAGCTATCTGGCCAACTGACTAGAAGAGATCCATATTTGTGCTCATTCCAAAGAAAGGTGATCCAACAGAATGTGGAAATTATTGAACAAAATTATTAGTATCACACACAAGTAAAATTTTGCTGAAGGTAATTCAAAAATGGTTGAAGCAGTACATCAACAGGGAACAGCCAGAAATTCCAGCCAGATTCAGAAGAGGATGTGGAACCAGGAATATCATTGCTGGTGTCAGGTAGATCTTGCCTGAAAGCAGAGAATACCAGGAAGATGTTTACCTGTGTTTTGTTGATTATGCAAAGGCATTCGACTGTGTGGATCATAACAAATTATGAATAACATAGAGAAGAATGAGAATTCCAGAGCACTTAATTGTGCTCATGCGGAACCTGTACACAGACCAAGAGGTAGTTGTTTGAACAGAACAAGGGGCTACTGTATGGTTTAAAATCAGGAAAGGTGTGTGTCAGGGTTGTATGCTTTCACCATACTTATTCAGTCTGTATGCTGAGCAAATAATCCAAGAAGTTGGACTATATGAAGAAGAAAGGGGCATCAGGATTGGAGGAAGACTGATTAACAACCTGCAATATGCAGATGACACAAGCTTCCTTGCTGAAAGCAAAGAGGATTTGAAGCACATGGTGATGAAGATCAAAGACCACAGCCTTCAGTATGGATTACACCTCAACATGAAGAAAACAAAAATCCTCACAAATGGACCAATAAACAACATCATGATAAATGGAGAAAAGATTGAAGTTGTCAAGAATTTCATTTTACTTAGATCCACAATCAACGTCCATGGAAGCAGCAGTCAAGAAATCAAAAGACGTATTACATTGGACAAATCTGCTGCAAAAAACCTCTTTAAAGTGTTAAAAAGCAAAGATGTCACTTTGAGGACTAAGGTGCTCCTGACTGAAGACACGGTATTTTCTTTCTTTTTTTTTTTTTTATTGTTGTGCTTTAAGTCAAAGTTTACAATTTAAGTTAGTCACTCATACAAAAATTTATACATACATTGTTATGTGTGTGACCCTTGTTGCTCTCCCTGTGACAGCACACTCCTCCTTTCCACCCCGGATTTCCCGTGTCCATTCAACCAGCTCCTGACCCTCTCTGCCTCCTCATCTCGCCTCTGGACAGGAGCTGCCCATCTGGTCTCATGTATCTACTTGAGCCAAGAAGCATCCTCCTCACGAGTATCATTTTATGTCCCATAGTCCAGTCTAATCTTTCTCTGAAGAGCTGGCCTTGGGAATGGCTCTAGTTTTGGGACAACAGAGAGTCTTGGGGCCATATCTTTCGGGGTCCCTCCAGCCTCAATCAAACCATTAAGTCTGATCTCCTTACTAGAATTACAGTTCTGCACCCCACCTTTCTCCCGCTCCGTCAGGGACTCTCTGTTGTGTTCCCTGTCAGGGCGGTCATTGGTGGTAGCCAGGCACCATCTAGTTCTTCTGGTCTCAGGCTGATGAAGTCTCTGGTTTATGTGACCCCTTCTTTCTGTCTCTTGGGCTAATACTTTCCTTGTGTCTATAGTGTTCTTCATTCTCCTTTACTCCAGGTGGGTTGGGACCAACTGATGCATCTTAGATGTCCACTTGCTAGCTTTTAAGACCCCAGATGCCACTCACCAAAATGGGATGCAGAACATTTTCTTAATAAGCTTTGTTATGCCAACTGACCTAGATGTCCCCTGAAACCGTGGTCCCCACACCCCTGCCCCTGCTACTCTGTCCCTCGAAGTGTTTGGTTGTATTCAGGAAACTTCGTAGCTTTGGTTTAGTCCAGCTGTGCTGACTTCCCCTGTAGTGTGTGCTGTCCTTCCCTTCACCTAAGATAATTCTTGTCTACTATCTAGTTAGTGAATACCCCCTCCCTTCCTCCCCACCCTCGTAACCATCAAAGAATGTTTTCTTCTGTGTTTAAACCTTTTCTTGAGTTCTTATAATAGTGGTCTTATACAATATTTGTCCTTTTGCAACTGGCTAAATTCACTCAGCATAATGCCTTCCAGATTCCTCCATGTTATAAGATGTTTCATGGCTTCATTGTTGTTCTTTATCATTGTGTAGTATTCCACTGTGTGGATATACCATAATTTGTTTATCCATTCATCCATTGATGGGCACCTAGGTTTATTCCATCTTTTTGCTATTGTGAACAATGCTGCAATGAACATGGGTGTGCATATATCTATTCATGTGATGGCTCTTATTTCTCTAGGATATATTCCAAGGAGTGGGATTGCTGGATCATATGGTATTTCTATTTCTAGCTTTTTAAGGAAGCACCAAATAGATTCCCAAAGTGGTTGTACCATTTTACATTCCCACCAACAGTGTATAAGTGTTCCAGTCTCTCCATAACCTCTCCAGCATGTTTTATATTGTGGTTTTTAGATTAACACTAGCCTTGTTGGGGTGAGATGCTATCTCATTGTAGTTTTGATTTGCATTTCTCTGATGGCTAATGATCGTGAGCATTTCTTCACGTGTCTGTTAGCCGCCTGAATGTCTTCTTTGGCAAAGTGCCTATTCATAGCCTTTACTCATTTTTTAATTGGGGTTATTTGTCTTTTTGTTGTTGAGATTTTGCGGTATCTTGTAGATTTTAGAGATTAGATGCTGATCGGATTTGTCATAGATAAAACTTTTTTTCCCAGTCTGTAGGTTGTCTTTTTACTCTTTTGGTGAAGTCTTTTGATGAGCATAAGTGTTTGATTTTTAGAAGCTCCCATTTATCTATTTCTCTTCTGGTATTTGTGCATTGTTACTTATGGTTTGTATTCTGTTTATGCCATGTATTAGGGCTCCTAGTGTTGTCCCTATTTTTTCTTCCATAATCTTTATCATTTAAAGTTTTATATTTAGGTCTTTGGTCCATTTTGAGTTAGTTTTTGTGCATGGTGTAAGGTATGGATCTCGTTTCAGTTTTTTGCAGATGGGTATCCAGTTATGCCAGCACCATTTGTTTAAAGAGACTGTCTTTTCCCCAATTAACAGACTTAGGGACTTTTTCAAATATCAGCTGCTCATAGGTGAATGAATTTACATCTGGATTCTAAATTCTTTTTCATTGGTCTATGTATCTGTTGTTGTACCAGTACCAAGTTGTTTTGACTACTGTGGCGGTATAATAGGTTCTAAAATCAGGTAGTGTGACACCTCCCATGAAGACATAGTATTTTCAGTCACCACGTATGCATGGGAAAGCTGGACAATGAATAAGGAATACCGAAGAAGAATTGATGTCTTTGAATTATGATGTTGGCGAAGAATGTTGAATATACCATGGACTGCCAGAAGAACCAACAAATCAGAAGAAGTACAGCCGGAATGCTCCTTAGTAGCAAGGATGGAGAGATTTCATCTCACATACTTTGGACATGTTATCAGGAGGAACTAGTCCATGGAGAAGGATGTCATGCTTCGTAAAGTGGAGGGACAGCAAAAAAAAGGAAGACTCCGAACTAGATGGATTGACATAGTGGCTGCAACAATGGGTTCAGACATAACAATGATTGTGAGGAAGGCACAAGATGGGGCAGTGTTTTGTTCGGTTGTACACAGGGTCGCTATGAGTTGGAACCGACTTGACGGCACCTAACAACAACAGCAACAAGTAACTTAAACCCATTTTTGTGACTTTAATTTAATCATTCACACTTCACACTTTTTTGATGCCTTTGCCTTTGACTTTCAGGCAGTATCTGCAATTGAAACTAAAATGCAGTGCTGAAAACGATGAACTTGTAATATATTGGTTATTATTCTTATTCTTTTGCAGGAGCAGAATCTTCTGATTTTCTTACTTGTGCTTTTTTTAAAGTTGGGATCCTCTGTTCACAACTCTGAAGGACTTCCTAGGTTCTTTGGATTGACTTTTTCTAAGGAGAGATTGCCTGCTTGTCCTTCACAAGTATTCATCCTTGGAAACGTCAGGAGAAAACTGACTTCATCTTTCCACTTTCCATTTTTTTTATCCCTGAACAAATAGCTCCTGAGGAACAAAATCATCCAAACATACCAGTGCAGCGATTTGCACCAGCCTGATGGTTGCAACAGGATTAGTGAAGACTTAACCTTCTCAGGCAGGCACAGGCTTCTTCATTTGATTTGTTCCGTGTCCTCAGACCACTGTGACAGCTAGACAAAAGGACACTCATCAGCTGCACCTGTCATGTGCTGAGTTTGTCTACAACTACAATTTGGATATTTACACTAACTCATTGTGGGATGACCTTGATCAGTTGGACACCTGCTCTGCAGAATTCACTATCTCTTGCACCTCAGGGAGGGAGCAAAGCCACTCTGACTGCCTGAATGCAACCTTCAACTTCAAAGTAATGCGATTTTCGCTAAAGGCTGTGGGAGTCAATTACAGGTGGGGATAAAGCTGGCTAAAATTGTAACACCGACCTTTGCACAGTAAGCTGCTCTTGACCTGGGAAGGCATGATGATCTGAAACATGACATGCATTTTCAATCTGGGCTTAAAAGAGCTGGACTGCCTCAGAATTCAGTTCCTTCAGTAAACAGACAGGGATGAACAATAGTGTTTTCCTTACTTTTCAAGGTAAATATTGGATATATACCATTGTGGAAGAATAGTGGCTGATAAACCCCAGGAGATGGCCTTACTCCTTTCCCTTTTAACATCCAGAATGTTTAAAGCTGTATTTATGGAAGAATTAATAGACTTTAGCTGCTGACTCGTGAAACCTCTGAAGGAGATCAAATCATTTTTATCTCCTTCAGATGAGCTACAAAGAAGGCAATCAGCTGCTTTAGGAGTCACATAGTTGCTGAGCTGGGATTATGACTCTTACAGTCTTTGTAATCCCAAAATGCTCTAAAATCAACTTTCAAAATGTGTCAAACAACTACTCTGTTCAAGGAAATCCACTTACCAAATCTATTTATTTTACTCAATGTACCAATTTTGAATCCATCCTAATACCCGGTGTTGATCAAATTGTCTAATTATTAAATCCTATTGACTTGTAGGCTTAAAAATGGTTGCTCCATTGGTTGACAACTTATTAAATTGATTTGACTGGTCACTTTAAAAAATTGTTGCTCTGTTGGTCCACATAGCTATATCTTCTAATGGTGATGGTAATTTTCTGTACTAGCCCTGTATCAGGCTCTGGGACTATTGTAATATCTCTACCTGAAAATGACTTTAAGGAGCCCTGGTGACACAATGGTTAAGCGCCCAGCTGCTAACCAAAAGGTTGGCAGTTGGAACCCATCAGTAGCTCCTTGCCAGAGACAGATGTAGCTGTCTGCTTCCCTAAAGATTACAGCTTTGGAAATGCTATGGGGCAGTTCTACTCTGTCCTAAAGGGTCGCTATGAGTCATAGCCAACTCGACAGCACCTAACAACAACATTATCTTTGCAGACTGACACACTGGCTGAGGAGTCATGAATAATAGTGATGATTCAAAAGCTCCACGTTTTACTCCATAATCAGGCAGACAGTAAATGACAATCTAAGAACAGATTTTGTTTACTGAAATATCATAATACAACATTGAATCATTACAATGCAGTGGTTATAATTATGTTCACAATAGGATAGTCTTAGCCCAAACACCAAAAAAAACTGAAATCACTAACTGCTTACACGCCTGAAGGGTAGTGTAAGCCGCTGCATCTTCATAATGAGAACTTGGCTGGCAGTGCGTTTCCAACACCCACAGCTTCCTCTCTGGAGAGCAGAGCGTTGTGCCAGTGAGGACCTGCACCGCCCTCACTTTGAGTCTTGGTCTTCCTTTTCATCTAAGACGACAGAGCGGATCCCTAGTTTTTCAGCTCTTCCACCAGGCCCCCGTTCTGGTACCTCTACAGAAGAATGTTGTAGCCGCCCACAGACTCGCGGTTGAGGAACACCTGCGGGATGGTGGACAAGTTGCAATGGTCTTTAATGCCTTGCTGCAGTTCGAGGTGATCAAAGACGTTGTAGGCCCTGTGGTTGTGAACGCCTTGCAGCCTCAAGATCTGCATCCATCTTTGCTGAAGCCACACTGGGTCTGCTCGAGGGTCCACTTGAGGAAGACCACCACCTTGTACTTCTTCACCAGCGCCTCCAGCTGCTCCGCCGAGCGGCCGGCGGCACCGAAGCCCGCCGCCTGTGCCCGGACCCTGCAGGCTGCCACTGCCCTCACCGTGACCCCAGAGGAGCAGAGCCGCCACCTCTCTGCCTAGGGACCCCATTCATCACCCTCCCTCACTCGAGCCCCCAGCTACCTGTCTTAACCACTCCGATTTCTAGTTTGATAATCTCTAAAATGAGGGTAAATACGTTTTTTTGTGTTTACTTCACAAAGTTGTTGAATGTATGAGATGATGTTATATATTTTTTAAAAACCATCAACAGTGCTTCACAAAAAGTAGCTATTAGAGCTACATTGCTCTTCAAGTCAGAAGCGTCAGACTTCGTGAAGTGATATATTGCAAAACTAAATTAAATGCATGCATTTGAGATTCTCTGTACACATACCTATTAAATGCATTTGCCCTGGTTGCGCAGTGGTTAAGCGTTTAGCTGCTAACCAAAAGGTTGGCAGTTAGAATCCACCAGCCACTCCTTGGAAACCCTACGGGGCAGTGCTACTCTGTCCCGTAGGGTCGCTATGAGTCAGAATCGACTCCAGGACAACGGGATTTGGTTTTGTTTTGTTTTGTTTTTAATTGTGCTTTAGGTGAAAGCTTACAGCTCAAGTTAATTTCTTATACAAAAGTTTATACACATATTGTTATGTGACACTAGTTGCTATCCCTATAATGTGATAGCACACTCCCCCTTTCCACCCTGGGTTTCCCGTGTCCATCCAACCAGCTCCTGTCCCTTCCTGCCTTCTCATCCTGCCTCTGGACAGGAGCCGCCCATGTGGTCTCGTGTATCTGCTTGAACTAAGAATTCTGCACACTCTTCATGAGTATTATTTTATGTTTTATAGTCCAGTCTAATCTTTGTCTGAAGAGTGGGCTTGGGGAATGGTTTTAGTTCTGGGTTAACAGAGTGTCCGGGGGCGGTGGCTTCGACAGTTCCTCCAGTCTCAGTCAGACCATTAAGTCTGGTCTTTTTACATGAATTTGAGTTCTGCACCACACTTTTCTCCTGCTCAGTCAGGGACTGTCTGTTGTGTTCCCTGTCAGGGCGGTCATTGATGGTAGCCAGGCACCATCTAGTTCTGGTCTCAGGCTGATGGAGTCTCTGGTTTATGTGGCCCTTTTGTCTCTTGGGCTAATATTTTCCTGGGTCTTTGGTGTTCTTCATTAACCTTTGCTCCAAGTGGGTTGGGACCAATTGAAGCATCTTTGACGGCCACTTGCAAGATTTTGGTTTTTCTTTTATGTTGTTGTTAGGTGTCATCGAGTTGGTTCTCACTCATAGTGACCCTATGTACAACAGAAAGAAACAGTGCCCGGTCCTGTGCCATCCTCACAATTGTTGCTACATTTGAGCCCATTGTTGCAGCCACTGTGTCAATCCATCTCCTTGAGGGTCTTCCTCTTTTTTGATGACCCTCTACTTTACCAAGCATGATGTCCTTCTCCAGGGACTGGTTGCTCCAGTCCCAATAACATGTCCAAAGTACATGAGACGAAGTCTCGCCATCCTCGCTTCTAAGTAGCATTCTGGCTGTACTTCTTCCAAGACAGATTTGTTCGTTCTTCTGACTGTCCATAGTATATTTAATATTCTTCGCCAACACCATAATTCAAAGGCATTAATTCTTCTTTGGTTTTCCTTATTCATTGTCCAGCTTTCACATACATATGAGGCGACTGAAAATACCATGGCTTGGGTCAGGCACACCTTAGTCCTCAAAGTGACATCTTTGCTTTTTAACACTTTAAAGAGGTCTTTTGCAGCAGATTTGACCAATGCAATACGTCATTTGATTTCTTGACTGCTGCTTCCATGGGCGTTGATCGTGACTCCAAGTAAAATGAAATCTTTGACAACTTCAGTCTTTTCTCCATTTATTATGTTGAGTTGTAATCCATACTGAAGGCTGTAGTCTTTGATCTTCATCAGTAAGTGCTTCAAGTCCTCTTCGCTTACAGCAAAGAAGGTTGTGTCATCTGCATATTGCAGGATTTTATTGAGTCTTCCTCCAATCCTGGTGCAGCTTTCTTCTTCATATAGTCTAGCTTCTCAGAATATTTGCTCAGCATACAGACTAAATCAGTACGGTGAAAGGATACAACCCTGACGCACACCTTTCCTAATTTTAAGCCATGGATTATCCCCTTGTTCTGTTTGAACGACTGCCTCTCGGTCTATGTAGTTTCCTCATGAGCACAATTAAGTGTCCTGGAATTCTCATTCTTAGCAATGTTATCCATAATTTGTTATGATCTATACAGCCAAATGCCTTTGCATAATCAATAAAACACAGGTAAACATCTTTCTGGTATTCTCTGCTTTCAGCCAAGATCCATTTGACGTCAGCGATGATATCCCTCGTTCCATGTCCTCTTTTGAATCAAGCTTGAATTTCTGGCAGTTCCCTGTCGATGTGCTGCTCCAATCGTTTTTGAACTGTCTTCAGCAAAATTTTACTAGCATGTGATATTAATGATACTGTTCAATAATTTCCACATTCTGTTGGATCACCTTTCTTTGGAATGGGCACAAATATGGATCTCTTCCAGTCAGTTGGCCAGGTAGCTGTCTTCCAAATTTCTTGGCATAGATGAGCAAGTGCTTCCAGCATTGCATCTGTTTGTTGAAACATCTCAATTGGTATTCCGTCAATTCCTGGGGCCTTGTTTTTCATCAATGCCTTCAGTGCAGCTTAGACTTCTTCCTTCAATAACATTGGTTCTTGATCATCTGCTACCTCCTGAAATTGTTGAACGTTGACCAGTTCTTTTTGGTACAATGACTCTCTGTATTCCTTCCATATTCTTTTGATGCTTCCTGCGTTGTTCAATAGTTTGCCCACAGAATCCGATATAGTTGATAATAAATCATTCAAGTCTGGAGTTAAATGCATTTAACATTAGTAGTGCCATAAACCTAATTGCATTCTCAGAGATCACAATGGCAAACATACAAAGAACAAAAACTGTGTGAATGGACGTAGGTGAAATTTCTTTGCTGCAAACCAAAGGCTGGTTATGAAATCAAGACCTCTATTTCCAAGCTAATGTTTTTGCCATGATAGGTGTGGCTGGGTTATTACAAAGAAGCTGTCTCAGCTTGGGTTCCCCGAAGCAGGGCCTAGGATGAGCACTGTGTGCATGTCCTTGGGAGATGATCCAAGGAAGCGGTGGTGAGGCTGAAGAAAGAGTGAAACTGGGAAGGAGGAAAAACCAATATAAAAGTGCATTAGAGGCCACTACTGTGGGCAACAGGGGTGATTCTACCAGGACCTCCAGAGAAACATACACGATGCCTCCAAGAATTATCTGCCCAAAGGAGGTGGCAGCAGCATTTATCCACCAGTTTCCATTCTCCAAGGTTGAAGGTTGCCACCGAGTCTTTCCACAGGTATCCATGGTGTTGCAAAACACAGTCAGCATGAAAAAAGTCACAACTTGCATGCAACTGTCCACCCAGCTGAGGTTGGAATCAGAGATATTGGGGACAAAATATAAGGCAGGGAACCAGAGACATCTGATAGAAAATCTCATGGCCAATCATTCTTAAATTGCTGCCATGAGGTCAATCATAGTTGGTTGAGGTGGCACAGTAACTACCTCAAGACTCCTATGCTGAACTTATTCCTCCTGAAAACCATGCTACCATTATGTCCCAAGGTGTTCAATTCTTTAGATAAGTAAAGGCTAAGTGGGAGAAGCAGGAAGGAACATTTATCTAGCATTGAATATTAATGTGTCCTACCTGAACATTTATTCAACAATATTATCAGCCATTCTGTTATAGATAGTGGGAAAAAAATCCACACTGTTTATAAGTAAAACAACAAAATTTCACCAGATAGCCACATATTTTGCAAAATTAGGGATTGTGGTATTACTTGTATCTCTTGGTTATTCCTAAATGCTTTAACATCATCCACAGTTATTGAGATTTTAAATCTGCTCAAAAGAGATTAAACAAAACCAGAACCTTCGAGGGCCTCCACCTGAGGGTTGATACATGACTAGATCCAGGTCCTCAAACTACATTACATGCTTCTTGAAGCCTTCTGATCCCTCATTTTAATATACCCTTGATGGATATCCTTCAACCCTCCCTAGCCAATCCAGCGGCAAACCTTACTAACTCTACCTTCAAAATGTAACTCAGATCCACCACCTTCCGGTCACCGCCATCACTACCACCCTGGCTCAAGCCATCATCATATCTGACCTCAACTCTTGCAAGAATCTCCTCACTGGTCTCCTGCTTCCATTAGAGCTCTGCCTACAGTCCTCCAAAAATTCAGAGTAATTCTTAAAGATAAGTGAGATTGTGTCTACTGCTCAAAGCCTCCAATGCCTTTCCCTCACACTTAGAACTTGTAAGTGATGAACTTGGATATTTGACTGACAAGATTTCTAAGCAAAATCTTGAAGATACAGCCTGTTTCTCCTTGCTGCTTATAATACAATGAAGGGGGAAAGAGAAACTGAGGAGTGAAATTTGCAAAATGGAATCAGAACTTAAAGATTTGGAAAATTCTATTGTAAAAATTAAGAAAGCATGTGACTTACGGACCCAGTCAACCATCTCAGCAGAAATGCTGCCAGCTTAGACTGAAGGGGATAGAAACAGGACTGAATGTATGAAAACTGTCTGCTTCCTTGAATTTTACAGGCAGAAAACAGGCTGATGGAGGTACTTGGCTGAGGACATCTATTGTCCTTCAAGAAAAAGAAAGGATCCAGGGAGTGGGGTTACCTCTTCCTCAGTTTCAGAGGGCAGTACCACCACCTTGCTTCTGTTGAATAGGACTGTTGCCCAAAGCTAAGGGGGCAGGGCCACCATGCCAGTGGGCCTGGAAAGTGGGGCTGATGCCCAAGGCCAAAGGGCCACTGCCCAGAGTCTAGAGGGCAGAGCCACTGCTCAGATGGGCCTGGAGGACAGAGAATTATTTGCAAGCCTTGAGAACTAATGAAAATTTCCCTGCTAGGTTTTAGACTTGCTTGATACCTATGACCATTTCTTTCCCTCTAATTTTTGCCCTCTTAGAATGGGAATGTGTGCCTTATGCCTGTTCAACCATTGTACTTTGGAAGCAGATAACTTGTATCCTAGGTTTCACAGGTCCACAGATGGAGAGGAATTTTGCCCTAGGGTAGACCATACCCAGAATCTCAGCCATATCTAATTTAGATGATTCAGAAGATGAAATTTTGGAGTTAGAGAAGATGCTGGAATGGGTTAAGATTTTCTGGGATGCTGGGATGGGATGAATGTATTTAGTACATGGGAAAGATATGAATTATAGGGGGCCAGAGGGTAGAGTTTTATGAACTGAATTGTGTCCCCCAAAATTATATGTTGAAGTCTAAGCCCTGGATTTGTGAATGTGACCTTATTGGAGGAAATGAGTCTTTCTTTGAAACTATTATCAGTTAAGCTAATAAAGTTATACCGTAGTGTGGTGAGTCCTAAACCTATATGACTGATGTTTTACAAAAGAGGAGAACAAACGTGGAGATAGAGTCATACACAGGAAGAAAACACCATGTGAGGATCCATCTAAAAGCCAAGGAATGGCAAGAAATGCCCGGGGCTACCAAAAGCTAGAAGAGACAAGGAAGGGTCCTCCTCGAGACCTGACATAGAGTATAGCCCTGCTGACACTCTGATTTTGGACTCCGAGCCTCCAGAACTGTGAGAAAATAAATTTCTGTTCTTTAAAGGCACCTGCTTTGTGGTATTTTGTTATGGCAGCCCTAGGAAACTAAGACATTGTATCTACCATGAGAACATATGTTCTATGAGAGTAGAGACGGAGGAATTTACTGCTGTGTCCCCAGCACCTGGAGTAATGCCTGATAGTTGATGAATAATGTGGACTCGTTAGTTTCTGGGTCTACTGCAGTCAACTGCTATCCTGGAATTTCTTTTCATTGTCCTGTTGACTGAGCAAGCTTAATCATGGATATCTCATGAAAAGTTTCTGTATTAATTACCCGAACAACTACCCAGCAACCTATTCTCTCTTGGCTTTGGGAGCCTATTTCAGGGCTCTGCCAGGTAGAAAATGCCAACCTTCTCGGTACCTTTTTCTTATGTGTTTTCTGGGTCATGTTTTCCTCTGCCCTGGTTTATCTATCAATGTAACCAATATCTCCCTTCTATCTTCCAAAAATTTGTCAAAATCTCTGTCCCATTGATTGTTTTCTTCTCAAAGCTTTAATAGATTTATCCTGTCTGTATCATTTATTTTTCTGTTTCAATAGGACTCTGTGAAGAGAGATAAACGTACATGCTCCACCTGCTACCTTGCCACAAGCTCCCAACTGACAATTTATTAAGCAGAAAACTGTTACGTGTTTTAGTTGGAATAGCAAATAAAAGTGAGTGATAATTTGGATGGGCTAAAAACTATACCCTGGCTTTTATCAGACCTCCCTTACCAGTAAAAGTAAACAAATTGGCAATGGTTGGACATTACAATTCAGAAGAGCTTTAAACAATGCCAGGAGACTATTTTCCAGGAGTTTTGTTTAGTTGAGGACCTGTGTGTGCGTGTGTGTGCGCGCACAGCCGTGTGTGTTCGTGTATGTTTCCTTTTTTTGAAAGGAGAAGTTTTATCTGGTTGGCCAAGCAAAGGAGCACACCGGGACTTGCGTGGCCAAGATGGCTCCCACAACAGTAGCCCAAGATGTTTATATGGGTGAAGTCAATCGGATCTGGGGTTTTCAGAAACACCTTGAGCTGCGGCCAGCTTCCTGATGGTTCTCGCCTGAAAAAGCGTTCTGAGACAGTCCGGCCTTTCTGCGCTTGCTCAGTCTAGAAAGGGGGGAGGAGTTTCTCAAACCAGATCTTAGGCTCCGACCCCTTGCTTCTGAAAGCCTTCCTCCAATCTTGGGCCACTAAGGTTTGGTTCTTCCGGGTGGGAGAAGAGTTCTGGGGTCACCTAGAGGAAAGGGTCTATGGTTCTGTGCATGTCAGGCGGGCCAGATCTAGTTCTTGCCAGTTTCAGCTGGTCCTGCGACCCCAGTCTCTTACTTTCCTAAACTTGGCCAGAAACAGGAAGCATACCTAAATAAGGAGCTAGCTTAAAGACACGGAGTTAGTTTCTATATCACAGAAGATGGCAGGCACAGCCCTTTGCCTATTCACAATGGCGGGCAGGCTGCCTGTCTCAACCACAGTAGGGTTATTATACCTAAAAATAACCAAAAACCAAACCCGTTACTAACAAGTCGATTCTGATTCATAGTGATCCTATAGGACAGAGTAGACCTGCCCCATATGGTTTCCAAGGCTGTAATCTTTACAGAAGCAGACTGCACATCTTTTTCCTGCTGAGCGGCTGATGGGTTCCAACTGCCAACCTTTCAGTGGGCAGCCAAGTGCTTAAACACTGCGCCACCAGGGCTCCTTATACCTAGGTATAATAGTTAGTATCATAATTTTTTCTTTTTTTATTGTTGTAATTTAAATGAAGTTTACATTTCAAGTTAGTCTCCCATACAAAAATTTATACATACATTGTTATGTGACCCTAATTGCTCTCCCCATACTGTGACAGCACACTCCTCCTTTCCACCCCTGATTCCCCATGTCCATTCAACCAGCTCCTAACCCTCTCTGCCTTCCCATCTCACCTCCAGACAGAAGCTGTCCGTCTAGTCTCTTGTATCTACTTGAGCCAAGAGGCACACTCCTCATGAGTATCACTTTATGTCCCACAGTCCAGTCCAATCCCTGTCTAAAGAGTTGGCCTCGGAAATTGTTTTAGTTCTGGGCTGATAGAAAATCAGGGGGCCATGCTTTCCGGGGTTCCTCCTGTCTCAGTCAGACCATTAAGTCTGGTCTTCTTAGAATTTGAGTTCTGCACCCCACCTTTCTCCCGCTCCATCAGGGACTCTTTGTTGTGTTCCCTGTCAGGGCGGTCATTGGTGGTAGCCAGGCACCATCTAGTTCTTCTGGTCTCAGGCTAATGGAGTCTCTGGCTTATGTGGCCCTTTGTCTCTTGGGCTAATACTTTCCTTGTGTCTTTGGTGTTCTTCATTCTCCTTTACTCCATGTGGTTGGGACCAATTGATGCATCTTAGATGGCCGCTTGCAAGCTTTTAAGACCCCAGACGCCACTCACCAAAGTAGGATGCAGAACATTTTCTTAATAAGCTTTGTTATGCCAATTGACCTAGATGTCCCCTGAAACCGTGGTCCCCAGACCCCTACCCCTACCCCTGCTACTCTGTCCCTCAAAGTGTTTGACTGTATTCAGGAAACTTCTTAGCTTTGGTTTAGTCCAGTTGTGCTGACTTCCCCTGTAGGGTGTGCTGTCCTTCCCTTCACCTAAGATAATACTTGTCTACTATCTAGTTAGTGAATAACCCTCACCTTCCCTCCCCACCCTCGTAACCATCAAAGAATATTGTCTTCTGTGTTTAAACCTTTTCTTGAGTTCTTAGAATAGTGGTCTTATACAATATTTGTCCTTCTGTGACTGACTAAATTCACTCAGCATAACGCCCTCTAGATTCCTCCATGTTACAAGACGTTTCATGGCTTCATCGTTGTTCTTTATCATTGTGTAGTATTCCACTGTGTGGATATACCATAATTTGTTTATCCATTCATCCATTGATGGGCACCTAGGTTTATTCCATCTTTTTGCTATTGTGAACAGTGCTGCAATGAACATGGGTGTGCATATATCTATTCGTGTGACGGCTCTTATTTCTCTAGGATATATTCCAAGGAGTGAGATTGCTGGATCATATGGTACTTCTATTTCTAGCTTTTTAAGGAAGTGCCAAATCGATTTTCAAAGTGGTTGTACCATTTTACATTCCCACCAACAGTGTATAAGTGTTCCAGTCTGTCCACAATCTCTCCAGCATTTATTGTGTTTTCTGGATGAATGCTAGCCTTGTTGGGGTGAGATGATATCTCACTGTAGTTTTGATCTGCATTTCTCTAACGGCTAATGATTGTGAGCATTTCTTCATGTGTCTGTTAGCTGCCTGAATATCTTCTTTGGCGAAGTGCCTGTTCATATCATTTGCCCATTTTTTAATTGGGTTATTTGTCTTTTTGCTGTTGAGGTTTTGCAGTATCTTGTAGATTTTAGTTGTGTATGTTTTCTTTATGAATTTTACAATATAAGGGAGTATCCCCAGGACTTAGTCAAAAGTGGGCTAGATCCCACAAGATTCAGGGTGGTGGAATGTGGCTTATACTCTGGTAAAGAGGAACTTCCCAGTGCCACTTCTGTGACCTTCTTCCAGCTGGAATTCTGATGGATAGAAGAGGTGCCATTAGGGCCTAGATCCTAAAGGTTGATTCAATCACCACTCAGAACATTTGAAGTGGGTATTCCATACATAAGAAAGGTCAGATACAAACAAGAAATTAAGCTTTTCATAACAATTCTGCTAAAATCTACCAAAACTAGAAGCACTGTAATGTAAATAAAATATAGTTTGCCATTTCTTCTGTGTCTAGAACTGTATCTGAGAGGTAGATAACGTGTTATCAGCACCCTTTAATTCTGCAGATTAACTTTAATCTCAAAGTAAATACTTCCTTTTCTGACAGAAAAGGTCATTCTAAATGGGTTTACCCTGTTTCGCATCTATTAAATGTTCATTTAACACTCTTAATTATGATTATACATTGGTTTACTTGGTATCCTTTTAAAGTTCTTTGATAAAGGGTCAGTACAGCATAGGCTTCATATATTAAGTCCATCGGGTCCTATTAAAAAGGTAAGTTGGTTAATGTGCTGTTTCACTAAGTACAAATCTCAGCTTTATTTTATTAAAGGAAAGCACATTTAACCTTTCATGAGCACTTGATTAGTTACTTATAACATAATAGGTATGGCCAAACAATGGCCACACAGTTGGTCAAAATTCCACACGCAGTCCTAGGAGTAAGTGGGAAGAAGAAAAATATTCCTTGATAATTGCCAATAATATTTTTAATGGTGCACTAAGTTCTGGCTGCACAAAGTGTGGTCCTCAGACCAGCAGCGTCAGCATCACCTGGAAGCTTGTTAGAAATGCAGAATCTCAGGCCTCACCCCAAACCTACTGAATGAGAATCTGCATTGGAGCAAGGTTCTCAGATGATCTGCAGGTACATTAAAAGTTTGAGAATCACTCTGTAAATCTCTGCTTCTCCAATTTGGTTGTACATTGGTATCACCCGGGGAATTTAAACATTATTGAGGACTGGAGCCTAGCCCCGGAGATTCTGATTTAATTAGCATGAGGTGTAGCCTGAGCACAGAGAGTTTTAAATGTTCCCCAGGTAATTCTAATAAGCAGCTAATTTTGAGAATCATTGATCTTAAGAGTAAAATTCAACATTATATGTGTTGTGTAATAATAATAATTAGTGGTAATAGTAGTAATATTTTGGTATAATGAAGTCTTCAGAAAGCGCAAAGGAAAGCAAGCATGCAAATGGTAATTAATGAAAATATTTTGTCCCATTATCACATCAACACTGGTTAGTTTGAGTTTATCAGATTAGTAGAATGATAAGATAGAAGAGAAGTCGTGGTGGAGACGAGTAGGCGTTGAAACACGGGGTGAGACATAGTAAGTTAAAAAAACCAAAACCAAACCCACTGCCATTGAGTTGATTCTGACTCATAGCAACCCTATAGGACAGAGCAGAACTGCCCCATAGGGTTTCCTAGGCTATAATGTTTACGGGAGCAGACTGCCACATCCTCTTCCCGCAGAGCCACTGGTGGGTTCAAACCACAAACCTTTCGGTTGGGAGCCGAGCACTTAAACCACTGCACCACCAGGTCTCCTGTAATAAGCTAGACCTTGCAAAATACACGGTCTTCAAGAGCTAGGGTTCTGTACATAAACCAGTGTGATTAGCAAAGGGTCAGCATCAAATTCACTTTTGGAAAATTGAGATCCCAGGAAACTACAAGTGATTCTCTTGTGCTCCTCTACCCTGTTGATGACATTGCTATATGGCACTTAGAAGTCCTAGGAAAGTGGAGGAAAGGCCAGGTATTATTATCACTGCCTTAGCTCAAATCCTCATGATCTCTTGATTGTTTTATAACTGAACTCCTAACTTGCTCACTGCCTCTCATCGTTCCACCACCTGGTCCATCTTCCACATGCTGCCAGAGCGATCTTTCTAAAGCCTGTTTCTGATCCTATCACTCACTTGCTTAAAAAACACTCCAAACACAAACCCATTATGTGAAAAACTGTCTCCTTAGCATAATGGATGCAGAATGGAACTAAGCGTCCTTGAGAATTAGTTCTTTTATTCTTCAACCCAGATCTACGAGGTAGGTGTTACTGGTCCCATTGTACAGATTAAGAAACTAAAGCTCTTTTTTCAGGGGATAATATTTAACGGCAGAGACAAAATTAGAACCCTCACCTTCCGGTACCTTCACTACCTCCCTAACATAGTATACAAGACCCTCATAATCTAATAACCTTTCTGAATTCATCTCTTTACCTGTCACGCATGTAGAAGATGCCCCTACAGGCGCTGTAGTTGTTAACTGCCGTGGAGTTAACCCCTGACTCATAGCAACCCCGTGCACAACAGAAAGAAACGCTGCCCATTCCAGTGCCATCCCCATGATTGGTTGTAGATTGGATAGTTGTGATCCACAGGGTTATCACTGGCAGATTTTCAGAAGTAGATCGCCAGGCCTTTCTTCCTAGTCGGTCTTAGTTTGGAAGCTCAGTTGAAATCTGTTCAGCATTATAGCAACACACAAACCACACTGACAGATGGGTGGTGGCTGCACATGAGGCTGGGAATCAAATATGGGTCTCTCTCATGGAAGGTGAGAATTCTACCGCTGAACCACCAAATGCTCTCTCTCCACAGATATTACACATCCCCAAACACGTCATGTTTCTTGCTATTGCTTAAAAAATTAATTTTCTTTTACTCCTCTATACTTTTGAACACGATGTTTCTTGTTTCTAGAATGTCCTCCTTTTAAAAAAATCTTTGCACTCTTGTACAGACATCCAAATTTAAATTCAGTATTATTTCCTACTCAAAGTATTCTTCAGATCCCTTAAATAGGGTTTGTCTCTTTTTCTTTGGTGTAATCATAGTACTTTCCACATTCCATAATGGATTTCAACTCATTTTTTTGTAATTATTTTGATGTACTTATTGTCCCTATAATAATAGGAGCTTCTTGAAGATTCAAATTATGTCTTATTCGTTATTATAAACAGCATCTTCTTCATCTTAGGATCTGCATCAGTCAGCTTGGGCTAAGTTATGCTGCATAACAAATAACCACCAAATCTCAGTGACCTACAACAACAAAGGTGTGTTTCTTGCATGATGTCATGGATTGTCTGTGATTTTCTTCCATTTTATCTTTACTCCAAAACCTAACTTTATTAAGCAATTTCCATCAATAACATGACTGTTTTTATGACAGAGGGAAAAAGAGATAAGATGACCTATGAGACTGTAAATTTTATGATTACAATTGACACATATCACTTCTACCCATATTTCATTAACTAAAGCAAGTTACATGGCTACTTCCAATTTCAACAGGGCCATGAAATATAGTTCTATTGCAGAAAGGGGCACTTTAAGTCACATGGCCAAGTCTAATGTCAGTGGGACAGGTATGTGTAAGCCTCCCTTCAGTGAGAGGAAGTAATGAACCAGACTATCTACTACCCTGAATACCATTCTCTTGGTTAATACAAAAGAGCAGTGAAATCCTGATGCTATTTTCCATTCTCTAGCCAATTAACAAGCCAATTAAGTAGCCCCTGAAACTTTTTTCTTATTTGTCAACATTCACCAAATAAAAACATGGTCTAAGAAGGTTAAATTTGCTTAACAAATGTTAACAAAAGAAAGAGAGAGGAATTTTGCTGCCAAATGCATATCCTCTATATTTAACATACCAATAACATGGAGATATTCATCCACGAGTATATTAATATGTTGATATGTGACAATGCTGGTGTGTTTAATTATCATGAAACCTTCCAGAATTCATGTTCCAAGTGTTCCATACATGTTCTCATATGCCATGTTGCTGCTACAAATAGTGTGATGCTCCTTTGAAACATGAGTTGATGACATACAATTTTCTGTAGAAATCATTCTGAAGGTAAATTAGATGAAGGCATTCTGTCCAAGTGTGAGCAGTTAACTCAAATAATTAAAAATAAGTTTTATACCTAAATATTTTATTTAAATCTTTACTAAAATAACTGACACACTATGTAAATACAGATGACTGAAAAATTTAAGCTCTGTAAACAAGTGTATTTTTCAATGTGTCCCTACATATTTGAATATCTGTGCATCATCCAACAGTGGTAGTGTATTCATTCAACATATTTTTATTGAGCACTTAGTATATCCCAGCTACATGTGCTAAACATTTTCCATGGATTTTTTTTTCATTCTATTTAAGAGTCTTCCTTTGAAAGACATACTTAAATCAGACCCAAAAGTGTAGATAGGATTTATCAAGGAAAGTGAGAGACTTTCAGGTGGAATGTACAGTTGGGTCAAAGCCCTCAGGTGGGGAGAATCTTGCTATGTTCAAGGAACTGAAAAGAGACAAGTGTGGCTGGGACAGAGTGTGAAAAAGGATAAGTGGGACAAGATGACAATATCATCGCCATTTATAGAGATGTTGAGCTAATGCAAATTTTCTGTACCTGATTTATGAGTGTCAATTTGTATTTATTTAAAAAGAAGTCCTCACCCTTGTTCCTTATGTTTATAGATGTAAAATAAAATGTTATAGTGATTATTCTGCCAAAAACAGTTTGGGAGAACAAAATTGAAAAATGGGTCATGTTTTTCACATTTCTACTGAATGAACAGAGGAGCACATTGTTTTTTCTGAGTGATTCTTTCTGTGCTTTATCTTGATATTAATATCATGGTAGCTTGAGAGTTTCTATATGTTGACAATAGGCCCACACGCATTTGAAAGGCAATAAATCCAATCTGAGTAGAGTAGATTTATGTTTATTGGAGTACTACTCTACCATAACGATATTGTTTGCCACAATTTAGATTCTCATTAACTTCAGTGAACATGTGTACTTAACAAAGCCGTCAAATAGTGTCCTGTGTTTAAATACAGTATTTGATACTTCCCCTGGTAATTACTGAATATCTATGAGGACCTTGATTAATGTTACTTCCTCAGGTATATTTTTTTTTTCCTGAAGCATGTATTGCCTTTCATTTTTAAATTTTTATGAAAAACTTTTGGATAGTTCAAATCATTTCAATCTCTCTCAGGCCTCTTATTAAAACCCTAGTTGGTTAAGGTTAGGTTTGTCTATTTGCAGCATTCAATCATTCAATCCAAGATAATAGTACCTTGAACAATATAGAAGTTCATTTCTATCTCATCTAAAATTAGTACAGGAATGGAAATTCCAGGGCTGATAAGACATCTTCATGTTTATCGTGGCCTCATCATGGACACCCTTCTATCTTCCTTCTCTACCATCACTATTAGCTCACTGCTTTACAGTCAAAATGACTGCTTTAGCTTCAGCCATCAGATCCACATTCCAGCCAGCAGGAAGCTGAATGAGACAAGAAAAAGTGGTATAATATCTCTTTGAGTGTGATTACTAGAAAGCTAATTGTTATGAATTGAACTGTGTCCTCCTCAAAAATACGTCGAAGTCCTAACCCCTGTACCTGTGAATATGAACTTGTTGGAAAAATAAGATCTTTCTTTAAAGATATCATCAGTTAAATCATTTCAGAGTAGGCTGGGTCCTAGTCCTAAGCTCTTCTGAGTGGTGTCTTATAAAAGGAGACAACAGGCACAGAAATAGGGTCACACATACAGAGGGAAGACTACATGGGAGGATTCATTTACAAACCAAGGAATGGCAAGAAACACCCAGGGATACCAAAAGCTGAAAGAGACAAGGAAAGACTTTCCCCTCCAGCCAACAGAGAGAGAGAGCATGACCCTGCTGATGCCCTGAACTTCTAGACTACAGAACTGTGAGACAATATTTTCCGTTCTTTAAAACCACCTGCTTTGTACTATTTTGTTATGGCATCCCTAGGAAACAAAGACACTAACATACCACCATTTTCTTTGCATATCATTAAACAGAACTTAGTCACAAAGTCACAACTGACTGAAAGGAAAACTAGTCTTTATTCCACACAGCCATGTGTCCAGGTAAAAATCAGAAATTTTCTAATTAGAAAAGAAGGGAAAATGGATTTGGAGCAGGCAGTGAGCCACCTCTGCTATAGTATATATTCCAAAAGTTTGGTACAGAAGCAATGAATCCTAAATATATATAAAGCCTATATATAAAGACTTTAACTAAGAGAAATATCTCTCTCTGAGCACAGTTTTAGATTCTCTTCTCCTTTGGACTTCCTGGGCTCTATCATTCATAGGTCTTCCTCTGTGTCCCATCTCCCAGATATGCACTATAATTGTTGTTCCCTTGCCTCAGGGTTTTAAATACCATCCAGAGATAATTCTAAGTCTTTATCCAGTTTCCCTGAGTGTTGTCCCATGAACTAGATTTTTCTGGTCTTTCATTAGCTATGGGTATTCACTTGGCTTGGGACTACAGGACCCACAGATAGACTGTGGACTGGAGATAGATGGCTCATGGTTTTAGGGCACAGGGAACAGAGTAACTTAAGTCTGTTTATCAGATTAGGGTGATCTCAGAAAGAGCAGGGAGTAATGTGAAGAGACAATACAAAACAGAGCCCAGGAAGAATGGTGAAAAGTTCTTCTAAATCTAAGGATTCTGTAAGTGACTCAGGAATTCAAGAAAGGATGATTTGAAGGGAGAACAGGAGATTCCTACTGGATAAGTAAGACAATGAACGAAGTCTTTTATAAATGCCTTTGACCTCACTGACGAGCAACTGGACAGTCCAAATAATTTAAGCTAATGGTAGTCATCTCAAATTCCTTTTTTTTTTTTTTTTTTGTGAAAAGATGGTGTATGGAGTATAAATAAGCAAATATTTAATGGTTGGAATTTTCTATTTTGGAACATCAGTGAGAATATATTTGTGGACTGGAAAATAGATGAACAACGGTACATTATCTATGCACAAAAAGACACTGTTTCATTTTAACATAGAGAGAAATTCTATGCCTTTCTGTCACCTGCCTATGCAAAAAAGATAGTAACCTTTACATTTGAAGGGTTAATGGAGGCAATATATTTAAAACTGTACATCAATGGTATTTTTTTTCCTCTCTCCGACAGAAACTCAGAATGATTTTTAAACAGTTATCTGCAAGGATGGAATGAGAGTGCAAGGCAAATATGTTTGCAAATAATAGTTGGCTATTTCAAAAATTTAGATCAATATTCAATGTATCTACCACCAAAAAGAGCTGAAGAAAAGGAAAGATGGGAGGAAGGAAGAAAAACAGGTAGGTAGGAAAGAAGATGAGCGAACCATTATGCCTAAAGGCGATTATAGAAAATAGATCCCACAAAAGGTTTTGAATAATTTAAATAAGTGTTTTACCTCCCAGGTCAACTATGAAGAGTATGGAGAGGTATGTTGTTGGTGTTTTTCTTTAAGTATTTGCTATTCTATATGTACACATGTGCTATTAAAGCCTGGTCAGCCACAGATCACCAGACACAAGCCTGTAGTCTGACAGAATCAAATTCATTGCCTCAATGAAGTGATGGTGGCACATTTCGGAGGGACTGTGGAATGCTGCTCTCCACAAGGGGAAGGATGGGAGCACCTTTTGTAAGGTTTGAGTTCCTGCTGAAGGATTCTGTGGAGGGTATTAGGGAAGTGGGTATCAGTTCTGGACTGGTTACTGTTTCTGAGGTGGGATCAGGAGAAGTGGAGATTAACTAGGAAGTGACTGCTGTCATGAGGCAAGGGTAGTTTAGCAATTGAGTAGCCTCAGTACTAGAAGGAAATAACAAGGAGATCTGAGAGCATCATCGGTAAGAAAGCAGTAAATATTCAAATCGAGGGACGGGGTGTGGAAGGTGGTCGTTATGGCATTTCATAGCTGGGCATGGCCTTGGGAAAACCAGTGTTTCTTGTTAATTTTACAGCTAACATTATCTGCATCTGTCTTCCCAGCCTGATTAATGGCAGAGCTGTTTTTTTCTGTTTTAGTCCAAGACAGATTTTTTGAGTCCCTTCCAGCTTTTACTCTTTCTGTATATATATTCTAACAGTCTGTTGAATGTCATACATAATTAAAAGAGCTTGCTTAGTTTTAAATGACATTAAGTATTTTTTTAATTGTGGTGAAAATATACACAACAAAAATACACCAATTCAACAATTTCTACATGTATAATTCAGTAACATTGATTACATCCTTCAAGTTGTACAACCATTCTCGCTATCCTTTTCCAAGTTATTCCATTACATCAACATAAACTCACTGCCCCCTAAGCAAAAACTCCCCTTTCCCCTTCCTTCTCACCCCTAGTAACCATTAATAATTTTTGGTTTCTGTATATTTGCTTATTTCATATAAGTGAGATCATGCAGTATTTGTCCTTTGGCAACTGACTAATTTCACTCAGCATAATGTTTTCAAGGTTCATCCATGTTGTGACATGCATCAGGACTTCATTTCTCTTTATTAAAAAAAAACCATTGCCATCGAGTTGATTCTGACTCATAGCGACACTATAGGACAGAGTAAAACTGCCCCCATAGAGTTTCCAAGGAGCCCCTGGTGGATTCGAACTGCCGACCTTTTGGTTAGCAGCCATAGCTCTTAACCACTATGCAACCAGGGTTTCTATTTCTCTTTATAGTTAGGTAATATTCCATTGTATGTATGTACCACATTTTGTTTATCCATTCATCTGTTGATGGACATTTCGGTTGTTTCCACATTTTGCCTACTGTGAATAGTGCTGCAGTGAACATTGGTGTACATGTGTCTGTTCCTGCTGCTGCTTTCAGTGGAATAGCTGGTAGCTCTACATTCAACTTTTTGAGGAACAGCCAAACTGTTTTCTGCAGTGGCTGTACCATTTTACATTCCCACCAGCAATGGATGAGGGTTCCTGTTTCTCCACCAACCTAGCCAATATCTTTTTTGTTGTTGTTGTTGTTTTTTTTTATCATTTTCATTCTAATAGGGATGAGATGGTATCTCATTGTGGTTTTGATTTGCATCTCCCTAAGTGGGTTTGAACTACCCCTAGCCGATCCAAAGTAGAAAGACCTGGCAATCTGCTCCCATAGATTACAGCCTGGAAAACACTATGGGGACAGTTCTACTCAGTCACACAGGGTCGCTATGAGTCAATATCCACTCAAGGGCACCTAACAACAACAATGGCTAATGATGTCGAGCATCTTTTAATGTGCTTATTGGCCATTTGAATATCCTCTTTGGTGAAGTATCTGTTCAAGTCATTTGCCCATTTTTTGACTGGAGACATTAAGTCTTAAAAGGTACTGTTCAGTACAAAAGCAAAACGACAAAGTAATTTCTACTCCTCAGGTTAAACTTAAATTCTCTTTTAAAAATTGACTAGGACATAAAAATCTGTAGAATCTACCTTTCTCTGTCTTGATCATTGACTCTTAGGAGGACGTAAAACAAGAGAGTTAATCCAGTTTCCCCTCCAGCAGCAATGTTATGGTTTTAAAAATCCTTCACACTAGTACAGAGTCAGTTTCATGCAGAGTATTATCCTAAACAAATTGACCCAGAGTATTTACAAACTTCTTGAGAGCAAGGATCTTGTTTTATTCACATTTGCACACCTTCACAGTTTAGCAAAAGGCCTTGTATATATGTCTCAATAAATATTTGTTGGATTGAATCCTATTTGTAAAAGAACTTTGAGAGTACTGTATAAAAGACTGAGTATATTATAAGACTAGAAAGAGAGAAATGTTGATCTTAACTGTACCTGGAAGTGTGTATGTCATTTTAATGCTTTCCCAAAGGCTAGGGATAATCAGTCTTGAGATTTTCAAAGGAAAAGTGAGTTTCCACATGGATTTAGTGAAATTATGTCTTAGTTATCTTTTATTTTTTCACCAATCTATCTAAAAATTATTAAATATAGAAGTATCTACCCCACTAAGAATTATAATAACTGTATTCATCCTTATTGCTTAGCATATTGACAAGTATAAAGTCATAATAACTATATTCAACCTGGAACTCAGTACTTATTATAGAACCATTAAATTTTACCATCATAGAGCCCTGAAAAGAATAGTCTGTTGGTAATAATGGTAACCTTTGTGATTTTTCTCTCTTTGAATAGCCATACCCGTGATCTGCAGAACATTAGATAATAGTTCTTGTTTGTTTTGTTTTATTTTTTAAAAATCCATCATCCTTCAAACTTGCTTTTTTATTGTGGTAAATTATACACAATATGAAATTATCCATTTTAAATATTTTCAAGTGTACAATCCAGGGGCATTAATCACACTGACAATGTTGTGCAACCATCATCACAATTTGTTTCCAAAACTTTTTCATCACCCCAAACAGAAACTCCGTACCCATTAAGCAATAACTCCCCATTCTCCCCTCCCCCCCAGCCCCTGGCAACTATTAATCTACTTTCTGTCTCTATACATTTGCCTCTTCTAGATATTTCATATAAATTAAATGATACAATATGTGTCTTTTGTGTCTGATTTATTTCACTCTGCATGTTTTTAAGGTTCATCTACTTCATAACATGTATCAGAACTTCATTTTTCCTTATGCAATGGATATACCATGTTTTGTTTCTGCATTCATCTGTTGAGGGATATTTGGGTTGTTTCTACCTTTTGGCTATTGTGAATAATGCTGCAATGAACATTGGTGTACAAGTAACTTTGAGTCCTTGCTTTCAATTCTTTTGAGTATGTACCCGGGAGTGGAATTGTTGAACCATCTGGTAGTTCGATACTTAACTTTTTGAGGAACTGCCAAGCTGTTTTACAAAGTGGTTACACCATTTTACATTTCCACCAGCAATGGATGAAGGTTCCAATTTTTCCACATCCTTGACAACTCTTGTTATTTTATGGTTTTTGTTTTGTTTTGTTTGATGATAGCCATCCTAGTGGTGATGAAGTGGTATCTCATTGTGCTTTTGATTTGCATTTCTCTGGTGGCTAATGGAGTTGAGTATCTTTTCATGTGCATACCGGTCATTTGTACATCTTCTTTAGAAAAACCTTATTTTAACAGTGAAACAAGCTTTGTTTTAAACTGAACATATATATATGTATATGTATATGTAGGAGATTAGACCATTTCCCAGTGGTGTGTCCTGTAAGAGAAACCCTGTTGCCTTCAAGTCAATTCTGACTCATAGTGACCCTGTAGGACAAAGTAGAACCACCCCATAGGGTTTCCTAGGCTGTAAATCTTTATGGAAGCAGACTGCCACATCTTTCTCCTGTGGAGCAGCTGGTAGGTTCAAACCACCGACCTTTCGGTTAGCAGCTGAGCTCTTAACCACTGTGCCACCAGGGCTCCTTTCCTATAAGAGAGGGATACACAAAGAGATATGTGAGCTCAGACAATCCAGCGATCTCTTTGTTCTTGGGAACACTGGACATGATTTCATGGAGACAGCATGTGAGCTGGGTATTAAGGAAGGGGATAGTCTTTTACTGGGTAGGGAGGGTTTTCTAAGGAAGGGGATGATGTGAGTAGTGAATGGGGATGAGAAAATCCTCTAGGGATTTCAAGTCATCCAGTTTGGTATAGAGGGGGTTTTAAGATTGATTTGGGTCAGAAATAGTGAAAGATCATTTTAGTTGGGGTTCCCCTGAAAGTAGATCCTGAGACAAGGCCTTCAGTGCAGGTGGTTTATTTGGGATGTAATCTCAGGAAGAGCAAATGAGAAAATGAGACAGAGAAGGGAGAAAAGCAAAAAGAGTACCTTGATGAACAGTTTACCCCTGTGGGTAACTGGAGCCCAATCCCACCAGGGAACCCCTTGGCAAACCATGTGGAACACAGTGCAGAATTATTCTACTGGAGGAGGGGGAAGCTGGGGTATTTATTTATCTGCAAAGTCTTATTTCCCATTAGTTGAGGATTGAGGAATAAGGGTTACTATACCACCACATTTTGGGGTTGCGACTGCAGGCAGCTAGCCAAGCTCCCAGGTTGCTGGAGAAATCTCTCAAATAGAGAAGGAGAAATACAAGTGCTTGAGTTAGAAATTTGACAACAGATTGGGAACCATCTCTACCTAAAGTTTTAGGTGAACCCAGGTGAGCTGAGAGGATATGCAAGGGAGCGTGAATAAAGTCTACTATAAAGACCTTCAGTGTTAAGCTTAGGATTTCTCCGTAGATGATGGAGCTCTTGAAGCTAGCTGAGAAAATGAGCAGTATGAAGACAGATATATTAGGAAGATGCATATAGAATTTTTTGGAGGGTAAACACTGGATGGCAGGGTTACCAGATGTGGAACTATTGATGTAATTTATACAATAGGTAATCAAGTTTTGAATTATTTGCAGTGTGGGCGGAGTGGATGTCACAGTGGGAATGGAAAGAAGAAATATTCTTGATATGGCTTCAAGAAGAATATCAATATATTATTAGAACTTGAGTTATCGATATTGAATATCATTATGAGAATTTGAAGGGTTGCAGAGAAATGTTGAAATTATCTTTTTTTTCCCCTGTCAATCCAGGATTACCATATTTTTACACAAATAATGCACATGTTATATACTTTTTTTGCCCCCCACCAGGTATTTTCATAAGGGCGCTCTGCAAATTTTTTTATAGCAATATGTAAAAAATTAGCATAGCATGCTTACAGAAATGGAGGGGGGCAAGGTTGGCAAAAAATCATATAACATGCACATTATCTGAGTAAAAATACAGGGAAGGTATAGGTACATCAAGATCTGTCTGATTACCTCCACTCTCATTTCCACCTCTGGGACAGATTCTGGTTTAAGCCATGGTTCTCAATTTTGGCTACACATTAGAATCATCTGAGTGAGCTCTTAAAAATCCTACAATCCAGGCCCCTCCCCAGGCCATTTAAATCAGATTCTCCAGAGGTGGCATCCAGGCTCCAGAGTTTTCAAAACTCCTTGGGTGATTCCAATGTGCAGCCAGGACTGAGAACCATTGGATTACAGTCACAAAATATTTAATAAGCTTTACTTTGATACTCAACATCAAACTGCCAGTTCTAATTCTGGCTTTGTCCTGGTAATAGGGTTTTTGCTTTTTGCTGGAAAATATTATTTTTCTTGTTCAACCACTGTGATAATTGCATCCTGCTGCTTTAATGACTTTGCCAGCACCCAAACTCTATTCTCACCAATCTTCTCCAGCCTTGACTGAACCTCAGTTCTCAGATTATGACCCTCTTGGCAGGCGTTTCTGATGCCAATAGAATGTTTGAATGTTTCCATCACAGCCGTACATCTCATCCCTAGCCAAAGGACAGCCTCTTAGTAAACCTAACGCAGGTAAGATTCCCCCAAAGTTCACAGCAAAAGTAAGCTTTGGTTCTCCTGATGAACTGGTGTGCTTCTTTCTATAAAGTAATAATAACCCATCATATTTCCCTGTTTTGGAAGAGTTTGGTTAAGCTTTGGTTTAGATTTTTGGAAATGTAAAATTAAAATGTGTGGAATACTTGTCATCAAGAAATTGAGGGAAATTAACACGGTGCACCACCTCTTCCAGCATGTTCCCCCACTGACACAGAAGATATTGAACCCAAAAAATATGGCCTTCAACAACTTCATGATCCTTCTTCCTCAACAAATGTATCCACTTCTCCTGCATCTGTATTAACCTTTCCTCTTCCCTCCAGTTTCAGTTTAGGAGATGTTTGCCCCCTTCCCTATATCTCACCCAAGACTTTGTGCTTTGGAGTTCATGCTTTCCCTCTTCCTCAGTGATCTTCATTAATCATCACTTCTCCCTCTGATTACTTTGACCTGTAAAAGGCTATTTTTAGCTTCCGTCTTTAAAAACACAAACAAAAAACTCTTCATTGGCCTTAAATTTTCCTTGAGGAAATACTGTCTTTTTCCTTTCCTTCCCTTCATTGCAAAAATGGTTAAAAGAGCAGTGTACATTCAATTCATTTTCTCAACATTAATGGTCTGAGGTATGACCACGCTTCTTTACTAAAATCTCATTTGCAGAGGTCCTCAATGACCTTCCAGTTACTAAAACCAAAGAAATATTTCTCTAATTGTCTGATTTAGCCTCCGACAGCATTTGACAGTATTACTCACTCTCCCTTTGAAACCTGTTCCCCACCATGTGGAGTGACATTGTTCCCTCCTGCCTCTGTAGCCACTCTGTATCAGTTTCCCTTGCAGGCTAAACTCCTTCCATTCTTGCCTTAAACATTATTTTTTTCACTACAATCCCAACCTTGGCATTCTTATAAATGTTATATCTTCTTCCTGAGTTAATTCTTGCATATTGTTGAAACTGAGGTCTTTATATCCTATACAAATTTCTTGTCTAAACTCCAGGCCTATATTTTTATCCTCTCTGCATGCACCATAAACACCTAAAACCTAATCTATTACTTTCCAAGCCATTGCCACCTGGCTACCACCTCTACTACTTTACTGAGTCTGCTTGGGAAAAGATCTTCAATGCTCTCCTAGTAGAAAACTCCAGTTGACATTCCCTCCTTATGAAATACTGTTGACTTTCTAGGCTTCTGTATTCTCTTGTGTCTTCTTCCTCTCTGAACATTTCTTCTCTTTTACTCGCTTTTCTTTTCCAACTTGTTCCCTAAGTCTGGTTATTCCTCCAGATTCTGTCCTAATGCAGTTAAAAGGGCATCTTCATGCCTGCTGTGATAGTGGAGGAGCACGTGTAGGGGACAGAAAGTTGTGTTTCAAGGTATTAATTGAGGAAGAGGTAAGAGAATAGAGTTGGCATGACCTATGGTAAAGAGACGTAGAGTCCCTGTCCAGGCTTAGGGTAAACGGGAGCATTTCTTGAACCAAGTACAGTGATAAAGTCACTGTCTCCAATCCTCAGGTTTTCCTAAACCACACTGAATCATGGCTATGAAGAGAAGAATCTGGCAACAATCAAATATATTATAATTTACTACTTGTTTGCTACTTGAAGAGAGAACTCATTCTTCTATCTCTGAATTTCTAACCTTTAACTACTTGATCATTGTAAAAACTCAAAATATTTTTAGAAAATAAATGAATGACTCAAAAGCCATCAGGGCCCAGCTGATAAAACATTTCTGCTTTTCCTCCTACATCCTTCAGAAGCTCAGAGGTGAGAGGAGGGAAATAGAGGGGTAGAGATATCCAGGGTTAATAATTTGCAAGGTTGGCCTAGTTGAAGGGGAAGCAAGTAGAATAAAACAAGAGATGTTTTCGAGTAAGATAGGTTGGGTTCCAGTGATGGAGAAAAATATATAAATGTGGATGGGATAGATGTGTAAAGAGAGTGGGCTGTGGGAAGGGGAATTTCAGAGTTTCCAATCTTGTATGGGGAGTAGTTCTGAGTGATGATGACCCTCAATTTGTGACTATACCAGAGTCAATTAAAGCTATATAGACACAAAGTAGAGTAAGGATCTGTGAAATCTAATGGTTGGTGAAAGGGTGCAGACAGAGGTGGGGAAGATGGGTGTGATCCAACTGGTAAAGAAATTAAAGAGAGTGAGAGAAGTTTCTATCCCAGAGAGTCAGTATGGCACAGTGATTAAGAGTGCAGACTCTGGATTCAGAAGTGGAATTTGACTCACACTTCTATTGTTTACTGGCTATGTGACCTTAAGCAAGTGACCTAGGGCAAATGACTTGACCTAGCCAAGCCTAAATATCATCATCTGTAAGACAAAGAGAATAGTAGCTGTCATAAGGCTGTTATCTGGATCAAATGAGATAATGCAAGCTAAGTGCTTAACACATGATGACTGACATATAGAAAGCATTCAGTAAATGTTAACTTAAAAACTTAAGCATCAGCAGTGAAGATGGCGTGATGACAATATGGGAGTTGGCTTGATTTTTAAAAATGAGATGTGAAAATATGGCATTTTAATTCATTATAGTCATTGGATCCAAACAAATTCTTCTCAGGGGGCTGAAAAAAAATCTACCGATATGATCATGGAACTACTTCTGGTCATCTTTGAGGAGTAACTGAATTTAGCCTGGGTTCCGTAAAACCAAATCCTAGGGCAAATGCATATTGCTAATATTTTATTGAGGCATGCAATCTCAACAATAAAGAGTGAGAGAAAGGGGTGGTAAGGCAGAGAAAGAGTGAAAACAAATATAAAGCTGACCATAGCTTCATGATGAGCTAGCTGCTTCATTTTGCCAGATGGCTTATGAGCATGCCACCCTTAGACCTAGGCAAGAGGGGATGCTTGCCTTGAGTCATGCATATCACACACACACATACACCAAAACCCATTGCCATGGAGTTGATTCTGACTCACAGCGACCCTGTAGGACAGAGAACGGCCCCATAGGGTTTCCAAGGCTGTAAATCTTTACAGATGCAGACTGCCGCATCTTTCTCTCGTGGAGCGGCTGGTGGGTTCGAACCGCTGACCTTTCAGTTAACAGCTGAGTGCTTTAACCACTGTGCCACCAGGGCTCATTGGACTCCACACATACACACACTCAATTAAAGGACATAATGCATGTCTCTTTCACTGGGAATATAGCACTCAGTAGTTCTGGCACAGCCACAATATGTATTACAAACATCTACTTTCATGACTAACACCGTTCAGGCCCCAGGAAGATGTCTCTCAACATCTTGTGCCTTATGTCCTCTGAATGTCATTATGGGTTGTGCCACTCCCATCATTAAAGATGGAGTTGTGCCCTGCTTCAGACTGCAGGGAAGATTTGAATGCAGAAGGTGTTAGGCAAGAAAAAAAAGTAATTTACATGTGTCCTTTCTCTCAGCCTGAGTGAAATATATTCTTCCACTAAAAAACATCGTTTCCCAATAGTGACTATAATCCTTTTCCTCACTTATATTTTTATTCCAACTATGCATCCGGAGGTACTAACAAATTAGCACATGGCCCCTGGGGAATATTTTCCAATGTTAATCATATGTTGTTACTCTTAAATTTGTAAATATGTAGATCTGGATATAACATGCATGAAGCATGAGATCAATTTGTTTGCGATAACTAGATGAACACTGAATGCTAGAAATGCGAATCGTTTTATTTTATAACTATATTATGTAAGATTTAATTAAAATGTCAAAACGTTATGTGAAATGTTGGTTTTATTTAACGTTTGACTTAAAATTTTGGCATTTATTAATTATATTTTTATTTGTCTTTTAACTTTATACATTTTGAAGAAAAATAACTTTTTTGAAAACATAGTAAACAATTTAAATTTTGAATATTTATTCTAATTTATATTTTGATAAAAAGGTATTCAAATTTTGTAGACCAGGAAAATAAGTTTGTTATTCTTTTAGATCTGTGCTGCTCAGTATGGCGGCCACTAGCTCCATGTGGCTGTTGAGTACTTGACATGTCACTCAGAATTGAGATGTGCTGTAAGTGTAAAATGAACACTGGATTTTAAACACTTAGTAGAGGGTCAGCGAAAAAGAGGAAGACCCTCAATGAGATGGACTGACACAATGGCTGCAACAATGAGCTCAAACATAACAATGATCATGAGGATGGCGCAGGACCGGACAGTGTTTCATTCTGTTGGACATAGGGTTGCTATGAGTCGGAACAGACTTGATGGCATCTAACAACAACTACAGTAGGAAAAAAAGAATGTTAAATCGTTCATTAACATTTTTATGTTGCTTACATGTTGGATTATAATATTTTTATATCTTGGGTTAAACAAAATATATTATTTTTGATATATTCGGTTAGATAAAATATATTATGAAATTAATTTTACCTGTTTCCGTTTGCTTTGTGCCTACTAGAACATTTAAAATCACAAATGAGGCCTCTACTAGATTTCTATGGCACAGCACTGATTTAATCAATTCTGTCACTAGAGCACACTTTATATGAAAAATCTTGGTTAGAACAACATAATTACTGATTTTACTAGAACGAAGGGAAACAAGATAATTTTTGAATAACTATATAATGACTTACAAAATATGTGTGTATTTATTACTCATTCAAACATCATCAATCCATCAGTAAAACACCTGGATATGCACAATAAAAATTAAAATCGATCATTTGTGATTTTTTTTTTTTTTTGACTTTTGAACCAGTTGCCGTCGAGTTGACTCTGACTAATGGGGACCCCATGTTTGTCAGAGTAGAATTGTGCTCCATAGGGTTTTCAGTGGCAGATTTTTTGGAAGTAGATCAGAGGCACCTCTGGGTCAACTAGAACCTCCAACCTTTCTGTTAGCAGTTGAATGAGTTAATCATTTGCACCACCCAAAGACAAAAACAATAGCTTTACAGAATTTGTTTTGTCATTATGACATACAACATTTAGGTAATTATATTTGTCAAGTTAGGATGATAGAAGATATACAACAACTATTGTTCCTCTGTAAATGGCAATGTCCATTGTTTTCTTCCTAGTACTTCCCAGGGGTCTGATACCTCTTTAGGGTCATTTATGCAAGAGCCTCCTTTCCCCATATTCCCCAAAGGGCAGCCCCTGCCTCTCTCCAGGGCTCTTTACATTGTTTTAGAATGGAGACAAAAATGAATTTTGTATTGAAGGATGGGGCAGCTCTCACAGATCACTGCAGTGCAGGCAGAAAAGATTCTATCCTCCATCTGACTCACCTTCCCTAGGACTGGGAAAAAAAAAAAAAGGAAGAATCCTGATAGACATTCCTTTTAACCTCACCTCTCTCTATATCTCTCCATAATTGTCCCATCCTTCTCCCATAATTCATGACTCCCAATAGGAAGAAAATGTTACATGCCTCAGTTCTTTCTCTTTTACCTTCTCCAGAACCTAACACCTTAGAGGAGAGGTGTATTTCTGGTTTCATGAGATGAGTGAGGGACGCATGTGTTCCCAACCTCATCTCTCAGTTCAACATCTTCACCAGTGAGAACCTCACTACTTACCTAAGAAGAAAATTCCTCTCACTAGAGAAGGCACTAGTAACGTTGCTGCCCCCGAGGACAGTGTCTTAGGAGGAAAGCCTTTTTTTTCCCATTCCTAATAAAGCACTAATACTGGCATTATAGTGCTTAGCAGCATTTGATTCTTCTAGAGCTTGATTTGCATAACAGGATCCATCACATTAGCTGTGTATGTATGGCTCCATCACTCTGATCCTGGATGGGTAGTACCAGTTTCAAATGAATTCTTGCTGATTCCAAATCTCTAGTTTGATAAAGAAGGATTGTGGAGTGAAATGTGGGGAGCACATTAGGGAGAGGTGGTTCAATTCAGTTCATTGCACCATGTGAGGAAGTGAGATATATGTAGTTACTATTTTCTAATAACTGATGAATTTCCAAAAAATGTTCCCTGAATTGTTGTAAATTCCAAAGAGCATAACCTATGTTTGTCTTGTTTACTGCGTCCGTGGCACCCAGCATCAATACCGGGCATGTAAGAAATGGTAAATAAATAATAATCAGATAAATGAATGAGTAAATAAATGAATAAAAAAGATTATAATTCTGTTTGGCTAACAGAAAGAACAGAAATAGGACCAAATAATAGAGATGCAAAATTTCACTCAACATGTTGAAAAATCTGACTAAAACGTAGAAATTAACAGACGCGGTGAGCTGTGTTTTGATTATGTGAATTCCCTCTCAGAGGCCCAATGACCAAGAAGGGGAGATACTTTAGAAAAAAAATTAAATTGGGCCCAACAATACCTACAGTCCATTTTATGTCAAAGAGACTCTTCTCAAATACTTTCTTTCAAGAAATAGAAAATAAAGTGCTTCCAAACATAATCGTTGTTGTTGTTAGGTGCCGTCCAGTCGGTTCCAACTCATAGCGATCCCATGTACAACAGAACAAATCACTGCCTGGTCCTGCGCCATCCTCACAATCATTATTATGCTTGAGTCTATTGTTGCAGCCACTGTGTCAATCCATCTCGTTGAGGGTCTTTCTCTTTTCTGCTGACCCTCTACTTTACCAAGCACGATGTCCTTCTCCAGGGATGGGTCCTTCCTGATAACATGTTCAAAGTATGTGAGACGAAGTGTTTCCATCCTCACTTCTAAGGAGCATTCTGGCTATATTTCTTCCAAGACCGACTTCTTTGTTCTTCTGGCAGTCCATGGTATATTCAATATTCTTCGCCAACACCATGATTCAAAGGCATCAATTCTTCTTTGGTCTTCCTTATACATTATGCAGTTTTCACATGCATATAAGGCCACTGAAAATACCACGGCTTGGGTCAGGCGTACCTTAGTCCTCAGAGTGACATCTTTGCTTTTCAACACTTAAAGAGGTCTTTTGCAGCAGATTTGCCCCTTGCAATACGTCCTTTGACTTCTTGACTGCTGCTTCCATGGATGTTGATTGTGGATCCAAGCAAAATGAAATCCTTGACAGCTTCAGTATTTTCTCTGTTTATCATGATGTTGCTTATTTGTCTAGTTGTGAATATTTTTGTTTTCTTTATGTTGAGGTGTAATCCATACTGAAGGTTGTATTCTTTGATCTTCATCAGTATGTGCTTCAAGTCGTGTTTACTTTCAGCAAGCAAGGTTGTGTCATCTGCATATTGAAGGTTGTTAATGAGTCTTCCTCCGACCCTGATGCCACATTCTTCTCCATATAGTCCAACTTCTGGGAATATTTGCTCAGCATACAGATTGAATCAGTATGGTGAAAGGATACAACCCTGACACACACCTTTCTTGACTTTAAACCACGCAGAATCCCCTTGTTATGTTCAAACGACTGCCTCTTGATCTGTGTACAGGTTCCTCATGAGCCCAATTAAGTGTTCTGGAACTTCTATTCTTCACAATGTTATCCATAATTTGTAATGATCCACACGGTCAAATGCCTTTGCATAGTCAATAAAACACAGGTAAACACCTTTCTGATAGTCTCTGCTTTCAGCCAAGATCCATCTGACATCAGTAATGATACTCCTTGTTCCATGTCCTCTTCTGAATCCAACTTGTATTTATGGTAGTTCCCTGCTGATGTACTGCTGCAAATGTTTTTGAATTATCTTCAGCAAAATTTTACTTACATGTGGTATTAATGATATTGTTCGATAATTTCCACATTCTGCTGGATCACCTTTCTTTGGAATGGGCAAAAATATGACTCTCTTCCAGTCAGTTGGCCAGATAGCTGTCTTCCAAGTTTTTTGGCATATACAAGTGAGCACCTCAAGTGCTGCATCCATTTGTTGGAACATCTCAATTGGTATTCCATCAATTCCTGGAGCCTTGTTTTTCACCAGTGCCTTCAGTGCAGCTTGGACTTCTTTCAGTACCATCAGTTCTTGATCATATGCTACCTCCTGAAACGGTTGAACATCGACCAATTCTTTTTGGTACTGTGACTCTGTATTCCTTCCATCTTCTTTTGATGCTTCCTGGGTCATTCAATATTTTGCCCATAGAATCCTTCAGAATTGCAACTTGAGGCTTGAATTTTTTCTTCAGTTCTTTCAGCTTGAGAAATGTCAAGCATGTTCTTCTCTTTTGGTTTTTTAACTCCAGGTATTTGCAAAGTTCATTATAATACTTTACTTTGTTTTCTTGAGCCGCCCTTTGAAATCTTCTGTTCAGTTCATTTACTTCATTATTTCTTCTATTCACTGTAGCTACTCTACTTTTAAGAGCAAGTTTCAGAGTCTCTTCTGACATCTGTTTTGGTCTTTTCTTCCTTTCCTGTCTATTTATTGACCTTTTGTAGTCTTCATGTATGATGTCCTTGATGTCATCCCATAACTGGTCTGGTCTTCAGTCATTAGTGTTCAGTGTGTCAAATCTCTTCTTGAGATAATCTCCAAATTCAGGTGGGATATCATCCAGGTCATATTTTGGCTCTCATGGACTTGTTGTAATTTTCTTCAGCTTCAACTTTAATTTGCATAGAAGCAGTTGATGGTCTGTTCCACAGTTGGCCCCTGGCCTTGTTCTGACTGATGATATTGAGCTTTTCCATTGTCTCTTTCCACAGATGTAGTCGATTTGATTCCTGTGTATTCCATCCAGTGAGGTCCACGTGTATAGCCACTGTTTACGTTGTTGAAAAAAGGTATTTCCAATGAATAAGGTGTTGGTCTTGCAAAAATTCTATCATGTGATCGCTGGCATTGTTTTCATCACCAAAGCCATATTTTTCAACTACCAATACTTCGTCTTTGTTTCCAACTTCTGCATTCCAATCACCAGTAATTATCAACGCATCTTGATTTCATGTTTGAAAATTTCAGCCTGCAGAAGTTGGTAAAAATCTTCAATTTCCTCATCTTTGGCATTAGTGGGTGGTGCATAAATTTGAATAATAGTTGTATTAACTGACCTTCTACCTTACCAAGCATAATAGAACACATATTTTGTTTTATAGATTTCACATTTTATGCTACCACATATTTTCTTGTTAATTCCTTCGTTAAATACACACTTATTTTAGTAGTACTTATAAATTATGTAAACCCCCAATATAAAAGAAATGAAATTTTCCATGACAAATATTTTCATTTCTGCACTAAAATATAGCTAAAAGAGCAAGATAGAACATATTTTTTTCAGGAAGATGCTAGATGAGATTCATCCTTCTGTTTATTTTGTTTAAAGCAAGTAAATCCAAATTAAATAACTGTATGTTGGTTACATTTGCACAAAAAATAAATTTTAGCTACATAAATAATTTTCCATAGTTCTTACCTACGTACTGGCTAAATTTATAAAAATCCCTTTATGTCCAGGATCTTCAAATGTGTTTATTCGTTAAACACCTTATTCAAATGAAATCTTATAAGGAAGCCCAAAATATAAAACTGGTACAAGTCACTCTGGTTGAATTGGGGGTTGCAGCCCTGATAACTGTTCCTTACCTCTGCCATTGGGGTAGTCTGAGGTGGGCCCTAACTTCTCTAGTGCTTCACTCAGTGCATTTGAACCATATTTCTCATGATTAATTCTTTTTATCTGATCTCTTAGAAGAACCCCAAAGTAGTCAAATTGTTGAAAAGTACGAAGAACTACTTCATCATTGATCATTAAGTAACAAGTAATTTTTTTCTAATTGTATAAAGAAATGATATACAGAATTCAGTCTTAGCAACAGAATCTAAGTCCTACAATTTCTAACATATATTGATATAATTTCAGCTCTTTTATGAAAATAATTTGTGTTGTTCAACAAGCATGTTAATCTATCCTATCATCTTCTGATAATAAGATTTTATGAAAAGAAAGAAAATTAAAAGTCCTTTAAGTCTGCAAAGATCAAACGATAGTTGTTATTGTTGTTGTTGTGTGCTGTCGAGTCAATTCCAATTCATAGCAACCCTAAAGTACAGAGTAGAACTGCCCCATAGGGTTTTCTAGGCTGCAAACTTTATGGGAGCAGGTCACCAGATCTTTTCTCCTGCAGAACCAGTGGTGGGTTTGAACTACCTACCTTTTGGCCAGCAGCGGAATGCTTAACAATCGTGCCACCAGGGTTCCTTAAATGATATTTTTAAGAAACCAGAAAACCTGTAGCCATCGTAGCGAATCCTATAGGACAGAGTAGAACTGCCCCACAGAGTTTCCGAAGAGTGGCTGGTGGATTCGAACTGCCGACCTTTTGGTTAGCAGCCGTAGCTCTTAACCATTGGGCCACCAGGACTGCAAATGATATTTAGGAGTTCATAAATTAATTCTTTCTGCCACAGACCCTCATTATCTCTTATCTAAACAGTTAGAACAAACTCTCAACTTTAACTCTGCCTTTGACTCTTTTCTCCACCAAACCATCCTACACATCATTACTTGAATCATCTTGCTAAAAGACCCTTTTAATTGTATCATTTTCTGGCTATAAATACCAGTTGTGGCTCCTTATTACCCACCAGAGTTTAAAAATTCCCAGAAATAAATTTTTAAAATGCAGTCATTAACAAATGTTTTGATACATGACCCAAAAACATCTGGCAAGAATGTCAAGATGATTGATCTCTGTTCCGTCTGTGTTTTAGAATAAAATTTAATGACTCTCGTGGTGGTCTTCTCACTCAGGATGGGGATCAACAACCAGTTAAGTTTCCCTTTATTCTTTGGATGTGTAATTTGCATTTGAAGTCATGAATAGGGTAAAATCTGAGAGGAAGAAAGAGTGTGAAGGTAGAAGAGGCCCTGAATGTCTTTTCAGAGGAAAACTGCTACCAGACCAGGGTCCACCTAGTTTTGTAAGGCCTAGAGCTTTCTAAATGTGGTGTGAGGGCACTTTTTAAGAAAAAAGACTACAAAATTACATGCAGAAAAATCAGAGTAGTGTTTGGAAGGGGCCCATGATGTGAGGGGTCCTGAATCTGAAGTTTCCTTGTCTTCACGGTAAATCTATCTATGCTCCCAGCGGGGCAAGAGAAAGCCAATCTTTATAGCTATGATCTCTTCAGTTTGTACCCTTTTCTATTTTTCCCCCCAATGGGCTTTAACAATGTTCTTTATTCCCTCAGCACCTCTCCCTTCCTGAATATTATGTGGATCTGTGTGTGATTTAGTTTTATCCCAGAAATGTATGGTTATGATTCATGATCCCATGCTTTTTTTGGCAATACAAAGCTTAGCTTGTTTGCACAGGGAAGTCTCTTCTCCCTGCTAGCCATGGAATAGCTCTGCTATTTCCCATTCTGTGTTCTTTATTAACATAATAACCACATGGCCTGATTTCCTGGGACAGTCTCAGTTTATGCTTGTTGTCCTGACGTAATTATTAAAACTGACTCCTTTCTGAAGCCCTAGGGAAAGGGAAAGTACCAGGGCAATAGCAGAGATGGAGGAACTTGGCAAAGAGACCCCATAAAGCTGTTTATGAACTCCTGGGTTTACCCTCAATTTGTGTATGCATTGATCTAATCTTAGTCAGATACCAAAGACTTTGAAGATTGAACTAACAGATAGACCTACAGCCAGGTCCCAAACTGACCACTGGGTGGTGCACAGGAGAGACAGTTCCAAGTAAATTGCAAAGCCTTCAAAAACTACTGACATTGATCCTGCAGCCCACAGAAGGTGAATTAGGATTTGCAGCCTGAACCTAACCAGTTCAAGTACCTGCTAAAACATCCTTTATGGAATTTAAACAAGACCCAGAGTGTTGTAATGTAATATTCCAAATATCCAGGAAACAATCCAAAGTTACTTAGTGGATGAAGAACTCCAAAATACTCAATTCACAAGGAAAAAGACAATCAAGAGAAAATCTCAGTGAACACAGATATTGGCATTTTCTGAAAAGACTTTAAAGCAGCTATAATAGAAAATATTAAAAAGATCAGTTACAAACACTCTTGAAACACAAGTTAAAATAAAAAGTATCGGCAAAGAAATTAAAGATATAAGGAAGAATCAAATGGAAGTTTTAGAACTGAAAAATACAATACTTGAAATAGAAAACCTCACTGGATATACTCAATAACGGAATGGAGGTGACAAAGCAACCCAATTAAAAAAATGGATGCTTCACCAAAGAAGATGTAAGGATGGCAAATAAGCACATGAAAATATATTTAATATCATTAGTCATTAGGGAAATGTAAACTAAAACTTACAATGAGATACCACTACAGTATCAAATCACAACTATTAAAATGGCTAAAATAAAAAATACTGACAATAATAAGTGCTGACGAAGTCCAGATGCAATGGAACTGGAACTTGCATACAATTCTGGTGGGAATGCAAAATGGTACAGCCACTCTAGAAAATGGTTTGATAATTTCTTAAAAACGTAAACATACACTTACCATATGATCCAGCAATCCTCCTTCTGGGTATTTACCCCTGAGCAAGGGTTGGCAAACTTTTCTGTAAATAGATAGATAGGCAATATTTTAGGCTTCACAGGTCATAGGTCTCTGCCACAATAACTCAGTTCTGTTGTTATTGCTTGAAAGCAACCATAGACAATATGTAAATTAATGGGCATGACTGTCCTCCAAAAAACCTGGAAAAACCAAACCTGTTTCTGTTGTCGATTCCAACTCACAGCGGCCCTATAGGACAGAGTAGAATGGCTCCATAGGGTTTCCAAGGCTGTAATCTTTTTATTATTATTATTGTACTTTAGGTGAAGGTTTACAGCACAAATAGTTTCTCACCAAACAGTCAGTACACATATTGTTTTATGACATTGGTTAACAACCCCATAACATGTCAACCCTCTCCCTTCTCGACCTTTTTTTTTTTTTTTTTTTTTTGGTGAAAATATACATAGCCAAAGATACACCATTTCAAAAATTTCTACATGCACAATTCAGTGACATCAATTACTTTCTTCCAGTTGTGCTGCTATTCTCTCTTTAGATGAAGGTTTACAGAACAAAATAGGTTCTCATTAAACAGTTAGTACACATGTTGCACTATGACAATGGTTAACAACCCCACTGCATGTCAACACTGTCCTTACTCAACCTTGGATTCCCTATCACCAGCTTTCCTGTCCCCTCCTGCCTTCTAGTCCTTGTCCCTGGACTGCTGTGCCTCATTAGTCCCGTTTTGTTTTATGGGGCTGTCCAATCCCCGGCTGAACGGTGAACCTCAGAAGTGATTTCACCACTGAGATAAAAGGGCATCTGGGGGCCATACTCTCGGGGTTTCTCCAGTCTCCTTCAGGCCAGTAAATCTGGTCTTTTTGTTGTGTGTTAGAATTTTGTTCTGCATCCTTCTCCAGCTCTGTCCAGAACCCTCTGTTGTGATCCTGGTCAGAGCAGTCAGTGGTGGTAGCCGGGCACCATCTGGCTGTACTGGACTCAGTCTGGTGGAGACCTTGGTAGCTGTGGTCCATTAGATCTCTGGACTAATCTTTTCCTTGTATCCTGTTCTCTTCGTTATCCCTTGCTCCCGAAGGGGTGAGACCAGTGGAGTATTTTAGATGGCTGCTCACAGGCTTTTAAGACCTTAGACGCTACTCACCAAGGTAAAATGTAAAACGTTGTCTTTATAAACCGTATTATGCCAATTGAGCTAGATGTTCCCTGAGACCATGGTCCCCACAGCCCTCCACCCAGCAATTCAGTCCCTCAGGGAGTTTGGATGTGTCTATGGAACTTCCCTGCTCTTTCCTTGTACAAGCTGTGCTGGCTTCCCCAATATTGTGTGCTGTCTCACCCTTCACCAAAGATACCACTTATCTATTGTCTATTTAGTATTCTCCCCTACCCCTCGCATCCCTCGTAACCAGCAAAGATTGTTATTTTTTGTGTGTAAACTTTTTCATGAGTTTTTACAATAGAAGTCTCATACAATATTTGTCCTTTTGTGATTGACGTATTTCACTTAGTATAATGTCCTCCAGTTTCATCCATGTTATGAGATGCTTCACAGATTCATCATTGTTCTTTATTGTTGCATAGTACTCCATTGTGTGTATGTACCATAGTTTGTTTATCCATTCATCTGTTGATGGGCATCTAGGTTGTTTCCATCGTTTTGCTATTGTGAACAATGCTGCCATGAACATGGGTGTGCATATGTCTATTCGTGTGAGAGCTCTTATTTCTCTAGGATATATTCCTAGGAGTGGAATCGCTGGATCTTATGGTATTTCTATTTCTAGCTTTCTAAGGAAGGGCCGTATCAATTTCCAAAATGGTTGTATCATTTTGCATTCCCACCGGCAGTGCATAAGAGTTCCCATCTCCCCGCAGCCTCTCCAACATTTGTTATTTCCAGTGTTTTTGATTCGTGCCAAAGCTGTAATCTTTATGGAAACAGACTGCCACATCTTTCTCCTGCAGAATGGCTGGTGGGTTCAAACCACCAACCTTTCAGTTAGCAGAGAGCACTTAACCACTGCACCACCAGGGCTCCAATAAAACATTATTTATTGAAAGGGCGGTGGATCAGATTTGTCCTGAGGGCTGTAGTTTGTTAATCCTCACCTTAAAGAAATAAAAGCATACATTCACACAAAACCTGCATATGACTATTTATAGCAGCTTTATTCATAATTGCTAAAAACTGGAAACAACCTAAATGTCCTTCAGTAAGTGAATGGATAAACAAACTGTAGTACCTACACACAATGGCATACTACTCAGCAATACGAAAAACTGACTGTTGATACACACTACTTGGACAGATCTCAAGGGAATTATGCTAGGTTAAAAAAAAAGCCAATCTCAAGGTTACATACTGTATGATTCAATTTATATGACATTCCCAACAAAACAAAGCTATAGATATGGAGAACTGATCAGTGATTGCCAGGAGGTATGGGACTGCGGGACAATGTCACTATAAAAGTATAGTACAAGGGAGTTTTTGGTGGGGATGGAATAGTTCAGTATTCTGATTGTGATGTCGGTTACACAAATTTATACATGTTAAAATTCATGGAACTACACACCAGTCAATTTTACTTTGTAATCATTTTTAAACAATAAATAAAACACATAGAAAATAAAAAAAGTGCATACTTTCTCTCCTAAAGTGTCCCAGTTTGAATGATAAGGCATTTGTTAGCCTACTTAATGAACTTTTTCACAACAGTAATATCTACTCCTAATTTTAATCCCCATTTACAGATGAGAAAACTGAGCCCCACAGTCATCCAGTTATTGGATGGTTGTGCTAAGGGCTAAACCTATAATGTCTGCATGCAAAGCTTGACCTTTATCCGTAAGGCTATCCAGCGCTCCATTAGATGACTGTTTATCATATCAGCTGCTTCCATGCAGTTGGTCTGATTGTTGTTGTTGTCTAGTAGATTTGTGACTCATATTGACCTAATAAAACAGAGTAAAACCTCCGCATAGGGTTTTCTAGGTTGTAATCTTTACATGAACAGATAGCCATGTCTTTCTCATGGAGGAGTGGCTGGGTGGGTTCGAACTGCCAACATATTGGTTAGCAGTTGAGGGCTTAACCGTTGTGCCACCAGGGATCCTTTTGATTACATTAGGTCATCGTTATTGGTGAATCTTATCAATGAGTTGTGAGATAGGTAGGGCAGAGAAGATCTCTTTGAGGAGTTAACATTTCAGGCTTAATTCAGTGGAGAAAGGGAACCGTATGAATTTCAGGGGGAAGTCCATTCTCAGCATGTCTTAGTCATCTAGTGCTGCTATAAAAGAAATACAAGCAGATGGTTTTAACGAAGAGAAGTTTATTTCCTCACAGTTAAATTAGGTTAAAAGTCCAAATTCAGGGTGTCAGCTCCAGGGGAAGGCTTTTTCTCTCTGTCAGCCTTCTTCTCTTCGGTGTTCCGCCAGACTAGGAGCTTCTCTGCACAGGGACCCCAGTCCAAAGGAAGCGCTTTGCTCCTGGCATTGCTTTCTTGATGGTATGAGGTCCCCCAATCTCTGCTTGCTTCCCTTTCCTTTTATCTCTTGATAGGCCACACCCCAGGGAAATTCCCTTTACATTGGATCAGGGATGTGACCTGGGTAATGGTGGTGTTACAATCCCACCCTAATCCTCTTTAACATAAAATTACAATCACAAAATGGAGGCCAACCACACAATTCTGGGAATCATGGCCCAGCCAAATTGCTACACACATTTTTGGGGGGACATAATTCAAACCATGACCTTCCACCCTTTGGCCCCCAAAAAATCATATCCTTGCAACACGGAAAACATATTCACCCTCTCGCCACCTCCCCCTCCTTTCACTCGAGTGCCTGGCTCCGTGCGCCGTCTTCGCTTCTTCCTGAGGGGCTGCAGAGCGCCGGCAATTTGTGATATACGCTTTCCCACTCTCTACCCTTCTTCACCCACACTCAGCCTCCTCTGCTTCCCATGGACACAGTCTCTTGTCCAGAAACACCAGCCCGCACTAGCTGGCTCTCTGAGTGCCATTTGTTGGCTGCTGATTTTGCTTTTTTTTTTTTTTCCTGCTTCTTTTGATTTCTTGCTTGCCTCTCGCTGCCTCCCCCTCCTTTCGCTCGAGTGCCTGGCTCTGTGCGCCATCTTTGCTTCTTCCTGAGGGGCTGCAGACCTCCAATCGCGTGTGCAACTGCTTCCCAGTCTGGGCTACTGCGCTGGTGAGATCCCGGGGCTTTTGTTTGTTTGTTCGTTTTGAATTGTTTGTTTTCTTTTCCTTTTCTTGAGTTGGGAGCCCTTTCTGGCCAGGCGGAGCGGCGGGGCAAGGAACTCCCCTTCAGCTTCCACAGACATGCAGAAGAATCCCTGAGAGCATTTCTGTTTTAGTTGGGTTTTTTTTTTTCTGTTTTTTTGGGGGGCCTTTCTTGTTCTTTTTTGATTGTTTGTTTTTAATTTGTTTTGTTTTCTTTTCCCTCTTTTTCCCCTTTTATTTTTCTTCATTGCTCAGTTTCTCGTGTCTCTATATCTTCCTTCTCTTTCTGTTCCCTGAATACCAGGCGTTGTATACCTCTGCGCCTTCTAGCCAGGCTGTACTGCAACACCTGAGAGCGACTTCCCCAGACCTCATAGCTGCATCGGTGGGATCCCTAGGAACTTTGATGTTCTTTAAACTTTCTGATTTTTATTTATTCATTTTTTCTTTTCTTCCTCTTCCCCTTTCTGTTTTTCTCCATTTCATAGTCTCTCATCTCTCCATTCCAACGGCAAGCTCCCCCAGCATTCTTTTTTGTTTGTTTGTATGTTTTTGGCTCCTGTCCCTCTATCCTCTCTCCCATATCCATCTTAGCTCCACACATAACAATCTCCCCGCTACATCCTGTCTACCTGCACCGTGCGCTTGACATCACAGCACCAAGCAGCACAGGCAGGGCCTACTGGAACCTGCCCTGCACTTATTACTGACCCGCTCTGGTGGCTGTAGCAAGTGCCACAAACAACCCGTCCCAGTAACTCCTCTTCAGCTAGACCTGCCCTGCTGTACCATATCTGAGTGACTGACCCTGCCAGTTGGAGAAGGAGGCAAAAAGCATTGAGCACACAGACGAGCAAACAACAAAAAACACACAGTCTGCCTGCTCAGACATAGTCAAATTTTTTTTAAAAGGGATGAAACAAACAAATCTACAATCAGTAAACAAGAAAAATAACTACTGAATGCTCCAAAAACAGCAGACAATACCAAAACATTTACAAAAACAGGACAGGATGGTTCCAGTAGGCATCCAAAATAAAACACCAGGTGACTCTCCTGTGGAAGAAAATGCACTAGAACTACCTGAGAGGGAAGTCAAATCTCTAATACTCAGAATTCTCCAAGAACTGAGGCAAAAATCGGACAAGCATGAGGAAAAACTAGACAAATTCATGGAAAATACAGACAAAAAATTAGAAGAATTCAGGAAGATGATGCAGGAACAAAATGCCAAAATAAATTCACAACTAGAAATTATACAAAGACAACAATTAGAAATCCAAAAGATAAACAACAAGATTTCAGAAATGGATGATGTCATAGAAGGGCTGAGAAGCAGATTTGAAACGCTGGAAGACAGGATCAGTGGAATTGAAGACAAACACTTGGATACAACTCTGTTTGAGGAAAACTCAGAAAAAAGAACAAAGAAAAATGAAGAGACCCTGAGAGTTATGTGGGACACAATTAATAGCAAAAATCTGAGAGTGATTGGAATTCCAGACCAGGGGGAGAAAACAGAAAACACAGAGAGGATCATTGAGGAACTGCTGACAGAAAACTTCCCCAATATCATGAAAGATGAAAAGCTGGCCATCCAAGAAGCTCAACGAACCCCATATAGAAGAGACCCCAAAAGAAAATCACCAAGGATATCATATTCACACTCATCAAAACCAAAGACAAACAAAGAATCCTGAGAGCAGCTCGTGAAAAACAAGAAGTCACATACATAGGAGAAACAATAAGACTAAGCTCAGATTATTCGGCAGAAACCATGCAGGCAAGAAGGCAATGGGATGACATATATAAAATCTTGAAAGAAAAACATTGCCAGCCAAGAATAATACATCCTGCAAAACTCTCGTACAAATTTGATGGTGAAATTTGGGCATTTCCAGATAAACAGAAATTAAGGGAATATATAACAGTCAAACCAAACTTACAAGAATTGTTAAAGGGAGTACTTCGATCTGAGGACAAACAGCTTCAGCTCACAGGCAGAACCTAGGATGCAGGATCGTACCAGCCAGATACCAATCTAGGAAATGAACTCTCGAGGACTATCCAAAACCAAAAGAAATACAACAGGGAATCAGAGCAGTTAATCAATAAATGACAACAGCATCAAAACAATAAAAGAGGGAATAAATGGCATAGGTATAGAACCTTCTAATGGAGAGGAAGGCAGGGCGATACCAAGTAATGGTAGACTGCTTCAAACTTAAAAAGATAAGGGCAAAATTCATGGTAACCACTAAGAAAGTTAACAAAACAACTCATAAAAATAAAGATGAAAAACATTAAAGTCTCAGCAAAAACAAAACCTACAAAAACAAAAAAAATGAAAAAAAAATCCACAAACAAAAGTAACTCAGCACAAGAGAGTAAGAAGAACAAAAAAAACTTCAGCACCACAAAAAAAAAGCACTACAAAATGACAGCAACAAACTCACATCTATCAGTAATTACACTGAATGAAAATGGACTCAACGCACCCATAAAGAGATGGAGAGTGGCAGAATGGACAAGAAAACAGGATCCATCAATATGCTATCTACAAGAGACACACCTTAAAAACAAAGATGTGAATTTATTAAAAGTCAAAGGTTGGAAAAAAATATACCAAGCTAACAACAACCAAAAAAGAGCAGGAGTGGCAATTCTAATCTCAGATAAAATAGACTTTAAAACGAAATGTACCATAAAAGACAAAGAAGGACACTATATAATGATTAAGGGGATGATCCATCATGAAGACACAACCATAATAAACCTCTACACACCCAATGACAGGGCTCCAAAATACATAAAACAAACTCTAACAACACTGAAAATAGAAACTGACAGTTCCACAGTAATAGTAGGAGACTTCAACACACCACTCTCAGTAAAGGACAGAACAACTAAGAAGAAACTCAGCAAAGATACAGAAGACATAAAGGGCACAAGCAGCCAACTTGACCTCATAGGCATATATAGAATACTCCATCCAACCACTGCAAAGTACACATTCTTTTCCAATTCACATGGAACATTCTCCAGAATAGACCACATCTTAGGCTACAGAGCAATCCTCAACAAGATCCAAAACATTGAGATAATTCAAAGTATCTTCTCTGACCACAATACCATCAAGGTAGAAATTAACAATAGAAAGAGCAAGGAAAAAAAATCAGCTACATGGAAACTGAATAATACCCTGCTTACACATCACTGGGTAATAGAAGAAATAGAAGAAATCAGAGATGGAATCCTAGAATCAAATGAGAATGAAAACACATCATACCAAAACCTTTGGGACACAGCAAAAGCAGTCCTCAGAGGACAATTTATAGCAATAGATACACATATCAAAAGAGAAGAAAGGGACAAAATCAAAACATTAACTACAGAACTCAAACAAATAGAAAGAGAACAGCAAAAAAAGCCCGCAACCACCAGAAGAAAGGAAATAGTAAAGATCGGAGCAGAAATAAAGGAAATAGAAAACAGAAAAACAATAGAAAGAATCAACAAAACCAAAAGTTGGTTCTTTGAAAGAATCAACAAAATCGACAAACCACTGGCCAGACTGACAAAAGAAAAACAGGAGAGGACACAAATAACCCAAATAAGAAATGAAATGGGAGACATTACAACAGACCCAGATGAAATAAAAAGGATTATAACAGAATATTATGAAAAACTATACTCCAGCAAATTTGAAAACCTAGAGGAAATGGATAAATTTCTAGAAACACACGGCCTACCCAAACTACAACAAAGTGATGTTGAAAATCTTAACAGACCCGTAACAAGAGAAGAGATCGAAAAGGTAATAAAAAAGAGTCCCAACCAAAAAAAGCCCTGGCCCAGATGGCTTCACTGGAAGATTCTAGAAAACATTTACAGAAGAGCTTGTACCAGTACTACTCAAGCTATTTCAGAGTGTAGAAGAGGAAGCAACACTTCCAAATTCATTCTATAAAGCCAGCATAACACTGATACCAAAACCAGGCAAAGATGTCACAAAAAAAGAAAATTACAGACCAATATCTCTCATGAATATAGATGCAAAAATTCTCAACAAAATTCTAGCCAATAGAATTCAGCATCGTATCAAAAAAATAATACACCATGACCAAGAAGGATTCATACCAGGTATGCAAGGATGGTTCACATTAGAAAATCAATCAATGTGATCCACCACATAAATAAAAGGAAAGAAAAGAATCACATGATCATCTCAACTGACGCAGAAAAGGCATTTGACAAAGTCCAACACCGATTCCTGATAAAAAAACTCTCAATAAAATAGGTATAGAAGGGAAATTTTTCAACATAGTAAAGGGCATCTATGCAAAACCGACGGCCAACATCATTCTTAATGGAGAGAGCCTGAAAACATTCCCCTTGAAAACAGGAACAAGACAAGGATGCCCTTTATCAGCACTCCTATTTAACATTGTGCTGGAAGTTCTACCTAGAGCAATAAGGAAAGAAAAAGAAATAAACGCCATCCAGATTGGTAATGAAGAAGTTAAACTGTCCCTGTTTGCAGATGATATGCTACTATATATAGAAAACTCTAAAGACTCCACGAGAAATCTACTGGAACTAATAGAAAGATTCAGCAGAGTAGCAGGACACAAGATAAACATTCAAAAATCAGTTGGATTCCTATACACCAGTAAGGAGAACGATGAAAAGGAAATCAGGAAAACAATAGCATTTTCAATAGCCCCTAAAAAGATAAAATACTTAGGAATAAATCTGACCAGGGATGTAAAAGACCTATACAAAGAAAACTACAAAACACTACTGCATGAAACCCAAAGGGATCTACATAAATGGAAAACATACCATGCTCATGGATAGGCAGACTCAACATTGTGAAAATGTCAATTATACCCAAAGCAATTTACAAATACAACGCAATCCCTATCCAAATACCAACAACATTCTTCAAAGAGATGGAAAAACTAATCATTTACTTTCTATGGAAAGGTAAGAAGCCCCGAATAAGTAAAGCACTACTGAAGAAGAAGAAGAAAGTTGGAGGACTCACACTACCTGACTTCAGAACCTACTATACAGCTACAGTAGTCAAAACAGCCTGGTACTGGTACAACGACAGATACATTGACCAATGGAACAGAATTGAGAACCCAGATGTAAATCCATCCACCTACGGTCACCTGATCTTCTACAAGGGCCCAAAGTCCATCAAATGGGGAAAAGACAGTCTTTTTAACAAATGGTGCTGGCAAAACTGGATATCCATTTGTAAAAAAATGAAACAGTACCCATACCTCACACCATATACAAAAACTACTTCAAAATGGATCAAAGACCTGAATATGAAGCCTAAAACTATAAAGTTCATAGAAGAAAAAATAGGACCAACGCTTCAGGCCTTAATACATGGCATTAACAGGATACAAACCATAACCATCAATGCACAAACCCCAACAGATAAGCTAGATAACTGGGATCTCCTAAAAATCAAACATCTATGCTCTTCAAAAGACTTCACCAAAGGAGTAAAAAGAGAACCTACTGACTGGGAAAAAAATTTTAGACAGTACAAGTCAGACAAAGGTCTAATCTCCATAATCTACAAGAAAATCCAACACCTCTACAATGAAAAGACAAATAATCCTATTAAAAAATGGGCTAAGGAAATGAAGAGACACTTCACCAAAGAAGACATTCAAATGGCCAACAGACACATGAGGAAATGCTCGCCATCACTAGCCATTAGAGAAATGCAAATTAAAACCACAATGAGATACCATCTCACCCCGGCATTACTGGCACGAATCAAAAACACTGGAAATAACAAATGTTGGAGGGGCTGCGGGGAGATCGGAACTCTTATGCACTGCCGGTGGGAATGCAAAATGATACAACCATTTTGGAAAATGATATGGCGCTTCCTCAGAAAGCTAGAAATAGACAAACTATTCGATCCAGCAATCCCACTCCTAGGAATATATCCTAGAGAAATAAGAGTCGTTACTCGAATAGACGTATGCACACCTATGTTCATGGCAGCATTGTTCACAATAGCAAAACGATGGAAACAACCTAGATGCCCATCAACAGATGAATGGATAAACAAACTATGGTACATACACACAATGGAGTACTATGCAACGAGAAAGAACAACGATGAATCTGTGAAGCATCTCATAACATGGATGAAACTGGAGGACATTATGCTGAGTGAAATAAGTCAATCACAAAAGGACAAATATTGTATGAGACCTCTATTGTAAAAACCCATGAAAAGTTCACACACAAAATGTAACAATCTTTGTTGGTTACCAGGGATGGGAGGGCTGGGGGGAGAAATACTAAATAGGCAATAGATACATGGTATCTTGGGTGAAGAGTGAGACAGTACACAATACAGGGGAAATTAGCACTACCTGTACAAGGAAAGGTCATGGAAGCCCCATAGACACATCCAAACTCCCTGAGGGACTGAATTGCTGGGCGGAGGGCCGTGGGGACCATGGTCTCGGGGAATATCTAGCTCAATTGGCATGGCACAGCTTATAAAGACAATGCTCTACATTCTACCTTGGTGAATAGTGTCTGGGGTCTTGAAAGCCTGTGAGCGGCCATCTAAGATACTCCACTGGTTTCATCCCTTCAGGAGCAAGGGAGAATGAAGAGAACAGGATACAAGGAAAAGGTTAGTCCGAAGGACTAATTGCCCACAGCTACCAAGGCCTCCACCGGACTGAGTCCAGTACAGCTAGATGGTGCCCGGCTACCACCACTGACTGCTCTGACCAGGATCACAACAGAGGGTTCTGGACAGAGCCGGAGAAGGTTGTAGAGCATAATTCTAACTCACAAAAAGAGACCAGATTTACTGGCCTAAAGGAGACTGGAGAAACCCCGAGAGTATGGCTCCCAGACACCCTTTTAGCTCAGTGGTGAAGTTACCTCTGAGTTTCACTGTTCAGCCTGGGAGTGGACAGCCCTGTAAAACCAAATGAGACTAATGAGGTAGAGGAGTCCAGTGACAATGGCCAGAAGGCAGAAGGGGACAAGGAAGCTGGTGAGAGGGAACCCAAGGTTGAGTAAGGTTATTGTTGATGTGTTGTGAGATTGTTAACCATTGTCATAGGGCAACATTTGTAGTAACTGTTAAATGAGAAACTATTTTGTTCTGTAAGCCTTCATCTCAAGTGAGAATAGCAGCACAATTAGAAGAACGTAGTCAATGTCACTGAACTGGGTATGTAGAAATTTTTGAAACGGTGTATCTTTGGCTATGTGTATTTTCACCAAAAAAAAAAAGGCTGAGAAGTTAGAGGCTTAATATGTTGTGGGGTTGTTAACCAATGTCATAAAACAACATGGGTACTACTGTTTCATGAGAAACTATTTGTTCTGTAAGACTTCACCTGAAGTACAATAAAATATTTTTTTAATAAAAGGAAAATATATTCACCCCATCATATCATAGCAAAAGTCTTAACTCCAAGTCCAAAATCCAAAAATTCCTCTTCATCTGTGAAATCTAGAATACAAGTTATTTGCTTCCAAAGGTACAATGGCAGAACAGGCACAAGCCAGACATTTCCATTACAAATGGGAGAAACTAGAGGAAAAGAAGTGATAACAGGCACCAGGCAAGTCAGCAGAACACATTACGTTAGCCCTCAAGGCTTTGAAAATAATCCTCTGTTCTCTGAGACAATTTACACAATAGCCCTGCCCTCCAGACTTTAGGTATTGGCCACAGTCTCTGTATTTTGAGTGGAGGCCCCTCGGACCTGGGCTTCACCTCTGCCTTCCAGGCCCCCTGGGACAGCAACTCTGCTCCCTTGGCTTTAGGTGCACCATTCTCCTACTCCATCGGAGTGACAACTCCACCCTTAGAAACACCAGAGGCTATGGCTCCACCCTTTGAAACCCCTGAGGTCCTGGCCATACCTTCTGAGACTGAAGCAGCTCAGCTTCTTGTGTCCCTTGTCTCTTCAGCTTCTGCTTCCTATGGCCTCTAGGCCCTCGGGCCTCACACCCGCATCTGCCCTCCTGGGGCAAGTGTTCCAAAGCTCAGTAGCTCCACTGGTAAGTGCCTGGAGGCACCCCACTCCGCCAGGAAGCCTTCTGCGCACAGGCACTCAGCTCTCTCGCTCTGTGGGTCAGCTCCAGTGCCGTCTCGCACTGGTCTCCTGGTTCTGCTGCTGTTGGTTCTCTGCCGCTGCCACTGCCGCTTCTCTGCTGCTTCTCTGCCACTACAGGTTCTCTGCTGTTGCTTGTCCTCTGCCACTGCCACTCCTCTATCCATTTATGGTTTCAAAACCGCTTCCGCATTTTAGGTATCTGTTAGAGCAGCACCCCACTGCCTCGGTACCAGATGTCTTAGGCTGGGTTCTCTAGAGAAGCAAAACCAGTAAAGCGTATAAATATATATAAAGAGAGGTTTATATCAAGGAAATAGCTCTCACAATTGTAGAGGCTAAAACATCCCAAGTCCACAGATCAGGGTAGAGGCCTCTCCCAGTTCACGTAGCCGCAGAAGCTGGTGAACCCAAGGTTGGCAGGTAGGAGAGGGGCTCCCACTCACAGGCTGTGAAGGCCAGTGAATTCCAAGATCAGCAGACAGGACAATCATGTTTCTCCTGATTCACGTAGCTGCAGAGGCTGGCGAACCCAAGGTTGGCAGGTCGGGGAACCAGACTCTTGCTTGCAGGCTGAGAAGTTTGACGAATTCCGAGATCAACGGGTAAGCTGCTAGCTCAAGTCCCACGAACTGGAGGTGAGACAACAAGAGGCAGCTGCTGAGTCTGGAACAAGCCAAAAACCTTGGCAAGGCGAGCAGGCAGAAGGTAACCGGCGGAAGGCAGAGAGATGAAACTGAGGGGGCGGTAAGCTGCCACAGGCCCCGCCTCCACAAGTACCACTCAGCAGATTCCGTCACGGGGGTGATCACAACATTATATAACTGCTAAAACACGGAGAATAACGGCCTAGCCAAGTTGACATACAATCTTAACCATCACACAGCACAGGAAACATCAAGTACAACATTGGAGGCAAGATCCAGATTGATGCGTTCACAGAGTAGCAAGAAGGCCAGTGTGACTGAGATAGAGAAAGTGAAAGGGAGAGTAGTAGGATAAATGCTCAGAGAAGTAGGCAATGGCTAGATCACATAGAGCGTTGCAAGTTACAGTAGGGACTATGGATTTTATTTTAAGTACACTGGAAAACAATGACAAGTTCTAAATATGGAAGTGATTCATCTGATGTATGTTTTTGAAACATCACTCTGCACTATAAGGGGGCAAGCATGAATGTAGAGGAACCAGGTAGGAGGTTACGGCCATATTGCAGGCTGGAGATGAGGGTGGCTTGGACTGGGGTGGTGGCTATGGTACTTATGAGAAGCAATGAGATTTAGGATATCTTCTGAAATAGGGTTCACATGATTTCCTGATATATTGGATGTGGAATCTGAGAAAACAAGAGGACAAGGATGTTTCCCAAGCTCTGTGCCAAACACTATAAAAGTATTATCTCAGTGCAGTGGAAGAAATGAGAAGAGGTCAGATTCAGGATTTATTTTGAAGAAAGAGGCAATAGGGCTTAATAATAGATTGGGACAGGGGTAGGCGTAAAAGGGAAGAAGATGACTCCTACGTTTTGAGACTGAGTAAATGGACAAATAGAATTACTATATAATAAGGTAGAAAACACTGAGGAAACAGCAGGTTGGGGAAGGAAATGAAAAGCTATGCTTTTTAATCCATGTCAGGTAGGTGTATTTATATATGAGTCTGGTATTCAGGAAGAGATCAGAACAGGAGATATAAATTTTGTAGTTATTATTTTCAAGTTGGTGCCCTGGTGGTGCAGTGGTTAAGAGCTCGGCTGCTAACCAAAAGGCCGGCAGTTCGAATCCACCGTCCACTCCTTGGAAACCCCACTCTGTCCTATAGGGTCGCTGTGAGTAGGAATTGACTTGATGGCAACGGGTTTGTTTTTTGTTGTTTATTTTCAAGTTAGTATTTATGAGTCATGAGACTAGATGAGATTATGTAGGGACAGACTGTGGATAGAGAGGGACAAAGACTGTGCTCTAGGATACTCTATCATCTAGAGGTCAAGAAGAGGAGAATGGGTTAGCAAATGAAATTGAGAAGGAACAGCTAGTGAGGTAGGAGAAAAATCTGGAATCCAAGTGAAGAAAGGATTTCCAGGAGGAGAGTGTCATTAACTATATCAAATGTTGCTTGGAGGACAAAAAAAAGTGCGGACTGAAAATTGATCATAGGGCTTGGTATTAAGTAGGTTACAAGTGACCTTGACAAGAACATTTTCAGAGTTGAGGGAATGAAAGCCTGAGAATAGGAGGTGAGAAAGTGGAGACTAACTCTGTCATGTTAGTTCTCTTTCATAAGGGGAGGAATTGGAGGGGCATGACTTCAAATGGATGATTTTTAAATGGGTGCAAATGTAATGTGCACGGTTAAGAGTGTCTGGATAATTACCGTGTTCCAAGGACACATTGTTAGGAAGCTCTATTGTAATTAGAGTTTTAAAATCAATAGAAGTTATTTTCTATCTTGAAATATAAATGCCATGCATTAAATGATGAAGCAGAACCAAGTTAATATTTAATTCAATATGAGAATAATCTTTGAGGTCAATTCCATACATTTAAATGAAGTAAAGCGACTAGCTCCAAAGATAGCTTAATAACTTTACATCTTTGAGAGGCATCTCTAAAATCACAATAGCTGATATAGCTATCTTCAGAGTGAGTCATTTAATATGTGGCATTGACCTACTTTCCTCTTTAATTATTTAAGAGTTAGCTGTTCAGTTGAATCGTGTCCTTGCAATGTGAAGAAACGACTGTAATTTGTTGTACATTTTTTGGTCAAAACTATAAAGTTTATATAACAAAGGGATCTGTTGCAAACAAATGTAAAACAAAGTCAAAGGATACAGAACTCATTTTTAAAAACACTGGTTTTCCAATATAAGGAATTTAGATTACCATTTTGATTACCATTTCTTCCAAATTTTTGGATATTAGACAAATTGGCTTCCTACTTATTTACTTGAATAGTAATTTATATAGAGAGGGTGTGTGTAGGGGAGGGGGAGAATTGTTTTGGTTTAGGTTAGAAATTCTCTACTAGGACAAAAATAAAGTAAACCAACTGTTCTGATATAGCATCAACCTATCTGCAAGGGGGCTGGAAAATGTGATTGGATTTTGTGCAGAAGGAGAAAAAGGAAAATTGTTGGGTAATCATGCAGCATTGTCTCTGTCACATGTTTGCGATTCACTTGTCTCAAAACTTCAGCTTCCCTACTCCCTCAGTTCACTGCCTTGTAGACATCCAGGACATATCTTGAGGCACAGAATTCCCTCATCTTGTGAACTGGTTTCATGGTGATGGACCCAAGTACTCCATTCAACTAGTGACGATAACCAGCCAGCTGAAGACTCTTCCCCTCAGCCAGCTCACATAAGCATAACAAGTGATGGATACTTTTTCAAGTGAGAAATAGAGTTTCCATTAAGCCCAAAATTATTACCATTACATTTAAGGAATAGAGTAACTGATTCAAACTGCTTCATGAACTCTTATGACAGAAACTATTCAAATCATAAACTTTATCAAGTGGTTTGCAGTTTGTCTCTGAAGACAAAGTCACGTAGAGATGTGTTTGATTTTAAACAGAATCACAAAATAAACTCAATCCAGGACAGGTGAAGAATAGTTAAATTTAATTAATGATCACTAAGTCATAAACTCACAGACGTTCCAAAAACTCATATTTTTAGCCACTCTTGTACATTTTATGAAATATTTCTTTTTCTAAAGCAAAAAATCATAGACTTGATCCTGGAGGACCTAGTAATTTTTAGTATAACTCAAGGTCTTAACAAACTTAAAGAATATCAAAATTTCTTAGTAACATAACCAGTGTGATACTAAAATGAATGAATTGTAATTTTACTTGATTTATGTATGAGATTATTTTCTTTTCTCATTATTTTCCAGGGTATTTTGAGTGTTATAAGATCAGATTGAGATCAATAATTGGCAGGGAATGCATAAAATTTGGAATGAATTTAGAGAAAAGCAAAAATAATGATAAGAATGAAAGGCTTGGGAAGTCAGTACTTTGAAGAAAGACACTGAGTATATTTGCCAAAAAAGGATAGTGTATTTATTTATTTTTATCTTGTCTGTTTGTGGAATACAAAATGAATACAATCCACCAGATAACATTTAACATAAGCAGGAAAATCAACAAAGAGGAAATAAGGACAGAAAAAATAAGATGAAGAGGCTAAGACTAAAATAAGCTTGCAGAACATAGTTCAAGAGGTCCTCTATACCATGTACTTGCTAGAGGTGGACCACCTACCTGTTTGGCTTTGAGCTCCCCCACAGTAAATGCAAAGATGTAACACAGCAAATTACATGATACATACAAGTTTGTTTTTTTTTCAAATGTGCACACATTTTTCTAGTATTGAGGCCAGAAGAATAATATGCTATCTATGTTACATAGTTATCAATGCCCTCAACAACTTCCTTTCAGTGAATATAGCAACAGATTTCATAGACTGCTTCTTTTAAATTTCCTTAATGAATGCCTGTGGCATAATATCAAAGAACATTCAAGAGAAGCATTTCTAGAAGAAACTAAAAGAATATGGGGCAAGAATGTCTCTTGGTTAGTTTGACATAATCTAGAGTAAAGATTTAGACCGACACTGTCCGATATGGTAGCCACTAGCCACATGTAGCTATTTACATTTAAATTAATTAAAATTAATTCAATAAAAAATTCAGTTCCTCAGTCACAGGAGCCAAGATCAAGCACTCAGTAGCAATAAATAGCTGATCCTAGCCTGCTGGACAGCACAAAGAATGTTTCCATCATTGCAGAAAGTTATATTGGATGGTGCTGATTTGGACTCCTAAAAAAGTGAATACAAATATTTTTCAGACAAGCTTGTCTCAGCCAAGCCTATGATAATCACTGAGCAATTGTAAGTTCAAGGTTTTGCTCTGACAACCACCAGTAGGGCAGAAATTTCACATTGTTAAAGCCAGAACCATAGCTAGAATAGGGTAGGAATGAATGGTAGTGTGCTTAACGCCTATTGAACAAGCCTGGAGAGAGGTGGTTTATATTTATGTAAAGAACAAGGTGATAACCCAATTAAAAAATGGGCAAAGGGTATGAACAGGCACTTTGCCAAAGAAGATATTCAGGCAGCTAACAGACACATGAAGAAATGCTCACGATCATTAGCCATTAGAGAAATGCAGATCAAAACTACAATGCGATATCATCTCACCCCAACAAGGCTAGCACTAATCCAAAAAACACAAAATAATAAATACTGGAGAGTTTGTGGAGAGACTGGAACACTTATACACTGTTTGTAGGAATGTAAAATGGTACAACCACTTTGGAAATCGATTTGGTGCTTCGTTAAAAAGCTAGAAATAGGACTTCCAGCAACATGGTGTTCTAGGCAGAAGCACCATGCCGTCCCTCCACAGCAAAGATCTGAAAAAATAAGCAAAACAGAGAAAATAGCAATGCTGAAATCCTAAACATCAAATGAAGAGATAAAGAACTCAGCCAAGTACCAAATGGAATAAGAAACTGACAGAGAACAGAGAGCGAGGAGACATACATGGAGAGGTCCCCTATCAGCTAATGCAGCACGGATCCGCCATCTTGGACTCCTATCAGAGACCAGCAAATAGGGGGTACGAGAAAGCAGCTTCACGGAGCTTCCAGCAGGAGACAGAACAGCCGGTAAACAGCAATATATGCTTTCCCACCCCCTACCCTTCTTCACCTCACTGGGCCTCCTCTGCTTCCCACGGCCACAGTCTCTTGGCCGGGAAGCACTGCCTGCTTTGATTTCACCCACCCACACTGGCCGACTCCCTGAGTGCCATTTGTTGGCTGCTGGTGTTGCTTTTTTCCACTTCTTTTGATTTCTCCCTTACCTCTCATCAACTCCCCCTCCTTTTGCTCAAATACCAGGCTCCATGTGCCATCTTTGCGTCTTTCTGAGGGGCTGTGGAGCTCCGTTCAAGTCTGGAACTGCTTCCCTGTCCGTGCTGCCACACTGGTGGGATCCCAGGCTTTTGTTTGTTTGTTTGCTTTCTTTTTCTTTTCTTGAGTCGGGAGCCTGTTCTAGCCAGGCGGTGCTGTGTGGCTTGGGACCTACCCCCTCAGCTTGCGCAGATGTGCAGAGGGATCCCTGAGAACATTTCTTTTCTCTTGCCTTTTTTTTTTCTTTTTTTTGGGGGGGGGGGTTCTTGTTCTTTTTTTTAAAATTTGTTTTGTTTTCTTTTCCCTCTTTTTCCCTTTTTGTCTTTTTTCATTACTCAGTTTCTTGTCTCGCTATACTTTCCTTCTCTTCCTGCCCCCTGGATACCTGGTGCTGAATACCTCAATGCCTCCTAGCCAGGCTGTACTTCAACACCTGAGAACAGCTTCCCCAGACCTTGTAGCCACACCGGTGGGATCTCTGGGAGCTTTGCTGTTCTTTTTTCTTTCTAATTTTTATTTATTCATTCTTTTCTTTTCTTCTTTTTTTCTTCTTCTTCCCCTTTCTGTTTTTCTCCATTTCATAGTCTCTCATCTCTCCACTCCAATGGCAAGCTCCTCTACACTCTTTTTTGTTTGTTTGTATGGTTTTGGCTCCTGTTCCTCTCTCCTCTCTCCCATACCCATCTTAGCTCCACACATCACAATTTCTCCCCTCCATCTTGCCTACCTGCACCGTGCACTTAACATCACACCACCAAGCAGCACAAGCATGGCCTACCGGAACCTGCCCTGCACTGATTACCGACCTGCCCTGGTGGCTGTAGTAAGTGCCACAAACAAGCCTTCCCAGTAACTCCTCTTCAGCTAGACCTGCCCTGCTGTACCATATCTGAGCGACTGACCCTGCCAATTGGAGAAGAAGGCAAAAAGTATCGTGCCCACAGACAAGCAAACAACAAAGAACACACAGCCTGCCTGCTCAGACATAGCCAAATTTTTTAAAGAAGGACAGAAAAAACAAATCTACAATCAATAAACGAGACAAATAACTACTGAATCCCCCAAAGACAGCAGACAATATCAAAACATTTACAAAAACAGGACAGGATGGTTCCAGTAGGAATCCAAAATAAAACACCAGATGACTTTCCAGTAGAAGAAAAGGCACTAGAACTACCTGATAGGGAACTCAAATCTCTAATACTCAGAATTATCCAAGAGTTGAAGCAAAATGCAAACAAAAATGAAGAAAAAATAAACAAATTCATGGAAAAGGCAGACAAGTTCATGGAAAATACAGACAAAAAATGGAAGAATTCAGGAAAATAATGCAGGAACAAAATGCCAAAATAAATTCACAACTAGAAATTTACAAAAACAACAATTAGAAATCCAAAAGATAAACAACAAGATTTCAGCAATGGACAGTGTCATAGAAGGGCTGAGGAGCAGATTTGAAATGGTGGAAGACAGGCTCAGCAGAATTGAAGATAAACACTTGGGTACAACTCTGAGGAAAAATCCGAAAAAAGAACAAAGAAAAATGAAGAGACCCTGAGAATTCTTTGGGATACAATCAAAAGCAAAAATCTGTGAGTGATTGGAGTTCCAGAACAGGGGGAGAAAACAGAAGACACAGAGAGGATCATTGAAGAATTGCAGACAGGAAACTTCCCCAATATCATGAAAGATGAAAAGCTGACCATCCAAGAAGCTCAACGAACCCCATATAGGATAGACCCCAAAAGAAGATCACCAAGGCATATCATAATCACGCTCGCTAAAACCAAAGACAAAAAAAGAATCCTGAGAGCAGCTCAAGAAAAACAAAAAGTCACATACAGAGGAGAAACCATAAGACTAAGCTCAGATTGTTCAGCAGAAACCATGCAGGCAAGAAGGCAATGGGATGACATATATAAAACCTTGAAAGAAAAAAATTGCCAGCTAAGAATAATATATCCTGCAAAACTCTCATTCAAATATGATGGTGAAATTAGGTCATTTCCAGATAAACAGAAATTAAGGGACTATGTAAAAACCAAACCAAACTTACCAGACTTATTAAAGAAGTCCTTCGATCTGAGAACAAACAATATCAGACCACAGGCTGAGTATAGGACACAGGACTGTACTAGCCAGATACCAACCTAGGAAATGAGCTCTTAAGGACTATGCAAAACCAAAAGAATTACAAAAGGGAACCAGAGAGGTTAATCTGTAAATGACAACAGCATCAGAACAATAAAAGAGGGAATAAACGGTGTAGATATAGAACCTTCTAATGAGAGGAAGTCAAGCGATACCAAGTTATAATAGACTGGTTCAAATCTAGGAAGGTAAGGGTAAATTTCACGGTAACCACAAAGAAAGTTAACAAACCTACTCATCAAAATAAAGAAGAAAAACATAAAGTCTCAGTAAAAATGAAACCTTCAAAAACAAAAGAAATGAAAAAAAAATCCACAAGCAAAAGGAACTCAGCACAGGAGATTAAGAGGAACAAAACTGGAAGACATTGTGCTGAGTGAAATAAGTCAATCACAAAAGGACAAATATTGTATGAGGCCTCTACTGTGTAAGTCATGTAAAAGTTTACACACAAAAAGAAACACTCTTTGTTGGTTATGAGGGATGGGAGGAGTGGGGGGGAACTACATAGATAAGTGGTAACTTTGGTGAAGGGTGAGACAGTACACATTACTGGGGAAGCCAGCACAACTTGTACAAGGAAAGGTCATGGAAGCTCCATAGACATATCCAAACTCCCTGAGGGACTGAATTGCTGGGCGGAGGGTTGTGGGGATCATGGTCTCAGGGAACATCTAGCTCAGTTGGCATAACACAGTTTATAAAGACAGTGTTCTACGTTCTACCTTGGTGAGTAGCGTCTGGGGTCTTAAAAGACTGTGAACAGCCATCTAAGATACTCCACTGGTATCACCCCTTCGGGAGCAAGGGAGAATGAAGAGAACAAGATACAAGGATAAGATTAGTCCAAAGGACTAATGGACCACAGCTACCACAGCCTCCGCCAGACTGAGTCCACTACAGCTAGATGGTGCTCGGCTACCACCACTGACTGCTCTGACTGGGATCACAATAAAGGGTCCTGGACAGAGCTGGAAAAGTATGTAGAACAGAATTCTAACTCACAAAAAAGACCAGATTTACTGGCCTGACAGACTAGAGAAACCCCGAGAGTATGGCTTCCAGACACCCTTTTAGCTCAGTGGTGAAGTCACTTCCGAGGTTCACCGTTCAGCTAGGGATTGGACAGCCCCATAAAACAAAACAGGACTAATGAGGCACAGCAGTCCAGGGACAAGGACTAGAAGGCAGGAGGGGACAGGAAAGCTGGTGATAGGGAACCCAGGGTTGAGAAGGGACAGTGCTGACATGTCGTGGGGTTGTTAACCATTGTCATAGGGCAATATGTGTACTAAGTGTTTAATGAGAAACTATTTGTTCTGCAAACCTTCATCTAAGGTACAAAAAAATAGAATTATCTATGTGAGATCAAACTGACAACAGCAACTCAAAAGGTTTAATGAGAAGCCTAGGGTACAGTGAGTTGAAGATAATGGTGATGGAATAATTTGGAAAGGATAGTGAGAATAGCAGCACAACTGGAAGAAAGTAATCGATGTCACTGAATTGTACATGTAGAAACTTTCAAAATGGTGTAACTTTGGCTATGCATATTTTCACCAAAAAAAGGTCCTCAAGGTCGAGAAGGGAGAATGTTGACATGTCGTGGGGTTGTTAACCAATGTCATAAAACAATATGTGTATTGACCGTTTAATGAGAAACTATTTGTTTTGTAAACCTTCAGCTAAAGTACAATAAAAAAAATTTTTTAAAAAAAGCCAGAAATAAAGGTACCATATGATCTAGATATCTCGCTCCTTGGAATATATCCTAGAGAAATAAGAGCCATCACACGAATAGATACGTACACACCCATGTTCATTGCAGCACTGTTCACAATAACAAAAAGATGGAATCAACCTAGATGCCCATCAACGGATGAATGGATAAACAAATTATGGTATATCCACACAATGGAATACTACGCAATGATCAAGAACAACGATGAAGCCGTGAAACATAACATGGAGGAAGCTGGAACTGATTATGCTGAGTGAATTTAGTCGGTCAGAGAAGGACAAATATTGCATAAGACCACTATTCTAAGAACTCAGGAAAAGGTTTAAACAATGAAGAAAACATTCTTTGATGGTTACAAGGGTGGGGAGGGAGGGGGAGAGTTATTTACTAACTAGATAGTAGATAAGAATTATCTTAGGTGAAGGGAAGGACAGCACACACTACAGGGGAAGTCAGCACAACTGGACTAAATCAAAGCTAAGAAGTTTCCTGAATACAATCAAACACTTTGCGAGACAGAGTAGCAGGGTAGCGGTCTGGGGACCATGCTTTCAGGGGACATCTATGTCAATTGGCATAACAAAGCTTATTAAGAAAATTTTCTGCATCCTACTTTGGTGAGTGGCGTCTGGGGTCTTAAAAGCTTGCAAGCGGCCATCTAAGATGTATCAGTTGGTCCCAACCACCTGGAGTAAAGGAGAACGAAGAACACCAAAGACACAAGGAAAGTATTAGCCCAAGAGACAGAAAGGGCCACATAAACCAGAGACTTCATCAGCCTGAGACCAGAGCTAGATGGTGCCTGGCTACCACCAATGACTGCCCTGACAGGGAACACAACAGAGAGTGCCGGCTGGAGCAGGAGAAAGGTGGGGTGCAGAACTCAAATTCTAGTAAGAAGACCAGACTTAGTGGTCTGACTGAGACTGGAGGAACCCCAGAAAGCATGGCCCCTGGATTCTCTATCAGACCAGCACTAAAACAATTTCCGAGGCCAACTCTTCAGACAGGGATTGGACTGGACCATACTCGTGAGGAGTGTGCCTCTTAGCTCAAGTAGATACGAGAGACTAAAGGGGCAACTTCTGCCTAGAGGTGAGATGGGAAGGCTGAGAGGGTTAGGAGCTGGTTGAATGGACATGGGGAATCAGGGGTGGGAAGAAGGAGTGTGCTGTCACAGTATGGGGAGAGCAATTAGGGTCACATAACAATGTATGTATAAATTTTTGTATGGGAGACTAACTTGAAATGTAAACTTCATTTAAACTACAACAATAAAAGAATTTAGAAGAAGAACAAGGTGAGAAAATAGAAAATGCTTTGAAGAGTTAGGGAGGGTACTTTAGAGTTGTTCAAGACATGAGAATAGAAAGAATAATTGTCTTTCTATTACGAATTAAGTGGCTTCTTGCCCCCTTAAGGAGCCCTGGTGGCGCAGTGGTTAAGAGCTTGGCTGCTAACCAAAAGGTGGGCAATTCAAATCCACTAGCTGCTCCTTGGAAACCCTATGGGGCAATTCTACTCTGTCGTATAGGGTCGCTATGAGTGGGAATCGACTCAACGGCAATGGGTTTGGTTTTGCCCCCTTAAATGCCATATGTCTCTGAACTTGAAGATTTAACTGTATATTATATATCTAAAAATATTTTTAAACAGTGATTATTATCTTCACATCTGGAAGTTTTATCATCAGCCTAAGCAGAATGGAGATCTATGGGGTGTAACTATCGCTATTGATTTCGTTACAAGCTCATCAGAATTTATGAAGGTAGATGATATTTGAAATTATTCATTTCTTCCAACATGTCTTCCATTACACAGAGCACTATTGCAACCATTTTTGTATCAGCATTATAGATATTTTAAAAAACTGCCTGGTCTCACTGCTTCTACCCTTGCTCCCCTACTAATATTCTCAATACAGCTGCTAGAGTGATCCTCTATAAGTGTAAGTCAGATCATATCACTTCTCCATTCACAGCCCTACAATGGCTCCCATCTCACTTGGAATAAATGACAAAGTCCTTACAATGGCCCACCAGGCCCTCCACGAGCAGACATGTTACTCTGACCTCTCTCCTACCATCTCCTCCTAGCTCAGTCAACTGCAGCCACACTGACATCTCTGCTCTTCCTCAAACAAGACACAGAGGATCCTTCCTCGGGGCCTTTGCTTTTGCTGTTCACTTTGTCTGAATCATTCTTCCACTAGATATCATTTGGGTAACTCCCTCACCTCCTCAAAGTCTTTGCATCAACCTCACCTTCTTTACGAGATCTTCCTTGACCACTCTATTTAAAACTGCCACCTGCCCACTCCTTTTCCGCCCCACAACCACAGCACTCGCCCTTACCTCACTCTGTATTTTATTTTGTCCATTGTACTCATCACTCTATAATATATTATCTTGTTGTTAGGTGCTGTCAAGTTGATCTCAACTCATGGCAACCCCATATGTTGCAGAGTAGAACTCCTCTACAGGGTTTTCAAGGCAGTGACCTTTTCCAAGCAGATCACCAGGCCTATCTTTCGAGGTGCCTCTGGATGGGTTTGAACTGTCAACCTTTTGGCTAGCAGTCCAGCAAGTAGCCATTTGCACTACCCAGATCCCTATAGTATAGTACTATATAATTGATTTGTATTATGGATTGAATTATGTCCCCCAAAAATACGTGCTGTAAATCCTGGCCTCTATGCCTGTGGCTATAATCCCATTTGGGAATGGGTTGTCTTTGTTATGTTCGTGAGGCAGGATTGGTATGGGGTGTATCCTGAGTGAATCTCTTTGGAGGTATAAAGGAGATTGAACGGGGTAGCAGAGCAGAGGTGGGGGAGGATTGATGCCAAGCCATATGGAGATCTCCAAGGAATCAAGAAACAAGCTGAAGAGACAAAGACCTGCCCCTAAAACAGACAAAGAAAGCCTTCCCCTAGAGCTGGCACCCTGAATTTGGATTTCTAGCCTCCTAGACTGTGAGTGGTTGAGCTACGGCTGCTAACAAAAAAGGTCAGCAGTTTGAATCCACCAGCTGCTCCAGACACTAAGAGTCGGAATCGACTCCACAGCAACAGGTTTGGTTTGGTTTTTTAAACTGTGAGAAAATCAATTTCTGTTTGCTAAAGCCATCCACTCGTGGTATTTCTGTTGTGGCAGCACTAGATTAACTAAGGCAGTTGGTTTACTACATTCGTTGTCTCTTGTATGTCTCCCTAAGCTATAATTTGAGTTCCACAGGACTCTTTGTTCTGTTCACTGACGTATCTTCAGCACCAAGGGAGACTGCCTGGCACATAGTAGTCACTCAAAAACTACTTGTTGAATGAATGGCTTCATAAGCATTTCTCTTTCTAAACATATAAAATTGGATTTCTCCAGTTTCGGCACTGATGTCTGGCTGTTACCAAGTATCAGGTCACAAAATTGTATCATTTCATAGTCAGAAAGTCCTTTGACAGTAATGAAGTGCAATCACACCTTTATTTATATGAGTAAACTGTGACCCAGGAAGATTAAGCGACAGCACAAGGCCAACCAGCTAATTTATAGCAGAGCTAGGACTAGAAGATAGGTTTTCAGATTCTCAATCTATTCACAGAATTTTGCTATTTTCCAATACTAGGTGCATTCAAAAGAATGTGCCACCATCTCTGAGAGTTATACCAGAAAAGAGATGCTAACATATTTTCAGCTACAGCAGCATTATTGCAAAAAGTGGATAGCCTCATGAACAGCATGAACTGGAATGGGTAAATTTAAGACTCTTTTCTTTAAAACAGAATCACATTACTTTAGAAATACCTCATACACAGCCTTGCCAAACTAGTTTTTGAATATCGTGCTTTATATGGAGTAGAAATTAAGTATTTCCAGAAAAAAAATTAGGACAGTAACATAAATACATAAACTAATTTTCTACTTGATCATTTTCTGCTTCCTTTATTTTCTGCATTGCCTGGGCTCTACTTATTCCCTTGTTGATAGCTGCAGTCTTAATGTGTGTCTTTGAGAAAATAGGTGATTTTTAGTCCATACCACTTTTATCTTTGGCTTATTAGAAGCATCCATATATCATAGCCTGGGGAAAGAAGATAAAATAGGGCATCTTTCTTGCATATAAATCATGGCTTGTGGATCATCGCTGTTAATTAAAAATTCTTGCAAGGCTAAATTCAACATGATGGAAGCTTAGGAAATCCTTGCTAGGGGACAAAGCCAGAAGAAGAAGTATCTTCAAATTTCCATGAGAAAGAAAGTGGGATTAGGTCATTATGTCTCCTGGTTCTGGAGAGAAGGTTAAAATTTATCATGCACATTATACTGCACCATAATTTGTTGCTGATGGTATGTGAACATGCTAACTCCTTAGTGTAGTTGGTTTACTTTTTTGTTTCAGTGATACTTGCTTACTATTTTACTAGTGTCTGGCAACATAATAATCTTAGTATTAACTGGAGAGAGGAAATAACACACAGCCTTGATCATATAAAGTGTGACTTTTACAAGGGCAGAACAATACAAGCCAAATTTCACCATCCCATCTTAGTGACATATTAAAAAAAGAGGCCCATTAGCCTTGAGCTTGGTTTGCATGGTTATTTGACACCCTTAAGGTATAAAGGACAATGGTTAGTGTAGGTGTCTTTTCAAGGCATGAGCGGATATTTATTTTAGGGTTGTGATTACTTACGCTCCTGGTTGGTGCCAGTCAGGTCAATAGGATTATATTCCAGAAATTGATTTTTTCCCCCAATGAGTAAATAATGAAGTAATGTAACCTCATCTGCTTCCTAATCTAAAACCTTTCACTTGTACTGTGAGGAAAGGCAGCTGCCTCCGCTTGAGATGTGCTGGAGCACAAGGCCAATAAACACCTTTGGGTTTTATATGAAGGTCATGCAAAGCTGATCATTCGGGAAATGTGTACAGTTGAAGTGCATCTTCTGTTCCTTGTGGCCGTCAATCCTGGCTTTCAGAGATGTTTCCACCTATGTTAAAGGGCGAACACAATACTGCATTAATCATGGACAGGGTTACTACCCTGAGAATTTCTCTTTCGTTTATTTTAATTTAAGTGTTTATTCAGATACTAGCATGGAAAGAAAACAGCACTTAGCTGGAAATGAAAATAAAAAGGGAGGCGGAAAGTAATGATTGTTCAGATTATGAATTATCTGAGCTTACTTTATACTGTGCCTATTATTCTATTGCTTCACAGTCTGTGGCTTTTTGAAGGATCTGAACACAACTAGAAATCACAGTTAGACAGAAAGATTTGGAGTCTATTATCATAGTTGAAATCACCTAGTGGTCAAGAGTAGTCCCATTTTCTTTCCTCACGATTCACGTGGCTATTAATAATGATGGTATCCAACATGAATACACATTTACTGGGCAACAGGCAGGGCACTAACAGTTGCATTATGTCATTTAATCCTTTTAGGATCCAGAATCTAGCTAGCAGTGTTTTCAGGAATCAAGGTCAGGCCACTGGAGTCCAAAATCTGGGTGCTTGAGCCCTGAACTTCACTGTCTCTCGTGGCCAAGACAAGTTGTCCTTCTGGAAGTTTGTGCCCATAGTTACTGTTAAGCAACAAAAACCATCATTCGATAAGTCATTTATTTACTAGTTGTGCCCTCTGTATAACTCTGGGGAGCTTTCCATTCTTTTGGGAAAATAAAATGGCAAAAGGCTGAAAACCAATTTAAAAGGTGACATCTTAATTGAGAATTATTTTCCTGTGCTTCTCTGATATTTTAGAAACTGACACGATCTTTCCTATTTAAACACTTAGATCTTTAATGCAATTTTGATTACTCCTACGTTTTCTTTTTAGCAGTCTGTGATTGTGAATGAAAGAACATGTTTATGATATTGAAAATAAAAAATAAATAAAATCTTTCACTTCTGGCAGAACCATAACTTCTGAGTGGACATATGTATGTGTTCTTAACAAAAATATTACCCTCATTTATTCCCCAATATCCTAGGCATTAGTGAGTTGAAACGGACTGATATTGGCCATTTTGAATCAGACAGTCATATGGTCTACTATGCCTGGAATAACAAATTGAAGCAGAATGGTGTCACATTCATGGTCAAAAAGAGTATTTCAAGATCGATCCTGAAGTACAATGCTGTCAGTGATAGGATAATATCCATATGAATACATGGACGACCGGTTAATATGACTATTATTCAAATTTACTCACCAACCACTAAGGCCAAAGATGAAGCAACTGAAGATTTTTACCAACTTCTGCAGTCTGAAATTGATCAAACATGCAATCACGATGCATTGATAATTACTGGTGATTGGAATATGAAAGTTGAAAGTAAAGAAGGAATAGCAGCTAGAAAATATGGACTTGGTGATGGAAACGACACCAGAGATCACATGTTAGAATTTTGCAAGACCAATGACTTCTTCATTGCAAATACCTTTTTTTAACAGCATAAATGTCAATTATACACGTGGATCTCGCCAGATGGAATATACGGGAATCTAACTGACTACATCTGTGAAAAGAGACGATGGAAATGCTCAATTTCATCAGTCAGAACAAGGCCAGGGGTTGACTGTGGAACAGACCATCAATTGGTCATATGCAAGTTCAAGCTGAAGTTGAAGAAAATCAGAACAAGTCCACTAGAGCCAAAGTGCAACCTTGAGTATATCCCACCTGAATTTGGAGACCATCTCAAGAATAGATTTGACACATTGAACACTAATGACCAAAGACTAGATGAGTTGTGGAATGACATCAAAGACATCATACATGAAGAAAGCAAGAGGTCATTAAAAAGACCGGAAAAAAAGAAAAAAACAAAATGGATGTCAGAAGTGACTCTGAAACTTGCTCTAAAACGTAGAGTAGCTAAAGTGAAAGGAAGAAATGATGAACTAAAAGAGCTAAACAGAAGATTTCAAAGGGCAGCTCGAGAAGACAAAGTAAAGTATTATAATGAAATGTGTGACGACCTAGGGATAGAAAAACAAAAGGGAAGAACGCTCTTGGCATTTCTCAAGCTGAAAGAATTGAAGAAAAAATTCAGGCCTGGAGTTGCAGTATTGAAGGATTCTACAGGGAAAATACTGAATGAAGCAGGAAGCATCAAAAGAAGATGGAAGGAATACACAGAGCCACTGTACCAAAAGGAATTGGTCAACATTCAATCATTTCAAGAGGGAGCATATGATCAAGAACTGATGGTATTGAAGGAAAAGGTCCAAGCTACACTGAAGGCATTGTCGAAAAACAAGACTCCAGGAATTGACAGGATACCAATTGAGATGTTTCAACAAATGGATGTAATACTGTAAGTGTCCACCCATCTATTCTAAGAAATTTGGAGGACAGCTACCTGGCCAACCAACAGGAAGAGATCCATATTTGTACTCATTCCAAAGAAAGGTGATTCAACAGAATGTGGAAATTATCGAACAATGTCATTAATATTACACTCAAGTAAAATTTTACTGAAGATCATTCCGAAGTGGTTGTAGCAGTACATCAACAGGGAACTGCCAGAAATTCAAAGCCAGATTCAGAAGAGGATGTGGAACAAGGGATATCATTGCTGATGTCAGATGGATCTTGCCAGGAGGCAGAGAATATCAGAAAGATGTTTACCTGTGTTTTACTGACTATGCAAAGGCATTCGACTGTGTCAATTTTAACAAATTATGGATAACATTGCAAAGAATGGGAATTCCAGAACACTACATTGTGCTTGTGAGGAACCTGTACTTAGACCAAGAGGCAGTAGTTGGAACAGAAGAAGGGGATACTGACTGGTTTAAAGTCAAGAACGTTGTGCGTCTGGGTTGTATCATTTCACCACACTGATTCAATCTATATCTTGAGCAAATAATCCGAGAAGCTGCACTGTATGAAGAAGAACTCAATTATCAAGATTGGAAGAAGACTCATTAACAACCTGCAATATGCAGATGACACAACCTTGCCTGCTGAAAATGAAGAGGACTTGAAGCACTTACTGATGAAGATTGAAGAACATACCTCAACATAAAGAAAACAAAAATCCTCACAAATGGACCAATAAGCAACATCATGATAAATGGAGAAAATATTAACGTTATATAGGATTTCATTTTACTTGGATCCACAATCAATGCTCATGGAAGCAGAAGTGAAGAAATCCAACGATGCATTGCATTGAGCAAATCTGCTGCAAAAAATCTCTTTAAAGTGTTAAAAAGCAAAGCTGTCACTTTGAGGACTAAAGTACACCTGCTCCAAGCTATGGTGTTTTCAATCGCCTCATATGCATGTGAAAGCTGAACAATGAATAAGAAGGAAGAAGAATTGATGCCTTTAGAATCAAGGATGGAGAGACTACATCTCATATACTTTGGACATGTTATCAGGAGGGACCAGCCCCTGGAGAAAGACATCATGCTTGGTAAGGTAGAGGGTCAGCAAAAAAGACAAAGACCCTCAATGAGATGCAGTGATACAGTGGATGCAACCATGGGGTCAAGCATAACGATTATGAGGATGGCGTTGGACCAGGTAGTGTTTTGTTCTGTTGTACATAGGGTTGTTATGAGTTGAAATTGACTCGACTGCAACTAACAACAACATTCCCCAAACATTTGTTATGTGCCCACTGTAAGTAGTAAGTAACACCCATCAGTTCTAGGTTGTTCCTTTTACCTGTTCCCAGAGACAGTTAGATTTCCCCAAAGTGTATTTTAGTTTTCTGCTTATTTGTCTTTTTTTCCCACTACACATCGTGAGAGCAGAAACCATGTCTACTATGTTTAATATAGAATCACAAGTGTCTAATAGAATATTTGGCAATACTGGGTGAGGAAGAGAAAGGTAGAACTCACCCTATCTGCATTTTTCTAGTCTTACTGGGCACACAGCTAGATTTAATTTTTCCAACCTCCGTTGCAATTAGATGTGAACAAGTGTCTGAGTACTGGCCAGTAGAATGTAAGCAAAGTGGCTAGGTAACTCTTCCGGGATGAACCCATAGAAACTTTTCACTCATGATCCTTTATCTCTTTCCTCATCCATAGGCTGAATGGAGAGGACTCCCAGGACCTAAAGGAGAGCAGAACTACAAGATACAAAAAGCCTGGGTCCCTGAATCACTTCATGGAGCAGAGCCACCCCTACCTTTAGTTGGCCCACATTGGAGTGGGAAGTGAGAAAAAAAAAGTTTTCTTGTGGTAAGTCAGAAATTTCCAGATTTATATGTTGCAGAAAACCATCAGTTGCCATCAAGTGAACTCCAGCTTGTGCCATTTTAGCTTAACTAATTCAGAGGGATGGATGAAAGAATGAATGAAATAGCACTCCTATCACCAAGGGGTTCTCAGCTTAGTTTTTGAACTTTGGAAATAGCCTCTGTTTTACTATTTGAATAGCCTTTTAGAAATCATTGTGCAGTTGAAAGGTTTTCATGGAAATTATATAAAATGTGCTAAAAGGAAACACTTGGGAGGGTTAGGAATGGGGATCTGAAAATCATTGGCTCCGCATATAAAAGGCTGTTGTTGTTAAGTGCTGTTGAGTCAGTTCGACTCATAGCTACACGATGTATAACAAAACAAAACACTGCCTCGTCCTGCGCCATCCTCACAATTGCTGCTATATTTGAACCCATTGTTGCACCCACTATTACTATTATTAATTTTTGATTCACATTATCACTTACCAAACTGCTCCAAATAAATCCTTCAAAGGATAAAGGTGATGTATTTAGCAAAGGAGCTTCAGTAAAATAACATTGTGTGAAATCTTATCTAATCAGCTAATGAAAAATAAAAAATATATATATTTGTTCATATCTCCTCAAGGTTCCTTGATGTCCTGTTTTGTCTCTTTTGTCTTTGTTAAACATGCAGTCCTGCAGCATGAATAAAAGAGTTGGTTGAATCAAAGTTACGTGTTTTAGGTACCTCTTTGTGCACTGAGTCTAGTATTAGCTAAAAATCCTAAATGACATGTCATACACGTGATGCATTAGTTTCCTATCGCTGCTGTAACAAATTTCCACAAACTTAGTTGTTGTTGTGGTTGGATGTCATTGAATCAGTTCTGGCTCATAGAGACCCTATGTACAACAGAAGGAAACACTGCCTGGTCCTGTGCCACCCTCACAATCATTGTTATGTTTGAGCTCATTGTAGCAGCCACTGTGTCACTACATCTCGTCGAAGGTCTTCCTCTTTTTCGCTGACCCTCTACTTTACCAAGCACGATGTCCTTCCCCAGGGACTGGTCTCTCCTGATAACATATCCAAAGTATATGAGACGAAGTCTCGCCATCCTCCCTTCTAAGGAGCATTCTGGCTGTACTTCTTCCAAGATAGATTTGTTACTTCTTCTGGCAGTCCATGGTATATTCAATATTCTTCAACAACACCATAATTCAAAGGCATCAATTCTTCTTAAGTCTTCCTTACTCATTGTACAGCTTTCACATGCATATGAGGCGATTGAAAACACCATGTCTCGTGTCAGGCGCACCTTAGTCCTTAAAGTGACATCTTTGATTTTCAACACTTTAAAGAGGTATTTTGCAGCAGATTTGCCTAATGAAATCCATCTTTTGATTTCTTGACTGCTGCTTCTGTGGGTATTGATTGTGGATACAAGTAAAATGACATACTTGACAACTTCAATCTTTTCTCCATTTATCATGACGTTGCTTATTGGTCCAACTGTGAGGATTTTTGTTTTCTTTAAGCTGAGGCGTAATCCATACTGAAGGCTGTGGTATTTAATCTTCGTCAGTAAGTGCTTCAAGTCCTCTTCACTTTCAGCAAGCACGGTTGTGCCATCTGCATATCGCAGGTTGTTAATGAGTCTTCCTCCAATCCTGATGCCACATTCTTCTTCATATAGTCCAGCTTTTCAGATTATTTGCTCAGCATACAGATTGAATAGGCATGGTAAAAGGATACAACCCTGACACACACCTTTCTTGACTTTAAACCACTCAGTATCCTCTTGCTCTGTTCGAACGACTGCCTCTTGGTCTATGTACAGGTTCCGCATGAGCACAATTAAGTGTTCTATATAAAAGATAGGGCAAGGAATATAAAGATAAAAGACACAATTCATGCCCTCAGGGAACTTGCATTTTGGTGGAGAGGAGAGAAAAGTAAGCAGAAACTTGTAACTCAGTATCATGACTCCTTCTCAAGTAATCCTCTTTCTTTGTTCGATATTCAATCCCAGACATTCTTGTCCAAGCCCATGGCTTTATCATCTATATGCTGACAGCTATATGTACACCACCCCAAACTCTTCTGAATTCTAGGCAGGTATAGCCAACTGTTTACCTGACAGCTCAATTGTATGTCTCAAAGACATCTCAAACTTAGCATGTCCAAAACTGAACTCATAATTGACCCTCACCAGACTTGGTTCTCTCCTGGTGTTCTCCAACCTAATAATGGCACCACCATTCCTCCCACCCACTTGTGCAGTTCCCAAGTTTGGAAATCATTCTTGACTCCTCTTCTTCATTCCTTATCTCATCTCAACAATAGCATCCTTCCAACTTTACCTTCTCAATACCTCCCAATTCCTTTCACTCCTCTCCATCTCAGCCTCCATCCTAACCTAACCCCAAGGCTGTAGCAAATGCTACCAAAGTGGCTACCATATATTTATTCTGAGCTCTCTTTTCTTCCGTTACCAACACTGCATCTTGAATAACATTTTAAAAACAGAAATCTGATCATGTATCATCTTAGTTGAATATCCTCCAATGACATCTCATTTTCCATAGGGGAAAAAAAATACTTAACAACGCCAGTATCTCTGAATTTTCTGGCCCCTGCCTACCTCACCAGTCCCATCTCACACCAGTCTTCCTCTATGGCTCAGTCATCCTGGCTTGTTTCTTGAATGTGTGCCATGCTCCCTGCCATATCAGGGCTATTCTATCATCTGGAATGTACTTCCAGTTCTATTTTGTCTCAGCTCAAACATCATATCCAAAGGAAGCCTCTCCTGCCTTTCCACTAAACAATAGTAGCTATAATATAAATCAAGAGAGTAGGATCTCTGGTTTCAGATCCTATTCTACACAGGGGCAGATTATCCAATAGGCAAGCTAAGCACAGTGTTTACCTTGCTTACCAGATCATCTGTAGTGAACAATTTCACATTTTTTCACCACATCAAAGATTCTCCTTCTAGGTATGGCTGGCATCTGTCTGTCTCCCAACCTCACAGCACATTCCTATAGAATTAAAGTCTCCTTTCAAATTTACAGTCCCTGACAGGGGCAGATGACCCAGTAAGCAAGGTAAGCACGGGCTTACTTGTGCTTACTTACTAATCTGTAGTGAACAATTTCACATGGACTTCACCACGTTAAAAATCTGGTAAGCAAGGTAAGCATTGTGCTTACTTTGCCTATTGGATAATCCACCTCTGATTCTAAAAGACACAAGAAGCAAGTTTATGATCAATGGAACTATCGAGGACTGAGAATTGGAGATATTTGCCTTTGCAGTTTATGGTGATATGCTTGACTGATGGTGCCAGGGTTAGGGGGTGGTGGTCTGGTTGTCTAAGGTGAGCCATAATATAGCTGGCCTGCTGGGAAGAGAGACTGGCCTCATGAGGCAGGCAACCATGTGAAACGAGCGATTGTTCTCTATTCCTGGAATGAGTAGCATTGCAGGTGAGAGTCAGCCTCAGCTTCTAAGCTCTCATCAAGGAAATGATCTCAAGTGAAATCACATTGGAAGACACTTATCAAATGGGCAGGTTCTATGGTAGGGACAAGGTTCTCTACTGGGAAAGGAGACAGAGCCAAGATGAATAGCAATCCTTGGGAAGAAGAAAGCAATGTAAGAAGGCTGAAATGATTGAAGCTCTGCTTTGCTTTTTTACTTTTTCCCTGTCGTTTTTTTTTTTTTTTTTTTTTTTTTTTGGTAAAATTCTTTAGAATATCAAAGTGTTCAGAGACTGGGGGAAATGGTCTGTCCAATAATCATATGGATATTGCCTAATCAGGAGCTGCGCTTTCTATGACTTCCCGCGCCCTGTTTACCAAGTTCAGGAGCCAAGAACACCCTCCCTTTTGTACTTCCTGTAGATTTGTCCAAAAGGTCTAATTCTGCCACTGTTCCTGAAACTTTGGACAGTGATTTCCTAAGTCAACTCGCTCCCCTCCACCTCCACAAGTTAAATAACTCCTGTCAGCCAGTATGAATTTTGGAGATGTCAGGGGAGGAGTTCCAACTTTAACTGTCCATGAGATTGTATCAGTCCTTTTTTGAAACAGTGGCCTGGCAGTGTGTGGGTAATGATCCAGTTACAGTATTATTGGATATGGTTTTAACGCAAAGCTTTAGAAAGGCATTTGGCAAAGACTAATTCTTTCTGTGAAGCTCAACTGGAAATAAAGTGAAGTTCACTCCTCCTGTGGCCTTGTTCACTCTTGGGTCATTAAACTTTTTGTTACTTTAAAGGATGTCTTTTTTGTTGTTGTTGTTGTTGCATTTCTACGGGCAGCACATCAAGAAGTGTAAAACAAAAAAATCACTTATAGAGCCCTATACTAGAATCCATGGATATGGGAAAGATTTATTGAAACAAGGTGTTATGTTGCAATAAGATGGTTCTGAAAATGATTCCACTCCAGAGGTGATTTATTGACCTAATTAGTTAAGATTACTTGAGCACTTGAAAACTGTAGTTTTAAAACATGCCCTACTTGCTAGCCAACTATTGTCTAAGAATGCTAGGTCTGTGCTGTCAACTTAATGCCAAATATTTTAAAGTTGACTATGATTTTTAAAAGCCTTACTTTCAAGTGGTGGTGACAATTCAGTTCAGAGTAACCACGTATCCAAGGAGTAGTTCTAACTAAATTACTTTATAGAAGATGGAGCACAGAGTTTAAAAGTTTTGAGTCCTCCCTAGCCAAGTCAAGAATAAAATTCATGTACCAATCTACAGAAAAGAGGCAGTTACTTTGACTTTCCTAGATTGGTTTTCTCCTGACTTACTGAATTGCCTATATCTCCATTTTACCTTTTATGTAGAGCAGAGCTCAAGCAAAGCTCAATACTCTTGCATATCTGAATTTGTCACCCTGACATAGTTTCCCTGACAGGGAGAGGAAAGAGACAGACAAAATGGAGCATGGGTTAGGAGTGCTCTCACCACTTTACCGCAGGGCTGCCATGTATGGCCATTCAGTGTGTGCGCTGCACAAAGGTACCCAGCCCAGCTGATGAGGGCTGATGAAATTCAGCCTGCACTCTTATTGCCAAGCCATGCATCCTAGCATGGAGCTGCATTCCCCCAGAAGAAAGGATACCTTTTTACCCACAAAAAGGCAACTACAGTCTACCAAGCCAGGTGTCAGTGGGATTGCTTCAGACCAGAGGGGTACCTTTTCTAACTCACACAAGAGTACTCAGTGGACTAAGTGGGATCTCGCCAGTTCCTAACACCATACCACCAATCCCATTGTCTAGTAGGTTTCTACACACTTACAACCCTAGCTCACATATAATGTAACCTGGTGTCAGTTTCTCTAGAAGCAGAGCCTGAAATAGAGATTCCTGTTCAAGTGTAGAGTAACCAACTGTTATCTTTTGCCTAGGACCAAGGGATTTCACAGGAGGTAGGACTTTAAGTGCTAAAATTGGGGAAGTCCAAGGCAAGCCAGGATGATTTGGTCACCCTACCAACTGACATATTGAAGGAGTGCTTTCACGAGAGAGGGAGTGAGGGAAGCAAGAAAGTAGACTCAACTGGAGACTAGTTTCAACCTGGTTCATGGGAAACTCTGAGGCACAAATGGGTTGGTTACATCTTGAGGCAAGAGGGTCAATTTTTGTAACCCTATGTTAGTCAGTCATTGGTCAATGATTGTCCCTGGGGGATGGGAAATAATGTAACTTTCTGGGTGAGGCAGATCTCCTTTGGCAGAGAGAAATGCAATTCTCCAGAGAAAGGGGGCAACTGTGGCCCATTAGCAGCCAACACTCAAAGCAGATGAAGAATTGGTGCACCAGGCCAGGGGAAGTAGTCTGGGTGGGGACCAGCAGCCACTAGAATCAGTTATTCATATCTACTGTTATGCATTGAATTGGGTCCCACCCTCCAAAATATGTGTTGAATTCCTGACCCCTGTATCTGTGAATAAGATCGTGTTTGGAAATAGGGTTTTCTTTGCTATGTTAATTAGCTCATACCAGAGTAGGATGAGTGCTAAACATAAACTCTTCTGAGTTATAAAAAGAGCAAAATAGATACAGAGACACACACTAGGGGAAGACAGACATCAAGGAACACCAAGGAAGGCCAAGGAATACCAAGAAACTCCCAGGAACTCCCTGGGCTACCAACAAGGGAGGATCCTCCCTTAAAGCTGATGCTGTGATTTGGACTTCCAGTCTCTGAAACTGTGAGAAAATAAATTTCTGTTCTTTAAAGTCGCCCCCTTATGGTATAATTTGTTATGGCTGTACTAGGTAACTAAGACACCTGCATTGTTTGCCCAACTGTGACTTGAGGGAGAGTGATGGACAATGACATAGGATCCACATCACTTAGTCAGTACCTTAGAAGAAGAAGATAGCTTTGGAAAAGCAGGTAACCCTTGGGTAATGGAACAAGGCTAACAACATCCTCCACAACAGTAAAGTCCCCAAATTCTTTCACAGAGAAAGCATGGTGATTGTCAGCTCTTCAAAAATCACAAATCTATACTCCATATCTATTGTGTCTCACCATGTCTTCTCTGTTCAATGAGAGCAAGAAACATTAATGAATCTTGCCCAGGGCCTTGGAAAACCCTGGAAGCAGCATCTTTACTATTGTCCCAGATAGGGTAGCCAACTCATCCTCAAACTGAAGTTTCCCTATTTTAGCACTGAAAGTCCACATAGTGGGAAACCCCTCAGTCCTAGGCTAACCAGGACAGTCAGTCACCTAGCTCCCAGAGTTTAAACAACTAAACTTATGACCCAGGAGGAGGATTTTCATCCACTAGATGGTCCTGAAGATTAAAAAGTCACTTGATGTCATTAAAATAATCTGGACTCCTTTAGGTATTATAGTACTAATTCATGTTGAATGCCAACGAAACTTTAGCTGCTGGAGACTAAAAATGAAAAACTACAGATAAATAGACAAGAAACATAGGACAATGAATTTTCACCTGGGAAGCGGGTACTCTATGGAGTAGGTAGTGAGAGATCATTGGAAGACTGAGTGATTGAAGATACGCTCAGAAAGGTTAATTTGAGGGTAATGCATAGAATGTAGGAAAACAGAGAAGTCCCAAAATATATAAAGAAAGAGCGATTTTCTCTTTGCATGAATTTTGTCTAGTGGTTTGGCAAGAGTATTAGTCACACCCTGTTTCTCTTGGCCTCACTCTGATCCAATCTTTGAAATTCCAGTTACACCCAAAAAGCTGGATGTGTTTGCATAATATATCTCTGGAAGGATACATAAGACATTGGGGGAAAAAAAAGCAAAACTGATTTCCTCGGGGAACAGAACTGGATGGCTAGAGAACAAAGTAGCAGGAAGATAATTCATCAAGTGCCCTTTGGAACTTTTTAATTTTGAACCATGTAAATATATTACCAATTCACAAATTAAGAATACAATTTAAATTAAGTAAAGTACCAAAAACGAATAAGAAGCTAGAAAGGAGGGAAGGCCGAGGATGAATCAGGCTCAGCCACATTTTAGAATTCTGCATCCAATTTTCCAGAGCTCAACCGACTGATTCTAACTTGATTCCATCCATATGTATTAATCATCAAATAATTGATGGATTTGGTTTGATTTTCTAAATGATATAAATGTGAAATTACTGAGAATATAATATTCTTCTGCTATTTTTTTCTGTGTAAAACAAACAAAAAACAAAACACACACAGTGAAGCTAAAATCCAGTTTACCCAGCATGATGTGGTGGAAAGTGCATGGATTTAAGAATGAGTCAGAACTAGGTTCAAATTTTAGTGTGTTACTTATTAGCTCTGGGCTCTTTGGGCACGCTGGTTAGCCGTTTTAAGCCCATTTTTGTGTCTGAAAGTGATGATAATAGTTGCCTTAAAGGGCCACCACAGGGATTAAATAAGAATCTATATGTGAAAGTTTAGAAAAAGTGAAGCTCCCCTTCCTCTGCCAAAGCACCTAGTATAATGCTTTGCATATGACCCAGCCATTCCACTCCTAGTCATACACCTAAAACAATTAAAAGCAGGAACACAAACACCAATGTTCATTGTAGCACTATTCACAATGGTCAAAAGATGGAAACAACCTAAATGTCCACCAACAGAGGAATGGATAAACAAAGTGTGGTACATGCATACAATGGAATATTACTCAGCCATAAAAAGAAATGAAGTCCTGACACATGCTCCAGCATGGATGGAGCTGGAAGACACTATGCTGAGTGAAATACGCCAGCCACAAAAGGACAAATATTATATAATCCCACTTACACGAAGTATCTAGAACCGGCAAATGTATACAGACCAAAGTTCATTAGAGGTTACCAGGAGTGGGAGGGGGAAGAGAGGAGGACTCATTGCTTAGGGGGCACTGAGTTTCTGTTAAGGGTGATGGAAAAATTTGGTAATGAATAGTGGTGATGACTGCACCGCATAATGAACAGAATTAATATCACTGAACTGTACGTGTAGAAAGTGTTGAAATGGCACGTTTTGTTATATATATATATATGTGGAAATGGCACGTTTTCTTATATATAACAAAACACATGCCATTTCCACATTTATATATATGTCCAGGTGGTGCAGTGGTTAAGCATTTAGCTGCTAATCGAAAGGTCGGCAGTTCGAATCACCAGCCACTCCTTGGAAACCCTATGGGGCAGTTCTACTCTATCCTACAGGGTCGCTTTGAGTTGTAATGGACTTGAGGACAAGGAGTTTGTTTTTTTTTTAATATCATATAAAAATATATATATAAACATATTCCATTTCAACATTCATTTTTATAATATATATACATATATATTACCTATATATATATATATATATATATGGAGCCCTGGTGGTGCAGTGGTTAAGAGCTTGACTGCTAACCAAAAGGTCAACAGTTCAAATCCACCAGCTGCTACTTCGAAACCCTATGGGGTATCTCTACTCTGTCCTGTAGGGTCGCTATGAGTCAGAATCAACTCCATGGCAATGGATTTGGTTTTATATACATACATATATACATATACGTATATAAAACAAAACTTGCCATTCAATATTTTTACATGTACAATTCAGTGATATTAATTAGTCATTATGTTGTGCAATCATATATATGACTGAGTGATTGGAGATATACTTAGGGAGATTAATTTGATTTTAATATGTTTATCAATTTAAAAAAAGATTTAGAATACCTGCGGTCTATCCCCAACACTGTTTGACCTTAAGTAATTGCTTAACTTCTTTGGTATTGCGTTCCTTCTCCCTGGAATGCCGCCCCCCCCCCCAAAGCCACATGACTCATTCTGGTCCATCCTTCAAATCTTTACTGAAAACTTTTCAGTGAGAACTTCCCAGAAGACGTATTTAAAATTCCAAACCCTTTTCCCTGGCACCTCTAGATTGCTTTTTTTTTTTTTTCTCTAGATTATTTATCACCATCTGCCTTACTATTTATTTTGTTTGGTTAGTATCTACCTCCTACCTCCTCCCTTTATAATATAACCTCTTGGGAGCAGGGATTTTTTTAAATTATTTTGTTCCCCGCTCTATCCTCAGCATCTAGAGTAGTACCTGACACGTGGGAGGCATTGAAATTTGGTTGGTTGAATGAATGAATGCATACATGTGTATATTGAGAGGCTGTGGTAAGAGAGCTCTACGGTCCCTCTCGGTTCCATAATTTTATGGCAAATGCTTTAAAAAAAAACTATTATGTTCTTTTTTTTTAAAGTTATCTTAAAAGATTTTAGAGCTATATTACCAGAAAGACATTTTCCAAAATTAAAAAAAATAAGAGATTGATATATAGAAGTGTGTCTTTTGATAAAATATTTAATTGGCAAAGGGGTTTCATTCTTTGAAATTCAGAGAAACACTGCAGACCAAGAGGGGAAGAAAAAACTATTGAGGTTATTAAATTGTGAAAAATGGGAAATTTTTCATGTACTATTCAAAGTGTACTAAACATAGCAATCTAATTTTTTTCTTAAAAATTGTTTCTATTGATGGCTTCTCTTACTTAAATTTCTATATTTTATGTAATAGATAGAAGCTTAAATTTTGATGATAAAACCACCAGATAAGATACAGTTAAAGAACCCTGGTGGTACAATAAAAGGTTGGTGGTTCGAACTCACCCAGTGGCTCAGCAGGTGAAAGACCTGGTGATCTGCTTCCATAAAGATGACAGCCAAGAAAACCCTATGGGGCAGTTCTACTCTGTCACATGGAGTTGCTATGAGTAGGAATCGATTCCAGGGCACCCAGCAACAACAAGATAAACATTATACTTATGGATTTTGGAGGACAAGATTTAAGCATTTCCTTTTAATTCTTTGCCTTCTAAGGTTTAGTTTGCTTATTTAAAATCCTTAATTTAATAATTGTAGTCAGTTTTAGTATTTGGAGGTGCATCGAATAGGAGTAACTTAAATTCAGGTTTTATCACCGGGAAACAACTTCTCTGTTCCCACCTAACAAAGTTGTTTATTGAACTTTGTGTACTCATCTTGGAAAGTTAGGTCAGTAAAAAGTCAATTTTGGGGCTAGGAGACAGAAGACCTGTGCTCTATCCTATATTTACCAGTGCCTCAATATGTGACTTCAGTTGTATCCCATAATCCCTCTGATTTCTGATTATTTAACTGTTAACAGTATAGAGTGGCTATTGTAGCCACTGGCCCTTATTAGGTATTCATCACCTGGCTCTCTGTTAGTGACAGAAGCCTTAGACTCTCTTGACTTTCTCTCTGGAGTCATTATAGACCCCTGACATTCTAGTTATAACTCAGAAAGAGAACATGGCTGACCTTAGTTTTGGATTCTGCAGCCAGGGAAGCGCAATAGAAATATAGACAATAAGTCATGAGTTCAGCTCTGTACATTTTACCCCTGCGGCAAAAACAATGTTATGTGTTTATCAAGCCATTTCATTTTTTCCTGGGCAATTGGAAGGACTACATTTTCCCGACATGATTGCATCTAGTGAAGCCGTGAGACCAGTTCTGTCCAATGGAATGTAGGTAAGGTTATATACTGTCATTTGGAGGCTGGCCCCACAAAACCTCTCATGAGATCCTGTAAGCTTCCTTTCCTCTCTCTGAGCTGGATACAGAGAATCCGGCAGAGGATTCCAAAGCCTATCCAGGAGAAGGAAGAAGCTTTGAAGAGTCACTACTTAGAGGGAAGTTTCCCAGAAAAGCTGCTCAGCTGGAAACATCTGCTCTGAAATTTACATTAGCAAGAACTAAACTTATTAAGCCTTTGAGGTTTGAGGCTGTTTTTCTATAGCAGCTAGACATCCTAAATGATATACTACCCTCCATTCTGTAATAAACCATCAAGTAACTGTTTTGCTTGGTTTGGTTACCATACTAAATTAAGGAACTGGTAACAACTAATTTGACCATCCAATCATATTTTGAAATAGTTTAGATTTGGAGCATTGTAGAAATATGGACTGAAACTTATCTCCAGGATTCATGTTCCTATTGTTACTGCCTCTAAAGGTGAATGAAAAAAAAAATTGAAGAGCCACTTCGTATTTTTAAAGATAATGTCTCATGCTTCATCCAGAGGCACATAGGCAAGAATTTTAAATGCAAGTTCACTAGGTCAGCTTACCAATTTACACAGAAGTTTGAAAATAAAAAGTTAGCGTTCCCCTAGTAACGTGAACTCTTTTAAATTGTGTATTACCTCTGGGCTAAGGTCAAGAGGATGTAGTTAAGCCTCAAAGAAGAAATTTCCGTAAAATTACGAGAAACTGAAAAGAGTGTTTTGCAAAAGAAGCCTGGAGAAACTTAAATTATGGCTTTTAGCTTCTTCTGGAGAAGGGGGAAATACTTTTTGATAGAAGAAAATTCATTTTCACTCCTAAGGAATCGAAGCTTGGGTTTATTTACTTAATAGCATTATTATTTATTTTCCTATTACAAAAGTAAGAATGTTTATTTTTGAAATTTAAGAAAAGATATGTAAGCAAAGAGAACAAAATCATCTACAATTTCATTACCCTGAGACAAAAAGTCAGAATGTTGTTATTATCTTTTCAATTATTTTTATTTCTATTTATTTGTTTTATGTAATATTTTTAACCTACAGAGAAGACAAAGGATACCATAATTACTATAATAAACACCCACATACCGAAGTTAATTGTTCATCACATTGTTTTCTAGATCTTTTCTTTTTAAGAACTACAGTGTAACAAAAGAGTTAATGCCCCCTTCATACCCTTCTCAATTCGACTGTTTTTCCTCCCTCCGTAGGGATAACCACTATCCTGATTTTGGTCTATATTTTTCCTTATTAATATTTTTGTTCTTTTAAAATAATATGTATGTCATTAAACTTTACATAAATGGAATCATATTGTATGGACCCTCCTACAACTTATTATTTTCTACCAACACTTTGCTTTGGTGATTTATTCATATTGAGACATAGAGATCTATTTATTTACTGTTTCTTAATCTTATGCTATATGAGCTTATCCAAATTTGCTAACCCCCTCTCCTATTGATAGATATCTAGGTTGCTTACAAGCAATGCTGTGATGATCGTTCTTACTTACTTACTTGTCTCTATGTGCACATCTGAGTTTGATATGAAAGGGTGAATGGAGTTAGGTGAAAGAACACAGGCTTCAAAGGCAAGGCTGCCTTGGTTCAAGAACATCCTGATATTTAGCAATGGTATAATCATAGACAACCTGTCTGTTGAGGCCATGTTATGCAGTGTCTAGAATGCTAAGGTGATGATTTAATGCTTAATTGAGTAGGCAATGAGGAGGCAGTGGAGGTTTTTAAGCAGGGAGTGATAAGATTGAAAGTGAAAATATTTATCTGGAAACGGTGTAGACAATGGATTGACGTAGATATTTGAGAGACGGGGAAGTCAGCACCCGTAGCTGTATTTCTGGATGTGTTACCTGTCTAAGTTCTCAAACCATAAACTATTACAAAGCAGATGGAATTTTGAAGGCAATATCTGAGTAAATACAATAAGAGTGTTCAATTATCATTTCTTTTCAACTTGGTATGATCCTTCTTTTTCTTCAGCTATTTTCTCTAATTTTCTTTTCTGGCATCCCAACTTCTAGATCCCATAATGCATCTTTATTCTCACTTATTATTTTCTTCTTTTCTCTTTTCTTCTAGTTCTTTGGATGTTTATATAAGTAACTCGGAATAGCCTAATATGCTTATGCTTCTACTTCTTGTTTTATCAACTTTAAATTGTATTTATTTAAACCCCCTTATGAAAAAATGTAGTTTGTTCAATTATATTGCCTTCAAATCCCCTATTTCTTCTAATTTTATTAATTTTGTTATCTTTAGGATTTTCTATTGACTGTTTTTATATCTTTAAGTAATACACCTAAAACTCTATGTTCCCTATCCCTTCATTCTAATTTATCTAAATTATGTTATTATTATTTTTGTGCTTTCTACTGATTGCTTTTATTTTATATCCTATCAACATTTGACTCTTGTCTTTCTGCTATCCACCTTGTAAGATGAAGATATAACGGGCCCACCCATTTTTCCATTTCTTCCTTCCATCTCCCATTTTTCATCAGTTTCTCTTACATTGTCAAGGCTGTTAACATTTTCAATCCAACCTGAAGTCATATTTAAGAATGTCATGCTTCATCTAAAGATTTTAAAAGATAAACATCAAAAACATTATTATGATGGTGAAAGTATTATTCACTCTCAGGCCATAGATTGGATGTCATCAGCCCTGGACCTCTTAAAGGGGAATGTTCCTGTAGTCAAAATAAAATATAGTCTCATTTCTTACAGCTCATCAATTGCTTCAAATAATTACTTAATTTTCTAACAAACTGGGTAAAATTAAAAAGACTGACAATACTAAGTTTTGTGAAGGATGTGGAGAAACTGGAATTCTCAAACACTGCTGGTGAGTGTTAATTGGTACAACTACTTTGAAAAAGTTTAGCAATATCTACTAAAATTGAATATATACATCCCCCATGACCCATTTCTTCCACTCTCATGTAGAGGGGTGGATAAACCAGTAAGCAAGATATGCACAGCTCATAGTAAGCAAGGTATGTACGGGCTTACTTGTGTTTACTTACCAACCACATCTTTAACGTGGTAAAACTGTGCACTACAGATTATTAAGTAAGCCATGTGTACCTTGCTTATTGGGTAATCCGTCCCTGCTCGTGTACATACCCAAAAGATATGTGAACGTATATGTACCACAAGACAGGTACAAGTATTATTCATAATAGCCAAATCTGGAAGCAATCCAATATATCCAAATATCCATCAACAGTTGAATGGATTGATAAATCGTGATATAGGGGCAAATGTAAATATAATATTGAATAGTGAATAAAAGGGTACAGATACAAAAGAGTAATGTACTATATGATTCATTTATATCAAATTAAAAACAGGAAAACATATTCTATAGAGTGTTAGAAGTCAGAATTGTGGTTACTCTCAGGGATGTCAGTAGCGACTGGGATCACAAAAAGGAAGTTTGGGGTGCTGACAGTGTTCAATTTCTTGATATGGATGGTGTTTACATGAATGTGTTCAGTTTGTGAAAATACATCAAGCAGTACAGTTACAAATTATGGACTTTTGTTATATATTTTATTCTTCATTTTTAAAAAGTAACCTTAAAATGGTTCTTTTAGTGGTCACATATAAAAATGACTGTTTACTATTGGGTTCAAAAATAATTTTAAAAATTAAATCACATGCTTTATTTTCTCCTTTATACTCCATATTCTGAGATTCCCAAAATGAAAATGAGTTTTCTAATGATCAGAAAAAAAAGTTATCAACTCATTTTAAAAAAATTAGGAGTCCACGACATGTTTCAAAAACTTAAGCCATTTTGTACATGCCATCCCTCCTCATACACACATTCAGACAAAGGTACACATATAGTAATGGCCTATTTTATTCTCAGTGGTCCCCACCTGAGTGCTAAATTCACAATGAAGCTATATTACCAAACTTTTACAGTGTTTATAATACTTGAGGTGCCCTGGTGGCACGGTGGTTAAGAGCTCGGCTGCTAAGCAAAAGTCAGCAGTTTGAATCCACCATCCAGTCACTGGAAACCCTATAGGGCAGCTATGTTCTGTAGGGTAGCTATGAGTCAGAATCGACTCGATGGCAACGGGGTTTTATAATACTTGAAGGGCCCGAGGTGATCTGGAAATTTTATATCCACTTCCTACTTCACTTCTTTCTTGCCCCACTTTTCCATATCTCTTTAGACTGAGTCAGCCTCAAACTAGCAGTATGTCAAAGTAACAGCTGTAAGTATTTCAACTTTCCCATCCCATGGTACAGTTCGTTTTTTTCTTTTTCATGGAAGGTGATAAGGACAATCAACAGAGTATAGCTTTTCTTGTAATTTGTTTTTTTACTTCAAGTCTTAATTAGCATAAAGGGAGTTGAAGAGCCATTTCTATGCGGAATACTTATTACCAAGGTTAAGAGAGAGTATACTTAACATTTAATTGGTTTTTGGTGCTGTGAAGCTAGTCTTCAAGGTCATAAAAATCTTACTTATGAACACAAAAAGAAAATACTAACAGCTGTTTTAAAACCATCAAAGTTGCATTTTTTTCTTGAGAAATGAGTTGTTTCTTGCACTAAACACCAAGTTTAACATGTCTTTAAGTGTTCTTTTGTATAATAGAAGAAGTAAATGTGACCTTGTCCTAAGAAAAAAATTAGTTGACTGCAAATGTGGCATCTTTTTATTCCCCTAACATCACCCATGCATGAACCGATTTGCCAATCAGTGGGGTTATACTGAAAAGAAAGTTAAGACCCACTTGTGAATCTGCCACAGACTCATAGTCTCCCTTTATGCAAAGACTTGGTGGTTCAAATGCCCCATTGCCAATAGAGGCAACTGGGTTGTGATTAAACCCTGGTGTGTAGACCAACCCCATACTTTCTCCCTGTAGTATCATTCTCACCTTCATTACCCTGTAATTGTTGCTACTCTTTTCCTAACTCCTCATCAACCACAATCCATTCTCTATATAGCAGCTGGAATGATCATCTAAACACTTAAAAATGGAACATTCCACTCCCTTGTTTAACTCTCTAAGTCACTCTACTGCATTTAGAATAAAATACAAACATGTTACATGATTTAGCCCCTGTCTTCACACCATGCTTTTTCCCGGCTAAGCATTCGCCTTTCCTTCTGCCTGCAATGTTCTGTCCACAGATTTTCATATTGCTAGATCTTTCTCACAGTCAGAATTTAACTGAAAGGTCACCTACTCTGACCTTTGAGTAGGTCACCTACTCGAAAGGGGAGCCCCCCAGGGGCCAGTCTGTCTATAGAGCATCCCCTAGTTTAATTTTTTTCATAGCACTTATCACTGTCTGAAATTCTTAATCATTTATTTCTGAATTTGATTTTTGTCTCATCACCCTCACCCCACACTAGAGTACAAACTCTGTTAAAATAGAAACCTGTCTTATTCATCACTGTATCCGTTCATCTTGAATTCTGCCTGTCACTGAGTTGGTGCTCATTAAAATATTTGTGGAATGAATGACTATATATGACCAGCTTGATAAATATTACTGTGAACATAGGTCCTCACTCAGAATTCTTGCTCATTTATCACCACACATTCATGTTTCCTTAAAAAGATGCTACATGGCCACTGTATTAGTTATCTATGGCTCAAATTACCCCAAAACGTAGTGGCTTAAAGCAGCAAATATTTATTATCTCATAGTTTCTCTTGGTCAAGAATCTGGATGTGGCTTACCTGGGTCCTCTGACTCAAGGTCTCTCACAGGCTGCAGTCAGGATAATTGGCCAGGGCAACACTCATCTCAAGGCTCCAATGAGGAAGGATCTCCTCCAAGCTTACTCTGCTTGTTGAAAGGATTCAGTTTATCAAGGTCCATTGGATGGAAGATCTCAGTTCCTCTCTGGCTGTTAGCTGGAAACATCCCTCAGTTCCTTGTGATGTAGACCTTTCCATAGGGAAGCTCACAACATGGCATTTTACTTTATCAGCATGAGAAAGTGAGACAGAGCAAGAGAGGGCAAGCAATGCTGAAGATAGAATCATTTAGTAGACGAATCTTGGAAGTGACACAACATCACTTTTGCTGCATTCTATATGTTAGAAGTGAGTCACCAGGTCTAGCCAACATTCAAGGGAAGGAGATTTCTCATGGATACCAGGATACAAGGCTCACTGAGAGCCATTTTCGAGGATGCTTACCACAGTCACATACATCTATATTTGCATAAATTATTTTTCCCATTCCTTTCACTCTGCCCTGTCTTCTGAAACTTTCTCCTCTTGGAGACCAACCTTTGGTCATCGTGTTCACTTTGTGTCACTTGGCTTTAAGTTATTCTTGACAGCTTAGCAATTTTGAGTGAAAAGTTTTAGTTTAAGATACATATGGGAAGCCAGGACAAACAACAGATCACAAAGTCTTCAATAAAATATGGATATCAGAACTGTATGTATCAAGAGCTGGATATTATTAGAAGATAAGTATTCATTCATTCTTGCAAGGAATACCTGCCAAATGACTATATATGCTAGGCACTGTTTCAGATGCTGAGATACATCAGTGTACAAAACAAAAAACAAAAACTCTTGCTTTCATGGATCTTTATAATCTGACATGTAGGGGTAGATAGCAAAATAGGTATGAATTAAATACATAGTGTGTTAGATAATGGTAAGTGTTAATGAGAAAGAAAGGGGATATAATGTGCTGGACTGGGAGAAGGGTGACATTTTAGGTACAGTGGACAGGGAAGACCTCATCAAGAGGATACCCTGCGAATAAAGACCTGAAGGAAGACCTGCAAATATCTGGGGGGAAATCATCCAGGCAGGAAATGGAAAAAGTCAACTACGTCTGATGTGAGTGAATAAGGGAGCATATAGAAGAAGATAAGTACAGAAAAGAGGGCCAGATCATGCAAGACTTTGCAGGCCATTGTAAGAACTTTGGTTTTTCCTCTGAGTAATGTGGGGAGCCCTTTGGAGGGTTTTGAGCAGAGGAGTGGGTATGATCTGGTGTAATGTTTTAATTAGGATCATGTTGGCTCCTATGCTGAGAATAGACTAAAAGGGGCTTGAGCAGAAAGAAGCAGAGAGACTACTTAGGTGGTTTTGGTAATAAGCTAAGTAAGAGAGTTCTGGTGGCTTAGACTCAGGTAGTGACAGCAGAGGTGGTGAGAAGTGGTCAAATTATGAGTATATTTTAAAAGCAAAGCTGAGAAGATTTGTTGGTATGTTGAATGGTGTACGTGAGTAAAGGAAGTCAAGTATGACTCCAAGAACTTTGACCTGAGCCAACGAAGAATTAAGATTGCCATAAACTGAGATGGGGGAGTTCATGGGAAGAACATGTTTGGAGGAAGAGTATCAGGAGATCAGCTTTAGACATGTTAACTTTAAAGTGTCTGTTAACCATCTTAATGGGGATGTTGAACAGGCAATGGTCTGGTGTTAGAAAATAGGTTCAGTGTGCATATTATGTAATTAGTTCTCGCCAATGGATTGTGTTAAGTGTTACTTCCAGACCAAGGTATTTAATAACCGCTGTTTGACCTTCCAGTGTTCTCTTCCTTTCCCATAGTAATTGTGGAGGAGGTCTCATGTTGAGTTGATGGAGACAGATGACCAAAATATCTCTGGTCGTCTCATGGAGGAGTTTACCTTGGAGAAACTCTGGATCCACAGCAGACTTTGTGAATGAAAAATAAACCTTGTGTTAAGCCACTGAGATTTTTGTTTGTTCATTACTGTGGCATATGTCTATCCTATCCTGACTCATCATCTGGCAATTTATCACGGGATCTCAGTAAAGCTATAGAGCTGAGAGACATTTGATTACTGTAAGTTTATAAGTCTGATCTTTGGACTTCAAACCGCATATTGAAACGCTTTCCTCGCTATGTAGGTAAGCAAATCAACTCTCGCCCAACAGTTTTTCATTTCTCTCATGTCACAATTTCAAATTGTTCATTAAATACAACATGAAATCTTGCTACCTGCATGATTATTCCAAATTATTCTACTTAATTTATATATATATACTGAGGCCCTGGTGGTGCAGTGGTTAAGAGATAAGCTGTTAACCAAAAGGTCAACAGTTCGAATCCACCAGCCGCTCCTTGGAAATCCTATGGGGCAATTTTACCCTGTCCTATAGGGTCGCCATGATTTGGAATCGACTCAACAGCAAGGGGTAAAGACATATACATAAGGAAACAGAGTGTATTCGGTTTCTCAAACACTGATTCCTTCAGAAGTTGTTTCCTGTCCTTCACTCCTCTCTCACCCCGCAATAAGCCCATCCACCATCCCACCTTATTTCTCACTTTCATTTTTACACAGGCTAGGTTAGGTGTCTACCCAACATCTCCCTTTGCTGCCCCCATATGCTTCCATAACACCCTGTCCATACCCTCTCACTACATGATATTAAAGTTTGCTGCTTACATATTAGACTTGAGCTCTTTTCATGCAGGGGCCACGTTTCATTTGTGCCTGGTACCTGCCACACAGAAGACACTCGATGAATGTTGTTGAACTGAACGTAACTGTTTCTTAAGTCATGTGTGGAGGATGTGCGTAGCTCTGAAATGTTATCTGTTTCTTTACCAACCAACTTATACCTTTGGAAAAAGAGATGTTTCTCTGGATTCTCAGGTGTGGCTCTCATTCCAAGACCTCAGATGACGCCTGAAGTTTCTCTGCTGATACTCGTAGCAAACCCTTCTTCTTAAAAGGGACATTAACATTTATTAAAGACATTTGAGAAACCTAGTTGAATGTTCCACATCAGTGTGCCAAAAGAATCGTAAAAGCATAGAGAATGGGGCCACTTTCTAAAGGAGTCACTTTGTACATTGAATACTGGCTGATTTCTAATTCATGAAATTTCTATTATCCATCTTCTGAAAATGAGTTGGGAATCCTGTTTTATATTCATCCAACTTTTATTTGATTAGTTTAAGTGGCAAAAGCACAAGTTAATGGTGTATTATCATTCCTATGTACTAGAAAGATGTGTTAATGAAACCTAATTGTCCACTATTCCATACGTTAACGTGAACTATATGTGAGAATTTGGTGTGTTTACTTGCTCCATAAAACATCATGAAGAGGCTTTATGGGTATTTTACAGCCTTTTCAGAGTTCTCAACCACAGCCAGATCAGAGTAACTTGATTTTGCATTACTGTCTACCTTTCTGCAAAGTGATCATCATTGAAGTTTGAGGGCAGATAACATTTTCTAAACAGTGTTCTATAGAACGGCAGTGTACCTTGATATGTTAATAAGACCCTGAGGTCAAAAATTATGGAAATGCTAGGTTAAACAAAAGAAAACAGATTTTCTCTTTGCAAGACTTCTGAAAGTCTTTACCATGAATTATGCAGCAGGGCCAACTTATCCCTTGGACACAGTGGGAACAATGCCTATGGCCTATGATACGATAGGGAGCCCACGAAAATGTTTTGATTTCCTTTAAAATCAGAAGAAAATGAATATAATAATAATGACTATATAATAATGAGTCTATTTAGGGTAGAGGGTTGACCAAGAAAGAAAAGGCAAATATGCTCCCCAGGTTTTAAGTTTGGGTAACTCCTTGGCTGGTTGTATCAACAAATTATTTTGTGACAGATTGAGTTTTTGGTTATTTGTAGGATAACAAAGGAGATATGGTCTCCAGATTTGGTTTGGCTCCCAGTGTACCCCTCCAGTCATTTTACTTCATCTTGGTCAGTTCTCTCTTCCATTCTCCTCTATGACTGTTTCAAAACTTCAAAACTTACCCCAAGTCCTTCCTTCTCCAAACAACTGCTGATTTCGTTCTCAGTGGATAGCCTTGCCTTTACATCAATGGAAAAATTTGGAGAGCATAAAACTGTGCAGAACCAGTTGTATGTGAATATTTTTAAACTTCTTTAACAGGGTGAAACTACCAGATAGGAATTATGTGGTGAAAAAATAAAAGGCAGGGAGTTGTGGCAGGGAAGTGAAAAGCTGAAGTGGAGCAATTTTTAAGCCATGACAAAATTCAGGGCATGGGTTTTGGAGTAAGGAGCTGAAGGAACTGCAAGGCCATTTTTTCTTAAATCATCCAGAATGCGTTTCTGGTGCTTAAAACTATAAAACCTGGTTGAAATTTTTAGACAAATTACAATAGCTACCACCAATTACTGAGTGTTCTAAACATAAATCTACCTGGTGACCTAGAAATTCTACTCTTAAGTGTATGCTCAACAGAAATACATACATGTATTGGAATGCTCATAGCAGCATTATCATAAAAGACAAAAACTGGAACCAATCCAAATGTACATCAACATTTGTTCGTTCTATAAAACGTTTACATAAATTGTGGCAAATTCTTACAACAGAATACCATGCAGCGATGATAATGAGGGAACTACTGTTATTTTAACAGTATGGATGAATCTTGCCAACCAACTGTTGAGCAAAAAAAGCCAGACAACAAAAAGTACATACTCATAAATTCCATTCAAGATTATATTATGATATTAGAAATCAGGGTAATGTTATCATCGGATAAGGGATAGTAACTAGGAGGAGGCACAAGGTGGGGATTTCTGCGGTGCTGGTAATATTCTTTTATTTGATATGCTTGGTGATTTATGTGGATGTGTTTCCTTCTTGGCAATTCAAACAATACTGTTATGATCTGTGAACTTTTCTGTTTATAGTTATCAATAAAAATGCATATGAAACAAAAGAAACTGAGACTAAGGGAGATTAAATAACACTTATAAGATCATACAAATGGCAAGTAGTTATCCAGGTTGTCAGACTCCTAATCCCAAATTCTTATAATTGCCACTGCAATCTTGCTTTGGAAGGAATAAGTAACATCGTCAAGTGAATTTCAAGGTAAGCAGACCTAGGCATAAAATCTTACATATGCAACCGAATTTTAAAACATTTAAAGACTGGGAAATAAGGCCTTAATGTGTCCATACTGAAAAAAATGCAACAGAAATCCAAACATAATGAATTAATGGACTGAGTAAATTAAGGAACCCCACCCAGTATTTGGAAGGACTCTTGCCTTTATTTTGACCCCAAGTGCTATTTTAGCCAGAGAGTTAATCTCTTGACAACATATTTTTTTATGGAACTTGAGGAATGACCTATATTTTGGAAAGCTCAGTATACATTATTTTTCAAGTCATCAGCCAATACAATGATATATATATCCAAAAACCATACCTACTTCCATCAAGTCGATTCCGACACACAGCGACCCCATAGGGTTTCCAAGGCTGTTAATCTTTATGGAAGCAGACTGCCACATCTTTCTCCCACGGAGTTGCTGGTGGTTTTGAACCACCAACCTTTCAGTTAGCAGTCGTGTGCTTTAACCACTGCGCCACCAGGGCTCCCTAATGATATATATGGAGGCAAACAATTACCACCGTCTACAAAGTAATCATCTTTATTGAGCACGTGGACATTAACTATTTTTCAGGTAACTCTATGTTCTAATAGGATCAGGTCTGCAGCATACGATGGAGAATTCTCCACCTCGTAGACCTATTTACACTCAACAATCCTGCAAGTAGTTGCACAGGTTTACATAATTGAATATATACACACATAAAAAATATGTTTGGAGAAAGGCAGTGTACTCATCAATAAAATGTGCAAATAGATATTTTAAAAATGATGCTGAATGGGAACTGAAATGTTTCAAGGACATCAGAAGTACTTGGCAAGCCTATTTGAATTGATGAAGCTTTTTGTAAGGAAATATGTGTCAAGCTATAACAATCATGCTGGCAGAGTGTTTGACATTATACTGCCTTATCATATTTAGTATTGCTTTGACATTTATTAGTATAACTCAATGATATTCCTGGAAATTTCAATATTTTGTTAATATTCTGCGCTTTGCCAGAAGTTTACTTTTTTCTTATAAATGCATAGTTCTTTTTAAAGATTTACTTTCTTTTTAAATTTCTTATTGAGCTATAAGATATATAAAGTGAAATAATCTTAAGTTTACAACTCTATACTTATACACACATGCACTCACACATATACATAGATACACACACACACACACACACATACTCACACACACACACATCCCAAGGTAATCACCACTCAGATCAAGATACAGAACATTTCCAACACTATAGAGGGCTCCCTTATGCTCTTCCCACTTGTACCATACCTGCCGAGGTAATCACTATTCTGACTTCTATCACCATAAATTTGTTTTGTCCATTATTGAACCTCATAAACGGAATCATAGAACATCTACTCTTTTGTGTCTGGCTTTTTGGATCATCATTATGTTTGTGACAATAATCCACATTGTTGAGTGCAGCAATAGTGCATTCTTTTGTTTTGCTGTTTTTAAATTTTTTTGTTGTGGTAAAATACATATATAACATAAATTTGCCATCTTAAAAACCATTTTAAGTGTACAATTCAGTGACATTAATCATACTCACCTTGTTGTATAACCATCACCACTGTTTCCAAAACTTTGTCATCACTCAAAACAGAAACTCAGTTCCCTTTCGGCAATAACGCCCTACTCCCTCTTTCCCCCAGCCTCTGGTTACTACTAATAAACTTTGGTCTTTATGCATTTGCCTATTTTAGATATTTCATATAAGTTGGATCATGCAATATTTTGTCCTTTTGTGGCTGATTTATTTCATTGGATGTAATATTTTCAAGGTTCAACCATGTCATAACATGTATCAGAACTTCCTTTCTCTTTATGATTGAATGATAGTCCATTGAATGGATAAACCATGTTTTGTTTATCCATTCAGCTGTTGATAAACACTTGGATTGTTTTCACCTTTTGACTGTTGTGAATAATGCTGCAATGAACGTTGGTGTACAAGTATCTGTTTGATTCCCTGCTTTCAAGTATTTGGGGTATATACCTAGGAGTGGAATTGCTGGGATATATGGTAATTCTATGTTTAACTTTTTGAGGAACCACCAAACTGTGTTCCACAGAGGCTGCATCATTTTACATTTTCATCAGCAATGGATGAGGGTTCCAATTTCTCCACATCCTCGCCAACACTTGTTATTTTCCGCTTTCCTGATAATAGCGATCTAACCAAAAGGTCGGCGGTTTGAACCTACTAGCCGTTCCATGGGAGAAAGATGTGGCTGTCTGCTTCCGTAAAGATTTACAGCCTTAGAAACCCTATGGCACAGTTCTACTCTGTCCTATCGGGTCTCTATGCGTCGGAATTCGACTCGATGGCAATGGATTTGGTTTTGTTTTGTTTTGTGTTTTTCTGGTTAGTGAAAGTTTATTCCTTTTTATTGCAGAGTAGTATTCTACTGAATGAATATATGTTTATTTATTTTACTGTTGATGGACCTTTGGGTTGTTTCCAGTTTGGGATTATTCTGAATAAAGCTGCTAAGAACATTCTTGTACCTGAATTTTGCACTCATTTTTTTGGGTATAAACCTAAGAATGCAATTTCTAGGCTATAAGGCCATCATTAGGTTTAGTAGGTATTGCCAAACAGTTTCACAAAATGGTTGTATCAATTTACACTCATAGCAGTAATGTACATGAGTTCTAGTTGCTCTACATCTTTGCCAATGCTGGGTGTTATCAGTTTCTTTAATTTTAGGTGGATGTTTAAAGATGTCTCATTGGCGTTTTAACTTGCATTTCTCTGAAGAGTAATGGTGCTGAGAATTTTTTCATATGCCTATTGTCCATTTGAATATACTCTTTTTTGTGAAAGTAATCCTTTAAGTCTGCTCTCCATTTCTGATTTGCTGCATTATTAATGTGCTTTATTATATTTGTGATCCAGTAGGTCTCCCTCAAAAGCATGGAGTCAATTGGAAAACAAGATTAACTTGACATACATTCAGTTTATGAAAAATTTGCCAAATTACATCAAGTTATTTTATAAAATATTTGTATGTATATGTGCACCTTCTAAACATAACCTGCCAAAGAACTTGCTTTATCAACTATAGTTATGTGTTTCTTGTAACTAAAAGCCTATTCTGCCATTGTAAAAGTGAGCCCTACCCTCCCAGAAAGGAGCCTAGTGGCTCAATGGTTAAGCACTCAGCTGCTAACTGAAAGGCTGACAGTTCAAACCCACCAACAACTCAGCAGGAGAAAGACCTGGAGATCTGCTTCCTTAAAAATTATAGCCAAGAAAACTCTGTGGGGCCGTTCACTCTGTCTCATGGGGTTGCTATGAGTCAGAATCAACTGGACAGCACACAACAACTTCCTCCCAGAACTTCCTGCCTCTTGCATTTTACTCCTAGTGCCTGAGGCCAAGACATAGAACCTTAATTTGGCAAATCATCATTTTCACATTAGAACAATGGACAGAAACTCGCCTACTTGACTTTGTTAATAGTATATTCTTGCTTCATCAGGTGTACACAAGATGCAAATATACACAATTTGCAAAGTAAACTTTACAAGAATGAATGTGGAGTTTTGAAGTAAAAATAATGGTAGTAACAACATGAAAAGCACTTTGAATCTTTAAAGCCCATTTATTTACAGTATTTTGACCAAGACTGGCAACAACCTATGAGATGGGTGAGGTGAATAAATAATATGAAAATTGAAGAAAGTAAGGCACAGAAAGCTTAAGTGGCTTTGTGAAAAGACCTGTTTCTCCATTTCAAGGGTACTGATACATATCAATAATGAGGTATTGATCTGGCAATGAAACATTCTCATTTGATATCTCAATTTACTTCTCTATTGAAACAACAGTGAATGCCGTCTCTGCTCTCCCGCCTAGTATTCACAGAACTAAATCAATGGACAATTGATCCAAGTATTTTCTTGGGTGAAATCCAACCATCTCAAAATGAGCACAAGATTAAATATTCTTTGGTGGCCTGTGACATCAACTGAGCAACATGAGTGAATTACAGCTGCATGTCTCCTCTAGGGCTATCTATTATCCAATATGTCTTATTTAATTTTCAGTTTCAGGCAGGCAAATTGACCATGTGTACTTGCTTGTGTCAGTAGCTAATTTTAGATCACTAATCTAATTGGAAATGGCATGCCCCTTTAGCTTGTCATGTTAAAATTCACATTTTCTGATTGATGTGATTCATTTATATTAGATTTGACTTGACAAAATGGCAATGTATAATACAGGAGGCAAGTATGACAGGAATTCTCCCTCTCCCACTCAGTCACACTCTTCATAAATGATCCAGTCAAGGCATCAGCCTAGAATATCTTCCCTGTAATGTGAAAAATTTTGAACTCACAACTATTCTATTGTGGTGTTTTTAGTGTTTTCTCACAAGTAGGGTAACCCTTATCAGAAGGGTGACGGTCTTATCCACAATTCTACATTTACATTTATTGATGGCAAATGGTCAAACTGCTATGATGGGAAGGTTGCTCTTTTGTTACCGTTGTTTGTTTATGTTTGTGCTTAAACTGCCTGTAGGTTAGATAAAGCTGGAAATTCACTTTCTGAAATGCAATTTAAAGACAGTGGTAGGAACTGTGACTTATATAAGAGGGATGTGATGTTGGAAATTAGTCTGGAAAAAGTAAGAACTAGTGGAATGTGAAGGAATGCAACTAAAATAAAAAGAAATATTTAAAAAGGCTAAAGAAGGAAACATATATCAGGTTAGGAATTTTGGTTATGTAGAGAAGACAATCTTACTTAAACAAAATAAATTATGAGTTTTGTACACTCTGTAGCCTTCTCTTTTGTCTATTTTTTCCTTGCTGTAATAACTAAATTACTAACTTCCATAGGACTTGAAGGTTTTCTTTTTCTTTTACCTATTTTTCTTTCTATTGTGTAGGAAAGGAATGGTCAGTTTGTGTAACATTGCTCAGATTTGGCTTTTAAAATATCTATAGGCCTTATTTCTGTCTTCTCTCCATGGCTAAATTTCTTAAAATAAATTTCTTGTCCCTCTGGAAGTGACTTTGTTTAGATTCCTGCCCCCATTCTCCTATAGAATCTGCTTTGGTAAAGGCCACCGGTGACCCACAGTCCTTTTTAGATAGAGCTACTTGTGGTATCTCTTACTACCAATTAATTCTTAGCCTCTTTTTGTTGGCTTTTCTTCCTCTCCCTAAACCTTAACTGTTGTTGTTTCCAAGTACTCTCGGGCACTTCTCTTCTCACTGTGCATGTTATTTCTGGGTCATTTGCTTTTCAACCTGGTTTCAACTACCATTTCTATGCTAGACCTCTTTCTATACCTCCAATATATCTGGTTCTAATCTTTACACTCACATCCATACCTATATACCCTACTTCCCACCTGGATATAGTATAACCTAAACTAACCCTTTGCCATTGAGTCGATTCCGACTCATAGTGATCCTATAGGACAGAGCAGCATTGCCCCCATAGGGTTTCCAAGGAGCAGCTGGTAGATTCGAACTGCCCACTTTTTGGTTAGCAGCTGTAGCTCGCTGTAGCTCTTAACCACTGTGCCACCAGGGCTCCAGGTATAGCATAGTCACTACAGACTCAATATATTCAAATTGAACTCATTATTTCTGCCACCCCCATATACTTCCTATACTCCCTACTCAACTGGATAGAATCACTCAAATACATCAAGACAAGAAGACTAAGAATCGTCCTTGACTCCATACTTTTACTGTTCTCTTAACCCCTAACTCTCTGCCCTTATCTTCTTCTGTCACCTTCTTTTTTCATTCCCACTGTCACCTTGACTCTTACTACAAGGTGCTAACTGGTATCTGCTTGTTCTCACCTGGGTCTTTTCTCTACCCTACAACCACAGTTGCCTTTATGTAATACAGATATGCTACATTGCATGCACTGTCAGTCAGGCTTCTGGCTGGAAACGGGAGGCACACTTTACTGGGGTTAAAAACAAAAAAAATGTTGCCATCAAGTGGATTCCAACTCATAGCTACCCTATAGGACAGAGTAGAACTGCCCCATAGCGTTTCCAGGGAGCGGCTGGTGGATTTGAACTGATGACCTTTTGATTAGCAGAAGAGCTCTTAACCACTGTGCTACAGAATTTAATGAAAAAAATTCTTTATGGAGTATGGAAAAGGTTAAAGGAGCTAATAAGGGATATTGAGGCACAAAGGAACCAACAATACCAGAAAGCTATTACCATCCCTCTACCTACTGGATCCAGGTCAAAGCCGGAGTCAAGGATGAGAGGCAGCCTAATAGACATGTAGTCATATAGGGATCTAAGTGCTATCATAACTATGATACAAAAGAAGAGGAGGTGCAAATATCTGTCTTATTCTCTGTCTCTCTCACTGTCTCCCCCCTCAGGCCCAGTTATCTCTTGCTGGAGCTTCCAATCCACTGGCCAATTCCCACCCCCTCAACAACAACAACAACAAAAAAGCCAGAGAGTTAGAGAGCTAGCACTATGGATTCCACAAAAGTCTGCCTTCCCACTTCACCCTACCCCTAGGACACAAAGAAAAGCTTACAATGGTGAGGAATTAATAGAGGTGAAGCCAAACTCAAAATGACCGGCACATTCTCTTAAAACCTACTTCCTACGCAAAGTCAAATTCCTTACAAATAATTACAAATATAAAATTCCTTACAAATACAAATTCCTTACAAGGCCCTTTAAAATGTGGTTCCTCCTTCACCCCATTCTTGCTAAGCACACTTATTCATTGATGAATCAAGATGCTGCTAAGCAACAATCACCTCTGCATAATTTCCTCATCTGCACCTCTCTCTTTCCAGAACATTCTTCTGTCATCACTCTCACACCTTTACTACCCACATTTATACATGTCCTTTGCCCTCCCTTAGAATGCAGATTCTTTAAGAACAGGAGCCCTGTCTTATTTGACTTTGAATTCCCAATATCTAGCACAGTGCCTAAGCTATAGTGGGTATTTGTTAAATGTTTATGAATGAGCATTTCCAGTCCTTCTGAAATGTGAATCTGATTAAAATCTTGCATGTGTCTGAGTGTTCTCCCTCAAAAATACTAAACAAGATATCTATACAATATGTGGTGGAGGGGGGGAGAATGCAAAAAGAGGAAATTGGGATAAATACCTAGATACTTAGAGTAGGGAGAATGAAGGATATTTCATGAGTATGTGATATTCATGAAGCAGAGTAATCCAGAACCCTTAAATATAACATTGACTTTGAGGGAAACACAAAATCTCAACCACACAAAGTCACAGAGTAAGTGGTGGAGTCAGGACTTAAACTCGTCTTCTGATTACAAGTCTGATGAGATTTTTAAGACTCAAAAACACAAATTTACCATAATTATCCATTGTACTTTACAACTGGTGACCTAAGTTGGAAGTGTTAAATGGGAACTAGAATATAAATATTCTCTAACGTGGCTAGTTGTTCTTAAGCATCTAAAGAGATTTCGTTACTCAACAGAAAATTGAGCATTCCTTTAAGTATTCTTCACAATTGTGTATTTCCAAGAAGGCAGATGATCACTGCATTCTGTAATTTCATTAGACAGTAACTGATGTACTGTTTGACAATTGATGAGTAGTGAAATGATTTCAGCTGCTTGGTGTTCAACAAAACAAGGGGAAATTATTTATGGCTAATACTAACATGTATTACAACATACCAGATTAAGAATTTTGTCTTTCATATTTACTATTAGATTTTAGAGCTTTGAATACTATTGCAGACCGTGTGTGTGTGTGTGTGTGTGTGTGTGTGTGTGTGTGTGTGTGTGTGTGTGTGTCAGCATGAACTAAGTGCTGACTGCTTACCCTGAGATTGGAAATACAGCTTCCTTCTATACTGTGTAAATCAATGCCTCTCATTTTATCTTATAGATACAAGCTCAATTAAGTGCATTGATTTTATTTGAATTATGACTGACAACCTAAGAATAGAATACTATCATCAGTTCATAGCACCACGGAGGGTATCTATCCATCTAATTTTAAGTATAGTCTTTGCACAAGGTAGATTCCATATACTATTAAAATATCCATAATGAGAAGATTCAAAATATTGGCAACATTCCTGAACTTAGAGACCATCCCTTCTTCACCATTCCTTTGCCATCACCATAGTCCATAATTTGAACCATCAGTCTGAGATTTCTACAGTATTCTCATGGCTGGTCTTCATCCAGCAGTTTGTCTTGACTCTCATTGACTAGAATTATTTTTCTTAAGGACTACTGTAATTATGTGACTTTTCTGTCCAACAAATGTCTAACCGCATAGAGTCTAAGTACTTCTGCCCCAGTGCCAGAGTTTTCCATAGTCATAATAAGCGTATTAATGTTTACAAGCTCATGTGTCAGTATTTAGTCTTCAACAAATGTGTACTTTTACAGATGGGAGAGCTGAGGCTCAGGGTGGATGATGATTTGCAAAAGATCACAGACAGACTGTATTTGGCAGAGTCTGGGTGTGACTTCAGGTTGTCGGTTTCCAAGCACTGAGTTCTTTTGGCTGAGTCATATTGCCCAGATTTACCTTTCTAACCTTGTTTCTCATTATTTTTCTACACTTACAGTTGGCACTGGTCATTCTTGTGTCCACACGATCTTCATGAATATACTTATACTTTTGTTCATCCTAGCTCTTTATTGGAATACCCTTTCCCCTTCCTTTAGAGTAAAATTCAAATTCCACCCATCTTCCAGGGCAACATGAGCCCCATCTCCACGGTCTTCATTGATCTCTCTCTCTCTTTTCAATTCCTATAGCATAGTCATGAAATTCCCAATATTAGTATACTGCCATCATTATTTTATGGATATTAATCATTCCTACCAAAACATAATGTGAGCTGCCCATGGGCAATTATCACGCTTTACATGCCTTCCGTATGCCTTGGCACAGCTGTGATCCCATGGTAAATGACAATAAACACTGGCTGTTTTTAAATGTTATTTTTGCTTTAAATGAGGCCTTTCCTTTTTGGCATTTTCTCAATGAAAATAAAGATTTGTTCTAAGGCTGTGATTGAACTTTGGCGATCAGCCATTCTGTATTTTTGTTTTGCAAAATAATAACAGTAATTTTTATTAGGTTAATTTTTTTTTTCATTCAGCATAAACCAATGAATATAAGACATGGGAAATAACAGATTAAGAAGTACTCTGAAAATTGTCACTTGGAATATGCAGGCTGCCCTGAATAAATAATTTAAAAATGTTGGTATTCTGCATTTATGTCCCCATCCCCAACACAGTCTATTAACATGAAATACTTGATCATTTATTAAAAACAAACACAGACCATTTGGATCCAGAAAATGTAGTGGGCAAGGCAGGATTAACCTTTTAGATCCCCATGTCACATCACACTGTTTAAGCAACGTAGTGATGGGTAAACAGCTCTCAGATGAGCATGCATCCCAACTTGCCAGCTAGAAACTTGCTTCTTCCTTCTTTACCAAGAGCTGCCTTTCATTCCCTAGTCCTCCTCCTCTCCTTCGTACCCCTTCCCTCATCCCCTTTCCCTACCCTGCCAGATGTCTGAACATTTCTTAGGACTAATTTAGTCTAAATAATTTCAATTGCATTTTGCTAAAGTGATTTTTAAAAAGTTATTTCTCTTTGAATAATGTTTTTTTCTAAATTGGTATAGGTCTCAAAGGTATAAAAGAAGGAAGTTATGAAAGTGAAAGATATACCTAGCTTGATAGAACATTTCTGTAAAAATCCCTGGTGATGACTCCTTAGATGTAAAGTTTGCATCCTTTTTGCATCTTTTTTTTTTATTCCTATATCACTTTTTTCTCGACTTTCTTACACACTGATGACTGGCATAGGCATTTTCCTGAGACTGATGGATGACTTGCTAGAAGATTTCATAGTCCAAGGCAAGGGAGAGGTCCATTAACTTCACATGGTCCGTAATTTCCCTGGGTTATGCCTTCTTCTGAGATTTTATTGCTGATAAAACCCATGTTTCAATGTTCAGAAAAATTAAGCATCATTGTAAGTTGTTCATTCTTAAAATTGCATCTGTCCTTGCCTTTTTGCTGTGTCTTCATTCCTCAGATACATACATTGGTATACACACTTTATAGATTTCTTTACAACTTACATTTTTGTTTGCTTTCACATATTAACAGTCCCAAGCTTAGAAACTAATATTCATTTTCCAGGCAAACATGTACAGAATTCTCTTACCTAAAGGAATTATGTAGGGTATTCTGAAATGTAATCTGCGTTACTAATGGCTTCTGCCAAACTGCATATTTGTATCTGATGGGTTTACTAAATGCAAAGCTGCCAGCCGAAAAACACAAAGAAGGAAAAAACCCACTAACCATCAATCAGGAATCAAATAAAATTAAATAACTTTGTTTTGTTGCTGTGTTGTTCAATCAGTTGACCGACTTGTACTGAATATGAGGCCATCTTTCCCTCGAACCTTCCTTTTTCATCCAGAGAAACCTGCTGTGGACTACCACCAGCCTTTTAGTTTAATTTGTTAACCCATCTTAAATCATTAACCCTTTGTATGGCTTTTAACTTTCAAATCTCTTCAGATCACAAAACTTTTGAGGTCCTTTGTATTTTCTAAAATATGTCCTAATGGGCTTTCATTTTTATTTAAGGCAGAGCTAAAAGTATGAAATGGTCGAATAACAGTGGGAAAGAAGTTTACCGAATTTTTTTTTTTACTCACTTAGGTAAACTCCCAATAATCTACAGTCTTGGTACATACAATCTCATCCATGATGAAATCAGGGAACACAAAAGGGAATCTGGTAGGAATCAGAGAATCTGATCAAGTGCACCCTTACTAGTCAGGGACCTATGGGAAATCGCTTAACCTGCTTGTACACCAGTTGTATATCACCTCTTTAAAACAATATTTAGTAGCAGTGATATTTGCCCTGCCTAGCTTACAGGACTGCAGTGAGAAACAATCAGGCAATGTGGGTAAAAGTGCTTTCTAAAATGCGAAGCTCCAAGCAAACAAAAGGCGGTATTGAGATCGTCTATCACATGGGAGTATATTCAGCTGAATTGCAGCCTTGCTACTTCCCTTGGTATAAAATGACTCTCCATAAATTACTTTGGCTGCCATTGGCAACTTGTAAAAGAAAAAGAAATCAAGGTCAAGAAAATATGCTCATGAGTGGTTCTTCTGCATGTTAATAGGTGAAAATGGTACCCATTATGGCCCTGTGAGTTGTAAAACCTGAGGGAGCCATGTTGGCTAATTACATTAATGATTAGATGCTGAAGGATATTGGAGATTAATCCCTGTATGGAATTTGCCTAATCATCCATTTTCTACCTGCCAATCTGTTCCAACTCCTAATCAATCAGGCAGAAAGCACAGAACCCTAGGCATTAGAAAACAAATACTCACACATATTTAACTACCAATGTGCCTGAATTCTTTGTTTTCAATAAAAAACATATCCTGTGATGGAATCACGTTGTAAATACTTGTTTGATCTTTTCAAATATAATGGAATTACCTTTCTATATGGAGCTGTGTAATATACGCATACATAAAGACAGCATTCAATTCAATCAGATCAAACAAATACTTCCAATAATATTATCCCTATAATCCAATCTACAAAAACTACTTCTATTTTCTAACTAATCAGACAGAGGAATATGAGAAGCAACTGAGTTGAGGCAGCTTAGCAGGGGCTATGGAAAAATTACAAAAAAGTTGGGCAGAAAATTTCCATCTCTATAAACACATTAGGTGCACAAAGCTATATTCCTTAATAAATTAAAAAGAATCTTCAGTGGGTGCAGTACTTTCAACCGGGGCACTGTCAGCACTGGGGAAGGACAATTCATCGTGAGGGACTGTCCCTCAGAGGGCAGGACATTTAGCAGCCAGGTTTCTAACCCTCTAATGGCCAGTAGCATGGTACCCATAGGCATTGTGGCAAATGACCCTTGTTGTTGTTGATAGTTGCCATTGAATCAATTCCAACTCATGGCGATCCCACATGCACAGAGTAGAACTTCTCCATAGGGTTTTCAAGGCTGAGATCTTTCAAAAGTAGACTTCCAGGCTTGTGTTCCAAGGTGCCTCTGAGTAGGTTCAAACCACCACCTTTTCAGTTAGGCGTCGAGCACATAACAATTTGCGCCACCCGGTGACTCCAAAACAGGACCTATAGGCCATGGTAAGTATTTTATTTCAGTAATAGCTTTTGTAGCAGAAAGCACATGACATTTATTAGCCTGTCTATAAATATCTTGAGAAGAATGACACAGGAACCTTCTTGGAGTCAATGCCATGTGAGGACAGGGTGATGTGTGTTAGGAGCTGTGACAGCAGAGCTGAAGTTCTTGATGGAATCTGAACCAAATGTATTTACTGAAATTTAAAGTCAATGATAGGAAATTGTCAGTTTATAAGTAAAATCAATGATTTATTTGTAAAGTAAACTGCATTTAATAATAAGTAACTGAAAGTGATAAAATGATTTCAAAACAAACAGACAAACCAACCCACTGCCGACGAGTCGATTCCGACTCACAGCAACCCCATAGGACAGAATAGAACTGCCCCATAGGATTTCCAAGGCTGCAGTCTTTAGGGAAGCAGCCTGCCACGTCTTTCTCCCGAAGAGCTGCTGGTGTGTTCCAACCGCCGACCTTCTGGTTAGCAACTGAGTGCTTAACCACTGTGCCACCAGGGCTCCTTGATAAAGTGGTTAAGAAAAATTATTTAGTAGTTGATCTCAACAGAAGCTACTCATCTATAAATATAATTATAAAGTGCTATTAAAATTTCTTTCTTTGATACTGTTTAATGAAAATTCTCTTCAAAACTCTCATTTGTCTACTATTTTTTATTATTTTTTCTGTGTGTTTCTTAATATGTCAGAATTAGAAAGGCCTTCAGAGAATATTTACCCTAATTTTCCATCCAAGGCAACATTTCTTTCTCTCTTCCTGCCCTGTGTCCCCTCTTCTTTCTGAATTTTATCTTTTTCTTATTACTCAGGAGCCCTGGTGATGCAGTGGTTAAGTACTTGGCTGCTAACCGAAAGTTCGGCAGTTTGAACCGACCAGCCGCTCCGTGGGAGAAAGACGTGGCAGTCTGCTCTTATAAGGATTACAACCTTGGAAACCCCATGGGGCAGTTCTACTCTGTCCTATAGGGTCACTATGAGTTGGAACCCACTAGACAGCCGTGAGCTTTTGGTATAAGACTCTTAAATGAAAGCTTTCAGAGTGGTTTTAACTTCATCTCAAATCTGATTTTCAATAAACACAGCCCTTCAGCTGAACTGATTTTCTCCACTGTACACTACAAAAAGTGATAACTGTCATCCAGTCATTTGACTACTTTCAGTCTCAACTGTACTTAAAATCTCTAATATTCCCAGAGAAAGTGGTAAATATAAGAGGCAGGGGGAAAAAAACCAATTGCTGTCCAGTTGATTCCAACTCATAGAGATCTTATAGAACACAGTAGAACTGCCCCATAGGGTTTCCAAGGAGTGGCTGGTGGATTCGAACTGCCAACCTTTTGGTTAGCAGCCTTGTAGCTCACTGTAGTTCTTAACCAGCGGTAGGGAGAGATTGCAGAAAAAAAAAAAATAAGATAAAGCCCCATGTCCTTACAAAACTTGCAGTGTAATTAGAAATATCAAAATCAATGCTCATCAAACAAGAAATATTACTTTACTGAGTTTTTTTTAAACATCTGAGGGTTTTTTTTTTTGTACCCAAAAGAAAAAGAAATTGATTTTGTGATGCATGTTTTAATTAATATTTTGATAAAGTCACAAAATTAAAAACCTAGATTTTCTCAAGTGTTTAAGTTTAATTATAGATCTTGTTACATTGCTTAAAAATCTAAGCTGTTTAACCTAAAATTAAAAATAATCATTTATACTTACTCTTTGATTGATGTTCATTAGCTCACATTTAACTGATTAAATTCCCCTAAACAATTAACCTCAAACTTAGTTAATGAAATTCCCCAAAGAATTTTAATCTACATTTACAAATTTAATATATCCGATTCTCACAAGTGCTGCAAAAGCCTCCCAGTACCATATTACAAATCTAACAAACAAAATCTGCCCGTTTACTTGAGCACTCCTGTGAATTTAATAGAGCAGGAACATGAATGTAGTAAATCAGGACCACTTATACATTCAATTATTGTTGTAAACTCCATCAGATTCTCTTATACGTTTCAAGTCAAAGTCACATCTCATATTAATTAACCATTTCAAATTAAAATCAATTCGTATGTCAGATTCTCCAATACACCAGATTCTTGTAAATGTGTTAAGTATCTTAAAAATATACAGAGATAAGCACTGAACTGGTAACATGTATTTCTAAATTTAATAAAAAGTAATATTACTATGGTTTTGATTTAACTATGTTTCTGCCTTTTTTTTTCGCTGCAAAGACCCAACTGAAGGGTCTAAGATTTGGCATCATAATTTCAGTTTGTGGTCAGAAAAGTCAAGGCCAGGACATAGGAGACCTTTCTTATAGTATTGGGTTTCTTTTGCATTTGATTTAATTCAGCTAATCTCCTTACTAACTGATTGGTTATTATATTGTTTTAATAATTTGTCCTGGCTGGTCCACATCAGCCATCGCCACTTTATAATCATTTTTTATAAGAATATAGAGCATGTAAGAGTTATAGTGTACTATCTACTAGTTACACTATGGCAGATACACTGCCTGCAGAAAAGTAAACTATTTTTCATCTTCTCCTGAGGCTTTCTATGAGTAAATACATGCCGGTATTAAAAGATGAGATTTTTTTTTTTTTGGCTCATGTTCATATTTCATTTCGGAACTACACAATTGTTTATTAGCATATCTTAAACCAAACACAATATCAAAAGCCAGTATTTAAAGCTTGATTGAGCACCTTTTTAGACCGAATGAGAAAAGCTGATTAAAAGAAAAAAGACTCTGAAACCAATTAGTGTTTGGTGGGGGGAGCTTCATTTATAATTCTTTCTAAGGTTAAAAAGATGTTTTTAAAGCATATTCCAGATGAATATGAAAATATTTATATTCATGAGTATTTGAAAATACGAGCTGATGGTCAATTTTGATGGATATCAAATTTCATTTATAGTTGTTTCTTTTCTTTTCAACTGCCTCGATTTCTTATTGTATTAATGGCATTTTAACTAAACTCAGAGTTAGAGACAGAATGTGAGGAGAGGAAAAGCAATTGAATTATCTTTAAAGTACTCTTCACATTATGCTTAAAAATCTTTACCTCTCCAAAAAAAAGTCTTAGATGTGGAACATCATTTAAAGAAAAATTTCAAGTGCAGGCATTTGCAAAACTGGCTGAAGAAACTGTAAGTAATGACGTAGCCGAAGGAAGAATATCAGAACGAGCCTGAGGTTTGGATGTGAAGGCCTTGGTTCCTGATTGTTATTATGCTTACAAGGACACTCTAAAAAGAAAAATGAACACCTTGTTCAACACCTGCTGTAACAAGATGCTGGGACTCTGTGGCTTGTTTAAATCATTTTTTTTTTCCTGAAACAAATTGTCGAATAAGCCCTAGGCCATTTAATTTCCAAATACCAGTAATTAAAATGAGTAACATGGTCAGAATTTGGCAGGGCCACAGCTTTCTTTTTCCTTTTCATTTTCACATAAATTTCAGCGAAGGTCAGATTTGTTGAAGAGAGGAGAGGGAACGAAACCTGCCGGCAGTGTGCTCATGGGAGGTTAAAATATGACTTGTTCACAGTGTCCTTCATAGTTCAGGACTTAATGGTCCTTGACAGGGATAACCTAGAAGTTAATTTTACTCTGTGTCCCAAAAGCAGTCATTGTCAATGTAATCTTTCTTGTGGGCTGAAGGGTATCATCAACAAATGATCTGACTTTCAATAGCAATTGACCAGCGATGTCTCAAACCCAAAGAGTCATGGATGTGGCTCCTTATTGATCTGTCTCCTACTCACTGCGGTAAAAATAGAAGAACCATTTTGCTTCACTTCTTGCACAGTCCATTTTTATATACTTTTCTCTAATAATTAGTTCCTGATATTTCTTACAGTATTTTTTCTCTGCTTAAGGTCATAGTATAGCCAACTCATAACCCTTAAAATACTTCGGAACTACAGAGTACACTTGTATCAAGAAAAAGAAACTCTTTAAAGCTATGGCTAGCTCTTCATGTGGAAGAAGCGGGGTGGAATAGTACAAATAATGTGCACTTTGCTCTCAGTCTTTGTTTCTGTGTCTCTACTAGTTCTTGAAGGGACAAACTGGATTGAGTCATGTCACCTCCCTTGGTCTCACTTTCCTAATCTATAAGATGGAAAGATTAATACTTGCCTTGGTGAAAATTCAAAAAAATGAGGCATGTTGATATGTCGTGGGGTTGTTAACCAATGTCATGAAACAAAATATGTGTACTGGCTGTTTAATGAGAAACTATTTGTTCTGTAAACCTTCACCTAAAGTACAATAAAAATAATTTTTTTTAAATGAGGCATGAAAGCAAGATTAACTTTCTGAGAAATTACCTGAGTCTAATTTTCCACAGAGGACTCATGGTGAATAAACAAAAGGAGTTTTCCTTTTCCAGTCTACCTCTAACGCTAAAGAGAACAGATAAGTCTGATCTCCTTGAGGTTTAGGTTCACCTTACACAGATGAGAACAACAGGCATTGGTTTTCAAAACGTAAGGCCTCTGGTTTGTCTCCCACTGATGACTGTGAAGATCAATGGAGCTACACAATAAATGCTAAGGACACGAGCATCAGCAAGGGCCTTGAGTGGCAAAGCCTGCTGGGAGGGGCATTGCAGTAGAAAGGCTGAACTCTACGATTGAGAGCCTCTAATAGTGGAATCTGTGGGAATGGAGGACAAAGGAGCATTCTAAAAAAAACAGTAACAACTTTCCAAATGCAGGAGTAAGAACATGTGGAGATCACGTATTTGTATACAGCATGGAGTTGGACCCAATGCACTATTGCAGAAAATGAACAGCAAGACTGAGATCTGCATGTCTCTCTCTGACTGAGCCACATAATACCCAAAATTCAAAGGAAATGAAAAAGATCTAATGATTAAGCCCAGCACTTGTGTTCTTGAGAGGACTACTAGATGAGTTTATAAGGGGGCAGATAGACTTTTTTTTTTTTTCTATTTGATGATTTCTGATCACAGACCTCAGAACAGGGCCTAAGAGGTGGTTCTTGTCTTATTACTTCCAATCTGATCCACAGGAGATGAAAGATTATGAACAGAGTACAAGAAGCGTGGGAGAGAATCGGGCAAATAGTGAGGCAGCTATAAATGTGTCATTGCTTAGATCATCTTTCCAGGCCTCACCAGCCTGTGGTAATGTGGTTGCCTTGACAATAATAACAGCTTTTCTAGCCCTGACCCACATTTCCAGGATGTTTAGGAATCCCAAGAGAGTGTCTGATGTTCTCAAGAGCAAGTTCACTTCTAGGTTATCACATGCACTATCAGGAACACCCTATTCTGAGCGGAGAGTGAGACTAGATAATTTGCCTCTATTAAGTTGGCTTCTGAAGCAGGGTTACTCCTGGTCTGTATGTTACTGAGTTTTAGTGAAATAGCTTTCTCAGTTTTTACTTATAGTGTTCTTTTACTTTGGCACGTACATAAACATCCGAGGGGCTAGGGAAGATAGATTCAAGCAAAAGGCAGAATGTTTCTCTTCCTTTTGAGGACACAAGACTACATTGAGTTTGTAGCAGACATTGTCAATGTCCTGTCCATGTCTCTGGAACTTTATGTAGCCTGCTATAGACTTCAAACTGCTAAAACCTATATCCCTGTGCCTAAGGGTCTGCCCAGTGCAAGGAAGTGCAGAGGAATTAACACCTCCTGGGAGGTCTCTAGGTGGGGAAAACCATTTGTGCTAGACTATTAACCTAAAGATTAGTGGTTCAAACCCACCCAGCAGTGCAGCAGAATAAAGGCCTGGCAATTTGCTTCTGTAAAGATCACAGCCTTGAAAACCCTGTGGAGCAGTTCTACTCTGTAACACTCTGTAACATGGGGTTGCCATGAGTCAGAATCAACTCGACAGCAATAGCTTTGATTTTTGTTGATTCTCAGGCTAGGTGTATAAACTCCCAAGCTCCCTCACCTCTCGAGGTGATCACCGAGTCTATCTTGCACTGTTTTCCGCGGAATTCAGTTCCAGGTACCCACTGTAGTAACTATCTTCCCTGCCCTGTCTAATGTCCCCATTCCTATATCAGTGTTATCTGCAATTCCCAGTTAAACTACCTGAACTTGATTCCTTGCCTCAGGGCCTGATTCTGGGAGAACCAAACTAAAACAAGTACCTTCAAGTGAGTTTTCTTCCAAGAAGTTTCCAATAGCCCATGCAAATAGACTCCTCTCTGGTCACCCCACTGGCTCATCAGAAGCATTTGGGTATGTCTGTGCCACAGCAGTGGTCACAGCTTAGGTTCTTTTCCAGGATACTCCGATGTTCTCATCTGGCAGGACAGCCTTACCAGTTCACCAGTCATGACTGAATTCTCCCTTGCCCCAAGCTGGAACTCATTCTCCCATACTCACACCACATCCCCAATCACTTTAAATCAGAAATAGCAAAGGAATCTTTATTTTTTTATTAAGATTCAGTTATTAGAAGTCTTCTATAATCTTTCAAAGCCACAGAGAATTGTGAAACAAAAAATAATACAGTATATAAAGCACCACTAATATAAATAACACTATGTATTACCTAAGATTACTATCCCCACTATTTTTTGTACTCTTAAATATTTATTCTGAGACTGTATCAGCAAATTATTCTATTCATTGCTTGCTTAGTGGACATGAGAAAGAGGGGGCAATGGGAGGAGAAGTTTGATTTTGACATGAATATTTTTAAAATAAAATTAAGAACATTTTACTTTTAAAATAAGTTTTTAAGTAAGAAATATAAAGAGAACACTCCTGGTTCAATATCCTTAGCCCTGGTAGCACTCACGTGGTATTATTATTTGAAATGTGGCCTATTTGAAAATTTTTTCACTTACCTGTCTGCTTTTCTCTTTTGTTTTCTCAAAAACAAAAATCAAGTGAATATAACATAACTCAGGTACAAAAACAACATGCTATTATGTTGTTTGTCTCTAAGTAGAAGTGAAAATTACAAATAAAATAACAAAATGAAATGCTCTCCAAAGAAATCTCTTGGTACAGAAATGGAGCCGAAAAGTTACCTTTTTGAGGTGTGGTAGGCAGAATCCTAAAATGGCCTCCAAGTTTACCTACCATCTCCTGGTGTACCACCCTTTACAATCCTTGAGTGTAGGCACAACCTGTGAATATAATGGGATGTCACTTTCATGGTTAGGTTCATCAGTCGACTTTGAGTTAATAAAAGGGGAGATTATCCTGGATGGACCTAATATGGTTAGCCCTTAAAAGAGGGATTAGGCTCTTTCTGCAGTCAGAGAAATTCAAAGCATGAGAGAGATTCTCCTGCTGACCTTGATGGAGAAAATAGTCATGTTGTGAACTGTCTATGGTGAGAGCCATGTGGCAAGGATCTGAGAGTGGCCTCTAGGAGCTGAGAGTGATCCCCAGGCAGCAGCAAGCAAGAAAATGGGAATCTCAATGAAGAAGATCAAAGACACAAGGGAAAGACTAGTCCAAATGACTAATCGACCACAACTACCACAACCTCCACCAGACTGAGGCCAGAATAACTGGATGGTGCCTGGTTACCACCACCGACTGATCTGGCAGGGGCCACAATAAAGTGTCCCGGACGGAGTGGGAGAAAAACGTAGGACAAAAATCTAACTCACACACATACACACACACACACACACACACACACACACGCAAAAAAAAAAACAGACTTGCTGGACTGACAGAGACTGGAGAAACCCCAAGAGTATGGCCCCTGAACACTCTTTTAACTCAGTACTGAAGTCACTCCCAAGATTCACCCTTCAGCCAAAGATTCAGCAGGTCTATAGAGCCAACAGTAACACATGTGAGGGATGTGCTTCATACTTCAATCATGTATATGAGACTAAAGGGCACACCAGCCCAAAAGCGAAGATGATAAAGCAGGAAGGGACAGGAAAACTGGACAAATGAAAACAGGGGATACAAGGAGGAGAAAGTGAGAGTGTTTACACATCACGGGAGTTGGCAACCAATGTCACAGATCAATTTCTATATTAACTATTTAATGAGAAACTAAGAAAAATAAATAAATGAAATTGACTAAACCAGGAGAAAATGGGTCAAAATAGACTAACAGTCTCTGTTGTTCTCACCCTCCTTCTCCATATCAGCAGCAAAGGGTCGTCTCAAAATGTGACATCAGTTTCTTCTCTGACAAAGAGATAGAGACGATAAAATGGAGTATTAGGGCCCATTCTCTGTAGGAGCTTGTTCTACTTGGGAGGCAAGGGGAGTTTAATGATGAAGGCTAAACTGCTGGGAACATGAAAATACGGAAAAATAGGCAGGTTGATGTTCCTCTAATGACCATACATAGCCCTTGGTTGGTCTCCCTTACCTTGACAAAGGAGACTTTCCATTAACTCACCCGGTGTCCCTGAGTGACTCATGCCCTTCAGAGCAAACCTGAGCATTAGCCTCCAGCTCCAAAGCCCCTCAGAACACTCCCCACCAGCTGCTGTCGTCCATCAGGGAACAGAGATGAGAAGTTCTAAGGCCCTGTGCTTGATCAAGGGAAGAGACTGTGGGTGATGGTGTAAGGGTTAAATAAATAGAGTGGCTGGACCTCACAACCCCTTAAAAAAATAAGAAAGAAAGAAAGAAAATGGGGATCATACAGCTTCAGGTAAATGATCCTTTCCAACAACTTGAGGGAGATTGGAAGTGCATCTTTCCTTAGTCAAGACTCCATATGAGGACACAACTGGCCAACATCTTGATTTCAGTCTCTTGAGACCCTGAGGAGAGAACTGCAGCTAAAAAGTGCCAAATTCCTGACCCATGGCAACTGTGAGATAAGAAAATTGGTGTTTGACTCTGATAAGTTTGTGGTCATTTGTTAAGGAGCAATAGATAATACACAAAGTTTCCGTGGAAACTGAGTACCATGGCCAGCCTTCTAGGCATTAAATTATATTTCACTGAAGCTGTTTGTCTTTAAAAAAAAAAAATCTAGTTTCCCCTATGTTTTGCTGGAGCCTTGCTAAGAAGGCAAGTGGTAATAAGAATCCCCTCTCCCTGCTGCCCCCTCACCAAAAAAGTCAATATACAGATCAGCATAACCCAGTGACCAGATCTGATACACTTCATGATAAAGCTGGAGAAGCAGCATCAGAGAGAAGAAGTACTAGTCAAGTAGTGGGGTTTTTTTAATCCTTGCTCACTTCCTGACTAGCTTGGTGACTTCTCTGAGCCTTAATATTGCCTGGAAAAAGGAAGGACTGGATCCAGATAAATTCCCAGTCACTAACAAATCTAACTATTTTATTCAATCTGGTCATGTGCACTAAGATAATCATGAAAATGACATTGCAAGTATCCAATTTTACCAAGATATCGCTGAGAAGTGTTCTCATCTTGACTGCTTTTAACCAAAGGATTTCTGCAAGTTCAACAGTGAAACCAAACATGACCTCAAGCATTTATGTCACCTCTTCTGTGTTATTGATTCTCTATTTTAATGCTAATTTAAGGTCAGGATTTTTATACAAACTTCATAATAATAATAAATAGCTACAATTTATGCCTGAAGCACAATTATTTGCCTTGGATTATTTCATGATACTAATTTTGCTCCTATTTCTTAACCAGATTATTTTGAAAACCTTTTTAATTTTACTGTTCTGAAAGCTCTGAAATGAGGAAATAAATGAAAATGAACTGATTTAATGTAATAATAATAAATTTTTAAAAACCTACTTCAGTTCTGCTTAGAAAATCTAAACGGCTTCCCATTTGCCTTGGTCACTAAATACTCACAAGGTCTTTTTCTATTAGTTACTAAGGTAACCCAAAGCTGGCAACATGTTGACATACGTTTCAAGGCCAAGAGCTTTTGCAGTATTTCATAGATAATGTCACATTAACCTCTAACTTGTTCTTTTTACACAGACACACACAGAGACGCACAGACACACACACACACACACAGCTTAACATCACTTGAATGAATTTGCTGTAATTTTAGTCTTTGTTTTTAAAAATGACTTTTTTGCTGTACTCCTCTTCAGCTCAGCTACTATGTATTCCATTTTTAAAATAACCTAGTGGTAGAAGTCAGATATCTTTATTGATCCCTGCATTAAAGACCTTTGGTCTTTCTGTGTGATACTCACAGCCTGGGTCAGAATCCATGAAGTCATCCAAACCGTTATTAGAAAGAAAGGACATCCTTTGATCTACTCTTATAGCCCCATAAAGATATACCTAGTGAAACTCAAGGCAAAGAGGATGTAATGGGGATAATGATAAAAATGGATGGTCATTTTGCCTTTTTGTCTTTAATAGTGGCACATAAACTAAGATGAGAAAAGCAAGTCTTTCTGTCCTCATATTAAGAATGAGGTGTTGCAGCCAGAAATCAAAAGTGTATTTCTCCTGTAGCACGTCATTACAGTGTGAAGGTAGCTGTGCAACTGGTTGTTTCAAAGGATCAGCTACTTTCCAAAATCAAACACGGTACCTGCGGTTCGTTAGTCTTTTCAACATAGTAACTCCTAAAAATAACCCAAAGTAATAATACATGTAAATAAATGTAATTTGAATAAATATATTAAACATTAACAAAACCAAACATACCGAGAGCAGATTATTTCTCTGCTTACTGATTATACATTTAAGAAGAATTTGAGATAAGTCACATATAATAAATCTGATCCAAGAAAATGACTGACTCTAAAATCGTGATAACCCTCAACTATTTGCAAATGCTCCCACAAACCAAGCACCATCATTTGTGGGTGGTGAAATCTTCCCTCTTTTGAAGTTCTTCAAGTTCTTATATACTGGACAGTCCTTTTGAACTCTTAAATGTGTTTATTTACGTTCAGTTTAGTGAATATTTGGGCATCCTTAAGCCTGGTCTTAATCACTTAGATTCTATTTTAAAAAAGTATTAGAAGACCAGATGTACTGGCCTGACAGAGACTGGAGAAACCCCGAGTATGGCTCCCGGACATCCTTATAGCTCAGTAATGAAGTCATTCCTGAGGTTCACCCTTCAGCCAAAGATTAGACAGCCCCATAAAACAAAAAGACAACAGCAAGGCAGGAGGGGGCAGGAAAGCTGGTAATGGGGAACTCAGGGTCAAGAAGGGGAGAGTGTTGACATGCCACGGAGTTGATGAGCAATGTCACAAAACAATATGTGTACTGATTGTTTAATGAGAAGCTAGTTTGTTCTGTAAACCTTCATCTAAAGCACAATAATATAAATAAATAACAAAAATATTCTCCAGAAAAAAAAATTATTATTTCTGGACAATTGTTAACTATGTTGAGGTTATGTTGAATCGATTAAAGGGGTTAATAAAATGACTCAGAATGAAATATTTTCTCTCAAGTGCTAACATTCTACTCTATCTAGCAAATATTTACTAAATCTCTGTAACAGTTAACATGCTAAACTAAGCACTACGATTAATTCAGTGGTTTCTTTTATTTACTTGTGTAACTGCTCCTTTAAGGCTTGTTTTATTAAAACTAATTTTTATTACGTCCCTGTGGCAAGCTAACCTTTGAAGAGTGGGGAAATTACCCACCATATGCATATTTTGTACTCAATTATTAACATCCAAGTATATGCTAGGTATTTTGAAAGCGTTGGGAAACAAGCAACATGTGCTGCTTACTGCCGAAAATCTTGTCGTTGAAAATTCAAAATTATTAAGTGCCCCATTTCTTTACTCATGATAATCAGAATACCAGTTTGCGTGACGTTTTATGAAAACTAAAAAACAGTGTGAGAGTAGAAGTTGGGGGGGGCGGTTCTTTAGGTCATGATAGTTCCAGAGAAACATTTTGTGCATTGAAGTTCGTCACGAAGAAGCTACAGTTTGAAAACTGAACAAAAAGCTTTAAGACAAATGGGGTGTATTTTGCATAGTTGCCTATTCAGACTTGTCTAGGTAAAAATAACTTCTTTGGTCTTTCCCCCTGGTTTAATTGTTCTCTCTGCTTGTTTATAGTTTGTTTCTTCTCACTATGTTAACGAAATTCTGAAAGGGAACGCTCCAGTGACATGAAGTTTTATTTCATCAACTAACCCTTTGCTTTTGAAAAGTAGGTTCAAAATTCAATTAAGATCACTTAGACTGCTCACAAATAAGCTGCCCAAAATAGAATGAAACATCGGCCATAACACAGGAAAATGTAAAAACGTTAGGAAAGGAAAGGTTGCTTGGAAGAATTCTAAAACTTAAGAGGAAAGAAAAGATAAAGTCTTATGATCGAATAGAGATTATATTTTCAGACACTGAAACAGTGACTTTTTCCTTGTTGAGTCTGCTTAAAGAGGTGATACACTAAGCATTTTAATTTCTCTGTCTCTGAGTTGTGTGTAAATTTTCTGATTATTTTTAAATTAAGAAACTTTTCTTCAAGTATTTAAATGTCATTGCTATGCTCAAGATGAATAACCAGCATACAAATATAAGTTACAGGATAAACCTTAAACTCAACTTACCTTGTGGTAAATAGCCAGTATAATATCAGATAAAACCTGAATCATAAACAGTTTATCATTTGCCAAAAGCCTAGCATTGTTTTAGATGTTACCGAGTACAAGACAGTTATTGGTTAGACATCTAAAAGAAATGTGACCTGATTCTGTAACCAAGCAGAATATAGTGGTAACATAATCATGTCTTATCTTTCCCTCGAAACTGTAAACAGCTTAAGATCAAGGACTGGTTCTCATTCACTGTTTTATCCTCCACGTTTCGTATGACTGAAATTAGATTTCAGAAAGTGAACAGATGAAGGAACCCAAAACAGATTTTTTTTTTTCTCCTTGACAATTGAGTCTAAATCCTGATTTGAAAGGCACTAGCGATTATGATTTATCTAATTCCCCCACTTGTCCTTACTGGTCGACAACATCAGCTAAGTAGTTAGTTATACATGTAACAAACAAAAGAACAGACTGACCCTCAGCTCTATTCTCTCTACCAAAAAAGTATGTCACTCATGCAGCGACCTCTCATGGTTTTCTAGCCCTTGTAGCTTTTGTGAAAATAGTTCATTTCCACCCTTAGAGTCCAGCCAATTTTAATACCAGTTATGGTGATCAGGAATCTTCGTTCAAATCAGGAAAAATTGCACTTTTCAATTGACCAGTTTCACAGTAAAGAGGATCATTTCAGTCTTTGATTGCTAAAGACTATTTGTGCAGGACAATATATGCTTTTACTCATAAAGTATTTCCACATCTTTGAGACAGATAATGAGTGGAGAATAGAGAAAAAAACTCTCGATTCATCTAGCTCTGATCAACTATAATGATTATGTGAAAAAAATAGCAGCTATGATTCCCTAAGGTTCTGGGGGAAAAAACCAAAACTGTTTGTCCAAAGTGTTCAACACAGAGCTCCAGAAAAAATACTGTGCTTGACCTGCAGCCCAGCCCTACCCTTGAATTTCTGGTTCCTAAGGAGCCCTGGTGGGGCAGCGGTTAAGTGCTGGGCTGCTAACTGAAAGGTTAGAGGTGAACCCACCAGCTGCTCCGCAAGAGAAAGATGTGGCAGTCTGCTTCTGTAAAGATTTACAGCCTTGGAAACCCTATAGGGCAGTTCCGCTTGATTCCATAGGGGCCCTATGAGTCAGAATCGCTCCACAGCAATGGGTTTGGTTTCGGTTTAAAGGAATCTAGTTGATCCTTTATCTTGCAGCCTGTGAGCTGATTTAAGTATTTTGTATCCACGCTCTAGCAAAATCCTTCACCACAGCTTTCCTCTATTGATGCCCATCTCTGAAGTTTCCCACCATGTTTTCTTGTTTTTGCTGAAAATGCCTGCAAGTCAGCATTTTAATGATATTGTTAATATACAGTTTTAAGAAAACCTAGTTCGCTTCCATGGTTGCCACTATTCAAAAGACATATGAATACCTGTAAACTATTAGGAGTTGTCGCTGTTAGGTGTCGTCGCGTCAGTTCTGACCCATAGCAATCCTATGTACAACAGAACAAAACACTGCGCCATCCTCACAATTGTTGCTATGTTTGAAACCAATTCTTAGCCAATGCACCTCATACGGAGCTGCCACTCATCTGTCAAAGGAGGCTGGCATGTTGCTATGATGCTGAACAGGTTTCAGCGGAGTTTACAGACTAAGATGGACTAAGAAGAAAGGCCTGGTGATCTACTTCCAAAAATCAGCCAGTGAAAACCCTATGGATCACAACAGATCATGGTGATGGTGCAGGACTGGGCAGCATTTTGTTCCATTGTTCATGGGTTTGCCATGAATCTAGGGCTGACTTGGCTGCAGCTAACACAATTCTATGAGGTAGGTACAATTATTATTATTCCCATTTTACAGATGAAGAAACTGAGGCAGAGGGTAGTAACTTGTCCAAGGCCAAAAAGCTAGTAAGTGGTGGAGTCAGGATGCAAACTGAGACTGTCTGGCTCCCAAACCAAAACCCATTGCTGTTGAGTCGATTCCAACTCATAGCAACCCTATAGGACAGAGTGGAACCGCCCCATAGGGTTTTTCAAAGGCTGTAAATCTTTACAGAAGCAGACTACCACATCTTTCCCCCGCAGAGTGGCTGGTGGGTTCAAACTGCCGACCTTTTGGTTAGCAGCTGAGCTCTTAACCACTGAGCCACCAAGTTTGGCTCCAATCACTAGAAAATTCTGCCCTCTCAGGTGACGGGGTTGGACTAGATGCCCTCTAAGGTCCCTTCCGGAACTGACATGTTAAAGGTCTACCCACTTGCCTCTTCTGGGATTGGTCAGAGAGCCCAGAGTTAAGTTCTCTTAGGTAGTGACTAAGGGGACTGATAGAATGTACCCAGCACCAAAGACAGAGACCGCACACAGCCCACTCACGTACTGAAATTTCAAGGGAAATGTCTCCAAGTGCCTAAGAAAATTTTCCCCAAAGGGTCATGTGTCCTTCTGCTTTTTGGCACATTTTATAACTCCAGACATCAAAGATGAGGCCAATGGGGACATTAGAACCCTGAGAAGAGACAACAATGTGAAGGGTAATGGTGAAATGTTCCTTTTTGAATCCATCCATCTCTGGTGCTATTCCTCTCAGTTGCTGTTCTTTTGCATAGAGAGTATACTTGTCCAAACGTGATTTTTAAACTGCAGCAGCAAGAAAGCAAAATAAACACAGAATGGTAGGCCAAGGGCCCGCACTTCCTATTCCCTGGTTATAAAGTAAAATTAGCTAGCTGATGGCCAGGGCTGGAAGATTTATTTTGATCTGAAGTCAACCCACAGATTAACAATATTGGCAGGAACTATACAGGAGGGGAAAATATTTTTGACAAGACTGCATATGCTTGCGGATATATCATTCCCCTCAGCGCAGCGGCCAAGGTTAAAGAGAACGGGAGTCAAGAGCGGGCCTCCTTGTCTCCTTCCTGTGAACATTCTCTCGTGAGCAATGCGAACTCACACCCTCTGAGGGCAGTTGCTCCATATTCCACAGGACAGAGGACATGCGGACCGGGAAGTACACTCCAGATCTGAGACATGAGGGGCTATTCATGTCCCCACCTCCTTTTCCTCCAAGGCCGGCATTCTATTCCAAGAGCAATTCCCAGGCAACAGCAATTTCCAGATCTCAAGGACTAACTGAGGGTAGTGTCAGAAAAAATTATCCAAAATTGGAAATAGACAAACGAGATTACTGGGTATTCTTTCAGTGCAGCGCTGGGCTTGCACCTTTGATTTCTTATTGACTGGGCTATTTTACAGCTGTGTAGGAGCAAAGGTTAACTTGTAGATTTTTGTCTGGCAGAGATGCAAATAAGTTCCAACCCCGCTAACATTCTTATATTAAATTGCTTATAAATACCTAACGCCTCACATTTTCATTGGAACCAGTTTTAACATCTTATAGGTTCCCTCATTAATGAATGAGTTAAATAAAATTTTTGACATATGATCTTTTTATATTTGCCTTAGAGTCAGGTTGTTTAACCTTTTAAACATTCTACTTTAACAAAGGAATGCTTGTGCTTGTTGACATGACATTTTTCCCTGGCCTCCTTGTTATTCCACTCAAGCCCGTGGACCAATACCCCATATTCCATAGGGTAGACTCCAGACCGTGCCCCAGCAGCGGCAAGCAGGCAGCCCTGTCTCCTTCATGGAGCTGTGACTGCAAATGAAACCCTTGTTCATGACCCCCTTCACCTCCACCCTCCCCTGGAGTATGCTAAGCCTTCAAGGAGCAACCCCTGGCAGAGAAGAGTATCCAGGACACACAGGAATCATGAGGCCTCTCCTTACTTCTAGACAACTCATGACCTTGGGCAAAGGAAGTCATCTATTCTTTGAGGAGGATTTCTCATCCTCAAAATGGGAACAGTCATTTCCACATTGCGTGTATATCACAGGAGTTTTCAGAAGTGCTTCCCAAACTTTAGTGTGCGCACAAGTCACCTGGGGATCTTATTAACATACAAATTCTGATTCAGGAGGTCAGGGGTGAAGCCTGAGGGTCTGCATTTCTAAAAGGTTCCCAGGTGACGCTAACACTGGTCTGGAGACCACTTTGAGTGGCGAGGCTCTATGGTTAACATGAGAGCCTACCTTTTGAAAACCACAGGGTACGACATAATATATACTGAGAGGCCTTTGAGGAGTTACGGTTTACACTTAGGACTCAACTCCCACAAGACATGGGGCAAACAGGTACGAATAACTAACAGTAACCACCATTTCCTAAGCCTACGGTGTGCCGGGCAGGGTACTTTAAGCCTTTACACACCCGATCTCAATTAATCTGTATAACCAACCAGCCCAGGAGGGAAGGTACAACCATTATCTCAATTTTACCAAAAAGGAAACTGAGGCCCAGAGGGGTGGAATAAGTTCCAGGGCGCCAGTCACAGAGCAGTGCTGACTTTCAGAGCCAGGCCTTCCTTCACCACAACCTGGAAGGGCTGGACTCCTCGGTCAAATCTGTAGGGATTTTTGAAAGAGAGAAGACAGAACCTGACCCCTTACCACACAGCCCCCATTCCCCTCTAATTCCCTAGAGAATTCCTCCATCCTCCCACACTGCAGCAGTTAGAGGGAGGCAGGGAGGGCTGGACTTCCTACTGATTCCAGAGTAGACTTGCTCATTAACAACCTACTGTTTGCATAGCTTGGTCGTTGGCCCTGGAGGGGAATGGGCAGAAACACAAAGACATCAAACAGATCCCTGCCCTCAAGGAGATTATACTCCAATAGCAGACTCTCATGCATATGTATTGTTGTTGTTGTTAAGTGCTGACTAGTTGGATCCCATAGAGACCCCCACGACCCCACCTACAGCACAATGAAACACTGCCAGGTCCTGTGCCATCCTCGCAATCACTGTTATACTTGAGCCCACTGTTGCAGCCACTGTGTCAATCCATCTCATTGAGAGTGTTCCTCTTTTTGCTGACCCTCTACTTTACCAAGCATGATGTCCTTCTCCAGGGACTGGTCCCTCCTGATAAGATGTCCAAACTATGTGAGACGAAGTATTGACATCTTCCCTTCTAAGGAGCATTCTGACTGTACTTCCTGGCTTGAATTTTTCTTTAGTTCTTTCAGCTTCAGAAATGTCAAGCATGTTCTTCTCTTTTGGTTACTACTATTAGGAGTAGCTACGATTATTGCATGCCTACTGTCTGCTGTAGAATCCTGCATTGTTCAATACTTTGTCAATGGAATCCTTCAATATTGCAACTCGAGGCTTGAATTTTTTCTTCAGTTCTTTCAGCTTGACAAATGCCAGTTGTTCTTTCCTTTTGGGTTTTCTAACTCCAGGTCTTTGCACTTTTCATTATAATACTTATTTTGTCTTCTCGAGCCACCCTTTGTAATCTTCTGTTAAGCCCTTTTGCTTCATCATTTCATCCATTCTCTTTAGCTGCTCTGCTTTCAAGAACAAGTTTCAGAGTCTCTTCTGAAATCTATTTTGGTCTTTTCTTTATTTCCCGTCTTTTAAATGACCTCTTACTTTCTTCACGTATGATGTCCTTGATGTCATTCCACAACTCGTCTGGTCTTAGGTCATTAGTGTTCAATGTGTCAAGTCTATTCTTGAGATGATCTCTAAATTCAGGTGGGATATAATCAAGGTTGTATTTTGACTCTCGTGGACTTGTTTTAATATTCTTCAGCTTCAAATTGAACTTTCATATGAGCAGTTGATGGTCTGTTCCATGGTCAGCCCCTGGCCTTGTTCTGACTGATGATATTGAGCTTCTCCATCATCTCTTTCCACACATGCAGTAAATTTGATTCCTATGTATTACATCCAGAGAGGTCCACGTGTATAATTACCATTTATGTTGTTGAAAAAAGGTATTTGCAATGAAGAAGTCGTTGGTCTTGCAAAGTTCTATCATACGATCTCTGGCATCATTTTTATCACCAAGGCCGTATTTTCCAACTTCCAATTCTTCTTAGTTTCCAGCTTTCGAATTCCAATCACCCGTAATTATCAATGCATCTTGATTGCATGTTTGATCGATTTCAGACTGCAGAAGTTGGTAAAAGTCTTCAATTTCTTCATCTTTGGCATTAGTGCTTGGTGCATAAGTTTGAATAATAGTCATATTAACTGCTCTTCCTTGTAGGTGTATGGGTATTATCCTACCACTGACAGTGTGGTACCTCTGGATAGATCTTGAAATGTTTCCTTTGACAATGACTTCAAGCTTCGAGTTGCAATACTGAAGGATCCTAAGAGCAAAATATTGAAAGATGCAGGAAGCATCAAAGAAGATGGAAGGAGTACACAGAGTCACTGTACCAAAAAGAATTGGTCGAAATTCAAATATTTCAGGAGGTAGTATATGATCAAGAACCTGTGGTATTAAAGGAAGAAGTCCAAGCTGTACTGAAGGCATTGGTGAAAAACAAGGCTCCGGGTATTGATGAAATACCAACTGAGATGTTTCAACAAATGTATGCAGCACTAGAGGTGCTCAGTCATCTATGCCAAGAAATTTAGAAGATAGCTACCTGGCCAACCAACAGGAAGAGATTCATATTTGTCCCTACTCCAAAGAAAGGTGATTCCACAGAATATGGAAATTATACACCAATATCATTAATACCACACACAAGTAAAATTTTGCTGAAGATAATTCAAAAGTACTTCCAGTAGCACATCAACAGGGAACTGCCAGAAATTCAAGATGGATTGAAAAGAGGATGTGGAACAAGGAATATCATCGCTGACATCAGCTGGACCTTGGCTGAAAGCAGAAAATATCAGAAAGATGTTGACCTGTGTTTTATTGACTATGTAAAGGCATTCGACTGTGTGGATCATAACAAATTATGAATAACACTGAGAAGAACAGGAATTCTAGAACACTTAATTGTGCTCATGAGAAACCTGTACATAGACCAAGAGACAGTCATTCAAACATAACAAGGAGATACTGAGTGATTTAAAGGCAGGAAAGGTGTACATCAGGGTTGTATACTTTCACCATGCTTATTTAATCTGTATGCTGAGCAAATAATCCAAGAAGCTGGATTATATGAAGAAGAACAGGGCATCAGGATTGGAGGAAGACTCATCAACAACCTGCGATATGCAGATAACACAACTTTGCTGGCTGAAAGTGAAGAGAACTTGAAGCACTTAGTGATGAAAATCAAAGACCGCAGCCTTCAGGATGGATTACACCTTAACATAAAGACAACAAAAATCCTCACAAATGGACCAATAAGTAACATCATGATAAATGAAGAAAAGATTGAAGTTGTCAGGGATTTCATTTTACTTAGATCCACAGTCAACGCCCATGGAAGCAGCAGTTAAGAAATCAAATGATGTAAAATACTTAGGAATAAACCTAACCAGAGATGTAAAAGACCTATACAAAGAAAACTACAAGACACTACTGCAAGAAACCAAGAAACCTACATAAGTGGAAAAACATACCACGCTCATGAATAGGAAGACTGAACACTGTGAAAATGTCAATTCTACCCAAAGAGATCTACAGATACAGTGCAATCATGATCCAAATTCAAATGACATTTTTTAACAAGATGGAGAAACAAATCATCAACTTCATATGGAAAGGAAGAGGACCCAGATAAGTAAAGCATCACTGAAGAACAACAACAAAGTGGGAGGCCTCACACTACCTGATTTTAGAACCTATTATACCACCACAGTAGTCAAAACAGCCAGGTACTGGTACAACAACAGATACATAGACCAATGGAACAGATTCGAGGATCCAGATGTAAATTCTTCCATCTATGAGCAGCTGATATTTGACAAAGTCCCCAAGTCCATTAAATGGGGAAAAGACAGTCTCTTTAACAAACGGTGCTGGCATAAGTGGATATCCATCCACAAAAAAAAAGAAACAAGACCTATGCCTCACACCGTGTACAAAAACTAACTCAAAATGGATCAAAGACCTAAATATAAAATAGAAAATGATAAAGATCATGGAAGAAAAAATAGGGACACACTAGGAGCCCTAAAATATAGCATAAACAGAATACGAACCATAAGTATCAATGCACAAACACCAGAAGAGAAACTGGAGAACTGGGAGCACGTAAAAATCAAACACTTACGCTCATCAAAAGACTTCACCCAAAGAATAAAAGGACAACCTACAGACTGGGAAAAAAAATTTTGGCTACAACATATCCGATCACTGTCTAATCTCTAAAATCTACAAGATACTGCAACACCTCAACAACAAAAAGACAAACAACCCAGTTAAAAAATGGGCAAAGGATACGAACAGACACTTCACCAAAGAAGACATTCAGGCGGCTAACAGATAAATGAGGAAATTCTCACAATCATTAGCCATTACAGAAATGCAAATTAAAACTAAAATGAGATATCATCTAACCCCAACAATGCTGGCACTAACCCAAAAAACATAAAATAATAAATGTTGGAGAGGGTGTGGAGAGACTGGGACACTTACGCACTGCTGGTGGGAATGTAAAATGGTACAACCACTTTGGAAATTGATTTGGCATTTCCTTAAAAAGCTAGAACTAGAAGTTCCATACACTCTAGTAATCCCACTCCTTGCAATATATCCTAGAAAAATAAGAGCCATCACACAAATAGATATATGCACCCATGTTCATTGCAGCACTGTTCACAATAGCAAAAAGATGGAAACAGCCTAGGTGCCCATCAGCAGCCAAATGGTTAAACAAATTATGGTACATACACACAATGGAATACTACGCAAGGATAAAGAACAACGGTGAAGCCTTGAAACATAACATGGAGGAATCTGGAGGGCATTATGCTGAGTGAATTTGGTCAGTCACAGAAGGACAAATATTGTATAAGACCACTATTCTAAGAACTCAAGAAAAGGTTTAAACACAGAAGAAAACATTCTTTGATGGTTACGAGGGTGCAGAGGGCGGGAGAGGGGAATTCACTAACTAGATATTAGACAAGAATCATCTTAGGTGAAGGGAAGGACAACACACAGTACAGGGGAAGTCAGCACAACTGGACTAAACCAAAAGCTAAGAAGTTTCCTGAACACAACAAAACACTTTGAGGGACAGAGTAGCTGGGGCTGGGGCCTGGGGACCATGATTTTGGGGGACATCTAGGTCAATTGGCATAACCAAAGTTTATTAAGAAAATGTTCTGCATCCCACTTTGGTAAGTGGAGTCTGGGGTCTCAAAAGCTTTCGAGCAGCCATCTAAGAGGCATCAATTGGTCCCAGCCCACTTGGAGCAAAGGAGAATGAAGAACACCAGAGACACAAGGAAAGTATTAGCCCAGGAGACAGAAAGGGCCACATAAACCGGAGACTTCATTAGCCTGAGACCAGAAGAACTAGATGGTGACCAGCTACCACCAATGACAGCCCCGACAGGGGACACAACAGAGAGTCCTGGACAGAGCGGGAGAAAAGTGTGAAGCAGAACTCAAATTCACGTAAAAAGACCAGACTTAATGGTCTGACTGAGACTAGAGGAACCCCCGAAGTCATGGCCTCCTCACACTCTATTAACACAGAACTAAAACCATTCCTGAAGCCCACTCTTCAGACAAATATTAGACTGGACTATAAAACATAGAATAATACTCATGAAGAGTGTGCTTTTCAGTTTAAGCAGATCAAATGGGCGGCTCCTGTCTGCAGGCAGGATGAGAAGGCAGGAAGGGAGAGGAACTTATTGAATGGAACAAAGAAACCTGGGGTGGAAAGGGGGAGTGTGCTGTCCCATTATATGGATTGCAACTAATGTCACAAAACAATATGTGTATAAATTTTTGTGTGAGAAATTAACTTGAGCTGTAAACTTTCACCTAAAGCACAATTAAAAAAAAAATCAAATGACATACTACATTGGGCAAATCTGCTGCAAAAGACCTCTTTAAAGTGTTAAAAAGCAAAGACGTCACCATGTAGACTAAGGTGTGCCTGACCTAAGCCATGGTATTTTCAAGCGCCTCATATGGATGCGAAAGCTGGACAAAGAATAAGGAAGACAGAAGAAGAATTAATGCCTTTCATTTATGGTGTTGGCGAAGAATATTGAATATACCCTGGACTGCCAGAAGAATGAACAAATCTGTCTTGGAAGAAGCACAGCCGGATAGCTCCTTAGAAGGGAGGATGGCGAGACTTTGTCTCATGTACTTAGGACATGCTATCAGGAAGGACCAGTCCCTGGAGAAGGACATCATGATTGGTAAAGTAGACAATCAGCGAAAAAGAGGAAGATGGATTGACACAGTGACTGCAACAATGGGCTCAAACATGACAACGATTGTGAGGATGGCAAAGGACCGAGCAGTGTTTCGTTCTGTTGTACATAGGGTCCCTATGAGTCGGAACTGACTCAGTGGCACCTAACAACAACTCTGCCGGGGTAGTATTCGGCATTTTACACATGTCACTTAATGATATAGAAAAACTGTTCTCTTTCAAAATATGTTGCAGACATTACTTCTGCAATAGGTTATCTGGTTTATGCTGTGAGAATTCTTAAGCACTTGAGATTAAGAAGGGTTAAAGATCTCTGTAAGTCATTTTATTTGCATAGCCAATGGTGGACCAGAGCACACAGATTCCATAAGTATAGAAGGGAATAAAAGATTTCCATCTGCTCCCCGCAGTGTCTTTAGGCCTTAGTTTGACTCTTTATTCTAGCTCTATGATGGTGGCCTATGAAAGATTATACACTTAAAGATTTTAAAATTGAAAACTGGGAAGGGTTACTGTTAAGTAAATTCCTGCCTCAGAAAAGGGACAGATGGAACCCCTACTGATGCCTTCCTTCCTTGCACAGTCTACTGAGTGACAGAGGCTGCACTCACACACCACCTGTGTGCCCACTTCCTGTCCGGGAGGGATCTTGGTGTTGTAGAGACCACCTGGACTGGCACTTCAGCATCCAGAGTACTGCCACAAACTCACTGAGTAACTTCAGGATGCTCGCTCCCTCTCTCAGGACCGTGGTTTCTTCGTGTGTAAAACAAGACAGTTGGGCTAGATCACATCTATGCCTCTCTTCAGACTAAACAATCTACGAATGGAACCCAGAGAAATTGTTTTACCAACTACGTCATCACTACTACTACCACCATCATCTCTGAGATGTCCTTAATCAAAAAGGGTCTAGCACACTACAGACTTATTAATGCAGGCCAATTTGAGAAGGCAAAAGGTGGATCTGCATTCTGCATATGCGTCTTGTATCCAAGGACCAAACCCACCATACACCTTCTCCAGAAGTTGGTCAGTGACTGTTCTCAGGCCCTAGAGTACATTGCCAAAGACCAGCAATGCCCATCCCATAAAGGCACAGAGACTTTCAGCCCTCAGCACCTCTTACAAAGTCTCCCTTCTCCCTCAAATTAGGGGAAAAAGTGGATATTGATAGATGTTTGCAGTCTGCAGATGAAATCTTATCATCTTTGCAATGTTTTCCTCTCTTGTTTTAGGATGTATTCTTGCCCATATCCCATAGTCCTGCCTAGCAAAGGACATAGAAGAAAAATTAGTTTTATATGTTTGTTGGTGGTGGTGGTTGCTGTCCAGTCGATTTTGACTCATAGTGACTCCATGTGTGAAGAGTGGAACTGCTCCATAGGGTTTTCAAGGCTGTGACCTTTCAGAAGCAGGTCACCAGGCCTGTCTTGTGAGGCACCTCTGGGTGGGTTCCAACCATCAACCTTTTGGCTAGTAGTCAATTGTGTAACAGTTTGCATCCCTCAGGGACTCCTTGATATGTTTACTACCTCCTATTTGTGAAATAAAATGTGAAAGCCGTGAGATGATGTCCATTATTTAATAACTGTCTCCTCATCTCTCCAATCAGTTTTCGAATAAGTGTCGTTTTGTTAAGGATCAGTGGAACCTGAACAGTAAATACAGTGTATGAAGCAATACCAGGTCACTGACTGCAGGGACTTGTCCCTTTACCCTGTCAAACACACACACACACACGCACACACAAACACACACATACACACATCAGGTAATGTGCCTTAGGTTTATAAGTAAAATCTTTGGTTTAATTTCCAAATACCATGATTTATGAAACATTTGGCTTTCAAAGTGCTAGTTAATAAAAGTCCCTTAACTATAATGTTTATTTTTTCTAATAACAAAATGATATACATTCATTGTAGGAATTCTGGGAAATACAGATAAGTACCAAGAATGCAAAAAGAGATCATAATCCCATTAGCTAGAGAAAATCACCATTAACATTTTAATGTATTCCTTTCTTTGTTATAAATTTCCTTTAGCATTTATTGATTAATTCATCCATTCATTCAACAACTATTTATCACAGTTCTAAACTTAGCTACACATTAGAATCACCTGGGGAATTTTAAAAATTCTGATACTTGGGTCCCACCCTCAGAGTTTCTGATTCAGTTGGCTGGGGTAAGGCCTGAGCATCAAGATTTTTTAAAGGTCCTCCCTAGATGATTCTAATATGCAGCCAAGACCAAGGACCACTGATTTATCAGGTTTCTAGGATGTGCCAGACAACGCTTAGCATGGAAACACAATGACAAGATGCAGAGTCCCTCGAGTCTTGGGCAGGAGGGCAACAAATGAACAAAAAATTTCAATAAGCTAAAATAAATATTATAATGAGAGGCTCTACAAAGAGCTGAGGAAGCATAGGAAAAGGACACTTTAAATCCATCTGGAGGAGTCAGGGCACACATCTCAGAGAGTTAGGCAGTCAGACAAATAAGGTGACCATTCCAGTTGCAGAGGCAAAGAGTATAGAGTGTTTTGAAAACTCCAAGTGGTTCCACTGAGTGTAACAAGGGAAGTGTCTGGAGATAATGTTGGACATGTAGGCAGCAAGCAGATCCAGAAGGACCTTGTAGGTACTGGGAATGACAGGCAGCCTTGAAAAGTTTTGAGCAGAGGACTGACATGATCACTTCCATTTCTAATTCAATTCCTTCTCACTTTAGTGTGTGGAATTTGAAGGCACAGGTGAGACCAGATACAGCAAGACTAGAAAGAAGTCTATAACAAAACTCCAGGAGAGCAAGTTTGACTGTTTCTGACTCCCAAAATTTCCAGGATGTTCATCATTAATCTTGCTGTTGTTGTGTGCCGTCAAGTTGATTTCAACTCATGGTAACCCCATGTGACAGAGTAGAACTGCCCGTTAGGGTTTTCTAGGCAGTAATCTTTACAGAAGCAGGTTGTCAGGTCTTTCTTCTGTGCAGCTGCAGGGTGAGTTCGAACTGCCAACCTTCTGGTTACCAGCAGAGAGCTTAACCGTTGTGCTACCAGGGCTCGTTGTCATTAATCTTACTTACCACAATAATTTGCATTTGGATACTAAGCAATCACACTAAAGAGTTTTGGTTTGCTTTGTTTTGTAGAAAATAAGATGCTTGTAAAAGCCTAGTACTTTCTTCCTACAGATTGTGAGACTTCTTAAACAAGTTTTATCAGTCAAGATCTGGTTAGAAAATACAATTTACTCCCACAGGATTCAAAATTAAGAGATTTTAATGAGGATTGAGGAGGAAAATTAGGCTTGATGAGGCACCCAAAGACTATCAACAGTGAAAAGCCATTACCACCTCTAAGGCTGAAGGGGGAAGGAGAAGAAACAGAGCCTAGTGAGAGTTTGAGAAGAAATGCAAGTTATTGTGGAAAGTAAGATTAATGATGAATCTCTTGGAGATTTAGGAGTCAAAAACTGGAGTTGTGGGGATGCAGCTACTGCCAGGACCATAGCCTGAAACAGTGATGAAACAAGCAAGAAATACCCCGACCTTTATCTCTCTCCCAGTCTCTGATCTGCTGCTGCTGACTCCCAGTGGACAAATACAACTTGCAGCTAGCCAATAAGGGAGCCCAGGAGATTCAGACACAATAGTCAGACTCCTGGTGCATAGAGAAGGATAGAGAATGGATCTGAGGGACAACAGAGAATAACCAACCCACAGATGAGCATGCTATCATAACCAAAATACCTTACACAAAACATCCATCCCCATTTTCAATAGAAACTGTTATGGATTGAACTGTGTCCCACAAAAATATATGTTATAAGTCCTAATCCCTATACCTGTGGTTATAATCCCATTTGGGAATGGTTGTCTTTGTTATGTTAATGAGACTGGATTAGTGCAGGGTGTGTCTTAAGCCAATCTCAGAAATTCTGAGATATAAAAGAGATGAAACAAGCAAGGGAGAGAAGCAGAAATGAGGGAAGAGAGATGCCAAGCCACATGAAGATCATCCAGGAGCGTAAACTCAAAGAGACAAAGATCTTCCTCCAGAGCCAACAGAAAGAGAAAGCCTTTCCCTAGAGCCGGCACACTGAATTCAGACTTCTAGCCTCCTAAAACTGTGAGAAAATAAATTTTTGTTTCGTTAAAGCCATCCACTCGTGGTATTTCTGTTATAGGAGCACTAGATAACTAAGACAGAAACCTGATTCATTGACAATTAAATAGGATCTTTTTTCCATGACACTGACTAGCAGGAAATTCCTGACAGCCAATAGGAATTTTTGACAGGAAAAAAAAATTGAGGAAATTTTAATTAAAGGCTAAAATTAAAACGTAGATATAACTAACTCAGGTGTTAAAACTTTCCACACTTACTCAATCCATTTATAAATTTCCAAGCATTCATCTAAGGATATAAAGTGAAACCTGTGAGAGCTAGAACTCGACGGGACTGCCTTGTTTTTCCAGGTCTCGAAAATTTTCTGCCTTTGATAAGGTGCAGTCTTACCACTTTCCTATAGCTCGTTTTAGTGGAAAATATTTGAGTTTTCCTTCGCTGACAGGTTTCCACCTTACACAGGTTACTGCTTTTGCAAGTTTCACTGTATCAAAATTAAGACAACTCAGTGATGTGTATATATGTCAGGTGCTGGGCAATTAGAGTTAACTAAGAGATAGATGGAGTCCTGGTGGCACGGTGATTAAGAGCTCAGTGCAGTGCAGCTAACCAAAAGGTTGGCAGTTTGAATCTACCAGTAGCTCCTTGGAAACCTTATGGAGCAGTTCTACTCTGTCCTATAGGGTCGCTATGAGTCGGAATCGACTCAACGGCAAGAGGTTTGGATTTTTTTTTAAGAGCTAGATTCTCCTTGAGTGCTTGTTCTAACATTCTAGAAAGAGAGCACGTGTATTGTGAGCAGTGACTAAAGACTGTCCTTCTTCCAACTGGGAATACTAGCCTTTCTTACGCAGTTTACAGCTTTGAGAGGGTGCAGTGGTTCATAGAGAAAGAGAATACCTATGTAGACTGTCAGAAAATTAGCCCTGGCAGTAAATCAGGTGCTGTTTGACACAGATAGCCACTGGCTTAAAACATCTGGTCCCTCCTTTCAGGGAGTTAACAATTATAAGGGTTTCATTAGCCTACAGGACAGTGCAAAATTGAAGCATTGCGGGGGTGGGGGGGTGGGGATGAGAGTGTTCTTCATATGAAGTAGTGCAACATCACCACCACTGTGTAAATTCACCGGTGATATTTACAAATATTCTTCATAATTTATTACTGAGATTCTACACTTAAGACATTTATTTAAAAGTATCTTTTATTGTAGTTACCTTTGTACATGTCATTCTGCTCCCATCAGATTGTAAAGTCTTGAAGGATCTTGTCCTCTTCTTTTCTGTAACTTTTATGTAACCTAGCACACTGCCTTGTATATTGCAGATGCTTAATAAGTGTATACAGGTAGTCCCCGACTTACAAGGGGGTCCCGTCTCCACGACTCCATCATAAGTCAGTTCTGATGTAAGTCAAATATCTCTTCTTTTATTTTCTTTTTAGTTTTCATTATTAATGCCTTTTATTACCAGTATCTGTAAATTTGATCTTTGAACATCTGCAAGCGAACATCTGAGAATGATAACATCAGCAAATTATATGCTGCAACATTGTACAGAGTAGAGCTGTCCCACAGTGTTTTCTTGGCTGTACTGTTTACAGAAGCAGATCGCCAGGTCTTTCTTCCATAGAGCTGCTGGGTAAGTTTGAACTCCAACTTTTCAGAACCACGGTGGCACAGCAGATAAGTGCTCAGCTGCTAACCAAAAGATTGGTGATTAGAACCTATCCAGCTGCTCCTTGGGATAAAGACCTGGTGATCTGCTCCATAAAGATTACAGCCAAGAGAATCCTATGAGATAGTACTACTCTGTCACATGGTGATGTTATGTGTTGAAATTGACTTGGGCACCCAACAACAGCAACAACAACTTTGACATTAAAACTGTATATGACTTAATAAAAATTATACTTTTCATTAGTCAAATTATCTGTTGAATTGAAGCATACAATATTTTTGTGCCATACTTGGATCTTCAATTTTCAAAGCATTTACATAATACAAAATATGATTAACACTCAAATGATACTGAAGTCATTCCATGTTTCTTTGATAATTTTGAAAGGTTTTCAGGATGTTTCTGAGCCTCAGGGTCACTAGTAAGAATATCAGTGTTCAATGATCTGTGTGGAAGAACTCATTAATAGGAATTTTCAGTTGATAGAATACCAGAAAAACTAGACTTTGCCATTTTTTATTATGGTTATTTTTCATTGAAGTAATTGGAATTTGGCCTATTGACCTTTGCATTTTATAAACTCTACTCGCATTTCACGAAGACAGTTCTTAGTCTTCAAAATTCCTTGCCTCATCCTCCTCCCCATGGTTCATTCTATGAAAAGGGAAAAAGTCTTTAAATTCTCCCAAGATGGCTGAAGTTGACCCCCAGGTTTGAATAAAAGAGACCTCTCTTAGGTCCATAGTGACAATTTCAGTCTTCTAAAGATTTTCTATTTCACTCCCAAGGGCTAAAAAACAGCTTTGTAACAAGCAGTTGTCCAGCAGGGTTTAATGTTTCCATTAAATAAAAGTTTGTTGTTGTTGTTTTGTTTTTTTGGATTTAGACTAAATATCCCATCACTCATGAATATGCTGCAAGACTATAAAATTCCTCATACAGTGCAGCAAAGACAAGGTATGTTTGAATGAAAAAGAATGAATTATACCTTTTAATAATTGAAAAGATTTCTTATAACCTTCATTTCCATACACATCTAAGCTTGATAAAAAGTTCTACAAAATTCTTTTTCATAAAAATAGTTTCAGCTGCACACAATTTTTACTTGCTTCTTTCAACATGACACATTTTTCTGTATACTGCCCCAACATAAATCAGTTTTCATTGCTTTGTTTCCTAGTTTTTATGTATCTAAAAACTATTATTTCGATTGTATGCCTGGTTATAGATCTCTTTCACTTTCTTTCACTTCAGGTTCTGCCTTCACAAAAAAGAACGAGTTACACACAAATTCATGCGCATGCACGTGCTTGCTTTCTTTATAACTGTTCCTCCGACCACTTTGCTGAGAAGGCAGGAGAAAGGAAGACTCTGCTCTAATTTTGCCCCACAATCTTACTAGTAGGGGTTGGGTCATGCTAACGGAGGTGAATAGGTGCTCTCTTCATTATCTTAGTTCCTCTGGGAAGCTGGGATGTTCTCTATGGTCATGAGACAGAAATTCCATCAGCTGGCTTCAGCAAGTGTGGGAGTGTCAGTTTAGCTAAAGAGACAATCTTTTTTTTAATGAAGCCAAGAGTGACTATGACTTTTATCAATTGTCGTCAGATATGCCCAGCTTGTCCACTTTCCACTCCATCCCAACCCATCTAATTTAGTCAATGGTCTGGTGACCACCTAAAGAGAATCTCATTATAAGACGCTTGTTGATGGCCATGGTAGAAATCCAAGATCAAAGAGATGTTCCAGGGATTTTCTCCAGTTAAACATGCCATTTATTGGAAAAGGTGAGTTTAGATAGAATAATCTGGAAACTCATTCTACTTATACCTTGATGAGTGAAGTTTTGATATTTGCCAATCTGTAGTGTATAAATTATTAGGAAGAGTTTAGATAGGCTAAAAGGACTAGTATTGTCAACTTTCAAAATAAATTAAGGCTGAAAGAAGAAGATAAGACCAAATTTTTAAATAATTATAAAGATAAACGAGTTGACCGCATTCTAATACAGTAGAACCCACTTGAAAGTTGGAAGATATATAGCTCAATAACAATAAAAGCAGTAATCTTACTTTACATAGCACATGACAATTTTTTTTAATTTTTTTTTTTATTGTACTTCAGGTGAAGGCTTACAGAACAAATAGTTTCTCATGAAACAGAAGTACACATGTTGTTTTATAACATTGGTTAACAACCCCACAACATGTCAACCCTCTAACTTCTCAACCTCTTTTTTTTTTTTTTTTTTGGTTAAAATACACATAGCCAAAGATACACCGTTTCAAAAATTTCTACATGCACAGTTCAGTGACATTGACTACGCTCTTCCAATTGTGCTGTTATTCTCACTTAAGATGAAGGCTTACAGAACAAAATAGTTTCTCATTTAACAGTTACTACAAATGTTGCCTTATGACAATGGTTAACAATCTCACAACACATCAACAATATCCTTACTCAACCTTGGGTTCCCTATCACCAGCTTCCTTGTCCCCTTCTGCCTTCTGGCCCTTGTCACTGGACTCCTGTACCTCGTTAGTCTCATTTGGTTTTACAGGGCTGTCCACCCCCAGGCTGAACTGTGAACCTCGGAGGTAACTTCACCACTGAGCTAAAAGGGTGTCTGGGAGCCATACTCTCGGGGTTTCTCCAGTCTCCTTTAGGCCAGTAACTCTGGTCTTTTTTTTTTTTGTGAGTTAGAATTATGCTTTACATCCTTCTGCAGCTCTGTCCAGAAACCTGTGTTGTGATCCTGGTCAGAGCAGTCAGTGGTGGTAGCCGGGCACCATCTGGCTGTACTGGACTCAGTCCGGTGGAGGCCTTGGTAGCTGTGGACAATTAGTCCTTCAGACTAATCTTTTCCTTGTATTCTGTTCCCTTCATTCTCCCTTGCTTCTGAGGGGATGAGGCCAGTGGAGTATCTTAGATGGCTGCACACAGGCTTTTAAGACCCCAGACACTACTCACCAAGGTAGAATGTAGAGCATTGTCTTTATAAGCTGTGTCATGCCAATTGAGCTAGATGTTCCCCGAGACCATGGTCCCCAGAGCCCTCCACCCAGCAATTCAGTCCCTCAGGAGTTTGGATGTGGCACATGACAATTTTTAAGAGGTAGTACAGGCAGAAAATCTAAGATTCTATCCCTGACCTTTCTGATATCAGGGAGGATAGGCATGATCTCATTGGTCCCTTGGAGACTGAAGACCAGAATGGACAATCATAACTCTGATCCTATTGCAAGATCTCACTCTTATTTAGTTTTCCTCCAGTCAAAAGTGTAGTGTTTGCACTGATAAATCATCCCTGATGTCTCCAATATCTTCTTGTAGACTTCCTTCCTTAATTACTATACCCATTGCCGTCAAGTCGATTCCGATTCATAGCGACCCTTTAGGACAGACTAGAACTGCTCTATAAGATTTGCAAGGAGCGGCTGATGGATTTGAACTGCCAACCTTTTGGTTAGCAGCTGAGCTCTTAACCACTGTGCCACCAGGGCTCCTTAATTACTAGGAAAACAAAAGAGATTGAGACATCATTCATGAAGTCAGAAAAGGGATAAACACTCTCAAAAAGGTGAGGGGAGCCACCACCCAGGATGGGTTGAGTGTGGAGTTAGAGGAGTTCTTTGGGAGAAGCCATACTTAAGTGAAGTCTTGATATACGACTAGGGATGAGTCAAGTAAAGAAGCTGGGGAGTGTTTCAAGCAGAGGAAACAACAAAAGGGAAGGTTCCAAGATTTGGTGCAACATGGCTTGTTCAGGGAATTATAGGAAGTCTGATATGAATTCAGGAAGCATTAAGTGTGAATGATAAGTGGCAGAAAGTGAGTCCAGAGAAATTTCCAGCAAGGATCAGATCATGCAGATGTATACCATGCTAAGAGGTTGTGTTTTCCTAAGTCATTCAGTATAGAAGATAAGTTTGAAGGACATAGGAACAAGAAGCAGGGTTTTTTTTTAGGAGTCTATTCTTCTGGTCCAGGCAGGAGCAACCACCTCAAAATTATCAGCATAAATCTCTTTCAGAATACTTGAATGACACTTGTAATGAGCTATCTCAAAAATGAAGATAAACACATTACATTAGAATTTAATCTAATTAAACTAAGGTAAAAATTCAGCACCAACAATTCAATAAATGAAGTCAAATTCCATTATAATTTGGAATAGTTTATGAAATAAAAGAAGAGTTTAAGACTGATTCACAAACCCATGGGTTATATAACCAAACCCTTTGGTGGTACAATACGTTCTGGAAAGAAGACGCTGTTGTTAGGTGTCGTTGTGTCAATTTTGACTCATAGTGACCCCATGTGACAGAACAGAACTGTCTCATAGGGTTTTCTAGGCTGTAATCTTTATAGAAGCAGATTTCCAGGTCTTTCTCCCACACAGCCACTGGGTGAGTTCGAACCACGAACCTTTCGGTTAGTAGCCAAACTCTTAAATGTTCTGTTGCCAAGTTTCCTCCTCCTATTGGGAATTTTGAATAAAGACGCAAGTAACATAACTTTAAACAAAGGTTTGCCTTTCTGGTTATGAATACACACATCCTATAATCTTGTGAGGGTGTATAAGTGTCTGATGTAATCATGGTTGTGTCTTCCACAGTCAGCACTAGCACCTTGATGGTACCCATTAGGTTCTATGCATCTATTTTGAAACTGAATTCTGTAAATGGCTTCCTCCTTACCAAAAGCTATTTAACTTTATAAAAAAAACTCATATAATTGGACTTAACAATAGCCTAATATTTGTGTAAGAAACTGCATCTTATGATGATCCTAGAAATAATGTGAGTACATCTCAAATAATACATGTGTGTTCAAAATTTGCCCTACTTGACTTGTCAACATCTGCTCTAGCAAATGTTATTTCATAGCATTAAATAACTTAACATTTATCCTATACAAATTGCCTAACAGTGCTTGTTTTAGTTATCCAGTGTTGCTGTAACACAAATACCACAAGTGGGTGGCTTTAAGCAACAGAAATTTATTTTCTTACCGTTCTGGAGGCTAAAAGCCCAAATCGGGGTCTCAGCTGTGTCAGTTCCTTCCTTGTTGGTAGCCCCAGGCATTCCTTGGTTCCTTGGCATTCCTTGTAGAAGATCCTCACATGGCGCCTGTCTTCCCCTGTGCGTGTCTTTGTGACTATTCTTCTCTTTTTATAACTCAGAAGTGCTTAGGTTTAGGATCTACCCTACACTGGTATGATCTCATTAACACAACAAAAGAAAAACCCTATTTTCAAACAGGTTCATATCCACAGGTACAAGGGCCAGGAATTCAGCACATATTTTGGGGGGACATGATCCAATCCATAACAGCACTTATTACTTCTTTTTTTAATGTTTATAGCAGCTTTATTCATAATCACCTCAAATTGTAAACAACGAAGATATCCTTAATAGACAAAAGAATAAACAAACCGTGGTACATCCATACAATGGAGTGTTAGTCAGCAATAAAAAGAAATGAGCTGTCCCATGGCTAAGAGACAGGAGGAACTTTACATGCATACAGCTAAGTGAAAGAAACCAGTCTGGAAAAGCTACATATTGTATGATGCCAACTATACAACATTCTGGTAAAGGCAAAACTATAGAGACAGTAAAAAGATTAGTGGTTCTAAGGGTTCCTGGGAGAAGGGAAGAGTTGATTGGTGGAGCACAGGACATTAAGAGCAGTGAAAATATTCTGCATGATACTGTAATGGTGGACACATGATATGCACTTGTCAAAACCCATAAAACTATACAACACGAAGAACAGTGCTCATTACTTCTTACTTCCGCCAATATCATGTGTGGTAGGAAAAATAATGGCCTCCCAAAGATGTCCACGTCCTAATCCCCAGAACCTGTGAATATGTTATGTTACATGGCAAGTGGGAATTAAGGTTGCAGGGGAAAATTAAGATTTCTAGTCAGCTGACTTTAAAATAAAGAGATTATCCTAGATTATCTGGGTGGACATAATGTAATGGCAAAGGTCTTTTAAATGTGATGTTGGAAGACAGAAGAGTCAGAACCAGAGAGATGGCATCATGAGAAAGACTCGACTAACCATTGCTGACTTTGAAGATGGAAGGTGCCCACAAGCCAAGGAATGAGAGCAGCCTCTAGAACCTGGAAAAGGCAAGACAAAAGATCCTCTCCTGGAGCCTACAGAAGGAATACAGCCCCACCAACATCTTGATTTTAGCCCAGTGAGTGCCATTTTGGACTTCTGACCTCCAGAACTGTAAGATAAGAAAATTGTGTTGTACCACTAAGTTTGTACAATTTCAGACTGCAGAAGTTGGACAAGAAATTTGGAAGACAGCTACCTGGCCAACCAACTGGAAGAGACCCACATTTATGCCTATTCTAAAGAAAGGTGACCCAACAGAATGCGGAAGTTATCAAACAATATCATTAATATTACACGCAAGTAAAATTTTGCTGATGATCATTCCAAAGCTGTTGCAGCAGTACATGGACAGGGAACTGCCAGAAATTCAAGTTGGATTCAGAAGAGGACGTGGAACGAGGGATATCATTACTAATGTCAGATGGATCCTGGCTGAAAGTAGAGAATACCAGAAAGATGTTTACCTGTGTTTTATTGACTATGCAAAGGCATTTGACAGTGTGTATTATAACAAATTATGGATAACATTTTGAAGAATTGGAATTCCAGAACACTTAATTATGCTCATGAGGGACCTGTACTTAGAACAAGGGGATACCGTGTGATTTAAAGTCAGGAAAGATGTGCATCAGGGTTGCATCTTTTTACCATACTTATTCAATCTGTATGCTAAGCAAATAATCCGAGAAGCTGGACTATATGAAGAAGAACGGGGCATCAGGATTGGAGGAAGACTCATTAACAACCTTCATTATGCAGATGACACAACCTTGCTTGCTGAAAGTGAAGAGGACTTGAGGCACTTACTGATGAAGATCAAAGACTACAGCCTTCAGTATGGATTACATCTCCACACAAAGAAAACAAAAATCTTCACAACTGGACCAATAAGCAACATCATGATAAATGGAGAAAAGATTGAAGTTGTCAAGGATTTCAATTTACTTGGATCCACAATCAACACCCATGGAAGCAGCAGTCAAGAAATCAAACTATGCATTGCATTAGGCAAATCTGCTGCAAAAGATCTCTTTAAAGTGTGGAAAATCAAAGATGTCACTTTCAGGAATAAGGTGCACCTGACCCAAGCCATGATGTTTTCAATTGCCTCATAGGCATGCGAAAGCTGGACAATGAGTAAGGAAGACTTAAGACTTAAGAAGAATTGATGCCTTTGAATTATGGTATTGTTGAAGAATATTGAATATACCATGGACTACCAGAAGAACTAACAAATCTGTCTTGGAAGAAGTACTGCCAGAATGCTCCTTAGAAGCAAGGATGGTGAGACTTAGTCTCACATACTTTGGACATGTTATCAGGAGAGACCAGTCCCTGGAGAAGGACGTCATGCTTGGTAAAGTAGAGGGTCGGCAAAAAAGAGGAAGACCTTCCATGAGATATATTGACACGGGCTGCTACAATGGGCTCAAACATAACAATGATTGTGAGGATGGTGCAGGACCAAGCAGTGTTTCGTTCTGTTGTACATAGGGTCGCTATAAGTTGGAATTGACTCGATGACACCTAACAACAACAATTAAGTTTGTGGAAATTTGTTACAGCAGCGATAGGAAACTAATGCATCGTGTATGTGACAGATGTCATTTAGGATTTTTAGCTAATACTAGACTTAGGGCACAAAAAGTTACCTAAAACACTTAGCTTTGACTCAACCAACTCTTTTATTCATACTGCAGGACTGCATGTTTAACAAAGACAATAGGGACACAACAGGACATCAAGGAACCTCGAGGAGATATGAACAAATATATGTATTTTTTATTTTTCATTAGCTGATTAGATAAGATTTCACACAATGTTACTTTACTTAAGCACCTTTGCTAAATACAACCACCTTTATCCTTTGGAGGGTTTATTTGGAGCAATTTGGTAAGTGATAATGTGAATCAAAAATTAGTAATAATTTTAAAAAAAGGTCAGTGCTGATATGAGGCCTGAGCTTCTTTCATCTTGAGCAACTGCTACCTGCAGTCAATTCTAATCAGTGTCTCAATGTGCTGACCTTTGGGCCAGATCCACTTCAGCGGCCCAAAAATTGGGACTGCGACTCTGAAGTGGACCTGGTCCTGAGGTCAGCACATTGAGGCACTGATTAGAATTGACCGTAGGTAGCAGTTGCTACAGCTCCACCACTGGAAAGGCCTTGACAGCTTTGTGACCCTGTCCCCATCCATAGACACTCCTCCTCCGGTTCTCTTTTGTGTGCCGCCTGAACAAAGCATCACATCAGCACTGTTTACTGCAGGAACCCAGCCAAGGAAGTCATAACAGGACAATAGACATACAATCTGATAACCTTGTTAGCGCGAATCGAAGCTCCTAATAAGTAGGAGAGATTACTGAAGTGGAATAAAACTATTGCAGTGATTGGGTTTGTTGAAGTGGCTTTTCAGATTTCAGCCCACCTCCCCTTTGGGGAAAAAAAAAAAGTAGCATTTCTTGTCCCTTTATTTAAGATTACAACCAAGCACAAGGACACTAAACAAAACAACATGTCCAAGGCTAAGGTTAACTTTTAAAAGAATACAAATGGAGAGGGATGAACAAAGTTCGTAATTATCTTCTAATGGAAAGTAGCATAAAACTACTTGTTCTGTGTTGCCAGATCTCTGTAGGAAGTGTGGAATAGCCTTCATTATCCAGAAAAAGTTAAGGAAGTGAATTAATTTGTGCAAATGATAACCGTAATGAACTTATTTCAGATAACAGGTCAAGGATGATCAAGGTCTTCCTAGTTTCTGTTTTATTTGCTTCCCATAGCAGGATACTATTTCAACACACAGAGATTTTGCCAGGTTTGATTCGGGCCTCTCATTGCCTCCCTCAGCCCCATCTCACGCTTCAGGGCACGTTTCAATCTTTAAAAAATACAATTTTAATCCCACCATTATCTCCCTATCTCTGCAAAATAAGACTTTACCTTATACTGCAGAACTCCCTAAAATGCAGTCTTACGTAGAATTTTACTCACTCTCTCCCACGTTAAGCTCCTGAGTTCTTGCCATTTTCATGACCCTAAAAGGAACAGCACTAACTTTGAAGTCAGGACACTTGGCATAGCTCAGCCCCCGTGACCTGGCACATAGTCCCTGTGCCTCGGTTTCTTCATCTGCAGCAAAGGCCAAAATGATAAATCAATTCAGCAAGTGTATATTTGGATGCATTTGAAAATGTCATTTTATATTTTGTATCATTTTAAAGTTTGAAATGTGAAACTGCATGGTTTGGTATGGCTCCTGATTTATCTGGTGTTTCTTTAGGGGAGGAAGCCCTAGTGGAACAGTGTTCTGAAGTTCGAACAACCAGCCGCTCTGCACAAGAAAGATGTGGCAGTCTGCTTCCGTAAAGATTACAGCCTTGGAAACCCTATGGGGCAGTTGTACTCTGTCCTATAGGGTCACTATGAGTTGGAATCGACTCAGTGGCAATGGGTATGGGGTGTGTGTGTGTATGTGTGTGTGTGTATGTTTCAGGGCTCCAGTTTCCCTGAACTATTAATGAACCTTAGCTAAGTCTATCCCTGATTAGTACTTTGAATCTGGTTAGGAGATTTTATTCAGCCGTATTTTACTGCTGTATTCAGTGGAAGTCAAAGTAATAATTCAATTTGTGTGTGTGTGTTGTGTGTGCATGTGCACCCTTTATCTAAAAAAAAATTCTTTTATAACAGTTGGAAAATTATAGTGATAAATGTAAATAATTTTCCTTTTCTTACCGCTTTTATTTGTGAAAGATGATAAAGCAGTACTTCTCCAATTAACTGTGACTTGGAAATTTTTTTTATTGTACTTTAGACAAAGGTTTACAGAGCAAACAATTTATACACATATTGTTTTGTGACATTGGTTGCCAACCCCACAACATGTCAATACTCTCCCCTTCTAGACCTTGGGTTCTCTATTACCAGCTTTCCTGTGCCCTCCTGCCTTCTAGTCCTTGTCCCTGGGCTGGTATGCCCATTTAGTCTCGTTTTGTTTTATGGGCCTGTCTAATCTTTGGCTGAAGGGTGAACCTCAGGAGTGACTTCATTACTGAGCTAAAAGTGTGTCCAGGAGCCATACTCTCAGGGTTTCTCCAGTCTCTGTCAGAACAGTAAGTCTGTTTTTTTTTTTTTTTTGTGAGTTAGAATTTTGTTCTACATTTTTCTCCAGCTCTGTTGGACCGTCTATTGTGATCCCTGTCAGAGCAGCTGGTAGTGGTAGCAGGGCACCATCTAGTTGTACTGGACTCAGTCTGCTGGAGGCCATGGTAGCCGTAGTCCATTAGTCCTTTGGACTAGTCTTTCCCTTGTGTCTTTGGTTTTCTTCATTCTCCCTTGCTCCAAATGGGGTGAGACCAGTGGAGTATCTTAGATGGCCGCTCACAAGCTTTTAGTAACTTGGAAATTTTTTAAATAATTTTTAAAAGTCTATATTTCTTTTTCTTCAACTTTTCTATATCTTGAGACTGAAAAAAATCTTAGAAATGAAATTTGGAGAAGAGAGAAATCATTATTTCTACATATATTATACATATGTAGTTCCCATCCTGCCCTGAAGGCGCACTGGTCAAAACATTCGACTGCTAACCGAAAAGTCAGCGGTTCAAAACCACCAGCAGCAACATGGGAGAAAGATGTGGCAGTCTGCTTCTGTAGAGATTTACAGCCTTGGAAACCTATGGGGTCACTATGAGTTGGAATCGACTCAATGGCAGTGGCTTTTTTTTTTTTTTTTTTGATAGTTCCCATCCACCAAAATGGCGATGAGAAAAGAGAAGGAAAAAGCAGGATAAAAAGAAACATATTTTCTATTTATTTAATTTTCACACACATAAATATGCAACATATTACAGTAGTTATCTAACAATTCTGTAAAATGATTGGATCTTGGCAGTGATACGTTAAATACAGATTTTCTCTTTCCTAGCTTTGAGCGTTTTCAATTACAAAGTATTCCTTTACATATAGTCCCAAGCAATCTCTTACCTAGACACCTATGAATATATGATTTCAAAGGTTCCACTGCTCCAAATATCTCCACCACTAGTCTCTTCCAATACCTGAAATTTCTAGCACTTTTACATCTTTGTACTAGGTCATCTAAAGATTGTTATATAGTAATTGGTATTTGAGATGAATAGGTCATTATTATTCATTAATGACTCTAGCATGAATTAGTTAAAAAGGGATGGCATTTCTTGGATTATTGCTATTCATGGAGTCTTAGACTTTGGATATGATAATAGAGACCCAGCTGATTCTAACCTTATTTTTGCACACCGAACCCAATTGAAAGCTTGGTTTTATTGACAAGCATGTTTATCAGTTAGGCCTCGTCCACCTATAATCACCAAACCATCTTCAGCAATATGTTGGAGAAGGAAATATTATCAGTGATAAATGTCTGTTTATTCCCTCCCTCCATTTCTTTTTGGAATTCAAAATAACAACTGAAATTCAAAATACAGTATCATCCAAAGCTAAATGTTACAACTATGAAACAGGTAGATATACTCCAACCAAAGCCAAAAACCAAACCTTTTGCTGTTGAGTCAATTATGACTCATAGCGACCCTATAGGACAGAGTAGAACTGCCCCATAGGGTTTCCAAGGAGTAGCTGGTGGATTCGAACTGTCAACCTTTTGGTTAGCAGCCGAGCTCTTGGTTAAGAGCTGCACCACCAGGGCTCCATACTCCAACCAAAGGCTAACAATTACCTGAAGTACAGTAGGGCGATTAACATGTTCATAAATTATCCTTCCATCCAAAGACCAACTCTGAATAGTTCTAATGAACCATATGTTCAAATGAGACAGTGTCTTATCTGGTGTTTCAGAATGAAAATATTGAGTCAGTGTAGCTCACTGGTATGAAATGTGAAACTTGTTAAATTCAAGCATACTTTGGAAGTCCTATTTATTTTCTAATAAGAGTTCTTACTAACCTGTAATGAAGGCACAGCTGGCATGTAAAAAAATAGCTTGGGAGTTTGAAGTGTAAACAGAAGACAGTTTATTAGCTTGTTAGTTGTTAGTCCCTCAGAACATGGACTGTAATTTGATTTTTAGCCGTATTCCAAAACTCGTTGCCATCGAGTCAATTCCGACTCATAGTGACCCTAAAGGACAGAGTAGAGCTGCCCTATAGAGTTTCCAAGGAGTGGCTGGTGGATTTGAACTGCTGACCTTTTGGTTAGCAGCCGAGCTCTTAACCACTGAGCCGCCAGGGCTCTTTATTAGGGATATACTAAATAGAAATCTAATTGAGAATAAGAAGAGCGCATAAGAATCCACCACTAGCTAAACGCAGGTTTGTTCAATTAAATTGGACGTATATCCATTTGACTCTCCATTTTTAAAATTCTAGCAGTTTGGGAAAGCCATCTGTTTCTCCTGTACTTCCTAACATTCCTAGCACATTCCTAAGGATGTGCTTCATGGGTGAATATAAATACATAATTGAATGAATGAGAAGGAATCAAGAGAAGTTAGTTTCTAAGTTCTATTCAGATATTGTGGAGGACATTCAATTATTTATCTTTCTTCCAAAAGTTGATTCATTTTGAGCTTCAATGGCTAGAATTCCCGCTTTCCATTTTCTGCAGCAAAACATTCAGATTTTGTTGAAATGCCTTAAGATCAAATTAGATGTTTCTAGCATTGGTAGTCATTGCCTTGGATTGGATTTGGAGTTAGTTATTTTTTAACCGAAGAAGGAGATCTTTTGTTTATTTTACCCAAATGTTCATTGGAAACAACAGCCATGCTTTTATGAAATATTATCTGATAATGCAAGAAAACAACTCTAAAATACAGAAATAGTGGACATTTTATATGGTTTTTAAATATATATCCACTACTTTTATAATTAATGTAATTCAAATTATGCCAGGTATTTATTAGAGAAGTCACATGAACTGGAATGGTAGGGTCTAACTCCTTCAATTCAGATGCTAACAAGAGAAGTCATATATTAGTGACTACTCATCAGAAAGCAGACTTACCCTTCTGACCACTATTTCTGTATTTTAGAGTTGTTTTCTTGCATTATCAGATAATTCAACTGTTTTCCCTCGCCCATGGTTGCTCTGCTCCAACACTAAATTTACAAACACTGTGTCTCTGTTTGTGTGTGTGTGTGTTTACATGTTCCTAGACACACTGGTATCCTTGGGAATCCTATAATCTTTCGAAGTAAGATATTTTTGGTACAAATTATAAATTAAAGCAATAATAAAAATGACACTGTATCTTGACTGAATTTCAAATGCAATCTTCATTCAGTTAAAAAATAATGAGCCATGTTTATTTAGAATTTGAATGATGACCTTGTACATAAGGTAGCTTTGGAAATGGTATTAACTCTTTTAGGATTTTATTTTTCTTCCAAATAGCTTTGCTTATAATTAAACAAACTGATGTTAACAGGCTCTTGTGATTAAACAAATGACCCCAATATCAAAAACAATAACCATAACAAAAGTAAGAAGCAAATCTCCCCCTTGGAAGCAGGAACTAGCTCAGCATTTTTTCATTATAACATTAACCGCAGGGAAATGACACACCTTTGCATGAGGCCTTGTCATTCAACATCCTGGGTTCCCAACAGCAAGATGAGGGAAATGGACTCAACAATTTCCAAGGCTCCTTGATTATTCTGTGAAAGCTAGAATGAGAAATCTGAACAAGAGACAAGATTACACAAAATTATAGAATTTCTGCAATCCCACTCCTAGGTATAGACCCCCAAGAAATAAGAGCCACTATATGAATAGACACATGCACACCCATGTTCATTGCAGCATTAATCATAATAGCAAAAAGATGGAAACAACCTACGTGCTCATCAACAGATGAATGGATTAACATACTGTGGTATATATACACAATGGAATAATACGCAACGATAAAGAATAATGAGGAATCCTCCAAACATCTCACAACATGGATGAATTTGGAGGACATTATGCTGAGTGAAATGAGTCAATCACAAAAGGACAAATATTGTATGAGACCTCTGCTATAAATTAACAACAGAAGGCTTATACACAGGAAAAAAAGAAAAAAAAACCATTCTTGGTGGTTACCAGGGAAGGGAGGAGGAGGGAGAGAAAATGACCAATTAGATAGAAGACATCAGTTAATATTGGTGAAGGCAAAGGCAATGCATAATATGGGGGAAGTCAGTAAAACATGACAAAGGCCAGAGAAGACAGTGAGAGGAACACAAAAATAAAGGACAACTACAATAATTACTACAGCTTAGAAAATCCTGCGGCAATAGTATTAACAAACAATAATTTACAAATGGATGAATAGGTAGATAGATACGCCAAGAGGTGTGGGAGGATATAAGGGAACACATTCACTGGCAAATATAGGTTTAGTGGTAGATATTTCTCTGGTGTGGCTCATATAGAGCACACAAGGGGTATAGCCAGGGAAACCTCTTAGACATAACCAAATACCTTGCAGGATGAAGTTCCCAGGCTAGAAGACAAACGACCATAGACTCGAGGAACATCTATATCAATTGGCACAACACAGTACGTAAAGACACTGTTCTGCATCTTACTTTGGTGAATAGCATCTGGGGTCTTATTGCAAGCAGTCATCTAAGATACAACTATTGGTCACTTACTATTTGGAGAGAGGGAGAGTGAAAGAGGCCAAAGTCTCAAGGGAGTAATTAGTCCAAAGGTCCAATGGACCACATGAACCACAGCCTACACGACCCAGAGAACAGAAGAACTAGATGGTGCCCTGCTACCACTACCAGCTGCTCTGACTGGGATCACAACAGAGGGTCCTGGACAGAGCAGGAGAAAATTGTAAAACAAAAAATCAAATTCACAAAAAAGACCAGGCTTTCTGGTAGGACAGTGACTGGAGGAATCCCAAGACTATGGCCCTAGCACACACTTCTGACCAGGAAAGGAAGCCATTCCTGGAGACCACCTCGCAATCAAACAACAGACAATCACATAAGATAAACAATAACACCCAAGAGGAACATACTCCTTAGAACAATCAATTATACGAGATCAAAAGCAAAGATGAGAAGGCAAAAAGGGGTAGAAAATCAGGATGAAAGAAAATGGGGAAACCAGGGTGGAAATGGGAAAGGGATGCTGACGCATTGTAGGGAGTGAAATCAAGGTCATGAAACACTTTTATGTACAAACCATCAAATGGAAACAAATTTGCTCTGTATACTTTCTCCTAAAGCACACACATGAAAAGACAAAAGGATACTAAAATATATAGAGAGAAATTCCAATAAGAAGGAACCTTAGCAGTTATCTAATTCAATTTATTAGTACAAGTTTCCTCCACAATTGTAGCTTTCAAATTTGTTGCTTGTAATCCAGGATAAAAGAATACATATAATACATTGTGATCCAGTTCTATGCAAACTGGATCATAACTGAACATAACTGAAACAGAATTTCCACAAAACAGTGCTTATTTTGTGCAAAGAACTCAGATATTTTCCCCGTTTTCTATTTCGGAGCCCTGGTGGTGCAGTGGTTAAGAACTAAAGCTGCTAACCAAAAGGTGGACAGTTCAAATCCATCAGCTGCTCCTTAGAAACCCTGTGGGGCAGTTCTACTCTATCCTGTAGGGTCACTATGAGTCAGAATCGACTCGACGGCAGCGGGTTTTATTTTCTATTTTATTTTGGTTTTAACGTTTATTATAACCCATTAATGTTATTTCATGAGGAGGGCATTGGCGGTTCAGTGGTAAGATTCTCGCCTTCCATAGAGAGACCTGGGTTTGATTCCTGGCCAATGCACTTCATGTGCAGCCACTACCTGTCTATCAGTGAAGGCTGTGTGTTGCTATGATGCTGAACAGGTTTCACCGGAGCTTCCAGACTAAGACTGACTAAGAAGAAAGGTCTAGCGATCTACTTCCAATAATCAATGAAAATTCTATGGATCACAACGGTCTGATCAAGCAACTGACCATGACGTAATGGTGCAGGATTAGGCAGCGTTTAACTCTGTTGCACACGGGGTCATGTCAACGCACCTCTGAGTTTCTTAGAAGTGCAGACTCTCAGGCCCCACCCATATCAACTGAAGCAAAAAGGGCAGTTTAATAAGATTCCCCTGGTGATTTCTAGCACCGTAAAGTTTGAGAATGGAGCCCTGGTGGAGCAATGTTTAAGTGCTCAGCTGCTAGCAGAAAGGTTGGCAGTTCGAATCCACCAGCAGCTCCACCGGAGAAAAGACCTGGTGCTCTGCTCTCGTAAAAATTACAGCCTAGAAGAGCCTATGGGGCAGTTCTACTCTCCTATAGGGCCACTAGGAGTCGGAATCGACTTAACAAAAACATAGTTTGAGAAGCATTGTTCTCATCGTTCTCCAAGAGTGATCAATTGAACCATCTTATGTGTGAAAAGTTTTCTCCCTTTCAAGGCAATGCATTTTATTCTCAAACAACTGTGCTTAAAAAAAAAAAAAAAAACTTTGCTCTACTAAGTAGAAATTGATATGTAAAGCATCAACTTAGAAACCAGGACAGAAAGGTCCCTCCACAAATGATAAATTCCTTCCCTTTCCCACATAAGTTCTTCCCATTGGCATTAGTGTGTCATCTGGCAAACTAATCTTTTAAAATTCATTTAAGCGTTTTGCACATGGAAGTCTTTCGACTTAAAAATATAGGAATCTTTTTGACTCTTCACCTTCTCTCACGTCTACACCTAATCAATCAGCAATTCTGCTGAATTTACCTTCCAAATATTTCTCCAACTGAGTGTTTCTCAAATAAACATCCATGGGTCACAGGACAGGGGAAGGATGGTCATAAATACAGAATGTCATGGCAAAAAAAAACAACAGCAACAATCCCTGTGGTCATTTAGTGAGACACTTAATCCACGTTCTGGGAAAAAAAAAAAAAAAAGGCCGTTCTGGGTACATTTTGTTAATAAAGAGCCGTTGTTTTAACTTCAAGAGATACTAATGCTCAGAGGGGTTGCCACCACTTAGGGTCCCCTGTTGTCACCCTTTACTTGCCAGACTATTGCCCACCTCCCTGGCTTCTGACTCATGCCTTTGGAAAATCTGGAATATTCTGCACACATTCAAAATGCAATTGATATTTCATCTCTTCTCGTGTTTTCCATTCTGCCCACCTGGAGCTGAATAACTATTCCCATTGTTCATTTCAAAGTGTGCCTCCCACTGTGTCAGCTGGTGAGTTGAAGACAGGCTGCTCAATTATCCAGCTGCGATGTAAAATGTAATTGAGAATCATCCCTGGGCCAATGTATTTTCTCCTTTGAGACTCCACTGATTGAAGTTGGGTTAGATACAAGTATGAGTATAAACATATTTCCCATATCTTTTTGACATTCAGAATGGCTTATACTCTTAAGCACAAAAAGAGGACTTAGTATTCAAGAAGATGTCTCTGGTCTGATAAGATAAAGTCATGAGAATAGTTTCCCACTCTGGGAAATAGCTGGGATATATGCTGAGGGGTGAGAGGGTTGTCAGGACAATTCTGTGATCCAGTTCCCTGGAGATGAAGTTTCTTTCTTAAAATCAGTTCTTGGCATTACTTATTACTTCGCTGCCATTGGGTCAAGGAAAAACTCTTTAAGCTTCTAAGTTTTAGAATCTAAGACATAGGGCTGTCTCATGAGTTGGAAAATGGAAGAGAGAAAATTTCCCAGCTGCTTCCTTTTTGTGCGAATTCTTGATGTTGATCCAATGTGATGGCCAGAATAGCCGTTTGCGTTACTGGGAAAAGGGGCGACACTGCTTCAATCTGAGCAGAACGTAGAGCCTTCTACTCCCCCAATGACAATTATTTTAATTGTTCTGCCTCATGCCCAACAACTAACTGAGCTATGTACTGAGGAAAGCAGGACACAACTAACCTCTCATGTCACTGCCTACTAACCTATCCAAACCAAAAATCAAACCCTTTGCTATTGAGTCCATTCCGACTCATAGTGACCCTATAGTACAGCGTAGAACTGCCACATAGGGTTTCCAAGGAGCGGCTGGTGGATTTCAACTGCCCATCTCTTGGTTAGCAGTCAAGCTCTTAACCACTGCGCCACCAGAGCTCCAGTAACTTATTAGGATACCTAAAGTTAATAAGTATTATTGAGAGGAAAGGTGGATAGCGCTCTTTTTTTCAGCAGCTTTGTTGAGATATAATTCACATACCATAAATTCAGGGGTTTTTAGCACATTCACAGAGCTGTGCATCCATTACCACAATCAATTTTAGAATACTTTCACCAGTCCAACAAGAAACCCTTTAGCAGTTGGCTCCCATTTCTCCCATATCTCCCAGCCCTAGGCAACCACTAATCTACTTTCTATCTCTATAAATATGCCTATTCTGGACATTTGCTATAAATGGAATCATATAATATGAAGTCTTTTGTGACCAACTTATTTTGCTCAGCATAATTTTTTCAGCATTCATCCATATCATATCATGTATCAGTATTTCATTCGTTATATGGCTGAATAATACCTCATTGTATGTCTATGCCACATTTTATTTATCCATAACTCAGTCGATGGACTGAGTTTCCATTTTTTTGACTATTATGAATAATGCTGCTATGAACATTTGTATACAAGTTTTTGTGTGGAAATACGCTTTCATTTCTCTTGGATAGATACCTTGGAGTGGAGTTGCTGGCTCATATGGTAACTGTATGTTTAATCTTTTCAGGAACTGCCAGACTGTTTTCCAAAGCAGCTGCACCATTTTACATTCCCACCAGCAGTGCATGAGGATTCCAATTTCTCCCTATCCTTGACAACACTTAATATCTATTTGTTTGGTTATTATTATTATTATTATTATTATTATAGCCATCTTAGTGAGCGTGAGGTAATCCCATTGTGGTTTGAATTTGCATTTCCAAGGATAAGCACCTGTAAGATATCTCTGAATCACCCCTAAGTGAAACATGGAATTAAAGTTCAATTAATTCCTAAATAGACATGTCTGAAGAGGCTGCTAAAATTTAAAAGAACAGGCTGACTCATCCCAGACTTTATGGTAAAAAATTTTATTACACAAGAGAATCTCTGGATTTAGGATTCAAGAATCATCATTTTAAATAATTAAATCCTCAGTGCCAGTCAGAGCTCTAGCCCTAATCAACTGTTTTCACTAAGGGTGGAGGTGGTAAGAATTAGGGAGGAAATTAATGGTGTATTCATTCGACAAGTTGTACAAGTTGCTTATCTTCACTGAGACTCAATTTTCTTATATACAGAATACCTAACTCACACCATCATGTGAGGACTAAATGAGATTTTTTTCCATGTAAAACACAGTGCCTGGCTAAAAATAAATGTTAGCTCCTATTATTTTACAGGGTAAGTAGTCAGAAGTCTTCTCTTTTGTGGGAGTTTAAGATAACGTCCTCTGTGAATATGAATGTTTATTTAACATCTTGATTAGTGGTTTTCCATCTCTGCAAAAGGCATTTAAAGAAATTAGCCCAAAACTTTACCAGAGACTTAAGTTAGCTACTAAAAAATCAGTTGCTGCCAAGTCAATCCTGACTCACAGCGACTCCATGTGTGTCAGAGTATAACTGTGCTCCATAGGGTTTTCAGTGGCTGATTTTTCTGAAGTAGATCACCAGGCCTTTCTTCTGAGGCACCTTTGGCTGGACTTGAACCTCCAACCTTTTGGTTAGCAATTGAGGGATTCCTAAATTAACTACTAGGAAAACAAACTCCGAAGCAGTCTTTTAACGGAGGGGGTACACTGTCCTTCTAAGAAGTCTTTAATAGTAGGTAAGACTTGTAGCTTTTCAGCAAGTTAGCAGCCATCCTACCAAAGGTTGGAAATGGCGTCTAGTTTTCTCAATCTAATAATCCTTTTATTTGTTACAGACTGAAGGTCTTTGGATTCCCTGGCAACCTAGGAAATATAACTCCCTGGCCTTGGATTCCTTAGCCTTGTCCTCACAGATGATGCTGGGCAAAACTGTGAAGTAGGCAAACGTTGTGTTTCTTCTGTTGTTTTCATTTGCTGCTCCCTCGTCCTTTTTGGTGCCCTTGGGGGAACCAGTGCCCCACGATGCCCCTTGTTTGCAAAAAGTCTCCTGGAATGGATCCTACTCCATCCTCTCTCTCCCCTCAGAACCCCATATGCCAGCCCCCTCCTGATCCTCCACATCCATGCTCTCTAAACCTATCTGAACTCTGAATGACTTATTACATAGCTGATAAACAAATAGATTCATTCAGCAAGCCTTTATTGAATAGTTACTATGTGTCAGGCACTGTATTAGACACAGAGATGACCATTACACAAATCATGCCCTCCAGTAGAACAGAAGAGATAACAAAAATGCCAGTGGTAATAATGGGGTAATGATAACAATATGTCACAGGGTTGCTAGGGGGATTAAGGGAGCTAATAATTGTGGAGCACTTAGAACAGTGCCTGACACATAATAAGTGCTATATACGTGCTTATTAAATGAATTACCTGACAGAAGAATGTTATGTCGTAGAGGCTATAGGAGCACAGACTAGGATCTCTCATTACAACCTGTGGCAGTCAAAGCCTGAATGGAGTCTTGAAGGTGGTTAGGGCTTAGCCAGGTTAAGACCTGGAAGAAATGTGTTCCCTGTAGAGGGAACAGCATCTGAAAACACAGACATGAGAGAATATGGCATATCTCAAGATTTCATTATAGCTGGAATACAGGCAAATTGAGAAGGAACACAGAGGATGAGACTCAGACTTTAGAGTCTTCAGTCAATAGATTGAAATAAAGGCCCCAATTTTCACTCTTTCCAGTATCCATTGCCTTTGGTTGTACCCTCCCATGTAGGGTTGCCGGACATAATTTTACTAAAATAATTACTAGTTGTTTATCTGAAATTCAAACTTAACTAAGTGTCCTGTATTTTTATCTGGCCACACTATTCCCACAATGACTCTGGGTTTGGCCATGTGACTTGCTTTGGCCAATGGGTCATTAAGCAAACTTGACACAAACTGCCTCTTGGTCTAAGTACATGTTTCTCATGAGCACAGTTAAGTGTTCTGGAATTCCCATTCTTTGCAATGTTATCCATAATTTGGTATGACCCACTCAGTCAAATACTTTTGCGTAGTCAATAAAACACAGGTAAATATCTTTCTAGTACTCTCTGCTTTCAGTCAAGATCCATCTGACATCAGCAGTGATATCCCTCATTCCACATCCTCTTCTGAATCCAGCTTGAATTTCTGGAAGTTCCCTGTCAATGTACTGCTGCAATATACTATGAATATACCATTTTGAATATACCATGAACTGACAGAAGAACGAATAAATCTGTCTTGGAAGAAGTACAGCCAGAATGCTCCTTAGAAGTGAGGATGGTGAGACTTTGTCTCATGTACTTTGGACATATTATCTGGAGGAACCAGTCCCTGTAGAAGGACATCATTCTTGGTAGCCAGTCATCGAAAAAGAGGAAGACCCTCAATGAGATGGATTAACACAGTGTCTGCAACAATAGGCTCAAACATAGCAAAGATTGTGCAGATGGCGCAGGACCAGGCAGTGTTTTGTTCTGCTGTACATAGGGTCGCTATGAGTTGGAATTGACTTGACAGCACCTAACAACAACAGTGTTGTGATACCAAGGTGAAATACTGAATAAGATGAGACATACTATGTTGCTATTTAACAAACTAAGCTTGATTAGTCAATTAGCTTCTCATGCCCTATGAAAAACAACAAAACCCATTTAACTCTGTTTAAGTGACATTTTCAATATAAATAAGGCCACCTTTCTTCTAAGTTCCAAGGAAATGTTTAAGGTAATGATATTTGTTATGGATTGAATTGTGTCCCCCAAAATATGTGTTGTAAATCCTAATCTCTATGCCTGTGGTCATAATCCCATTGGGAATGGGTCGTCTTTGTTATATTAATGAAGCAGGATTAGTGTAGGGTGTATCTTGAGTCAATCTGTTTTGAGATATAAGAGAGTAAATGCAAGCCAGCAAGGAGAAGTGAGCCCTGATAGCGCAGTGATAAAAAGCTCGGCTGCTAACCAAAGGGTCAGCAGTTTGAATCCATCAGCTGTTCCTTGGAAACCCTATGGGGGCAGTTCTACTCTGTCCTATAGGGTTGCTATGAGTCAAAATTGATTTGACAGCAACAAGTTTGGTTTTGGTTTAGCAAAGCAGAGATGGGGTAAGATAGATGCCAAGATACATGTAGATCTCCAAGGAACTAGGAAGCAGAAGCTGAAGAGACAAGGACTTTCTTCCAGAGCAGACGGAGAGAGAAAGCCTTCCCCCAGAGCTGGGCTCTGAATTTGGACTTCTAGCCTCCTAAACTGTAAGAAAATAAATTTCTGCTTGTTAAAGCCACCCATTTGTGGGTTTTCTGTTATAACAGCACTAGATAACTAAGACAGAATTTATGTTAAAATACTCTAGATTTAAAACTAAATTGCCAGCAAGAGTCATGGAAATATTTTGTTGTGATAGACAGTATAATTGACACTTATAACCCTATGTTTCATGTGATCTGTAGAAAAAAAGTCTTTAAATCTATCAATTTTCCATTTAAATGTGATCGATATTTGGATAATGGCTAGCACAAACATTTATTGCTATAGAGTTGATATACTTTGCTTATTTTGAATGGTAATATTCTCAAAATAAATAAAATTTGCTAGAGTATCTAATTCTTTGGAGCCCTGGTGGCACAGTGGTTAAGAGCTACAGCTGCTAACCAAAAAGTTGACAGTTTGAAGCCACCAACCACTCCTTGGAAACCCTATGGTACAGTTCTACTCTGTCCTGTACAGTTGCTGTGAGTCGGAATCGACTCAACAGCAATGGTTTTTTTTTTGTTTTTGTTTCAATCTAACACTTTAGGACTAAATTTATTTTGCTAAAATTTTGTGATATTCTAGGAGTTCATGATCTATCCCTAGCCTACTTTAGCAATCTTCTTGGCCTCTAATCCCAAATGTATTCTCTGTCTTACAGTCAAATTGAAGTACTGCCTCTTTACTTATCTACTTCTGTATATTTGCATAGTCTGTTCCTTTCATACCAATTTTTTTCTCCCTCATTTCTAACCATTTGAATGCTCACCATTTTCAATGTCTACTCTTTCATAGAAGGTGTAGAATATGGTTTTTTTCAGTCATAATTAAATTTCCTTTTCTTAATCTCATAACTATCTATTGCTCTGTTAAGGTCCTTGGGTGGTACAAACGTTTTGCGCTCAACTACTAACTGAAAGGTTGGTAGTTCAAACCCACCCAGTGTCACCGCAGAAGAAAGGTCTGGCAATCTGCTTCCATAAAGATTAAAAAAAAAAAACCCAAATCCATTGCCATCAAGTTGATTCCGACTCATAGTGACCCTACAGGACAGAGTAGAACTGCCCCCATAGGGTTTCCAAGGCTGTAAATCTTCACAGAAGCAGACTGTCACATCTTTCTCCCGTGGAGAGACTGGTGAGTTCAAACTGCCAACCCTCGGGACAGCAGCCATGCATTTAACCACTGTGCCACCAGTGTTCCTCCATAAAGATTACAGCTAAGAAAACCCCATGGAGCTCAGTTCTATTCTGTAACACATGGGGCCGCCATGATTCAGAACCAACTTGACAGCAATGGGTATTGGTAATTTTACATTCCTTTCAGTCACTGCTCAAGCTACTGCAGTCTGGTTTCTGCCTCTTCCATACAACTGAGTCTAGCCTTCAAAAGATATTCATATTCTCCTACTTGCCAAATCCAGCAAAAAGGTTTTTATCGTACGATACTTTAACCACTCATTTAAAGATTCTTTTACCCTCTTCTGCCCAGCCCTTTGAATGAAGACTCAGTTTGGAACTTGCTATTCTGACTTTGACTTTGTACAACATTTGGGTGTTAGCTCTACTCTCTGAGCCATAGGTAGTTCTATCATGGGTGAGTAGGAGGTGCCACAACACCATTGCCCATCACAGCCCTGTAGCAGTGCTAACCCTATCTGATGGGACAGGTCGTATACTCTTTGCAGTGAAAAAGGTATAGGCAGCCCCTCTGAGGATCAGAAGAGAGGAGATGACAGAAGTCATCTCTATCCTAATTCATATGTTCCTCTTCTGAAATGCGGGGTAATGACTCTCTCACTTCTTACGAGCATTGTGAGGAGTATTGCTAGGTAACATACTATGTTATTTGTTTGTTTTCTGTATCCCCACAAAACTGTAAACTCTAAGAAAGCAGAAAATTTTATCTATTTGGTTCAGTATTGGATCCCCAGCACTAAAATTGGACCTGGTACATAGGAGACTCTCAAAAAACATTTGTTAAATGAATAAATGAAAGGTACTTAATAAACATTAAAAAAAAATCCTGTTGTCATCAAGTTGATTCCAACTCATAGAGACCCTATAGGACAGAGTAGAACGGCCTCATAGGGTTTCCAAGGAGTAGCTGGTGGATTCGAACTGCCCACCTTTTGGTTGGCAGCCAAGCTCTTAACCACTGAGCCACCAGGGCTCCTAATATAGAGTAAGCATTCAATAAATTATAACAATACAGAATCTCAGGACATACTATAATTATTATAATTTAGACAAAAATTTTGTCTGTGCCTTTCTGGTAGTTCAACCTGTTTGTTTGACATTTTATGCTTTTACTATAGTTGCTTACTGTTTAGTGTTTTCCCTTTCATAGTTTTACCACGTGCATTTTTTAGCTTAGCTTTATGGTAACTTTCTGTTGTCTTAAATTCTAAATGGGGCATCTACAGGTGGGCTTCTTAAAGAAGACTTAAAACCTTAAAAAGGTGTCTCAGTCATCTCAAATTCCTTTTAAAAGAAGGCAAGGTATAAATAGATAAGAAACGTGTTAAATGAAACACACGGATCTCATTATAGGTAGGGGAAGATCATCCTGGCTATTTTTAACTCAACATATATTTTTGCTTTTATTCAAAGACTTTGAACTCTGAATACATTTTGAAAAGCAGTCACATAGCAATTGAATAATGATTCCTGTGCTGGCCATCTCATATATGAGATGTAGATATTGATCCCCCATATGTTGGGCCTGCTTAAGGTGTTAATCCCAGTAATGACACATCTTCTTCATGCATTGGCATGTCAGATGACAAAAAGCCAGATATAGGTGAGGATAAGGATGTCACTGGCACTATGAAACAGAAATAAACTAAGTGAATCACTTGGAAATAAATCATGTTTTGGCTTCTGTCTTAGGCTGGGTTCTCTAGAGAAGCAAAACCAGTAAAGCGTATAAATATATATAGAGAGAGAGATTATATCAAGGAAACAACTCACATGATTGTAGAGGCTAGAATGTCCCAAGTCCGTGGATCAGGGTAGAGGCTTCTCCCGAGTCACACAGCTGCAGAAGCCGGCAAGCCCAAGATCAGAAGGTCGGAGAGCAGGGCTCCCACTCACAGGCTGTGCAGATCGACGAATCCCAGGTTCTGCAGATAAGCTGACAGCTCAAGTCCCAAGAACAGGAGATGAGATGCCAGGAAGCAGCCGCAGGATCCAGAGAGAGCAAAAAGCCAGAACGTCTGCTTATATACAGATGCGGGCCACACCCCCAAGGAGACTCCCTTTCATCTGATTGGCTACTCACAGTATATTCAATCATGGGAGTGATTACGTTAAAACACGGAGAATCATGGCCCAGCCAAGTTGACACACAATCTTAACCATCACAGCTTCATAAATGTTTTATTACTGAAGAAGACAAAATAGATAAATGGGATCTCATACAAATTAAAAACTTACGCTCATCAAAAGACTTTATTAAAAGAGTAAATAGACAACCTAGAGACTGGGGAGAAGTCTTCAGAAATGACTTATCTGTTAAGGGCTTAATCTCTAAAATCTATAGAAAACTGCAACAACTCAAGAACAAAAAGACAAACAACCCAATCACAAAATGGGCAAAGGAAATGAACTGAACCTTCACTGAAGAGGACAACCAAACAGTAAAAAAACATATGAAAAGATGTTCACCATCACCAGACATTAGAGAGATGCGAATTACAACTAGAGTGAGATAGTCATCTAACCCTGGCTAAAATGGCACTGATAAAAAAAATAGATTACAATAAATGTTGGTGAGGATGTGGGGAGATTGGAACCCTTATCCACTGCTGATGGGACTGTAAAATGGTACAACCACTATGGAAAATGGTATGGCACATTCTCAAAACACTAGAAATAGAACTACCCTATGATTCAGTAATCCCACTCCTAGGTACATACCCTGAAAAAAAAACAAAAACCTGTTGCTTTTGAGTCAATTCCAACTCGTAGCAACCCTATAGGATAGAGTAGAACTGTCCCATAGGGTTTCCAAGGAGTGGCTGGTGGATTCGAACCACTAACTTTTTGGTTAGCAGCCACAGCTCTTAATCACTGCACCACCAGGGCTCCAAAAGACCTAAAAATAATGACACAAACAAACATATGCACACCTATGTTCATTGCTGCTTTATTCACAATCACAAATAAATGGAAACAAGCGAAGTATCTATCAATGGATGAATGAATAAGCAAGTTGTGGTACATACATACAATGGTATACTATGCAACCGTAAAGAACAATGAGTCCATGAAACATACAACATGGATGGACCTGAAGGGCATAATGCTAAGTGAAATAAATCAAGCCATGTAAGGACAAATATTGTATGATCCCTCTTTTATAAGAAGACAAGAATAGATAAATATAGAAAGACCAATGTTCATTGATGGTTACCAGGGAGAGGACGTGGGAAGGGGAAACTATGCTTTAGATCGTAGAGACTTGTTATTTTGGGTGATGACAAAAGTGGCACTGATGTCGATGTAGAGAGCACAACATAACCAAAGTAAAAACAAGTGTTTGAGCACATATGGATGGGTATAGGCATATTGTTATATGGGTAGGTACAGGTGTGTACATAGATGAGAACAGATAGAAATATCTATAAACCAAAAACCAAACCCATTGTCGTTGAGTCAATTTCTACTCGTAACGACTCTATAGGACAGAGCAGAACTGCCCCAAGGTACTTGTAAATACAAGTATGTGGGTGCAGGCACATATATTCATTGAAGACACAAATACGGATATTCCTCTGACATAACCAAACACCTTCCAAGATTGGTTTTCTGGGTTTGAAGGCTTAGGACCATAGTCTCACAGGACAACTCAGTCAATTGGCATAACATAAAGTTCACAAAAATCATGATCTGCATCCTAGTGAAGTGAGTACCATCTGGGTTCTTAAAAGCTTGTGGGCAACCATCTAAGACAGAACTACGGTTCTCTACTCACCAGGAGCAAAACAGTAAGAAGTTGGTGAAGTCGTTTCCGAGGTTCACCGTTCAGCCGGGGAGTGGACAGCTCCGTAAAAACAAATGGGACTAATGAGGTACAGTAGTCCAGTGACAAGGGCCAGAAGGCAGAAGGGGACAGGAAAGCTGGTGATAGGGAACCCAAGGTTGAGTAAGGATAGTGTTGATATGTTGTGAGGTTGTTAAGCATTGTCATAGGGCAACATGTGTACTAACTATTTAATGAGAAACTATTTTGTTCTGTAAACCCTCAGCTAAAGTGAGAATAGCAGCACAATTGGAAGAGCGTAGTCAATCTCACTGAACTGTGCATTTAGAAATTTTAGAAATGGTGTATCTTTGGCTATGTATATTTTCACCAAAAAAAAAAAATAATAAGGTCAAGAAGGGAGAGGGTTAACATGTTGTGTGGTTGTGGACCAATGTCATAAAACAATATGTGTACTACTGTTTCATGAGAAACTATTTGTTCTGTAAGCCTTCACCTGAAGTACAATTAAAAAAAAAAAAACGGTAAGAAGGTAACCAAAATCTCAGAGAAGAAACAAGTCTGCACCAGTCACAACCTCATTTACCCTGATACCGGAAGAACTAGATGGTGCCTGGCTACCACTACTGACCATTCTGACTGGGGTCACAGTAGATGGTGCTGGATAGAATGGGAGAAAAATGTGGAACAGAACAGAAATTCTTATTTTAAAAAAAATGCCAGATAAACTGAAACAGTAGAGAACAGAGGACTCCCTAAGACTATCGCCCTGAGACACTCTTCAAACCTAGAACCAAGTTTATCCCCTGAGATCACTGTGATGGTTAAGGTTGTGCACCAGCTTGGCTAGGCCATGATTCTCAGTGGTTTGGCAATAATGTAATGATGTAGTTTAGAAGTTATGTAATAATGTAGTTTGGTAGTTATGTGATGATGTAGTCATCCTCCATGATGTGATCTCATGTGATCAGCCAATCAGTTTTAAGGGGAGTTTCCTCAGGAGTGTGACCTGCATCCAGTATATATATGGACATTCTGGCAAAGTTCGCTTGCTTGCTCTGGATCCTGCATCTGGCTTATCATCATCTGACCTCCAGTTCTTGGGACTTGAGCCATCTGCCTGCCATCTTACCTGAAGATCTTGGGATTTGTTGGCCTCCACAACCTGTGAGCTAGCAGCCTGCTGTCTAATCTTGGGTTCATCAGCCCCTGCAGCTACATGTTATAGAGAAGCCTCCAGCCTGACACCTGACCCACAGACTTGGGACTTGCCAGCCTCTACAACCACGTGAGCCATTTCCTTGAGATAAATTTCCCTCTCTCTCTCTAGCTTCACTGGTTTTGCTTCTCTAGAGAACCCAGCCTAAGACAACCACCTTTTAGCAAAATAGCAGAGTGGTACACAAAATAAAGGATATTACCCATAAGATCAGTGCCCAACTTAAAAACCATCAGTATGAGACCAAAAGGTCAACAATTACTCAAAGGCAATGATGAGAAAATAAGGAGGCCGGGAAACAAGAGTACTGGAAAGAGAACAAACAGAACACAATTAAAAAGAATGTTGACACATTGTGAAAAGTTAACTAACGTCACTGAACAATCTGTGTGCAAATTGTCAAATGGGAACCTAACTTGCTGTGTAAACTTTCACCGAAAACTCAATAAAATATTATTTTTAAAAAAAGTTTTATTACTTGCAGCCAATTGTCACTTTCTGGCTGCTCATGTATTAATTCCACAAATATTTATTGCGTATCTGCTATGGATTTGAATCCCAGCTCCATACTTATCAATTGCATATCCTTGGGTACTGCTCTAAGCCTCGGCCTCCTTATCTGTAAGTTAGAGAGAATAATATAGTACCTGCTGTATAGAACTGCTGACGGATTAAATAAGCAAATGCACGTAAACTCTTAGAACAGCCTTCAACAAACAGAAAGTTCTCAATAGATACCCGTTTTCTGCCTGTTATCCTATGAGGCAATACATTTTTTTTTATTTACACAATTTTACATTAAATTGCCGCTGCTTGCAAACGAGTTTATTTAACAAACTGCAGCTCAGAGAGGTAATGTAACCTGCCTGAGATTATACAATTAAATGAGTCACAGATGTCTCAGATAACTCCGATGATTCATGTCAGCAGTCTGGGGTGCCTGAGCCAATTTCTGACACCCCAGGTTCATACCCACAGCTGAGCATGTCCAATTTCTACTTGTCAGAACAAGTCTGCTGAATATTGAAAATATCAGCACTGCCTACAGCGCTGAGATCCACTACCAGTTGCTCCCCTTACATGGCTGCAAGCTTGAGGTCCCCATCAATTACACTTCCAACACCACCCTCTCCAATCCCAGTTTTATAAAACAAAAATACCTGTTGCTCAAGCAGCCATCCAAGGCACGACAATTGGTCTCTATTTGTCTGGAGCAATAGAGGAAGCAGGAGAGTCAGGAATAGGAGGAGGATATGGAATTTGTAGCTAATTGCCTCCATGAACAACTGCCCCCTTTGCCATGAGATCAGAAGAACTGGATGGTGCCTGGCTACCATTACTGAATATTTTGATCAGAGATTCTATAGAGGTACACTGATAAAAAGGGAGAATATGTGGAATAGAATTTCAGATTCTCATGGACTTTAAACTTTCTGGAGCCAAAGGGGATGGATGAACCCCTGAAACTATTGCCCTGAGATAATCTTTAAAACTGAAAACAAATATATCCCCTGACATCTTCTTGAAACCAAACAATAGTTTAGTTTAACAAGTAAAAAATATCTGCCTTGAACATTATGCTCTTTTAAGAGCTATCTATATGGGATCAAAGTGATAACAGCAACTCAAAAGATTAGACAGGATGCTATGAGTCGGAATTGACTCGATGGCAATGGGTTTTTAGTTTTAGGGGGCAGTGAGTTTATGTTTATGGGAGAGGAACAACTCAGAAAAGGAGAGTGAGAATGGTTGAACAACTTGGAGAATGTCATCAATGCCATTGAATTGTACGTGTAGAAACTGTTGAATTGGTGTATGTTTTGCTGTGTATATTCTCAACAACAAAATAAAATTTTAAAAAATGACAAAGAAAAACAAAAAAACCTGCTACCATTAAATTGATTCCAATTCATGGTGACCCCATGTGTTACAGAGCAGAACTGAGCCTCATAGGGTTTTCTTGGCTGTAATCTTTATGGAAGCAGATTGCCAGGCCTTTCTTCCGTGGCACAGCTGAGTGGATTAGAACCATCAACCTTTTAATTAGTAGTCGAGCACAAACCATTTGTGCCACCCAGGGCCTTACAGAAACACCTCTGGAAAGAAATGCCACAGAAAGATGGCCTTTTCATTTCTCTAAATTGTCAAAAACAGAGGAGAAGTCAATATGCCTGTGACTCAGATGTTGGCCAAACAATTGCCTTGCATTATACTGTGAATAATACCCTCTGACACTAGCTTGAATAAATCAGTGCCCCTGACAGTACAAAAAACCCTAACCCTTGCAAAAATAATTGCCTGGTAATTTAAACCATATTATCCCTAAAGATGTAGGTTGAGATGTAGATGTATGTTTAGATATAGATATTTTAAAGTGCTAACTTCATCACTTTATTCTACTGTATATATATTTGATACCAATTGCATTTTTTTTTTGAGCACTTAAGTACTAGGTTCTAGGGCTCAGGGCTTTACATAATTTGTTTTCTTTTAACATATAAATATGTTAATAGTGATTATATCTCTGATGGGTCTACAGATGGTCCTAATGTACACTTTTTTTATTCACTAAGTTTTCTACACTGAGCTTTAATTATTTTGGGGGATCAGGAAAACAGTTAAGCACATTTTTGTTAATTCTCAGGAAATAATCCATCTTGAGTTAAATGTTTATGAATTTCCGGAAACTTCTCAGGAGCCAAGTTCTAATTATTTTACCCACTTTATTTCATTTAGTCATCACAGAAACTCCATGAGGTCAATATTATTATCCCTATTTTCTAGAGAAGGAGGTTCAGAGGAGAAAGTTGCTCAAGGACCTATGTGTAGCAAGTAGCAAGATCTCCAAGTCTTTCAACCATACAACTTCATTAAGTAGAGGAAAGAAATAAAATAAAATTTATTTGCATTGTTGGAAAATCTTGGAATGAAAGTTGAATATGCTTGTTAGAATTGTAGTTATAATATTATTTGTAGCTTTCATTATCTTCATCCACTGAAAGCAGAAAGTATAATAAAAATGGTTTCAGAAGGAGAACAGTCATGGCTGACAGGACATATAGCAATTCAGAAAAGAATTTAAGTGAAGTTGAAGCTGGTCTGAGCACATAGCCATTATTCTATTCACCTTAGAGTTTGTTACTCATGATTAATTACAGAGGAAAATGGTTGAAGAATATGCCCTAGAAAAAAAGTGGCAGAGGTCCATGAACTCAAAAGAGAGCTAAAGATGATTCCCATTATTGGAATGTAAAATTCTCATGATCTCTAAACACAGAATTTGATTCATTCCAAACAGGTCATATACTGCTGCATCTGGCTCTTTCCTGCTTCTTTTACAACTAGTGCAGACACGGACTTCATACCTGATGAGGTATTAACTACGTTCAAGTACTCTTGTTGTAGTTCCAGAGATAATTTCTTGCCCTCTTAGGAGTGTTTCATATTGAATGCTTAACAACTAAGGTAATAAAAAAAATAGATCTTAGCTTCAAAATTGATGAGAGACTCAAATAGTAAGAGAAAATGACTCTGAAACAGTCTCCTTTCCTTCTTACTGTGGTTATAGTCATGATTTCAGCTTGAGACCCAAAGAACCTATCCACATAAAAATAATCAATTACTTTCAAATTTAGGCTAAATCCAAGTGAGGTCTTTAGCGTTGTGATATTGTTAGATAAAGTAAAACAAACTCAAATATATTTACTTACAGCCTATCCACTACAAGTGAAAATAAAAAGAATTTAGGGCTTTTAAGTGGGTAAATTTTAGGAGATTGAAGGTGAATGGTTCAGCCCTAGAGAGAACTACACGAATACCATCCCAGAACCTCGAACATCTAACTACACTTAACTGCACTGTCTCTTCTAAGAAAGGATTCAAGTTCACAGTCTTTGGTGTCTTCTACCATGTTCGTCATTATGAAGGACACAAAAGAGTTACTCAAAGCAGCAGAATTTCTGATACTAACTAGCATCAGTAAGCAGGTGCTTGCTACTTCAGAAGAGAAAAAAAGATCATTTCCAGGAAAGAGCAGGTAGCTATATGAATTGATTTATCACAGTTAAAAGTTGTCGGGTTTGTTTTGTTTGATGGTGAAGATTCCCCTTGGCCTCCTTCAGCCCTACTTTACTTTCCATATACTGCCCACATGGAACTCTGAAGCAGTGAGACATAAATCTGTGCTGTGTTAAGTCACTGAGATTTCTGAGTTTAATTTGTTACCACAACATAGCCTAACTAATACAGCATGGTATTTGAAATATGGAAGTAACAGAAGAAACCACTAGAAAAGTTGAAAGTCATTATTTCTAAGGATCAGGAAATTAAGATGGGGATGCTAGGGGCAGAAGACTGCTGTTTTTCACACTTATAGAACAATATGACCTTTTCAAACTCAGCATGCCCACTTGGCTGCCTAGTAGACATCTCAAACTTAGTATGTTTAAAACAATATTTAGCCCCAAAGCTGCCCTATTTCATGTCAGATGATGGCAAATAGAATCTTTTGGTTGTTCAACCTCAATTCCTTCCCCCCCCCCCACAATCCATATCTGATCCATCAGAAAATCCTTTAAAATATATCCAGAATCTGACCATCTCGTACTTCCTCCACTGTCACCGCCCTGGTTCAAGCCCCCATCATCTCTCACCTGAATTCCTGCTAATAATCTCCTCCCAGATCTCCATGCACAACAGCTAACATGTTTCCTTTAAAACTTAAATCAGATCATGCTACTCCTTGGCCCATAGCCTCCCAATGGTGCCTCATGTCCCTCAGGACCGACATGAGCCAGCCTCTGTTATCTCTCTGACCTCCTCTTCAACATCCCTGTGCTCAATCTGCTCCATCCATGCTGACCTCCCTGATAAGAACTGACTTTTAAGTAAGACCTTGAGGCTTTTGGTATGGAGAAGAAAAACATGGTGGAGGAAAACACAGATGGGGAAAACGCTTGTAGAGGGCTGTCAAGTGGACAATGGCAAAGACTTAATCAAAATGTAATTACATTAGAGAACCGAATTAGGACTAATGAGGGAAGATACAGAGAGGTAGACCTCAACTCAATGTAAGGAAGAACTATTAAATAACTAGAAATGTCTTACAATGGAATAGGCTTTCTCCAAAAGCAGTATGCTCCAGTCTTTGGAAGTCAGAAAGGATTCCAACAGAAAATATGCCACAGGAAATTCCTGAACTGGGGGGTGGAGGTCAGAGTAGATGTTTTCTCAGGCCCCTTGTCAACTTCAGGTTCTATGATTTAAAAGGAAAGCATTCCATTTTAATTCATTTAATTCATTAGGTTCATAGTTTTACCATCAAAAAGTTCTTATCTGCACATGAAAAGGAGCTACGTGCCCCTTGCTATTTGGGTAATTGCCTTGTAGTTGATAACCAAAAAAATCCAAACTCTTTGCCCTCCAGTTGATATTCTCTTTAAATATCTGATAGATATGTTTCGTGCCGTAATTAAATGCATTTTGCTTTTACTTTTCAGTGAATGTTTGATATAATTAACAATATTACAGCTGTATTGATTGAAGCCTGGGTTTTTGTTTTGTTTTGTATTTTTGTTTTAGCAAAATTTATATGTCTTTTTTCAAATAAAAATATACACTAATATAAGAATGCCTTGACAATGAAAGAAAAGTAGACTGAATGAATAAAAAAATTATAATATTCTTATAAAATGTAGCTACATACTTGGTGCGTAATAGATACAGTGAATATTGGTTGAAAAAATTAGTACTGTCATGGCCATTTCTTTGTTTTTTATTCTGGTAAAATATAAATCACAAAAAACTTGTTTCAATTAGTCTTGAGTGTACAATTCAGTGGCATTAATCCCATGCACCATGTTATGCAACCATCACCTTTAAACAATAACTACTCATTTTCCCCTCCTCTTACCCCCTGGTAACCACGATAAACTTTTGTCTCATGCATTTCCTGTTCTAGATATTTCATATAACTGGAATTATACAGTATTTGTCCTTTTGTGAATGATTTATTTCACTTAGCATGATGTTTACAAGGTTCATCCACACCACAGCATGTGTAAGAACTTCATTTCTCTTTATGGTTGAATAATATTCCATTGTATATATGTACCACATTTTGTTTATCCATTCATCTGTTGTTGGACATTCCAACTTTTGGCTATTATGAATAGTGCTGCAATGAACATTGATGTACAAGTATCTGTTTGAGTCCCTGCTTTCAGTTCTTTTGGGTATATACCTTGTCATGGATTGAATTATGTCCCCCCAAAAATGTGTGTATCAATTTGGCTGGGCCATGATTCCTGGTATTGTGTAATTTTCCCATGTGTGGTAAATCTTGCCTTTATGATGTTAATGAGGGAGGATGGGTGGCAGTTTTGTTAGTGAGGCAGGACTCAATCTACAAGATTGGATTGTGTACTGAGGTAATCTCTTGAGATATAAAAGAGAGAAGTGAGCAGAGAGACATGGGGACCACATACCATCAAGAAATCAGTGCCAGGAGGAGAGCTCGTCCTTTGGACTGGGGTCCCTGCACAGAGAAGTTCCTAGTCTGGGGGAACACCGAAGAGAAGAAGGCCGACAGAAAGAAAAAGGCTTTCCCTGGAGCTGACGCCCTGAATTTGGACTTTTAGCCTACTTTGACTGTGAGGAAATAAACTTCTCTTGGTTAAAACCATCCACTTGTGGTATTTCTGTTATAGCAGCACTAGATGACTAAGACATTCCTGGAGGGGAATTGCTGGGTCATACGGCAATTCTATATGTAACTTTTTGAGGAACCACCAAACTGTTTTCCATAGTGGCTGCACCATTTTACATCCCCACCAGTAATGGATGAGGGTTCCAATTTCTCCACATCCTCTCCAACACTTATTGTTTTCCATTTTTCTGATAATAGCCATCTTAGTGGCTATAAATTGGTGTCTCATTGTGGTTTTGATTTGCATTTCCCTAATGACAAATAATGTTGAGCATCTTTTCATGTGCTTATAGGCCATTTGCATATCTTCTTTGGAGAAATGTCTATTTAAGTCCTTTGCCCATTATTTAATTGAGTTGTTTGTGTTTTTGTTGTTAAGTTGCATAAGCTATATATATACACAGACTATGTGTATATATGTATATATATATATATAATTGACTATGCAAAGGCATTTGACTATGTAGAGCATAACAAATTATGGATAACATTGTGAAGAATGGGAATTCCGGAACACTTAATTGTGCTCATAAGGAAACTGTACATAGATCAAGAGGTAGTTGTTTGAACAGAACAAAGGAATACTGCGTGGTTTAAAGTCAGGAAAGGTGTGTGTCAGGGTTGTATATTTTCCATACTTATCCAATCTATATGCTGAGCAAATAATCCAAAAAGTTAGACTATCTGAAGAAGAATGGGGCATCAGGATTGGAGGAAGACTCTTTAATAACCTTTGTTATGTAAATGACAGAACCTTGCTTGCTGAAAGTGAAGAGGACTTGAAGCACTTACTGATGAAGATCACAGACTACAGCCTTCAGTATGGATTACACCTCAACATAAAGAAGACAAAAATCCTCACAACTGGCCCAATAAGCAACATCATGATAAACGGAGAAAAGATTGAAGTTGTCAAGGATTTCATTTTACTTGATTGACAATCAACACCCATGGAAGCAGCAGTCAAGAAATCAAACAACATATTGCATTGGACAGATCTGTTGCAAAAGACCTCTTTAAAGTGTTAAAAAGCAAAGATGTCACCTTGAAGACAAAGGTGCACCTGACCCAAGCCATGGTGTTTTCTCTTGTCTCGTATACATGTGAAAGCTGGATACTGAATAAGGAAGACTGAAGAAGAATTGGCGCCTTTTAATTGTTGCGCTGGCAAAAAGTACTGAATATACCATGGACTGCCAAAAGAAAGAAACAAATATGTCTTGGAAGAAATACATACAACCAGAATGCTCCTTAGAAGCAAGGATGGCGAGACTATGTCTCACTTACTTTGGACATGCTATCAGGAGGGATCAGTCCCTAGAGAAAGACATCATGCTTGGTAAAGTAAAGCGTCAGTGAAAAAGAAGAAAACCCTCAACAAGATGGATTGACACAGTGGGTGCAACAATGGGCTCAAGCATAACAACAATTGTGAGGATGGCGCATGACCAGGCAGTGTTTTGTTCTGTTGTACATACGATCGCTATGGGTCAGAACTGACTTGATGACATTTAACAACATACAAACACACACACACACACACGCACGCACGCACACACACATACAGATTCTGGATATTAAACCCTCATCAAATATATGGTTACTAAATATTTTATACCTTTCTGTAGGTTGCCTCTTCACTTTCTTGGTAAAGTTCTTTAATGCACAAAAGTTCTTAATTTTAATGAAATCCATTTTATCTATTTTGTCTTTTGTTACGTGTACTTTTGGTGTCATATCTAAGAATCCACTGTTCAAAACTAGGTCCTGAAGCATTACCCCTATGTTTTCTCCTAAGAGTTTTATGGTTTTAGTTCCTATATTCAAATCCTTGATCCATTTTGAGCTAATTTTTGCATATGGTGTGAGATACTAGTCCAACTTCATTCTTTTTCATGTAGAGATCCAGCTGTCCCAGAACCATGTATTGAAAAGACTACTTTCTCCGTTGAATGAACTTGGCACCCTTGCTAAAAATCAGTCGACCATAGATGTATGGTTTATTTATGGATTCTCAATTTTATTCCATTGGTATATATGTCTATTTTTACATCAGTACCACACTGCTTTTGATTCCTAACCTTTATAGTATGATTTAAAATCGGGAAGTGTGAATCCTCCTCCTTTGTTCTTTTTTTTTTCCCATACAAAAATTTATACATACATTGTTATGTGACTCTAATTGCTCTCCCCGTACTGTGACAGCACACTCCTCCTTTCCACCCCTGACTCCCCATCTCCATTCAACCAGCTCCTAACCCTCTCTGCCTTCCCATCTCACCTTCGGACAGAAGCTGCCCGTTTAGTCTCTTGTATCTACTTGAGCTAAGAGGCACACTCCTCATGAGTATCACTTTATGTCCCACAGTCCAGTCCAATCCCTGTTTGAAGAGTGTTCTTCTTTCTTAAGGTTGTTTTGGCAGTTTGATGTCTCTTGTAATTCCGTATGAATTTGAGGACTGGCTTTTCCATTTCTGCAAAGAAGGCTGTTGGAATTTTGATAGGGGTTTTGATGACTCTATAGATCCCTTCGGGTAGTATTGACATCTTAACAATATTGTCTTCCAATTCACGTACACGGGATGTCTTTCCATTTATTGAGGTCTTCTTTAATTTTTTTCAGCAATGTTTTACAGTTTTCACTGTACAAATCTTTCACTTCCGTGGGTAAATTTATTCTTAGGTATGTAATTCTTTTTGATGCTATTGTAAATAAAATTGTTTTCTTTATTCCCTTTTCATATTATTGATTGCTGGTATATAGAAACACAACTGATTTTTTTGTGTTGACCTTGTATCCTGTAGTCATTGATGAACTCCAGTTTGCGGATTGTTTGGGATTTTCTATATATAGGATCATGTCATCTGTGAATAGGGATAGTTTTACTTCTTTCTGTCTTATTTGAATACCTTTTACTTCTATTTCTTGCCTAATTGCTCTATCTAGAACTTCCAGTACAATGCTGAATAGCAGTGCTAAGAGCGGGCATCATTTTCTTGTTCCTGAACTTAAGGGGGAAGCTCTCAGTCATTCTTCATTGAGTATGATGTCAGCTGTGGGATTTTCATAAATTCCCTTTATCATGTTGAGGAATATCCCTTCTATTCCTAGTTTGTTGAGTGTTTTTATCATGGAAGGGTGTTGGCTTTTAGCAAGTGCCCTTTCTGCATGGATTGAGATGATCATGTGGTTATTTTCCTTCATTCTGTTAATGTGGTGTCTTACATTGACTGCTTTTCTTATGTCGAACCACCCTTACATTCCTGTGATAAATCCCAGTTGGTCATGGTGTATAGTGTATGCTGTTGAGAAGCCTGGTTATTTAGCAGCACACAAAAATATGATAGCTTCTCCTTTATTTTCTGCTGTCACTTTTCATCTCTTAGACCAAAGTATTAGTGTCCTTATTCATGCCCAAGGAGGGAAGATAGTCATTTGAGACTCATGAGCAAGAGAAATGTTTCCCAGAATGACAGTACAGTAACATTGGCCAAATAATGTTCACCCTGTATCTGATATCTGCATGAATTGTCAGAGTAGTTCAGTAATAAGAACAACTGACATGGGTGCTTTGTATCACAGTTCCAGCCCGTTCATAAACTTACATGATCTTCCCAATACTGAGCATAGAGAGAAAGGGTGATATTATTCTTTCTCTTTTGTAGATGAGGAAACTGAGGTTCAAGATAATAAATAAATTGCCAAACAACACAGCTTGCAAATGGAAAAAGGAACAGAGTACTCATCCAGGAATTTAGACTTCAGAACACATTTTTTCCTTAATACTCTGCTCCCTCTCACATGAAAATGTTTCTCATGGTTTGCATTCCTCACTCCTGCATTTAATTTTGGCAAGGATGAGTTGGCTTCATACTGCCATCAGTCACTTAATAGTCTCTAAGAATCAGTTGACATATCTCCAATTTGGAGTCTTTTGTCAAAAGTAAAAATCTGTCAATTTACCTAAATTGTCTGTAAAGCAAGTTAGTTAATTTTTAAAATATGCATTCATGTATTGACTCATATTTGATGGCTCATAGTTCAAAGACTTCTTTGTGGAAACAAAGGATTTTATATATGAAATCCATGAGCATTATAACCTTAACAAGGTATACTTGAAGGGGAAAAAAAACTAACAGTCATCTCTACTATCATCTAAGAAGACCAGTGCTAGTAAAACTCATGTGCTAAAACTTTATGCTTTATAACAGCTTTTCCAAACTTTGCTGCACTTTGGAAGCACCTGGGGATTTTTACAAAATGTTCCTACTTGTAGACATTCTGATTTAACTGGTATGACATGTGACCCAGTCATCAGCATCTTTAAAATCTTCCAAATGATTTTAATTTGTAGTGAATTTGGGGAAACATTCTTTATAGTTTTACTTTTGGAATGTAAAATAGATCTCTGACTCTCTTCTCTTTTTCTTGAAAGATAATAAAATGATTAGAGTCCGGTAATTTCTATTGATTTGACCTCTATTTCAGATGATCATATTCAGTCAGAAAATAAAAATGTCACACACAACTCTCCATGATTATACAATAATATATAAATCAACATGAATGTAGCTTTATTATTCTCTTCGATATAATGTTATTTGTAAAAATCTAACAATTAATGATGAGATTTTCTAAGATACTCCACTGGTCTCATTCCTTTGGGAGCAAGGGAAAATGAAGAAAACCAAAGACACAAGGGGAAGACTAGTCCAAAGGACTAATAGACCACAACTACCACAGCCTCCACCAGACTGAGTCCAGTACAACTAGATGATGCCTGGCTACCACTACTGACTGCTCTGACAGGAATCACAATAGAGGGTCCCAGATAGAGCTGGAGAAAAATGTAGAACAAAATTCTAACTCACAAAAAAAGACCAGACTTACTGGCCTGACAGAGACTGGAAAAACCCCAAGAGTATGATCCCCAGACACCCTTTCAGCTCAGTAATGAAGTCACTCCTGAGGTTCACCCTTCAGAAAAAGGTTAGCTAGGCCCATAAAATAAAATGAGACTAAAGTGACACACTATCCCAGGGGCAAGGACTAGAAGGCAGGAAGAGACAGGAAAGCTGGTGATTGGGAACCCAAGGTCGAGAAGGGAGAGTGTTGACACGTCACGGGGTTGGTAACCAATGTCACAAAACAATATGTATACTAACTGTTTAATGAGAAGCTAGTTTGTTCTGTAAACCTTCATCTAAAGTACGATAATAAAAAAAAATAATGATGAGCTTTGAGGGCTACAGAACATGTCTGCCCATTTCCTTGTTTGGTCTCATCTGGTCTCATGAACAATTTAGAAAAGCAGTAGGTGACAATGGTGCATTAATAAGATCTAGAAAACTGGCTAGAAAGCAAAATGTTTGAAAAAATTACATGGAAAAAAGAAATGGTGTCTCAGTTACCTAGTGCTGCTATAACAGAAATACCACAAGTGAATGGCTTTAACAGAAATTTATTCTCTCACAGCGTAGGAGGCTAGAAGTACGAATTCAGGAAGTTAGCTCTAGCGGAAGGCTTTCTCTCTCTCTATCGGCTCTGAGGGAAAGTCCTTGTCTCAATCTTCCCCTGGGTCTAGGAAGTTCTCAGAGCAGGGACCCTGGGTCCAAAGAATGCACTGTGCTCCCAGCTCTTCTTTCTTGGTGGCATTGAGGTCCCTCTCTCACTGCTTTCTTCTCTCTCCTTTTATGTCTTGTAAGATAAAAGATGATGCAGGCCACATCCCAGGGAAACCCCCCTTACATTGGATCAGGGCTGTGACCTGAGTAAGGGTGCTTCATCCCACCCTGTTGTTGTTGTTGTTGTTAGGTGCTGTCGAGTCAGTTCTGACTCATAGCAACCCCATGCACAACAGAATGAAACACTGCCCGTTCCTGTGCCACCCCTCACAATTATGCTTGACCCCATTGTTGCAGCCACTTTGTTAATTCATCTCATTACTTTTTTTCACTGACCCTGTACTTTACCAAGCATGATGTCCTTCTCCAGGGACTGATCCCTCCTGATATATACAAAACAAAAGATCTATTATGTACAACAGAATGAAGCACTGCCTGGTCTTGTGCCATCCACACCATCGTTGTTATGCTTAAGCCCATTGTTGCAGCCACTGTCAATCCATCTTGTTGAGGGTCTTCCTCTTTTTTGCTGACCCTCTACTTTATCAAGAATGATGTTCTTCTCCAGGGACTGGTCCCTCTTGATAACATATCAAAAGTATGTGAAATGAAATCTCGCCATCCTCGCTTCTAAGGAGCACTCTGGCTGTATTTCTTCCAAGACAGACTTGTTTATTCTTCTGGCAGTCCATGGTGTATTTAATATTCTTCGTCAACACAATAATTCAAAGGCATCAATTCTTCTTCAGTCTTCTTTGTTGTCCAGTTTTTGTGTGCCTGCAAGGCAATTGAAAATACCATGGCTTGGATCAGGCACACCTTAGTCCTTAAAGTGACATCTTTGCTTTTTAGCACTTTAAAGAAGTCTTTTGCAGCAGATTAGCCCAATGCAATACTTTGTTTGATTTCTTGACTGCTGCTTCCATGGGTGTTGATTACAGAGCCAAGTAAAATGAAATCTTTGACAACTTCAATCTTGTCTCAGTTTATCATGATGTTGCTTATTGGTCCAGTTGTGAGGATTTTTGTTATCTTTATGTTGAGGTGTAATCCATACTGAAGGCTGTAGTCTTTTGTCTTCATCAGTAAGTGCTTCAAGTCCTCTTTACTTTCAGCAAGCAAGGTTGTGTCATCTGTATAACACAGGTTGTTAATGAATCTTCCTCCAATCCTGATGCCGTGTTCTTCATATAGTCCCACCCTAATCCCCTTACAACTGGCTGATCACATCGTGGAGGATGATTACATCATTACATAACCGCCAAACCACTGAGAATCATGGTTCAGCCAAGTTGACACATATTTTGGGGGGACATAATTCAATCCATGACAAATGGTAAAATATTTAAGTAAAGAAATTGTCCTAAAAGACATATTTGTATTCATATTACCATACCATTTTAGGATGGGGTTCAAGCTTAGGTATTTGTTAAATCACTGTTGTTAATCCTACCAAATAAAGCTTAGATAATAAAGATGGAAAACTTAAATCTTATTTGATCGTTGGCTTTTAGTGTTTATTTTCATTTTGTCCATCATATAAAAAAAATGGGCACAATTGCTTTCTTTCTGTGAAAAATGTTAAAGGTAATATCATAAATAATTATATATAATGAAGCCTTGTTTACTTGGCCCATTTAAAAATTCCGTTTTTAAAGAAATTAGGTTATTATTCCCTGATGTGTGTGTCACCAGCCTTCTGATATTGCTAATAAAGTATTTGAAGTTGCTCAAAATAAAAATGGGGTTATTTTTGCTGCTGCTTACCCAAATGTTTTGTTCATTATTATGTCAAAACCAAAATTTATTAACGTAGATTTCTTGGTCACCACAAAATACCACCATGAAACTTTTCTGTAGGCCGTAATTGCAAAATGTTAGACTCCTTTGTATGGCTTATTGCACTTTTTTTAAAAAAAAGATTGAAGATTTCTAGTGAAATATCTTATTTTAATACAGTATTACTATTAATTATTTTTAAAATAAATTACCAACGGAATATGGTGTAAATATGTCAATTAGAAGAGATACAACAGGTAATATGTATGCAGTAGATATACAAGCACTTTTCAAAATACAGGATTTTGAGCTTACAAAAATAAAGTAGGTAAATTGTTTAATTTTACGAACTTTAAACCATCAAATTTCGGCTTTTCTATCTAACATAAATCAATGTGTTTGATTATTACAGGAGATGCCGAAGGAGGTTATCAGTTAATTGCAAACATCTACATTACATATTGCTGGGCTGAGATAATAGACAGCATAACCAATGAGAAACAAAGATTTGGAAATGTGAGGGTGATAGAGAAATTCATGTGAGTTGGGAGAACTGAAAGTGGTCAGTAACAAAGAGCCAGATGGAAGAAAAGACTGGTAGCACCGCAAAAGCAAATCAGACTACTATCTGTACACTTGAATTCCCAGTTCAAGTACACCACTATCCTCAAATAACATTGAACTCTTCATACGGTTTGCCACTGTGATTGGGGATTACATGCAAATGGAAAACAGGAGTTAATCAAATCAAGGATTTAAAGAAGTCTGTAAGTTCAGGGCTGGTATAGCATCTCCATAATGTCACCAGCAACCCAGTTTCCTTGTAGCCCTGTCATCCTTCAGATGCTCTCCAGGTGACTGCTGGAGCTCTGGTCATTATATTCAATTTTCAGGAAGAAAGAAGGGGGAAGTGTGAAGGGTGAACTGTGTATGGCATCTGGGTCAATCCCTTTTAAAGAGTTTTCCCAGAAAACCCACTTATTACTAACATTACTAGCATTTACAAAACATTGACCAGAACCATGTCTCATGAGTACCCCATCTGCAATGTCTTTTTCATAAGCTCAGCATAAATAGATTCACTAAAAGTGACCAAACAATATGAATAAAAACCTCTTTGTGTGTTAGAATTGGAATGAGTCTTAAATGACTATTACTCACTGGCTACTGGCATTCACAATAATATTGCCCTATTTTTCTACTCCTAAAGTATACAGCTATCCTTGAATTAATCAATATGTAAAGCAGAAGAAAAATACCAACAGTAGCATAACTAAAAGGAGCCTGGTGGCACAAGGGTTAAGCGTTTGGCTGTCAACCTAAGGTTGTCGGTTTGAACCCACCAGATGGTCCGTGGGATAAAAGACTTGGCGATCTGCTCCTGTAAAGATTACAACCTAGGAAATCCTATGAGGCAGCAGCTCTGCTCTGTCATATAAGGTTACCATAAGTCGGATTCAACATGACGGCACGCAACAACACCATGACTAAACTACACACTTCTTTTATTTGCTAATTCCCCCTTCTATCATCTTATCTACTCCTCTAAGCTAATGTAGGCGACCTTAGGTGGTACATATGGTTAAGCACTCAACTACTGGCGATCCACTGGCGATCTGCTTCCGAAAGGTCACAGCTTTGAAAACCCTACGGAGTAGTTCTACTCTGCACACATGGGGTTGCCATGAGTAGGAACTGATTCTACTCATGGCAACTAACAACAACAAGCCGAAGTAACTGAAGCAGTTGAATCAAAATGTCTGCGGACCAAAGGCCACTTGTCCAAAAATTGCCTAAGCTACCATTTTATATTTTTCACAAGCAAGTTTATAAAAAGTAATCAACCTTGATGCCTGAGAGTTCCCTTGCTTGTGACTCTGGCCAATTTTACAATGAAATGCAAGCCTCTTTGGAAATTCAATCACAAAGATTAATTTTAATTAGGTGTGACTTGTTTTTTCAAGGCTTCCAATCCCTTTGCATGCACTCTTTATATTAATTTTTCACTCTGACTAAATCAATGGCGTTTATTTCAACTTACGTTTTTCTTACTTTGTTTTCTTTTTGTTAAATAATATGGAGGGGTTGAATGCTCTATTTAAGTTTATTAGATCTATCACATGGAAATGATTATTTGCTGAGCATCCACTCATCCACTGTGTGGCTGGAGAACTACGAAGCAGTTGTGTAGCAAGGGCAGGGGCAGAGCAGTGGGAGCAATCTACCTGTCATGGATTGAATTGTGTCCCCCCCAAAATATGTGTCAACTTGATTAGGCCATGATTCCCAGTATTGTGTGGTGTCCTCCATTTTGTGATTTCCTATGTGTTATAAATCATAATCTCTGCCTGTGGTTAAAGAGGATTAGGGTGGGATGTAACATCCTTGCTCAGGTCACATCCCTGATCCAATGTAAAGGGAGTTTCCCTGGAGTGTGGCCTGTACCACCTTTTATCTTACAAGAGATAAAAGAAAAGGGAAGCAAACAGAGAGTGGGGACCTCATACCACCAAGAATGAAGCACTGTGAGCAGAGTACGTTCTTTGGACTCAGAGTTCCTGCTTGGAGAAGCTCCTAGTCCAGGTGAAGACTGACGAGAAGGAACTTCCTCCAGAGCCGACAGAGAGAGAAAGCCTTCCCCTGGAGCTAAAGCCCTGAATTTGGATTTCTAGCCTACTAGACTGAGAAAATAAATTTCTCTTTGTTAAAGCCATCCACTTGTGCTATTTGTTATAACAGCACTATATGACCAAGACACCAACCTAGGTGTAGGTAAAAGGGGCTGATTGTACAGAATCTAAAATAAAATGAGACTAACTAAAATTGATCTGCCTTTTTTTTAATAATTCACTTTATCTTGTTGTTGAGAACGTATGCCAACTCAGCAATTTCTACCTGTACAGTTCTGTGACATTGATTACATTCTTCAAGTTGTGCAACCATTCTAACCCTCCTTTTCTGGGTTGTTCCTCTCCTGTTAACATAAACTCACTGCCGCCTAAATTTTCTATCTAATCTTTCAAGTTGCTGTTGTCAGTTTGATCCCATATAGCTAGATCTTAAAAGAGCACAGGGCTTAAGGCGGACATTCTTTACTAATAAAGCTAAACTATTGTTTGGTTTTAAGAAGACTTCAAGGGATATTTTTGGTTTAAGGTTTAAAGATTATCTGAGGGCAATAGTTCAGTGGTTCATCCAGCCTCCATGGCTCCAGAAAGTCTAGGTTCCATGAGAATTTTAAATTCTATTCTACATTTTCCCCCTTTTGATCAGGAATTGATCTGTCTTTTATTATCACCGTGTGCTAACAATTCTAAACAATGTCAAAGCTTTTTGTTGTTCTAAGTTCTGAGCAATTGCTGTGGATACTTTTGGGTTTTAATAATATATGCTGGCTTCAGATTAGCACACGTTTGTTGTTTATCCTTTAATAAACGTTGTTGTTGTTAGCTGCTGTTCAGTCAATTCCAGCTAACGGCAGCCCCACGTGTGCAGAGTAGAACTGCTTCATAGGGTTTTCAAGGCTGTGACCTTTTGGAAGCAGATTGCCAGGCCTGTCTTCCAAGGCACCTGTGGGTAAGTCTGAACTCCCAATCATTCAGCTAGTAGTCTATCCTTTAATAAACATTGTATTTTACATGAAAGTTAGTTACAAGAACTCCCAGTTATATAATCATCCTTGACACACGTGGACTCAGCTATACTTGTTTGTTTCAGGAGTAACTTCATAACAATTTGGAATTTTTCAAGCTCACTTTTAGACACAGTTTATGTTTCTAACCCCTGTGGAATTAACTATCCCTGTGGTTAAACAGTAGAGCCCTAGTGTTGCAGTGGTTAAGAGCTCAGCTGCTAACCAAAGGGTCGGCAGTTCGAATCCACCAGCCTCTCCTTGGAAACCTTATGGAGCAGTTAGTTCTACTCCATCCTATAGGGTCACTATGAGTTGGAATCAACTCGACCGCAATGGGTTTTTAATGGGTTTGGTGGTTACACAGCAGATTTAAAATAATAATACACCCACTCCTCACTTATTGACATGGTTAGGTTCCAAAGACCAGGTCATTATGTGAAAATAGTCATTAAGTGAAAATGAAGGATGACCACATCAGATCACAAAATGGAGGCTAACTACATCATTACATAACTGAGAATCATAACCTTAACCATCACAGCCAGTAATGAATGCTGAGGTGTGAGGCGAGAGTAACGCTGCCTATGATGGTTAAGGCTATGTGTCAACTTGGCAGGGTCATGATTCTCAGTGGTTTGGCAGTTAGGTAATGATAGACTTTGGCAGTTACGTCAATAAATGAAGAGTGAATGTAGTACAATCTTAATTCTTCATGAAGGAGGGTAGTCACAAATACCTGCAGCCTTTGCCATTGCTAAGGCCAAGGGAAGATTCCAACCAGGTATTTAGCTTGCTCTTTCCTCTCAGGAAAGGAAATTTCCGGACAGGAAAGCATCCTTTACTCAAAGCCAGTAGACCTGAGCCACAATCTTGGCTGTGCCTTTAATTACCCATACGAAGTTATGTCATTCATCTCTAGTGGGCTCAGTTCCCTTATCATTATCTGTAAAGGGAATTGGATTGGATATTATCCAACTCTAAACTCCAACCCCAAGAATTCAATGTGGTGTGATATTTTTTATTTAATCCTGCAAACCATTGTACACAAGCTCAAAGTTTTGTTTAGGAAACTGGATATGATTTTTATTTCCTGATTATGTTTTATTCCTATAGAAAACTAAAGATTTCCTACTGCTACTTATTTCATTTTTTCCTTAGGTAGACTATATGCCACTAGTTCTACATAGAAACTTACCATAAACTGAAAGTACTTCAAAACTATTTTTAGACATATATCCTTTGTTGGTTTAGAACGAATATCTTAATGGAGCTGAAATGGGCTTACGGGATGTCAAGTTTGAATATGTCACATTGGGCAGAAAAACAGTTCTTCAGTAGAGAAGTGCTATTCAAAGTGTGGTTCATAGACCAGCAACAGCAGCATCACCTGGAGCTTGTTAGAAATGCAGATTCATAGGCCCCACCCGGACCCTATGAGTCAGAATCCCTGGAGATGATGCCCAGCAATCTGAGTTTTAACAAGTTCTCTGGGTGATTCCTATTCACACTGAAACTGTAAGGACCCCTGACTGTCATAGTTTTTGCTTCAGACCCTGTGCATTGCATGCAGTCTTCTGTCTTAGTACAATAATTCTCAAACTTGTTGCTAGATTTAATTTCAAATCAGTTTAGAAACAGAAGATTTGGGCTTCGCCTAAGTGTCTTTCCTGAAGGCTTTGAGTTGAACATGCTGGATTTAGCAGCTGACACTTAATCCATGCCAAGAAAACGATGTCTAGTAGCAACAGCTGAATCAGTAAATCTTGATTGACTTTCATCTGGTTAAGAAGGAAGAAAATCACTTCTTCCCTGGCTAGCTTGTACAGGTAAGCCTGCCTGTTTGCTTTATTTCTTTAGTTATTTTTAACAGCAGTGAATTGCAAACACTTCCAATATTTTTTCCCAGTAATTTTATTATGTTTGCTTCTCAAGGAAGACAATATTACACTACAAAGAAAGCAACCAATATTTGAATAATGTTTTACAATTTCTGAAGTATTTTCATGTGCATTTTCTCATTTAATTCTTATGGGAACTCTGCAAGTAGTATGCTAAACAGTGTGACTTCCTGCATAGCTTGCTGGAAACCACTAAGTGGAGCCAGAATGAATGAGAAGGTAGACCTAACAAGCTCAGGGCTAAGAGAAGTTGACTTAAGGCAGACGGACTGGCCCCTGCTGTGACCCATTCACAATGGGGAGTCACAGCGCAATTCAGGCCAAGCATCAATGCCCAAGAATTCCAGTTAAGGTAACATGAGAAAGCCAGTTGGATCAGTCTGAGCAGTCAACATGAGGTGATAGAGCAGACACAAGAAGACGAGCAAAAACTTGCTGAATGGGTTACCAGAAACCTGATGGGAAGGTTAGGCCTCTTGACAACTGAAGTGTCAGAGCTCAGAACTAAGAAACAGGGTGTGGGGAATTATTTATCTATTCATTCAGCAAACTGAGCTCCAAATCTATGAAAGGTATTGTGTCCCTCTCTGGGAATAAAATGAAATAGAAAAATCACAGATGTCGCGGCAATCATTGGGCTTTCAATCTTGTGGGAAAGCAGGGATTAACCAAATAATCATGTCACTTAAGGTATAATCGCAAACTGAGGTAAGTGCTCGGGAAAAAAGGGATCACAGTTCCGTGAAAGAGAATCTAACCTGGTTGGAAGAAGGAATACTTCCAGGGAAGTGACTCTTTAGCTGAGAGCTGAAGGAGAAGTGTATGTCAGCTAAGCTAAAGTTCTCCAAAGTAACATTTATTTTCTACCTCGTCCTTTTGCAGTATCCAAATTTGTGACTCTATATTATACATAATATATTAGTATAGCTATTGCTGTTAGTTGCTGTCGAGTCAGCTCTGACACATAGCAACCTTATGTACAACAGAATGAAACACTACCCAGTCCTACACCATCTTCATGATCGTTAGCGTGTTTGAGTCCATTGTTATGGCCATTGTGCGCTTGGAGTGCCTTCCAACCTATATTCCAGCACTATATCAAAAAACATCCTGTTGTGATCCATAGTGTTTTCATTGGCTAATTTTCAGGAATAGACCACCTGGCCTTTCTTCCTAGTCTGTCTTATTCTGGAAGCTCTGCTGAAACCTGTCCACCATGGGTGACCCTGCTGGTATTTGAAATACTGGTGGCATAGCTTCCAGTATCATAGCAACACGTAAGCCACCACAGTATGACAAAATGACAGACAGGTGGTGGTGTATAGCTATACATGCATAAAATTTATAATAAATATGCATATATTTGAGGGGATGTCTTAGGCCTATCCTTACCATTTTTGAGGCCCAAGGTATGATGTACATGAAAAGATTTAATAGAAACTTGAGTAGGTGGGTGTAGACAGGGAACAAAACAAGAATCAGGACTTTCATATTTCTGCCTATTGGGAAAACTGGATCAGCTTAAAGTCTAAGTTGCAAAAACTGTTCTCACTAAAGGACCTTTAAAACTCTCTCCCGTCTCCCCAACACACACAAGAATGCTAAACCTGCAAAGAAAACTGCCCATTGAATGCTCAGTTATAGAGACAGAACTGAAGTCCTGTATTAGTTATCTATTACTGCATAGAAGGAGCCCTGGTGGCACAGTGGTTAAATGCTTGGCTGCCAACCACAAGGTCAGTGGTTCAAACCCACCAGCCACTCCGTAGGAGAAAGATGTGGCAGTCTGCTTCTCGTAAAGATTACAACCTTGAAAATCCTATAGGGCAGTTCTACTCTGTCCTGTTGGGTCACTGTGAGTTGGAATTAACTCAACAGCAATGGGTTTGGTTTATTATTATTATTATCATTACATAACAAATTATCCCAAAATTTAGTGGCTTAAAACCACATTTATTATCTCACAGTTTCTGTGGGTCAGGAATCCAGGCATGGTTTACCTGGTTCCTCTAACTCTTGGTCTCTCACAAGGCTGTGGTCATCTCAAGACTCAGCTGGGAAGGATCTTCTTCCAAGCTCACTCACGTCATTGGTGGTAGGATTCACTTTCTCATGGACTCTTGGACTGAGGCCTCAGTTCTTCATGAGCTGTTGGCCAGAGACCTCCCTTGGTTCCTTGTCACACCTCACAACATAGCAGCTTGCTTCATCAGAGCAAGCCAGTGAGAGGGCAAGAAAGATTTGCCAGCAAAAGAGTTTCAAAAGGATGGAAGTCACAGTATTTTGTAACCTGATCACAGAAGTGGTATCTCATGACTTTTACCATATTCTGTTCTTTAGAACCATGTCACTAGGTTCAGTCCACACTCAAGGGGAGGAGATCACACAAAAGTGTGAATAGTAAGAGGCAGGGGTCATTGACAGTATGTCAAAAAGTGCCTAATACAATTTCCAGAGCAATACTTGGAAGCCTCAGCACAAATGAGGTAGCTAGTACAACAGTTATTCCATTCGCCATCTTGAATAAATATTATCACCAAAAGTTTACTTGAAAGCCTACTCTAAACATTTCTGAATTTGATGTATTCTGTACATAATTGTATTCCATACATAATTCCATACATAATTCTCATTCTATAGCATGAATCTTGACTACCTCACTTACCTCATTTCCTAGGACTCCCCACTCACTGCTTGCCAGCCACACTCTCAGTCTACCTAGAACCTCAGCTCCTCTATCTATAACACATTTCCTCCAGAAATAGACTTGACAGTCCCTTCACTTCATTTGGGTCTATCTATGCTCAAGTGCCACTTCCTCAGCTATGCCTTTCTTGACTACCACATCTTCACCCACTTTTCACTCTCATTTACTCTGCTTTGTGTTTCTTCCTAGTACTTATCACTACCTGACATACTATAATGTATTCTTTACTTATCTGTTATTGTCTGTCCTCCCCCAACAAACATGAACTTTAGTCATAATTTCCATAAGTGCTCAATAACTATTTGTCAAAATGGTGAAGGAATTGTTTGTATTTAACACAGGGAAAACCTGTATTTCATATTTATGTTTGTATGACTTTTCTAAGATGATACATATCCACCTCTGGTTATTAAGAATTCAGCCATCAATTTTTTTTGCACCTATGATGATAATGAGAAAATGAATTATTAGAAATGGGAATATTTTCAAGGGCTTCTTTCAGAAAAGAAGCTGACCTTTAGCAATTTGAATTCTATTAACAGAATGTACTTTTTGGTCTTTGCTGATAAAAATGCATTCATTGAAAAAAGAAAAAGACCTTTACAAGATATTACATCCAGAAAATTCTTGACTACCTGATATTTTTCTTTGTAATGATTTCCTGTGTGGGCTTTGTTTTGTACTTGTTTATCTGTTTTCATCATGAAAAGCAACAATTGAAATGCAAAAGCTTATTGTCAGGATATGTTTCGGTGGTTTCTAAACAAACTTATCTTGATCTGTGCTGAAAATTCACATTGCTAAAACAAAAAGAATTAAAAGCTTCTTCAAGACCCATCTTAAATGAATGAATGACAACAAATTTCCTTAGGTCAAAAGCCTATGAATGCTTTATTTGGCCTAATTAGTTCAAGTTAGTATTTTAGGTAATATAATTATATATGAATCAAGAGCTGTATACAAAGCACTACTATCGTGTACGATGAGGAACATACAGATAAGCAAGGCTCATATACAGGTGTGCAGGCAGTAATATAGAGTATAGTTAAAAATGTGTACTCTGGAGTTAAATTTCTTGTGTGACTCCAGCACACATTTGTTTAAACCTCTCTGAGTCTCAGTACTTACCTCATAGTGTTGTTGATGTAATTAGTTAATAAAATTATACAAAGCACTTAGTTCAGTGCCTGGCACATAGTAAACGCTCAAAAATGTTACCAAACTGGTGAAGGGTAAGACAGTACACAGTACTGGGGAAGCCAGCACAACTTGTACAAGGCAAGGTCATGGAAGCTCCATAGACACATCCAAACTCTCTGAGGGACTGAATTGCTGGGCAGAGGGCTGTGGGGACCATAGTCTCAGGGAACATCTAGCTAAACTGGCATAACAGTTTATAAAGAAAATGTTCTACATTCTACCTTGGTGAGTAGCGTCTGGAGTCTTAAAAGCCTGTAAGCAGCCATCTAAGATACTCCACTGGTCTCACCCCTTCGGGAGCCAGAAAGAATGAAGAAAACAAGATACAAGGGGAAGATTAGTCCAAAGGACTAATGGACCACAACTACCACGGCCTCCACCAGACTGAGTCCAGTACAACTAGATGGTGCCCAGCTACCACTACTGACTGCTCTGACAGGGATCACAACAGAGGGTCCTGCACAGAGCTGGAGAAGGATGTAGAACAAAATTCTAACACAAAAAAAAAGACCAGACTTACTGGCCTGACAGAGACTGGAGAAACCCCGAGCGTATGGCCCCCGGACACCCTTTCAGCCCAGTAGTGAAGTCACTTCTGAGGTTCACCATTCAGCCAGGGATTGGACAGCCCCGTAAAACAAAATGGGACTAATGAGGCACAGCAGTCCAGGGACAAGTACTAGAAGGCAGGGACAGGAAAGCTGGTGATAGGGAACCCAAGGTTGAGTAAGGACAGTGTTGACATATTGTGGGGTTGTTAACCAATGTCATAAAACAATAAAAACGAAAACAAAATGTTACCAAACACATGGCATTTCAGTTACAATTAATTAAAGGTTTAAGAGACTGAAAACCCAAAGTTATAGTAGCTGAAATAAAAAGAAGGTTAAATCACTCCAGGTAAATGAAATCCCAAAGTATGGTATGATGACTGCTCATCAACAAGTCCAGTGGTGATATGGCTACTCTACACTCACTGGGAACCCCCATTGCTTCTATCAAGTTGCCCCCATGGCCAAACATTGACTATCAACTTTTGGAATGCCCACTCCTGGTGGTTTGGCAGTTTGACTAAACAATCAAAATCACACAACTACAGCAGGCCACCCTTGGCTTCGCTTAGAAGAATAATGATGTCATACACTCTCACCAGAATTATATGAAAGTTTAAGCTGCTCCACATCCTCACTAATACCAGGACTCCTGACAGGTACACAGCTAACCAATATATAGTGCTAGTTTGGTGAATCTTCATCCTCATTCCATGTGATATGGGACATTCCTTATTGCTTTGGCCCAGACATCTTTATTTACCTTGGTGTCAATGCGCACATTTGGCATTCCCATCTCCTTCATGGCAAATTTCCAGATCTCCCTGAGTGCCCGAGGGGCACCCTTCTTGAAGCCTTCTCCATGGATGCACTTGTGAATATCGATGGCATACTCTCTGGTCACCACTTCCTTGATAGCAGAACAGCCCTTCTTCTTCTCACTGCCCTTCTTCTCTGGAGCCATATTGCCAGGACCAGGTTGCAAAGGCTCAATTGATTTTGTCTTGTGAAGTGTGTGTTCATGATTTTTGACCATTTCGTTATTAGGCTGCTTGTATTTTTCTTAGTTGTAGTTCTTTATATATTCTCAATACTAATCTTTTATTGGCTATATGTATTGCAAATCTCTTCTCCTGCTCTGTGCCCTTCCTTTTACATGTTAGTGGTGAGTTTTAATAAAGTTCTTAATTTTAATTTATCAATATTTTCCTTTATGGTTAATGACTTTAGTGTTCTGTTTCAGAAGTTTTTCTCTAATCTGAGTTCATGAAGATATTCTTCTATATTAACTTCTAGAAGTTTTGTTATTTTGCTTTTCACATTTAGGTCTGTGATACGGCTGTAAATTATTTTTACGTATGGTTTGAGGTAAGAGATTGCTGTTCCTTTCTTTCCCCACATGATTACCCAGTTGTTCCAGCTTCACATATTGAAAAAACTGTCCTTTCTCCATTTCCATGTCCTATTTGTCATAAATCAAGTATCCATTTGTGCTTGGACCTATATCTAGGTTCCCTAATCTGTTCCATTGTTCTATTTATCTATCTGTGCACCAGTACAATAATTACTGTAGCTATATAAGAAGTCTTGATATCCAGGAGTGTAAGTCTTCCTACCTTCAAGATAATTTCATCCATTTTTGACCCTTTGTACACCCATATGGAACCCTGGTGGTGTAGTGGTTATAAGCTACAGCTGCTATCCAAAGGGTTGGCAGTTCAAATCCACCAGCCACTCCTTGGAAACCCTATTGGTCAGTCCTACTCTGTCCTACAGGGTTCACTATGAGTTGGAATCGACTCGACGACAATGGGTTTGGTTTTTGGAATGGGTACACCTATATAGTTTAGAATAAGCTTGTCAAGTTCCACAAGAAAATTTGCTAAGTTTTGATTGGCATTTTATTGAATCTATTGATAAATTTGGGATAATTGTGTGTGTATATACACACATATGCATGCACACATGTACACACACAATAACAAGCCACCCAATCCACAAAGATGATATATCATGTCATTGATTTGGATCTTCTTTAATTAATCTCATTAAAATTAGAGAGATAGAGGTCTTTCACAGAAAAATAGATTTATTCCTAGGTACTAAACAACTTTTAATTTTATTACAAATTGTATCTTTTTATTTTTTTTTATTGCTAGCACAGAAATCATTTGATTATACAAAAATCAATACAGTTGATGTCATATCCAACAACCTTGGTAGGTTCTACTAGATTGTTATTTCTTTTGGGTTTACCATTTACACACAATGATACCATTTTTCAGTGCAAGGGATCACTTTTGTGTGGCCTTTCTAGCCATGGTCTTGTAATTCTCATCCAAGTGATTAGGTGGGACTGTGCAGTAGGGTAATTGTGGCCCACCAAGGGGATTGGTCAGTTTTGCCATCCCACTGGGCTTTAAATGAGCCATCCCAGAGGCAGGAAAAGAGGATCTCACCACCAGCAAGGAAGTAGGGCCAAGGGCGGAGCATGTCCTTTGGACCCAGGATCCCTGCGCTGAGAAGCTCCTGGAACTTAGAGATTGAGAGAGAAAGACAGCTATAACACTGAAGATGGTGAGAAGCAGCAGCAGAGAAATGCCAGCAGGAGAGATTGGCAGCAGAGACCAGCAGCAGGAAATGGAATGGCGGGCTACCTGGCCCACAAAGTGAGAAAGCTGAGTGCCTTTGAGCAAGAGGCTTGCTGGAAGAGTAGGGTGCCTCTGGGCACTTGGTGGAGCTAGGTTTGCTGACCCATGGAGCTAGAGCTGAGTGCCTTTGGGCCAAGGCTTACTGGTGGAGTGGGGTGCCTCTGTGCACTTATTAGCAGAGCTACAAGAGCTTTGTAAGACTAACCCAAGCAGGGCAGCGGCCGAGGGCCAGAGGAAGCATGCCTGCAAGCACAGCTGAGAAGAGGTTGTCCTGATGGAAGAACTGTATCCTGAGCATTCCTCAACCTGAACTGTAACCTGTTGCTTCCCTAATAAACCCCATAATCGTGAGTATTATCTCTGAGTTCTGTGTGGCCATTGCAATGAATTATCGAACCCAGCAGAGAAGTACAGAGTGCCGTGGAGGGATGGTTGGTGTCAGAATTAGTAAAGAGGGTGGAGAGAGGAGGCATTTTTGACCTCCGCCTCATAGGAATCAGCCTTGGACTGTTGATCTTGATTCTCCTTCCCCTTTGTGAAGTCAGAGGAGGTCAGATGCCACTGCCACGCTATTTTTACACATTTGTGAGTGGCACTTTTATTTCTTCCTTTTCAATCCTGCCCAAGCCCTCCCGAGATGTCTATTCTTTCAGACACTTGCTATGTCTTTGTACATGTGCACAAATATATTGACATTTTAAAATAAGTTTTTATGGAGGGATGAAACATATGCAGAAAATGCATTAATTATAAGTATACAAGTTGATGAGTAGTCACAAAGAAAACACACTTATGTAACCACCATCTAAATCAAGAAGTATACAATTATAAGCACATCAGAAGCCCTCTCCATAACCCCTCACAGTCCCTAACTCAAGCTTTTTTCTAAAAGTAACCACTATCCTGATTTCTAACACTATAGCTTAGTTTTACCTTTTTTTTTTAAACTTTACACAAATTTACAGTATTTAATCTTTTGTGTTGCTTTCTCTCTCAGTATTAGTAAGTATCCATGGTACTGTCTGTAGCTATTCATTTGTATTGCTGTACAGTATTCCATGGTAAACTACCATCTTGATGACATTTTGGTAGTTTTTCGTTTGGGGCTAATATAAACAATGTTGTTATGAGCATTCTCATATACGTCTTTTGGTGCACATATATACACATTTTTATTCAGTAATGTCTAAGAATGAAAATTAGGGGTCAATAGAATAAAGGGGGAAAACACATACTACTGCATTTGAATTATGGTGTTGGTGAAGAATATTGAAGGTACTGTGAACTACCAAAAGAACAAACCAATCAGTCTTAGAAGAAATACAACCAGAATGCTCCTTAGAAACGAGGAGGGCAAAACTTTGACTCGCTTACTTTGGACATGTCATCAGGTAAGATCAGTCGCTAAAGAAGGACATCAATGGTCGGTAAAGTAGAGGGTCAGCGAAAACAAGGGAAATCCTCAATGAGATGGACTGACACAATAGCCACAATAATGTTTGAAAACAAACCAACAATCATGAAGATAGCACTAGACCAGCAAGTTATATATAATGTCACCATGAGTCAGAGCTGATTTGACAGCACCTAACAGCAACAACATCTTAGTATGTATGGTAAAAGCATTATAAAATAATGACTAAAATCACAACAAGTAGACAAGGGAGAATGAAGAGAACAGGATACAAGGAAAAGATTAGTCCAAAGGACTAACGGTCCACAGCTACCAAGGCCTCCACCGGACTGAGTCCAGTACAGCTAGATGGTGCCCGGCTACCACCACTGACTGCTCTGACCAGGATCACAACACAGGGTTCTGTACAGAGCTGGAGAAGAATGTAGAACATAATTCTAACTCACAAAAAAAAAGACCAGAGTTACTGGCCTAAAGGAGACTGGAGAAACCCCGAGACTATGGCCCCCAGACACCCGTTTAGCTCAGTGGTGAAGTTATCTCCGAGGTTCACCGTTCAGCCTGGGAGTAGACAGTCCTGTAAAACCAAATGGGACTAATGAAGTTCAGTAGTCCAGTGACAAGGGCCAGAAGGCAGAAGAGGACAAGGAAGCTGGTGATAGGGAACCCAAGGTTGAGTAAGGATATTGTTGATGTGTTGTGAGATTGTTAACCATTGTCATAGGGCAACATGTGTAGTAACTGTTAAATGAGAAACTATTTTGTTCCGTAAGCCTTCATCTTAAGTGAGAATAGCAGCACAATTGGAAGAGCGTAGTCAATGTCACTGAACTGTGCATGTACAAATTTTTGAAATGATGTATCTTTGGCTATGTGTATTTTCACCAAAAAAAAAAGGTTGAGAAGTTAGAGGGTTGACATGTTGTGGGGTTGTTAACCAATGTCATAAAGCAATATGTGTACTACCGTTTCATGAGAAACTATTTGTTCTGTAAGCCTTCACCTGAAGTACGATAAAAAAATTTTTAAAAAATCACAACAAGTAGAATTTCAATGCACGTTTCTGGGCATATGTACTCGGTTATCTACAAGGCCTTGGAGGAGCTTTGCAAAATAGTCCTGGCCACAGAGGTGAAGTAACATGCCTAATAACTACATTTATTCAATAAATCTTTATAGAATTCCCATTAAGTGTCTGGCATCATTTTAGGCTAGAGACCCAATGATGAATAAAAGACATTCCACTCCAAATTGCTTACAAACAAGCCAAGTGGTTCTCTCCCTAAGGGCCTTTGGAAATGAAACAGGGCACTTGTTTAGTTATCACAATGAATACCAAACCCATTGCTGTTGCGTCAAGTCTGACTCTTAGCAGTCCTATAGGACAGAGTAGAACTGCCTCATAGGATTTCCAAGGAGTGGCTGGTGGGTTTGAACTGCCGATCTTGTGGTTAGCAACCGTAGCTCTTAAGCACTGTGCCACCAGGTCTCCATAACAATGAATAAACCAAAACCAAACCTGTTGCCATCAAGTCGTAAATACCAACAGCTTCCCCATTGAGAAATACTTATCAATATAAGATCAGTAAGTGACAGAACCAAGAACTGTCTGATTCAAATAAGATGCTCTTTCTAACCTATCACACTGTTACTAGGGATAATAACAAATTGATTTTATAAAGTTACTAATGACTTAAAATGGGTCAGTGATGTTACATAAAGAAACAAAATCGTAATGCCAGGGTCAGTGTCATGGACTGAATTGTGTCCCCCAAAAATGTGTGCCAACTTAACTGGGCCATGATTCCCGGAATTGTGTGATTGTCCACCATTTTGTCATCTGATGTGATTTTTCTACGTGTTGTAAATCTTACCTATATAATGTTAATGAGGCAGGACTCAATCTACAAGATTAGACTGTGTCTAAAATCAATCTCTTTTGAGATATAAAAGAGAGAAGCAAGCAGAGAGACATGGGGACCTCATGCCACCAAGAAACAAGAGCCAGAAGAATAGCACATCTTTGGACCCTGGGTCCCTGTGCTGAGAAACACCTTGACCTGGGAAGATTGATAACAAGGACCTTCCCCTAGAGCCAACAGAGAGAGAAAGCCTTCCCCTGGAGCTGGCGCACTGAATTCAGACTTCTAGCCTCCTAGACCGTGAGAGAATAAATTTCTGTTTGTCAAAGCCATCCACTTGTGGTATTCCTATTATAGCTGGATAACTAAGACAGTTCTCAGAGAAATTTAATATAATGAAGGAAATATATGAGAGAAACAGAGAAACAAGGATTATATGAAAGCAAAATGAGACAGAAGTGAAAGTCTTATTTTCAGAAGGAAGTCTCAAAGAGATGAACACTCAAAAATATTAAAAAGATACTATTAATAAACTTTGGCATGAGATGAGATGTGAGAAAATGAGAAAGAGAAAAATACCCACAAGATGATAAACAGATGTCAAGACGAGAATATAGGGAGATTACATGTACTAAGTTTAGAACCTATTTGAATATCATGAGTTTGGAAATTTTGACACAACTTTAGAAGTCGGCTATACTTCTAGTTTCAAGTTCTTGATTTTTAGAGGAAAAAAATTATTGCGGTCTCTCTGAAAAGTGCAGAAGTCTGAGTAATTTCTAAATGTTATGAAACATTTGGGTAAAGTATAATGTTTAAAAATCCAAGTTATTCAATAATATATGGACCTCATACTTGAGCAAAAGGATTTCAACAGAATGTGTTGATGATCTAAACAAAATCTAGAATAAATTCAAAATCAGATATGGACAGCCCAGAAAGAGCACGGCATTTATCATCAGAAGTCCTTAGGCTGGATTCTGGTTCTAATACTTACTAAGTTGTGAACTCTCTGGGGAATAAACTTGATCTGCCTAAGTGTCCATTTTGTTGTCTCTAAAATAAACATAATACCTCTGAAGGTTGTCATTTTTTAATAGATCCAGCAATTGTTGTCCTTATTCACAAGGTGGGGCTGGTAACAATATCATTCAAATTTAGCAAAAAAAAGAAAAGCTAAAACCCACTAAATCCACAACAGGTTTGCTCCTAAAGCTCATTACCCCTCAATCCCTGCCTCTAGCTACTTAAATGGAAATTCTGAAGGTGGTATTTTCCTCACCTACAGAGGAAAGAAGTACAGCAAAGCACCAATTCAAAACTCCACTTACCAATCCCTCATACTCTCTGGATTTTGTATGCCAATCATAAACCACCAGTACATAGTTTATGTGGGCTGCAGAAAATGTCACCATGGTGTATCATGAATGTTGCTGAGTTCCCACTTTTCCTCTCTACTAATTGCTCAAAACTTCCACAGTTTGATTTTGTTGGTTGTATGAGTCCTTGTGTGAGGATTTCTGTAGAATATGTTCCTAAAAAAATGGAATTCACTTTTATAAACCATTGGTGGAAATACAAACTGGTATATTTCTGAAGGACAATAGGCAATATATATATATATTTAAAAGCATATACTCTTTGTTATAGATTGAATTGTGTCTCCCAAAATGTATGTCAACTTGGCTAGGCCATGATTCCCAGTATTGTGTGTTTGTCCACCATTTTGTCATCTTATGTGATTTTCCTATGTGTTGTAAATCCCACCTCTATGATGTTAATGAGGCAGGATTAGAGGCAGTTATGTTAATGAGGCAGGACTCACTCTGCAAGATTAGGTTGTATCCTGAGTCAGTCTCTTTTGAGATATTAAAGAGAGAAGCAAGCAGAGAGACTGGGGACCTCCTACCATCAACAAAGCAGAGCTGGGAGCAGAGCATGTCCTTTGGACCCTGGGTCCCTGCACTGAGAAACTCCTAGACCAGGGAAAGATTGACGACAAGGACCTTCCCCTGGAGCTGACAGAGAGAAAGCCTTCCCCTGGAGCTGGCACCCTGAATTCGGACTTCTAGCCTCCTAGACTGTGAGAGAATAAATTTCTGTTTGTTAAAGCCATCCACTTGTGCTACTTCTGTTATAGCAGCACTAGATAGCTAAGACATTCTTTGATCCTAAAATTCTAGTAAAATTCTACTTCTAGAAATTTACCCTACAGATATACTCTCTTATGTGCAAAAAGATGTATGTTCAAGAATGTTTGATGCAGCATTTCTATGATAAAAAGAAAACAAAGCAAAAATACATGTCTATTCTCAGAAGATTGGTCAAATCAATTATGGTACATCCTTAGAGTATAATACCATGCTGTCTTTGAAAAAGATGAGATAGAGACATATGTAATGGCCAGGAAAGAGGTAATGATACAATATTTTTAAAGTAAATCATAAAATAGCATATGTATTATATATTTAGATACACATCTATGTATCCATGTATTTACTTACATGTGCAATGAATAACATCCATTATCAATACCTCTGTTTGGAGTTAGGCTTATGCGGAAGACTGTCATTTTCTACTTCATATATTTATATATTATCTGAATATTTAATAAAAAAGATTGCATGACTTCTATAATGTTAAAAAAGCCTCTTCTTTTTAAAAAAAAATATATTCTTTAAGGATCATTGTTCCAATTTGTCATGGCCATTTAAAAATATACCTTGTTTTACAATTGCACTTAAATCAGGAACACTGACAGATATTCTTCCTCAATCCAGGGCATCAACTAAGATCTATTTACAAGATTCATTCCACCCACTTTGGCTTCCTCCCAGAAAACTGTCATTGACTCCTTGGACCCCCCTGGAGCACTGTGACACCATCCTGCCTTAGGCCCTCTCCCCATCACCCACCGCACTCTACTTTCTGTTATTTCTTACCCACTAAGTCTTAATTCTTTTCACTCACTGTTGTTACCTGACTGGCTTGATTCAGAAGCCCATGTCCATTCCAGCCTACACCTTTCCACTTCCTTTTGGGCCCAATAGTGATCCAAATGACATGACTATAAATGGACCATATATATAAAGTACCACCCGTACAGATGTGTACTGTTTACCAAGCATCCACGTTCTTCACCTGTATTTCCCAGACACCTTGCAATTGAACAGAGAACAAACTGATTGGTCCTGGGCAATGGACTCTGAACAGAAGTGGTCATTGATGGACTTAGGTAATGAAAAGTTGCTGCGGGACCCTCCAGCATGTTCTTCTGTTATGATCTACAACAGCAAAATGGCAGCAGACTGGATCCCTGATCTACAACTGGACCTTTGATTTATTACGTCCCTGAGATTTAAGGGTTAAATTGTTATCTATCCTATATAAAAAAATTCCTTAACAACATAGTTAACATAATGCCATTGCCCTGATTATCTACAAGATTATTGGATTATTCATTCATTTTTAAAATATGTACTAAGCATCCTGTACAGATATTGCAATTTGGTGGCCCAAGATCTGTATTCAATCTGTGTATGTTTTATTTGGACTGCAAATTATTTTTAAATGTTTTAATTAGTTCCAATTTTTAAAAATTAGGATATTTCACCCAAAAACTCATCCATATTTTCAGCTTCTCTTGAAAAATGGTAAATCCTGGCAACACTAAGCAGATATTTCTATATACCAGTAATTGGGCAGAGCTAAGTAACAATAGTCCCCTTTAGATAGGGCATAAGCTTCCAGGTTGCCACAGTCCCCACCACTCCATATTGTAGTCACTCATTTATATTACCTTACTGTCCTCTGTAGGCATTTGAGTTCGCAAGCTCTGGTAGATGCCAGCTTCTGTGATTGGCCCTGGGAATAAATACAATGTTAAGTAAAACAGATACCATCTTTGATCGTTAAGGTTGTGTGTCAACTTGGCTGGGCCATGATTCTCAGGAGTTTGGCAGTAGTATGATGTCGTGATCATTTCCATGATGAGATTTGATATAATGTGATCACCTCCATGATGGGATCTGCTGTGAGTAGCCAATCAGTTGAAAGGGAGTTTCCTTGGGGGTGTGGCCTGCATCAAATATAAGTGGACTTTCTGGTAAGGCTCATGGGCTTTTGCTCACTCTGGATCCTGCAGCTGGTGCCTGTTTGTCTGACCTCCAGTTCTTGCGACTTGAGCTAGCAGCTTATCTGCGGTCTTGCCTGCCAATCTTGGGATTCATTGATCTTCGCAGCCTGTGAACAAGAGCCCTGTTCTCTGACCTGCTGATCTTGGGTTCAACAGCCCCTGTGGCTACGTGAATCAGGAGAAGCCTCCAGCCTGACCCACAGACTTGGGATGTTCCACCCTCTACAACCACATGAGCCATTTCCTTGATATAAATCTCTCTATATATATACTTATATGCTTTACCGGTTTTGCTTCTCTAGAGAACCCAGCCTAAGACACCATCCCTGTGCTAGATAAGTTCCACCTGCCCTACCAGATCCACTCTGATCTTTTCTCCATCACAGGCTGTCTTGCCCTCTGGCTTCTGGTTGGGTTTAGTCAATGGGGAGAACAAAAGGGTATTGGAGGGAAATAAGAGTGAGATTAGGGTATATCTTCCTCTGACTCTCTCCCTATAAGGCTGCCATGGGCTACCTTACCTGTCCCTTTGACCAAAAGTCACAGCTCATGTCAGGCAGCCCTCTCCACACAGCTTGCCTTCTCCCTCTTTTTGCTCTTTCAAGTTTGAAGACGGTAATGGCACCAAGAAACAAATATCCTTGGGGTGCTATACTATCCCTTGCTTTCTTTTCACCCCACCAACCACTTTGAAAATAATTTCTTTATTAAATCCTCATCAAATTACCCAATTTGAGAGTGTCATCTTTTTTCCTGCTGGAACCTAACTGATAACAGTCCCTGTCCTTGCAGAATGTATATGATTGGCGAAACCATTCCTGAAAGGCCATCTGAGGTCTCAGATAGCTTTCTTTACCTTTCTTCTTTTACCTGTTGCCTATTCCTACTCATTCCTCTCTCGTTTCTACTCATCTTTTTGCATTTGCTTTTAAACTGGCCTATTTACTCAGGCCAGTATCTTTTCCTGAGACAATTATTTAACACTCTTGACTGTGTTCATTATTTTTGTGGCCTAGAGCAGCAGGTCTCAACTATGACACCGTAACATAAAAGCAGCAATTGGCTATCGGGAATGACCCAAGCAATTTATTACCAAACTGGTTAAGATACTAAATTAACTGAACTGTATTAGTCAAAGTTCAGTCAGATAAACTGAAGTCACTCTACACCCCTTGAGAAGGAAGAGACTTAATATAGATAATAAAAGTCTACATGACCAGTAAAAGGGTTGAGGAGTCAAGGTCAGGAAGGTGGCTTTCCAGAAATCTGGGAGTGCAAAAACTGAAGAAAAGCTGCCACCAGTGATCCCAGCCACCTGCAGCACTGCAGTGGGTGAGTCTCATGATGACCTCCGAAAGTCAAAGTCACCACTAATAAGCTCAGCTACCTGCCTGCAGCTACCATCACAGAACAATGGCTTCTCCTTCTCTTTCACCTTCCAAATATCATGCAGGCAGCCATCACTGGTGGAATCTAATTGAAACTCTGATCACAAGGGAGTCTGGAAATATAGCTTCCAAGATTCCGCTGGTGGGGTATGGGGGAAAGCTTTAGAAGACTTTCTAAAAGGCACACTGTATATGCCAATAAAAAAATTACACATGGAAGATCAATTTCCTTATAACTACAGAAAGGGATTCAAGTGTATTCCTGTAATAATAGTACTCTCTCGCATTTGCTTGCCAAGCATCTCTGAGTGGGAAGAGAAAAGCGCGATGTTATAGTGAATGAACTGGGAATTCGCATCAGAATATGTTCACTCATGGGACCACTGCTGAAACAGAAAAATAATGTTGAGAACAATTGGACTACAGTATCTGAAAACGTGTCTTCCAGTTTTCTACCCCAGCTCCATAGCAACGTGGAAAACACCATGTCCTAGATCCATGCTAATCAAATCAAATAAAAGGTGAAGATCATACATTAAGGATGAGAGTGCAAGCTCTGTTTATCATCCCTAGAAGAATATTTCATGGGCTTGAAAATGAGGTCATTTTGCTTTTAGTCTGAACAGAAAGATATTTGAGATCCTGCCAAACTGTGTGGGTTCAGATTAATCTTAGTCTCTTGACGAAATTAACACTGGAATTGATTTCTTCTACATACTTTAGAGCAATTTTTCACTCATGTTATGTAAGCAGTCATATCCTGTCAGCCACCACCCTTAGTGTTAGCTAATATTCAATAATAATAGAATGGGTTCTTCACTTATTATAAGATGATAGGAATTTAATCAGTAGGTGGCACGGTGGTTAAGAGCTTGATTGCTAACCAAAAAATAAGCAGTTCGAATCCACTAGCCGCTCCTTGGAAACCCTATGGGGCAGTTCTACTCTGTCCTATAGGGTCGCCATGAGTCAGAATTGACTCAACAGCAGTGGGTTTATTACCCTCCTTCTGGCTTCTGAGAGACAGTGGAGAGTAAAGCTTTCTTTCAATCACCTTCTTTTCAAATGAATATTCACCAGTTTAAATATTATTATGTTTACATTATCCATGATTTGAGTATGACCCTTCCTTATGTCAGTTTAAGTTGTTCTTTTCGGGTCCATATTACCCATTCTGGAGGCAATAGGGTCACTATGAGCCTTGTGACCTTGAGCAATAGAGGTTAAGCACATAGGGGCTGATGTCAGACTGTTCGGATTTGAAATTTGACTGAACCACTTGTAGCGGGTTGAATAATGTCCTCCCAAAAGTTATACTGAAGTCCTAACCCCTTGTACCTGCAAATGTGACCTTATTTGGAAATAAGATCTTTGCAGAGGTAATTAAGTTAAGGATCTTGAGATGAGATCATCCTGGATTTAGCGTGGCCCCTAAATCTAATGACTGATGTCCTTTTGAGGAGAGGAGATGACACAGAGAAGAAGGTGATCTAAAGATGAAGGGCAGAATCTGGAGTGATGCATCTACAAGCCAAGGAGTGTCAGCGACCACCAGAAGCTGGGAGATAGGCATGAGACGGATCCTCCCTTAGAGCCTCCAGAAGTAACTAACCCTGCTGACACCTTGATTTTGGACTTCTGGCCTCCAGAACAATGAGAGAATAAATGTCTGGTTTTGTTATTATTTTTTAAGTCACCCAGTTTATGATAATTTGTTATGGCACTAATATATCACTATAAACCATGTGACCTTGAACAAGCTCCTTAATCCCTCTTTGCCTTAGTTTTTTTATCCGTTAAATAGGAATGATAATAGTACACAATAATAATAGGGTTGTTGTGATGATTAAATGAGATAATATATGTAGAGTACTGAGAACGGTACCAAGCACACAGTAAGAGCTCAACAAACAAACCAGTTGCCGTCAAGTTGATTCCGACTCATAGGGACCCTATAGGACAGAGTAGAACTGCCCCATAGGATTTCCAAGAAGCAACTGCTGGATTCGAACTGCCGACCTTTTGGTTAGCAGCTGAGCTCTTAACCACTGCACTAACAGGGCTCTGAGAGCTCAATAGTATTAGCAATTACTATTATTCAATGACGTGTTTCCCTCAAAGACCTAATCAAAATTGCTGTAACCTCCACTCAAAGCTTTTTTACTCCTTACAGTGGCAGTGGCTCTAAGAATCTCTCTGGGCATCTTAGTGTGAGATTTGTGTGCCTGGTGGATTGAATAATGGTTGTGACTTTGCCAGGAGATATAGTTTTCTGATATCTCATCACTCCCTTTTAGCAGAATATGCTTGGGAAAAACTGTGAAAGCTGAAGTATTTCCTCACATACGATGGACACTCCAGCCTTACTGTATTATATGCAGTTTCCAGAACATGCCAGGCTCTCTCACTCCTCTGTGGCTTTGCATGTGCTGTTCCTCTGTCTAGGAGACCCTTCATCCTTCTTTATCTGGATAACTCCTACTCACCCCTTATGACACAGTTTAAATATTGCCTCCTCCGAGAAGCCTTCTCTAACTAGCTGCTCCCCACCTTCTCTACTGGCAAACCCGGTACCAGATTGAGTGAGCTTGTTACCACTGTCCTTCACCTGGGTCTCTGGGTACTATTGTCATAGCACTTATCCACTAATCTTTACACCATTTCTTGTCTCTATCATTTGCCTATGCATTCCTTTATTGAAAACTAAAGGCTCTCTATATTTCTTTCCCTTTTCAATTAACATTTCGCAATTTCAACCTTATTGCATGTATGTTATTCATGTTTTGAATATAACTCTTCCTGATGCGGATCTCTAAATCTGGACAATTTGCTTTAACTGTAAGGAAGCAATAGGAATGTATGAGAGGATGAGGGGTGGGGTTTGTATATTCATGTACTTGATAAGAAGACTTTTGCTTTTGTTTTCAAGATAGTTAAAGTGTATCAAAATGACAATTGAATGGCAATTTAATGAAGTGTGGTTTATTTTCAGGAGATTAGTTAGGTAATGATGATGAGAAAAATATATTAACAACTCAGAGAACATTCCTGACTCAGTCTTCATCCACTGTCCTTCCACCCTGCTCAGCTAGACAACTTCACACTGTTAAGGTGGGTATCCTTACCTTAGAAAGGAGAAACAATGAATTGATTAATTCTGTGGACAAAGGACAGCCATGGCAACGACCTTCAAATGAACATTGGTGTAAGACAATGGAAAACAACTCCCCTCAAGTAGAAAATAATATATGCATCTCCATTTGAACTGCATGATTCTATTATAGCTTCACAATCTTCTTATTCAAATGTTAATGAAATGCTTTCAGCATGCTTTAATAGTCAGGGTCCGCTCAATAAAAGCTTCACTGCTCAATCGTCATATCCGACTGTAATATTCTCCCAGGATTGTGTGGACCCTGCTGCCATGTGTCCATCAAAGGGAACAATGCAGAGGGGTCTCCAAACACCTGCTTTTGCCAGTGTTAAGTGCCCGAACGGCAACATTTCCCTTTGGGAGATGAAGGACATTTGCACTTAAAATTAAGTCTTTGAGAAAAAGAAATACTGAGAGCAATTTCTGTAAAAACTTAAAATTAAATGTGTGGTTTCTCTCTATTGTGCTGCATTGGTTTCTGTAGAATGAATCTTGTTGATCCCTGTCTCAGGGTTGCTATTTTTTGTGCTTTTAAACCAAGGTCAAGTGAGAGGCAGCTCAGAGGCCTTGAGATTGTCACTGACAAGGAAAATAGAAGCTTTATAGCTGGAACACCAATTAATCACTTTGAGAGAAATAGAAATAGGAAATATATATGTATATATATACACACACACATATATATATACACATAAAATTTTGCATGTAATAAAAAATTTACTTTGTGATTTTTATGCATGTGATTATATGTGCATAAGCATATTTTATTGACACATTAAAATATATCCTCGAGAGCTAGATGAGTTTAGGGAATAAATATAAAGTAGTCTCTATCATAATACCTTTCCTAATTACTGTTATAGTCAAGGCTGCCCTTCAAGAAGTCTGAAGCATCAGAGTTAACTGTTTCAATTAAAATCTGAATTACCAATGTGTTTCACTGGATTCCAATAACTCACAAGTAGCTTAAGACAAACAATGCTGTTTATAGAAAGTTTATCTTCATGTACAAAATATAATAAACACCAGAATAATTCATATATGAAGAATTTCTCAAAATAAGTGCTTAAATTCAAAACTTATACATGACAATTAACTTGTTTCAAAGTCATATTTTATTCGTTCTGACCTTTCTTCAGGAAGCATTTAATGAGCACCTGTTATGTGCCAGGTGTTGCAAAATTACTTTACTATAGACAAAAAGTGTATTTAAGAGATTGCTAGGAAATAACCAACATACCAAAACCAAACCCAACCCCTTGCCATCGAGTTGGTTTCAACTCATAGCGACTCTATAGGACAGAATAGGACTACTCCATAGGGTTTCCAAGGAACGACTCGTGGATTCAAACTGCTGACCTTTCGGAGCCACCAGGGTTCCATTAACCAACATAGTGCAGAACTTATCCATAGGAGGCTTACAATGAACACTTTTTTTATTGTGGTAGATACATATGTAACAAATTGTTTGCCATATCATTCTTCACACGTACAATTCAGTGACATTATTTATGTTTATCATGTTGACAATGACCACTTTCGATAAAACACTTTTGAAAGCTTGATTGATTTTTTTACCTTAAATATATTTACTGTAAACTGAAACTTAGAACTTGTTTTCAGGAATAAAAATAAGTAGTATCATACTCCTATAAGAAAGCAGATTCTTCTAATTTAGAAAGAGAATGTGAGTAATATTTCATTCTTCCAGAATGTGAAGAAATAAAATATTATATATAATTCCTTCCTTCATTACACAAACATTTACTGAAAACTGACTATAAATCAGGAATTGTGCAAGGCACTAAAGATACAGCGATGGACAAGATGTCCACCATTTTTACCCTCATGGAATTTAGTGTCTAGTAAAGGAATTCAATCACTTTTCTGCCTGCTGTGGAAAGATATAAGAAGGCCTCTCAACCCAGACTGGGAGTTCAAGCAGTGTTGCCCCAGAGGAGGTAGCCTCCAAGCTGACAGCTGAAAGAGAGGAAAAGACGGCACTCCAAGTAGCAGAAAGAGCAACCAGCCAAGAGAAGAAAAAGACGTTTGAGGGATTAGAACTAGTTTAGTTGTGTCTCAAGTTGAGCATTTGAAGAAAAATTGATGAGAGATAAGGTTCTGAAAGTTGAGCTGGAGCAACTTCAACATGGCTCCGTGAGTCCTGTTAAGGGTCGGGGCTTCACCCTAAGGGCAATTGCAAGCCATTGAAGGGTTTCAGTGAAGGATTATAAAATGTATGTCTTAAAATAATCACTCTGCTCACAGGGTTGAGAATGGAGAACTGTAAGACTAGACGGAAGGACCAGACCTTCATGGTATCAAAGTGTGATGTGATGGTGGCTTGAACTAAAATGGTAGCAGTGGGGATGCAAAAAGGGTGGTCTGACTAGAGAAGTGGTTAGGTAGTGGAACCAACCAGACGTGATGATTGGTTGTACATGAAAAGAAAGGGTGAAATGAGTCTATGCCAGGGTTTCTCAACCGCGGCACTATTGACATTTTGGACCTCATCATTCTTTGTCGTGGGGGGCTGTCCTGTGCATTGTAGGATGTTCAGCAGCGTCCTTGGCCTGTACCAGGGATCTGAAGACAGAAGCACACCTTGCCCCCTCCACCGGGCCCGCCTCCCCAACCCCAGTTGTTTCTCCAGACGTTACCAAAGGTCACCTAGGGGAACAAAATCACCCCTGGTTGAGAACCAGGGGTCTATGCAAATGACTGTGTTCCTTTGCAGTGGCTGCACATTAGAATGACCTGGGAAGCTCTTAAAACAAACCCACACCCTAGATTCTTCCCCTACCAATTAGATCAGTGTCTCTGATGGGTAAGATATAGGCATGACCATTTTTTAAAGCTCCCCAATAATTCAAATGTGCAGCTAAGATCTAGAGAGTCACTGATATAGGGGCTCTGGTGGCACAGTGGTTAAGAGCTTGGCTGCTAACAAAGAGGTCAGCAGTTTGAGTCCACCAGTCGCTCCTTGGAAACCCTATGGGGCAGTTCTACGCTGTCCTATAGGGTTGCTATGAGTTAGAATCAACTCGACGGCAACAGCAAGGTGCAACTAAGATCTAGAAAGTCACTGATATGGTAGTGTTTAAATTTAAATTAAAAAAAAAAACAGATTAACATACTTCCTCAAACATCACACCATTTGTTAAATTTTAAACATTTTGAAGTAACACTTTTTAAATGTCCTTCCCTCCATAGTGAACACAGTGTAAATGCTCCCTTGTGATTCAGAGCCATAATTGTAAACATCCCAAAATAGTAATATACACTATATAGGAACTGCTGTTAGACATTATTGCAATGTGTGGGGCGCCTTGCCACTGCACCAGATGGCCCAAGGCAATGATTCATTGCTGGTTTTGTCTTTGCTTTTTTGATATCTCTAGCCAAGTTCAAGAAATTATGGCAGTCAAGGGTTACTTCTTGTTGCTATCCATGTTTATATATCTATTCTTCATTGCACTTCACACTCCAATGTGGGGTTTTAATCAACTGTAGACTGAGAAACTCTGTAAATCAGATTATTACAACAGAGATAAGTAAAAACCAACATGTTTTTTCAGGAAAAGGTTAAGAATGTCTTTAACAAAGTTAAAGACATATAATACATGATGTTTAGCACAAAGAAAGTTTCCCAACTCATTTTTAAGAGTCTAGTAAAAGGCAGATATCAAATTCAGAAAACATACAATACACACACACACAGAAAACTCATCTATCAATACAGATGAAATACGAATAAAACATTATCAAATCAATGTATTAAAAGAATAATATATTAAGACTTTACAAGGTTTATCCCAATAATAAAATGTTTATTCAACATCAGAAAGTGTAAGAATGAAATATAATGCATTAATAGAAAAAAAAGGAGGAAAGATTTATGATCATCTTTAATAGATGTTGAAAACATGATAAAATTCAACCATCCTTGCTTTTAGACAAAATTAAAATTAGCACTCTAGAAACACAAGGCTTCCCTAAACCTACAAGACATTTCACACTTAAGGGAAAACATTAGAATCTCTCAGATTAGTAAAGAATAAGACAAGAATGCCTTCTATCAAATTCAACATTGGATTATCAATTCCAGCCAATGTTAAAAAAAAAAAAAAACTTGGAAGAGAAATGTAAGGTATTAATGCCGGAAAGAAGAAATCAAAATAGGTATAATTTGCACAGGATTTTTTTGTCTTCCTAAAAATTCAAGAAAAGCAAATCTTAAATAATTAATTTTAAAGTAGAGTTCAGGAAGGTAGCAAGGAATAAGATAAACACACGAGATGAACAATTTTCTAATATACGAGTAATAATCAATGAGGAAATCCAATGACAAAAAAGATCACATTTACAACTACAAAAAAAAAAAAAGCCTATGAATACACCAAGAATAAAATTGTTTAGGATGTAATTGGAAAAAAAAGCCATACAACTTCACTGAAAGATACTGAAGAATATCTGAATAAGTGGATCTAGGTAGCATGTGCTTGAAGGTAAGAATCAGTACTGTAAAAGATATTAACCTAAAAAGGCAATGCAGTTCCAATCATTGTCTCAACCAAATCTTTAATGAGTCTTAACAATTTTATTGTAAAGTTCATTAGAAAGAGAAAATGTACAAAAGGAAATAAGAATTTTTTTAAATGATAGAAACTTGCCCTACAGATACAAAACATACTGTACAGAATCAAAATAATATGACCCTGGCACAGGAATAAACACATAGACCATAGAAAAGAATAAGGCATAGACCCATCCCATAGGAGAATTTTTTCTTTTATGGGGTGAAGATGGTATTCCAAAGCAATAGGGAGAAAATGAACTGTTTATAAATGGTGTTGTGATAAGTGTCTGTCTTGTGAACAAAATAAAGTAAGATGCTGTCCTTCACGCCACACACAAACAAATTCCAAATGGGACAAACATTAAAATTAAAGGTAAAACTATAAAAGAACTTGAAAAAAATACAGTAGAACATGTGTTTATTCTTGATATGGGAGAACATTTTTAACCAAGACAGTGAATACAGAAATCACCAAAAAAGGTTGATGAAATTTGCTACATAAAAATTGAAAACTTTTGTATTACAAAAGAGCATAAATAGAGTTAAAAGATGATGGAAAGCTATGAGAAAATATTTGCAGGACATATAACAAGCAAAGAATAAGTGGATTGTTATCCATACCATTTTTTAAAATCCTTAAAAAACTATAAGAAAATGGCAGACATTAACCAAAAAATAGGCAAAGGACATGAGCAAATAACTAACAAAAGAAATTAAAATGGCCAATGAGTACATGAAAAAAAAATGCACACTCTCACTAGTAATCATGAACATGAAAATTTCACTATCACTATAGGATCACTTGGGGCCCTGGTGGCGCAGTGGTTAAGTGTTTGGCTGCTAACCAAAAGGTCAGCAGTTTGAATCCACCAGCCACTCTTTGGAAACCCTATGGTAAGTTCTACTCTGTCCTATAGGGTCACTATGAGTCGGAATGGACTCGACAGCAGTGGGTTCTTTTTGTTTTGCAGGATCACTTACCCCAAGTATTGTAAATACTGACTGATAACTTGATTGTTAGCAAGGACATGGGGGAGAAAGGGACTTTTACATGTTGTTGGAGGGATAATGAGTTCTTACAGTTTTTTTCAAGGGCAATTTAGTAGCAGTTATCAAAACTTTAAATAAATTGGACCCAGAAAGTTCAATTCCTAACGATATTTCCTCCAGAACAACCATATACATGGCCCAAGAAATATGGACTTTTTTGAATTGTTTTCAAAAGTGAAAATTTGGAATCCACCTATATAGGTACATCAATAGGATAAAGATTAAATAAATTATGCCACATCCATATCATGGAATACTGGAACATTGTACAATTATTTAAAAGACTGAAACCAAAACATACATACGAGGGTGGACTTAGCTCCAAGATACACAGTTTACCAAAAAAAAGATTATATTTTATGCTTAGTTTCTTACCCTTCCCTGTCCTGCTTCCCTTTCTGCCTTATCAGTTTCCCCTGGAACAGATCCTTAATAAATCACTTGCACATAAATTCTCATCTCAAGGTCTGTTTCTGAGCCAGTCAGCCTAAGATAGACTCCTCCAGGGGCATGGTGGAATGGAAAGAAAATCTGCACAATTACCCTTAGGGGATACTGAACACAACCAGCCCAAGATCTCCCCTGTTAAATGAATTACTCCTCTGTGTATATAGGAAAATGACCAAAGATGTCTGAGAGGTTACATAGCAAATTGTTAAAAGTTGGTTATCTCTGGGATTTAGGGTTGAGGGAAGGTGAAGGGAGGTATTTACTTTTTACTTTGCATACTTCTATATTGTCTGATTTTTTTTTAAGTGAGTATGAATTCAAATATAAGTATAGCCAAAAAAATTAAAAATTTATTATGTGGGCTTTGTCACTGCTATTTTGTCTGCATAGCAGTCTTCAAACTGGGTGTGAGCTGTACTGGGAATATACAAAGTCTTCCCAAACTATATATGGGCACCAAGAACTGTAAGAGAATCAATTTTTAGATCTTCAACTTCCATGTGTACTCTTACCTAAAACCGATCGTGCTGACCCCTCTTCTGCCTGCCTTTGCAAAATTACACTCTGTTCGCTTTACTTCTTCTCCGTCCTAAATATTGCTATAATTCATTTCCCCAGAGCATTAAAACCTGTGGGATGCCAAACAAAGAACAATTAGAAATATCAGTATTGCTCTTGAGAAAGTAAATGAGTCTAATGACTAGGTAACAAATCTTTTAGCGTGAAGGGAGTTTCAAGTTTTTTTCCCAACAAAATAGGAGTACCTAATCAAGTTGTCAGCCAATAGGTCATTAACATTTGTTATGATATATCACTTTCTGATATTTAGCATATAATTCAGAAGGAGTTAAAAGAATTGAGTGTTATACCTTTAACAAAACTCCTTCTATTCCCATCCACTTATTTATATGAAAGTTTATCAGCAAGTAAATCTAAAGAAGCAAACGATGGGATTAGACTTGTTGAACTCTATCTCTTAGTAGCATTAATTAACATTTACCCAGATATAAAAATGAATTAGGAGAAAAAATCCCTAGCCATCTCATTAAGAGATACATTTTTCATTAAAATTGGCTTTTTATATTTAATAATTATTTATCAAATTGTATATTTCTAATGTTTTGGTAAATTGTGCCCTAATAATAATTGTACAGATAACCAAATATAGAAGAAATTTTTTAAACCAAAATCTTAATGATCATGAGATTTAAAGAAAATAAATTTCTATTCATATATATATATTATAATGGAAAAATGCAGGATGAAATTGTGTGATGCAAATGGAATAAAAATTCAACCTCAAGGAGAAAAGGAAACACTGTAAAACTTCCTACTATTAAAATTGAAAACCTTGTACATTTATTTTTAAGTTGATAATGGTTCGTATCAAATAACTATGATACTTAGATTCCACGGGATATATTTATTAGAATGATGTAACAATTTTATCTTTAGGTGTGGAGCCAACGGTTGCTTGCCAATTTTTATTAAAGTTACTATAATTCCGTGTTCAGAGTAGTGTACTCCAGAAGATGGGGCTTTTAGAATTCTAACCTCTGCAAGAGTGAGCATGGACTATATTTCGTTTTGAAAAAAAGAAAGAATATCATAACATCATTTGAGTCAGTGCCAAGAAGGGAACAGTCTCTTCTAGGATGTCGACTCTTGACCTAACGGGTTTTGGTACCAGGGTGACCCTGCTAAGCCGTGTTTGAAGTGGTAGATTGTAGCAGTAAACTGGCAGGAAAATAGCTGGACAGGTTAGGAGGAAATGTCTTCAGAGAACATTTTGCTCTGGAAACAAGAAAGGGAGTCTCTGACCAATTACCTTTACAATCTGCTTCTTGGAACTTGGCTGACCTTCCCGCTGTGTGCTTTGAACCTACTCTTCATTTTGTTAACTTTAGAGAACACTATTGCTAATATTTGGTAAGATTCTGAAATTACAGGGTTTTTTTAAATGTGTTTACCGTGTTTTTACGCAAATGACACAGGCCTTCTACTTTCATTTGCCAACTGCACCCTCCTCCCTCTAGGTATTTCGTAATTGGCACTATGCCTTTTTTTTTTAACATGTTGCTGTTAAAAAAAAAATTAGCATAGCGCACTTATGGAAATACCTCGCTAGGTGCGGGTGCCGATGGCAAACAAACGTAGAAGGCACAAGTTATTTGTGTAAAAAGATGGTATATCTGTTGAAATAAGTACAGTATATTCATAAATCCAAATATACATTCCCATAAGAATCTAAAAATTGTCACGCTGATTCACTTGGTACCTGGACAACCTGCATAGGATTTTATTTCTGATAGCTGTTTCCAAAAATGTTCAGAAATCAAGTGTAAAAACTTAGGTCCACACAATAGCCTGGTTCTCCTTCTCAATCACTAACATTTATTGAGCTCTTAGTATGTACCAGGCATTATTCCAAGCTCTTTACATAGAAAATAATTTTAATCCTCACACAACCCTATGCAGTAGGAACTATTTTATCCTCACTTTACAGGCGAGGAAAATTAGACAAGAAAATTTGTCTAGGAGAAACTTACTGAAGTTAACTCGCTCAAGTCAAGCAGCATTAAAACCCAGCATGTCAATCAAAGTATTTGTAAAAGACTTAGCTGGGATTTGAATGCTGATGTTTGTCATGCTGTTAATGGTTGAAAGCAGGTCTTATACATTTCCATTGTAATCAATTATCCAGTAGCAACTCCCGGGGAATTCATTTCATAAATTTATTCTCCAGGATCCATAACGTAGATTGGTATTAACAAATAATTATTGTAGTGAATGTTTGCATGCTAAAAAGGGTAAGCTAAACTTCTTGTTGTGTAATTTTCATTTTCAAGTACGTACTTCTGTAAATCCATAGTCCTTCTCCTCTTTCTATTCCTCATTTTTCTTTTGGGAACATGATCACTTGCCTGGGCATATTAATAAAAATGAAAGACTTGACCAGGCAGGTCTTCTGGAAAGAGGTAATGCAACTTTTAAAACAGTCACTCTGAAAAGAACAAATGAGGACTACTCCAAAGACGTACCCTCAGCTCAGGAAATAAATACAAATCATCCAAGCTAGTTTAAAAATTGTCATGAAAGAAAAAAGCCAAGAATTAATTGTGATAATGTTAATGAGGTTTAACAAGCATTTGTGCTAACAGCAGGAGGGAAAAATACAGGGACCTTTCAAAACTGATTCTATATTTTGGGGACTTCCTATTACAACATAAGCTCTGCTACGGCAAGGACTTTGCCTTATACGATGATGTATCCCCAGCTCCTAAAACAGTGCCTGGCACATAGTAGATGCTCAGTATATATTTGATGAATAATTAATTCCCTTCATGTATTACCATACTAAAAAATGACGATCATATTGGTTACCAGAAAATAGTGTTAATGGTATCATTTCCTTATCCCTCATTACTGAATATTATCATATCGAACAGTGGTATCCTCTAAATGTAACACCTTTCTTCTTGTCTGGAACAATAAAATAGCTGTGGTATTGACAAGGGAAAAAAATAGAGCAGAGCTCATCTCTAACACCCCGCCCCCCTCCAAATTATCTTACTGCAGTGCTACTCACAATGTGGTCTGCAGGCTGGCCCCGGGCTGTGAATTATTTGTCGCCAGCCCATAACATAATTAAGTACAGAAACTGGGAAATATGCAAATAGAAACTTTTATAACAATTTGACTTTGATGTAACATCTAAGAGTTCGTTGTTATTATGATTTACAAAAATATTAGACTTTGATGAATTAGAAATGAAAAAAATAAATGCTGGTTCTTGGGTATCAGCAGGGACGATGTTAAGAATAGACTGGGTTGACAGCAATCTATGTTTTTGGGACTTGGATAGAAAAAAGATGTTCATCCGAAAATATCAACCCCACTTCATGCCAGACCATTCCTGCAGCTCAGCTCCTTTGAATACTGAAGACTTTTTGATGTTTAAGAAACCCTGTTGTTGTTGTTGAGTCAATTCTGACTCATGGTGACCCCAAGTGTGCAGAGTAGAACTGCTCTGTAGGGTTTTCACAGCTGTGACCTTTCGGAAACAGAATCACCAGGCCTGTCTTCCTAGGTACGTCTGGGTGGGTTCGAATCACCAACCTTTCAACTAGTAATTGATCACTTAACAATTCATGCCATCCAGGGACTCCAAGAAGCCCCCAGTTAAATACAAATATCTCTGATAGAGATCTTGGTTACATCCACTAATTGTTAACACTCTAATTATCACTTCCCACCCTGCTATAATAAAGAGAAAAGAGAACAAGTCAACTGGTATTGAAAGTGACTAGGAACAACCTTGAGTATCAGTGATAGTGGCAACAGTGGTTTCCAGTGGTGGAACCAAATGGCCTTTAGTCCTAGAAATATGGCAACTGAGAAAGTAAAATCTGCCGTTACTGCTTAGTTCCCAGATATTGCAATTCCGCATGATTTCTAAGCATCTGAGTAGTATTTGGATAACTATTATTTTAGTTTGTCCTAATGTTAAATTAGTCCCTGGATGGCACAAATGGTTAAGTGCTTGACTACTAACCTCCAAAGTTGCTGGTTTTAACCTACCCAAAGGTGCCTCGGAAGAAAGACCTGGTGATCTGCTTCTGAAAGGTCACAGCCTTTAAAACTCTAGGGAGTAGTTCTACTCTGTAATGCATGGGTCTCGATGAGTCAGAACTGACTCGATAGCAATAGGTTTTAGTGTTAAATTGTATTAGTGGACCAAATTAAACCAGTAGTTTACTATGATACGTGATTTTACTTCTTTAAAAAATATCTTTAAACATCTCTACCCTACAAATTAGATATTTCCACAAAAATGCAGCATAACAAATCACCCCAAAACCCAGTGGCATAAAAAAATCATTTATCCTTGCTCACACGTCTGCAGTTTGGCTGAGGATTGGGCCCAGATGGGCCTGACACCACACTGCAAGTTGGGCCCACGTGAACTCCACGTGTCTTTCATCTCCTTCTCATGGTACAGAAGCACAAGAAGACAGTGGAAACACATGATGTCTCTTCAAGTTTAGGCTTGAAACTGTCACACTGTCACTCCCCACACCCACACACACACACACATTCTCTTGGCCAAGGCAAATGACATAGAGAAGCTCAGAAAGTATACTCTTCATCTAGTGGGAATAACTGAAAACTTTCATACAGAAAGAGAATGGATATGAATAGAGGTGAAAAACTGAAAAATTTACCACATCCATTTAGATTTTTACTAGAAAAAATTCATGTGTCTGACATATATAGCCTGACTGTATCAGTTAGCCTTTGCTGTTAAAAAAAAAAAATTCCCCCAAACTTAGTGTCTTAAAAAGGCCAATCATTTATTAGCTTATGATTACATACTTTGACAACTTGGGTTGGGCTCAGCTGGGCAGGTTTTCTGCTGATATTCTGTGGGTCTCTCATTCAGTTGTAGCCAGTTGGTGAGTTTGCTAGGGCTAGTTGGTCTAGGGTGGCCTCACTCACATGCCTGTCAGCTGGTGCTGCACAGTTGGCTGGAGTGACAAGGGTGACAGGGCCACATATCTCCAGCAAGCTAGTGTGGGCTTATTTACATCATGGAGCTTTTGAGCTTTCCAGATCCAGCAAGAGAGAGTAAGCCCTAATGTGCGGGTATTTTTTTAAGCTTCTGCTTGTACCACATTTGGCATTATCTCATTTGCCAAAGCAAGCTGCACCACCAAGTCCAGAGTCAGGATACCCAAGGGCAAGGATACAGAGAGCGTTAACAAATTGGGGTCTATTATTGCAGCAATCTACCATACATGGCACAGTTCCTGACACACAACAGGCACTCAATTATATCAGTTAAATAATTAAATACTGATCATTTAAGCCTACTATATTTTTGGTTACCAATTATGGACATTCAAGATCTTCTAAACTACTATTGTCACATGATTAATACATATTTTTTCTCTTTTATTGCTGAAAAAATATATAGCTAACACAACATTTGCTAATTCAACATTTTTCACATGCACAATTTGGTGAGACCAATTACATCGACCATGTTGTGCAACCATGAGTAATATCCATTACCAAATTTTCCATCACCATAAACAGAAACTCACTACTTCCTAAATAATGATTTCCCTTTTCCCCCTTCCTCCCCCACCCCATGACCACTATTAAACTCTGATCTCTACACATTTGCCTATTCTAGGTATTTCATATTAGTGACATCATACAATATTTATCCTTATGGTTAATATATTGACCTCTACCAAAATTAGGTCTCTAGTGCTGTGCTGTAAGTTTTGTCCAGTCTATTAGTCTGTCCATAAAGAATGACGATATTAAAGACATGCTTTTCAAATTTTTAGCAACCGCAATGCTTGAAACTAACACATTGGATGATATAATGAAAATCCAAATTATTGGCGATATCAGGGCAAAATGGTGCTCTAGGCAGAAGCACCACGCCGTCCCTCCACAGCAAAGATCCGAAAAACTAAGCCAAACAGAGAATACAACAATCCTGAAACCCTAAAACATCAAAAGAAGAGATAAAGAACTCAGCCAAGCACCAAATGGAGTGAGAAAACTGACAGAGAATGGAGAGCGAGGAGAGATTCATGCAGAGATCCCCTACCAGCTAACGCAGCACGGATCCACCACCTTGGACTCCTATCAGAGACCAGCAAATGGGTGTACGAGAAAGCAGCCTCACGGAGCATCCAGCGGGAGACAAAACAACCAGGAATTTGCTGTGTGCGCTTTCCCACCCCCCACCCCTCTTCGCCCCGGCTCGGCATCCTCTGCTTCCCGCAGCCGCAGTCTCTTGACCAGGAAGTGCCAGCTGCTTGGATTACACACACCCAAGCAGGCAGCTCTATGGGTGCCATTTGTTGGCTGCTGGTGTTGCTTTTTTTCCTCTTGTTTTGATTTCTTCCTTGCCTCTCCCCACCTCCCGCTCCTTTCGCTCAAGTGCCTCTCTCCGTGCGCCATCTTTGCTTCTTCCTGAGGGGCTGCAGAGCGCCGGCAATTCGTGATATATGCTCTCCTACTTTCTACCCTTCTTCACCCATACTCGGCCCCCTCCGCTTCCCGCAAACACAGTCTCTTGTCCAGAAACACCAGCCTGCGCTAGCTGGTTCTCTGAGTGCCATTTGTGGGCTGCTGGTGTAGCTTTTTTTTTCTGCTTCTTTTGATTTCTCACTTGCCTCTCGCCACCTCCCCCGTCCTTTCACTCGAGTGCCTGGCTCCGTGCGCCATCTTTGCTTCTTCCTGAGGGGCTGCGGAGCTCCATTAGAGTGTGGAGCTGCTTCCCGGTCTGGGCTACCGCGCTGGTGGGATCCCGGGGCTTTTGTTCGTTTGCTCGTTTTGAATTGTTTGTTTGTTTTCTTTTCCTTTGCTTGAGTTGGGAGCCCTGTCTGGCCAGGCGGAGCTGCATAGCAAGGAACTCCCCTTCAGCTTCCACAGACATGCAGATGGATCCCTGAGAACATTTCTTTTTTCGTTGGTTTTATTTTTTTTTCTGTTTTTGTGGGGGGTCTTTCTTGTTCTTTTTTTTTAATTTGTTTTGTTTTCTTTTCCCTATTTTTCCCTTTTTGTCTTTCTTCATTGCGTAGTTTCTTGTCTCTCTATATCTTCCTTCTCCTTCTGATCCCAGAATAACAGGAGTTGTATACTTCTACATCTGCTAGCCAGGCTGTACTGCAACACCTGAGAGCAACTTCCCCAGACCTCATAGCTGCATCGGTGGGATCCCTGGGAACTTTGCGGTTCTTTAACCTTTCTGATTTTTATTTATTCATTCTTTTCTTTTCTTACTCTTCCTCTTTCTGTTTTTCTCCATTTCATAGTCTCTCATCTCTCCATTCCAACAGCAAGCTCCCCTAGGATTCTTTTTTGTTTGTTTGTATGTTTTTGGCTCCTGTTCCTCTCTCCTCTCTCCCATATCCATCTTATCTCCACACATAACAATTTCCTCGCTGCATCCTGTCTACCTGCACCGTGCGCTTGACATCACACCATCGAGCAGCACAGGCACGGCCTACTGGAACCTGCACTGCCTTGATTACTGACCCGCTCTGGTGGCTGTAGTAAGTGCCGCAGACAACCTGTCCCAGTAACTCCTCTTCGGCTAGACCTTCCCTGCTGTACCATATCTGAGTGACTGACCCTGCCAGTTGGAGAAAGCGGTGAGAAGAATAGAGCACACAGATGAGCAAAAAACAAAGAACACACAGTCCACATGCTCAGACATAGTCAAATTTTTTTTTAAAAAAGGGTTGAAACAAACAAATCTACAATCAATAAACGAGAAAAATAACTACTGAATGCCCTGAAAACAGCAGACAATATCAAAACATTTACAAAAACAGACAGGATGCTTCCAGTAGGCGTCCAAAATAAAACACCAGATGACTCTCCTGTGGAAGAAAATGCACTAGAACTACCTGATAGGGAAGTCAAATCTCTAATACTCAGAACTCTCCAAGAACTGAGGCAAAAAGCTGATAAACATGAGGAAAAACTAGACAAATTCATGGAAAATAAGGACAAAAAATTGGAAGAATTCAGGAAGATGATGCAGGAACAAAATGCCAAAATAAATTCACAACTAGAAATTATACAAAGACAACAATTAGAAATCCAAAAGATAAACAACAAGATTTCAGAAATGGATGATGTCATAGAAGGGCTGAGAAGCAGATTTGAAACGCTGGAAGACAGGATCAGTGGAATTGAAGACAAACACTTGGATACGACTCTGTTTGAGGAAAACTCAGAAAAAAGAACAAAGAAAAATGAAGAGACACTGAGAGTTACGTGGGACACAATTAAAAGCAAAAATTTACGAGTGATTGGCATTCCAGAACAGGGGGAGAAAACAGATAACACAGAGAGGATCATTGAGGAACTGCTGACAGAAAACTTCCCCAATATCATGAAAGATGAAAAGCTGGCCATCCAAGAAGCTCAACGAACCCCATATAGAAGAGACCCCAAAAGAAAATCACCAAGGCATATCATATTTACACTTGCCAAAACCAAAGACAAAGAAAGAATCCTGAGAGCAGCTCGTGAAAAACAAGAAGTCACATACAGAGGAGAAACAATAAGACTAAGCTCAGATTATTCGGCAGAAACCATGCAGGCAAGAAGGCAATGGGATGACATATATAAAATCTTAAAAGAAAAAAATTGTCAGCCAAGAACAATATATCCTGCAAAACCCTCATTCAAATTTGATGGTAAAATTAGGTCATTTCAAGATAAACAGAAATTAAGGGAATATGCAAAACTCAAACCAAACTTACAAGAATTGTTAAAAGGAGTTCTTCGATCTGAGGACAAACAGCTTCAGCTCACAGGCAGAACCTAGGATGCAGGATCATACCAGCCAGATACCAATATAGGAAATGAACTCTCGAGGACTATCCAAAACCAAAAGAAATACAACAGGGAATCAGAGCAGTTAATCAATAAATGACAACAACATCAAAACAATAAAAGAGGGACTAAACGGCATAGGTATAGAACCTTCTAATGGAGAGGAAGGCAAGGCGATACCAAGTAATGGTAGACTGCTTCAAACTTAGAAAGATAAGGGTAAAAATTCATGGTAACCACAAAGAAACTTAACAAACCAACTCATAAAAATAAAGATGAAAAACATAAAGTCTCAGCAAAAACAAAACCTACAAAAACAAAAGAAATGAAAAAAATCCACAAAAAAAGTAACTCAGCACAAGAGAGTAAGAAGAAAAAAGAAAACTTCAGCACCACAAAAAAAAGCACCACAAAATGATAGCAACAAACTCACATCTATCAATAATTACACTGAATGTAAATGGACTCAACGCACCCATAAAGAGATGGAGAGTGACAGAATGGATAAGAAAACAGGATCCATCACTATGCTGTCTACAAGAGACACACCTTAGAAACAAAGATGTGAATTTATTAAAAGTCAAAGGTTGGAAAAAAATCTATCAAGCTAACAACGACCAAAAAAGAGCAGGAGTGGCAATTCTAATCTCAGATAAAATAGACTTTAAAACAAAATCTACCATAAAAGACAAAGAAGGACACTATATAATGATTAAGGGGACGATCCATCATGAAGACATAACCATAATAAACATCTACACACCCAATGACAGGGCTCCAAAATACATAAAACAAACTCTAACAACACTGAAAAGAGAAATTGACAGTTCCACAGTAGTAGTAGGAGACTTCAACACACCACTCTCAGTAAAGGACAGAACAACTAAGAAGAAACTCAGCAAAGATACAGAAGACCTAAAGGGCACAATCAGCCAACTTGACCTCATAGACATATATAGAACACTCCATCCAACAGCTGCAAAGTACACATTCTTCTACAATGCACATGGAACGTTCTCCAGAATAGACCACATGTTAGGCCACAGAGAAATCCTCAACAAGATCCAAAACATTGAGATAATTCAAAGTATCTTCTCTGACCACAATGCCATCAAGGTAGAAATTAACAATAGAAAGAGCAAGGAAAAAAAATCAACTACATGGAAACTGAATAATACCCTGCTTACACATCACTGGGTAATAGAAGAAATCAGAGATGGAATCAAAAAATACCTAGAATCAAATGAGAATGAAAACACGTCATACCAAAAGCTTTGGGACACAGTAAAGGCAGTCCTCAGAGGACAATTTATAGCAATAGATGCACATATCAAAAAAGAAGAAAGGGACAAAATCAAAACATTAACTACAGAACTCAAACAAATAGAAAGAGACAGCAAAAAAACCCACCACCACCGGAAGAAAGGAAAAAGTAAAGATCAGAGCGGAAATAAATGAAATAGAGAACAGAAAAACAATAGAAAGAATCAACAAAACCAAAAGTTGGTTCTTTGAAAGAATCAACAAAATCAACAAACCACTGGCCAGACTGACAAAAGAAAAACAGGAGAGGACACAAATAACCCAAATAAGAAAAGAAATTGGGGACATTACAACAGACCCAACGGAAATAAAAATGATTATAACAGAATATTATGAAAAAGTATACTCCAACAAATTTGAAAACCTAGAAGAAATGGGCAAATTTCTAGAAACACACGGCCTACCCAAACTACAAGAAAGTGATGTTGAAAATCTGAACAGATCCATAACAAGAGAAGAGATTGAAAACGTAATAAAAAAAACTCCCAACCAAAAAAATCCCTGGCCCAGATGGCTTCGCTGGAGAATTCTACAAAACACTGACAGAAGAGCTTGTACCAGTACTACTCAAGCTATTTCAGACATTAGAAGAGGAAGCAACACTTCCAAATCCATTCTATAAAGCCAGCATAATGCTGATACCAAAACCAGGCAAAGACTTTACAAAAAAGAAAATTACAGACCAATATCTCTCATGAATATAGATGCAAAAATTCTGAACAAAATTCTAGCCAATAGAATTCAGTATCATATCAAAAAAATAATACACCACGACCAAGTAGGATTCATACCAGGTATGCAAGGATGGTTCAACATTAGAAAATCAATCAACGTAATCCACCACATAAATAAAAGGAAAGAAAAGAATCACATGATCATCTCAACTGACGCAGAAAAGGCATTTGACAAAGTCCAACACCCATTCCTGATAAAAGCTCTCAATAAAATAGGTATAGAAGGGAAATTTCTCAACATAATAAAGGGCATTTATGCAAAACCAATGGCCAACATCATTCTTAATGGAGAGAGGCTGAAAACGTTCCCCTTGAAAACAGGAACAAGACAAGGATGCCCTTTATCACCACTCCTATTTAACATTGTGCTGGAAGTTCTAGCTAGAGCAATAAGGCAAGAAAAAGAAATAAAGGGCATCCAAATTGGTAATGAAGAAGTTAAACTGTCCCTGTTTGCATATGATATGATACTATACATAGAAAACCCTAAAGACTCCACGAGAAATCTACTGAAACTAATAGAAAGATTCAACAGAGTAGCAGGATACAATATAATCATTCAAAAATCAGTTGGATTCCTATACACCAATAAGGAGAACGATGAAAAGGAAATCAGGAAAACAATACCATTTTCAATAGCCCCTAAAAAGATAAAATACTTAGGAATAAATCTGACCAGGGATGTAAAAGACCTATAGAAAGAAAACTACAAAACACTACTACATGAAACCCAAAGGGACCTACATAAATGGAAAAACATACCATGCTCATGGATAGGCAGACTCAAGATTGTGAAAATGTCAATTCTACCCAAAGCAATTTACAAATACAACACAATCCTGATCCAAATACCAACAACATTCTTCAAAGAGATGGAAAAACTAATCCTTAACTGTATATGGAAAGGGAAAAGTCCCGAATAAGTAAAGCACTACTGAAGAAGAAGAATAAAGTTGGAGGACTCACACTACCTGACTTGAGAACCTACTATACACCTACAGTAGTCAAAACAGCCTGGTACTGGTACAAAGACAGATACATTGACCAATGGAACAGAATTGAGAACCCAGATATAAATCCATCCACCTACGGTCACCTGATCTTCAACAAGGGCCCAAAGTCCATCAAATGGAGAAAAGACAGTCTTTTTAACAAATGGTGCTGGCAAAACTGGATATCTTTTAGCAAAAAAAAATGAAACAGGACCCATAACTCACACCGTATACAAAAACTACTTCAAAATGGATCAAAGACCTGAATATAAAACCTAAAACTATAAAGTTCATAGAAGAAAAAATAGGACCAACACTTCAGGCCTTAATACTTGGCATTAACAGGATACAAATCATAGCCATCAACGCAAACACCCCCATTAGATAAGCTAGATAACTGGGATCTTCTAAAAATCAAACACCTATGCTCTTCAAAAGACTTCACCAAAAGAGTAAAAACAGAACCTAAAGACTGGGAAAAAATTTTTGGACAGTACAATTCAGACAAAGGTCTAATCTCCATAATCTACAAGAAAATCCACCACCTCTACAACAAAAAGACAAATAATCCTATTTGGGGAAAGGAAATGAACAGACACTTCACCAAAGAAGACATTCAAATGGCTAACAGACACATGAGGAAATGCTCGCCATCACTAGCCATTAGAGAAATGCAAATTAAAACCACAATGAGATACCATCTCACCCCGGCATTACTGGCATGAATCAAAAACACTGGAAATAGCAAGTGTTGGAGGGGCTGCGGGGAGACGGGAACTCTTATGCACTGCTGGTGGGAATGCAAAATGATACAACCATTTTGGAAAATGATATGGCGCTTCCTCAGAAAGCTAGAAATAGACATACCATTCGATCCAGCAATCCCACTCCTAGGAATATATCCCAGAGAAATAAGAGTCATCTCTCGAATAGACATTTGCACACCTATGTTCATGGCAGCATTGTTCACAATAGCAAAACAATGGAAACAACCTAGATGCCCATCAACAGATGAATGGATAAACAAACTATGGTACATACACACAATGGAGTACTGTACAACGAGAAAGAACAACGATGAATCTGTGAAGCATCTCATAACATGGATGAAACTGGAGGACATGCTGAGTGAAATAAGTCAATCACAAAAGGACAAATATTGTATGAGACCTCTATTGTAAAAACCCATGAAAAAGTTCACACACAAAATGTAACAATCTTTGTTGGTTACGAGGGATGGGGGGGGGGAATACTAAATAGGCAATAGATAAGTGGTATCTTGGGTGAAGGGTGAGACAGTACACAATACAGGGGAAACTAGCACAACCTGTACAAGGAAAGGTCATGGAAGCCCCATAAACACATCTAAACTCCCTGAGGGCAGAGGGCTGTGGGGACCATGGTCTCTGGGAACATCTAGCTCAGTTGGCATGACACAGCTTATAAAGACAATGCTCTACATTCTACCTTGGTAAGTAGTGTCTGGGGTCTTAAAAGCCTGTGAGCGGCCATCTAAGATACTCCACTGGTCTCATCCCTTCGGGAGCAAGGGAGAATGAAGAGATCAGGATACAAGGAAAGGATTAGTCCGAAGGACTAATGGGCCACAGCTACCAAGGCCTCCACCGGACTGAGTCCAGTACAGCTAGATGGTGCCCGGCTACCACCACTGACTGCTCTGACCAGGATCACAACAGAGGATTCTGGACAGAGCTGGAGAAGGATGTAGAACATAATTCTAACTCAAAAAAAAAAAAGACCAGTTTTACTGGCCTAAAGGAGACTGGAGAAACCTCGAGAGTGTGGCCCCCAGACACCCTTTTAGCTCAGTGGTGAAGTTACCTCCGAGGTTCACTGTTCAGCCTCGGGGTGGACAGCCCCGCAAAACCAAATGAGACTAACGAGGTACAGGAGTCCAGTGACAAGGGCCAGAAGGCAGAAGGGGACAAGGAAGCTGGTGATAGGAAACCCAAGACTGAGTAAGGATATTGTTGATGTGTTGTGAGATTGTTAACCATTGTCATAGGGCAACATCTGTAGTAACTGTTAAATGTGAAACTGTTTTGTTCTGTAAGCCTTCATCTTAAATGAGAATAACAGCACAATTGGAAGAGCATAGTCAATGTCACTGAACCGTACATGTAGAAATTTTTGAAACGGTGTGTCTTTGGCTATGTGTATTTTCACCAAAAAAAAAAAAAGGGTTGAGAAGTTAGATGGTTAATGTTGTGGGGTTGTTAACCAATGTCATAGAACAACATGTGTACTACTGTTTCATGAGAAACTATTTGTACTGTAAGCCTTCACCTGAAGTGCAATAAAATATTTTTAAAAAATCCAAAGTATTTTATTGAGTTGGAATAAAAATATAACATTTTAAAACGATAACTAGTAAGTCCTACATTTTGGTACCAAAAGTTAATTTCAAAAGTTTAGAATGAAGGGCCACACTTGACCTCAAGTCATTTGAAAAAGATGTGAGATAATGCCAAGTTCAACTGGAGCCAGGACTTCAAACCAGTTCTTTCCAGTTCAGTCATGGCCAAGGATTCAGGTGAACCGGAATCACATGCTTGAAGCCCTGGTGGCACAGTGGTTAAGAGCTATGGCTGCTAACCAAAAGGGTCAGCAGTTCAAATCCACCAGCTGCTCCTTGGAAACTCTATGGGGCAGTTCTACTCTGTCGTATAGGGCCCCTATGAGTCGGAATCAACTCGATGGCAGTGGGTTTGGGTTTGGATTTGTGAACCATAACTGGAACAGGAAAAATTACAGGTCAAAGCCCTACTAGAAACTTAACCTCCCTCTTAGAAAACAAGGGCAGCATACACAATGCATAGCAACCAAATCTTTTGCCCATTGGATTTTGTGCAGAGTCAGAAACAGCGGTCACCTACTTAAAAATGGTGGCCAACCATATACCACTTTGAATGTGTGTCACTCTCCTCAGTTCTGTAAATAATCCAGTCTCATGCATCAGGCTCCTGAAAGGGCTCACTATGCCACTTCCGAGTCTCTCATTCCAGGGCTTTGACCCATAATTTTTTCCGTTCTGGTTATGGTTCTGGATCACCCAAATTTTTAAAATTTGGGTCTGTTCTAGTTTTACTTCATCGGCCATGACCAAACTGGTTCAAACCAGTTTGAAGCCCTCACTGGCACCAACAACCTAATTCCAGTAAGAAACATAATCAATTTTTAAGCTAGATGGATAGGTATATAGTATCATCATAAAACCAAACCAAACCTGTTGTTGTCATAGTGGAACCTAATAGCACTGGTAAGAACATATCCCAAACCTTTTGTGTATTTCTATATGATTCACCTAAAGAACTTTGACAAATTAAAATGTGTCTCAAGGAATGCATTCAAGATGGTGAATGATTTAGAAATCATTTCACATGGAGAAGAGTTCAGAGAACTACAGATGTTTATCATATAACAACAAAAACAAACTTGGAGAAACTTGACATTGGCCTTCAAAATCTGAAAAGGTATGTCATGTGGGGGAAAGAACAAGCAACCTCTGATGTTCCAGCAGCTTCCTAGAATCAATAGATAGAAGGTTACAGGGAGGTAGATTTTTGCTCAGTAGAAGGCCTAACAATTAGACAAAATGAAACGAAAAACTAGTAAATAGTCAGCTACTCTTATTGAAAATGTTCAAGCAGGCACCATTTGGCCATCTCTCAGGGATGTTGTAGAATTTTTTTTTTAATTTGAAATGATGTTGATCTAGTGCAATTTGAGGTCCCTATCAGATTCAAGGTTATGTCTGGTGCTGTGCAAGGGACAGGTTTGGGAATATTAGAAGAGACTCACTATTTTCACTTGTATATGAACTAGTTAGAATGATAATGCTGCAGAGTATCAGTTGAATAGAAACTAAGTCCAGCCTATTTTCTAGTGGGAACTGAATTACTGACAAATAATGCCAAAAGGAGAGTCTCAATTCGTTTCAAATAAAGAAAGTGAAACTAGAAATTTCCTATTTTAATTATTTTCTGTATAGATTCTATTGTTAACCCACCCATGAGCTTTCCCTATCATTTCAGGAAAATGTATGCTTTTTTCCCTCCACTTTTCCTCTTCTTTCAATGCAGCGATTTTTATCCTTTTATAACTGATAGAAGCAAACATTTATTTTCAAGTTGTAAGACCATTATTATCTTTCCACTAATTAATTCTATCTCTGTGGCTGTGGTTTGTAAAGTACCGCTTTTCTACATCTTGAAGCAGAAACAAAACTGTTTTTAAAAGGTTTCCTGTGATGTTAAGCACAAAGAATAAAATAAGTAAGTTCTGTTCGCTGTCAAGATTTATCTGTTTCAAATGTTTCTAAAGCATAAAGCATTATTAATGAAGCACTTAACATTAAACTCCCAACAGCCTGGTAGAAAAACGACAACAATAACCCAGCAGATGAAGAGAAACACGGAAAACATTTTTAGTGGGGGTGGGGGAGAGATTTATGCACTTTTAATGGAACCTTTATATGTTCTGGGTTCCATTATTGTGTCAGAGATATGAAGAAAGGAAAACTGAGCAATCTTTTTAATTGAGTCCATGGAGGTTAGAAAACAATTGGTTAGGTCTAGAGATAGTTAAGAGTTAGAGTGAATGAGTGAGTGAGTGAGAACACATTTTCTTATTAAATTTGCAAGCTGATTAAGGATAGTGTTGCACAGCTGATTATTGTAATTGCTGTCAGTAAGTTGTACACCTGTAAAAGGTTAAATTGGCAAAAGTTGTGTGATAGACGTATATGCAATAATGACAAAAAATGGAAGCTGCTGAGGCTGCTTATGTACAACCAAACACCTCATGAGATTTGGTGTCTTGGTTTGGAGGTGTCTGGTCATGGTTTCATGGGACATACCAGTTAATTTGCCTAATAATGTGTTTAGTGATTCTCTTCTACCTCCTAGTTCATTGAGTAGTGCCTTGGGTCTTAAAAGCTTGCAAGCAGCCATCCAAGGCACAATTGGCCTGTATTCACCTGGAGCAACAGAGGAAGAAGGAAAGTTAGGAACAGGGGGAGGATATGGAATGTGTGGTTAATTGCCTCTATGAACAACTGCTTCCTTTGCCATGAGACCAGAAGAACTGGATGGTGCCCAGCTACCATTACTGAACATTTTGATCAAAGATTCTATATAAGAATCCTGATCCAAAGGGGGGAAATGCAGAACAGAATTTCAAATTCTCATGGACTTCAGACTTTCTAGAGCCATGGAAGGTGGATGAACCCCTGAAATAATTGCCCTGAGATAATCTTTAAATCTTAAACCAAAAATATCCCCTGAAGCCATCTTAAAACCAAACAATAGTTTAGTTTAACTAGTAAAAAATATCTGCCTTGAGCATAATGCTCTTTTAAGAACTATTTATATGGGATCAAAGTGACAACAGCAACTCAAAAGATTAGATAGGAACCTTAGGGGACAGTAAGTTTATATTAACAAGGGAAGAATAAGAAAAGGAGGGTGAGAATGGTTGTACAAGTCAAAGAATTTAATCAATGTTACTAAATTTCACATGTAGAAACAGTTGAATTGGTGTATGTTTTGTGTGTATATTCTCAACAACAACAACAAAATAAATAAAATTTAGAAGAAAAAAAAATTTCAAGCTGAACTCCAGCAATCCAAAGGAAATTCTGCAATAAAAAAAACAGAGGTATCATCTTGCTCCCAGTTGGTACAAATGCAAGAAGTAAAGGAACCACACCAGGAAAGAGGGTGGCCAGTGAACTCCAATTTGGAAATCCATTGCCTAATCTTTTTTTTTTTTTTCAAATAATACTTTATTGTGTTTTCAGTGAAAGTTTATACAGCAGTTTAGGTTCCCATTCAACAATTTCTACACAAATTATTCAGTGACATTGGTTACATTCTTCCAGGGCTTCAAACCAGTTTGCTCCAGTTTGACCCTCTGCTGAGAATTTGCATTTCCACCCCAGATATACTGAATCAGGATCTACATTTTAACAGGATCCCCGGGTGATTCTTCTCATTTGAACAAGATCCCCAGATAACTCTTATCATTTTAATAAGATCCCTGGATGATTCTTATTTGTACATAAGAATCACCTGGGGATCTTGTCAAACTATAGATTCTGATTCAGTATATCTGGGGTGAAGATACAAATTCTCAGCAGGCGGTCTAACCGGACAGAAATAGTTCAAAGTACTGCATTCTTCACAATGCGTGAACATCCTCATTATTTTTGTTCTGGTTGTTCTGTTTCCATTAATCTAGTTTCCCTACCCCCTTACCTTCTCATCTTTGTTCTAAAGTAATTGTTGACTGTTTGGTCTCGTATTGATGATTTTTCAAAGGAGCACAGTACTCACAAGTGATATTCTTTATTTGTGAGCCAATCTGTTATTTAGCTAAAAGGTGACCTCAGGGGCTAGTTTTGGTTCAAGATTTAAAGAGTATCACAGGGCAATAGTCTTGAGGAATCCTTCAGTCTCAACAGGTCCAGTAAATCTGGATTTTTTAATTTGAGATTCTGTTCCACATTTTCCTCCCATTCTATCACGGTCCGTCTATTGTGGCTGTGATTAGAATGGCCAGTAGTGGTAGCCAGGCACTATGTAGTTCTTCTTGTCTCAGGGTAGATGAGGCCATGTTTCTTATAGACCATTTGTCCGGTACACTCATTTCTTCTTTCAGTCTTTGGTTTCCTTCTTTCTCTTTTGCTCCGGATGATTAGAGACCAATAGTTGTATCTTGTTGTTGTTGTTGTTAGGTGCCCTCAAGTCGGTTCCGACTGACAGTGATGCTATGTACAACAGAACAAAACACTGCCTGGTCCCGCACCATCCTCAGAATCATTGTTATGCTTAAGCCCATTGTTGCAGCCACTATGTCAATCCATCTCATTGAGGGTCTTCCTCTTTTTTGCTGACCCTCTACTTTACCAAGCATGATGTCCTTCTACAGGGACTGATCCTTTCTGACAACATGTCCAAAGTATGTACTATGTAGTCTCGCCATCCTTGCTTCTAAGGAGCATTCTGATTGTACTTCTTCCAAGACAGATTTGTTCGTTCTCTTGGCAGTCCATGGTATATTAAATATTCTTCGACAACACCACAATTCAAAGGCGTCAATTCTTCCTCAGTCTCTCTTATTCATCGTCCAGCTTTCACATGCATGGGAGGCAATTGAAAACACCACGGCTTGGGTCAGGTGCACCTCAGTCTTTAAGGTCAGATCTTTGCTTTTCAACACTTTAAAGAGATCTTTTGAAGCAGATTTACCCAATGCAATGTGTCCTTTGATTTCTTGACTGCTGCTTCCATGGGTGTTGATTGTGGATCCAAGTAAAATGAAATCCTTGACAACTTCAATCTTTTCTCCATTTATCATGATGTTGCTTATTGGTCCAGCTGTGAAGATTTTTGTTTTCTTTGTGTTGAGGTGTAATCCGTACTGAAGGCTGTGGACTTTGATCTTCATTAGTAAGTGCTTCAAGTACTCTTCACTTTCAGCAAGCAAGGTTCTGTCATCTGCATATCGCAGGTTGTTAATGAGTCTTCCTCCAATCCTGATGTCCCGTTTTTCCTCATGTAGTCCACCTCCTCAGAGTATTTGCTCAGCATACGGATTGAATAGGTATAATGAAAGGATACAACTCTGACCCACACCTTTCCTGACTTTAAAGCACACAGTATCCCTTTGTTCTGTTCAAACGACTGTCTCTTGATCTATGTACAGGTTCCTCATGAGCACAATTAAGTGTTATTGAGTTCCCATCCTTTGAAATGTTATCCATAATTTGTTATGATCCACACAGTCAAATGCCTTTGCATAGTCAATAAAACACAGGTAAAAAATCTTTCTGGTATTCTCTGCTTTCAGCCAGGTCCATCTGACATCAGCAACAATATCACTGGTCCCGCGTCCTCTTCTGAATCTGGCTTGAATTTTTGGTAGTTCCATGTCAATATACTGCTGCAGCCACTTTTGAATAATCTTTGTAAAATTTTCACTTGCGTGTCGTATTAATGATATTGTTCGATAATTTCCACATTCAGCAGGATCACCTTTCCTGGGAATAGGCATAAATACGGATCTCTTCGAGTCGGTTGGCCAGGTAGCTGTCTTCCAAATTTCTTGGCATAGATGAGTGAGTACTTCCAGCGCTGCATCTGTTTGTTGAAACATCTCATCTGGTATTCTGTCATTTCCTGGAGCCTTGTTTTTTGCCAATGCCTTCAGTGCAGCTTGGACTTCTTCCTTCAGTACCATTGGTTCCTGCTCACATGCTACCTCCTGAAATGACTGAACAATAACCATTTCTTTTTGGTATAGTAACTCTGTGCATTCCTTCCATCTTCTTTTGATGCTTCCTAAGTCATTTAATATTTTCCCCCACAGAATGCTTCAATATTGCAACTCGAGGCTTGAATTTTTTCTTCAGTTCTTCAGTTTGAGAAATGCCAAGTGCATTCTTCCCTTTTGGTTTTCCATCTCCAGGTCTTTGCACATGTCATCATAATACTTTGTCTTCTCGAGCTGCCCTTTGAAATCTTCTGTTCAACTCTTTTATTTCATCATTTTCTCCTTTCACTTTAGCTACTCTACGTTTGAGAGCAAGTTTCAGAGTCTCTTCTGACATCCATTTTGGTCTTTTCTTTCTTTCCTGTCTTTTTAATGACCCCTTGCTTTCTTCGTGTATGATGTCTTTGATGTCATTCCATAACTCTTCTGGTCTTTGGTCACTAGTGTTCAATGCATCAAATCTATTATTGAGATGGTCTCCAAATTCAGGTGGGATATACTCAAAGTCTTACGTTGGCTCTTGTGGACTTGTTCTAATTTTCTTCAGTTTCAACTTGAACTTGCATATGAGCAATTGATGGTCCAATCCGCAGTCGGCCCCTGGCCTTGTTCTGACTGATGATATTGAGCTTTTCCATCATCTCTTCCCACAGATATAGTCGATTTGATTCCTGTGTATTCCATCTGGTGAGGTCCACGTGTATAGTCACCATTTATGTTGGTGAAAAAAGACATTTGCAATGAAGAAGTTGTTTGGTCTTGCAAAATTCTATCATGCAGTCTCCGGCATCGTTTCTATCACCAAGGTCATATTTTCCAACTACCAATCCTTCTTTGTTTCCAACTTTCGCATTCCAATCTCCAGTAATTATCAATGCATCCTGAATCCATGTTTGATCAATTTCAGACTGCAGAAGTTGGTAAAATTTTTCAAGTTCTTCATCTTTGGCCTTAGTGATTGGTGCGTAAACTTGAATAATAGTCTTATTAGCTGGTCTTCCTTGTAGGCATATGGATATTATCCTATCACTGACAGAGTTGTACTTCAGGATAGAGTTGGATAGATCTTGTAAGTTGTATCTTACCGCTGCCTAATCTTTGTTAGCAAAAGAGAAGAAGAGATATATCAAGGCTGTCCCTCAAGGGAACTGAGTCTATGCCAAAACCTGCTCGAGGAGAAAAGGAGGCTGCATTTTGAAAAGATAATCAAGACTTTTAGTTCAAAAGAATATTTATGGAAAGTTAGGAGGGATATCTTTGTGAACAAGAAGCAATAGAATGAAAAATAGAAGTCCTTTGGTATATATGATATTAGAAGCATATCAAAGATTTTAAAGATCAAATTTTGCATTTTTTTGCCCATTTCATAGATCTTCATCTATATAGATGATGCAGTGACTCGCCTGTCAACAAGATATATATACATACATACATATATATACACAGAGAGAGAGAGTATTTACATTTTTAGAGATGAACTGGGATGAGCCCAACCAAACTCTCAAATCTTGTCCCTCTCATGGCTAAGAGAAGATACATATGAGATGACTAGCTGTGGTTTAAGTTTCTCCCAAGAAACCTAACTTTTCCATTTAAGAGACTTATTGGTCCCAGTAGAAATCATATAGCTAATACAAGTCCTTCACATATAGAGCTTATAGAAGTATCACCCATTCCAGTAGATATTGGCTTTATATGAAAGATTTTCCTTCACAAAAAAAAAAATCCTTATCGCTGAAGAATCAGATATAACATTATGAAACTGTCCGATGTTTACATTCAAGAACTAACATGGTTATTGCACTGGGCATGATCTGTTTGTCTCTCCCATCCACTCTTCCCGTTTCTCCATCCTGCTCTGCCTCCCAGGAGGCTGCCCCATATGGACTGTGTCAGCCTGCTTCACTTCCCTCTAGTTTTGGATTGAGTTTGGCCACTAGGGGGCTCTGGCAGGAGATAGACAGGGGAGTGAGGTCAGGGTATTTATTCCCCCAGATCCCTCTCTCCATCTCTAATCCTGGCTGCTTTTCTCCACCAAAGGCTACCGTTTCTACCAGATGGTCCTCTCCATACTTTTTTCTCTGACTCCAGGTCTCAATAACAGTACCCTTTCCTCGTTCCCCACATACCGTAAGGCTTAGGGGTGGTAACAGACTCAGCAGTTACTAGCCCCAGGGACCACAGTCCTTGTGGTTTCCCTACACCCTGACCATCCATTTGTAAATTTATTTATTAAACTATCTTCAAATTACCCAGTTGGACTGTGCCATCTTGACACTAAATGATATAAATACCTAGCAAATTTACTAACATATGAGAAACAAAGACCGTCCGTAGGAAAGTAGATATTTTAGACTTTAGGTTTTTTTATTGTGTAATTACTATAAAAATAATAGCTGATTTTTACTGAGAACTTACTGTATGCCAGACACTGTTCTAAAGAGTATACATGTGTTAACTCACATAATTTTACAATTAAACCTATGAAGATGATACAAGCATTACCCACATGTGTTTACAGATGAGGGCAGAAAGGTTAAATGACTTGCTCATAATCACACAGCTCGTAAGTGGTAGGGTCAGTATTTCAACCGAAGAAGTCTGAATCCTGAGCCCACGCTGGTAACATGGGGCATTATTGCCTTATACAGCAAAACCTGCGAAAGCCGGAACCTGTGTAAGGTGGAAACCTGTAAGAGAAGGAAACTCAGATATCTTCCGCTAAAACAAGTGATAGAAAAATCAAAGGCAGAAAACTTGCAAGACCTGGGAAAACAAGGCAGTCCCATCGAGTTCCGGCTCTCACAGGTTTCACCGTATATAAAAATGCTAAAAGAGTAATCCATGGGAAAATTTGTATGATTCAAATGGAAACTTACATTGATCAAAAACCAGCAGATTGTATAAAGTTGCTAAAAATTAAAAGTAAACTTACTGGCTTTAATTTTAACAGAAACAAATGTTAAAGTTATAATGTTGTGCAGGGAAAAGCTTATGACAAATGGTCCTTTAGAAAAAATAGGTTGGAAAGGAAATGCCTGTTTATTGAGTGCCTACTCTCCTGCCGAAAACTTTACATACAAACACACATACTTCTACACATATTTTATTTGTATAATCCTCATAACACACCTGTGTGACAGCTGCTGCTGTACCCATTTTACAAACGAGAAAACTGAGACTCAGAGTGAGGTTACATGACCACACGTCATGGACTTCCCTGGTTATACGTGCGGCCCGCCTCAGCCTCAGGGTTTTTTGTTTTTTAACCAGGGCCTACATAACAAATGGAAACCCTGGACGCACAGTGGTTAAGAGCTATGGCTGCTAATCAAAAGGTCGGCAGTTTGAATCCACCAGGTGCTCCTTGAAAACTCTGTGGGGCAGTTCTCCCCTGTCCTGTAGGGTCACTATGAGTCGGAATTGACTCAATGGCAATGGGTTTGGTCGGTTACATGACAAATGTCAGGAGCAATGGTGGTTCAGTGGTAGAATTCTCACCTTCCATGCGGGAGACTTGGGCTAGATTCTCAGCCAGTGCACCTCATGCACAGCCACCACTCATCTGTCAGTGAAGGCTGTGTGTTGCTATGATGCTGAACAGATTTCAGCAGAGCTTCCAGACTAAGATGGACTAGGAAGAAAGGCCTGGCAAGATAATTCTGAAAATCAGCCAATAAAAACCCTATGGATTACACCAGTCCAATCTATAACTGATTATGACAATGGTGTAGGACCAGGCAACATTTCGTTCCATTGTGCATGGGGTTACCATGAGTCAGGGGCTAACTTGATGGTAGCTAACAATAACATATGGCAAATGGCCAAAAGAAAGCTTCTTACCACATTGAAAGCATTAATTTGTGCATTTCATTCCACTTATTGCATAGGATTTTTTTTAATTCTAAAAAAAAATTTTTTCTAAGATTTAATGTGAGGAAAAGCTTTTCTTGCCAAACAGAAGTATGTGCTTTATTTCACTATTCATTCCTTCTTTGACAAATATGTAATGAGTGGCCACTCTCTGCAAGCACTGCTCCAGGCACTGAGATCTATCACTGGACAGGCGAATAGGTCAAAGTTCCTGCCTTGATGGAGATCAATGGGGTGGGCTGGGTTTTCTAGACTTTTTAGAAAAATGTTCAGCTCTTCGGAAGGCGAACAAGGTGTTAGCACACTTAGCACACTATAGTGCAAAAAGCAGATAAATATTTAAAATTTTATTTCAGTACACAGTAGGAGTGAAATGGGGAAGCCACATTCTAACACACAACCCTCCTGAGCTTCACATAAATTTTTTAAAAATGCAAAAGCAGATGCAAACTTCTGTATAATGTATGTGGGTCATTTAGATAGGAATGAAAAACATATTTCCATGTAACTCATTGACTGATAAATAATCAGGATTTTATGGCAAGGTTTAGACTCATCTTGATCAACCTCTATCATATCAGCCAGGCATCTAGTCCTTAATTAAATAAAAAGGAAAAAAAAAGTAAAAAGGGTAAACAAAGCTTTTTCATTCACTATGAACACTAAATAGAAAAAGTAGGAAACAGACCCACCTCTGGCACTCTTTGAGATTTTAAAAGCCTATAATCAAACACACATGACTAAAATTCCTTGACCTGGGCACTAAACTGGTCAGTGTTTATTGACAAAACAATACATTGTTGTTAGGGGCTGTTATGGATTGAATTGTGTCCCTCCAAAATATGTTTTGGAATCCCAACTCCTATACCTGTGATCTCATTTGGGACTGGGATTTTCTTTGTTATGTTAATGAGGCCATATCAGTGCAGGGTATGTCCTAAACCTAATCACTTCTGAGTTTTAAAAAGACCAGATCAGACACAGAAGCAAGCACAAACAAGGAAAGATAGATGTCACCTGAAGATCACCTAGGATCCAAGAGACACTGGGGCAACAGAAGCTGAAAGAGACAAGGACCTTCCCCCAGAGCTAACAGAGAAAGGGCCTTCCCCTAGAGCCAGTGCCCTAGAATCAGCCTTCTGGCTTCCTGAACTGTGAGAAAATAAATTTCTCTTCTTTAAAGCCACCTACTTGTGGTATTTCTGTTATAGCAGCACTAGATGACTAAAACAGGCTATGAGTTTTAGAATCTGACAGACCTGAATTATAATCCCTAAACTCTTCCCATAAAAACAAGGCCCACATAGCCTTCTCAATACAGTTATAGCCTCAGCCCCAACTCCTCTCTTATCTTTAGTTGGACCTTCAATAAAATACAGTTTGAGGGTTTCTACCCACACATCTGAGCCTTGGTGACACAGTGGTTAAGAGCTTGTCTGCTAACCAAAAGGTCGGCAGTTTGAATCCACCAGCCACTTCTTGGAAACCCTATGGGGCAGTTCTACTCTGTCCTGTAGGGTCACTATGAGTTGGAATCGACTCAACAGTAATAGGTCTTTGGGATCTTTATGGAAACAGATCACCAGGTTGTTCTCCTGCAGAGCCACTGGGTGGGTTCGAACCGCCAACTTTTCAGTCAGCAGCCAAGCACTTAACCATTTGTGCTAAATGACCACGTCCACCATAAAATTCTTAGGAATGGGGATAAGTGGCGACTGGGAGAGCTTTTCAAAACTGGGCTTCATTGGGTGACCAGCGTTCAAAGTTTGGTCTCTCAGCCCTACAGGCAGAAGATGGAGTAGAGAACTTAGTTTGTAAAGCACTTATTCTATTCTGGGCACTGTGCTAGAGTCTTCAATATATTATTTCATTTAAAAGAGCAAACCACATTGTGACAGTCAGAGAGTTGAAATAACTTACTCCAGGTCACAAAACTAGTAAACTTGGTGGAGACTCAAACCCTGTCCATTTGACCCCAGTGCCGTAGTCTTTCTACTACCCATGGTGCCTTTCTTAAATTTTCAATGTTTACTGGTTAACTTATTTAAGAGTGATTAGGCCCAAAGAAAACAGGCTCATGCCGTCCAAGGTCACATGAAACCATCTTGAATCGGGGAGTCAATGTTTTAATTTCATAGAGGGAGCTATAGTTGGTCAAAGATTTTTTTTTTTTTTTTTTTGCTCTTCAGTCCAAGAGTGGGTTCTAGAAATTGAATTTTTTTTTTAAATTGCTTAGTTAACATGAAGTCAAAGACAGGGGAATTGGATCGTGTGTGAAGGTATTTCAATACTGGCTCTCGTTTAGCATTCTTATTCTGTTGGCCATGTGATTTTTCATGTCCCTTCACATCAATATCATCTAGCTTAGGAGGTAAGGACTATGTCAGTCTAAACTATTGTGTACAGCCAAGCATGGTAACCAATAAAAGAGAAGCTCAATAACTGTTTGCTCATTATCTGGAGACATTACTCAGTACATCTTCAAATACTTTGCTACTGAGCCAGGAGAATCTGCAAATGTTCTTCTTGAGTATCAAACCAAGGGGACCCAGCCTCCCAGATTCCAACCTATCTCCCACCTTGAGCCAGTGCTCAGCACTTCATAGCAGTCCCCTTCTCCCCCAAAACAGTTCCAGTTCTCTAAAACAATAGTGCTGGGTTGACAAACTTTTTCTGTAAAGGGTCAGATAATAAACATTTTCAGCTATGCATCTCTGTCACAATTACTCAACCTTGCCATTGTAACATACAAGCAGCCACAGATGACATGTAAACAAATGAGTGTGGCTATGTTCCAAGAAAACTTTATTCACAAAACCAAGCAGTGGCCCAGATTTGGCCTGTGAGCCATTAGTTTGTTGGCTCCTGCACTTATGAATAATGTAGTTTTCCTGAAATTTTTATGAGGAACAGAGAAGAGGGTTACATCACACACTTCACAGAAAAACTCAAGTAAATCCACCATTAAAATTCTCATTTTTTTACCACAAATTCTCTTTCTGACCTCCCGTAGCCCCAGGTCTCTTTTCTCTCTCCCTTTCTACTACAAATCTTCCGAAATCCCCAATATTCTCCAGAGCATTTCAATTCTTGCTCAAAGCTTACAAGCCCTATTAAACAAAAGGGAAGTTCCACAGTTCGCAATACCCATGATCCTTTAAAAGTAATTTAAGTGAGTACTAAGAAGCCCTGGTGGTGCAGTGGTTAAGCGCTCATCTGCTAACATAAAGGTTGGTGGTTGGAACCCACCAGCCACTCCACAGGAGAAAGATGTGGCAGTCTGCTTCTGTGAAGATTACAGCCTTGGAAACCTTATAGGGCCGGTCTACTCTCTCCTATAGTGTCACTAGGAGTCAGAATCGACAGCAACCGGTTAAGTGAGTACTATTGTTACCGGAGTGTGTTCCTTGAAGATCTCACCCCCTGCTCCGAGATTACATTAAAAATGCAGTGTCCAATAATCCGTGAAAGAGTGCTCTATATCATTAATCATCAGGGAATCACAGATACCGCTACACACTCACTAGAATAACTAAAATAAAATAGATTGACAACACCAAATATTGGTGAAGACATTGCTAATGAAAGTGTAAAAATTTACAACAACTTGGAAAACTGGCACTTTTTTAAATAGTTAAACATATATCTACCCTATGATTCATAAATTGCACCCCTATATATTTATCCATGGTAAAGTAGAGGGTCCATGAGAAAAAGAAAGACCCTCAACGAGATGGATTGACACCATGGCTGCAACAATGGGCTCAAACATACCAACTATTGTGAGGATGGCACAGGGCCAGGCAGCATTTTGATCTGTTATACATGGGGTCACTATGAGTCGGAACTGACTTGTTGGCACCTAACAGCAACAACAACATATTTATCCAATAGAAATGAAACCATATGTTCACATAAACACTTGTGCACAAATGTTCATAGCAGCTTTATTCATAACAGCCAAACTAGAAAAAGTCCAGACATTTATTAACAGAAGAATGGATGAACAAACTGTGATATATTCATAACATAAAATAATACTCAGCAGTAAAAAAGAATGAACTACTTATACATGAAACAACATGGATGGATGTCAAAACATTATTCTAAATATAGTATAATCAATTTATATAAAATTCTAAATAGACAAAATTAACTCATGGTAATACAAATCAGATCAGTGGTTGCTTCTTAGGTGGGAAGTAGGAACTGATTGGGAAAGAGCAGAAGGGATCTTTCTGGGGTGATGGAAATATTGTGGGTCTTGATATGCTTTTGCCAAAACTGATTGAACAGTATACTTAAGATCTGAATAGTTCACTGTATGTAAATATTACCTCAATACAATTTTTTTTTGATTACATATTTACCTAACATTTTAAAAGCCCCAAAACGACTGCTGGAGTTCCAGCCATCACATCTGCGATCCAGGCAGCGAAAAGGAGAAAGAATAGAAAAGTAAAAGGACAAAGGATACATATGCCATTTGATCCTTCTAAAGGAGACTCAAAGTCTCACCAACTTGTGTTTAATTCTCATTGGACATCCCTAACTAGAAGAGAAGTGGGAAAATTGACACACACACTATTTGGTCAGGTACCTGTCAGACATGACAAAATCTCTCTTTGAAGTAATAAGAAGAAGAAGAGAATGGATATTGGTTATCTATTTGTTGGTTCAACCATACCACACATATGCACACACACGTATAATTTCTTACACAATTTCAGGAGGCCTATGGTTCCTACACACACACACAAACACACACACACACACACACACACACACACACACAGGATCCCATTTTTACCTGAATTCTAGATTAAAAACCACTATTCTAGTGAGTTGGAAAAACTAGTTATTACTAAACACAGTTAATGAAAAGTGTGTGAATGGCAAATTCATAGGACAATCAGCATTCAAGAGATGCAAGGTTGTGTAGAGTATACCATACTCACCCACCTGGAATAAATTTTATTGCCTATGTTTCCCATTAAGTAGACTGTTCTTAACTGGACAGCATTTAAGTTTGCTGCCATCTTAAAGACACAATATGTGAATGTAGGAAGACAGGCCATTTCACTTAAGTGTACATTTTGCTTATGCACTTGATTCAATGACATTAGCTTGCAGGTGTCTCTACTTCAATTAATTGCACATTGGTGAAATACATAATTTAAACTCAGTACAAAACTGAAATATTCAAATGATAGTATCTTCAGTATAATTATCCCACATAAATTGGAGTGCTCACAAAATGTTGTCTTTCTTTTTAATAATAGTCTCAAGTATGTTCAAGATTAGATAACACAGAAAATGTCAACAAGATATGATAAATATGAAATGAAAATAATGACATGAAAACTTTATATCTTCATCTAATTTTTCCTTCATAGATTCACAGACAATTTTTCCTTATGTAATTGGGTTACAAACTCCCAATGTCCTGCGGTTTGTTCAGCCTGATTTGAAGAACAAGGGAAAGCCCCTTAAGAAAGGCCACTTAAAGACTCGGTATTTTGCTGACCAGTAAGCTGGATGTTGGTCTATAAAAACGCACTTACTTCCTTTTATTGTAATAGCAAGGAGAAAATGAAAATGATTCAGTACAACAGAGCAAATGCACAACTTATTCTACACACTACATTTTTTTAAATTTTCTTTTTTTTTTATTGTACTTTAGATGAAGGTTTACAGAGCAAATAGTTTCTCATTAAACAGTCGGTACACATATTTTTTATGACAATGGTTGACAACCCCACGACATGTCAACACTGTCCCTTCTCAACCTTGAGTTCCCTATTAGCAGCTTTCCTGTCCCCTCCTGCCTTCTAGTCCTTGTCCCTGGACTGTTGTGCCCCATTAGTCTCGTTTTGTTTTATGGGACTGTCTAAGATTTGGCTGAAGGGTGAACTTCGGGAGTGACTTCATTACTGAGCTAAAAGGGTGTCCGGGGGCCATACTCTAGGGGTTTCTCCAGTCTCTGTTAGGCCAGTAAGTCTGGTCTTTTTTTTTGTGAGTTAGAATTTTGTTCTACATCCTTTTTCAGCTCTGTCCAGCACCCTCTGTCGTGATCCCGGTCAGAGCAGTCAGTGGTGGTAGCTGGGCACCATCTAGTTGTACTGGACTCAGTCTGGTGGAGGCCGTGGTAGTTGTGGTCCATCAGTCCTTTGGACTAGTCTTTCCCTTGTGTCTTGTTTTCTTCGTTCTCACTTGCTCCTGAAGGGGTGAGACCAGTGGAGTATCTTAGATGGCTGCTCACAGGCTTTTAAGACCCCAGACACTACTCACCAAGGTAGAATGTAGAACATTTTCTTTATAAACTGTGTTATGCCAATTGAGCTAGATGTTCCCAGAGACCATGGTCCCCACAGACCTCCGCCCAGAAATTCAGTCCCTCAGGGAGTTTGGATGTGTCTATGGAGCTTCCATGACCTTGCCTTGTACAAGTTGTGCTGGCTTCCCCAGTATTGTGTACTGTCTCACCCTTCACCCAAGATACCACTTAGCTATTGCCTGTTTAGTATTTGCCCCCCACCCCTCCCATCCCTGGTAACCAACAAAGATTGTTACTTTTTGTGTGTAAACTTTTTCATGGGTTTTTACAATAGAGATCTCCTACAATATTTGTCCTTTTGTGACTGACTTATTTCACTCAGCATAATGTCCTCCATTTCATCCATGTTATGAGATGCTTCACAGATTCATCATTGTTCTTTATCATTGCATAATACTCCGTTATGTCTACATGCTGCATTTAAAGACTGTCTTAAGTGGCTTTATTTTTTTAAGTTGACCTCTAACCTGAGTAGATGTTGACAATTAAACGCCAGTGTTATTTTACTAAATCCAAAATATGAAAAATGTCATTTTATCATTGAGTCACTCACTGAAACAGCACCACACTGCTAAAGTAACATTGCATGTACTACTATAAAAAACATAGGTGGCACAAACAGTCAAGTGCTCCACTACTAACTGAAAATTTGGTGGTTCAAACCCACCCAGAGGCACCTTGGAAGAAAGGCCTAGTGATCTGCTTCCCAAAGGTCACAGCCTTGAAAACTCTATGGAGTGCAGTTCTTCTCTGCATACATGGGGTCATCATGAGTTGGAATTGACTCGATGGCAATGGGTTATTTATTAAGCACCTAGTAAGTGATAAAGGAGCCCTGACGACACAATGGTTAAGTGCTCAACTACTAACTGGCGATTCGAACCCACTAGCTGCTCCGCGGGAGAAAGATGTGGCAGTCTGCTTCCATAAACATAACAGCCTAGGAAATCCTATGGGGCAGTTCTACTCTGTCCTATAGGGTCGCTATGAGTCGGAATCGACTAGAGGGCAATGGGTTTGGTTTGGTTTTGGTTTTGGTTTTGGCATGTTTCCATAAGGGGGCTTTTAGATTCCAAACTAAACTCCTTTTTCCGTATTGCTGTGGGAAATGTAGTTACAAGAATTCTGCATGAAAACTCCATGGAGAGTCTATTTCAACTCATAGTGACTCTATGTGACAGAGCAGAACTGTCCCCGGGGATTTTCTAGGCTGTGATCTTTATGGAAACAGATTGCCAGGTCTTTCTCCCTCAGAGCCCTGGGTGAGATCAAACCAGCAACCTTTCGGTTAGCAGCTGAGCACTCCATTGCTTCACCAGGGCTCCTTTTAAATCTAAGGGTGGCCACCCCTAATGAAGTCGTTGCACGGGTTCTTAGGAGTCCAGCCTCTGCCTGAAGGTTTAATAATTTTCTGAAGATGCTTTGTAGTGGGCATGTGATGTGATCCTCATTCAGGCTTCCTGAGGTCCTCTTTTGCTAGCTAAACAGGAATTTTCTGGAAACATCACTTGGGCTTGCATTTTATAATATTTGAGAAGTCCTGAATGAAAATAAGGCTTCATACGTTTCAAAAGCATAGAACAGAGCAAATAATGAAAAAGTAAAATATTTTATTTTATCATGATGATTGTCTGCCCAACATGTATTGAGGGTAGAGGGGTGGATAATTATTTATAGTCCCTGGAAGGTCCTGGATTCTGTGGGAGATGACCAGACCTTTTGTGATTTGATCTTTGTTCAAGTTCAATCTTTTAACTTCCTCTACCAGAAAAATCTTGATAATTTCAATGGATGTGTTTCAATGTTACTGAAACATCTGCAAAGGAAATAGTTTTAAACCTTTGCAGAGAAGCCGTTAGCTTTAGTCTGGTAAAATAGTGCCATCTTGTGGTCAAAGTTAGTAACAAAAAAACCCTAAAAAAGGAAGGCCAAGGCCGGGAAGGCAAACTGGGGGGGGGGGGGGGGGGGGGACGGGGGCAGGAATTATTAAAACTTTGTTCTTGTAGATTAAATGTTTTTTTTCTCGTCTTGGCTTTTCGCTGTGAGAAAATTTTTATGGGTTTCTACCTTATAACCATATTTCTCATACCAGTATGGACCAAACAAACCAAACCTTTGCTGTCAAATCAATTCCAAATCATGGCAACCTCATGTGTGTCAGAGTAGAACTGCACTCGGTAGGGTTTGCAATGGCTGGATTTTAAGAAAGTAGATCGTCAGGCCTTCTCCCACGGCGCTGCTGGGTGGATTAGAACTGCCAACCTTTTGGTTAGTAGCCTAGTGCAAACTATCTGCAACACCCAGGGGCCTTACCAATATGAGCAAAGGAGTTTACTTTGGAAAATGAAAGCCCCCTTATGGAAACCGGTATTTGCATATATTTAACTATCAACATATTGTTTACCAGAAATATTTTCCCTTTGAAATGCATGTAACATGAGTAATTTTGATTTGTTTCCTTTTATTTTGAGTAAAAATGAAGAGGAAACATTTTCCCCCTTTCGTGTCGGTAGCAGATGCTGTTGGTGATTTCACCAATATTCCTTCTGCTGACCCCATCAGTCACCTGCAGCTTGGATGGACAGTTATACATTCCATGCCTTCTCTCTGCCTGAGGTCTATCTCTAGCTGCAGAAATGAATCCTATCTGTGCAGAGCAAACTGGAAATGCCTGGAATTTAACACCCCCAGGAGCCAACTTCAACCCAGAGGACAGAGCACTGAGGGAGAAATACCTCAGCTCCCTCGCCCCTTGGTAGGACAATTCTGAGTTGTGTTCTACACGGTTTCAGGGGGGCCCCAGCAGGATTTAACGCCAGGTGCCCTCAGCAGTAACCTGCTTATTAAAATGCACCCTTATTGTCTTTCCTCTGTTACTGTCTCCCCATGCTTCCAGGGATCACTGCCCAATAAACTATGTGCACTCAAATCCTCATCTTTTGGAAGAGCTCAAGCAAATACAATGATCAACCCATGCTATAGGAGCCCTGGTGGTGCAGTAGTTAAGCGCTTGGCTGCTAATGGGAAAGGTCTGTTGGTTTGAACCCACCAGCGGCTCCGCGGAAGAAAGATGTGGCAGTCTGCTTCCGTAAAGATTTACAGCCTTGGAAATCGTATGGGGGGTCACTGTGAGTCGGAATCGACTCTGTGGCAGTGGGTTAGGTTTTCTGGGGTTTTCTTGTTTTTTGGGGTTTTTTTGGTTACCCATGCCGTACGCACGAACGCGCACGTGTTTCAAAGGAAAAAAAAAAGTTCTGAGCATTTTTGCAAGTTTCATTAGCAAAACACTGAAATGAAAAAACAAAGACAAGTTAGCATATTTTAGCTTTCCTGCAACCATAAAGCCTCTCACAGCTGCTTCAGCCCTGCTGCCATTCCCCGGAGGGCTTTCTCTTTATGAAAATGGAAGTCCAACATAGGGAAGTTGCCTCAGTAAGGAAGGAGGGCATCTCTACTCCAGGGATTTTGTATCCATTCTAAAATTGCTGCAAAAAAAAAAAAAAAAAAAAAAAAACATAAACTGGGTGCTAAAAGCTGGCTGGACCAATTGATTTACTAATTGATCAGGAAATAATATACCAAGATTGTATGCTTGAAGACTCAGGAATTAGAAACATATTTTTCAAAACATTCGAAAACATTGGGAACTATCTTTTTTAAGAACAAATTTAGTCAATGAGTTCTGTCTACTTTCAAGAGCATCTGAGGGACATAGAGACCAGTGAGTGTCTCAATATTTTACCTGAAACAGATCCCAGTCCAGGAAGTGATATACAACAAGAGGGGAGGCTGCTAGTCAGCACTTTGACCATCAGTCACATGTAAATTTCAACCCTTGGCCACAACTTTGCATCAAAAGTCAATTTGTTCCAACCTGATGGCAAGGGAGGGACAAAAAAAATTTTAAAAGCTGCTTTATATTGGCATGCTGAAAATTACAAAATAAATCTCAAATGTATTCACCTGAACTCTTGGTCACAAACAAGTCAAACATGCTAACTAAAGCATCTGACTAAAAGCACTTTATACACCAAGTGATTTTGGTAAAGTCATGATTTTATTTCCCTTTAAGAGAAAAATATTTCCAAGCTAATTATTCATCTCTTCAAGTAGTACGTTTATGAAGTTTAATGGCCATTAAACAAAAGAAAAATGATTTATCTGCCCTGAGTTTCGGAGGAATAAATGCCTTTTTTCTTTTACACCATCATATATTTTAAAATCTAATTCCTATCTTGAAATCCATGGTTGTCTCCTATTTCATTGGGTTGCTGAATCCCAAAATAGTCTTTGTATTTATAAGTATAATAATATTAATAGTGAAGCATTCTGCCTAGGAGTTTACATACATCATTTCATTTAATGTCTATAACACTGTGATATAATTATTATGATTACATACATTTTACAGATGAGAATACTGAATCTTTGTTGTTAGCTTTTATCAAGTCTGCCTCTGACTCAGGGTGACTCCATGCACAACGGAATGAAACTGTACCCGATTCTGTGCCATCTCCATGATCGATGGCAGATCAGGCCATTGTGATCCTTAGAGTTTTCATTGGCTGATTTTTGGAAGTAGATTGCCAGGTCTTTCTTCCTACTCCTCCTTAATCTGGAAGCTCTGTGGAAACCTTTTCAACATCATAGCAACATGCAAAGCTCCACTGACAGATGAGTGGTGACTGCATTGAGGTGCATTGCCTGGGAATCAAACCCTGGTCTCTCAAATAGAAGGTAAGAATTCTACCACTGAACAACTGATGCTTCATACTGAATCTTTAGGGAGGCTAAATTAACTGCCCAACGTCAGTTCAGCTGAATTTTAATTCAGGTGTGTCTGACTGCAAACTTAAGCTCTCATCTATGGCATGAGCCAGCTATTGCTGCAAAATAAACAATCGCAAAATCTTAATGACATTCAACTCTAAACATTTATTTGTCACATGTTTGCACATCAGCTGAGATGGCTCAGCTGATCTTGGTTGGGCTCAGCTGTGTGGCTCCAAGCTGAAGGTTGGATCCTTCTGGTCCACTTATCTCTCATTCTTCTGGGATCAGCAGGCTAGCTGGACCATGGTCTTCTCATGGTGATATCAGAAGTACAAAGGGTAAGTGAAACATACAAGACCTCTTAAGTCCTGGCCTCGAAGCTGGTGCAGTGTTGCTTCCACCTACATCCCCTTGGACACAGCAAGTCACATGGTCAAGTTTAAAGTCGGGGGCTAGGAAGTATAGCCCTCTTTTAGTGAAAGGACATGCAAAGTTACATTGCAATGGGCATGGATGCAGGAAAGGGTGAAAATTGGAAATAAGAATTCAACAGACTCCACTCACTATGTCAGTGGGCGCCCATTGTGGTATAATCTTTCACTATTAATTTGAGAAGTATGTGTCTGCAGTGAGGTAAGGGATGAGCTGTCATGCTGATATAGTCAGGGATGCTGAGAGATTATCAAATGTGATAAATTAAACAAGACACAGGTGATATATCTTTAAGTTCTGAAAACCTGAAGTCTAGAAGCAGTGACAGGGCATGTCATAGGCCAAATCATGAAGCAGGCAAATTTGCCTTTGACATTTGGTATTACCTCCAATCATCCCCACTGTCATGACACTTTTTTTTTTATCTATTTCTTCTGTTCCCATAACAAAATGCTCCATCCCTGTAGCCCACTCTTCCAAAACCCAACCCTCTGCTTTTCAAGGCTTAGCTATCTGATAACTAATACCCCTGAGATAGTGACAGCTGAATGAGTTTTTGCTTAAAGACATCTACATTTTAACTGGGGATTCCTGGACACAGAGCATGTGCGCTTAAATAGCACTTGCCAATTTTTTTTTTTAAATAAAACTTTTTTTAAAAAAACTGAACAGAATTTTAGCTTAACTAGTTAAAAAAGGCCTGCCTTGAGCATTATGCTCCTTTAAGAACTATCTATATGGGATCAAATTGACAACAGCAACTCGAAAGTTTAGGTAGGAACTCAGGGGGCAGTGAGTTTATGTTAATGAGGGAGGAACAGCTCAGAAAAGGAGGGTGAGAACGGTTGTACAACTCGAAGCATGTAATCAATGTCACCAAATGATACATGTAGAAATGGTTGAATTGGTGTATGTTTTGCTGTGTATATTCTCAACACTACAACAAAATAAATAAAATTTAGGAAAAAAACTTTTTAAAATAAACTTAATTAGAAATTCAATTTATTAAAAGATAACAGAGGGACTATACTTCTATTACTATTAGTCAAATAATAGTAATATAATTACTATGAGTTAACTATTATTAGTTGACGTGGAGGGTGCAGGGGGAGAGTCCTGCCCAGTTGTTCTCTTGGTCTCCCCTTCATATCACCTTTGATCTTCCACAGAATCCCTAGGTACTAAGGAACACAGTTTGAAAACCATGAACTCTCCTGTTAGGTATGTCTGGCATGTCCTCTCATCTTTCAAATCACCCTGGGCCACCCACAACCTCTGTGCAGCCATAAGGCTATTTTGGCTCCAGCACCTCTGTGATGTGATTTGAGCTGCATGTGAAATTGTCTTTCCCTTAGTCTACTACCTTGTCTGAACACCTACAACTGGAGCTACCACACCAATATGGTCTAGGACATTTCTTGTCCAGGAGACCCTTTAAAAGTATAATCCATTAGTCCATTAATACATTGGCTTGAATATGTTTTTTGGTTTTGTTTTTTTGATGGCCTACAGATGGCACATGTAGGTTGGATAAGAGCTGGGAGACCTAGATCTCCAAGGGACTTGGTGAAACAGGGTCATGAAGAGAAGCTCTGAAATAAAATGAGCAGTGAAAAAAGTGAGATGAAAGTGGAAAGATGAGGTGAATTCAAACTGAGGCAAGCTTCGTTTAAGAAACACGTTTGTGCTAACCAAACTCCAACTAGTGCCATTGAGTTGCCCCTGACTTATGGTGACCCCATGCACAACAGAACAAAACGCTGCCTGGTCCTGCGCTATCCTCATGATCCACTGCAGATCAAACTCTTGTGATCCATAGGGTTTCCGTTGGCTGATTTTCAGAAGTAGATGTCTGGGCCTTTCTTCCTAGTCCGTTTTAGTCTGGAAGCTCTGCTGAAACCTGTTCAGCATCATAGCAACATGCAAGCCTCCACTGAGAGACATGTGATGGTTGCATATGAGGTGCATTGGCTGGGAATATAACACAAGTCTGCTGTGTGGAAGGCCAGAATTCTACCATTGAACCACCACTGCCTCACTATTGCCATACAGAGATCATTTCCCTGAACACACAGCCCTTAGGAGGTTGACTTCCATTTGCTTTCTGTGGGGAAGACCAAGTAGGCGGGCTTCCTTTGGATTCTAGTTTTACTGTGTTGTTGTTGCTGTTGGGTGCCGGCGAGTTGGTTCCAACTCATAGTGACCCTACAGGACAGAGAGGAACTGCCCCACAGGTTTCCAAGGAGCGACTGGTGGATTCAAACTGCCGACCTTTTTGGTTAGCAGCCGTAGCTCACTGTGGCTCTTAACCATCGCACCACCAAGGCTCCTTATCTTATTGTGAGATATGCAAATTTTCTGATTGATTACAGAGCTTGAAACACCCAAATCAAACCACATCTTCTCGAAATGAATCGCCCAAGGAAGTAGAGCCCCAAGTGTATTTAATTTATTTTTATAGATAGTGGGAAGGGGAAATAGGACAAAATTGGCAGAGATTGGGGTTATCTGATAGTTGTGCTACATCTTCTAAAGTCTCTCATATAGTAAGTGATCAACGCTGCCTCATCTACCTCATTGAATTACGATAGGATGACGTATTATTTGGGCTTAGAACATACTATCAAGCAATGAGTCTTTTCTGGAAAAACTATAAATTCATTGCCCTGGAGTCAACTGTGACTCATAGCGACCCTGTAGGACAGAGCAGAACTACCCCATAGTTTCCAAGACTGTGGTCTTTATGGAAGCAGACTGCCACATCTTTCTCCCATGCGGAGTGGCTGGTGGGTTCAAACCGTTGTCCTCTCAGTTACCAGTTGAGTGCTTAACCACTGCGCAACCAGGTCTCCTTTCATAAGATATAAAAACCCAAAAATCTGTCGCTGTTGAGTCGATTCCAACTCATAGCGACTCTATAGGACAGAGTAGAACTGCCCCATAGGGTTTTCAAGGAGCAGCCGGTAGATTCAAGCTGTGACTTTTCAATTAGCAGTCAAGCGCTTAACCACTGCACCACCACGGCTCCTTTCATAAGATATAAAAGGAATTTAACGTTTCCTGTAAAATTCTTTGGAATGTCACTGGGAGCTTCCAGTGTATTTGTTTAATTCAATTCGGGAAATAATTATTGCCTATTTCATGCCAGACACTGTGCTAGGTGCTAAAAGGCAAAGATGAATAGGATATTCTCTCTGCTCACAACATGCTCAAAATCTGAGGAAGACAGAAATATAAATGACTAACTAGATTACTCATATAATAAGAGCTACATTAGGGCATAAAGAAAGGAGTATGAGAATCAGTGGAGGAATGGGTGATTTCTCCTCTGGTCAATAGGGGATGGAAAGGGGAAGGTTAGGGAAGGCTCTGTAGCTTAGGTGGCTTTTGAGCCGGGCCTTGTAAAGCCACTGGAGACTGAGCTGGAGAAAGCATGATTAGATTGGTCTTCTCAAAAGAGCACTCAGACAAGGAAAAAGGCAGTCAGACTAGGTAAGATTCTTGCAATCAATCAATCAACAACTATTAAAAGAGACCAAATAAAATGCAGAGGTGTGGAATTTGGAGAAAGCGGAGGGATTTCTTCTAGGTGACCTTTGCTATTGTCAGTTTCCCTCGAGTCGATTCTGACTCATGGTGACCGCATGTGTGCAGAGTAGAACTGTGCTCCATATGGTTTTCAAGGCTGTGGCCTTTGGGAAGCAGAGCACCAGGCCTGTCTTCAGAGGTGCCTCTGGATGAGTCTGAACCACCAGCGTTTGGCTAGTAGTCAAGTGCTTAACCATTTGCACCACCCAGAACTCCTAGTTTACCTTACCCCCCCCCCAAAAAAAAACCATTGCATTCGATACCAACTCATAGCAACCCTCAGGAGGTGATAAAGTGCAAGCTCTCCAGCTCTCAAACAAGAGGTGTATAAAAGGCAACCATATGTTCATATATATGAGAAAACGAAACTTTTCTGATTTCTATGACACATTGCGTAGTTGCGATGCTGACACTTGCGCCTTCTAAATAAGAAAGAAACCAAGAACTCCTTTATCAGGACTAGTTGAGCAGTTGCTAGGGACAAGACATGAGTCTTGTCATAGGCTGACTCGCATTCTCAATCGAAATAGAACTCCAGCATTAGCCTCCATGGAAACTCTTATATAAAATAGCTGCCTTCTTGGCATGGCTACGAGAAACTTTAGTTTGCGATAAGACTTAAATGTCTTGACATCATAATAACTTTCTGAGAAGCACTTTGTCATATAGGTGTTATGCATTACATTATAAAGATGGTGGAAAATAAAATATTAGCATTTAATGATCACTAGACTACATGCGACCAGTAGGGATGGTGGTGGGGAGGTTGTCACCTCATAAATTAATATTAACTAACCCACTATTGAATGCCAGCCCCTAGAACTCTATCTGGCTCAGAGTAGGTACTCAGCAAATATTTGATGGATGAATGAATGAAGAAAACAAGGAAACATAAATATCAAGAAAACCTACGTGACTTTCTTATGATACTTGTCTCTCAAATGGCAACAGAATATTAAATACCTCCCTCAGACGGTTACAGTAAAAAAGCATACTAAATATTCTGTCATAATCTCTGGTTATTTTTTTCTGTTTTTATCTTCCATAGTTCAAAGCACTATTCAGTGCCATCAGAAGTGGGAACACGTTTCAATTCTTAGAAGAGCATGTGAATTGAGTTCGTTCACCTTGTTGTAACTTAGTGGGGGAAAAAGACTTTTTATGAGTAAACAAAAGGTAGGATTAGATCATACACTCAGAATAAAATAAGGTGGAAAAAGATGTGGGGAATTATGACAAATTATGGTACCTATGAGTAGTCGTTAATACCCCCACTCTTAAGTAGCGGGGCATAATCTCATCCACACAAAAATAGCCTAATCCGAAAACTCTCCAGAAATAAAATTAAAATGTGACCCAATATGTCAAAACTCAGTGATCGTTTTTACGACCCATCAAGTGTATCATTGCAAGTCGTTAGAGAGAAGATGTTGATGAACAGCAATTTCTACATCAAGAAAAATAAATGAGCCTCCATTTCTTTCCTTCTCTTTGTTCTCACCTTCAAGTTGTTAAGGTCTTTGAGAAGAAGAAAAGATGACACTTCAGTAGCTCACAAATCAGACTTAACTGTTCCCATGTCAGTTTGTGTTTAGAAAAGATTACTTTCATCTAACAGCCCTCTCAGATACAGTACTGTAGTCGAGTACTATGTCACCTCCAAGAATGATCTATACTGCGTCTATCTAAATTTTTAAATATTAGAAAACTGCCTTCTCGCTTATCTCCATGCTTTTAAAGCAGCCCCCAACAGTGCCTTAATAACTCAAAGAACAAAGGAAGCCATTTCCTATTCCTTAACTACCACAATCCTAAATTACGTTAGTGCTTGGAAATAGGTTTAGAACAGAATAGGGGTCAAAATGAACACACACACATGCACACGTGCGTGCGTGCACACATATGCACGCACACAACTGTTCGCCGTTTCTCCAGTCACCATAAGAGAAAAGATCTAAACCTAAGGTTTAGTCACTTTTCATTCAAAAAAGTGTAAACTAAATATAAGGGACCCTTGTGAGGAAAGCAAACATGAATAACCCCTTTCCTCAAAGATATACACAAATACTTACAACGTACAGAAGAAGAAAACCATCTGGGAAGAGCGCCAAAAGTGTCAGCGATGCACAGAGGAATAAAAGGTAACTTCAGAACTAACCAAGATCAAGAAGGTGGGGGCATTCCAGGCAGAGGCAATGGGATGAATATAGGGCCGGGGGTCTTCAAAGAGAGGCAAAGAGTTCAGTTCCCCCGGGGACAAGAGAGCAGTGAGAGAAAGTCTGAAATACTACATTTAGAACAAATCACGAGCAACCTTGAATGGCAGGACCAGGAGTCTGGGTTTCATAAAGTAAGCAAGGAGAACGTTTCAGAGCAAGGAAATGACATGATATTAGCTGCATCTTAGATTAATCAAACAGTGACGTGAAGCTGGGATAGAGGAGGGAGGGTCTGCAGGTGGGGACTAACAAGATGGCTATGACAATAACAACCCAGCAATGAGACCACAAACTGGGGTGCTGGCAGAGGGAATGGAAAAGAGGGCTCAAATTCCAGAGCTCTAAGAAGACATCAGTTTCAGGGTTTCATAACTGCTGGGATGTGAAGACTAAATGGTGTGACATTAAAATAAATTAGAAAGTAAAAAAAGTAGGGCATATGGAAAAGGGAGAGATAGTTCAATGTTAAAATATCTTGAATTTGAGGCCTCCATGGAGCAATCGGGTGGGAAATCCCTCTTCGTTTCACTGGCGTGAGCGTTAGTAGACCCATTCGGTTTTGTGGCTTCTTCTGCATGAGCAAAAAACCTAGACAGTAAGGTTCATTAAACGTTGGATATTGTCAAGGTCCAAATGGAATGAGGTCCATGAAGATGAATATTTCAAATTACTAGTGAAAGCAGTATTAAGTAGCTGGTCCTGGAGCTTATGTTGGACAGGATAGAAGGAATATATCTTGTGTTTTACTTCCCTATGTAGAACTTCCTCATGCTCCCCTCTTCTCACGTATTTTTCTTTGTGTCTTACCATATTTCTTCTCTGGAATTGCTCCATCTTTTTCTTCAAGCCTATCAGGGCTACTCTAGTCTTCTGCTTTGCCACTAGTCCTTGTAGACCGGTACACCCATAGAGTGGTATAACTGAGTCAGGGTGTCCAGAACGTAGTGTTGAAGTGGACTTTTTAAAAGTCACTTTCGTCGGACTAAAAAAGATGAAGTGAAAATGTGGCAAGTTAGCAAAGCAAGACTTGTCCTCCACCAAATCACCACCACGGAAAGAGAAGAAAGAGGAGGAAAAGAAGAAGAGCAAGAGGGAGAAGGAGGAGGAAAGAAGGAAAGAAGAAGAAGGAAGGGCGGTTGGTTTTGATTGACTCCGCTGAGGTGCAGTAGAATCATACAAAGATGATCATTTTCAATAATTCAAGTCAACGCGGAGACAAGAAATTCATATATGCCCGTCCTCAACACCCATTAATCAGATAAAGCAAATCTTCCCTCATTAATTCTGCTTCAGACATATAGACCCTATGTTGCTCTAATAATCAGTTGCCGTGGAGTCAATTCCAACTCATGGCGACCACATGTGTGCCAGAGTAGAACTGTGCTCCAGAGGGGCTTTGCGCCATTAAAAGTAGAAAATAGAGAGTATCTTGAGTTCAGAAAAAATTTGCATAAATCCAGGCTTTGCTGTGTATTAAATATGTAAACAAGGACAACTTATTTACCTTTTGAGTTTTAGTTTCTCTATGTATAAAATAGCGATAATAACACTTACCTTAAAATATGTTACTCACCATAGAGCCCCACATAGTCTCAGTAGCTTCTAGATCACTTCCTTACAGAAGTAATCTTAGAATTAAATGAAATAATATGTTGGAAGGCACCTGGAAAACAGTAGATTATCTCGAAAAACCTACAACGTAACGATGTGATATTGCTTTAGTAATTCATGCAAACAATGAAGCAACAAAATGATCCTTGAAAAAATAGCTTTCGCTATGTACGTATCTTCATGATTCTTTTTATGTTGCCCTTGAGAGTGAACTTGTTTTATTTTACCGAAGAATGCCTTGTGTAGCCTTATTGAAGTTCTAAATATTCTACATGGTAAAATACAATTGTACTGCATTCCCTGGAGTATTTTCAATCACTATAAAACACCATCTAGCTGCAGTGCATATTTTTTAGATGCAAGCCATATTTGACTTTGAGACTATGCTGACTGAGAGAGAAAATGTGGTGTTGATTAGCTTTCTAAGCCCCACTAGATTTTCAAGATAATCACATGCTACTCTATTTCATTTTAGTTGTGTAAATGTGGCCTTAATCTGTGTCTACGTGACCTTCAAAACTTAGATTAAAATGATTCTGAACCCATGGACCTCTAACCCCTTTAGAGTTATCGCAAAAAGTCTGCACATTTATAAACACACCAAGTGTTAATTGCACATTAACTAAATATGTCTCACAAATATTAATGCTAAAATTTTAAATATTATTAGCTGCTGTTGGAATCAGTAAAATAAAATATCATCTCAAAGCATTTATATTAGAAAGGACTTTTGATTTCAAGTAACGGAAACTGGATTCAAACTAAAAATGATATTTACGAGCTCATATATCTGAAAGAGGAACCCTGATGGCACAGTGGTTAATAGCTCAGCTGCTAACCGAAAGGTCGGTGGTTCAAACCTACTAGTTGCCCCATGGGAGAAAGATGTGGCGGTCCGCTTCCGTAAAGATTATGGAAACCTTGGAAACCCTATGGGGCAGTTCTACTCTGTCCTCTATGGTTGCTATGAGTCAGAATTGACTCGACTGCAGTGGGTTTGGGGTTTGGGTTAGATAAATCTGAAAGTCAAGATAGTTCCATTTGGAGCACTGATGGCCTAGTGGTTAAGCGCTTGTCTGCTAACCAAAAGCTTGGCAGTTCAAATCCACCAGCCGCTCCTTGGAAACCCTATGGGGGCAGTTTTACTCCGCCCTATATGGTCGCTATGAGTCAGAATCAGCTTGACAGCAATGGGTTTGGTTTGGGTTTGGGTTTATATCTGAAAAGTATATGGATAAATCCAGGCATGAATAGGTCTAGGGGCCCAAACCATGAAAATGGGACTCCACCTCTTTAAATATCTCAGCTTCAACTCCTGTCTTTGAGATTTATTCCCATGCATACTTTACACTTGTGGAGACAAGGTGGTTGCCAGCAGCTACAGGTTTACATAGGCAAATCCTGATAGTCCAGCACGAAAAAAGACTACCTAACTCTCAACAGTCCTAGCAAAGGTTCTAAGCTTGTCTCAAATTGGGTAGCCCATGGCCCATTCTGGAAGTACTTATTGTAGCCAGGTAGATAAGATGCTCTGATTGGCCAGGTCTGAGTCACATACCCACCACTGAAGCCAAGGGCAGACTCAAGATCACCCAATATGAATGGACTAAAAGTAGAAAAGTGAAAGGTGACTCACTATAGGAAACCTGCATGAATACAAAAAACCAAATCACTAATACGTGTGGATCTTAAAATGTTTTGATGTTTGAAAGGGGCCCTTACATTTGAAAAGTTGGAGAATTGCTAATCAGTTCCTCTTTCTGTTGGAGTCTATGAACTGATATGGACCAAATACATGGATGAAGAACTGAAGTTTCTGTTTCGCAATTTAGATATTTAATGTGGTAAGTATAATGCGTTGGGTGACTGCTTTGGAACTTCATGTGGCTTTAGCGATAAGTCTTCTTGACCCATTAGGTAACTTTGCAAAGCATTTCCTTCTCCAGGGAGCAAGGAACAATATGAAAAGAAAATCTTACAAAGCACATTTTCAGCAAGAACTTTCTTTCAACTGTCTATTGAGGTGTTTATGACTGAATTGTCTGAGGTACCCAGGTTAGCTGCTTACATAGTGCATTTATGAATTTCCTTAGAGCTCTTTTGAAATTAGTTATGCATTCTACATATGAAGGTCTTTAATCTTCTAGCATTTCTTTCCATGAAATAGCTTAGCTCAAAGAAATGTTGTGAGGTTGATTATTATAATGTGTTCTAACTGAGCACAATCATAATAATCATGTAATCATGAATGGCAAGTGCACCCCTTCGATTACTATATCCTTCTAGCTACCTGGATATTCATTTTTCCATGGAAGGAAAATCTACAAGTGTTATAACAGACTACTTTATGACTACTTTATGCATAATTTTTTATGAAAGTAAATTCTTCCATGATAAAACCTATTTTAATCACTCATTCTTTCAGCAAGGTAGAGCCCTGCGGTTTAAATCTTACATAATGCTACATCCATGACAGAATCCTATCTATTTATCAACTCATGTCTCAACCACACTGTAATATTTAGACCTCCAAATCAGACAATTGCTCTTCCCTAACAAACTGCAACTAAACAGTTTCTTTCTGGTGGTTTAGTTTGTACTGAAGAAGATTCTGAAATAATTTTAACTTAAAAAAGGTGAGTGTAGAATAAAATAATTCTAATGACATTTGCAAGAAAATAACCCATATTCATTTGCTTTTTTCTTTTCCCCCCTTTCCTCCCTGTCTTTTGACAATTTTTCTTAAATAATGTTATCTTTCTTGTTGTCTACCTTTGTACACTGTTATATATGTTTTTGTTTCTTTGACTTTACTTGAAAATCCAAAGTGATGTATTTTGGTTCCCAATCAAGACAATCCAAAAAACTTACGTTTTTTCCTTTGGTCTCACCTTTTCTTTTAATGCAGCAATTCAGACTTGGTCTGGGCACATATTTATATTGTCACCTGTCATCCTAATCCCCATATATGTTTTAGTCTTAGCTCTGCAATTTAATATATTCGGTACTCACCACTAATCCTTTCTCTTGTCGTCTATTGGTAGGCTGAAGCACATTCTCTTGTATTTTTCTCAAGAAGAGTTCATGATAACAATACTCTTTCATTCTTGTATATTCAAAATTATTTTCTGCTGCCTTTATACTTGAAGGACAGCTTAGCTGGATATAAAATCGTTGCCTCGTTCTTTTGTTCCTTGAGTAATCTTGTAGGAATTTCTCCATTGACTTTTGGCCTGGATTGGAACTATGGAGAAATTTGAGTCCAGCCTGATTGACTTGATCTTTCTGCCTGGTTGCCCAATAGATTATTTCTTTATCTTTACCAGGACGTGTGTTTTCGTATAGACCATTATAAGTTAATTTTCTTGGCATACAATGCAAAAGGTCTCCTTTTGTTCCAGGAAAATGTTTTTAAATTATGTATTTAAATATTTGTCCCATTCCAGGTTTTCTTCTCCTGGGCCTTATGCATATGTTGGATGTCCTTTGCCTGTCTTTTGTAACTATTATTTTCTCTCTTTTCTGTTTCTTTACTTCTGCTTCATTAGGTTGCTATTCTCGTTTCTATATATATCCTCTTTCCCTACTGCTTTTTTTTACTCTAATGTCTATAACAGTGTCTATAATCTCTTGTTCTTCTTACAATTCCATCTTTATTTCTATAAATGATTCCGTCTTTTTTGTTCAAATACCTTACTAAGTTCTGCCAACTCACTTTTTTACTCTCCTGGCGTCTTGTCATCTTATCTCTGAGTTCTTACATTCCTATCCTGTGACTTTTCTTCAGAAAAACAATTGCTTCCATTTTTTTTTAAATTCTTGGTAGAATGTTTTGTTAGCATCATGGATCAGGTTCTCCCAGGAGCAGACCCTGAGACAAGGATGTGAGCACACATTGTTCATTTGGGAGGTGATCCTAAACTGATGCAAGGCTGGTAAACTGAGACAAGGAAGGAATGACAGTCAGTACGGTGTGCATTAATTGTCCACAAGTTACTGCTGTGCACAAGTAGGAATCAATCCTGCTCAGGACTGCTGGGAGACTGTGTATAACAGGGCTCCTCAAACATTAATGTTCATGCAAATCATCTGGGGATCCTGTTAAAATACACATTCTCATTCACCAGGTCTAGGGTAGGGCCTGAGAGTCTTCATTTATAACAAGGTCACAGGTAATTTCTGAGTAATAAGGATGTTGAACACATCTCAGAGTTTCCCCCTACATTCCTAAGGGGTGAGGCAATTTCTGTCTGTTATGAGTTGAGGACAGCTCCTGGGGATATTAACTCCCTGGCCATTCCAGCTTGTTCTGCATGTGGGACGAGTAGCCAGAGAATGCTCTCAGGAAGAAGTCACAGCGGCTTGCATCAGAAAACTATCAGGATGTTCAGGAACATTGAGTGAGTGCATAGAGGATGGAGAGGGCCCCAATAATGTCTGCTAGGCACAATTTTCTTTTCTTTTCTTTCTTTAACATGCCAAACCCCCAAAAATCAAACCAGTTGCCATGGAGTCAGTTCCAACTCATGGCCACCCCATGTATTGCAGAGTAGAACTGCATCATGGAAGATCCAGGTCAAAATCATCTCCTCAAAGAAAAGGAGGGCATTCTGAAGAGCTACTTCTGCTCCAGCTTGTGGGAACACACTCTTCTTTATTCCCACTCAGTTTATAAATCATCTAAAGTATTAGAATCTTTTAAATTATGCAAGATACATTTACTTGTCAAAATTCACAAGTTTGAAAATTCTTGTTCAGATGGAGGAAACAATCTGAAAATGAGGATGTCACTTGTGTTTGGGGGTGTCATTTGTATTTCTTGGCCTAGATTCCATTTCAGTACTGTAAAAAATCAGTATTCTGCCCTCCAGGTTAACCCATGAGACTTAGAAAATCTGAAATCCTCTCAGCTAGACAGTTCATTACAGTGGAGTGAGATATTCTATTTGGAGGTCACTCCCCCCAGTGCTGTGGGACAACTCTGGAGACATGTGTGGGATACATGTCATTCTGCCCACAATCCAGTTTCTCTAAGAATTGTTCCCACCAGACCCTCTGCTGAAGGGAGGGCCTACAGACTGCCATGGTTTAACTTGAGGATATGAAGAGCTGAATGGACCAGAGACTCCAGAGGGCACTGTCCCCTGATGGCTCTCAGGTTCACAGGTCCATTTACTAGGCACAGTTTTCATTTGTTCTAAGGCAATATTTTTATGGTAAGTGTTCTTCATGTATTGATAAGATTTACTGCTCTATCACACAATATTTTTTTTTGTATAGTATCTCTGTGCCTGTTCCTTTTCTATTAGTCTTAATTCAATAGGTTACATTTTCCAGGGTGAGCTATTTCCAGTACATTACTATCAGGAGGGAGGAGGATTAAGGGCGAGGGCAGCTTTACAAACCAAAGGCTCTCTCCTTCTCTGCTATCACAGAGACAAATTGCTTGCTGAAATTATGCTCCATCTGTCTGATTCTCTGCCTAGTATCAACTCCTCTGCTTCTCTGACCCAAAGGTGGGCTTATGAGAGCTTCTGCCATGAGGCCAGCTCATTCCAATTCCTGCACCTATTTTTATAAACAAAGGATACAGCTTTAGCACATCAGAGTAAACCCCTCACCTTCCTTAAGTATATTTTTTTCTGGTACTTTCTGAAAGCTGCTACTATTAGTCCCTCACACTGTTCTCAAGGGCTTCTTCTGTTCACTTCTTCTTGTACAGCTTATATCCAACCTCATCTGTCTTTGGAGTCAGAGGACTGTCTTCTGGTTTCATTTGAAAACAGGTTTGTACAGCAGTTTTTCCTCCTTCTTGCTTTTGTAATATTTCCAGGAGGAGAAAGCAAAAGCATTCACGCTATTAACTCTTAAATGTGTTTGAGTACCTACTATGTGCCAGTCTGATCACAATGTAATCACAGTGGATATGACACTCAACTTGCTCCCAGCCCTCGAGTTGCTCACAATCCTATATACTGTGTTAAGGCAACTTAGAAGCCAATGCGCTAAACTAAGAGAGTCTCACTCACTCCCTGGACTGGCAGTGTGGCATCATCTCCACTTCTAGGGCCACCTCTGGGTGGACTCAAACCTCCAACCCTTTGGTTAGCAGCCAAGCGTGTTAACTGTTCGCACCACCCAGGGACTCCATCAGGCTCATAGTCTAGGCCATTTTCTCCAGCCCAGGCCTAGCCAGTAATAACCGCCCACCACCCGTTGCCTGATTCCGACTCATAGTGACCCTATAGGACAGAGCCGAACTGCCCAATAGGGTTTCTAAGGCTGTAATCTTTATGGAAGCAAACTGCCACAGTTTTGTCCTGAAGAGTGGCTGGTGAGTTGGAATCACCAACCTTTCGGTTAATAGCCAAGTGCTTAACCACTGTGCCACCCGGGCCCCTTTTGTAGATCATAGTTATACACAGTGTAAGCATTACTGTATTAATAGTAGCCATAGAAGCCACAGTAGCAGTGCTAGTAATATTCCTGGCACTCGTACCAGATAAAAACCAATCAGGGATACAGACCTGTCTGGCTATGGTCTGGCTAATTGTTGGAACAGGTGGTCAGAAGTTGATTTGCATAAGGGACCAAGGAGCTCCTGGGAAATAATTTATTCTGAGGGTAGAAAGAGGCACGGTGAATTAGACACAGTAACAAAGCTACCGAAGATGACTAATTAATATTGTGGCAGCTGGAGACTGTAGAAACCTAATATCAATCATAAAGATCTGAAACCGATACCAAAAGCTTTGGTCCCTGAGAGGGAGTAGTGATTCTGAGTACAGTGTGAAGGCAGTCATTGGAAATCATCTCTCTGAAGGATTATTGAGTCCTCAGGAGAAAAAGTGGCTGTAATGATTATTTTATTTTTTACTAAAAAGCCTAGAAAATAGTGGGTTACCTACACTGTGTTTTAGTGTCTCTCTTAACAGAAGACAACACACAAAGCGGAGGTCACAAAGCACCCAGAAATACTTGATACTTTAAGGGCTGCCGAACATTGAAGGAGTACGGAAAGATTGGTAAGCGTGTACTTGGGAGATAGCATTAGCACACCAAAACCAATGCATTCTTACCATTACTCTTCCATTTCTGAATCATAAATAAAAATGATTATTTCTTGTTTGGCACTCTGGGTTATAAGTGGAGACCAAAAAATATCAAGACAAAATGGAAGCATAGCATACAAACCATAACCATCAATACACAAACCCCAACAGATAAGCTAGATAACTGGGATCTTCTAAAAATCAAACACCTATGCTCTTCAAACGACTTCACCAAAAGAGTAAAAAGAGAACCTACAGACTGGGAAAAAATTTTTGGACAGTACAAGTCAGACAAAGGTCTAATCTCCATAATCTACAAGAAAATCCAACACCTCTACAACAAAAAGACAAATAATCCTATTAAAAAATGGGCAAAGGAAATGAACAGACACTTCACCAAAGAAGACATTCAAACGGCCAACAGACACATGAGGAAATGCTCGCCATCACAAGCCATCAGAGAAATGCAAATTAAAGCCACAATGAGATACCATCTCACCCAGGCATTACTGGCACGAATCAAAAACACTGGAAATAACAAATGTTGGAGGGGCTGCGGGGAGATGGGAGCTCTTATGCACTGCTGGTGGGAATGCAAAATGATACAACCATTTTGGAAAATGATATGGCGCTTCCTCAGAAAGCTAGAAATAGACATACCATTCGATCCAGCAATCCCACTCCTAGGAATATATCCTAGAGAAATAAGAGTCATCTCTCATAGACATTTGCACACCTATGTTCATGGCAGCATTGTTCACAATAGCAAAACAATGGAAACAACCTAGAGGCCCATCAACAGATGAATGGATACACAAACTATGGTACATACACACAATGGAGTACTATGCAACGAGAAAGAACAACGATGACTCTGTGAAGCATCTCATAACATGGATGAAACTGGAGGACATTATGCTGAGTGAAATCAGTCAATCACAAAAGGACAAATATTGTATGAGACCTCTATTGTAAAAACCCATGAAAAAGTTCACACACAAAATGTAACAATCTTTGTTGGTTACCAGGGATGGGAGGGGTGGGGGGGAACTACTAAATAGGCAATAGATAAGTGGTATCTTGGGTGAAGGGTGAGACAGTACACAGTACAGGGGAAACTAGCACAACCTGTACAAGGAAAGGTCATGGAAGCCCCATAGACACATCCAAACTCCCTGAGGGACTGAATTGCCGGGCGGAGGGCTGTGGGGACCATGGTCTCTGGGAACATCTAGCTCAATTGGCATGACACAGCTTATAAAGACAATGCTCTACATTCTACCTTGGTGAGTAGTGTCTGGGGTCTTAAAAGCCTGTGAGCGGCCATCTAAGATACTCCACTGGTCTCATCCCTTCGGGAGCAAGGGAGAATGAAGAGAACAGGATACAGGGAAAAGATTAGTCCAAAGGACTAATTGTCCACAGCTACCAAGGCCTCCACCGGACTGAGTCCAATACAGCTAGATGGTGCCCGGCTACCACCACTGACTGCTCTGACCAGGATCACAACAGAGGGTTCTGGACAGAGTTGGAGAAGGATGTAGAGCATAATTCTAACTTACAAAAAAAAAGAACAGATTTACTGGCCTAAAGGAGACTGGAGAAACCCCGAGAGTATGGCCCCCAGACACCCTTTTAGCTCAGTGGTGAAGTTATCTCCGAGGTTCACCGTTCAGCCTGGGAGTGGACAGCCCCGTAAAACCAAACAAGACTAACGAGGTACAGGAGTCCAGTGACAAGGGCCAGAAGGCAGAAGGGGACAAGGAAGCTGGTGATGGGGAACCCAAAGTTGAGTAAGGATATTGTTGATGTGTTGTGAGATTGTTAACCATTGTCATAGGGCAACATTTGTAGTAACTGTGAAATGAGAAACTATTTTGTTCTGTAAGTCTTCATCTTAAGTGAGAATAACAGCACAATTCAAAGAGCATAGTCAATGTCACTGAACTGTGCATGTAGAAATTTTTGAAATGGTGTATCTTCGGCTGTGTGTATTTTCACCAAAAATAAAAAGGTTGAGAAGTTAGAGGGTTAATAAGTTGTGGGGTTGTTAACCAGTGTCATAAAACAACATGTGTACTACTGTTTCATCAGAAACTATTTGTTCTGTAAGCCTTCACCTGAAGTACAATAAAATATAAAAAAAAAAAAAATGGAAGCATAGCAATTTTAGAGTCTCATACTTGTTAAACATATGTAAGCCCACAGTGGCCCAGTGGGGATACACACATCTGGAGATTGGAGCTTGGGGAACCAGCACATAAAAATGCTGAAATCCAGTAGATTGTGTGATTGTTTACATGAGAAACCCAAAAGAGTCTTTAAAAAAATTTATCAGAAGTAATAAAAGAGCTTAGAAATATAGCTTATATAAGCTTGTTACACAAATCAATCACATTTCTATATACCAGAACAACTATGACTAGAGAATCTGACTTTAAAAAAGACATAGTTATTAATATTATTGGAGAATATCAAATACACAGGAGTCCCTGGGTAGTACAAATGGTTAATTAGCTTGGCTGCGAACCAAAAGGTTGGAGGTTCAAGTCTACCCAGAGGTGCCTCAGAAGAAAGGCCTGGTGATCTACTTCTGAAACATCAACCATTGAAAACCCTATGGAGCACAGTGCTACTCAGACACACATGGGGTTGCATGAGGAGGAACTAACTCAATGGTCACTGGTGGTGGTGGTAGGAATATGTCTAATAAAACAAGAACAACACCTCTATGGGGGAAATTATAAAAATTTTTAAGACATTAAAGAAACTCTAACTAATTGAAGAGTTGAACCATATTTATGGATAAGAAGACAATATTATAAAAGTGTTGATTTTCCCAGAGTTGTTCTATAGCCAAGATCAGGAAGCTATAGCCCACAGACCAAATCTGAACGTGGCTAACAAAAACTTAAATATTTACTATCTGACTCTTCACAGGAAAAGTTTGTTGACTCCTGATCTACAGTGTCAGTGCAATTCCAGTCAGAGTCCAAAAAGTGTTTTTTTAATGGAACTTAATAAACTGATTCCAACATTTGTATGCACTGGTGCAGGGATAGAAACAATGGCCAGTAGAGGATATTAGGGAGCCCAGAAGAAGACACTCAAATGATGAAGTTTTGAAACACGGCTGAGGTTGAATGCTGGGTGGGTGGGGAAGCAAAGAACTGTTAAATATCTGGGAATGGAAAAAATGGTTATTCATTTGGAAAAAGATTACCCTGGATTTCCACCATATGCAAAAATGACCTCCAGGTAAATTAAGGGCTTATATCAAAAACAGAACATTAAGATGCTCAGTTAAAAAAAAAAAAAGTGATTACTATTTTAGATCTTGGAATAGTGATAAAATTTTTTTAAAAAAAAAGTTGCTGTCAAGTCAATTCCAACTCATAGTGACCCTATAGGACAGAGTAGAACTGCCCCGTAAAGCGGCTGGTGGGTTGGAATAGCCAAACTTTTGGTTAGCAGATGAGTGCTTTAACAACTGTGCCACCAGCGTTCTGGAATGGTGATAGAGGCCTTTAAAAGAAGTAAAGAAGTGCTGACTCTATTAATAAATTTGACTATATTAAAATTAGGAATTTTTGTTCTGCTAAAGATACCTTAAGGAAAGTGGAAAGTCAAGCATTTTACAGAAGACAAAACATTAAACGTATGAAGATATTTTCAGCTTTATTAGTGATCAGGAAACTATAAATCAAGTCCTAAATGAAAGACCATTTTATATACACTCTATTGGTGAAAATTTAAAAGTATGACAATATCAAGATTTGGCAAGAATGTGGATTGACAACGCGTCTTGTATATTGCTGTTGAGAACAGGTTTGTCTCCTAAAGTTGAAAAATCACATAACTTATGATCCAGCAATTCAACCCTTAGATGTACACCCAGAGGAAGCCCTTGTATATATATGCATGATGCTACCAGGTCGATAGTCAGCGAGGTCAGTGGGAAACCTAGAAAAGTATAAGTGAGGTGTATATGAAATATGAGGAGCCCTGGCACCACAGTGATTAAGCACTTGGCTGCTAACCAAAAAGTTAGGTTTGAACCCACCAGCTGCTCTGCAGGAGAAACATGTGGCAGTGTGCTTCCATAAAGATTACAGCCTTGGAAACCCTGTGGGGCAGTTCTACTCTGTCCTACAGTGTTGCTATGAGTGGGGATTAACTCAATGGCAATGGGTTTTGGGTTTTTGTGAAATATGTGCGGGAAAACGAGGCTGAGCAGTCCTCAGAGAGAAGTCTTAACACTCTTGCTACACAGTTTTGCTATTTACTGAATACTGTGAGTCTACTACTATGTATTTATTTTATTGTCCGATAATGCTTTTTTAAAAATTTTGTACTAAGCCCTTCGGTATAAAAAAGGAAGTGTAATTAAGGATTTTCATTTCTCACAAAAAAAGGTGAATGTGTAACTATAGAAAAACCATTTCTCAACATTTGCCATCAACCATGGGTATCACAAAGATATTAATAACTACATGAAAACACAAATCTGTGAAAGAAGCATCAGCATCTATGTCAAAATTTTACAGTTACTATAAAAGACAATATCTGAAGATCAAAGGTACATGACACTTTTCATTGAGATCAAATGCCCATTCTAACTTAATTTTGCTCATTTCCAGTTTCAAGGTTTTTAGTGCATGTATAAAAGCTAAAGTGATATTTGTAAATATGTTTACGCCATGAACAGAAAAGGAATTTGACATGCAGTTAAATGACCCCAGAGGAGTCAAGTAGGAAACTGGTTAATTCTAATAAAGGTTCATTGTTTTCCATCTGATTTATGTAATTATAGTAAAGCTGTGGAAGTTCATTATGTTGAAGATAAAACAACTGCCATCAGTGTCAATGCTATTGTAAACTCACTTAAAAATTCAACTTTGAAGACAAAGTTTTTGCTTTTGAGGGGACAAAATCATGAGTGATTTTGGTAGAGCAGAGCATCATGGCAAAAGCAATGTTCTCACTAAATTAAGAAACCGATAGAGCAAAAATAAGGCGCTCTGGTGGCACAGCGGAGCCCTGGTGGCCCAGTGGTTAAGTGCTAGGACTGTTAACCAAAAGGTCGGCGGTTTGAATCCACCAGCCGCTCCTTGGAAACCCTATGTGTCAGTTCTATGCTGTCCTATAGGGTCGCTGTGAGTTTTTTGTTTTGGGGGTGGGGGGGGGGTTTGGTGGCATAGTGGTTAAGCCACAGTAGAGCACTAAGGTATATGAGTTGTTGTTTTTTGTTTTTGTTTTTTTTTTTTCATTTAAGCGCTCGGCCGGTAACCGAAAGATCCACAGTTTGAACTCTCCAGCGGCTCCAAGGGAGAAAGATGCAGCAGTCTGCTTCTATAAAGATTTACAGCCTTGGAAACCCTATGGGCAGTTCTACTCTGTTCTATAGGGTTGCTATGAGTTGGAATTCGACGGCGGCAATGTTTTCGTTTTTGCTTTTTTTTTTTTTTTTTTTTTAATAAAGCAAAGAGGTATACGGAATAGGTCATAGAACAAGAAAGCCAAACCAGTTGCCACTGAGTCGATTCTGATTCATGGCGATCCCATGTGTGTCAGAGTAGAACCGCACTCCATAGTGTGTTCAAGGCTGTGGCCTTTTGGAAGCAGATTGCCAGGCATTTCTTCTGAGGCACTGCAGACATCACTCCATGTGTCCCATCCTAATTGCAGCCTCCTCTTCCCTCCCAAAGTAACCATTATCCTGACTTTTAAGGTAATTACTTCTTTGCCATTCTTTATGGTTTTATCATCCAAATCAGTGTTGCAGGAAGTACAGCCAGAGTGCTCTTTAGAAGTGAGGATGGCTTGCTTGGGACACATCATCAGGAAAGACCAATCGCTAGAAAAGGACATCGTGTTTGGTAAAGTAGGGGGTCAGCGAAAACGAAAGAAACCCTCCATAAGATGGCTTGACACAGTGGCTGCAACAACGGGCTCAAACATACCAATAATTCAGAGGATGGTGCAGCACTGGGCAACGTTTCCTTCTGTTGTATGTAAGGCGGCCATGAATTGGAGTTGACTCGAGGGCAGTTAACAACAGCAGACATTCTAGTTTAGTCTGCTCTTTAAGTCACTTTTCATCTACAGTGTTCCCCTTCATCCCTTTCTTTTCCTTACAGTTTAGCTACTGAAGAACCCAACACATTTAATCAGTAGCATATCCTCCAGTCTGGGCTTTGCTGACTGCATACTCATGGTGCAGTTTAGTATATTCCTCTCCGCTCTGTATTTCGTGAAAATTGGCAGCTAGATCCAGAGACTTGACCAGACTCACGTTTGATCCCTTTGGCAAGACTATGGATGGTGTTGTGTTCTTTCATCACAAAACACAGAATGTCTGGTTTCCTCTCTTTTATGATATTCGTAGACACTGATGCTCAGTTCTTAGCTCCATTTAATTCACTGGGGGATACAAAACGTTGATATTTTTAACTCTATCATTTTGTTCTCATTAAGAAATGAAATAATTTTATATAATTAATTATGCAATTTTATAAACTAAATAGAAAATACTTTATTAAAAAGTGAATCTGAGTTTACATGACTAGAAATCCTACATCACATTTGAAAAATCTAGAATTTCAGTTTCTTTTGTATTAAGCTGTGAATGGTCCACATGGAGTGATAATAAGTATTCTCGTTACATTTGATGCAAGATTTCTGTGGCCTAGAATCTAAGACTTCATCCTGACCCATAACTTAAAGTTAGTCTTCTAGACGGGATTGGAAGAGTGTCAAATTTACCTGTATCCCTCGTAGAACAATGTTAGAGATGGCTAATAGCACCAAATATCTCTCCCCAAAGCTGCAGGACACCTAAAACTTAATTTGTAAACTATTGAGAAACTGCCTCAGGAGGACTGGTGGCAGAGGGTCAAAACTTCTCAGTCACTGTGCCTTCACATTATTTGATAATTTAGAGAAGTTTATTTTAGTGGTAGCCCTAAATGTTTTCAGAGAGAATGGCATATATTTATTCTCGTTCAGTCTATGCCATTTATCACGAAAGCAATGTGCCTACTTACCACAAGAAGGTAGTTGCTTCCCTATTCTTCTCCTTCGAGTAGAACATGCCCCTTGTGACACTGGGTAAGATGGAGGCATTTCTTTGCTGTTTGTGTTTCCATAATGCGATTTGAACTTCAGATTCTATACCCAGAAAATGAATAAACTGCCTTTCTCCAGCCTAATTAAATCGTTATAATCAAGTCTATTTTAAAACAAACAGATGTAACTTAAAACATCAAACATATAGTTTAACTGTATTTGGAGGAATGATCTTCTAATTAAAGGAAATAGAAAAAATATGGTTGACAAGGAGTTGTAACATTGAATTTATTAAAAATATACAAATATATGTATGAGTGCGTGTGTGGGCGTGTATTCAAAGCCACTTTAAATGATTAAAGTCTCCAAGCTCAGATAAATTACCACTCAGGGTATTATGAATCCTTAACTAATATGATGGCCAAACACTTCAGTCCTTCTCAAGAAATAAAGGAGAATGGGGAAGTGTTAAAAGTTTGGAGAAAGTAAATGTGCTAATTTTCTTTAAGAGTATAAGACACAGTTAAGATCGAAAAACTATACATCCTAAATTTGGCATGAATCTAGGAAAAATGCTGAACAGGTTATCACAAGGATGGTGGGCGAGTGCTTAAGAATGAAGACTGTAATCACTGGGCAGCCCTAAAAACAAGCTATGCCAGAGCAAGCTCACTGTCCTTTTTGATAGGGTCACTAAGCTCAAGAAAATGCCGTAGAACTATTGTATCTTGTTTTCAATTTTCTAGATGGAGACATCTAGAAAATTCTGTCATAACATCCTTGTGGAAAAGGTATAGAAATAAGAGCTAGATGAGAATGCAGTCTAAAATTCATGGACCATAGATGAGGAGTTTGTTGCCGGACAAAGACTGAAGGGAAATTTTCAGCCACCATGGGAGAATTGAGGTTCAGAGTTACAATAATTAGAGCCCTACTCCTCTGCCCTGTCCTGCCAAAAGCCCTGTGTCAGAAGAGTGACTTACGGAGAGTCCATTTCAGTGGAATGCCCATGTGTTTCAACTGAATTGCACACCCTGCGACACTGGGTGCTTAAGAAAAGGAAAAGAGGTACATTTATTGGGAGTGAATATTCTTCCCCTTGAAGAGTTTTAATCATTTCTCCTGCACTGATGTTAACCTATAAAAACTAAACCCAATGCTGTCAAGTCGATTCCGACTCACAGTGACCCCGTAGAACAGAGTAGAACTGCCCCATAGGGTTTCCAAGGAGTAGCTGGTGGATTGGAACTGCTGACCTTTTGGTAAGCAGTTGTAGCTCTTAACCACTGCGCCACCAAGACTCCATGTAGGTCTCTGTATTTGCCATCCTAGAGAAAGCAGGAGGAGTACGATTGGGTCTTGGGGCATCCTCCTCACAGGGTGCATGTGACTCAAATTTTTTACAGTGATCCTTCCTATGGAAAAGTATATAATTACGTGAAAAAAGCAAGGACAGAATAGTATAATACCATTTGTTTAAAAATATATACATTTGTATCAGTGTAGAGCAGTGTGACCCTTGCTGGCAGGAAAATTGGAAGGCAAGGGAATGCTGAAGTGAGGACTCGTCCCTATTAGAATTTTTTTTTTTGCAATGTACATGAATTAACTGTTTATTAATTAGCATTTCATCAAGCAAATAGGAGAATATATTTGAAATTTTAGAAATCAGCACTGCGTGTAATACACAGTGGAAAAAGGAAGGAGGGAGGGAAGGGGAGGTAGGAAAAAGGAAAGGAGGAAGGGGGGGAGAGAGAGGGATATTTAAGGGAAGAAAAGAAATCTGGGAAGGAGGAAAAAGAGAAAGAAAGAAAAGAGGAAAAAAGGGAGGAAATTTCCCAGTTTTCATTGCCTCCTCCCTTCAGCTACTAGCCATTAGACTAGAGATAGACCTAGTTTCTGGTCCCTCTCAACAATTCACATTGCAGTTGCTTTCTGTCTTTGGGTTATTTCCTCTCAGGACAGGGCAGAGGAGTAGGGATCTAATTACTGTAACTTCTCCACAAACTCAGGGGTAAATAGCACTTTTTCTGTTCTTTCTTTCTTTATTGTTTCAGCAACTAAATTTCTGGCTCTGAACCTCCATCCTCCCACGGAGGCTGAAAATTTCACTTCAGTTAATCTTGGATTCTCCGCTCCTTCCCCAGGACTGTGTCAGAGTCCTGGGATCTTACGTGATGCCAAGGAATGGTGGCGGGTAAAACAGGCATTTGTGGATGACCTTCAAGTTATAGACTATCGTCATCAGTGGACACAGCTTTTCACAGGTCATTGCTAAGAGACCCATTGTCCTATCTGTATGGCCCCTTCAGGTTCCCAGGTACCTGCTGCATCTAGGCTACAGATGGAACCCAGGAATATTTTTCAGGTCTTCCTATGATCCCATCTGCACAAGGCCAGTCCTCTTTCAAGCCTTGCCATTTTCCAGGGGAGGGGAAGTCTGTCAGAAAGCAAGTCTAAGTTTCTGACTTTCTAAAACCCAAAGACTCTCTCTTCTTCCTTTACCACATACTTTATCTTAGTGAAAAAAAATATGTCTGATAAATCAAAACTTTCCTCTTACGGGACATAAAATGATACTTGTGAAGAATGTGCTTCTTAGCTCAAGTAGATACAAGAGCCTAAACGGGCAGCTTCTGTCCAGAGGTGAGATGAGAAGGCAGAGAGGGTCAGGAGCTGGTTGAATGGACATGGGGAATCAGGGGTGGAAAGGAGGATTGTGCTGTCACAGTATAGGGAGAACAACTAGGGTCATATAACAATGTATGTATAAATTTTTGTATGAGAGACTAACTTGAATTGTAAACTTTCACTTAAAGTACGACAAAATAAAAAAAAACTTTCTTTTGACTGGGACTCACTGACAATACAAAAAGATATCTTTTAATTCTTCTTGCAAGCTGATATGAAACATTCACTCCCTGGGCCTTGGCATTTGTCTCTGTTTTTCAAGAGAAAAAAAAATTATTACATTCTGCAAAAGAAACTTTGTGAAAAAAAAAAAAAAACAGCCTGGCATTTGCCTTGGTTTTTCATTCTCTTAATATCCAAAGTTAGAAAATCACAAAAGCAAGTTTAACAAGTATTATCTGCAGGTCTCTGCTGAAATGTTGAGAGACTCTCTACTTGACTTTATTCTTGTCAATATCTGAGTTGTTTCTGGCAAGACATGGGGCACAGGAGAACAGAAATAAGAGTTGTGGGCACCCATTCTCTCTGCTCGTCGGCATTAGCTGTCGCTCAGGTTGTTCTATTTTAATTTCCAGGACCCAAATTCACTGTCATGTCCTCCAAAGAGGGGAAGCTCTTCGTGGGAGGGTTCAATTTCAACACCAATGAGCAGGCATTGGAAGACAACTTCAGCAGCTTCGGGCCTATCTCTGAGGTGGTCATTGTCAAGGACCTGGAGACCCAGCGATCCCAGGGTTTTGGCTTTATCACATTCACCAATTCAGAACATGCCTCAGATGCCAGGTGAGCCATGAATGGAGAGTCCCTGGACGGTCTCCAGATCCGAGTGGATCACATGGGCAAGTTGGCCTAGGGAACTAGAGGGGGTGCCTTGTGTGTGTGTGTGTGTGTGTGTGTGTGTGTGTGTGTGTGTGTGTGTGTGTGTGTGTGTGTGTGTGTGTGTGTGTGTGTGTGCTTGCGCGCGCGCTCTTTAGATGAAAGTTTACAGTGCAAATTAGTTTCTCATTAAACAATTAATACACGTATTGTTTTGTGACATTGGTTGCCCACCCCACGACGTGTCAACACTCTCCCCTTCTCAACCTTCTCAACCGCATTACCAGCTTTCCTGTGTCCCCTCCTGCCTTCTAGTCCTTGCCCCTGGGCTGGTGTGCCCCTTTAGTCTCGTTTTGTTTTGTTTTGTTTTATGGGGCTCTCTAATCTTTGGCTGAAGGGTGAACCTCGGGAGTGACTTCATTATTGAGCTAAAAGGGTGTCCGGGGGCCATACTCTTGGGGTTTCTGTAGTCTCTGTCAGGCCAGTAAGTCTGGTCTTCTTTTTGTGAGTTAGAATTCTGTTCTACATTTTCCTCCGGCTCTGTCCGGGACCCTCTGTTGTGATCCCTGTCAGAGCAGTCAGTGGTGGTAGCCAGGCACCATCAAGTTGTACTGGACTCAGTCTGGTAGAGGCCGTGGTAGTTGTGGTCCATTAGTCCTTTGGACTACTCTTTCCCTTGTGTCTTGTTTTCTTCATTCTCCCTTGCTCCTGAAGGGGTGAGACCAGTAGAGTATCTTAGATGGCTGCTCATAGGCTTTTAAGACCCCAGACGCTACTCACCCAGGTAGAATGTAGAACATTTTCTTTACAAACTATGTTACGCCAATTGAGCTAGATGTCCCCCGAGACCATGGTCCAGAGGTGGTACCTTTGGTGCCAGTGGGCGTGGCTGCAGCTACTGTAGAGGTGGTGGAGACCAAGGCTTTGGGAGCAGCAGGTATGATAGTTGGGCTGGTGGATATGAATATAGATATGGAAGGTCCAGAAACTATAGTGGCAGAAGCCATGGTGGTTATGATCGCTACTCTGGAGGGAATTACAGAGACAATTACAATTACTAAGACAAGGCATGCACATATAATGTAGATACACAAGGAATAAAAATTCTTCTGATCCAGGATCATCCTGCTAAATAGCTGTATTTATTAAAAAGAATTTTGGAGCTGCACTGAAACATCTTTGTTTTAGTACATCAACTTCTATTTTTGAATTGAGCTTCCAGGGTATCCTGTTAAAGAGCTTTTAGTGAACTCCATATGTTTTATAAACTTTTTTTCCCATTTAAAGAGAAATTCTGCAACATTTGTAGAGTCTAGGTATTTTTCCTTTTACCAGTTTTTATTTATTTATTTATTTATTTTTCAGTTTAGGCACTCAGGATTATTCTGGCCAAAAACTTTGCTCAGACTGATTTTTTTTAATTAATGAGTATCTAGGGACATGTAAAAATTTTGCACACAATGTTTCTTTATTATGGTTAGAAAACAATTTCTGAATGTATCTACAAGAAATCTGCATCAAGAAGATAATTTCTTAGAGGTATTTTTTTACTCTACATTATGATATTACCACCCTGATTATATAGAAGAGCTTAAAAATGTTTGTGAATGACATTTTTTCTTAATACTGGAAGAAAAGATACTCTGTTGTATTTCAGTAGCATTTAGGATGTCCTTCATAGAGCCAACTAAAAAGATGAAATCTGAAAATTGAAAAAAAAATAGAATTGTGGACAGGATGGGAGAGGTTTCAGTACCAAATGTTCAGTGGCCACACACCATGCCCACTCTGAGATTCTGGCCAAGTCCGGGGTCAAAGCCAGTGTTGATACTAAAGTCCATACTGAAGGTACCTCATCCCCTACCCACCACCCCATCTCGCAAAGTGCTTAGTAGAAAAGATTCCAGTCATAACCCTGTAATAGGGGCTGAAGATCAGAAACTAAGAAAATAAATAAAATAAAAAGAGATGAGGCAAGGCTGCAAATAATGAATTGGGATAAATTGCAACACACCCTAAATAGTCCTTTGCACGTCTTTCTACACTTAGTGTACCTTGCTTTATAGCCTTTGTACTACATAAGTTAGCTCTTTAAACAGGGACTGTCAACTACATCTTTGTTTAATAGTACATGCTCACTAAATATTTGTTGAATTTTACAGCATTAATAGATAAAAATCTGGCAAGTGATTTTCAGTATGGAAAAAAAAAACCCAGTGCCATCAAGTCAATTCTGACTCACAGCGACCCCACAGGGTTTCCAAGGTTGTAAATCTCTACAAAAGTAGGCTGCCACACCTTTCTCCCACAGAGCTGCTGCTGGTTTCCAACCGCCGACCTTTTGGTTAGCAGTCGATCCCTTTAACCACTGCACCTCCAGGGCTCCTTACATTAATCATTAGGGGAATGCAATTGAAACACAATGGGATACCACTAGCCATCCACCAGAATGGCTACAAGAAATAAGACCGACAACACCAAGTGAAGACAAGGATGTGCAGAAGTTGGAACTCTCATATACTGCTGGTGAAAGAGTTAATACAAAAAAAAAAAGGAAATAATCCAAATTATATTTAGTGCATGTTGAACTCTTGGTTACAGTTAAAAGTTAGAAAGAGACCTTGTTGTTAACATAGACAATTTCCTGAGTACATTGGTCCAATGCTCTGCAGCAGGCAAAAATGTCAACAAGTATTAGGACATTATCAAATCGTGTACGAGGGAGAAAGAAAAACTAATATACTATCTTCTGGCAAACAACAGTGAATCTACCAGACTCAGAACTTTTACTTCTGCTATAGTGTAAAACAAACAAACAAATGATACAAAATTAAATTCATAGATAACACAATTACTCTACTCAGAGAAACTAAACGCCCTCTAAAAAAATGCATGGAGAAAAGACTGGAAAGAAATTCACTCAAAATGTTAACTGAATGTTTGGGGATTGGGGAATTAGAGGTGATATTTTTCACTAGTTTTCTACTTTGCTGTTCCCCAATTTTTCTATAGTGAGCAGGTACTACCTTTATAATGAAAAAAAGAAACAATTTTGAAAGGAAAGAAAGATAAGAATAGAATTAGAGTCCAGAAAAGGACAACTAAAACGAGCAAGAGGAAAACATGGATTAATGTGTATGAACAAACCAAAAAACACTTCTGTATGGGATGAGAGGAGGCAGAAAGGGAAACAAACTATTTTATGTATAAGTTAACATGGATTTATCCATCTTGAATAAGGGGAATTGATGCTGGAGATGCAAATTTCTGACAACCTAGAGGGAAAATATGATCCTATTACTGTCTGTACTAGGCAGTATAACGGCCCCCAAAGATGCCCATGTCCTAATCCCCAGAACCTGTGAATATGTTACCTTACTTGGCAAAACAGACTTTGCAGACGGGATTAAATTAAGGATACTGAGATGGGGAGATCATCCTGGATTATCTCGGTGGACCCAATGTAATCACAAGGGTGCTTATAAGAGGCAGGCAGGAGGGGCAGAGTCAGAGAAGGAGACATGACAGCAAAAGCAGAGGTCACAGTGATGCAGGGCCAGGAGCCAAGGAAAGCAGGCAGCCACGAGAAACTGTAAGAGACAAAGAAACAGATTCTCCCCTAGAGCCTCCAGAAGGGAACGCAGCTCTGCCAACACCTTGATTTTAGCCTAATGAAACTGATTTTGGACTTCCGGCTTCCAGAACTGTAAATTAACTAAATCTGTGTTGTTTTAAGTCACTTTTGGCAATTTTTCACAGCAGTCATCGGAAACTTATATACTGCCTATTCATGCATTCATTCATCAAATATTTATTCAGTGATTTCTATGAGCCAGGAGCCCTGGTGGCCCAATGGTTAAGCACTTGACTACTAATGGAAAGGTTGGTGGTTGGAACCCACCAGCTGCTCTGCGGGAGAAAGGTGTGGCAGTCTGCTTCTGTAAAGATAACAGTCTAGGAAACCCTATGGGGCACTTCCACTCTGTTCTACGTGGTCGCTATGAGTCGGAATCAACTCGATGGCAATGGGTTTGGTTTTTGGTTTTTTTTTTCTATGAGCCAGGCACTGTTCTAGGCACTGCGAAACAGGACTGAGGAAGACAACCAAGGTCTTGGCTCCTAAGAAAGTTGTATTCTAGTGCAAGAGATAGGCAATAAGCAAGTAAACAACTGAGTGATTTGAATAAATTCAGACTGTGGTTATTGCTATGGAGCCCATTTAAAAGCCATTAATGGCTTTGCATTGCACTCATGATAAAATGCAAGTTCCTCCTTATGGCATTCACAGTAAGAAATGAAGTAACATAATAGGAAAACAATTGAGTTGATTTCCCTTGGAGTAGAACACTAGTCTTTAATGAGACAAATACAGTGGTCAACAGGAAAAAGCAGACGGTAATGGTTAAGAACAAAGGCTTTCAAGTCAAATGGAACTGAATTCAAATCCAGTTCCACCACTCACTGTGTGCCCTTGGACAAATTACTTACCTTCCCTGAGCCCACCTAGCTCATCTGTAAAAAGGGGTAAATAATAGACACAGTCTCTCATAGGATTATTATGAGAATTAAATAAGATAATTCATGCAAACTTCTTAACACAGTGCCAGGTACATAGCAAACAACTAATATTGTTGTTGTTGTGTGCCACTGAGTCGATTCTGACTCATAGCGACCCCGTGTGACAGAGTAGAACTGCCCCATAGGGTTTCCTAGGCTGTAATCTTTATGGGAGCAGATTGCCAGGTCTTTTCTCCCGCAGAGCGGCTGGTAGGTTGTACTGCTGACCTTTCAGTTAGCAGCCAAGTGCTTAACCATTGTGCCACCAGGGCTCCTAAATAACTAATACATAGTAGCTAATATGATGATAGAAACCCTGGTGGTGCAGTGGTTAAGAGCTATGACTACTAACCAGAAGGTTGGCAGTTCAAGTCCAGCAGGCACTCCTTAGAAATCCTATGGGGCAGTTCTACTCTGTCCTATAGAGTCCCTATGAGTCGGAATCGACTCGACAGCAATGGTGGTGGGTGGGTTATTATGATATATTTAAAACAGTGAATAACATTTCTGAATAATTATTTCAAAATCAGGTTTCCTTATGGAATATTATATATTATTGAAAAAAAATTCGTTTACTCAACAATTACCAGTACCACTTGAGTTGAGTTAACTCCAACACATGGGAACCCATGCTCCATAAGATTTTCAATGGCTGGTTTTTTCAGAAGTAGATTGCCAGGCCTTTCTTCTGAGGCATCTCTGGGTGGACTTTAACCTCCAACCTTTTGGCTAGCAGCTGAACCCATTAACGCTTTGCACCACCCAGGGACTCCTCCTCCACAAATACTTACCGAGAATGTAGAGGATGCCGCGTTGCTCCACCCAGACTGCTCTTTTAGGACACGAAGCTGGAAGCTTGTTCCTTCAGCAGCTGCCAGGAGTTTGGTGCTGAAGGATCACAGCCGATTCCCACTTTGGGAATTGCCCTCAACTGAATTGCCTCGACTAAAGTTATACCCCAACCTTGTTGATGTTGGGGTGCAAAGATGTGGTGAAATCCATGTGAAATCGTGCACTACAGATTAGTAAGTAAACACAAGTAACCGGTGCGTACCTTGCTTAATGTAAGCCTGCGCATTCCTTGCTTACTGGTTAATCCGCCCCTGCTCACAGAAGCTGTTCCTAAGACCACACTCCAATAACTCTTCTTCACCAACTTCTATGTCAGAGTCTACTTCCCCAGGAAACCTGAATTGAGTCAAGTAACTACTGTGTGGGTAAGGCACTTGGCAAACTTTTTCTGTAAAGGGCCACATTATAAATGTTTTAGGCTTTTTGGGCCCTACAATCTAGGTTGCATCTACTCAAACTGCCATTCTAGCGTGAAAGCAGCCACAGATAATACGTAAACAAGTAAGTGTGGTTATGTTTTAATAAAACTTTATTTGTGGATGGTGAAATTTGAATTTCATATGATTTTCACAGTTCGTGATATATTGTTCTTCAATTTTTTTTTCAACCATTTGTAAATGGAAAAGTAATTCTTAGCTCGCAGGAGTTCAAAAACAGGCAGCAGGCTGGTTTTTGGCCCTCAGGCTGTAGTTTGCCAAGCCCTGTGCTAGACAAAAGGGGTAAAGCAGTGAACAGCTCATAAAGTTTCCATCCTAGTGAATGAGTTTGCAGAATTTGATAGCATGAGAAATTAGAGTTTGTTAAGAGTTACAGCTGCCAACCAAAAAGTTGGTAGTTCAAATCCACCAGCCGCTCCTCCTAAACCCTACAGGCAATTCTACTCTGTCCTATAGGGTCGCAGTGAGTCGGAATGGACTCAATGGCAATGGGTTTGGTTTTTGGTTTTGCTAACCTTGTTTTGAGGATCTAAAAGGATCAAAACAGCATGGAGAAAAGGAAGAGGAAAACAATGGATTAAAAATAAGATTCGTAGTTTCTTTTGAAGCTTAGTATCCCAAGAAAATCACATACAGCAAAATAAAACTAAGTATTTTAAAGGGTTACTAAGTGGCATTTTTCAATTAGAAAACTTTCTCTTCACTAGTAAACAGAATTAGGGGATTTGAGTGGCTATTTTCTAGCTGTAGCTATGGCTAAATAATCATTCAAAACTACAAACAATTCCAATTTGCTACAATTTTCGTTTTACAGAGCTGTATCTTTAAATGATCTACTGAAACAGACTAGAGAAGCAATATAAACATTTATTTTGGAAAATGTTTGGAGCCGTCTTGCTACCCAAATGTAACAGCCTCCCACAGTCCTTTTCCCCCAAGGAGAAGCAACTTGGAGGAATGTATCTGGGTGACAAACATGTTCATAACCAGTTACCCTGAAACCTTTTGACTTTTTAGTTTTGCCTTTGCTGTGTTTCCTTCTTATTTGGCTTGTTTTTTCTTCTGTTTCAATTTCTATACCCCCTTAAATGAGTCACAACCTTTTCTTTTTTGATCATTTTTATTTTTGCTTAATTTGCTGTACAATCTTCTCTTTGAAATAATTCTTCATAGCTCCTCTTCACACAGTCTTCCATCAGGTGTACTATTATGAGCTTTCGCCTTAATTCACACCTGACTTCCAGCCAACCTTTACTCCTCTAGCTCTTGACTCTCTTCAGAACCTCCTCCTGGACTTTCTCAGAATAAATGTAATAAAGTGTTACTTTGGGTTTGAGTAGCCGAGAAAGAAGAATGGAAGCATCCTCTCTATGAATTCATACTGCTATACTGAGAAATATGAAGACTAGGAGTGCTGATTTCACTTGACACCAACTGTAACAGGCGGCTAATGACTATATCCCTGGCTTTGGAAGTCTCGAGGTTCTTCTCTCGAGACACTTGAACACTAATTTGGTCCACACTTGTCATGATGAGTTCAGATGCCAGAATCTGGGTAGGAGAACTCTCATGAAACATGGTGTCCATAATGTATTGCTTGTATAACTCTACCACCTTCTGCTCCAGGTATTCATTCAGCACCGCGTTAGAAATAGGCTTCTGCATTTGCAGGCTACTTTTTTCTTTGATGCTGGTTATTCTCCAGTAGGATGAGTAGCGCTGGATAGGTTTTTGGGGAAAGTCACTGGGCTGAGTAGAAATGGAATCCTCCATGGGCAAAGGAATCTCAGATGACTTCAGCAAAGGGCCATATTCAAAACTGCTCTCGGAGGGAAAATCTGTTGTCACTGAATTAATGGCCATCACCTGGCCCCCTGCAATATGTAAGTCATTGTAATTCTTGCAAATACTTTTGCAGGAAGGTGGCACCAGGTAGGTTTCTCTGCTGGTACTGTGGTCTCCACAGATTTCAACTGTGGTCAAGCTTGGCCTTTGAAACACAGGATTGGGGTTTGTCTGCAGCACTGTGACTCTCTGGTTTCTGCTGCGTTGGCTCTCTCTTGAATGCACTGAAGAAATAAACTTGCCAGAGGATTTGCAGCTCACATAGAGACTTCTGACCTGTGTTTCGTCCACAGAGGAGTAGGAAAGGACGGCATCAGCATTTGTCTCTTCTCCCTTTTCCTCGGCCACTTGCTCATTATGAGAGGCACAGTTCCAGTGGATGTCGTTCCAATAGGCAAGTCCACTGAGATATCCTTCTGACAGCATTCTGGAAAGAGAGTTGATGAGTAACAGTGGAGAAAAAGAAGATTAGGGTTTTAAAAATCAGCAGCTGACATATCAGAAGTAAAGGACAATGGATGAAGCCACTCCATTCATCCACCCAGCCATCCGTAACTTAGTGCCTGCAAAAGGTCGGCACTTTGGATCCACCAGCTGTTTCTTGGAAACCATGTGGGGTAGTTCTGCTCTGTCCTGTAGGGTCGCTATGAGTCAGAATCGACGCGACAGCAGTGGGTTTTGTTTTTTGTTTTGGATATACCAGGACTATGGTGTGTGCTGTAGATATAAAGATGGATAGAACTCAGTTCCATCCTTGAGGGAGTTTCCCACTGTGAGAGAAAATAAACAATTTCAATATCATGTGATTTAGGGTTATGAGAGTGATAGGCACAAAGGAAGTACAGAAGAGGGGCCGCTAACACAGTCGAGGGTAAAGGAGAGAAGTCATGGGATGTGTCGTAGAGGAGGTGACAGTTCAGCTGAATTGTCAAAAGTGAGTAGGAGTTCCAACCACTGGTCCAGAGTTAAAAGAGAATATGGTGATAGGACATTGTTTAGGAAGTGGTGAGTTTCTGTTAATGGTGATGGTTGTACAACATGAGTAGTGTAATTGATATCACTAAATTGTACACCCGAAAAATGTTGATTTGGCAAATGTAGTGTTCTATATATATATTTAGAACACTAAAAACAAGAAAATATGATGGCATGGCCCGTTCATGATATACCAAGAAGCGGCGCGTAATCAGATGAGACTTGGAAAATAGACTGGAATTGGATCGTGAAGGGCCTTGGGAGTCATGGAAAGACATTTGTGCTCTGCCCCATAGGAAATGGAAAGTGATTGAAAAGTTGTAAATTGGGGAGCAACATGGTTGGTCTAGATGGTGGGTTATGAGAAAAATGATGAGAAATATGCGGTAAATTCTAGGGAAAACAAGAGCTGTATCCTACTTATCTATGTATTCTATCCCTAGCACCTAGCACAGTTATTTGCATTTGGGAGAGAATCAAAGGATATTTATGAATTTCAATCAAATAGCTGATAACAATTGCCTGGTATGAAATTAATTCACTATCAGGCCATCAAAAAGGACCATGAAGCCCGTCCTACCTTTACAGCCCAGGATGGATTTCTTGCTCTATCCCTCCCACTTCTCATAACACTTCCTGGGAATGTCTCTGTGTCCAATTCATGTGTTTATCCTTACCCTAGTTACCAAGAAAGTTTCCTGACCAAGGGTCTTTCCTACATCTGCCTCCCCTCCTCACCCTTAGCAGTTGTCACTGGAGTCACGAGTGGCTAGAAAAGGCTAGAAACCAGCAGCTGCATTTTCTAAAAAAAGAAATGCAATGATATTCCTGGCACCGGGGCAAAAGACCATAGCAAGGAATATAGAGGGGCTGGTCCCCTTTGGCCTTGAGGTCTGGGCTTCTAAACCTGACCTGCCAACTTGAGCCTGAAATCAAAAAGTCAAATTAGAAAAGAAGTATTATTACGAGATCCATTGCGACTAAGGGAGTCCTCGAATCTCTTGGCCTGAAATAATCTTTAAACCTTGAACCAAAACTATCCTATGAAGTTATCTTTAAACTAAACACAGTTTAGCTCAATTAGTCAAGACTGTCATCCTTGAACACTGTGCTCTTTTAAAGAACTATCTGTACGAGATCAAACTGACAACAGGAGTTCTAAAGCACAGATGACAACTTGAAGGGACACAGAAAGCTTAAATTCATGGTAGTAAAACAATATGGAGAGAGATAGTGACACAATGTGAAGAATGTAATCAATGGCATTGATCTGTGCATGTAAAAATTGTTGAATGGGTGTGTTTTGTTGTGTATATTTTCACCAAAAATAAAAAAAAAAATTTAAAGAAGGATTGTATTTTAACCATCAGTAAGGGTACAATTTAAAAAAACATTTTAGTATCCTTTTTACATTCATCTATATATTATTTTCCAAGTAAATAAAATGTGTTCCAGTTTTGAAATTCTGCAAGGGTAATATTTAAAATGTTTAATTTCTCTTTTGGAACTATTTCAAGATATATTCAGCAAATTTATCAATTATTTAAATATTGACTATATGCCAGCCCTGTTATAGAGCACGAAGATACAAAGTTAAAGATCATCAACAAATACATGAAGCACCTACCTATTGTATGCTGAGCACACTTACCTCATAAGAATAAAGAAAATGTTGTTCTTTCCAGAAAAAAACTTTCTAAGTGTCATTCTGCCCTCAACAAGGCAAATGTTACATGCATGAGAAGATAACTGTTGTTGTTACGTTGTTCTTAGGTGCTGTCAAGTGGATTCCAACTCATAGCAACCCTGTAAGACAGAGTAGAACTGCCCCAAAGGGTTTCCTCAGCTGTCATCTTTACGGAAGCAGATCGCCAGGTCTTTTCTCTCGGAACTGCTGGTGGGTTCGAACCGCCAACCTTTCAGTTAGCAGCTGAGCACTCTACCACTGCGCCACCAGGGCTCTTTGAGATGGTAATTAGCAGAGCAGAAGAGTTGTTGGAGAGGAGGCATCAAAAGATGGTGAACCATTTCACACCCACCAGGATGGCTGTTGGAGTCCCCGGGTGGTGCAAATGGTTAATGCGCTTTACTATTAACAGAAAGGTTGGAGGTTTTAGTCCACCCAGAAATGCTTCAGAAGAAGGTCCTGGCTATCAACTTCTGAAAAATCAGTCATTGAAAACCCTATGGAGCACAGTTCTACTCTGACACACATGGAGTCTCCCATGTGGGAGACTGGGGTTCAATTCCCAGCCAGTGCACCTCACATGCAGCCACCACCTGTCTGTCAGTGCTGGATTGCATGTTGCCATGACGCTGAACAGGTTTCAGTGGAACTTCCACACTAAGACACACTAGGAAGAAAGGCCTGGTGATCTACTTCTGCAAATCAGCCAAGGAAAACCCTAATTATCACTACGGTCCAAGAAGAAGAGAGATGAATTTGAGAGACCAAGTATCCTGGGCATGAAAGTGAAGGCGATAGAGAAGCCAAAAGTAATTCTGCACCTTCCAATCTGGGTATGCGGGGAAGTAGCACTGGCATTGACTGAGGAGAAATCAGGAGGAGAAGCCGGGAAGGGAACTGACATGTTTCATTTAATTTCTCTTGTCTAATATGAGGCTGAGCCTGTAAGTATCCAACTGTGAATTGGAGATTCAGACTGAGAGCTCAGGAGAGCAGTTACTGAAAGTCAACAGTGAAATTATCTCCCAATATAGGCAGTGGGAGTATTTACTGGGAGCTTGAGGAGCCATAAGAGTTTGTAATAACTTCTGTGGGAAGCCCGCCTTGAACACTGCAGGGAGTGTGGTATCACATAGCTTTGCAAAGACTACAAGAGCTTCAAATGTACTCAAAAATCTACATTTCAAGGTAAAATTTGCTTATGAATTCAGAGTCATTGAGGCAAAAAAAAACAAAAACAAAACTTGAACTAGTAGTCAAGAGACCAGAGTTCAAGTTCTAACCTTGTCACTAGCTAATGGCTTTAGCGGAGTTAGTGACAAGTCTGTAATAGCCAACATTGATGCAGTACTATGGAGCCCTGGTGGTGCAGTGGTTAAGAGCTCAGGTGCTAACAGTACTAGCTACATCCCAGATACTATTCTAAGTACTTTTTATGTACTAAATCAATCCATCCCCACAAAGACTCTAAGATGTAGGTACTATTGTTATGCTCATTTTACAGATGAAAAAATTGAGTATTGTGTTCAAAGCCACCAGGCACTCTACCACCAGCAGTCTGAAACCAGAATCCATGTTCACATGCTGCTTAACTTCTCATACACTCAACTTCTCATCTGTAAAATGAGAATGTGGGATTAAATTATCTCTAAAGTCCCCTCAAACTTTAATATTCCTTGAGTTTATAACTATATTAAGAGACGAGAAATTAGAGTTAGGCGAGCATTACTCAGAATCAAAATTAGTTTCTGAAAATTAGCAGCAGAGGGCAGCAGAGAGCATGCTAAGGCAACTTTTGAAAGATTGCTCTAAAGCTGTGCAAAGTAATAACGCGTAAAACTTACAAAAATTATACATATGCTAAAGCATTTAATCTTCATAACAACTCTTTAATACACCATTAGATAAAACAAGTGCTACACATCACAACATGTTAAAATTTAAAAATAGAGAAAGATTATTTGGGTTTGTTTTGATTAACTGTTGGCATTTTTTAATAATTCTCAGCGATTATCCAGGAAATTCTTATGACACGTTACTGGATCTCTTCAAAGGTATTATAAAAGAAATATTTCAAATAAATGTTACTATATTTCTTACTAGACTTCTTTTCATCTGAGACACTAAAACTTAACCCGATAACATTCTTTTAATCATTCGAACATATTTTATCACTTGAATTTTTGTTTCTCTTCTTAGAGAAGCTACATATACTTAGAATTCTCCATGACTGGATCAGTGTGAAGAAAAAGACACCCAAGGACATTTGCAGATGAGATGTTCTAGGCAAATTTAGCCTAGATTAATCATTACAAGTCAGGGGAATACCAAAATTAAGCTTATGTGCAAATTTACAACTTAGAAATATATGCTGAAGTACGGCACCTTGTTAAGTCATTTACTTGGAGTTCAGAAGAAATTGCAATATAAATTCTTCCTTCCAGACTAGCATTTACACAGTTTCTCGGACAACTGTTGCTATGACTTCTGAATATAGATACACTTTTAATTTACACCCAAACAACACAAGCATGGAATCAGAGAGAAAACCTAAAGAGGGAATGACTTTACAAGAGAGAACATTTGGAAAAACCTAAGTTAGGGGCTGGCAAACTTTTTCTGTAAAGAGCCAGGTAATAAATATTTTAGTCTTTGCAGGATGTATGGCGCCTGTCGAAACTACTCAGTTCTGCCTTTGTAGCATGAAAGCAGCCATAGGCAATATGTAAACGAATGGGTGTGACTGTGCTCCAAAAGAACTTCATTTACTAAAACAAGCAGCTTGGATTTTGCCCATGGGCCTTGGCTTGCTGACCCCTGACCTAAGTCAAAAAGCAGATGCAATGAGTTGAATAGAACATCCTTATCATCATCATCATTATCATAGCAACTGCTTATTGGGTGCTTTCCGTACATTAACTCTATAATACTGTACATTAGGCATTATCATAATCTGCATTTTCTGAATGAGAAAACTGAGATTCAGATATGACAAATGATTTTCCCAAGGTCGCACAGCTACTAACTGCTAGAGGCAACATTCAAGGCCAAGTTTACAAACTTCAGAGCGTGTGCTCTGTTCTCTACACTCCATCACACTACTGCACAGTTGAGAGCAGCTGGTATCACACAGTCATGAAAACAAGCCATTAGTTCTTCCAGGAAAAGGATATCAGCACTGATTCCATTTAATAACAGCAGCAATTGCCGAATAAAGGAAGGAATGGACAGTGAAGTACAGAAAGAAAAGCCCCAGGAGGACAGCCAGTGCCCACTCCTGAGGGGCAGCCCTGAGGCCTGCAAGCATGTCGCAATTGATTGCCAGCACTCATATGTCCCTGAGGTGTACAAATACCTTATCCTCTGATTTTGCCTCTGAAAAAAACAGGTCTTTGAGTCTAATCATATGGAAAGTTTCCTTAACTATTCCCACTGCTAGAGGCTGGCATCCTCTCGCCCGTAATTTTCCAACATCCTCCACGAGGTAATTTAATGTTACAGCTCCCCATCACCTCTGGAATAAAGTCTATACACCCTAGGCCCTCGTGATGTGTGGTCCCTGTCTGCCTTCCCAACCTCCTCTCTGCCTGTTCCCCACAGGACCCACGACCCAGCCATGCAGAACTCCTCCTGGTCCCCCCAGTCATCATGCCCATCCCAGCTATGTGTGCATTTTTTTTCCTTCTGTTCTGAGAAATCTGGTTCCCTTTCCAAACCTCTGTTCCCACCACCCATACCCTTCAGGTCTCATCTCATAATTAACATTTCAGCTCCCCTGACCAACCATCCAGAATCCTTGTCCCTGAATTAGGAGACTCTAGGTTCTTCTTTCCCCTACCCCAATATAGTTATCAGGATTGTATGAAACATTAGCAAAAAGCAGCTACTACCTTAAACAGTGAAATGAATCATTGGAACAGTTTTTGGAATGAAGGAGTAATGGGAAATAGCAAAAGGAAAGCGAGAAGATTAGGAATTGGTAGGGAGCAGGGGAATTTGGAGTGATAAGTCGACAGAACAGATCCTGTCTCTGGAAGGACTTTTTGAGCCCATGCAGACTAAAACATCTAAGAAGCTGGAGTGAGACAGGGACGCAAAGAAGATACCACCAGCAGCTTCGCACAAAATGGAGGCAGTGGGGAGGGGCTTCCTCCTGGCATTACAGGAGATGACCTTGTGGAAACAAAGACAGGAAAAAGCTTTCTACTGATCTAGCTAGCTAAGGCGCTTGTATATCTTTATCTTCTAACAGTTACAAAATATTCCATGCTATTGGCAGATCTTATTTTAGTAAATCATTTCTCATGGAGAATTTTCTCGCTTTTTCACTGTGTAATCATTGTATATGCTTCCATGAATGTTTCCTTCGACCAGAATGGGAGAAGTAGAATCACTAGATCATAGTTATTGCCAAATTGCTTTTCAAATAGCTTGGACCAGTTTATTCTCACCAGAAATATTTGAGATTAATAGTTTCCACTGACATTTTTCAATACATTATTTTTTTTTTAATTTTCCAATTGATGAATAAATTTATGTATGCCTCAGATTTGAGGGTGAAGCAAACTGTCTGGTTAAGACCACGTTTAGGTGATACATCAGAGATGTTTTTTAATACCCCTAAATCCTCAAAATCTTCCTATTCATCTCTTCACCTCTCTAACCAGTTATCGTGGAGTCAATTCTGACTCGTGGAAACCCCACGTATGTCAGAGTAGAACTGTACTCCGCAGGGTGTTCCATGGCTGATTTTTCAGAAGTAAATCACCAGGGCTTTCTTTCGAGGCACCTCTGGGTGGACTCCAACCTCCAGCCTTTCAGTTAGGAGCCAAGCGCTTCCACCACACAGGGACTTCTTCACCTCTCTATCTCCCCTGTAATCTGAATTATAGATCACACTATTCCAATCTAAATGTTAAGATCTTACTGATTCTTGGGACTTGCATGTAAATCACTAGAAGTTATCATTGGAATACTTGAGTCTTTCTTTATTCACAATCTAGTTACGAAAACGTAACCAAATCTATATTAGAAGCTTTATTTTTATTTATTTTAGTAAGGGATGCAAGAACTTTACCAAAAATAAGGGGATTCTTTAGGAAGGATCTCCATGTCTAAAATAGCATCTGCAGTTTCCTTACTCTTATCTTTAAAAATACATATTTTTTTAAAGCTGGAAATAACCATGCATTTATTCACATACCTTAGATTATATTCCTGCTATTTCATCTCTCACACCATTTAATTGACAAATGCTCTAAAATATCACCCATCTTTATTTCAATCCCTGTTACAAAAATATAATTTGAGATTATCTACTCTTCTATCAAATATGAAGTGTTTCTTACTCAATGAATTAATTTGTGAAAGTCTAACTTGGTGACCAAGAGAATATAATTGTAATTTGAAAGGTCTCTGTTTTCCATAGTAACATTACCACGTAAATAAATAATTTTCTGCTTGGTTCTACTTAGATCCTATGACCAAGTGCAATAGCTCCTCCCTAGGGCTTTCTCTAGATGTGTAGATTTCCTTATTTCAGAATATATAAAATTTGGTGTGAAATATTAGTAAATATATTTCTGTCATAGTTTGTATTTTTCTTCATATCCTTTCTTGACATCTTACAAATTGAAAAATTCAACATTAAGATCACATTTCTTCATTTTCTAGTCCTCTCATTTTGTGTCAAAATATATCGAGTAATTCAACATCATGCAATTCAATAAATGTTTGTGGTAATAGGCATGGCAATCAAACGCAATGCAAGATCCTTGGCTGATGCTGAATTTAATCAATAAAAAAGTTCTAGAGGACATGTGGATTGGGGAAATGTGAATATGGACCTTAAATTAGATAGTAGTATTGTATTGATGTTAAATGTCCTTGATGTTATAATGATATTGTAAGTAAGTAGAAGACTGCCCTTATTCTTAGGAGATACGTGCTTAAGTATTTACGGGTGACATGTATCCTAACGTCAGTATAAAAACCTGTTGCTGAATCCGACTCATAGCGACCCTATAGGACAGAGTAGAACTGCCCCATAGGGTTTCCAAGGAGTGTCTGGTGAATTTGAACTGCCGACCTTTTGGTTAGCAGCCATAGCTCACCGTAGCTCTCAACTACTGTGCCACCAGGGCTCCAAAGTCGATATACTCTCAAACAATTCAGGAAAAACAACTGTGAGAAAGAGAGAAAGTAAATGTGGCAAAATACTAACAACTGATCAATCTACATAATAGAAACATGGGTGTTCACTGTACTATTCTTTCAACTTTTATACAAATTTGAATTTTTTTCAAAATAAAAATTGAGAGGAAAGTAACTACAACTTATACTTAATAAAGGCACATTTACATTCTATAATGTTTGTTAGGAGCCTAGAGGGGCAATATCTTATATACCTAAGATAATCATTATACATGTGATTGGAAATGATTCAATGACTTGATATAAACGTGCTTTGTTTTGAGATAATAGATAATAGAATTAGTTCGTTACCTTTGTATACCCACAAAATTACCATTATTATAATATGAATGCTTAACACCAGTTTCAAACACTCTTCACTCCTAAAAGAGGCTTCAGAAACAAAATCTTCCCAAACTGATCTATGCAAGAAATGTTATAAAAATATCAGTACAAATATTCTGACCAACCAGGTCTATATTCAAGCACAGATAGATATGAACGAGAAAAATGAATGTTTGAGCAGGTCCAAAGATAATTCAAACAAAAGCCCACCTGTGAATGCACTCTTTAATTCTGACAGCTTTTCCCAAATCACTCAGGTGGTGTTTCAAAAAGCACCATCACTGTAGCTCATGTTCACTTTGAAAATGTCCTGCCACGAAGAACAACACCTATCACAAGCTCGCTGAACTGAATAATTGAGAGCCAAGTCCAAATGGAATTGATTGTGATTGTATCGTCTCTAAAATGCCATCACTGTAACTGAATTCAAGAGCTGTGTGCTGTTCCTGCAAAATTCTGCTTAGGTTTTTAGGCTTTTAAAAGAAGAAGCTCAACTTGTGTAGGATTAGTGATAGAGGACTGAATAAACCATACAACACAAATTTGATCAGACCAGTCAAAATTTCAGGTAAAAAAAATGCTTCAGAAATGTCCAAAATGTGAACCTGAGGAGGTAAGAGAAGAGAACGTTTGGTTTTATTTCTCTTTTATCATCCAACTCCACTGATGGCTTGCTTTGTCTCCTCCCACCTGTGATTTGGTAAGCTGCGAAAGCATTTTAGACATCGTAAGATTGGGTCTGCATTCTAGTAATAAAGGGCTAAGAAAGAGTGACAGGATAAATGGCAGAAAATGTTAGCAGTTACAAGGCCCATTGTCTCCTTTTTCTTACCTTCACTAACCACTGTGATCCTCTGCTCCCACAGAAACACAGTGACTGACCATATAGAGCTGAACAAGCCAGCCTGTGTTCTTTCCAGAATGTTTGCAAGCGTTTCGTGAGTCTACCTTTCACTGTTTAAGACCAAGAAAGTAAGTTGCTCGTTGCATTGCCACTTCTTTTATAACTGATCCCATGGGAAGAGAAAATGTTGTTTTTGCTCAAGCCTAATTTGTGCTAAAGAAGCAATGGGAAGTCCCAGAAAGAGGAGGGGCAATAACTGACAAACCCACATCAAGCCACAGAATGGTGTTTCTTCCCCTTTTACGAAAAATGAAACCTATCTATGAAACTGTCTCTTGTTAAAATAGCTTATTGCAACACATTTTGTAGGAACCCTATCAACATAATTAAATTTACTCCTGTAACGACGAACTCCCTGGGACCCCTCTCCCACAAGTGAGCCAAAGTCAGATACAACTATAAAAAATCCTCAGTCTCTCCACTAACCTGTAATTTTTAAGCAGTATTATTTCTCAGTTATACTTGTAATTTTTTATAAAATGCAAAAAAAAGTTTTTGTTATCAGATTAACAAAGATACAAAATCAATAATACACCGTGTGGTCAAGGTTGTGGAGAAACAGGCACTCTCATATGCTATTGGTGAGGTCAGTTTCTCAGGAACTATCAAAATTTTAAATATTTATAACTTTTGATCCAACAATCCATTTCTATGAATTTATTCTAGTGATATACTTGTACCTGTGCACAAAGACATATGTGAAAAGATATTCATTGCAGCATTGCTTAAGACAGCAAACAACTGGGGGGAAAAAATCCATAAATAGGATATTGGTTAAGTAAATAAGAATGTATCCCTACTATAGAACACTAGCCCTGGTGGCGCAACGGTTAAGAGCTCAGGCTGCTAACCAAAAGGTCGGCAGTTTGAACCCACCAGCTGCTCCTTGGAAACCCTATTGGGCAGTTGTACTCTGTCGTACAGGGTCACTATGAGCTGGAATCGACTCAAAGGCAATGGGTTTTATGTAGTTATTAAGGAGTCCTTGCAGCGCAACAGGTAAGTGCTCAGCTGCTAACTGAAAGGTTGGCAGTTCGAACCCACGCAGCACCTCTGCGGGACAAAAGACCTGGCAATCTACTCCCGTAAAAGATTACAGACTAGAAAACCCTATGGGGCAATTCTGTTCTGTCACATTGGGTCATTATGAGTCGAAAATCGACTGGACAGCACCTAATGACAACAATATAGTTATTAGAGTGAGCTGGCTTTATATCTAAAATAGGAAAATATCTCCAAGATACATTGTTCAGCAAGAACATATAATATGCTCCAGTTTGTATTTTTTAAAGGAATACAACCAAAAACCAAACCCATCGCTGTCGAGTGGATTCTTTCTCATAGTGACTCTATAGGACAGAGTAGAACTGCCCCATAGGGCTTCCAAGGAGTGGCTAGTGGATTCAAACTGCTGACCTTTTAGTTAGCAGCCAAACGCTTAACCACTACGCCAAAATGTATATATGTTTGCTTATACATAGAATATGTCTATAGGGCTACAGGAGAAACTAGAAACAATTGCCTTTTAAGAATGAAACTTAGTTTTTACTCAAAAACCTGTTAAAATATTTACTATGTATATGTATTACTTTTCCAATTTTAAAACTAATATTTTTAAGTCAAAGGCATTAGTGGTTCAGTGATAGAATTCTCACCTTCTATCATGGATTAAATTGTGTCCCCCAAAAAATGTGTCAACTTGCCTAGGCCGTGATTCCCAGTATTGTGTGGTTGTCCTTCATTTTGTGATCTGATGTGATTATCCTATGTGTTATAAATCCTAGCCTCTATGCCTGTGGTTATGATTCTATTTGGGAGTGAGCTATCCATTGTGTTAATGAAGCAGGACACTATCTATAAGATTAGGTTGCATTTTGAGTCAATCTCTTTTGAGATATAAAAGAGAGAAGCGAGCAGAGAGAAGTGGGACCTCCTACCAACAAGAAAGAAGAGCCAGGAACAGAATGCATCCTTTGGACCTAGGATCCCCGTGCTGAGAAACTACTAGACCCAGGGGAAGATTGATGACAAGGACCTTCCCCTGGAACCGAGAGAGAGAGAAAGCCTTCCCCTGGAGCTGAGGCCCTGTATTTGGACTTCTAGCCTCCTAAACTGTGAAAGAATAAATTTCTGTTTGTTAAAGGCATCCACTTGTGGTATTTCTGTTATAAAAACACTAGATAACTAAGGCAATTTCCATGTTGGAGACCTGTGTTCTATTTCCAGCCAGTGTACTCATGCGCAGCCACCAATCATTGGTCAGTGGAGGCTTCCACGTTGCTATGATGCTGAACAGGTTTCAGTGGAGCATCCAGGCTAAAATGGGCTGGGAAGAAAGGCCTGGTGATATACTTACAAAAATCAGCCAATGAAAACCCTATAAATAGCATAGGACTGAGCAGTGTTTCCTTCTGTTGTGCATGGGGTTGCCATGAGTCAGCGACATTTTAAAGCCATATATAATTTTGCAGCCTAAATGTATTATAATTTATGTCTTCCCTATGGGATAGGCAAGTCTATCCACAAATGGCTCAGTTCTTCTTGCCCAAAAGCAGAAAAATATTTAGGGTTATTCAAAATCATTCACCTGGCTTACCCTAACTGATTCAAGTAAACCAACAAAGAATAACTCTGCCCAAACGTTAACTACTTCGGTTCTCTTTCTCTACCTAACTCTGAACAAAGGTAAGTGCTAAACCCTGAATGTGTAAACATTCAACTTAATGAGTTTGCTTGTTTTGTTTACCTTTGATCTATGACTTAGGGGAATCTTTGAACGTGTACTGGCATTTTTCTCTTAAGGAATCTTCCATGACTTTCGGCATTAATTCGTGGAACATTACTTAGGTACGGTTGAAAGGGCAGGTTCCCAATACTTGAGCCACAACGTGGACAGTTTTGCAACTAGCACCCAGTTTGACTTGACTTGCCATCACCAGAATCTAGTAGATTCATTGCCCGAGTTGCAGTTCTGTCTCAGTGTAACCCTATAAAATCAGGCCCGGTACATCCCCAAGCTTTTGTAGCCCATGAAGGACTTAGCTGTGGTCAAGCGGTCATAACACCTTTGGAGCCAAACATTGTTTTATTCCATTCTAGTGTAGGTTCAAGGCATTGGTGGTTCAGTGGTAGAATTCTCACCTTCCGTACAGGAGACTCACGTTCAACTCCTAGCCAATGCAACTCATGAACAGCCACCACCCATCAGTCAGTGGAGGCTTGCGTGTTGCTATGCTGCTGAACAGGTTTCAGTGGAGCTTCCAGACTAAGATGAACTAGGAAGAAAGGCCTGGTGATAGACTTATGAAAATCAGCCAATGAAAACCCTATGTATTACAACAGTCCAATTTGCAACAGATCATGGGGATGGTACAGGACTGGGCAGTGTTTAGTTCTATTGTGCATAAGGTTGCTACAGATTGGGGCACCGACTCTACAGCAGATGTCCAGCCACAATCAGATATACTGAAGTATTCTAGATATGTTGTTGTTGTTGGGTGCCATTGAGTCAATTCTCCACTCATTGAGACGCCATGTAACAAAGTAGAACTGCTCCATAGGATTTTCTAGGCTGTAATCTTTTATTTGGATCCACAATCAACACCCATGGAAACAGCAGTCAAGAAATCAAACGAAATGTTATATTGGACAAATCTGCTGCAAAAGACCTCTTTCAAGTGTTAAAAGGCAAAGATGTAACTTTAAGGACTAAGGTGTGCCTGACTCAAGCCATGGTATTTTCAATTGCCTCATATGTATGCAAAAGCTGGACAATGAATAAGGAAAACCAAAGAAGAACTGATGCCTTTGAATTATGGTGTTGGCAAAGAATATTGAATATACCATGGACTGCTGGAAGAATGAACAAATTTGTCTTGGAAGAGGCACAGCCAGAATGCTTCTCAGAAGGGAGGATGTTGAGACTTCGTCTTACATACTGCCTTAGTTATCTAGTGCTGCTGTAACAGAAATACCACAAGTGGATAGCTTTAACAAACAGAAATGTATTCTCTCACAGTATAGGAGGCCAGAATTCCGAGTTCAGGGTGCCAGGCCAGGGGAACCCTTCCTCTCTCTATCAGCTCTGGGGAATGCTCCTTGTCATTAATCTTCACCTGGGTCTAGGAGCTTCTCAGCACAGGGACCCTGGGTCCAAAGGATGTGCTCTGCTCCCAACACTTCTTTCTTAGTGGTAGAAGGTCCCTATCTCTCTGATCCCTTCTCTTGCAAGATAAAAGGTGATGCAGGCCACACCCCAGGGAAACTCTCCTTACTTTGAATTGGGGTTGTGACATGAGTAAGGGTGTTGCATCCTACCTTAGTCCTCTTTAACATAACCTAATCTTGCATTATTAACCACAGGCAGAGACTAAGATTTACAACACGTAGGAAAATTACATTAGACCACAAAATGGAGGAGAACCGCACAGTACAGGAAATCATGGCCTAGTCCAGTTGATACATAATTTTGGGGGGGTACAATTCAATCCATAACACATACTTTGGACATGTTATCAGGAGGGACCACTCCCTGGAGAAGGGCATAATGCTTGATAAAGTAGAGGGTCAGCAAAAAGGAAGAAGACCCTCAATGAGATGGATTGACATAGTAGCTGCAACAATGGGGTCAAACATAGCAATGACTGTGAGGATGACACAGGATTGTGCAGTGTCCCATTCTGTTGTATATAGGGTTGCTATGAGTTGGAAACGCTGGTGGTATAGTGGTTAAGTGCTACGGCTGCTAACCAAAAAGTCAGCAGTTTGACTCCACCAGGTGCTCCTTGGAAACTCTATGGGGCAGTTCTACTCTGTCCTATAGGGTCGCTATGAGTCGGAATTGACTCGATGGCAACGGGTTTGGTTTTATGAGTCAGAACCGACTCAACGGTACCTAACAACAACAACAATCTTTTACAGGAGCAGATCACCAGGTCTTTTTCCATGGAGCTGCTGGGTGGGTTTGAACTGCCAACCTTTCGGTTAGCAGCGGAGCACTTAACTATTGTGCCACCAGGGCTCCTTATACTACATATCCATTATTGTAAAGTCAATTCTGACTCATAGTGACCCTGTAGGACAGAGTAGAACTGCCCCATAAGGTTTCCTAGGTGGTAATCTTTACCGGAGCAGAGCGCCAAGTCTTTTCTCCCACTGAGTGGCTTGTGAGTTCGAACCAACTTTTTGGATGGCAGCCAAGTGCTAAACTATTGCCCTACCAGAGCTCCTTGTGCTCTTACTAGGACTCGCAAATTCCTCAACAGTATGTCTTTCTGTCACACTGTACTTGCCAATTTTCACTTCCAGATAAAACCAGTTAATTGTCTTTCCCATAACTGGAGAAAAGTATATGTAAATATATATAAAATATATATGTGTGATGTTGCAGAGGTTAAAGTGCTGAATTGCTAACCAAAAGGTTGGTGATTCAAACCCACCAGCCACTCTGCAGGACAAAGATGTGGCAGTCTACTTCCCTAGAGATTTACAGCCTTGGGGTGGGGAGGGGAAAAACACTAACTAGATAGATAAGTGGTAACTTTGGTGAAGGGCAAGATGGTACACAATACTGGGGAAGTCAGCACAACTTGACCAGGGCAAAGTCACAGAAGCTTCACAGACACATCCAAACGCCCTGAGGGATCAAGCTACTGGGCTGAGAGCTGGGGACCATGGTTTTGGGGAACATCTAGCTCAATTGGCATAACAGTCCATAAAGAAAATGTTCTACATCTGACTGTGGTGAGTAGCATCTGGGGTCTTAAAAGCCTGCGAGAAGCCATCTAAGATACATCTACTGGTACCATTCCAGCTAGATCAAAGGAGAATAAAGAAAACCACAGACATAAGGGAAAGATTAATCCAAAGGACTAATGGACCACAACTACCACAACCTCCACCAGACTGAGCCCAGAACAATTAGATGGTGCCCAGTTACCACCACCGACTGCTCTGGCAGTGATCACAATAGAGGGTCCCAGACAGAACAGGAGAAAAATGTAGAACAAAATTCAAATTAACCAAAAAAAAAAAAAAAAAAAAAAGACCAGACTTGCTGGTCTGACAAGACACTGGAGAAACACTGAGGGAGTGTGGCCTCCAGACACCCTTTTAACTCATGAAGTCGCTCCTGAGGTTCACCCTTCAGCCAAAGATTAGACAGGTCTATAGGGCCAACAGTAACACACATGAGGAACATGCTTCATAGTTCAATCATGTATACAAGACTAATGGACACACCAGCCCAAAAGCAAAGAGGAGAAGGCAGGAAGGGACAGGAAAACTGGACGAATGGAAACAGGGAATCTGGGTTGGAGAAGGGGAGAGTGTTGACACATCGCAGGGTTTGCAACCAATGTTACAAAACCATTTGTGTATTAACTGTTTAATGAGAAACTAGTTTGCTCTGTAAACTTTCACCTAAAGCACAATTTAAAATACAAAAAAAAAAAAAAAAGGATTTGCAGCCTTGGAAACCCTATGGGGCAGTTAGTTCTACTCTGTCCTGTAGGGTCGCTAGGAGTCAGAATCGACTCAAGAGCAGTGAGTTTTTTTATATATGTACAGACACACAAAACTGATTAGTTGACAAATTTATCACATCAAACTTCAACTGTCTCAGCATACATTCTCTATCTTCCTAAAGGGTTCTCTCCAATCACTCACAATAATACAGTTTTCTTTCTCAATACTCAGATGACTGAATGGAACCTACTTTCTCCTTAATCATCAAGTCTAATAGCCTTTATCTCAGTTTATATCCTCTTTTACATCTCTACACACTGGTTAAGAGATTGGCTGCTAACCAAAAGGCTGGCAGTTCGAATCCACCAGCCTCTCCTTGGAAACCCTATGGGGCAGTTCTACCCTGACCTATAGGGTCGCTATGAGTTAGAATCGACTCGACAGCAGCAGGGTTTTGGTTTTACATCTCTGCAGTATTTGACACTGTTGACCAATGCCTTCTTTTTCTTTAATAATTTGTTTTAAATTTAAAAAAAGAACTTTGTGTATATGGTAAAACCCGTACCCCCAAAAAAACAAAAACAAAAAAACCTTTTGCTTACAAGTTGATTCCGACTCATAGTGACCCTAAGACAGAGTAGAACTGCCCCAAAGTGTTTCCAAGGTTGTAATCTTTACAGAAGAGCCCTGGTGGCGCACTGCTTAAGAGCTCAGCTGCTAACTGAAAGGCTGATGGTTCAAACTCACCACCGATCCATGGGAGAAAGATGTGGCAGTTTGCTTCCTTAAAGATTTACAGCCTTGGAAACCTTATGGGACAGTTTTACTCTGTCCTATAGGGTCACTGTGAGTCAGAATTTGACTCCACGGCAATGGGTTTGGGAATCTTTATGGAAGCAGACTGCCACATCTTTCTCCCACAGAGCGACTGGTGGGTTCTAACCACTGACCTTTCGGTTAGCAGCTGGGAGCTTAACCACTGCACCACCAGGGTTCCTTTGGTAAAACCTATACATGGCACAAAAAGATATACAAATCTCCCTCCCTTCCTTGATCTCCAGTCCCTAGGCCCCCTTCCAGAGGCAATCACTATCGTAAGTTTCTTGTGTATCAATCCAAAGATTACATATATTTTCTTTTGTGTACAAAAGGTAGCATACTACATATGCTAGTTTTTCCCTTACCTTTTTTGCTCAATAATCAGTAGTATAATGTTTTCTATGTCAGTACATGCAGATTGACTTCATCCTTTTCAATGACTACATTGTCTTCCAGTGTGTGGATGTTCCACTAATAATGTATTTAACTAGTTCTTTATTGTTACAGCTCCTCCTTTAAGAAGGTCTCCCCACCACCACTCCAGTTGATTTTTGGGTCATTGCACACTGCTAATTATTCTCCTACCTCACTACTTTTTTTTCCCTAATCTCTTTCATTGGTTTCCCATCAACTTTCTATTTCCTAGAACTGAAATTCTTGGTCCTTTCTTTTTTCTGTATCTTATTTTGGTTGGTGCAGTTAGTACTCTCAGCTTCGAACCGAAAGGTTGGAGGTTCGAGTCCACCTAGAGGCTTCTCAGAAGACAAGCATGACGATTTACTTCTGAAAAATCAGCCCTGACACCCATGGAGTCTCCATGAATTAGAATCTACTGGAGAGCAACTGGTTTCTCTTATCTTGCTGGACTCATCTCTTGCCACACCTACCGTTAACTTTCTTTAGATGATCCATCACTTGTATCTGTATCTGCTGTGTTAGACACAGTTCTGATGTGTCCCTCCTGTTATCTCCAGATCTTTATTTGTGGACACTTGACAATTTCACATAAATAAGGCCAAATAGTTCATCTTTGGGCCCCAAAATTCACATCCTTACTTACGTTTACAACATGATTTCAGTACCTTGAAGTCTTCTCTAATTCCACTTTATCCCTGATATCTATAAGCAATTAGTCACCAGTGCCTGTTAAGTCAATGCAAAAGACCAGTGTAGTTTATTACTGAATTTGATTTGTGCCTTTAAAAAAAGTGGACCAAAAAGCTTTAATGCCCATATAGCAGTAAATTATGGTATAAAAATAAACTTTTTTTCATTATAAGATATAACTTTTTTAACACCTTTAAACATACCATCCTATTTTCTCATTTTCATTTTTCAGTTTATTGTAATCATTTTTATAATCACTATTTCCTGCAGACACAATTATCCAAAAAACCCACAATTATAGTATTATATATAAGGCAATTTCCTCTGCAGAAGATTAATTTTAATTGATATTCTATAAAAATTAACATGAACATATTAGAGTTTAGGAACATGTTACATATCCCATAGAGTAAAATTAATATGGCATTTAAAAATTCTTGGTTACACTTCAGTAGGTCTAATTTACACCAAAGAAATCCATAAAGTAAACTCCGGGGCCAGTATTGCTTATCTTGTGGATGGGATGACAGATTATAATTGCTTTATTAAGTACAACATTCTGAATTCCTATGAAGCTATAATGGCTTGTTGTGCACTAGAGATTTTGTTATTTAGAATATAATTGATTGTAATGTATACTGTTTGCTCTTGAATAACTCCCATTTTCCACCTCAGAGAGATTTTCATTTCAGCATCAAATAATATGATTACTGCATTTGTAAAGTTTCTGAAGCATTTTGAAATTCCTTCGGGTAAAAAATGATTTTAGAATGAAATACGAGATAAATTAAAGGAATAAATTTAATTTAATCCCATATGTTTCATTTTAGCTCATCCTTGTATTATGTTTAGGCCTGAATGTTACCCTTTAGTTGGCATTAATTATAGGTAGCAAGGCAAGTACCTGAATGCTTAAGAAATGAGCAATCCCTTTAATATAAAAGAAATATTTTTGGTTCTGTTTTCTAGCTGTCAGCCTTTGCTCTAACTTGATTTTTATCTGCCTTAGTGATCTAGCAAAAATTCTTACCACCACTCAAATCCCTATCATTAACTCTAAAATAAATTACCCCTGGAAACACTTGATGGAGTTTTGCTGCAAGACTTTAGGCCCATTTTGGCAAACTTCCGCCCCACTTTCCTGGTCTTTATGTTTGCATCTGTTAGCCTCCTATCTCCACCTACCCCATCTGATTTTCGGGTCTTGGGAGACACAGACACTTCCTCCTCATGCCAAGATAATGCTTCACTTCCTCTACCACAGATTAGTCTGGAAGAGAAAAAACTTGCTCTGTTCCTTAGCTGAGCGAAAGGAAATGTCCGTTTTGCTGATGTTGTTTATTTACCTCTTCTTTTCAGCTCATTCAAGTGAGTATTTGCATGAACTCCGCTTTGGTCTTGTAATAATTTCTATTTGTTAAGACCAGGAGGCCAAATATTTAGCCAAATCTGATAAAAAGCTCAATTTTCATGTATAAATTTTTATCTTAAACCCAAGTCTGTCTCATAACTCTTTCTTTTGTCTGCATTTCAGGCTTTTGAAAGAAGGAAGGACAAACGAAAATTGAATCTGTTAGTATCCCTTCTTGTTGATGTCTCCATAAAGGACTGAATTAAATGGAAAAAATGCATTACCACAACAGGTGGAAGTTGGATTTTGAGATATGTGGATTCTGTTATCCTTTGCATCTTTGTCTCTGCATTTTTAGATATTCTGAAATACAAAGAATGAGAACACAGTAAACTTTCATGTCCAAAGGTCATAGTGAACTCCCAAAGTGTAGCATTCTCTTCCAGCCTGGCTGGTTTAGGACAGTGACCCTAGAGGGCAAATGGTCCAAGTGGTTTAAATACTTACACCCAGGCTTCTAGTAAAAATTTGTTTCTGTTGCCAAGCCGTTGTTAGAAGGTCATAGATTCCTTCAGGAGAGCCAACTGAACAGCCCTTAAACTCTGGCCCAGAGGTAAAAGGGCCTAGAAAAATTAAATTTACATAATCTTTGTGAGGAGCCCTGGTGGCGTAGTGGTTAAGAGCTATGGCTGCTAACCAAAAGTTTGGCAGTTTGAATGCACCAGCTGCTCCTTTTTGAATCCACCAGCTGCTCCTTGGAAACTCTATGGGTCAGTTCTACTTTGTCCTATAGTGTCACTACGAGTCAGGGAATCGACTTGATGGCAACGGGTTTCATTTGTTTTGGAAATTTTTGTGAGTTCTAGTCCCACAGATTGCAAAATTTGGGTAGATTTCTGAAGGAAGAGGGACTATACACTCTGAAGACAAATAGAGATTTCTAGCACCTGAGAGAAAGTTCCAGATTTTTTTTAAAATGACATTTTCTTTGGAATGCTTTCTTATTTTCTTTTGATTCTATTTTCATCATGCCACAGTACTGACTCATGTTAATAAGACAGCCGAGGACACATGAGGCCTATTGTAGAGAAACTGGAACTTTAGTCCAGAAAACATTGTTTCACAAACAATGGAGAAGTGAAAATTCTGCTGTTGAGCCCTTAAGTCTCTAGATTTCCTCCCTTTGTGGAGAGGCTTCTGGGGTAAAAATTTTTCATCTCTATTTCCAGCTGGTCCTCCTTCAAACCTTCCTTCAGATCCTGTTCTTTTCTGAGTAAAATACAAGTAAATGTATATATTGGATAGCAGACTCAAGATCTAGTTTTGTTTAAGCAACTTTATTCTATTTATAGGTGCCACATTTACAACAATGAAGTAATTTCTATTCTTTGTAATTCTTCCCCTTGCTCTTTAACTCCTGGGGATGAGAAAAGAAAATGTTTGAGGCTAATGGAAAAAAAAGCTTTCAAGATGAGTTTTAAAGCTACAAGTCTCGCCACATTCACGTTCAGCAGAAATCAATTAATTGGTTTTAAAGTTTAGAGAAAAAAAAGAATCTTTTCTATAAACTCTCTCTTGGAGGAATTACTATGATGGGCATGATGATGTAAGCTATCTTGTATGGGCTTATTATCAGAAATTCCCATCAAATAATTAGATTACATGAAAATCTAATCCAGTGGATGAGTGCTTAATTGTCCAGACATCATGTCAAATAAATTTACAGGTCTCTTGCTTTTACTTTTCAGAACCAAAAGCCATACCCATTGCTTGGAGTCAAGTTCTGACTCATAGCAACCCTATAGGACAAGGTAGAACTGCCCTATAGGGTTTCCAAGGCTGTAATCTTTACAGAAGCAGACTTCCACATCGTTCTCCCATGCAGCGGCTGGTGAATTCGAACCACAGACCTTTTGGTAAGCAGCCGTGTGCTTAACCACTGTGCTGCCAGGGATCCTGGTTTTACTTTAAGGCCTTCTAAAACAGTGCTTTTCAAACTTTAACATGGGTATGAATCACCTGGGGATCCAGTTAAAATCTAGATTCTGATTATGTAGGTCTAGGGTGGGCCCTGACATTATTTCTAGCAAGCTCCCAGAAGATGACAATGCTGCTCATCTGTGGAGGCCCACACTTTGAGCAGTGAGGTTTTGAGGCACCTGTGTTCTGCATCTTAACACGAGGCTTTTATTCATAACCAAAACCAAAATTATCAAACCTGTTGCCATTGAGTCGATTCCGACTCATAGCAACCCTATAGGACAGAGTAGAACTGCCCTATAGGGTTTCCAAGGAGCAGTTGGTGGGTTAAAACTGCTGACCTCTTGGTTAGCAGCCGAGCTCTTAACCACTGGGCGACGAGGGATCCTTTATTCATAACAAACACTTTTATTTCCAGAATGTCGACTATCTGCGCAACACTGATGAAAAGGTTTGACTTGTGTCATTTAATCTTCAAAATAACCCTATAAAAAGCCATCACACGAATAGATATACGCACACCCATGTTCACTGCAACACTGTTCACAATAGCAAAAAGATGGAAACAACCTAGGTGCCCATCAATGGACGAATGGATAAAAAATTATGGTACATTCACAAGATGGAATACTACGCAATGGTAAAGAACAATGATGAATCCATGAAACATAACATGGAGGAATCCGGAAGGCATGATGCTGAGTGAATTTAGTCAGTCACAGAAGGACAAATCCTGTATAAGACCATATTATAAGAACTCAAGAAAAGGTTTAAACACAGAAGAAAACATTCTTTGATGGTTACGAGGGTGGGGAGGGTGGAAGAGGGGTATTCACTAACTAGATAGTAGACAAGAATTATCTTAGGTGAAGGGAAGGACAACACACACTACAGGGGAAGTCAGCACAACTGGACTGACGAAGAAGTTTCCTGAATACAACCAAACACTTCGAGGGAGAGAGTAGCAGGGGCAGGGGTCTGAGGACCATGGTTTCAGGGGACATCTAGGTCAACTTACAAAGTTTATTGAGAAAATGTTCTGCATCCCACTTTGGTGTGTGGCGTCTGAGGTCTTAAAAGCTAGCGAGCAGCCATCTAAGATGCGTCAATTGGTCCCAATCCACCTGGAGCAAAGGAGAATGAAGAACACCAAAGAAACAAGGAAAATATTAGCCCAAGAGACAGAAAGGGCCACATAAACCAGAGACTTCATCAGCCTGAGACCAGAAGAACTAGATGGTGTCCAGCTACCACCAATGACCGCCCTGACAGGGAACACAGCAGAGAGTTCTGGATGGACCAGGAGAAAGGTGGGATGCAAAACTCAAATTCACATAAAAAGACCAGACTTAATGGTCTGAGACTGGAGGAACCCCAAAAAGCATGGCCCCCAGACTGTCAACCCAGAACTAAAACAATTCCTGAGGCCAACTCTTCAGACAAAGATTAGACTGGATTATGGGATATAAAATGATACTCGTGAAGAGTGTGCTTCTTAGCTCAAGTAGATCATGAGACTAAATGAGCAGCTCCTGTCCAGAGGCAAGATGAGAAGGCAGAGAGGGTCAGGAGCTTGTTGAATGGACACGGGAAATCCGGGGTGGAAAGGAGTGTGTTGTCACAGTACAGGGAGAGCAACTAGGGTCACATAACAATGTATGTATAAATTTTTGTATGAGAGACTAACTTGAATTGTAAACTTTCACTTAAAGCGGAACAATAATAAATAAATAAATAAAATAATCCTATAAAGTAGGATTATTTTTAAATAAGGGAAGTTTGGCTTTCATAGAGGTTAATTACTTTGCCTGAGGTCACACGGCTAGTAAGTGCCAGGGATTTGAACCCACGTTTTTCTGACTCCAAAGCCAGGGCACTATTCTCTGCATATTGTATACAAGGTCCTGTACAAAACATTTTGAGAGAGGAATGAGGAAGTGTGTTTGTCCTTTGGAGGTCAACAGTAAATGGCAGAAACTGAACATACACATAAAAAGATAAATAACAGGTTTGAAAAAGTACTGTGTAAGTATCAAAGAAGTAGAGGCTATTAAGTTAAATAGTAATAAAATTGGAAAGGAAAAAATTAATAAGATATTTCTATAAAAGTACTCTCGTTCATCTCTGTTGGGGAGTCCCTGGGTGGCACAAACAGTAAGTGTTTCGATACCAGACGAAAGGTTGGCGGTTCAAACTCACCCAAAGGCGACTCAGGAGAGAAGCCTGACGATTTGCTTCCAAAAGGTCACAGCCTTGGAAACCCTTATGGAGCAGTTCTACTCTGCACACATGGGGTTACCATGAGTCGGAAGCGAGTGACAGCAACTAATACCAATTTCTGTTGTGTTAGAGAAATATTTCCTATGAAATTAAAACAGTAACACTGGTATGCTTAACAGATATAAAGCATGTTTCCAAAGTTTAGAAAAGGAAGTTCTTGACCATGGGGAGGTGCAGGAATTGAGGGCAGCTTCAAAGAAAAAATGGGATTAAGAGGTAAAGAAGTGCAGTTCACTTAAGGAAACGATGTGAAAGAAAGTGTGTGGACAATGGTGTGTTGTAGAGAATAAATGGACCCACTTAACCTGAGCAGAGAATTCTATAATTTTATAATTTAGAGAGTGTATCAGTTACCAATTGCTGTGTAACAAACCATTCCAAAACTTTGTGATTTGAAACAACAACCATTTATTTAGTTTTCAATTTTGCAGAAGAGTTCTCACCTGGAATTGCTCATGTGTCTGAGGTCAATTGGAGAGTCAGATGGGGGCTAACTGGTCCCAGGGGGCCTCGCTTACATGTGTGGTTATTGGCTAGGGCAAGGAGGGCAAATGGGTCACTTGTCTATCATCCAGCAGGCTAGACAAGTGACAAGAATACCAAGAGGCAAGCCCCAGGGAATAAGTGTTTTTCAAGCCTCTGCTTGGATCATGTTTACTAACATACCTTGACCAAACAAATCACATAAAACCAAAAACCAAACCAGTTGCCATCAAGTCTATTCGATTCTGACTCATGGTGACTCCATGTGCTTCAGAGTAGAACTGTGTTCCGTAGGGTTTTCAATGGCTGTGATTTTTCAGAAGTAGATCACCAGGCCTTTTCTCCAAAACACCTCTGGGTGGATTCAAACTGCCAACCTCTCGGCTAGTAGCTGAACACTTAACCATTTGCACTGCCCAGGGACTCCATGATTCCACCTCTTGATGGAAGAAATGGAGAATTGCTGGCATTCTAACAACTACCATTTGGACATAGTAGTGAAGAGAAAGTTGGCACTATTCTGAGAGTTGGGGTTGGAGGAGTGAGAGAAGTCTTCAAGGTCCCTTCAAAGTTTCCACTTGTATGATTATGTAATTAAATATTTAAACTCGTCATTTAAAAAAAATTCTTCTATAAACTAGTTGCGCATGGCTTTTAAAAGAAATAATGGTAGCAAGCTGTTAAGTGAAAAGTCTCTTTCTCCAACCCTCTCATTTCCATCGCCCAGAAGAAAACATTGTTTTCAGTTTTATGATTATCTTTTCTGGCAGAACTAAGTTTTTCTTATAGTTTTCTCCAGATTTTCAGTGTGAGCCTCATTGAACACAAGTTACATTAAAGAAACGTTCTGTGTAGAATTAATATTTTTGTACCTTTTTAACATTGAGATCTAGACAAGTGAACAATACTGTATTCAATTCAGAAACTCTTTAATGAGCATTTATTATGAGCCATTCATTAGACACTTAGCACGTAAAAACTACGAGGTCTTGATCCCTACCTCCAGAGGGCTAGTAGTTGAGTGATTTCTATTATTTCTCTGACCAGGAAACAAAGAATGTCTGCGGTGCTACAGACAGGAAATTACACTTTAATACTGACAGTGCCTTCTTCCTGATTTACCAGAAAAGAAAAAGTAGGAATGTGAGGGCATATTTTCTTCCAGCAAGTTTCACATCTCTACTAGGATTCCCATAAATCACTTATTAGTCTGCACTCCAAGGTAATCCATTTGAACCTCTCTTTGGATCTATTTGCCTTTGTACAATCCATAAGGAAATGATATTGTGGTGTTTACAAAGTTTTTATCCTAGGTATAAGACAATCAAATCAAGAACATCTGGTTCTTGCCTGTCCTCAGACATAGATCTGGCCAAACACTTGCGCTGAGGAGTCAGCCACCTGGGTGGAATTCACTCACCCAACCCAAATTTACAAAGTGCCTGCCATGAAACTGTGTGAAATTTGAATAGGCTGGGAGAAAAGTCCCTCCACACAAGAACAGTATCCTGTAAAACAATGAGCTATTCTGTCTTCGTTTCTTTGTGTTTAAAAAGCCATTTCCGCATGCAAAATCTCACATTTACAAGGTAACTTCCCAGGGGAAGTTTTAAGTCATGTACTCCTAACTTCTGTGGGTTGAATTTAATTGAGTAATGCCTTTGTTAGCAGCTAATGCCATTGAGAATGAGGAGGTTGGGAAGAGAATGGTGCAATATTTCCCAAAGTCACTCCATTTTAATAATCGCCTGGGGTGCTTGTTAAACATGCAGATTTCCAGGCCCTTGCCCTGGAGATTTGAGTCATTAGATCTAGGAAGGGACCTGGGATTGCTTTAACGTCTGCCTCAGATGATTCTTATGATTGGGAGAGTTTGGGAAACACTGTCCTAGGGCAATAGTTTTCAACCCTGACTGTGCATTAATATCACCTGGGGAATTGTAAAATATACATATATAAATGTATTTATATACATAAATAAATATATTTCTTTTATAACGATCAGCACAAAGCTGGTTCCTATGAGGCGGAGGGTAAAGATGTCCCAGATGTTCAGCTTTTCCAAATTGCTGTACCACTCTGCCATCTCTAACATCAACTATTCCCCCTCCTGTTTTTGGGTTCAAAGATGTAGTGAAACCCATGTGAAATTGTGCACTACAGATTAGTACATAAACACAATTAAGCCCGTGTGTACCTTGCATACCGTAAGCTGGTGTGTATAGCGTTTACTGGTTAATCCACCCTGTCATGGTTTGAATTATGTCCCCCAAAAAATGTGTGTATTAGTTTGGCTAGGCCATGATTCCTGGTACTGTGTGATTTTCCTGTATGTTGTAAACCTGCCTCTATGATGTTAATGAGGGAGGATGGGTGGCAGTTGTGTTAGTAAGGCAGGACCTGATCTGCAAGACTGGATTGTGTCCTGAGGCAATCATTTGAGATATAAAAGACAGAAGTGAGCAGTGAGACAGGGGGACCTCATACCATCAGGAAAGCAGTGCCAGGAGCAGAGTGCTTCCTTTGGACCTTGGTCCCTGCGCAAAGAAGCTCCTAGCCTGGGGGAACATTGATGAGAAGGCCAACAGAGAGAGAAAGACTTCCTCTGGAGTTGACACCCTGAATTTGGACTTTTAGCCTACTTTACCGTGAAGAAATAAATTTCTCTTTGTTAAAGCCATCCACTTGTGGTATTTCTGTTATAGCAGTACTAGATGACTAAGACACACCCCTACCCAGGAGCAGAAGCTCATGAGAGACAAGGACCTTCCTCCAGAGCCAACAGAGAGAAAGCCTTCCCCAAGGGCCAGCACCCTGAATTCGGATTTCTAGCCTCCTAAACTGAGAAAATAAGTTTCTGTTCGTTAAAGCCACCCATTTGTGATATTTCTGTTATAACAGCACTAGATAACTAAGACAGAATTTGGTACCGAAAGTAGAGTGCTGCTCTAACAGATACCTAAAATGTGGGAGCAGTTTTGGAATTGGGTATCGGGTAGAAGCTAGAAGAGTTTTAAGGTACCTAAAAGTAAAAGCCTAGGTTGCCTTAAAGAGACTGTTGGTAGAATTATGGACATCAAATGCAATTCTGGTGAGGGCTTAGAAGGACGTGAGGAGAGCCATAGAGAAAGTACCTATCATCCTAGAGAATACAAATGGCACCAGCAACAGAATATTGCTAGAAATGTGGACATTAAATGTGCTTCTGGTGAGGCTTTGAAAGAAAATGATGAACATGTCATTGGGCAATAGAGGAAGGGTGATGATTTTTATGTGGTGGCAAAGAGCTTGTCTGAATTATGTTCAAATGTTTGATGGAAGGTAGAACTTGTAAGTGATGAACTTGGGTATCTGGCTGATGAGATTTCTAAGCAAGACTTTAAAGGTGCTGTGTGGTTTCTCCTTGCTGCTTGTGATGGTTAAGGTTGTGTGTCAACTTGGCAGGGCCATGATTCTCAGTGGTTTGGCAGTTATGATGTAGTTTGATAGTTATGTAACGATGAAATTTGGCAGTTATGTTACAATGTAATCAACTTCATGATGAGATCTGCTATGAGCAGCCAGTCAGTTGAAAGGGAGTTTCCCTGGGGCTATGGCCTGCCTCCAGTATATAAATGGATGTTCTAGCAAGGCCCTCATTCTGGATCCTGCATCTGGCTCATCATTGTCTGACCTCCAGTTCTTGAGACGTGAGCTAGTAGCTTACCTGCCAATCTTGGGATTCGTCAGCCTCTGCAGCCTCTGAGCCAGAGGCCTGCCATCTGACCTGCTGATCTTGAGTTCATCAGCCCCTGTAGCTATGTGAGTCAGGAGAAGCCTCTAGCCTGGCACCTGAGCCATGGACTTGGGACTTGCCAGCATCTACAACCGCATAAGCCATTTCCTTGAGAGAATTCTCTCTCTCTCTCTCTCTCTCTCTCTCTCTCTCTCTGTGTGTGTGTGTGTGTGTGTGTGTGTATGCCTCAGTATGCCTCACTGGTTTTGTCTCTCTGGAGAACCCAGCCTAAGATACCACTTATGTTAAAAGGTGAGAAGAAAGAGATGGACTTAAAAATGAACTGTGCAAAATGAAAACAGAATTTAAAGATTTTGAAAATTCTGTTGTACAAACTAAGAACATGTGCCCTGGAATGTTCACCAAGGATGTGGCTACACAATCTTTCATTAAAGAGATTAAGCCTGTGACTGATGGGTCTAACCAATTACCACAGCAGAAAACCCGTCAGCTTAGACTTAAGAGGACAGAAAAAGGATCAAAGGAAAGAACGCTGTCTGCCTCTTGGAATTCTACAGGCAGGAAACAGGACATAGGAGCTATAACTTTGGTCCTTCCAGGGATGGATTACCCAATAAGCAAGGTACGCACGTGCTTACTTGTGCTTACTTACTAATATGTAGTGCACAATTTCATCTTTGATGGGTGAAACCCATGTGAAATTGTGCGCCACAGATTAGTAAGTAAATACAGTTAAGCTCCTGTGTGCCACCCCTGTGTCCTCCGAGAAAAGAAAAAGACTATCTCTGGAGCAGCTCAGAGATCAGCAGAACCGTAGGAAGGAGCACGGGAAGCAGAGCCTTCTTGATTTCAATGAGTGGGGCCATGGTCTCCTTCATCTTAAAGGGTGGGGCCACAGCCTTCTAGGTTTCAAAGAGTCGGATCTTTGCCAACTTGGTTCCAGAGTGTGGGGCTGCCATTAAGGTGTGCCAGGGGGATGGGGCTGGTGCCCAAAGCTGAGGGGGCAGGGCTTCCATGCCCAAGGGACAGAAGAATGGGGCCTACTGGGGCAGCGGGGGTGGAGTCACCACTCAGATGGACTAGGAGGATGTGGCTTCCCAAAGCCAAGGGAGCAGAGTTGCCATTCCAGTGGGCCTGGAAGGCAGAGCTGAAGCCCAGGGCCAAGGGGCCTTCACACAGAATCCAGAGAGCCTGGCCAACACCCAGAGTCTGGAGGGTGGAGCCGTTTCCCAGATGGTCTCAGAGAACAGAAGATTATTTTCAAGACTTGATAGCTAATGTAATTTGTTCTGCTGGGTTTTGGACTTGCTTGGTACCTATTATCCCTTCTTTCCCTCCAATTTCTCCCATTTGTAATGGAAATGTCTACCTTGTGCCTGTTCTACCATTGTATCTTGGAAACACATAAATTGTAGCCTAGAATTCACAGGTTCACAGATGAAGAGGAATTTTGACCCAGGATGGAATACACCTAAAGTCTCACCCATATTTGATTTAAATGCTTCAGAAGATGAGATTTTAGACTTGGAGTGGATTTAAGGCTTTTGGGATGATGTAATGGGGTGGATGTGTTTTGCATGTGCAAAGTACATGAATTTTTGGGGGCTAAAGGGTGGAATGTTATGGATTGAATTGTGTCCCCCAAAATATGTGTTATAAATCCTAATCTCTATGCCTGTGGTCATAATCCCATTTGGGAATGAGTTGTCTTTGCTACGTTAATGAGATAGGATTAGTGCAGCGTGTGTCTTGTGTCAATCTATTACAAAATATAAAAGGAGCGGATTAAAGAAGCAGAGATAGGGTAAGAGAGATGCCAAGTCACATGAAGACTGCCCAGGAGTAGAAGTTCAGAAGAGACAAGGACCTTCTTCCAGAGCTGACAGAGAGAGAAAGACTTCTCCTAGACCTGGCACCCTGAATTTGGACTTCTAGCCTCCTAAACTGTGAGAAAATAAATTTCCGTTTGTTAGAGTCACCCATTTGTGGTATTTCTGTTATAGCAGCACTAGGTAACTAAGACACCTATCAATAAAGTTTTCATACTCTTTTACATTAAAATCCATTGGTATATCTTGTACTTAAAATGCATCTTTTACCCAAGCATGACTTTGTCACATCATGTATTGGTCATTTGAAAAAATATTGGTTCACTGAGTTATGCAGACTTTCTAAATGTTGACACATTTCATTATACAATATCATGACCAATCTCATCAGAAAAGTCTTGAAGTATTGGGAAGCTGTCTAGATCAGGTTAGCAGAACAAGTTTTCAAAATGTTAATTTTTACTCAGAAGCTTGAATTTTATCATTGGCAACATATACTGTCAGTTGTTTTCCTCCAAGTGACAGATTCCATTCATTTTCAAGAAAATGTCTGCCAAATTCCAAAGTTTGAATAACCATAGCTTGTCAGTTGTTCTTCCAAGTAAACATGGTATTTCATTTAAAACAAAACAAAACAAAACTGCTAGTTCAGCTGGCAACTCAATCGCTCAAGTGCTATTCCTAGAAGCATATATTCTATTTTAATACTCAGCAGAGTGCTTCACCGTGCTTCCCATTTCATCACACAGAATTTTCTTTTTAATTTTATTTTATTGTTGTGCTTTAAGTTAAAGTTTACAATTCAAGTTAGTCTCTCATACAAAAATTTATACATACATTGTTATGTGACCCTAATTGCTTTCCCCGCACTGTGACAGCACATTCCTCCTTTCCACCCCTGATTTCCTGTGTTCATTCAACCAGCTCCTGACCCTCTCTGCCCTCTCATCTCACCTCCAGACAGGAGCTGCCCGTTTACTCTCATGCATCTACTTGAGTTAAGAAGCACACTCTTCAAGAGTATCATTTTATGTCCCATAGTCTAGTCTAATGTTTGACTTAAGAGTTGGCCTTGGGAATGGTTTTAGTGCTTGATTGACAGAGAGCCCAGGGGCCATGCTCTCTGGGGTTCCTCCAGTCTCAGTCAGGCCACTAGAATTCACACAGAATATTTTTTAAAGTGTACCCAAGAGTCAAGATTTAATAAAATTAATCATTTTTCTTGCTTCATCAAGCATATTCTTAAATGAAACAGGGTGTTTTGTGTGTGTGTGCACGTGAGTGTGTGTGTGTGTGTTAGTGCATGGTAGTGAAGAATATGATTACTAGTAGAGTTTGATACCACTGTCTTGATTTGTGCTAAGGAGCCAGAATTTCTTTTTTAATTGCTTTTGCACCAATGTGAAAAGACAAATAGCATGTTGGTATTATTATGAAAATAGTTTTGATCTTATGGACTCTCTGAAAGGGTCCTGGGGACCTCACTTTGAGAACTACTGGCCTAAAGGAACTTAGAGCAGTATCAGCAGGGGAAGTGAGTGGGTCAAGCTTAACATGAATTTACCTATTTATTGCTGAGACTGGAACACCTACTACACTTGGTATTTATTTGTTATTTAAGCTCACAGTAATATTCACAAACTAGTATTATTATTCTCATTTTACAAATCAGGAAATTGAAGCTCAGAAAGGTTAGATAATTTGTCCAGGATCAAGCAAGGACTAGGAGTCAAAACTAGATCTTTCTGATTCTAAGCTTGTTCTCTTGCCACCACACCAAGCCATTTTCTTTCTATTGAACCACGTTTGGTTTAAACAACATTAGCTAAGACTTACTGAAAGTTATTATGTACTAAAAACCGTTCTCAGAACTTTAAGTGTATTAAATCATTTAATCCTCCCAACAGGTAAGTGCTCATATTAGCTCCATTTTAGACATCAGAAAACTGAGACACAGAGAGGTTATATGGCTTTTCCAAGAACTGAGAGCTAACAACTATGGAACTCAGATTTTAACCTGAACAGACTGGCTTCAAAACCATTTTGCTAAATCATCTCCTAATTAAAAACAATAATGAGGATGTGGAAGACCCAAAGGAAAAAAAAATTACAACTGGCATACTTGTAATTATTGCTTGAAAGAAGAACTACTTAAATGCTTGCAGCAAATACTTTTGCCATTGCATCTAAAATATCACGTGATCAAAAAGTCTTGGCTTATTTGTTTCGTTTCCTTAAGGAGAGGCGAAAGCGTGTGTGGAAAATTTAAGCAAGAAGTTAATTCACATAAAGCCCTAAGAATAGAGACCTAAAAGGTGCACATTTCAGTTTACATTTTCAGATTTTCAAGATCCAGGATGTGGTGGCCGAATCTGCAGATGGGAAAATGATGTGGTCTATGTCACGCTGAGCATATGACAGACACCCATCGAAGAGCACACCTGTTCCTGGAGGAGGTCGAGGCACTGGAACAATCACGGGTATAACAATAGAGCCATTTCCTTTGCTATCTACTGCCACAAGAATTAGTCGTTTTGGGGTGTATTTCCTCTTTCTAAAAATAATAGCAATCGTACTGTTACTCAATCTGCTAAGATGGGTTTATATGTTAACTTCCAAGACAAGAGCTCTTTTTTCTTAAGTAGAAATCCACTTCTTCCTAGGTGCTTCTGGGTCGTTTCAAACCACCAACCTTTTGATTAGCAGCCAAATGCTCAACCATTTGCACCACCCAAGGACTCCCATAAAAATGCTAGCAGCTTCCAATTTGTTCCTTATGCACTAGGGAGACTGTCTCCCGCTGTACCATGCTTAGAGTTGGGGAACAGGCATACTTCCCCTGTCCCCGCCCCCTCCTGTACTGCAGACCCCGCTGTGGACTCAGACTCTACTTCTCTACTATATCTACATCTTTTTTCAACTCCCCTTCCGAAGTCCTGATTACCCCTTCTTGCCCTTCCCCAGGTAAAGGTAGGGTAAAGTTCTCTGCAAGAAGGAAAGGGGATTTGGGGTTAAGAAAACCATCCTTCACTGGGCAACAGCATCTAACAGCAAGAAAGGAGGGAAGAGAAAAATCCTGTCCTACAACTAAGGACTCCAAACTTTTTAGCTGCTGCTCCTCTTCTTCTGTCTTTCCTTCCACTTGCCCTCTTCCCCTTGAAGTTTCAGTCTCTGCTTCTCACCCACCCAAGAGCTCCCCAGTGATACTAGTAAAAAAGAAAGGGATAATCGACCTGTCCTCTCCACCAGGACCCCTTTTTGTCCTACTTAGCCTCCTTTTCCCAGCCTCATCACCCAATCCATAGTACTAACAGCATAAATTCCATCTCCATTGTACTTAAATTAACTTTTGTGGGTTATCCTGGGAATCTAACCACATTTTTATCCACTCATTTATTTGACTGATATTTTTTGAATACATAATCTGTCCTAGGAACTGTTTTAAGCATTGAACAAAATAAAATCCCTACTTTCGTAAAGGAGACCGATCAGTAAATCCAACTTGAGGAACGTCACTGGGAGTAAGCAGAAACCCCCTATCTAACCCAAGAATTATAACACAAAGTATAGCCTGAGCCCCTCAGAAGGTTGGCAGAAGGCCTGTTCCCATAGAAAGCAGGGAGAAGTCATTAATTCTCCAGGACTTCCCATCCATAGGCAAAGAACAGAGGAGAATCTGTGAAAAGCCCAGAGCTGTTGGAGGAAAGGTACTGAATGAGAGCTCTGGACCTCCTGGGAGAGCAAGACAATAGTCTCAGGGGAAGAAGATTGACTCGCTCCTGCATTCTGTCCCAGGGATGGTGAAGAAGTCTCCTCAAGCAGGGACACACCAGGTAGGCCCGGGATGGCCTTGAGAAGCTCCTCACACTAGAGCAGCTCCACTGTGGCAGGAGAACCAATAAGGACAGCAACTGGGATAGACAGGCCTCAAGAATGTGCTAGGAAGTATAAACTGGTGATTGCAACTGGTGGGAATCTCCTCTTTCCACACATACAAAGTAGAACAAAACCAGGAATTCTTCAGGTTGCCAATAGTTCTTGCTCTTTCACCTCCACAAATTTCTCTTTCCCTCTCAATCTCTACTCACTGATCTTGGCCACTCCCATTCTCCCCAGCCTACTCCCTTCCCAGCTAGAATTGAGCAAGCAATTCCTTCTCCACCATTCCCCCAGCCTCTGGCCAGTTCCCTACCACCGAACTCATGCTTCTTGTTTTTTGCCTAACTCCCATTTTCTGCACCTCCTGATCTTAAGGAGTCTGGTTTCTCTCAAAAGGTATTATCATCTCTTTAATTGTGAGTTTTTAAGTCTCACTCAAAAAGGATGCTTACACTTTAAAAATTCTTGCCACCTAGTGACATTATTGAAAATTACAGTGAACTGAAATGTAATAGACCTCAAAGATCTATTGCAAGCGAAAAACAAACAAAAACAAAGATGTTGAATAGTGTTTAGAGTGTGCTACCATTTATGTGACTGTATAATGCATATAGTATCTGTGGAAGATATGCAAGAAACTGTATATCCTTTGGTGATTTTTGAAATCTGTATCATGTGATGTATTACCTTGTCCCAAAAAAAAAAGAATAAATTTTTTTAAATAAAATTCTAGTGTGAGAGAAAAGTTATTTTCCACTCTCAGTTACGTTATAAACAAGATAATTTTTAAAAATTATACAATAAAAAATATACATTGTAATTTAACTTAAAATTTTAATTATGTAATTATAATTTTTAAAAAATCTACATAAGAGTAGCCACCAAAAATTAAAAGTAATCATCTTTGAAAAATAGTATTTGGGAAAAATTTTTTCTCCCTCTCTCTTTTTCCTTATTTGAAATTTCTATTTTTTATAATGAATAGCCTTTATTTGTATAATAAAAATAATAATAAAGTAGAAAATAAAATAATTGGAAAATTGCATATATAAAAGGCAAAATTATTTTTAAAAGTCAAGAAACGAGGGGGAGGAAGCAAGGGAAAGAAACTGTTCAGAGAAATGTGAACACATTTCCATACATACCTTCCTAATAGCTGCCCACTTTGAAGTTAAACTATTTTGTATTATTTATTTACTCAATATACTGAGTGCTTCATTTTTTTTTAAATTAAAAATACACATGGCACAGCCTGTATCCAGACATATCCTCAGACCCACAAGAGACCTGCCTAAGAGCCCCCTCTTCTGAATATTCTCAGGCCAGGATCACCTAGGACATCTCTTCCCAAGAGTAGCTGGTATATAAATACTTTGTTCCACTGCCCAGACTGTGACAAGTTCTGACTTCAGGAACTCTTTCTCCTCCCCTTGAATGCACATCAAAGCATCTTGGCCAACCAGTCAAAGATTCCAGCAGAACCCCTTGTTAGTCTTCCAAAGTAACTTTTTACTCCCAGAACCAGGACATTTATAATTGTCACATGCCTCTGGCTGTAGCACTACTGTTTACCTCTTGCAGCCTGTCTTCTGTTACACATCTTTTTTTCTTTGCTATTCGATCATTTGATCATTCACATCATAAGTACTTTTTGACCGCAGCCTCTGTGCTAGAGGCTGGGAGATAGCTCCTACTGTCAAGTAGCTGTCTATGTTTGACTTCCCAGTTAGAGACTGCCGTGGTTGGCCAATAAATAGTTTCAAGTTGGGATATCATAAACACTTTAATAGAAAAGGAAACCCTGGTGGCATAGAGGTTAAGAGCTACAGCTGCTAACCAAAAGGTCGCCAGTTCCAATCCACGAGGCACTCCTTGGAAATCCTATATGGCAGCTCTACTCTGTCCTATAGGGTCCCTACATGGTTTTTTGTTTTTGTTTTTTTGACAGAGAAGTTATTTTAAAAGTGCTACTAGGGTAATTAGTTATGACTAGGAGCCTTCATGAAGACTTGACAGGTGAATAAACATTGGAGCTGGGCTATGAATAATGAAGATACAATCTTCAAGTAAAAATTGGTGAAAGAACATTCCAGGAAGAGAGACCAGCATAGGTAAATGTCAGAAAATGTGAAAGTTGATGCACATTGAGAGAATAGCCAATAATCACTGTAGTTGGAGCACAGAGACCTAAAGGCAGAGTGAGGTGGGGCAGAGGTAAAGGGAATAGAAGGAGAAGCTCTAAGAAAGCAGAGTGGGGCCTACATTGAGAAGGACCTGGCATGCCTTGTGGAGTCATGATCCCAGACTACACTTGAGCTGGGATTCAGGCTTACCTGATATACTGGTCAGTAAGGTCAGGAGGACTCTATTTGTACAAGGATGCCTTTGGGGAATGAAGAAGACAGCCTGATACCTGTCCCAGATATGGATTTCCTGCCCCTGCACTCATGCCTTGCCATTAAGAAAATTGCCCATAGGCAGAAGCAAGAAGCTTGTTTTAAAAGGAAATGTTGGCACAGAGGCACAAACAGGCCTGGGTCTATGCCCTGGAAATGAAGAATAACACTGAGTAGGGAAAGATGGACTTTCTCCCTACTTCCACATGTAGAAAATATCTGGCTTTGGTGTACAAAGGACCCCAGAGAAGAAGGTGGTACATTGAAACCTTGAGGGTGTGCAGCATTAAGAACCTAAGAAGAGAGTTTCCTTGATACAAACAGTAGTATTCTCATAGAGTGAGGATACCAGCAGCTGTGGTAGGGTATAGACATCCACCTGCAGTGACTTTTTGGGAAGCAGATACCCGCAAGAGTATTGAAGAGGAAGAACTTGAAATGATAAGTGATGAGCTCACATGAGACACAAATCAAGCAAGACAAAAAATGAATAACTGGTTGTGCATTTAGGAGTGTAGGAGTGATACAGAGGCCTTTGCTATGCATGAAAGGACAGAGCCAGTACAATTTGAGTTAATTAAGGGCTTAAAGAACCAAGTCCCTAGGTGGAATATAGTGAGATAACCATCAGAGAATCAGAATAAATGGACTGCAGAAGACAGGAGCAATGGACGTGCTGTACCATCTAGGATCTCATTACTAGAAGAAACCCTTCAGCCTAAGGGCACCCATTCTCTTTGCATTGCCCTAAGTGGACACTGAAGAGATACTGGAGAATTTGTTCAAAGTGGAGAAGACCACAGCTGAACACCAGATGCAGTAGGCCACTCTGTGTATGCATTTGTGAGTGTTAAATGCTAGAACATCTTTAGAAGAATTCACATGAAGCTGGCAATTTTGGTTACTTCCAGAGAAAATAATTGAGCGCCTAGGGAACTTTTTACCCTTTTGTACCATGGGTCTGTATTCCCTATCACCCCCCCAAAAAAATTTATTTTAAAAAATTGTTGGAAGCTTGTTCCAAATGCTTTTTTTCAAGAGATGTCCCTTGACCTTTTTCCCATGGCAAGATTGGCTTGGGAAACAAGAGAGAGAATTATACATCTAAGATTAAGCAAGCTGAAACCCAGCTTTCTCCTGGAAAAGCTATTCCTCCTTAGAAGCTAATACAGTAATAAGGAACACGTATATGCAAGAAAAAAATCACATAGATAGACCCAGGAGGGATGGCAAAGAGTTGAGATACCTGAGGGAATAAGAAATTTAGTAGGATGAGTGCACAATCGGTGTTAGAGATAGCATAGTGAAAGACTGGTGATAAAGGGGGAAGACTTGTTAGTGTCGTAGGCTGGGTTCTCTAGAGAAGCAAAACCTGTAAAGCTTATAAATATATATGTATATAGAGAGAGATTTATATCAAGGAAATGGCTCATGCAATTGTAGAGGCTGGAACATCCCAAGTTAGTAGGTCAGGATAGAGGATCCTCCTGGTTCCCGTAGCCACAGGGGCTGGCGAAAACAAGATCAGCAGGTCAGACAACAGGTAAGCTGCTAGCTGCAGTCCCAAAAACCAGAGGTCAGAAGAATGGGAGCCAGCTGCAAGATCCAGAGCAAGCAAAAGCCCACCAGCCCTGCCGGAAAGTCCACTTATATTTGATCCAGGCCATGCCCCCAAGGAAACGCCCTTTGATTGGCTACTCACAGCAGATCCCACCATGGAGGTGATCACATTATATCAAATCTCATCATGGAAGTGATCACATCATCATACAACTGCCATACTACATTATAACTGCCAAACCACTGAGAATCATGGCCCAGCCAAGTTGACACACAACCTTAACAATCACAGTGAGGAATGATGAAGACATCTGTGTGGCAGAAATCAATGGGGCTGGCAAACTAATGGTTGGAGATGGTGTGTGTCGGGGGGATGAGGGTCTTGATAGGAAGAAGTAATTAAAGCCCTATATCAAAAGAAGTTTGGGACTACCACAAAAACAACTAAGCAAAACTCCAAATATTAATAATTATGTATATGGAATACATCATAGAATTTTTTTTGCTATTTTGTTTTTAAGAAGTTTCTTCATCTTCACCAAGGAAGACATTCAGGCAGCTAACAAACATATGAAGAAATGCTTGCAATCATTAGCAATTAGAGAGATGCAAATCAAAACTACAATGAGATACCATCTCATCTCAACATTACTGGCAGTAATCAAAAAACAAAAAATAAATGTTGGTGAGGTTGTGGGGAGATTGGAACTCTTATACAGTGCTACTGGGAATGTAAAATGGTACAACCACTATGGAAAACAGCACGGCACTTCCTCAAAAAGCTAGAAATAGAAATACAATATGATCCAGCAATCCCACTCCTAGGAATATACCCTAAAGAAATAATAGCCATGACACAAATAGACATATGCACACCCATATTCATTGCAGCATTATTCACAATAGCAAAAAGATGGAAACAACCTAAGTGCCCACCAACAGATGACTGGATTAACAAACTGTGAAATACACACAACGGAATACTACGCAACGATAACGAATAAAGTGAATCCGCAAAATATCTCACAACATAGATGAATTCGGAGGGCATTATGCTGAGTGAAATAAGTCAATAAGTCAATACAAAAGTACATATATTGTATGAGATCACTATTATAAAGTGGCAACAAAGGTTGACACACAGAAAAAAAGAAAAAGAAAAAAAAGTCCTTAATGGTTACAAAAAATGGGAGAGGGGAAGGAGCGAAAATGACCAAATAGATAGAAGACATGTGTTAATATTGGTGAGGGGAAAGGCAATACACAATATGGGAGAAGTCAGTACAACATGACCAAGACAAGAGAGGACACTGAGAGGAACACAAGAATAAACTGCAACTACAGTAACTACGATAGCATAGACAATCCTGCAACAATAGTATTAACAAGAATTTATGAATGGATACATAGGCAGATAGATACGCCAAGAGGTGTGGGAGAGTATAAGGGAGCACACCCATCGGTAGATAAAGGTTTGGTGGTGGATATTTCTACATACATGACTGTAGGTTCTCCTCATATATTAATATAGACAATAGGGCACACAATGGGCACAGTCAGGGAAATCTCTTAGACATAACCAAACACTTCACAGGATGAAGTTCCTAGGCTCAAAGGCAAAGGACTACAGATTTGGGGGACATCTACATCAATTGACACAGCAGTTCATAAAGACAATGTTCTGCGTCCTACTTTGGTGAGTAGCATCTGGAGTCTTAAAAACTTGTGAGTGGCCATCTAAAATACAACTATTGGTCTCTTCCCATCCAGAGCAAAGGACAGTGAAGAAAACCAAGGGAGCAATTAGTCCAAAAGGTTAATGGACTACATGAACCATGGCCTACAAGACCCTGAGACCAGAAGAACTAGATGGCACCTGGCTACCTACCACTGTGACTGGGATCACAATAGAGGGTCCTGGAAAGGGTGGGAGAAAAATGTAGAACAAAAAATCAAATTCACAAAAAAGACCAGACTTAACTGGTCTGACAGAGACTGGAGGAACTCCCAAGACTATGGCCCTAAGACACCCTTCTGATCTGGAACTGAAGCCATTCCCGGAGATCACCTTCTAACCAAATAGACAGGCCCATAAAATAAACAATAACACCTGAGGGGAGCGTACTCCGTAGAACAATCAATTATATGAGATCAAAAGGGCAATATTTGCCCAAAAGCAAAGATGAGAAGGCTGGAAGAGGTAGAAAATCAGGACCAAAGGAAACAGAGAAACCAGGGTGGAAATGGGGAGAGTGCTGACACACTGTGGGGGATGAAACCAAGGCCATGAGACACTTTATGTACAAACTATCGAATGGGAATCAGTTTGCTCTGTAAACTTTCACCTAATGCACAATAAATAAATAAAGGTATTTCTTCAAAACAAAGAGAAGTGACATAAAGAGGCCTGAAACATAGGCTATCATTTGCATCAAGGACAGGCAATACTCCACTAGACAGTAAACCTCTCATACTAAGGCTGAGCTACACAGGTAGAGGTAGAGAAGACACGCTTCTGTGTGTGCAATTTCCACAGAGCCCCAAAACCCCGTACAATCCTGTTGATGGGCCTCTGGGCAGGAGAACCTAGTATAGCAATTCCCCATTCTACTTGACCTAGTAATCAGACAAAACACCACAGTCATGAATGGTACTTCACAGGCATACATTTCAAGTTCTGTTTGAAGCACTTGACTTGAAAATAGAGTCATCTTTACAAGCTGCAAAGTCTGTTCTCTTTAGATGTTTAATAAATAGTTTAAACTGACAGTTGACAGATAACTTGTTCTGGATGTCAAAAATGATGATCTCTCATATTTATTGAGTACTTTACAATTTTGAAAAGTTTCCAAATAAACACAACTGTCTGAGTCTCAAAAGAGTTCTGTTATAAACGTAGGGTCAATATTATCATGTAATTATTACCTAATTAATTTTACCTAATTTTGGAGGTATAAAATGGCTTGCCCAAAATTTACACTGTTGATTCAGAACACATTGCTGGTTTCTGCAACATTTATTTATAGTCTTTTAGCAGCTGGTCTTTAAATTTGTCATCATTCTGTAAAACAGAATATCCTTTACTGAAATAAATTAGAAACTGAATTTGATTTGTGTGGGTCTTATCTTAAATTAACAGTGGCTTAAATAAGATAGCTTTCAAGTAAGCTGTCAAAGACAACAGTCCAGGGCTGGTATAGTAACACCACAATCATTAACTGTCCAGGCCCTTTCTAGTTTATTGCTCCACCATCCTCAACACATAGCTTCTGCCTCATGGTCTGCCTCACTTTAAAGACACTTCCTGGAGTTTCATAGTTTTTACACATATGGGCTAAAATTTAGTTACATAGCCACAGTTAGCTACAGTAGAGACTGAGAAATATTGTCTTCCTTTTGGTGGCAATTTACGCGGCTAAAATTTAGGGAATGTGAACTTTAAAATCTAGGAAAGAAAAGAGAATGGATAGATATTGGGAATAGGGATACTATGTACTGATTGCTGCACTGCACAACTGAAGAAGTGCCATTCACATCACAGTCTATACCGCAAATTATTCAGGACTACTCATAGGTTAATGTGGGAGTAAGTGAGGGCCACATGAAAGTAGACTTAGTCCACATATGATGGAATGACTGCACCAATCAAGGGTCGCCTTTCACATCAGTCTATGACATGAATCTTTCTGAATTCCTAATATTGTCAGTGTGGAAGTGATGGGGACAAGAAAGTAGACTTCATTCATGTAAGATTGAGTGTACTGCATAATTCAAGGGGAGCCGTTCACATCCTGGTATATGCGATGGTTGCCATTCACAACTCAAGTCTGTGTCATGGATCTTTCTAGGTCACCTAATATGCTCAATCTGGGGTTTTGTGCTGGCCTCATAGAAGTAGATTTATCCCATGTACACTTGGGTGCATTGTACAACTCAGTGAGTGCCATTCATAAAAGAGTCTACACCATGTGTATTTCTCACTCCTCATATGCTCAATATATAGATAACTGATGGCCACATAGATAATCTTACATGTACATGAGGAAAATTGCACAAGTCAAGGTGTTCCAATCAAATCCTAGTATATGCCATGGATAATTCTGGAATTCTCATATACTCAATGTGGATGAAAGTGCTAGCCATAAGACTGTATACTTATAGCATGTATACAATTCACAATACACAATTCAGTGGGTGCCATTCATATTCTGTCCTATGCTTGGTATCATTCTGGACTCCTCATATGCTCAATGTAAGTGTTAGCCACATGAAAGTAGCTTTTTTTCATATACGGTTAAGTTCACAGCACAACTTGAAGAGTGCTACTTATATCACAGTCTATGACATTGAGGTTTCTGGAATCTTCATATGCTCAATTTGGAGATAAATTATATCCACTTATTCCATATAGCTTAGTACACTGCACTCTCATGAATTGCCATTCATATCTATACTAAGGAATTTTCTGGACTCTTCATAGACTCAATGTAAAAATAAGTGATCGACATAAGAAAGTCAACTTATTTCATGTATTATTGTGTGCACTGCATATTCAAGGGGTGCCATTCACATTCTAGACTCTTTCATGAATCATTCTGGACTCAATGTGATCAGTGTGGGGGGTTCATGGAGGGCACATGAAAATAAATAGTATTCAATGTACTGTGTTCACTGTACATCTTAATGAGTATCATTTACATCACAGTTCTCAACTTGGATCTTTCAGGACACCTCATATGTTCAATGTGGAGGTAAGTGAGATCCACATGGAAGTAGATTTATTCCATTTACAGTTGGATACACTACACAACTCAAGGGCCTCCATTTACATCACTCTATACCATGGATATTTCTATATTCCTCATATGCTCATGGCTGAGGGAAACGATAGCCTCATGAAAGTATACTTATTCCATGTACATTTGAGTGTAATACACAACATAAGTAGTGCCATTCACATCCTAGTCTATGTCATGGATATTTCTGGACTCTTCAATGGTTAATTTGGCGCTAAATTATGGGCTTCTGAAAGTAGGCTTATTCCATGGACAACTGAGTGCACTGCACACATAAGTGGTGAAATTCACATCTCAGTCTATACCATAGGTCTTTCTGTGCTCTGCTTACGCTTAATATGGAAGTAGGTGATAGTAAAATGAAGGTGGATTTATTCCATTGTATTTGGGTACACTGCAAAACTTAGTGGGTGAGAAAGTAACATCTTTTTCTATGCTGTGGATCTTTCAGCACCTCTCAAATTATCGATATGGAGGTAAGTTATAGGCATATGAAAGTGGACTTATTCCACACACAGTTGGGTGCACTGCAGAACTGAAGTAGTACCAGTTACACCACAGTGTACGCCATATATTCTTCTGCAGTCTTCTTATGCTCAGTGTGGAAGTGATGATCACATGCAATATGACTTCTTCCATTTATGGTTGGGTACACTGAACACCTAAACGGGTCTATGCCATGAACCTTTCTAAATTCCCATAATGGTCAATATGGAGGCAAGCAACAGCCAAATAAAGGAAGACGTATTCCACCTACTGTTTATTGCACTGCACACTCAAAAGGTGCCATACACATCACAGTTTACACAAAGGATCTTTCTGGATTCAGCATATGTTCAATGTGGAGAAAAGTGATGGCCACATGAAAATACTTATTCTACGTATGGTTGGTTGCACTTCACAACTTAAGAAGTAACAATCACATTCTAGTTTATGTCATAGATCTTTTTTATTGCCTCATATGCTCAATGTGGAGATAGGTGATGGTCGCATGTGTGTAGACTTAATCCTTGCATGACTGTGTGTACTGTGTACTCAAGGTGTGAAATTCACATCAGGATGCCAAGGCACTTTCTTGACTCCTTATAATCTTAATTAGAAGGCAAGCTATGATCACAAGAAATTAAACATTCCATGTTTAGCTCCATGAATTGTACAACTCAGTAGATGCCATTAATACCACAGTCTACCTAATGACTCTTTCTCAACTCCTCATATGCTCAAAGTGGAAATAAAGGATTGCCACATGAAAGTATACTTACAGCGTTTATAGATCAGTGTCCTGCACATTTCATGGGGTGCTACTCACATCCTAGTCTATTCTATGGATCTTTCAGGACTCCGCACATGCTCGATGTGAAGGTTAATGATGGCCATATGAAATTAGATTTACTGCATATACAGTTGAGTGCACTGCACAACTGAAGTGGTGCTACTTACATCACAGTCTATGCCATGGATCTGTCTGGACTCCTCATATACTCAGTGTGGTGGAAAGTGATAAACACTTGAAAGTAGATGTATTCCATGTACTGATAGGTGTAGTGCACAACTCATGGGTGACATTTACATGGCAGTCTACATCATGGAAGGAGCCCTGGTGGAGCAATGATTAAGTGCTCATCTGCCAACTGAAAGGTCAGCAGTTCAAACCCACCAGCAGCTCCCCAGGAGAAAGACCTGGCAATCTGCTTCCATAAAGACTACAGCCTAGGAAACCCAATAGGGCAGTTCTACTCTGTCCTATAGGATTGCTGTGAGTCTGAATCGACTCAATGGCACACAGCAACAACAGCAACTATATTATGGAGCTTTCGGGATACCTCATTCATTTAATGTAGAGATAAGTGATGACCACATGGAAGTAGACTCATTCCTACACTGATATGGTCTCATTAACTTAACAAAGAAAACCCAATTCTCAAAGGGGATCACATCCACAGGTATAGTGGTTAGGATTCCAACACATATTGTGGTGGGGGTGGGGAGAGGGATACAATTCAATCCATAACAGATAGTCATGAAAATTACTTCTATCTTTGAATGCACACCCTTTGCAATGTGACTCTGCTCCTCCTTGAATCTGGGCTGGACTTGTGGCTTGTTTTAACCAATACAGTATAGCAGAAATGATAACTTTCTAGTTCCAAGCTTGGCCTCAAGAGGCCTTGAAGCTTCCATTCTTGCCTCTTGGAATGCTGCACCTGACATGTGAGAAAACTCAGGATAACCTCTTTGAGGACGAAGTCCTAGGGGAGAGAGAGACTCAGCTGATAGCCAGCACCAACTACTAGACATATGAGTGAAGCCATTTTGGGCCATCCAGTCCTAGTCAACCCATAAGATGACTGTAGTCACATGAGTGACCCCAGGTAAGACTAGCAAAATACCACCCAGTTGAACTAAGTCCAAATTGCTGACCCACCAAACAGTGAGCAAATACAATCGTTGTCGTTTTATACCAGTATGCTTTGGGTTGGTTTGTTACATAACGATAGAAAAATTATACATTGGATATATAGGCCCATTTTCAATATTGGTCATCAGTCTTCAATAATTTCAACAAATATTTTTTGAGCACCTATTGTTGGCCAGGCCCTGTGCTGGGCATGGGAAACAGAGCTGTAGGTCCCTAGGATGAGCGATCTTATGGTTTCATGGGGAAGTTAGACCCCAAACAGGTAATTACAAGTCTGATAAGTGTAAGAAAAGAAGAAATGCAGGTAATATAGAAATGCATCATAGGAGGTAATCTGATCTATTCCAGGACAACAGGCAGGGCGCCCCTGATAAATAGCTTTTCAACAGATTTGAATGAGGAGTCTGCCAGGCTAGAAGCTGGGAGTGAGGGAACCAAGCAGCAATAATCACATTCTTAAAGGTCCAGAGTTAAGAGAAAATACGATGTGTTAAAGGACTTGAACAAAGCATGTGGTAAGTGGGGCATCAAGAGGGAGCAAGGGAGACTATGGTTTAAGATAATAATGTTATCAACTTGAAGAATGTAATCAATGACACTAAATGGTACCTGTAGAAGCTGTTGAATTAGTGTATGTTTTGCTGTGTATATTCTCAACATCAGCAACAAAATTAATAAAATTATAAATAAAAGATAAGAATGTCATCCTGAGAGGGCCAAGGTCACCAAACTCCAATGGCCTGTTTCCAACTGCCATTTTCCCAGGACAGTCAGAAATTTTCCATCTTTTTAAAAGCCCTACACTCCCTTGGAAACATTCACAGTGTTCTGGTTTTAATCTGAGGTAAAGTAACAATAACTTCTTGAGCATCTGCGATGTGTCAGGCACACTGCTAAGCCCTTTACATGTTTTATTTCATTTACTCATACCCATGATCTTTTGAGTTAGATACTAGTTGTCTTAGTTATCTAGTGCTGCTATAACAGAAATACCACAAGTGGATGGCTTTAACAAAGAGAAATTTATTCTCTCACAGTTTAGGAGGCTAGAAGTCCAAATTCAGGGTGCCAGCTCTAGGGGAAGGCTTTCTCTTTCTGTTGGCTCTAGGGGAAGGTCCTTGTCATCAATCTTCCCCTTGTGTAGGAGCGTCTCAGCACAGGAACCCCACGTCTAAAGGACACGCTCTGCTCCCAGTGCTGCTTTCTTGGTGATATGAGGTCCCTCTCTTGCTCTCTGCTCGCTTCTCTCGTTATATCTCAAGAGATTGACTCAAGATACAACCTAATCTTGTAGATTGAGTCCTGACTCATTAGCATAGCTGCCTTTAGTCCTGCCTCATTAACTTCATAGAGGTAGGGTTTACAAGACATAGGAAAATCACATCGGATGACAAAATGGTGGACAATCACTCAACACTGGGCATCATGGCCTAGCCAAGTTGACACGTATTTTTCGGGAACACAATTCAATCCGTAACACTAGTCATATTCCATTTTTACAAATTAGGAAACTGAGGCTCCATCACACACCTGGTAAGTAATAAAGCCAAGATTTAAATTCAGGTCAATCTGAAACCAGAGCTCAAGATATGCTATATTCTTAATACCTCTTTAAACTATGTTATCTACTGATGATGTTTTGAGCGGTGAAATTTAGTTACTCCATAAATACTAAATTTTGAAAAAAATGGAAAGTCCATTAAGGAAAATGTGAGCCAGAGGATCTCAGACTAACATAGGCAAATGTCATGTGTATAAAGTTCTGTATTAATTAATGTGTTCTGGTAGCTGAGATTGCATTCTATTTAAGGGAGATGAAATTTAAGATTAAAAAAAAACATGATTGTGGCCTACACTTGCATCTGTGCCTAATGAAAAGCCAAGTATAAGTGAAGCAAAAAGAACTCACGTACCCCTTTTGTGATTTATTGGTTACTCAGAGGAAGCCTAGTCCACACTGCGAAAAGCGAATTGTTGCAGAGATGAAAAGAGGTGTGTTTGGAGGAAGTCATTGTAGTAATGTCTTGTTCCTGCTGTGTCTGAGCCTTCAAGCAGATCCTGAGATAGTACATCAAGACTTCCCTTATAGCACCATCATATGAATTAACAAATAAATCATTGAAGAGTAAAATTAAACTAAATTAAGATCCTTGGGAAAAGAAAATCAATAGTCTAGAACGATGATTCCTACCTAAATTGGCCAACATAACTCTTTTAGTTTTAGCTTTTAGGCCACTCCAATTCGGCTATCAATGCAGTATTGAATTGCTGACAAATTAGTGAGACATGGTCCCCATACCCAAGCTGCTGCTTATAAACACTAGATATTTCTGGAACTACCACTTCGGCTATGGAGATTTAATTTTTCCTTGCAATTTAATAAAAAATAAAAATTGCAATAATTGGAATGCATTCTCAAGACTAAAGTATTCCTTAACTTGTTGGACAACAGGTAATAAACATACTCATCTTAAAAGTTGAAGTTCTGTGGATAAACAATTCTATGAAATTGAATGTCTTTTTAACCCACAAGAAGATAAAAGCATTGATTATTTTTTGGAGGGCATAGACTCAATTTAAAGAATCTCTGCATGAGGTACATGATTTGAAGTTTTTTTTTTTAATTTACTTTTATATTCACTATGTTTACGTATTCTTTTACATGTGTGTGTCTATTCACACTCACTATAATATCTTCTCTAAAAATATAAATATGAATGATACTATTTAAAGAGGAGGTATTTCTGCTTTCCTTACAAAATATATTTAATTTACTGTTCAGATAAAAGAGCTACCAACACTCTCAAAGTCTGACTTCCTCAAACCTGCAGATGCCTCCTGACACCTGAATTTCCATTTCTATTTGTTCTGTTTCTGAGTTTCTACTATGACTCCTTAGTATGGAAACATATACCTTATTTTGGCTTGTGATCCAAAAAAGACAGTTTATTTATCATAATTCCTCCAGAGCCCAGGTGAATACTAAAACATTTGAACTTCAACTTCTGGCCAAGATGGAGTAACAGGGACCAGATTTACAGAGACAAAATATATGAAACAGAAGTCTTCCAGGTATTGGACACCAGGCAATGAAGGACAACAATATCTGAGAGACAGGAAACCTATTAGGTGAGCTCTATGATTGCCCCAGAAAATTAAATCCAACAATACACAAAATAATAATACATCATGACCAAGTGAGGTTTATCCCAGCAATGCAAGGTTGGCTTAGCACTTGAAAGTTCATCAACATAACTCACCATATTAACAGACTAAAATGGAAAAATCATATAAGCATCTCAACATATGAAGAAAAAGCATTTGTCAAAACCCAACGTTCATCCCTGATAAAAACCCTCGACAAGTTAGGAATAGAAAAGAATTTCCTCAGCTTAATAAAGGGCATCATGAAAAACCCACAGCTAACCTCATACTTTATGATGAAAGAATGAATGCTTTCTCCCTAAGATCTGGAGCAAGGCAAGGATATCCACTCTCACAAATTCTATTCATAATTGCACAGGAAGTTGTAGCCAATGCAACAAGGAAAGAAAAAGAATTAAGAGGCATCCATATTGGAAGAAAAGAACTAAAACTGTCTTTATTCATAGCTGGCGTGTTTGTCTATGCAGAAAATTCTATGGCATCTACAAAAAAGTTAATAGAACTATTAAGTGAGTTCAGCAAGGTTGCAGGATACAAGATTGATACCCAAAAATCAATTGTATTTCTACATATGAGCAGCAAAAAATTGGAAATTGAAATTATAAAAACAATATCATTTACACTAGCATAAAAATATGAAATACTTAGGGATAAATCTAATAAAAGATGTGCAAGAGTTGTACACTGAAAACTAAAAAACACATTTTTAAGAGAAAATAAAGAAGACCTAAATAAATGGAGAGATATACCATGTTCATGACTAAAAGACTCAGTATGGTGAAAATGTTGATTCAAAGCAAACCCAATCAAAAGCCCAGCATGATTATTTATAAAAATTGACAACCTGATTCTAAAATGATATGGAAATACAAAGGATCTAGAATACCCAAAACAACTCTGAAAATTAGGAAAAAAGTTAAGTGGACTTATACTACTTGACTTCAAGACTTATAAACTTACAGTTGATACTAGCATAAAGATTGATAGACCAATGGATCAGAATAATGAATCCATAAATAGACCCACATGCATATGGTCAACTGATTTTTCTTCAAGATAAGAAAAATTTTTGTTATGTAAAACCTTAGATTTTTTTAATCACATTTTTTAATTGTTGTAAAAATATAAAGAATAACACATTTCCCAGTTCAACATATTTCACATTGGTCAATTGATTTTTGACAAAAATACAAGGGCAATTCAGTAAAGAAAGGCTAGTCTATTCAAAAAATTGTGTTGTAACAATTGGATATCCATATGAAAAAAGCAAACTTCAATTCATACCCCACATCATATGTAAAAATGGATCATAGACCTAAATGTAAAACCTAAAACCGTAAAACTCCTAGAAAAAAAAAAACAGAAAATCTGTGACATTGGGTTAGCCAGCAATTTCTTAGATATGACACCAAAAGCATGATACATAAAAGAAAAAGATAAATTGGACTTCAACCAGATTAACAGATTCTGCTCTTCAAAAACACTGTTAAGAGAATGAAAAGACAACCAATAGATTGGGAGAAAATATTTGCAGATCACATAGCTGATAAAGAACTAGTATCCAAAATATATAAAGAACTCTCAAATCTCAATAATAAGAAAACAAACAAATCAATTTAAAAATGGGTAAAAATTTGAATAGATGATTCATCAAAGAAGATATATGGATGCCAAATAAGCATATAAATACATGCTCAACATCATTAGTTCAGGGAAATGCAAATTAAAATCATAATGACATCTTCCATATATCCATTAGAATGTCTAAAATTAAAATGACTGACCATGCAAAGTTTTGGCAAAGATATGGATCTTGTTATTCCACTCCTAGGTATATGCCCAATGAAAGATGAAAATAAGTATATGGCATAGTGGTTAAGAGCTACAGCTGCTAACCAAAAGGTTGGCAGTTTGAGTCCACCAGGTGCTCCTTGGAAACTCTATGGGGCAGTTCTACTCTGTCCTATAGGGTTGCTATGAGTCAGAATCAACTCGATGGCAATGGGTTTGGTTTGGTTTTTTTTTACACAAAAACTTGTATATAAACGTTGATAACTTTATTTGTAATAGCTAAAAACTAGAAACATCCCAAACATCCATCAACAACTGAATGAATAAATTGTGGTGCACATCATGTAATGGAATACTACAAGACAATAAAAAGGAATGGATTATTGGTACATGTAACAACCACAGACGAATCTCAAAATAATTTTCCTGAAGAATGAAGAACACCAAAGACACAAAGAAAGTATTAGCCCAAGAGACAGAAAGGGCCACATAAGCCAGAGACTCCATCAGCCTGAGACCAGAATAACTAGATGGTGCCCGGCTACCACCAATGACCGCCCTGACGGGGAACACAACAGAGAGTCTCTGATGGAGCCGGAGAAAAGTGGGGTGCAGAACTCAAATTCTAGTGAAAAGACCAGACTTAGTGGTCTCACTGACACTGGAGGGACCCCAGAAGACATGGCCCCAGACTGTCCGTTAGCCTAGAACTGAAACCATTCCTGAAGCCAACTCATCAGACAAAGACTAGAATGGACTATGGGACATAAAATGATATTCATGAAGAGAGTGCTTCTCAGCTCAAGTAGATGCATGAGACTAAATGTGCAGCTCCTGTATGGAGGCAAGATGAGAAGGCAAAAAGGGTCAGGAGCTGGTTGAATGCACACAGGAAATCTGAGTGGAAAGGAGGAGTGTGCTGTCACATTACAGGGAGAGCAGCTAGGGTCACATAGCAATGTGTGTATAAATTTTTGTATGAGAAATTGACTTGAACTGCTAACTTTCACTTAAAGCACAATAAAAAAAATAATTTTCCTGACTGAAAAGTGCCAAACGAAAATAAGTGCATACTGTATGACTCTGTTTATATATAATTCTAGAATATAAAAACTAATCCTAGTGAAAAAAGACCACTCAGTTGTTGCCTAGGGACAGGGATGGAGGATTCAGGAGGGAAGGATTACAAAAGGGCACGAAGGAAGTTTTGGGGGTGAAATGTTCATTGTCTTGATTGCTGTAATGATTCCATGGGTGTGTGTATATGTCAAAACATAGCAAAGTATAATATTTTAAGTATGTAAATTTCATTGTACATCAATTATACTTCAACAAAGCTTTAAAAATAATGCAAGTATTTATTTCTGTAGTAGATAAGCTTGTTGTATTCTAAAAGATAGAGGGTCACTGTTACATTCGGTGCTTTGGCTTTGGTGCGAGAGCATCAGAAGTAATGAATAGAGGCGAGGCCAAGACGACAGAGTAGTCGGATGCTTCCTGTGGTCCCTCTCACACCAAAGACCAAAAAAAACAAGTGAATAGATTATATATGACAATCTAGGAGCCCCAAACATCAAAGGCAAAGTTGAGGAATTGGACAGAGTGACAGGGGAGGGAGAGATGGTTCGGAAGCAACAAGGAGTTGCCAGACCTGACCCAGTGGGAGCCGGTACCCTCCAGGCTAGATCGGCTGGTGTGCACAGTGAGGCAAGCAGTGGTGCTTGGGAGACATTTTCCACATTGGGAGAGACCTAGCGGCAGAGAGTCTACTCACACCTCCAGAACCAGTGAAAAGCTGCCCTCAATCGGGAAAAGATAAGTACATGCACCTGATCTACCGCGAGGATCAAAAAACTCCCCCTTTGGGAAAAACCTCTCTCCCATTTACCTGCCCCCTCCCCACTCTGCACCAGGTCCCGGGCCAGCTTCATTGATTGCTGTGTCCCCTCAACCAGAAGTAGGACCCGTCACCCACTCTGAGCCATTCTCCTGGCCTTGGAGAGGGAACAAATTAACAAACAAGGAAAAAATAATCTGCCAGCTCCCCTAGGCCAGGAACTCAAGGTAGCCACAGCGCCTTTGCCTAGGCACAGATATAAGGGGTCCACAGACTTTGAATGCCTTTCACCCCTGCGAAGACCTATGTGGGCCCATTTCAACAGCATAGGCCCCCATTATCACAATACAACAGGGTATATACCTGAAGCCTAACTTCAACTGTATCAGCTATGTGATGAAGTAGCAGGTTCCTGACATTTGACACTGCTCTGTCCATTAAGCAGGGTCCTCACCTACTCACATCAGACGCCTGAGGACTGGTGGCTCCACCCACGTCACCTAGCCACCTGCAACAAGGGTCCAAGAATAAGTGCTGCCTCCCAGTCCTTACAGCCAACAGCACTGAGTGCCCATAGTCCAGCTGCTAAACCTATCCACCAACAAGCTCTAGTAACAGGGATGTGCCTTCCTCCCAGACACTCAGGGGCAGCCATCAGCCCCCTGCCTTGCTCAGCATGTGACCACCTACTGCAGCCAGATACCTGTGCCTACACCAATTACCCCTGTCTGTCTAGGACTGTAGGTGAGAGCCTGCACCACACACTTGCTGACCAACTACCTGGACACCTGAGCTGAATCCATGCAAGAAAAATAAACAGACTCCTCCTGTGCTCACATACCTAGTAATAGCTCTAACCACCTGGTGACAGGACGTTAGAGTTTCAAAGGTGCCAATAATCAAACTAGCTCACATGAGCAGCCTATTTGGACATATCAAAACAAGAAGCGAGGACACAGTAAGCAAACATAAAATAAATAAATATAATAACTTATTGATGGCTCGGAGACAACAGTCAATATCAAATCACATAAAGAGGCAGACCATGATGGCTTCAGCAAGCTCCCAAACCAAAGAATCAAGAAATTTTCCAGAGGAAGAGAACTTCTTGGAATCACCAGAGGTAGAATACAAAAGATTAATGTACAGAATTCTTTAAGAGATCAGGAAGGAGATCAGGCAAAATGCATAAAAAGCCAAAGAACACACAGACAAAGCAACAGAGGAACTTAAGAAGATTATAGAAGAGCATAATGACAAATTTAACAGGCTGCAAGAATCCATAGAGAGACAGCAATCAGAAATCCAGAAGATTAACAATAAAATTTCAGAATTAGACAACTCAATAGAAAGTCATAGGAGCAGAATTGAGGCAATGGAAGTGAGAATTAGTGAGATTGGGGATAAAACACTGAATACCAACTTATTTGAGGAAAAATCAGATAAAAGAATTTTAAAAAGTAAAGAAACCCTAAGAATTATGTGGGACTCTATCAAGAAAAATAACCTACGAGTGACTGGAATACCAGAACAGGGTGGGGGGGATAATAGAAAATAAAAAGAGAATTGTTGAAGATTTACTGGCAGAAAACTTCCCTGATATCATGAAAGATGGGAAGATATCTATCCAAGATGCTCATCAAACCCCACATAAAATAGATCCCAAAAGAAAGTCAACAAGACATATTATAACCAAGCTTGCCAAAATCAAAGATAAGAGAGAATTTTAAGAGCGGTTAGGGATAAACGAAAAGTCATCTACGAAGGGGAGTCAGTAAGACTAACTTCAGACTATTCAGCAGAAACCATGCAGGCAAGAAGGCAATGGGATAACATATATAAAGCCTTGAAGAAAAAGAATTGCAGGCCAAGAATTATATATCCAGCCAAACTGTCTCTCACGTATGTTGGCAAAATTAGGGCATTTCCAGATAAACAGAAACTTAGGGATTTTCCAAAAACCAAACCAAAATTTCAAGAAATACTAGAGGGAGTCCTCCAGTTATAAAATCAGTACTATCAGATAACAACCGAAGACTAGAACACAGGACAGAGCAACTAGATATCAAGCCAGATAGGGAAGACATAAAAAAAAATCAAAGCTAAAACGCTGAAAATAGGGAAACAGAGACATCAATATGTAAAAGATGACAACATTAAAACAAAAAAGAGGGACTAAAAAATGTAGTCATAGATCTTTCATATGAAGAGGAAGACAAGGCGATATAAAGAAATAAAAGACTGGTTTAAACTTAGAAAGACAGAGGTAAATATTATGGTAACCACAAAGGAAACTAACAATCCTACACATCAAAATAAAAAACAAGAAAAATATAAAGACTCAGCAAATACAAAATCAATGACAATGAAAAAGATGAAAAGAAAACACATAAAGAAAAACAACTCAGCACAGAAAACTAAGTGGAACAAAGAAACTGTCAACAACACACAAAAGACATCAAAATTACAGCACTAAACTCATACCTATCAATAATTACATTGAATGTAAGTGGACTAAATGCACCAATAAAGAGACAGAGTGTGGTAGAATGGATTAAAAAACACAATCCATCTATATGCTGCTACAAGAGACACACCTTAGACTTAAAGACACAAACAAACTAAAACTCAAAGGATGAAAAAAATGTATCAAGCAAACAACACTCAAAAATGAGCAGGAGTGGTAATATTCATCTCTGACAAAATAGACGTTAAAGTAAAATCCACCACAAAGGATAAGGAAAGACACTATATAGTGATTAAAGGGTCTATACATCAGGAGGACATAATTATACTAAATATTTAGACACTCAATGACAGGGCTCCAAAATACATAAAACAAACCCTAACAACATTGAAAAGAGAAATAGACAGCTTCACAATAATAGTAGGAGACTTCAACATACCACTTTCAGCAAAGGACACAATATCCAGAAAGAAGCTCAGTAAAGGCACAGAAGATCTAACTGCCACAATCAACCAACTTGATCTCATAGACATATGCAGAACTCGCCACCCAACAGCAGCCAAGTATACTTTCTTTTCACCAGCACACATGGAACATTCTCCAGAATTGAAAACATATTAGGCCATAAAGGAAGCCTTAACAGAATCCAATATTACAGAATCAAAATATTACAAAGCATCTTTTCTGACCATAAAGCCATAAAAGTAGAAATCAACAACAGAAAAAGCAAGGAAAAAAAATCAAACACACAGAAACTGAACAACACCTTGCTCAAAAAGTATTGAGTTATAGAAGAAATTAGGGATGGAATAAAGAAATTGACAGAATCAAGTGAAAATGAAAACGCATTTACCAGAACCATTGGGACACAGCAAAAGCATTGCTCAGAGGTCAAATTATACTAATAAATGCACGCATTCCAAAAGAAGAAAGGGCCAAAATCAAAACATTAAATCTACAACTCAAACAAGTAGAAAGAGAGCAGCAAAAGAAGCCCTTAGGAGCCAGAAAAAAAGAAATATTAAGAATTAGAGCAGAATTAAAAGAAACAGAGAATAGAAAAACAGTTGAAAGAGTTAACTAGACCAAATGCTGGTTCTTTGAAAAGAGCAACAAAATCTATAAACCATTGGCCAAACTGACAAAAGAAAAACAGGAAAGGAAGGAAATAAACAGAATAAGAAATGAGATGGGTGATATCACAACAGATCGAACTGAAATTAAAAGAATCATAACAGAATACTATGAAAAATTGTACTCTAACAAATTTGAAAACTTAGAGGAAATGGACAAATTTCTAGAAACTCACTACCTACCTAAACTAACACAAACAGAGATAGAAAAACAAAATAAACCTATAACAAAAGAAGAGATTGAAAAGGTAATTAAAAGACTTCCAACATAAAAAAGTCCTGGCCCTGACAGTTTCACTGGAGAATTCTACCAAACTTTCAGAGAAGAGTTAACACCACTACTACTAAAGGTATTTCAGAACATAGAAAAGCATGGAATACTCCCAAACTCATTCTATGAAGTCAATATAACCCTGATTTCAAAACCAGGTAAAGACACCACAAAAAAAGAAAATTACAGACCAATATCTCTCATGGACATAGATGCAACATTGCTCAACAAAATTCTAGCCAATAGAATTCAACAACATATCAAAAAAAAAATTCACCATGATCAAGTGGATTTATACCAGGTATGCAGGGCTGGTTCAACATTAGAAAAACAATCAATGTAATCCATCACATTAATAAAACAAAAGACAAGAACCACATGATCTTACCAATTGATGCAGAAAAGGCATTTGACAAAGTCCAACACCCATTAATGATAAAAACTCTCAGCTAAATAGGAATAGAAGAGAAATTCCTCAAGATAATTAAGGGCATTTATACAAAGCCAACAGCCAACATCGTCTTAAATGGAGAGAGTCTGAAAGTATTCCCCCTGAGAATGGGAACCAGACAAGGATGCCCTTTATCACCACTCTTATTCAACATTGTGCTGGAACTCCTAGCCAGAGCAATTAGGCTAGAAAAAGAAATAAAGGCATCCAAATTGGTAAGGAAGAAGTAAAAGTATTTCTATTTGCAGATGATATGATCTTATACACAGAGAACCCCAAAGAATCCACAAGAAAACTACTGGAACTAATAGAAAATTTCAGCAAAGTATCAGGATACAAGGTAAACATACAAAAATCACTTGGATTCCTCTACACCAACAAAGAGAACTTCGAAGAGGAAATCACCAAATCAATACCATTTATAATAGCCCCCAAGAAGAGAAAATACTAATCAGAGATGTAAAAGACCTATACAATGAAAACTACAAGACACTACTGCAAGAAACCAAAAGAGACCTGCATAACTGGAAAAATATACCTTGCTCATGGATAGGTAGACTCAACATTGTGAAAATGTCAATTCTACCCAAAGCGATCTACAGATAACAATGCAATTCCAATCAAAATTCCACTGGCATTTTTTAGTAAGATGGAGAAACAAATCACCAACTTCATATGGAAAGGGAAGAGGCCCTAGATAAGTAAAGCATTACTCAAGAAGAAGAACAAAGTGGGAGGCCTCACACTACCTGATTTTAGAACCTATTATACTGCCACGGTAGTCATAACAGCCTGGTACTTGTACAGCAACAGATACATAGACCAATGGAACAGAACTGAAGATTCAGACATAAATTCATGCACCTATGAGCAGCTGATATTTGACAAAGGCCCAAAGTCCATTAATTGGGGAAAAGACAGTCTCTTTAACAAATGGTGCTGGCATAACTGGGTATACATTTGCAAAAACAGAAACAAGACCCATACTTCACACTATGCACAAAAACTAACTCAAAATGGATCAAAGACCTGAGTATAAAATCTGAAATGATAAAGATTGTGGAAGAAAAAATAAGGACAATGCTAGGAGCCCTAATACATGGCATAAACAGAATACAAACCATAAGTAACAATGTACAAACATCAGAAGAGAAAGTAGATAACTGGGAGCTCCTAAAAATCAAACACTTATGCTTATCAAAAGACTTCACCAAAAGAGTCAAAAGACAACCTACAGACTAGGAAAAAAAATACGACAAATCCAATCAGCGTCTAATCTCTAAAAATTCTACAGGATACTGCAAAACCTCGACAACAAAAAGACCAATAACCCAATGTAAAAATGGGCATAGGGTATGAACAGGCACTTCAGCAAAGAAGACATACAGGTGGCTAACAGACATGAGGAAATGCTCACGATCATCAACCATTAGAGAAGCGCAAATCAAAACTACAATGAGATACCATCTCACCCCAGAAACACTAACATTAATCCAAATAACACAAAATAATAAATGTTGGAGAGGTTGTGTAGAGACTGGAACACTTATACACTGTTGGTAGGAATGTAAAATGGTACAACCACTTTGGAAATCCATTTGGCGCTTCCTTAAAAAGCTAGAAATGGAAGTACCATACGATCCGGCAATCCCACTCCTTGGAATATATCCTACAGAAATAACAGCCATCACACAAATAGATATATGCACATCCATGTTCATTGCAGCAGTGTTCATGATAGCAAAAAAATGGAAACAACCTAGGTGCCCATCAAAGGATGACTGGATAAACAAATTATGGTATATTCACATAATGGAATACTATGCAATGATAAAGAACAACGATGAATCTGTGAAACATCTTATAACATGGAGGAATCTGGAAGGCATTATGCTGAGTGAATTTAGCCAGTCACAAAAGGACAAATATTGTATAAGACCACTATTATAAGAACTCAAGGAAAGGTTTAAACAGAGAAGAAAATATTTTTTGATGGTTATGAGAGTGAGGATGGAGGGAGTGGGTATTCGCTAACTAGATAGTAGACAAGAATTATCTTAGGTGAAGGGAAGGACAACACACACTACAGGGGAAGTCAGCACAACTGGAGTAAACCAAAAGCTAAAGAGTTTCCTGAATACAACCAAAGACTTTGAGGGACAGAGTAGCAGGGGTAGAGGTCTGGGGACCATGGTTTCAGGGGACATCTAGGTCAATAGGCATAACAAACTTTGTTAAGAAAATATTCTGCCTCCTACTTTGGTGAGTGGCGTCTGGTGTCTTAAAAGCTAGAGAGCAGCCATCTAAGATGCATCAATTGGTCCAATTCCACCTGGAGTAAAGGAGAATGAAGAACCCCAAAGACACAAGGAAAATATTAGCCCAAGAGACAGAAAGTGTCACATAAACCAGTGACTCCGTCAGCCTGAGACCAGAAGAATTAGATGGTGCCCGGCTACCACCAATGAACGCCCTGACAGGGAACACAACAGAGTGTCCCTGATGGAGCAGGAGAAAAGTCGGGTGCAGAACTCAAATTCTAGTAAAAAGACCAGACTTAATGGTCTGACTGAGACTGGAGGGACCCCATAAGACATGGCCCCGGGACTCTCTGTTAGCCTAAAACCATTCCCGAGGCCAACTCTTCAGACAGAGATTAGACTGGACTATGGGACATAAAATGATACTCGTGAAGAGTGTGCTTCTTAGCTCAAGTAGTTACATGAGACTAAATGGGCAGCTCCTGTCCAGAGGCGAGATGAGAAGGCAGAGAGCGTCAGGAGCTGGTTAAACGGACACGGGAAATCTGGGGTGGAAAGGAGGCGTGTGCTGTCACAGTATAAGGAGAGCAACCAGGGCCACATAACAATGTGTGTATAAATTTTTGTTTGAGAAACTAACTTGAATTGTAAACTTTCACTTAAAGTACAATTAAAAAAAAAAGAAGTAATGAGTAGAATGAGGGGCATGGTCAAAGAGCAGCTGCTTCCTGGGTTAAAGGAATGTAAAAATAATGTCAGCTGAAAAGTTAGTACAGAAAAGGGAAGTGATCTTAAAAATAAATGCTGATCATTCTCAATTTCAAATTTTTTTTCTAAATATATTTTGTTAGTAGCCTGTTTTATTTCTTAAAGTTGATGAATGAAAAAAAAATACATCAGTTAAATTCTCTAATTACCCTTCTCCTCTACCACACACACAATCGCGTGCACACGCAGGCACACATACACACACACACACAGACATAGTTACATGTGGAAGCGGATAGTAAGCATTGCCATCGGTCATTTCCAAATAATATAGCATGCTTTGTAATATAAATTAGGGCTGAGAGGGCAAATGGTCTTTTAAGGTAATAAAGCTAGGATTTTAGTTCACAATAAGTAACGTCAAATATGTGTTCAAGGGAAAAATGGATTTCTCTTACAGAACTTTGTATTTTACCTCTATGTGAACAGGATTTGGGAAAGAAATTAGTTTTTGTGAAGACAGGATATGGATGATTTTAAATTCTCTAAGAGATCAACCAAAGCCCCCTCACTCTTCATTTCCCCCTTCCCTATCATCCTCCTTCCCACCATAGAAATCACCAGGCTCTGAGCAGGGGTAAGTGGAAGAATGAGAAGAAGACATTGATACTAGGGGATACCTGGAACTACAAAATCTGCAAAGCTCCAGAAGAGACTGATGGGGACTGAGAATTATTTCTATTGGGAAATTTGACAAATACTTGGGGCAAGGCCTCATCTCCCTCTCTACCCCCTAAACCGAAGCGAGAACAGGATAAAGGGAGAGAAATGGCTTGGGAAGTATGTATGCCAGTGTCCAATCAGGAAGAAAAACCACACAGTAATTTGAACAGAGAAAGCTTGGTATGAGAAATTAATTCTAACAATGATTGGAGTGATGAGGGATTGGTAAACAGTAAAGAGAACTTACAGAATATAGGAATATCAGATGTAGAAGCAGCCACCACTCTTAGGGACACGATACAGTGGCCAAGGAAGATCTTCCTTTCCCCAGGGTTGAGTTCCAGACATTGTTGGGAAGTCAGGCTGTGACTCACTGGATGACAGAGAAGTTGTGATGTTACGCTGGCAGAACTTGCTGGAACTCCACCATCTGCAAATTGCTAGAAAAAAATCCACCTTCTAGAATGCCCAAAAGGTGAATTTGGACCTGAGAGTCAATGAATATATAACTGACACTGGAAGTGAGAAAGATGGGGGAGAGAAAAGTCAGTGATCAAGGTGATGTTTAAGTGGGATGCCCTTTGAAGGCCTAGGAAATATCCACATAGGACACCTCCCACATACCCACAAGGTCCTTGTGTATACATAGGAGCTGAGTGCTGCTCTTTCCCAGCTCTCCATCCATAAGGTTTTGAATCAGCTACCAGTTCTCTACAGTTAAGGGCAGTTTAATCTTTGCTCTGGGTCCACTATGCATTCCCTTCCGGAAGCTATGCTGTCTGGGGCAGGAAGTGGTAACCCCAGTCTCCTGGGCCTTCAACCAGCACTGGCTGCACGTATAGGGTAGGTTACTAGGAGCCAAAGGGGCATCGACCCAAAGATAATAGCTTAAATGGACTAACAGTATAGTCATTTCTTTACTTAGCCCTCCCCAAAGTGGAACTAAAAAGAAAAGCTAACATAAGAAACATTTGTTCATTGTTCTTTACTACGCACTTATCAGAAGCACTTTTATATACATAATATGTATATGCGTATATTTTATATACACACGTGAAGTTAATATATTTACTCCATTTTACAGAGGAGGCGTCTGAAAATTAGTGAGCTGGTGAAGTGGTAAAACTGTGACTTAATCTCATACCTTCGAACTCCAATTCCAGAGATCATTGCACTAATCCATGTGGAATACTGGCTCCCCATAAATATCACCCAGGCAACTTGTTGATAAGATAAAGCTGAGTTTATTCTTACCACAGTAAAAGAGAGAGCACTTCCTGACAGAATCTTTGGCAAGGAGGGGAAAGTCAAGATAGCCACGAAATTTGGTAAGGATCATGATACAGTAGGTTAGGATTGGTAAACACAGCAAGAGAAGGATTTTAAGGAAAGGAATTCAAAGAGTCTAAGGGTGTAAACCATCATTTGATGCTTTTCTATCGAATACTTGGTGTGTCTTTCAGAAAGTTCCTGGAATGAACAATGAAGTTAATTGTAACTTTTGTCTTGTGTGACAAGAGTCTCCTGGGGTAATAAATTATATTGAAGAAGACAGTGTAGTAGTAAAGTCACGTTAATGATTGTAAACAGTAAGCTCTCTGGGTGTAGATTTGATCATTTGTCAACCATAAAACCAAAAACAAGAAAACCAAACTTATTGCCGTTGAGTCGATTCCAACTCATGGTGACCCCATGTGTTACAGAGTAGAACTGTACTCCATAAGATTTTCTTGGCTGTGATCTTTACTGACGTAGATCACCAGGGCTTTCTTCCACGACACCACCGGGTGGATTCAAACTGCCAACCTTTAGGTTAGTAGTTGAGTGCCAACTCTGCCATATTAAGTGCTTTTTAAAATCTTTTCTTTTTTTCTTCTTGATAATAAAAAAAAAGTCAAGCATGGTATGTGGCAAAAATATTCTGTAAATGGACTGATCCTTAGCCGGTTTCAATATTAAGACCTCTCTTAGCATACTTGTCCTACACATACTAGCTCATTTAAATGTCATAACAACTCTATGAAGTAGGTGCTGTTTTCATCCACATTTTATAGATGGGAAAGCAATACACAGAGAGGTTAAATAACTTGCTCCAGATCACAACGTAGTAGGCGACTGGACCTAGGCTTTTGACTCCAGAGTCCTTGCTCAGGACTAGCATGCTAATCAATCCATGGGAAGGTTTTCTAGTTACTTTCCCTCAATTTGGAGCCCTGGTGGTGCAGTGATTAAGAGCTCGGCTGCTAACCAAAAAGTTGGCAGTTTAAATACACCAGCCATTCCTTGGAAACTCTATGGGGCAGTTCTACTCTGTCCTATAGGGTTGCTATGAGTCGGAATCAACTCAAAGGCAACAGGTTTGGTTTGGGTTTTGGGTTTACCTCAACTTAAGTGCAATTCAGATAATTCAGATCAAAAAGTTTATTTGCCCAGTGTCATTCAATTAATAAGTTACAGCCTTAAAACTAAGTTTTCAGATTTACTAACCCATGTGATTGCCCCATACATACACACACACACACACACACACACACACACACACACACACACCTTGGTCTTCCATGTTGTTGTTGGTAGCTGCCTTTGAGTCAGCCTCCAACTCATGGCAATCCCATGCACAACAGAACAAAATGTTGCCCTAGTCCTACACCATCCCCATGATCAGTTGAGGATCTGACCATTTTTCATTGGCTGATTTTTGGAAGTAAACGACGAGGCATTTCTTCCTAGTCCATCTTAGACTGGAAGCTCCACTGAAACCTGTTCAGCATCATAGCAACACACAGACCACCACTGACAGATGGGTGACAGCTGCGCATGAGGTGCACTGTCCAGGATGCTTCACTGGTCTTCCACAGCTACCTTTTTTTTTTTATTGATGTAATTAAATGAAGTTTACATTTCAAGTTAGTCTCCCATACAGAATTTTTTTTTAACATACATTGTTATGAGACCCCAACCGCTCACCCCATTCTGCAACAGCACACTCCTCTCCTCCGCCCCTGATTCCCCATGAACATTCAACCAGCTCCTTACTCTCTCTACCTTCCCCTCTAACCTCTGGACAGAAGCCGCCCCTTTGGTCTCTTATATCTACTTGTCTAAGAGGCACATTCTTTGCAAGTATCACTTTATGTCCCACAGTCCAGTCCAACCCCTGTCTGAAGAGTTGGCCTCGGAAATTGTTTTAGTTCTGGGGTGATGGAGAGACCAGGGGCCATGCTTTCCGGGGTGCCTCCAGTCTTGGTCAGACCATTAAGTCTGGTCTTCCTACTAGTATTTGAGTTCTGCATCCCATCGTTCTATTGCTCCATCAGGGACCCTTTGTTGTGTTCCCTGTCAGGACGTTCATTGGTGGTAGCCGGGCACCATCTAGTTCTTCTGGTCTCAGGCTGATGAAGTCTCTGGTTTATGTTGCCCATTCTGTCTCTTGGGCTATTACTTTCCTTGTATCTTTGGTGTTCTTCATTCTCCTTTACTCTAAGTGGTTGGGACCAATTGATGCATCTTAGATGGCCGCTTGCAAGCTTTTAAGAGCCCAGACGCCACTCACCAAAGTAGGATGCAGAACATTTTCTTAATAAGGTTTGTTATGCCAATTGACATAGATGTCCCCTGAAAGCATGGTCCCCAGGCCCCGCATCCCTGCTACTTTGTCTCTCAAAGTATTTGATTGTATTGAGGAAACTTCTTAGCTTTGGTTTAGTCCAGTTGTGCTGACTTCCCCTGTAGTGTGTGCTGTCCTTCCCTTCACCTAAGATCATTCTTATCTACTATCTAGTTAGTGAATAACCCTCCCCCTCCCTCCCCACCCCCGTAACCATCAAAGAATGTTTTCTTCTGTGTTTAAACCTTTTCTTGAGTTCTTATAATAGTGGTCTTATACAGCCACAGCTACCTTTTAATTTCAAAGAACAATTAACAAATTTATTAAACATTACCCAACACAAGCAAAATAAACAAGAAACCTAGTTCTTTATTAACTTAAGTTAGCAGTGTCAGCAAGTTAGAGCATTGGCTGAACTTCAACTCCTGCTATAAAATACAAAATGAGAAAGACAGAATGTTCATATTCTCATAACTTTGAAGTGGCTTTGCTAAATGACTTCCATCACCAGGTAACTGAAAGCAATAATCTTTTACTTAAGACAAGTATTTAATGTTTATAATAGAAATGTAAACAGAGCAATGATGTGCAATTTCTCTACACGTTCTTCCTCACTGAAAGACATTTAACTAGCGTTGATCTGTAGTCAGGATAAATGTACCACAAATTTAAAATCTTCAACAATAATGACACATAGACAGGAAAGATAAGTCATGACATAAATGTTATTTGGAGAAGAGAAAATAAAGCAGCCAAACCAAACAACCAAATCCATTGTGGTCGAGTCAATTCCAACTCATAGCAACCCTACAGGACAGAGTAGAACTGACCCATAGGGTTTTCAAGGAGTGTCTGGTGGATTCAGACTGCTGACCTTTGGTTAGCAGCTGTAGCTCTTAACCACTGCACCACCAGAGTTTCCAAATAAAGCATGGCACCATTAAATTTCTAATACTAAAGAATTTTTTCCTATTAATTCGGGAAATATAGCTTTACAAAAGTCACTGGAGTTGACCTTCTTTGGATTTTAGCAGAACAAAAACTCTTTTGTCTTTCAGTTGATGTGCCCTTTTTTCTGGATTCCAGAGTTGATGTACAAGTTCATTTTCACTCACTCTCTGAGTGAAGGAAAAAAAAAAGATAGATATGTAGCTTACAGACAATTGCCAGTGAATATATCGCCTTTCTTTGTTGTATATTTTACAACCAGATTACATAACCTTTCCATGGTACGTCATCAGCAGCTGCAACGTATTCAGATAATATATGCTCAGTACACAACGTTACTTGGCTTTTTAGCAAGTATGGTTTAAAGTAGGCTTTGTTGCTCCCTGTCTTTCCTCTTGGGTAGAGCTGGAGGAGGTGGGAGAGAGAAGCAAGGGTGACAAGAATGTACAGGGTTCTTATAGATCTGCATGGAGAAAGGCACACATGTGGTCCCTATTCATACTCATCTCCCTAACCCAACACCCACACCCACATTACATAAGGAGCCCCATACAGATAAAAGAAGTTCTTTTTATTGCCTTGAAAATGACACAATAATTGTGTCTCTCAGTTGCCTTTCCCTGTATACACATGCCCAAAGTTAAGCATAATTTCCATTCCTTATCCCTCACCTCACCCCCACTCTCCTGTAAACACCATTCTCCTGTAGACCAACACTGTGTAGGCTATTACCTGGTTTCTAATGTTTTTAATCTTTAAGCCCTTTTATGAAGATAAGAAACCTATGTTAAGCGGCAAGTCAATATTTGCTGAGACCTTCTGTGGGCTCACATCTTTACCTAATGCCTGGTGGATCAAATATAGGAAGTGTGCTCCTTAGCAGGATACTTTAACCTTGTCCTTTGTCAACAATGAGGGATTCTCCTATTTAGACAGCCACCTCAACCCTGAAGTTTTGCCCATCCCTCTGAGATACAACAAATCAGCATTTTGTTCATGATTATCTCCCCCATTTTGATTTATACTGGCTGCATTTCAGATGATGATTTTTTTTTTTGACCTGGTTTTCATATTCTGGGTTGGCTGCTACTAATGCCAATTGACGTCAGGAGGGAAGATTGCACTTAGAGAGAAAATGATATAATTTTTCATGAAAACATGCTTTTTGGATCTTAGAAAAGAATTGATATTCCTAAACAGTATGATTTTGTTTAATTATAGAAGCAATTTCTCTTATTAGCCCCAAATTAACCTTAACTCCTGAATTTTGCATATGGTGTCTATTTCAAGGCAAATTGTATTCTCCTTTTCTTTTCATCTAAATCTCCAAAGTAAATCGTGTGCGTGTATCAGAGAGAGAAGAGAGTGACATATACACCTCAAATAAATGTTGCTAACCCATACCTTTTGTCAATGAAGAGTGATGAGCAGAATGTTACAGCAAGGGCTGTGGTGGGAGGTAGACTTTATGAGGAGGTGAGCCAAGGACAGAGTACTGTTGACAGCATATTTTCACACGAGGAATGTGATTGTATTGGTGCATGAAGAACTTGACAAAAAAGGCAAAAACACTGATGCAGGAGCAGGATAGCAAATACATCTCAAAATAAAGAAGGGGGGAAGGATAAAGGAAGTAAGCAATTGGGAGTCCTATTGCTTCGCAGGTTCAACTAAGGTACCAAACTAGCATAACAGGTTTTCCTTCAGGCCACACTAGACTGAGGTACTATCAGGAAGAGAGATTATAAAGCCATATTCTACCTCTCCAGATAAAATTGCTAGCATTCTAGTCCCTCTGGCTTAGGTTGGGAGCATCCCTGTATAGTCCCAGAAGTAGCCATTTTCATCACGTCCTGAGGTAGACAGAGTAACGGCCCTCCAAAGATGTCTACATCCTAATCGGTGGAACCTGTGAATATGTAATGTTATATGGCAAAGGGGAATTAAGGCAGCAGGTGGAATTAAGGTTGTTAATCAGTGAACCTTAAAAATAGGGAAATTATCCTCTAGAACCTGGAAAAAACAAGAAAACGGATTCCCCTCTAGAGCCTCCGGAAGAGAACATGGGCCTGCCTCCTTGATTTTAGCCCACAAGACCCATTTTCGACTTCTAACCTCCAAAACTGTGAGCTAATAAATTTAAGTTGTTTTAAGCCACTAAATTCATGGTAATTTGTTACAGCAGCAATAGGATACTAATACAGGCCCCATGTGGCTTCTCAGTGATTTTGTTTTACTTTATCAGATTTTTATAAATTGCTTTTTATGCGCATAAAGAAAAAATGTGTTTCTATTCCTCCTTACCAATCCCACCCAACTGAGGTTATGAATGTAACAGCTTTTTTTTTTTTTAAGAAAAAATTTTACTTTGTAACTTGTTTTTTCATTTAAAATTCAATGGGCATTTTTCCAGGTCAATTCACATGGAAATAACTTAATATAAAAGTTAAAATATTTATCCTTTTTTAACAGAGAAATATAATGTATATAAATAAACGTATATATATATATATATATATTTATACAAAAGGGTTCATTCACAACTGGGTACCTTGCTTTTTTTTCCTCTTAATAATTTATCTCATAGACCTTTCCTAATTCAACATATACAATATTCCTTATTTTTAATGGCTGTATAGTGTTCTCTCTGAAAGTCCATAATTTATTTAACAATTCTCCAATTAATCAACCCTTTAGTCATTCTCTTTTTTTTCTATACAATAATGTTGCAGTGAACATCCTTTTTAACACACCTTGAAGAACTTTTGCAAGTATTAAAAAAAAACAAAAAACAAACCCATTGTTGTCAATTCCAACTCATAGATCTATAGTGACCCTATAGGACAGAGTAGAACTGCCCCTTAGGGTTTCTAAGGAGCAGCTGGTGGATTTGAACTGCCTGACCTTTTAGTTAGCAGCCAAATGCTTAACGACTGCCCCACCAGGGCTCCTTTGCAAGAATAGCTCTAGGGTAAATTCTCAGCAATGGGATTTGTGGATGAAAGGTACATTTAAATAATTAGTAGCTATTGCCAAATTGCCCTCCAGAAATGGTTTGTGTCAATTGACACTCCCTCCAACAGAATATGGGAACGCCCATTCCCCCATACTCTCACCATCGCTACATATCAAAATGTATTTTTTTAATTTATTGCTAATTTTATAGATGATGCATAGCATTTTGTTGTTTTGATTTTCTTTTGTTTAGTTATGAGCAAGGTTAAGGTAATACTTTTGACATTGAGTTACTCTGTTTGATGGATCACATATTCATTTGGAGGGATGACATATCTGTTTATGAGAAAATAAGTAATGCTGGTATATAATCTAAAATTCAATTTGAGCAATCCCTTAATCGCCCTGTGCCTCAATTTCCTCATTCAAAATGAGAAGGTTGGACTAGATACTCTCTAAAACTACATCTGTATATAAATCAAACAAAACCAAACCCTTTGCCAACGAGTCCGACTCATAGCAACCCCAAAGGACAAAGTAAAACTGCCCCACAGGGTGTCCAAGGCTGTAATCTTTACGGAAGTAGACTGCCACGTCTTTCTCCCGTGGAGCAGCTGGCGGGCTCAAACGGCTGACCTTTCGGTTAGCGGCCAAGCGCTTAACCACTGCGCCACCAGGGCTCTTTATCTCCGTATAGAGACAAAAATTTATTGGTGGTTATCAGGGGTAGGAGGGAGGGGAAAAGGAGGAGTCATTGCCTAGGGGGCACCGAGTTTCTGTCAAGGGTGGTAGAAAAATTTGGACATGGACAGTGAGTGGCGTTGGTTGCTAACATGATGAACATAACGTCACTGAACTGTCCACGTACAAAAATGTTGAAATAGCACAAATGTTTTGTTATATGTATTTGTACCACAATGAGAAACGAATATATCTAGCTCCAAGTCTACAAGTTTACTTGATAAAAGAAAAAAGATCAAAGGGTATTATAATTATAAATAGTAAGTAAACCACAATGTGCAGATGTGAAAAAATTTAAAAGATAATAATGCACAGCCCCAGAAAATTTTGATTATCTCTGACTAAACTGATCATTTTTAAGATCAATTATTTATGAATATATTTATGCATTTTGATATTTTTATGTTTTAACATTTTAGTCACATGGTACAAAATAAAAGTCAGTCTAAAAAATTTAAATGAGGGGGAAACCTTCATTTAAAAATCATTTTTTATTTAGCCAGGGTCCCTTCCAACCTTATATCGCTTATACTATAAAAATTTTATAAGGCTGGTATCAAAGTAAATACATTGCTTGTTTTACTCACCATTACTTTACATATTTTCACATATTTACGTGGTCCTATCATTTGTCATTTCTAATGGAAATATTAATCCATTGCCCAAACATATAGTTTGCCTAGCAGTTGCTGCACAACGGTATTTGAGATATTTCCCGGTTTTGATTGAAATACGGTGTGCAAGCATAAATATCTTTGTAGAGCGGGTTGTTTTCTTTTTTTTTTTTTCTTTTGGAGGGGTTCCTTTGGAAAGATTGCCCAAATTCCATCAGCAATGTATTGTATAAGAATATCTTTTTAAAAAAAAAAAAAAAAGAATATCTTTTTTTTCCCCACAAACCTGTCAACAATGACCTATTCAAATTGGTTTATTTTTACAAATTAAATATACTTACGATGACACCTCATAGTTGCTCTAATTCACTTAAAATTCTTCCAGCAGCTTAATTTTTGGAGTAATGATATTTGCTTACTCCATATATTTCTTCTCGTATAACTGTACATTCATTTTCTTTGACCACGACCGTTATTGCCTTTAGAAATTAGTATCTCTTGCTTATGTATTTGGCGGCTAAAATTTCTGTCCTACATATCAGTTATGAATATCTTCTTGCTCAACTGAACCCATTTCATTATTCATTGTGCAAACAAAAACATTTTCTGTTTTATTACACCCATTTTACCACAGATATTTTTATTACTTTAATTATCAAGACATTATCTCCCTTCCATAATTATTTTTAAAATTTGATTCCATTTTCTTGTAGTTTTGTTTGTAGATGGCTTTTTAATACTGAACACTTTAATTTGAAGCATATTTTGGATGCAATAAAACGATATTGCTGTAAATTTATTTTTCTCCATATTCATATACATTTTCTTTAACACGCTTATTACTGATTCTTTTTTATTATTTTGTCACCTGATTATTGACCTCTGAAAATGTTTTAGTCCACTTTTTGTATCTACTCTACTTCATTGTTCTATTTTCTATACTTAATATAGTACCAGAAAGTTGTGACAACTGATTAAAAGTTTGACAGAGTAAATTCTACACCATTATCTTTTTTAATAAAGATATTGCTTGATGTGACATTTTCCATAAAAAAAAATTTCACTACAGATACTCAAGCTCTGTTAAATACTCTATTGAAATTTTAACTGGTAATGTATTGAATCTGTAAATTAACTTGTGAAGTATCTTCTTTATCATACTATCTTCCCAAACAAGAGCACGTGTATTTCTTGATGTGTTTAAGGCTATTATTTCTGCTGTTAAAGTTGCTGAACCCTCCTTTGTTAAGTTACAGATGTCCCTCTTTACAGTAATACCTAAACACCTAAAGTTTTTATTATCCCCTACATTTCTAAAGCATGGCTCATCCAGAATTTGTTTTGATTATATGATCACTTAACATTTTATTGTTTACACAGCACTTTCCCGTCACTTATCTCACTTGAGCCTCACACCAACCCTGCGAGACAAGTCGAGCTCCAGACATGTGATTTTAGAAATGAAGACATGTAAGAAGCTATCTAAGGTCACTTGGCCAATAACTGCTGGAAATGAGTCTCAAGCCTCAATCTAGAACCCTTTCCAAATCCTTATTAGATTGCATAAGAAAACATTTGAAATACCAAGTGTTTTCTTGGTTAATATGATTCCTTATTCTTATTTCCTTCAGCTCAATAAAAATCCTGGCATGGTCATTTATTGTATTTTATTACTCTTGTGATGATGAGCAGGTTTAAATTCATTGAGCCTTAATTCTCTTTATCTTTAAAATTGGAATACTACCTGTCAAGTCCACTTGGCAAGGTTTCAAAGATCTAATGACATAATGTATATGAAAATCCCAAAGAAATGTTACTTGACGAAGTCACCAAATGTCTCTTGATCTAATTTTTAACATAGAGGTTAAGCAATGATCATCAAGATTTCTTCCAACACAAATATTCCGTCATTTGAGGCTGTTAATTAGAGGAGCAATTTACATTTAATTTAAGGATACAATAGTCTTTCTTGATAATTGCAATTTCCACCTCTTACTGAGGGTGGCAGTGCTGGTCTCTATAGAGACTAGATTTTTTGGAGTTGGGGAAGCATTGTTAGATTTTACAAAACCCTTATTACCGCTCCTAAATGTTTTATATGACATGTGTGTATTTTCTAAGTGGAAATGAAATGAAGCTAATTTTGTTTTGAGTTAGAATGTGGCGATATCCTAGTGGTTTTTTTTTTTTTTTAAAAAGCACACGATTGGGGTGTCACTGATACTGAGGTTAGAATTTCAGTCAGGTGACTTGTTCAACTCCAAGCCAATTCTTTAGACATGCCGTGTTATGACATTCCTTTTGGCTACCATCACTACAGGGACGTATTACTTTAAATAGGTTAGAAGTCATCCTTGCCCCCTCATCCCCCTTTATTACCTGATGTGAATGGCAATGTCAGCCATTGAAAATAAAGAAGTGTCTATGGGAAAGGATTAAGGCACTCTGATCTACCTAGTAGACATTGGATTTTGTATGCTTTATTAAGCAGAGTTAGCCTTGGGCAAAAACTGTGATGGTCATATCATTCATCATCTAGCTCCTAACTCTTTTCTCCAGTAGTCTCTCCTTTGACCTTTTGCTCAGTTCTCTCCTACCAGGAAAACCAGATCTGAGAGGCAGATATAGTGGAAAGAGCACGACTTTGGCATCAGAAAACCTATGTTGTCATCCCTAGTCTGCCACTTTGAATTTGATTGACTTCAATAAATCATTTAAACCCTCAGCCTTGGTTTCCTCATTTGTAAACTGGGATCAAACCAAACCAAACCCGTTGCTGTCCAGTCAATTCCGACTCATAGTGACACTACAGGACAGAGTAGAACTGCCCCATAGAGTTTTCCAGGGGTGGCCGGTGGATTCGAACTGCCAACCTTTCGGTTAGCAGCTGTAACTCTTAATCTCTGCACCACCAGGGCTCCAAACTGGGATTAATGAAGGCTAATTGAAGGTTGCCAGAAGCTATAACAAATGTGAATGTGCTTATATAATTTATAGACTTGGGTTATTAATTTACCAAGACTGAAGCATGCATATTTAATGTATTGCCCCTTACAGCAATTTGTAAATAACCCCAGGACCTTTGCACATGTTGCATCTCCTGAAATGGCTTCTACTCTTTATCCTCAGGATTCAGACTCTAAAAGGCTGTTTAGAGTTCCCTTCTTAGAGGCTTCTATAGCATTGATGCTTACTTCTGATTAGTGTTTCCTACATGCTGTCATTCCCATTTACCTGTCTGCCTCCCCCTCTAAACCAATTGGAGTCTTTTGAGAGCAGGAACTTTGAGAGCATACATCTAAATAGAGTTGCCAGATAAAATGTAAGGCACCCAGTAGATAACTATTACAGAGGGGCAGAGGAGGGGAAGAATGGATAAAGCAAGTACAGAGAAAATGATAATACAAGGCAGAGTATGAGATGAACAGTGGGGATTAACGTTGGAACACATCATATTTGCTTAGGGATCCATCATGGGAGAAGTGGAACTGGAAATAGACCTCGAAGGATGAGAATAATTTGATAGGCAGAAACTGGAAAGACAGCATCCTAGATAAACAGCATACGAAAGGCACAGAAAAGGAAAGAGCTGGATGTCTTTGGGGAATGGAAAGCCTCTTGTTGCCAGTTGGCAGAGTACAGGTGGAAAAGCTGTAGGAAATGAGGCTGGAAAGGTAAACAGGAGCTTACCCTGAATTCAGAGATGAGGAAGTTTAAACAGTTCACACTGCTGCTCGGTCTATGTCCATTTTCTCCCCAGAGTGTTCGGAGGGAGAGAGCTCCTCCCTTAGTTCTTGTAACTTACAGACAGGCCACCACCTCTTTTCCTCCATTATTAACTAGCTTGCATCAGGAACTTCTCCTTGTACTATCAGAGTAAGCCTCTGCCCATGACTTGCTTTTACTGCCTCTTCCTCCTACCATCAGCTTTCACTTACCGAGTCTTCTGACTTAGTGACCCCGATTTCCGCTCCTTAAATAATCAAGATCAACCAGAACCACACAAGCAGGGGCTTGTGCTGAATTTTATTTTTAAGAAGCTATATAATTTTCACATGGCCTACACATGACAAATTAAATAAATAGACAAGGGGGAACACAATGAATTGCCAACTGGGTCATTTAGACAAATGGAATGGTGTGTGGGGGTTGGTTACAAGACAGAAAAAGCACTGTGAGCTGCTATAGACATGGACAGAATGGGGATTGAACTGGTTCTTGGAAAATGGATAAATGTGGACAGGTAAGTGAGGTGGGAGCAGAATCAGTCTATGTTTTTTTCTAGGAGGCCCTGAGGACTTATAATAACCTTGCATCTCTGGCCTGAGCCAAGACTGACCAAAGCAGACATTCTGGGCTCTGAAGCAGTCTTGCCTTCTTAGCCTTGGGCCACTGCTTGCCTGTCATGCTGACGCCTTGCCTCTAATCTCTACCATATTGGTCTGGTATATGACTATATATTTGTGTTGGCTTCCTGATGTGTACGGCAGTTTTCTCACTCCAGAGAGTTCAGCTCTGCCCGGAACCACCATCTGTCTGGTCCCTCTGTACTGTGGGGCCATCTTATGGCTAGAGATTATAGTTATGGCACTATAATGAATCTCCTGGAATAATAGTATTGATCCAAAACAAGCCCATATCCACCATGCCCCTTTAAATCCTGTCATTTTGACAATCTTAGAAGCCATTCCTATAGACTAGTTCCCTTAGCCCCTAGACCCACCAATTCCAGCTCTCCACCGTTAGCCACCATCACTACCATCTCTGGTGGTCCAAAGATGAGCATATCAGAACATGAAAAGGGGGATGGTATAATAGATTGCATTTACTGGCCCCAATTCTTCACCCCTACCTACATCTAGACAATTGCCATGGTCTTATCATGGGTGAAATATATTTCTCTGCCACTTGGTTTTGGGCTTGGCCATATAACTTTGGCAAATGATATATGGGTGGAAGTGTCAGTGTGACCATTTTGAGCCTAGTCCTTAATAGGCCTTGCATGTTTCCAGTAGTTCTCTTGCCCTTTTGCCATCATCATGAGAAGAACATGTTCTGGCTATCTCATTGCTCCAAGGAAGAGGAGAATACACATGGAACAGAGCCACCCTACCCAATACACAACCTGCAATGAGAAAAAGGGCCACATCAGCTGCCACAGCCAGAAGTAGCATACCTAGCTGAGCCCAGCCTAGATCAGCACAACTCCAGCCAACCAGCAGATGCATAAAGACTTCTTGCCCACCCCATCTATCCGATGACACCACTGCTGACCTGATCAGGGATAATCACTTGAGTAAATGGAAGCTCACTTATAGGCAGTAGGCAAATAGGTTTAGCTAATCAGATCAGTAAGGGATGGAGTCTCCTAGACTTGGGGACTGAGATGCGTGTCATTTTGAGCCCTGCGCAACCTAATGAATCAACAGAGTAAACTGGTATTCAGAGTGAAGTAGGAAAACAGAACAGATACTGAAAGGGTTTCAGAGGAGAGTCTCAGAGAGAAAAAAAAATCGGGAGGGTAGACTCAGTTCTCAGAGGCTTCCCAGCACCAGAAAACACAAAACTGACTAACCTGCGGGTCTTATGTCTAAATTGTTTGTTTTGTCATCAAAACTATACCTTACCTCCCACTCAACACGTGCACATGCTGTAAAACTCTTCACCAGGGGGCATTGCAGAAGGCACCAGACAGTCACTTGACATGGGACTTGTTCCTTTATGCCTCATAACCACGTTGCTCTGAATCATAGGTTAAAAGTGGTTACTCTGTTCCCTATTCTTGAACATACGTGCCAGTCTGGGTGTCCATATAAGTGAGAGATTGGCAGACGAAAGACCTCCAATGCTTAACACAATATGGACTCTGTCACTTGTGAAATATGCAGGCAACCCAAAGCATGAAGTTAGGCAAAGACATAGACACTGCATTAAAGCGAGTACTCTTTAATAAGCTCTTTATGTATCTTTGATGTCATATCATCCCATTCAGAAGATGAGGGAGTTATGAGGGGAGAGTCAAATGAATTTATGGTTTCCACATTGTACAAATACTCATTTATAAACAAAAGTTATTTCCCCTTTAACTAGGTTCCTCTTGCTAGGTTGCCTAACTGCAAACCAGCTGATTGTGACATCACAATCGTTTCCAGGCAGCCAGACACAAACTACAAAAGACAAAATTTCCATTTGTAGACTGTAGTGTCATTAACCAACAATTAGGGGAAAGGACATGAGGGAGGGTGGATAAGTTAAGGTGTATTTGAAAGTTTAAATACAAAGTATACTTAAAATTGTCCTACTGAGTAGCAAGGATTCGAGGACCAACTGTTTTAAAATGGAGAAAAAATTCTAGTCTTCATGGTTAGTGATTTCATGTCGAACCAAGCTTACAAAATACTTTAAATTTCCTTAGTTTTTAAAAATTATTAAATTAAAAAACTTGTTTAAATACCACTAAAAAGAATTCTAATAAAATTGATTTTATTGTAAGCAAGGAAATATACCAATGCAAGCAATATGGTCAACAGTCACGGATGTCAACTAAGATAATGAACTCCCAGGAAGGTGTCATCAGCTGAGGAGAAGGAGAAGACAAAACCATCCAATTCTATCAAAACTATTTCTACAGATTTTAATCCCTCGGCCTCCAACATAGAGGGGTTCATGACAGAGATGAGGACCTAGGATCCATGTATAATGATGTGGAATGGAGCCTTGGGAAAATAGAGTATAGAAAGTATGGCAGGAAAGAGCTCTCTGAAATAAGGCCACATTTTTTTCAGTGATGGCTCAATTATTTATACATATAATGTTTATACGTGTACAATATCTTTGGGAAAATAGTACTCTTGATTCATTGTAGGCTGGCTTATACTTTGAGTTCTTTTCTTCAGTAATAGCGATAAATTCACGACAAGATACCCATGGGCATCTCGTCACCTGGTGACCAATTTCATGCATTTGAGTGGCCTTGAACAAGTTACCCAGATTTTTGCCTTTATTATCTTCATCTCTAGTAAAGGCAGTTGAGCTAGACAATCTGGAAAGTTCTTTCCAATCCTCTAGTTAATAAAAATGAAATCCATATGTCCCTTCACAAAGTAGAAATGTCCCAAAAGACAAATATGATCTCAGTGGAATGTTTTAAAAGAGTTGAGTTTCCCATTAAAAACACAATGAATATATTTCAGTTGAGATCATCAGTTCCTCTTTCCACATACATTATTACTGAATGATAAAGAATACGTTTTACTTCCATTTTTTCCCTAATGAAGTTTAAACATGGAACCTAAACAAAGTATAAAGTTACCTTTTCTTTTTAATAACACATTTGTTTGCTGTGTCAGCAAATGAATGACTGCAATCTCATTGAGATTAGTGAATTTCCTTTATTCGTTCATTCATTTAACATATATTTGGTGCCTACTATGTGACTTGTCAGGGAGCCTTGGTGGTGCAGTGATTAAGCACTGGGCTGAGAACCAAAAGGTTGGTGGTTCAAATCTACCAGCCACTCCATGGGAGAATGATGTGGCAGTCTGCTTCTGTAAAGGTTACAGCCTTGGATACCATATGGGGCAGTTCTACTCTATCCTGTAGGGTTGCTATGAGTCGGAATTGACTCGACAGCAATGGGTTTATATGTATTTATATATATTTCTTTGTATGATGTGAATATGTGAATTGAACACTTGGAAAGTCAATGCATCGCAACTATGAATGCAATGCAGACAGTGAACATAATAGTGGTTACTTAGGTTTTATTTTTATCAGTATCCATATTTTTTACTTCTTTATATACAGTGGCAAAAGGCAGAAAATAAAAAGGAATTAGGGCTTTGAACCGGTTCATTCTAGTTCAAACCCCTGCTGAGAATTTATATCTCCACCCCAGATATACTGAATCAGAATCTACATTTTAACAAGCTCTCCAGGTGATTCTTATGTTTAATAAATTTTGAGAACCACTGCTCTACTAGTGGTTCTCAAAATTGGTCCCTAACCAGCGCTTTAGCATCACCCAGGAACTTGTTAGAAATGCAACTGGAAGGAACCGGTTGGAAGCTCTGAAAGGAACATAGATCTTTATTTCTCTTCCATTAGCCACTGGAGACTTGGGGGTTGGCATAGAAAAGGGGAAAGATAGGACAAACAAGCACACACAAGAGAAAGCATGAGGGAAATAAGAGAAACATGAGACTGGAAAGCCAAAGGGAGGTTGAAGGAAGGAAATAAAAACAGTCAAAGTGAGCAATGGTCCCACCTTCAGCACCACCTTGCCTTTACCAAGACCTCAAGGGCATTCCAGTATTATCTCTACCCAGATCTTGTCAGGAACGGGTTTTGAACAAATTAAAAACCTCTCAACTTGCACCACTTCCAAATTTTCCAAATGTGTTTGGAAAATGAGAAACCTTCTGGATGCTCATATTTTTATTTTTCCAAAAGGGCTAGTGCCTTGGTTGTGAGTAAACAAGGCCAAGAATTAAATTCTGTGAGGAATAGGGATGACACCAAAATTTACTGATTGTTGCACTTATTTATTACCGTGTAATAAATGCTTCCAAAAGCAGATGGCTTAAAACAATAACCACTTCTTATTTTTCATGATTCTGTGGACTAGTTGCACTAAGCTGGTGGTTTTTCTGCTCTTTGTGGATTTGGCTAAGGCCACTCATTCAACTGGGTCACTCATTCAATGGCTGTGTAAGCTAGGCCTGAAATATCCAAGACGATTTCATTCACGTATCTGGAGGTTGGTGATGGTCAGCTGGAGTGCTTTAGTTTTCCTCCACACATGACCTCTCATCTACTAGCAGGTTAGATCTGCTTTCTTACAGCATGGTATCTGGGTTCACAGGGGAAAAGACCCAATTCTGCACAAGCTCTTATCAAGTCTCTGCTTGCATCATGCTTGCATGCTTCATTGGCCATGCAAGTCACATGGCCCAAGCCCAGGGTCAATGTGGGAGGGCACAACACAAGGACATTAATGCCAGAAGGCATGATTCGTTAACAGTCACCTATGTAACAGTGTACCACCTTCATTCATTCATTGGACACAGTCACTTATGGAACACCCACTATCATCCAAGTATTATGCCAGACACTGTTGCTGTTAGTTGCGGTGGAGTTGATGCTGACTCATGGCGATCCCGTGTATACAGAGTAGAACTGCTCCATAGGGTTTCCCGGACCAGCAGAATCAGCATCTCCTGGGAACTTGTTAGAAATGCAAATTTTCAGACCTCACCTATTAGACCAGAAACTCTGGGGCAGGGGCCCAGAAACCTGAGTTTTAGTAAGTCACTGTCATAGCCTAACCCTGTTACAACTGCAACACTGCATAAAGTGATACATAATCTTAGGTAAATTACAACTTAGATTAGTAACATGCATGTGGTTGGATTTTCCAGTTTGTGAACAGGTTGGAGGGGTCTTCTAATTTTTCTGTTTTTATTAACTATTTAAATTCTTTTTTTTAATTCAAAAATTGTATTTAAATTCTTAATCTGTCTTTAACTCCCTCTGTTACCTTGGACAAATCACTTCATATATCTGCCTAAATCATCCCGAACCCATAAAATGAGTGCCTGTGCTGTTTATGGTAATCCATTCCAGCACTAACTTTGCATGTTAGGCTTTCCATATGCATATCAATCCATATTCAAGTAACATCAGAATAATAAAGGGGGATTAAGCGAAGGGTGGGCCAACTTCCTGGTAGCTAACAACAAGCTTTCCTAACAGACTGTTGTTGTTAGTTGCTACTGGGTCCATTCCGACTCAACTCATGGCGACCCCTGGTGTGCAGAGTAGAACTGCTCATAGGGTTTTCAAGGCTGTGACCTTTCAGAAGCAGATCACCATGCCTGTCTCCCAAGGAGCCTCTGGGTGGGTTCGAACCGCCAACCTTTCAGCTACTGGGGCAAAAATGATGCTTCTTTTCAGGCAAATAGGAAAAGACCAAGAAGCATTAGCGGGGGAAAAAGAAGATTCTCTAGAGAAATGTAGGCCTTCTGCTTATATGAATTCCATGTAATTTAACAAAGAACAGGAAAAACTAGAGGAGGAATGAGTGAAATACCTAGAGAGTCTCCAAGGGGGATTAACATTGATTTCCTGCTCTACCAGTCAGAAATCATCACAGTGAGCTTTTGAAGACTCAAAATACTTAAATCATTTGAATTAAGGACCTTGGTCTTCCTCTCTGGGTTTCTTTGGTGGTAACAGACCTGCCAGCAAGATTGCATCTTGTCCTTTGTGGCTAACCGTGCTGCTTGTAGAGTGCTTTCACCGACATGATGTCATTTAAGTCTCGCATTAACCCATGCACATTGGTGACATTTTCCCTATTTTAAAAATGACCACATGGAAGCCACGGGAGGAAGTAAGTTACTCAAGGTCACAGAGATGAAGTGTTGAATGGCAGGGCCAAGATCAGTCCCAGGTCTTTGGCTTTCCAATCCAATGTTTTTCCCACTGTTTGCCATCAGAATCTGGAGATCAGGGAGGACCAGGATCCTGGTTCTTTAATGGCAGGACCTTTATTTATTTATTTATTTTTGAGCACTGCAACAGATCAAAGCTACCTTCTTCCTTCTCTTCCATTTCCCTTCCTGATTTCTGTCAGCTTCCATTCCCTCAGGCTGCTGTAAGAGGGCACCAGGCTTGATGTCAGGAGGTGGAAATCCTTGTCCTGGTCCTGCCACAGGCGGCTAGGTGGTCTCAGAGAAGTCACTTACGCTCTCTGGGCTTCAAATGTCTCATTGTTACTTCCAACTCTGTCAATGATAGTCTGAAAAAGGGAATCAAACTATCTAGTGGTCGATTTTGACATTTATATAGATAAGTTTTCAGACTGCAGCTGGGGCTTGAAAGGGTGGGAAAGGGCAGGCAAAAGGGAGTAATCTCAAAAGGATAAGAGAAAATGGACTTATGAGAGTTCGGAGTAGATATTTGGGGTGCGGAGTTGAGGTAGCTGAGCGCTTCCATTTACAACCCTTCCCCTTGACCTTCCCTGGTATTTAAGAGGGAGCTTAAATGTGTATGCCTACTGCAAGCTCAAATAACATTCTGGCTTTTCATTTTTTTTTTGGTGAACGAATGAGGATGCAGAATACAGACTGTTGTGGGAAACACAGGATCAATACGTGTAGGAATCTCTCATGTACATCTAACCCTACTGATTCTGAAATGTCTGATATCTGATCCCACTACACTGCTAAACAAATAATTTGCTGTCCTGGTAAAATCTGAGTGTCAAAAGTGTGTGAAAGTTCAAACATGGTCAAGGTTTTTTTTTTTTTTTAATGGATCGATGTTGTAGGTGTGGTGGCTTTCTTTTTACTGCATTCTAGAGTCAAGAAAATCTTTACCTCCATCATTCATACAATTAATACCTTTCACAATTTTTAGCAAGTTGGCCTTGTTCCTTTACATTTGCCTACTATATGCCTATCTGTCTATTTTCCTCTTCCAGGAAATTCAGAACTATTGATCCATCTTCACTCCTATGCTAAACCAAGGAAGTTAATTAACAGTTGTCAAGTCCAGCATCTCATCTGGAACACCAGAATCTAATTTCCAGACAGCACTTAGGAAAATTTACTTTCAGAATAAGTGTGGCAAAAGTATAAACACACAGATGGACAAGTGAAGCAGTGCAGAGTAAGGAAAGAGAGGAAAAAATTTTAATGATATTTCAGAACACCGAAGAAAAAGAGACTGAGAGAAAGGGATGGAAGGAAATGACAGGGTGGGAATAGTAAAGTGCTTTTGAAATTGATAGGATGGTGACTTACAAAATCAATTTTATGATTTTCAACCAGCATTTTAAAAATGATATGCAATAGAATAAAAAATACAGAATGCATAGCCTGGAAGGATAAATATTATTTTGGAAATATTTTTTCAATATATATAAATATATAAATGTATTTCTATATATAATAAACATAATTATAATATGTATTACACACACACATGCATTCACGCCCCGAGGTGTTTTGTAAACTATTTGTCACTGTCGGTCTTGGTCAAAAGTTTGAAAGTCTTTGACCCAAATGAAACCTGGCAAGATAGGTTCAAGGTCAAATGACAGAGTCCCTTTTCTCTCCCTTTGAGGTCCAGAGCAGTTAATGGAGGGAGGGGAAATGGCGTGTGGGGGAGGACAGACCAGAGTTAAGGTCAAGCGAGGAGCAAGGGCGCATTAGGACACGGAGGGGCCTGACGCTTTCTCCAGGATGGTCAACTAAGTGATCTGGAATGTTTGATTTTGAGCGCTTCCCTTAAATGCTAAACCGAAAGAACTTCTGCGTTCCTCGTCCCTACAAAGGTGACGCCACCATGGGGTCAATCTCTGTGAAAGGGGTTATTACTATCATTACTAACATGGGCGAGGTGCGGGGAGGTGGGTGAGGCATGGGAAGCGCAGGAAGGTTGAGCCAGGTAGGACCACACAACGACTCACGCGTACGCTGCACTGCCCACCAGAGAGAACAAGCACTTTTCCTCTCTGGGAAACAGCGGCGGGCGCGAGCCCGAGGGCGCGGGTGGGGATATGCCCAATCCGCAGGCCAGCAGCGCGCCATCCAATAGGCCGCACCCAGCTCCGCCCACATCCCCGCCCCCGCCGCCGGCTGGCGCCGCTGCCGGGTCGCCGGCCCCCCACGTGACCTGTCCGCGCGGGCCTCCACCTCTGCCCCGCCCAGTGCCAGCCCCTGTGACGTCTCTGCCCTCATTGTTGGAACAGCTGCCTCTTTCCGCACTCTCTCATTGGCCGTCTCAGCGGACAGCGCCCCCCTCAGCCACGCTTCCGGAGCTGGGAGGATCGCGTTTGGGGGCGGGGCCTGGGCCGGAGGGGCGGGGTGAGAAGGCGCCGCGCGGGTAAAGGGGCCGCTCCGAGCGGTTGAGCGTTCAGCCGTAGCGCGCCGCCTCACGCTTTCTCGCCGCCCGCCCCTCCCCCTGCCCGCCGCCGTCACCTGGGAAACCAGCCGCGATAGCCCGCCGATCCAAAGCTGATTTCATGGCAGCCGCGAGGAAAGCAGTTTTGGGGCCTTTAGTAGGGGCAGTGGATCAGGGCACCAGCTCCACGCGCTTTTTGGTGAGCCCGGGGCGACATCTAAGAAAGCGCTGAGCCGGGGCGGGAGCCGGGAGACGGCGGGGCTGGGTGAGCGTCCCCATCCCGCTCCTCCCCCGGCCCCGGCCGCCGGGCAAGGGAATAAGGCCGCCGGCCCCGAAGCGGGACCTGCCACATTGGGGCTGCCCCTCTTGGGCCTGGGGGACCTCGGTCTCTCGAGACCCGAGAGACTGAGCTGAGCCAACCCGGCCTCGGTGGTCACCTAGTAATGGGGGAGACTCCTCCGCCAAAGGGAGCATCCACGCAGAGCGGCCGCTTATAGCTTGGGACAGGTGGCCACTTTGGCCGCTACTGCGGTCTTCCCAGGAACATTTGGCCTGCGGGGCGCAGGACGTCCTTGGATGGGGGGAAAGCTGTGTCACAGCAGTGGTAGCCTAACACAACGTCCTTCGGAGCAGTAGAAGGAATGAAGTATTAGCGTGATGATGCGTTGTCATCCTCTTCCCACAGAAATTGCAGAAGGTAGAATGCTAAGGGGATGGCAGAACAAATTAGCAAACGGTCACACTACACTGCTTTTGCGAGAATCTTTAATTTCGCAGACTCGCGAATTTCAGTTTTGATACTTTACCTATTACAAACCGATAGTTGTGGTCTCCGCAGTTTATAGCATAATGTAACCAGGAGATTATGTTTGTCATGTTATTTGCCACATATGACAGAGTTTTACCGTAACGGAGTGCTGTGTAAGTGTCCACTTAGTGACTCTCTGGTGATTGATTTGTTTTGTGCGTTTAGAAACTTGCTGCTAAAGTGATCTAGCACTGAGTTCAGTAAGGTAATTTAAAAGTCATTTAAATGAATAATTGTCGGTAAGAGCCCGTGCTTTCGATGGCCATTTGACTAACCTGGTATGTTAATATAAATATTTAGTGATTATTTAGCTCCCTCTTCAATTCTTTACCTTAAATCATTTTTTGTGTATGTATGTATGTGTGTGTATACACTATATATACATTATATACAATACTTTACATAATACATGCATATATACACAAGCATATATGTGTGTATATATATATATATATGAATATTTTATATATATATATATATATATATATATATATATATATATATATATTTTCAAAGTCTTGTTTAGCTGACCACTTGACTAAATACTGTTTTGTGCTTTGATCCTGACACCTGTCTCTCTTGTCTAAAATGAGAAGTTTTCGGTTCAATTTTAGTTTGATTCTTATTTAATGTATTACACTGGTTTGAGCTGCCAAGACATAGTTCCACCATCTCTTCTTGCCTTGTTTTATCTTTTGTAGCTCAGGGCAGGTTTCACTTTGTCTTAAATTTACATGAACAATTGCCAATGCAAATGCCTGCAGGGGCCAGGCAGGTAGAAGGAGGGGAGGGGTGGCAGACTAGAAAGCATGCCCAAGGCAATAGTTGCCAGGCAGGAACTCAGGCCCATGCTGTATTCTGATGAACAGATACTACAGATTCTGTAAGAACCACTGGTAGTCTAGTTTTCAGTGAATTCTCCCACTTCTTGAATGTTGGCAACTAGTTCACAAAGCACTGTAGGAGCTAAACCAATTGTTCTCAAGTTTACAACCTTTGCTCTATATGAAAGTGGGTAGAATATTTCATAACTTTGTAGGCTTGCTTTTTAGGAGCCAGCCTTACTATGCTTGTCTTTACTTTAACTCTTCACTATTGCTGTCCATGTAGCTCAGCAATTTTCTTTATCCATTGCAGGTTGTTACTGGTCCCTCAAATTCTATTTGCCCAATAAGCAACTTTCTACATCGATGGGGAAGTAATTTAACACCTTCCTGTTGTCACTGTCAGCTGTTCAGTGTGTAACATGAATAGCATGAGCCTTCAAAAATTGGGTTCTGTTTACTGGATTCTATTTGGTGTGATCTCAATGAGTAAGCTAAGGTGTAAATTCAGAAGATTCCCATCCTGCTGTGATAGAGTGATGTATAAAAGTTGATCAATAAAGTTGACTGTGCTTCTTGAGAAAGAACTATGAGAGAATTCTTCAGAGGCAGATAAAAGACTTAGAGATCTTGTGCAAAGTACAAAAAAACTTGGGAATGGTTTAGCAAGTTTTTCCCCACTTTGCTTATAAGAAAAGAGGTTGTTAAACCATTCCCTGCAAAATGTAGTTAACAGATTTGCTGAATAAGTGCTTTAATCACAAGGTATTCCCAGGAGTTATTCAGTCATATTGTTGCACATTGTAATTATGACTCAAAAGAATTGATTACCATCTCTGGAAAGACTATAGTGGATAAGAACTGTTATAAGGAAGCTTATAAGGCTAAAGGTATTTAAATAGTTTCCTGACCAGTTTCATTAAATTTGCTTATTTAGCTAAACTTTCACAAGACCAGTAACCTCTCCAAGTTTTCTTCTCCCTTTTTCTCTGCTAGCAATATTAGTTTTCTCCTATAGAGGACCCAAGATTTCTTTATTAGTGCTCTTTCATCCAAGGGGAATGCCTCTCTCCATATCCCCATTATCTGCTTCTTGAAATAGTGGCTCAACTGCCATCTCTTACTAAAAGTCAATGTTTCTCGAATAGATTTTATTTCTCTTTAATGGGGGAACTGAAGTTATTTTCTTACCTTGCCAAAAAATCTTGAAACTTTCTGACCTGAGTATGTTTGATTATTTCACCTCTTCTATTTTACTGGTAGACCTGCAATTTTAGGACATGTCCATTTCTTCTTCAAGTTGTCAAAGAAGTAATCTTGGGAACCCTACGCGTATGCTTTGTACTAAAGGAAAATTTCCAGCTTGTTTAATAGGAAAGTGAACTGAGATTGGCACATGGCTACTCAGATTGCAGAGTAGGAACTTCTTGGAAAGAGAATTAGTTTAACAGTTTTTAAGGAGGGGCCACTTCTTTAGAAGACCAAGGTTTCAGCTTGAACAGTCAACTTCACTCTTCAATTTGGTAACTTTTTTTTTTTCTCACTAAGTTGAATGTTAAAAAAAACAAAGGCTTGAAATGTGTCAGGTACTGTATTGAGGACTTTTCCAGCATTATGTTATTTAATCCGTATGACAACTCTGATGTAGATAGTATTGTTAAGCTACTTTTACATAAGTATTAGACTGAAGCTAAGTATTGTGCCCAAGGTCACACAGTAACTGGTGGAACCTGGATTCAAGTCTGTCTTAACTACTTACTGCCTTCTATTCCCTAGCCACCTGGAGTACTGTGAGTGGGAGATGGGAGGACGACGACGGGGAAGGTCACCTACCCACCTACTAATCGAGTGTCAGTTCTGGTTATGGTCACAACTGAATCTTCTCCCTCTCTCACACACACACACACAAATACTCACAAATTGGTTTCACAACTGTTGGCTTTGAATCAGTACTGTTGGTTATGATCATCTCATGACTCAGGTTCAGTGGGTCCAGGGCAGGGCTTAGATAATAGTCAGCGTGGATAATGGTTGCGTAACCATTTTGTTCCAACAGCCAGCATATATGAAGAATGACTAGAATTGTAGTTCTGTACTTATATTGGCAGGAAACATTGCCTTGGCCCCAGTTGTCTCATCATACTTAGAGATCTCATAGGTTTATGGATGGATTTCCTGTTTCATTTATTTTTTCAACACATATTTATTAAGCACCCATTATGAGCCAGGGACTAATGAACAGTAAATTTGGTCAAACTACTTTGGCTCGTAGCTGGAATGAGGCTACTCTTTTCTGATGGTAACTATAGTTGTGATTCTTTTGTTTTTGTTTTTTCACTAAGTTGGCTTGTTTTCTTACCCATCGCATTACACAAGTGGCATGTACATGTTCTTAACTGAGTTGCCACCCTCTCGTCCTCTTGTCTCTCCCAAGTGTAAGTGTTAAGAGTTTTCAGTGTGAGCTCCTTGAGGGACAGAACAGTGTCTTTTTTCTTCCCCAAAGCCTAACACAGCATCTGGCATGAGGTAGAAGCTCATTACATGAATAGAGATCAGGAGAGAGGGGCCTGCGGGACTCAGATGTGTTGACTGGGAAGAACTCTTGGATTAGAACAGGAATGGTCCCACCTTCCTAGGTGAAACTTGGAGGATCTTGGGAAAAGTTGAATTCAGCAACTATAGCTGAATTACAGGCGTATGTATATGCTATTCAATAATTTCATTTCTAAGAAAAATATAGTGCCATTTGCTATTTCTTCTTCTGTGGCTTGTTGGAAGATGTCATTGTGCCTTTTTGGGTTAAATTTGCAATGTAGCATATTTGTAGCTAGTATTTTTATTTTAGGTCATTGGCATTTAGATAGTGTCAAGGAGAGTTCTCCAGAAGGAGTTGGCATTCCTGAATAATGTCTTATCACATAGTAAAGTTTAGTGTGGCCTTCCTGAAAAATGTCTTATCACATATTAAAGTTTAGTGTGGCCTAAGAGAGTAGGCCAGCGGGGAGATCACTTGGGGAGGGAAATGAAATGTGCCCGTTTACGATGGGATGGTTGAATTAGTCATAGGATGAGTTACAGGACAGTTATTTAATAAGGAGAGCATTTCATCTCGACGCTGTTCCCCTTAGGAGAGAGAATGCATGCATTGTTTCAGAAAGTTATTTTTTAAACTTTTTTTTTTATAAAGCCAATTTTCCTTGTTTTTTCTGATTTTAAATATCCCACTCCCCCAAATCTAAAATGGAGTCATGATTTAGGCATCTAAGTGAATATAGAACTGGTGACTTCTAATTCTATTTCTATCACTTACAGGTAATGATAAGTAGCAGAAGTAGCAGTAGCAGCAGCAATAGCGGTGATGTCTTTTGGGTGTATACTATGTGCCTGTACTGTGCTAAATTATTCTCCTACGTTAACTGTCCTTGTTCCTGAGGTTTTGTTTGTTTTTTTATTTTGTTGTTGAGAATATACACAGCAAAACATAGGTTTCTTCAGTTTTTAATTGCCTCCCCCCCCGCCTAAAACAATTAGGCCCGAATTGAGGTGATTTGCATTAGAGATGAATATAGAACTGAGTGATTTATAATCCTAAGAATATCACTTACTGCTGGTGGTCGCGGTGGTAGTAGTAATAGCTGGTGTAATAAAAATAGTAGCCATAGTGGTAGCAGCTGCAGCACCAGCAGCAACACTACTGATAACATCATTTGGGTGCATACTGTGTGCCTGCACTGTGCTCAGTACTTCCCATGAATTAGTTTATTTAATCCTTTTACAGATGGAAAAGCCAAGGCTCAGAAAAGTTAAGCACTATGACTGAAGTCAACTAGCTGGCACGGACAGGGCCCCTGTGTGGCACCAAGGCCTGTGCTTTTTGTCTCTGCACTACACCGAGCATGTCATTCTCATTTGCCTTTCTGGTCCACGTGAAATTATGAAATTCTCAGAGCAGATATCTTTCTTTAAGTTTATGACCTAAAATATTAAGGCTCTAACTGCTGGATGTTTCCATTTATATGCCTGAGCAGCACCTCAAACATACATAATCTAATCTAAAATGAAATTTGCGCTCTTCATTATCCCTTCCTTAACCCAAATTCCTGCCCTACTCTATTCCTTTTCTTAGAAACGCTGCCTACCCACTTGCAGTAACCTGTAACCTGCCATCCTTGACTGTTCTCTTTTTCCGTCATTCCTCCCTATTCAATCCCTTGATGTATCTTATTGCTTATACCTCCTAAACGAAATATTTTTCAACACATGCACTTGACTTCTCTCAGTCTCTACTGCTACTACCTCCTAGTGACACCCTCTGGTGTGTCTCACCTGGATCACTGCAGACACATAGCAGCTGCTCTGCCTGCTTCAGCCTGTTGTTGACTCATGGCTACCGCATGCACAGCATCATAGCAACACGCAGGCCTCCACTGACAGATGATGGTGGCTGTGCATGAGGTGCACTGGCCAGGAATCGAATCCTGTCTCCCACATGGAAGGCAAGAATTCTACCACTGAACCACCAACCTCAGGCTGTTATTAGTTGCCTTCAAGATGATTCCAACTTGTGACGACCCTATGTGTGCAGAGTAGAACCGTTCTATAGTGTTTTCAAGGCTGTGCTCTTTCAGAAGCAGATCTCTGGGCCTAGCTTCCTAGACCCCTCTGGGTGGGTTACAACCACAAGCCTTTCAGCTAGTAGTTGGGACACCTAGGGACTCCTGCCTCAGCCTAACCTCCCCCTAATCCATTCTCTGCAATAGCCAGCATTGTACACCCCCCCCCCCCGCCCCGCCTCCACTACCTGTCCCAGCTGGGCTCACTTCTGTTCACCTTTCAGTCTTTGTTTAGAAGTTAGTTATCTCTTCTGAGAGCCCTTCACAATTTGCTTCTTTGTATTCACATCTTAGTATTTGCTTCTTTGTGTTGTGTTCACATCTTAGTATTTGCTTTGTATTCACTTCTTTGTATTCGGTGCCACTTAATGCAGGATTGAAAAACCATTTATCAGTATGATTAGCAGACAAGCACTGAATTGGTATTCAGAAAACCCAGAGTTTTGTCCTGTTTGTCAATTTTATCTAATGTCTTGCATCTCATTTTGTAAAGATGAGAGAGCATTGCCTTAGGGCCATGTTTTTAGTTTGTGTTGCTGTTTATGTTTGTTTGCTTTTGCCTTGAAACTCCACTGTTGAACTTTTTTCTGGAAGACTTAAAATCTGGAAGCTGAAGTCAAAACCAAAAACCCACTGCGGTTTAGTCAATTCCAACTCATAGAGACCCTGTAGGACAGACTGCCCCATAGGGTTTCCAAGGCTGTAAATCTTTACAGAAGCAGACTACCACATCTTTCTCCAGTGGAGCAGCAGGTGGGTTCAAACTGCCGACCTTTTGGTTAGCAGCCAAGGGCTTTAACCACTGTATCACCAGGATCGCACAGCTAAAGTCAATAAAACCTTAAATCTAAGGTAGAGCGTGGTGCAGAGGCTTAGCTGGAACTCCCTGCCCTCCTTCCTGGCTTCAGAAGGGTCCTGGAGCTGGAGGGAGCACGTTTTGAAAATGACTGGGCCAGAGGATCTCCAGGATCTCTTTTAGCTCCCATGGAGTCATCACGTATTCAAATAGTGCTTTTAATTTCTTAACGATAATTTCTATGCTGTTGTATATCAGAAGGTTTAACTGACCTTTAAGTTTGGTGAATTTTAGCCTTGAAAAGTAGGGAAAAGATGAGGCACATCTGTAATTCTGTGGTGTTTCTCCATTGGTATCAAATGATTTTTGAACAAGTAACCATGCTCGACATTTTATAAAGCAAACTATGCAACCACTGCTCTCTATGATTGACAATGGCTTTTGAAATCTACTTGAAAAGAACAGACAAACGTTCTTGCTACTGGGAAGTATGTGCTTATGAGGAGTTAGTTACCATCCAGCTGTAGAGTTTTGTGGAAACATCATTAACCTTCTTTGTACATCTGTCCACCTGCAGACAAACAGTTGGCCAAGAGGAGTCATTTTGATTCTTCAGCAGAACCTAGATATCTGGGGAAAAAAATGGGACTTTAGACCTACACTATCCACATTTGGCCATCAGCCACATCTGGCTATTGATCACTTGAAATGTAGCCAGTCCGAACTGAGATGAACTCTTAAGAGTAAAATAGATACCAGATTTCAAAGATTTAGTACCCAAAAAAAGAATGTAAAGTATCTCAGTAATAATTTTTATATTGATCACATGTTGAAATGATAATATTTTTAGATATATTGGGTTAAAAATGTATTAAACTTAATTTCACCTGTTTCTTTTTAGTGTTTCTTTTATGAGTAAATTTTAAATTACATATGTGACTTGCGTTTGTGGTTTCCATTATATTTCTGTTGGACTATGCTGCTTTAGAAAGTTGCAGATTCCAAAAATATTAAATCTAAAGAATATCCCACAAACTTGAGTGGGGTGCACAGGGTGAGACTCCAAACACTTAAAGGTGATGTTAATCTTTTAAATTTTAGTGTTCTAAGGAAGTGGAGCCCTGGTGGTGAAGTGGTTAAAGAGCTTGGCTGCTAACCAAAAGGTCAGCAGTTCAAATCCACCGGCCGCTCCTTGGAAACTATGGGGCAGTTCTACTTTGTCCTATAGGGTCGCTATGAGTCGGAATCAACTCCACGACAATGCATTTGGTTGTGCATGCGTGTGTGTGTGTGTGTTTTAAGGAAGTAGGGATGTCCAGGCTCCATCCTGTTATGTTCAAATGCTGTGTGATGGAATGGCTTCATGCTCTAATATGGCAAATAGAATTTACCAAAATCCTTTCCTTTTCTGTGGCAGTATACTGTTCCAAGGAGCCCTGGTGGTGCAATAGTTAAGTGCTCAGCTGCTAACTGAAACATCAGTGGTTCGAACCCACCCATCGGCTATGTGGGAGAAAAGACCTGGCGATCTGCTCCCGTACAGATTACCAAAAACCAGTTGTTATTGGCTCGATTCCAACTCATAGCGACCCAACAGGACAGAGTAGAACTGCCCCATAGGGCTTCCAAGGCTGTAAATCCTTACTGAAGCAGACTGCCACATCTTTCTCCTGTGGAGTCGCTGGTGGGTTCGAACCACTGACCTATCGGTTAGCAGTCAAGTGCTTAACTGCCTAGGAAACCCTATGGGGCAGTTCTACTCTGTCGTTTAGTGTCACTATCGGTTGGAATCAACTGATGGCACACAGCAGTAATAACAGCCTGCTCCAAAGGCCGGTAAATCCATTTTCAGCATGAGGGTCCTGAAGTTTGCCTAGTTAAATGAAGCTAAGAGATGATGGAAGAGGGATCCCACCCCATTCACAGCCTCATAGGTCTGCTTTTGAGGTCTGTATGATTTTAGTCAGCAAAAAGGGACACCTTGTTTCTTATCCCGAGAGTACTTTGCGAATTTGAGAGTAGAATTTGAGAGTAGGCCCTGCGGGCAGCAGTAATACGAATAATAATAATGCAACTGTGGCTTCCTAGTAGAGTTTTTCTGCCACATAGCAGTTTCTCATTTTATTTGATCATTTTTCTCCCAATAAGTACCTGATTGTTGTTGTTGTTAGGTGCCGTCCAGTTGGTTCTGACTCATAGCGACCGTATGCACAACAGAACGAAACACTGTCCGGTCCTGCGCCATCCTCACAGTCATTGCTATGCTTGAGCCCATTGTTGCAGACACTGTGTCAGTCCGTCTCCTTGAGGGTCTTCCTCTTTTTCAGTGACCCTTTACTTTACCAAGCATGATGTCCTTCTCCAGGAACTGATCCCTCCTGATAACATGTCCAAAGTATATGAAACAAAGTACCTGATAGACAATATTTTTTTCAGACATTCTACAAATATTTATTGAGCATTGACTCTTTGCCAAGCAGTATTCTAGGTCCTAGGGATACATCAGCAAATAAGAGGACAAAGGTCTCTGACCTGATGGAGCTGACATCCTAGAAACATACTCTAATGCTGAGTTGTAAATTACCAGGATATTACATGGGGTTCTGCCAAGTGTTTTTCACTTATGATGTGTCAAATTAACCTTTAACTCGAAAAATATTTTATCTCCTCAAAGGACTTGAGAATTTGTCCTCCTGCTTTCATCATGTTTATCATTTCCTCCAGAAAAGGAGGTGTGTGTGTGGTGGGGTGACAACCCAAGTATGTTTTCTTTATTTTTCTTTTCTTAGTCTACTTTGAGCAGGTAATTTTCTCCCACAGGAAACCTAGGCATGGAAACACTTTCTTAACTAATTGGAAGTGACTCAACTGCTGTAATTACAGTGATTTGGGTAGTCAGTTATGATTAAAATATGGATTCTTACTCTGAAAGAGTTAAGTACTTTGGTACCCAAGTATAGGTACTACTAGTTGAAAAGCAGAATATATATGAAAACATGTTGCTAAGTTTTAAAAAGTGTTATTTTAGTAGTAGTAAAATTATGGAGGATTGTACAGTACTTCTTCATTACCTTTGATCCATTGGTGTTAAGGTTTTATATCAAAGATCAGCAACTCATGACAAGTATGTCACAGAGCAAGTATGCCAGAGGCTCTGGGTGGGGCCAGTATACACTTTTCCAGCTCCTGTTAATGTCCTACTTATCTCTTATAAAAGCTGGAAGGAGCCCTGGTGGTGCAACTGTTAAGCGCTCAGCTGCTGCTAACCAAAAGGTTGACGGTTCGAACCTACCCAGTGGCTCCGCTCTGGCTCCATGGGAGAAAGACCTCATGGTCTGTTCCCGTAAAGATTACAGCCTAGAAAACCCTATGCGGCAGTTCTACTCTGTCCATTAGGGTCGCTATGAGTCGAAGTTGACTCAGCTGGCACCTAACAACAACAACAACAACAACAACAACAAACGGAAGAGCTAGATACATTGCTGAACTTCTTTCAAAGGAATTTACACCTGCGCTTCCCTGCCTGAGCATCTGTGAATCTTTCTGTCTCCACATCCCAGATGAATGAAGACTAGAACTGTAGGCCATTATTATCAGCATTTTACCAGATTTCTTTTATTCTTCTTCCTATTCTCTGAAAGAAATCAGTGCTGTTAATTGGTTGATATATTAACTTTCCTACATCTGGAGTCTTTTTTTTTTAGGGAATAAAGAATTGCCTCTTAATTTAGGTTCATCCTCAATAGGTTTCTATTTATCTAAAAGAAAGGTTACTATTTCTAAAGGCCCCCTATAACTTTTATGATTCTCTGAGGAGAAACCAGAGTATCTTCAATGGCATTTCATCTGATTGAACTTTTACATCAATGAATAAGAACTGAATAACTTTAAACCTCTTTGATATCTACCTGCATTTTACCGTAATATTGCAATATGTTTTTCAGGTGTTCAATTCAAAAACAGCTGAACTACTTAGTCATCATCAAGTGGAAATAAAACAAGAGTTCCCAAGAGAAGGGTATGTTTCCTTTTTTAGTATGTGAAGATACCCCATGTTAATAGTTCATCTCACCCCACCTGCCCTGTGGATTTGTAAAGTAAACTTGGCAAAACACTTTCCTGAGGAGACTTGAGGGGTAGATATTATTAGCCAAGGAAAGAAGCAATAACTTTTGGAACTCAGTAAAAACATGTAGGTAATTGATGGCTTAGAAATGCAGTGACAGAAAAGGAAGAGATGATAAAGTAATAAAGCAAAAGATTATTAAATATCAGAAGTTCTACATTAAGGTCATTTGGTTCTGTATAATTATATATCCCCATCATTGTCAAAGGAGCCCTGGTGGTGCAGTGGGTAAGTGCTAGGCTGCTAACCTAAAGGTCAGCGGTTTGAACCCACCAGCTGCTCCTCGGGAGAAAGGATGTGGCAGTGGGCTTCCGTAAAGGTTACAGCATTAGAAACCTATGGGGCAGTTCTGCTCTGTCCTATAGGGTCACTATGAGTCAGAATTGACTTGAACAGCGGTGGGTTCGGTTTGTTGTTGTTGTTTTTCTATCATTGCTAAAGTGCTGCTTTGCTGATTTGAGTGTGTGTGTTTTAATAAAGATATCTGTTTAAAAAAGCACTCACGTATCTTATCACTTCTAAAATCATCGTTTTGGGAATAGTGTTCATAGGTAATAATCGTGATTAAATATAATGTTTAGTATATTATTTAAAATTTAATGATGTTTATAATATAACCATTTTGAAAAACTGTTTGGCAGTTTCTTATGAAGTTAAACATACACCTGCAGCATTCTACTCCTAGGAATTTATCCAAGAGGAATAAAAGCATATGTCCGTAGAAAGACTTATACATAAATGTTTATGGCAGCTTTATTCATAATAGCCAAACACTGGAAACAATCCAAATGTCTCTCATCAGTAGAACGGATTACAGTGGAATACTACTCAGCAATTTTAAAAAAGTAAACCTGATACATGCAACAACATGGATGACTCTCATTGATATTATGTAAAGTGAAAAAAGCCAGGCTCAAAGGGGCACATAGTGCATGGTTTCCTTTATCTGAAATGCAAGAAAGGCTAAACTAATTTGAGATGATAGAAATTAGAAAAGTGGTTGCCTGTAGGGTGTGTGATTGACTTGAGAAAGAGGTATGAAGGAATTTTCTGGGGTGATGGAAATATTCTATATCTTGTCTGGGGTGTTGGCTAGATTTGTCAAAATTCGACAAATTGTAGCCTTTAGATCTGTGCATTTCACTGTAAAGTTAACCTGAATTTAAAAAAAAGAAAAGAAAGAATTTGTGTCTTAACAAATTTTATAGTTTAGTACCTGTCTTAGTTATCTAGTGCTGCTATAACAGAAATACCACAAGTGGATGGCTTTAACAAACAGAAATTTATTTCTTCACGGTAAAGTAGGCTAGAAGTCCAAATTCAGTTGTGTCAGCTCCAGGGGAAGGCTTTCTCTTTCTGTTGGCTTTGGAGGAAGGTCCTTCTCTTCAATCTTCCTCTGGACTAGGAGCTTCTTTGCACAGGGATTCTGGGTCCAAAGGATGCCTCCTGATGCTTCTTTCTTGGTGGTGTGAGGTTCCCCCCTCTCTGCTAGCTTGTGCAGGCCACACCCCAGGGGAACTCCTTTTACATTGGATCAGCGATATGAGCTTAGTAAGGGTGTTAAACAATCCCACCCTAGTCCTCTTTTAACATAAAATTACAATCACAAAATGGAGGACAACCACACAATACTGGGAATCAGGGCCTAACCAAGTAGACACATATTTTTGGGGGACACAATTCAATCCATGACAATATCTATGAAAAATGGTCCCCAATTTTGTAGAGGGTTCCTTTGTTTAATAATGAAAGCTATTGTTATGCTAGTGGCATTAAATTGCCTGTCCACAGGCCTGATCACACAGTGCACTTGGGGAGAGGATGGCTGGGTCTTAGATGAAAATCAGAAATACATGAAATGAGATTGGGTTTCAGGGAAAAGAGAAGTTAGAGACAGAACTCAAAGCTCAGGAAAGGGAATTATTTAGCCTGCCTGAGGAAGGCAGGGAGCCCCGGTGGTACAACGGGCTGCTAACTGAAAGCTTGATGGTTCAAACCCACCCAGTGGCTCTGCAGGAGTCTGCTCCTGTAAAGATTACAGCCTAGAAAACCCTATGAGGCAGTTCTAGTCTGTCATGTGGGGTCACTATAAGTTGGAATCAACTCAACCTCACCCAACAACAACATCCAGGAAGGCAGAGAAAAAAGGCATTTGGAATTCCCTTGTTACTTCCAGATCCTAGGCTAGGATTCTTACAGTTTGTGTAACTCCTACTATTAGGCTTCCTCAAATTGCTGTTTGTTTCTCCCAGGCATCTCTTCCTTCTCATTTATTATTAGCTTTTCATCCTTCTGAGGCCCCTCATGCCTTACCAAAATTACACTAGGATTAGGTCTGAAAACGTGGACCAATCACTTGTCTACATGAAATGTTTGTTGGGAGGAATTTTAGTTTTTCCCCTAAATTCCAACCAAAAAAATGGGAAAAATGGTGAAAGAGATTAGTATACTTATTTGACTTTTCAGAATTCCTTCTGCTCTATTTATCTATATTTCAGTCTACTTAGAAATCACTAGTGAAACATGCAGATAGTTTATCAAAATTCATCAAACCTACAGGATTTAAAAATAGGTAGAATATTTGCTATTTGTAGCCTGCTATTAGTGGCCTCCTTTAAAATGAGCAATTACTACATGAAGAATGACATAAATGTAAGGGGAATAGGCTTTTCTTTTACTTAAATCATTTCTTTAGGATGTTGGGTATACTTCGCTTAAGTCAAACTTTATGAACCAAAAGATATTTTAATATTTTCCATGGTCCAATGAATCATTGAGTCTCTTCAACCTCCTTTCATGTTATGAGGATCAATGGTGGGAAGTGCATCTGTTCAATCAATCAAAAAACATGCATATCCCCTTAAAATTTCATTGTTCAGAAACTTTTGACTAAATTTGAACTGATTTTTTAAAAAATGTATGTACCAGCCACACCCTTATAAGTGAACATTTCTAGAGATATTAATTATGTTTATATTGCATTCTTGTAGACTAACCAAATTCATTCTTTTGTTCAAAGATGGGTGGAGCAAGACCCTAAAGAAATTCTGCAGTCTGTCTATGAGTGTATAGAGAAAACATGTGAGAAGCTTCGAGAGCTCAATATTGATATTTCCAACATAAAAGGTATTTTTTAATAGAATACTTTACTCACATGGTACAATGATCTCAAAGTTGTAGTAATTATAATAAAAGAAAAACTGTGTCTCCATTAAGTCATGCATTAATTCAACACATGATTGAGTGCCTATGCAGTGCCAAGCATTTCCGTGAGAAATGAGGATATAGCAATAAACGGGCAGATTAAGCCCCTGTTCTTGTGAAGCTTCTATTTTGGTGGGGTGAGATAAACAATAAGAGCAGAGAAGCTAATTTCAGATAGTGATAAGTACCATGCAGAAATTAAAACCGAAGGATATGGTGGAGATTTAGTGGCCAGTGAGGCCCGGTCTGAGGAGGTGACATTTTTGCTGAGATCTGAAAGGCTAAAAGGGGCCAGCCATATGAATATCTGGAAAAAGAGTGAGGAATAGGATGTGGCACATATGCAGAGGCCCTGAGGTGGGAATAAACTTGGCCCATTCGTGGGTCAGAAAGAAGGTCTGCATATCAAAAGCAGAGCAACAGAAAGTTGAGGGATAGGAGTGGATAGGTAGGGAGCTGGAATCCTGGAATGGAGAAATGAATGGGTGGGGCTTTGTCAAGCATAGTTAGGAGTTTGGATGTTATTCTTAGCATCACAGGGAGCCATTAGAAGGTTTTATGCAAGAGCAAGGGTGGCATGATCCAAATTGCATTTTAAAGACATCTTCCTGGCTGCTGTGTGAAGAGTAGTGATTGTAAAGGCGTAAGTGTGGATGCAGAGAGACCAGTGAGGAGGCTGCTGTGGGAGTCCTCAGAGAGGATGGTGGCTTGTGGTACCCAATGGTAGCAGTGGAGGTGGAGAGAAAGGGCCAAGACTTAACTGATGGATTGGATGTCAGGTTAGTGGAGAGAGTATTGGGGGGAAGAGATGAATCAAAATGATGCCTGGGTTTTGTTTGTTTTTGCTGGAGCATCTGGATAGATGGGGAGGCCTTTTACGGAAGATGAGAATAAGGAACAGGTTGGGGTTAGGGTTGATGGGAATCAAAACACTTCACTTATAAAATTTCTCTGGAATAATTGCTTGAGAGTGTTAGATTATTACAGATCTCTCTTGTAAATTCCTAGTAGTTTTAATAGAATATCTACCTAAGTTTGGCTTTGTGTCATTCATATAGGGAGGGAAAACACCCAGTCATGCAAGATTGATATAATAGCATAAAGGATGAAAGCATAATGTGGTGATTGTCATGTCATCTCTTTATAAATTTTTCAAGTTCCCCATTCAAGAGGCAATTTTTTTCTTCCTGACTATAGTTAAGGGAATTATCTATTGATGATGGTGGTGGCTTGATTCATGTAATCTTGGCTCTGAGATTTATCAGAGCTCCTGAGTTGAAACTTTTGAGTTCTTTTCAGACTTTCCCCTGTTTGTATAAATAAAAACTCACTTAAAAAAAAAAAAAAGACTGAACACAACCAAAATCATTCATTCAGCAAACCCGTAGAGTGCCTACTATGTGCTAGGTATACTAGGGATACAATAAAGCAAAAATAGTCATGCAGCTGATGGTTAGGTAGGGGAAACATGATAATCCGATAATCACAAGTAAATGGAAAATTGTAACAATATAGTTATTTCTATTATTTCAGACTTTTGTAAGAAATACACACCTAGGTACAATTTGATATTTTATTAACAATTCTTAATATTATACACATACTAGTATTGCCTTCATTTTATCTCTATAAGTGGAAGTGCTTTCAACTTCTTTTAGAGTTGCATTTACCAAGTTTTATCTCATTTATACATCAGGGTGATTGTTGGTCATTTCCTTAACTGTGAGAACAGCATACATAAATATTCAGCATTCAGTAGCATTCTATGTTGTCCACATATTCATTATCAAAGACATAATAGTCCAGATGGCTTAAAGCCATGCTCAGGATATAGATTGCAGGACAATTTGCCATGGCTTTGACATTGTTCCACCTCCTTTCCGGGTAAGGTAGGCTGCGATGTGTTGGCCTTTTGCACCCACTCGGATGCCATTCCTTTTTCTCTTATTTTTGAAGATAACGCACAATTCCTGCCTAGGTGCCCTGTCGTCCACTCGCACGAACTGGTCTGTAAGAACACGGAACACGCAGCTCTCTTCTCTGTGCTCCTCTGTCTTGGCCAGTGTGAAACCTGTGCCTGAGCCAGAGTGACCCAGCACTCCCTTCTCAAGAACTGCCAGCCTATATATGGCCAAGGAAGACAACATTCCCCAAGTCTCTCTGTACCAGGCCAGTTGTGCTGAAAAAAATCTTTTCCCAGATAATTTAGTGAATTGGAATTGCCAGGGGCCAAGCTTTCCCTTGCCTATGTAGAACTCTAGATCACAGAATGTCAAAGCTATGAAGGATCTTCTGTCAGCTAGACCAGCTCCCTCTAACTGCAAATGAGGGAAAGGGACTTAATGCAGTTCCTGTAGCTATTTAGTGGTGGACACCATTAAAACACAGCCCCCCTGTCTCCTCATAGTCCAGTGCTCTTTTTCCTGAGCCACACTGATGATGATCTTACAGAACACTTCAATTTTAATTTCTAGCATGGCAGGTCAGCTGGCTTGACCAGCTGAAGATCGATGTCACTTACAGTTTCACCTGCTAAACATTTGCACAGTTCATCATATCTGGTTGTGTTTCTTTGGCAAATTCCAATTTTGTTGTCTTTAGTTGACCTCACCTGTCAGAAAGATTGTCAATTTCCGGTCACTATGAACAATGCCTCCAAAATTAATGTTAGCTCTACAGCTGAAGGAGCCCTGGTGGCACAGTGGTTAAGAGCTTGGCTGCTAACCCAAAGGTTGGCAGTTCAAATTCAGCCGCTCCTTGGAAACCTTAGGGGGCATTCCTACTCTGTCCTGTAGGGTCGCTATGATTCGGAATTGACTCATAGCAATGGGTTTGGGCTTTTTTTGTTTGTTTGTTTTCTGCAGCTGAACAGCACATGTTAGCTCGAAACAAGTAAATAGGCTGCTTCATTCCTCCTTGGCTTAGAGAGTGGGGCAGCTTGTTTCTTGTCACTGGACTTAAGGAGCTACAAAATACAAAGGATCACAATAACAGATACTCTCATTCATTCTCTCTCATGCGGGAGCGGCAAGGTACAACATAAACAGTCTCAAAATTGAGTGCATAAAAATCTCAGCCGTTAGATTCTCTTGTATTCCCTTCTATCTAAAGCATCTCCTCATCCATTCCTCCACTACCTCTCGCCCCACCAATATACTCACACACGTTTCCATCACCTCTCAGACTCAGCCTCTCAGAGAGTGCCTCCTTTTCCGCAATAACCTCCCAGCACTGACCACATATCACTTGGCAATTGTTATAACTTGGCCTCCAGCACACATCTTCCAGACATTTGCTTTCTTAAGAAGTTTTTTAACCTCTTCCCACGTGGCACTTTTAGCAGCCACAGAGCCTTCCTCTGGGGCTCCTGTTGGTTTGCTATGTGTGATTTTCAAAAATGTGTTCCGGTTATAAATTATGGCTTTATATGTTTTTTAAAAAAGATACATGTCATCCATAATGCCACCAGGCAAAGACAAAAATTATTAACACCTTGGAGCGTTTCCAAAGTCTTTTTTTAAAACCTATTTTTTTAACAGTGATTATAACTTTTCACAGACAATTTGAAGGAAAAGTTAACCAGAGATTCTGAATGTAGCTTTTAACTAGTTTAATTTTATGAAGGATAGTGTAGAGAAAAACACCCCCTTAGAAAAAATAGGTAGATGAAGTACGAACCTGCTGGATACAAGAGTGATAAGTTGAGTTTTAGATATGCTAATGGTGTAATATTTGTAACTAAAAGACTGAGGCCAGGAAATGGATATTTTATGCATGTAATTTACATACGTTCCTAAATGATGCAGATGAACTAGGGTGGAGAATTACAAAACCTGAATGGGGTAGTCTTGAAAAGGAGGAGGATTTAGGGACTGATAAGAATCAGGAACTGTTAAGAAAGGCACAGGTGCTGGAATTGGCAGTCAGGAAACTTTCTTTAAAAAAAAAAAAAATAGAGGATTTTAGGGTAAAAATGACAAGAATTTAGACCATTGAAAAAGTTCAGATCTGTAAGCCTGTAGAGAAACATGTGCTTTGTGGCAGGAAGAGATTCCAGAGAAGTTATTTTACTGGACTATGTCTTGCAAGAAAAGCAATTTTACTTGAACCAAGGAATACAATTAAATTAAGATAGAGGGGTAAGAAGGAGTGGTGGTGGTGGTGGAGTGGGGAGGGCAGTTTATTCAGTGACCAAAGAATCAGAAATAGCTCTAGATTGGATTCTGAATACATGTTAGAATGAGCTAATAAGGAAAGGTAGATTGAGGGAGAAAGAACAGTGACTCCAGGATTATGACTAAGGGAAAAGCCAGTTTGTTTATGGGAAAATTAATGTAGTGGGGAGGAATAGGCTTTAGTTGACAGTGAACTTGTTGTGATCCCACACTGTAAGCCTGCCAATATAAGAAGTATCCCATTCACAACACTGTACTCCACTTTAGCAACCCGTTCCCAAGGTCCCACTGAGGTATCTGGCCTCTGTTGTGCCCTCGGTGTTGCTGGCAAAAGTCCTTTATGCGTCTTTCTCAGCTCAACACCATTCTCTACCACTGTTACTCCATTCTCTCCTCAGTAATAATGATGACAGTGGCAGCAATAGGTAACATTTATTGAGTTATCATTATGTGCCAAACACTATTTTAATATGTATTAACTCAGGATTCCCACTAATCCTGTAAGATAGGAACTGTTACTATGTTCATTTTACAGAAGACAAAACTGAGACCCAGAGTCATGCTGCTAGAAAGTTTAGGAATTAGAATTTGAACCCCAGCAGTCTGGCTTCAGAGCTGAGCTTTACTTGATGGAGCTCTAAGCTCTCTATCCTACTATTGCCTGGCCCCATTTCAGCAGATAACCTTGTCTGCTACCACACAGAGAAAGTTGAAGCACTGGGGCCTTAATTCCTCAGTTGCCTGTTTCTGTACTTAATAGACACATCACCTGCCCCATCACAAGGGAAGCAATTGCCTTTTGCTTTCCTTGGGGCTCCTTCCACCTGTATTGTTAATCCCATTCCCTCCTGTCACTATAAGGATCAGGGCCATATCCCGTTGATTCCCACCACCCCACCCTTACAATTCTCCTGTGGGCTCTTTTTTGTCTATCCCTACAAACGTGTTTGTCTTTTATTTAAAACAAAAGAAAAAAACCAAGTTTCTTCCCTTTGCCCTATGCCCCTAAATTTTTTCAGAGTTGAATTAGAATCTCAATCATCTTTGTCTGTTTAGCAAAGGTGTTAACTAAAATAAAGTAAATCTGCATTGGATAAATATTTAGAGCAGGGGAGGTGATGGTTCCCCTCAGCTCTGTGGTGGTCAGACGTTCCTAGAGTACTGTATTGTGTTTTATTCTGGGTGGACAATTTGAATGATAGGTACATATAATTGCATGTTCATAGGAGAAGTGGTGAGGGACTTTAAACCATACCATATGTAGATGGGGCAGTTGAAGGAAATTGGGTTGTTTGGTCTAGACTGGAAGAGAAGACTTAAGGGATACAATAGTTGCTTCCAGTTTTTGAAAGACTGATATATGGAAGGATTAAGTTTATTCTGTATATCTCCAAAGAATATGGCTAAGACCTGTAAGTAAAACCTACAAGGAAAAGGATTTTTTTTTTTTAAAGTAACAAAGCTGTCTAATAGAGATTGGTCTGCCTTGAAAGGTGGTGAGTGTCTTGTCACCAGAAGTGTTCACCCTGGATGGTCCCGTAACAGAAGATTCTAGAGGAGATTTGATCATAAGATGTGTTGTTGATTATATGGCCTTGAAGTTCTGTCCTATCTTAAATTCTGGGAAAAGCTGGATCCTTTAGTCTAGTGTGTCTACTTGGACTGCACATAAGAATTTGGTGAGAAGTTTTAGGAAAAATACAGATGGCTCAGATCCCACACCAGTTCAGTTAGCCCCAGTTGATTCTAAATGTACAGCCAGGTGAGAGGACCTCTGCTTTAACTGAATCAAGCTGAACTGAATAAGGAGGGTATGGATTAGTACTAATGTAATTTACTGTAAGTATAGCACTTGAGTTGTATGTAGGTCAGTATGATGCAAATACCATTCATTACATATTGTATTTATGCCGATTCAAACACTTATGTCTTGTGACATTATGAAAATATAGGAAAAAAACTTGAATTTCTAACTAGCTATAATATTGAGGTTGCTTAGCATGAGGGATTTTTCTCTGTGGTTATTTTCTTAAAATGGTTGCATGTTCTCGCGCGCATGCACACACACACATAGGGAGAGAGACTTACAACAATTAGTAAGTAAATGGTTTGCTTGGAATAATAAATTGGATATTATCAATATGGGAAGTTATTGCATTCCTTTTTTATAAGCCACCCTGGGAGGCTTGATCTGGGTCCACGTGATGTGTGTGCTGGTGGTGAAGAGGAATGGAGTCTGTAGAAATAGAAACACTTCACTCACGTTGGGTGTTCACTTTTTCCCGGGCTACTCAAAGAAAATAAATACCACTTCAAGTGTTCCAAATGGGTTTTTGAATTATGTTTCGTTATGCCTGTAAAAAAAATGAGAAGTATACTCCTGAAGTGGTTTTCTACTTGCTTAATTTTCTCCTCCCTTCTGTTTAACTTCCTCTTTAAAGCTATTGGTGTCAGCAATCAAAGGGAAACCACCGTCGTCTGGGACAAGTTCACTGGAGAGCCTCTCTACAATGCTGTGGGTAAGCTGGCATGCATACATGTCAAACGCAGCTCCTTTCTCCACCTGCCAACGTTATTATACTTAAATATCTTGTTAAAAGAAAATCATGCAGTCATGTTTACTACAGTCTGGTGGGGGATAGGCAGAAGAGTCCTCTACAAAATTCGTCGTTACGTATTTATCATTTTCAGATCATGTATGTGCACGTTGAATTAACTCTTCCGTGCACTGTTCTTTTCCTGATTATTTGTGTTAATACAAATGGATAAATGTTGGCAGAATTGTTTTATAATCCCTGCTGTTTCTGAGGTCCAAAAGAGATTATCACCTCCTCCTACCCCCTGAAATCAAAATTATAAATGTTCGCAGTCATCTACAAAGTACTTGTGTACTTGTTCTTCCTGTCTAGGAATTTGAATTGGCTCCTGAAGTTATGAAAATGAAATCTCAAAATTTTAGCTGCTTATCCTACAAATTTGGTTATCTCAGCCAGGGTTAAAAAACTCAAAATCTCAAATATACACTTTCAAATATCACATCTTATTAAATGTAAATGACCATGGATACGTTTAGCATCATTCTTGAGCACTGAATGACACTGGCACTTGCTAAAAGGAAACTTGTGTTCTAAATCTGCAATCACTAAAAGCTTCATGCTGTCAGAAATAGCAAAGCACAGTTGTTTTTACTAATAAAATACCAGGGTGTGGGGTGGGGAATGAAGCTAGAAATTGTCTGATATGGGATGATTTATAGAGTGATCTATTTTTACTTTTTAGTTACATTGGTAACATAGTTACTTTAGTATTGATTAGAGCAAAGTCATATTAAAGCAGAAAATATAATAAAGAGAGATACATTGTAAGAGTAGCATGAATTATTTGGAAATAACCTTGATAAAAGGTTATTAAAGTATTTAACGTTGTTTTTAAAAGCATTTATTATGTCCTCTGTATTTTGTGATAAAAAATTAAATATTCAAAGAATCTCAAAGATACAACCAAAGAGCCTATTCTCCAAAGGTATATCTTTGAAATCTTTATTTTGTTCTCATTCTCACGAGCAGCTCGTTTTGAATAGAAGCAAGGTAGGCTATCACAATTTTAACGACTAGTATTTAGAAGCGTATTCTTTAACAGATCAATGTTAGCTAACTTCTTGAACTTGTTAGGGCTTTGCTTTTTTCCCTAGTGAAAGGAAAGGCCTATTCAAGGAAATCAGAAAGTTCCTGTTAAACTTTAAACTTTGAATTGTAAAAATGCAACTTTGGACTTTGAATTGTCATTTTAAAATAATGCAACTAGGTTAGTTGAAGTTATGCTCAAAGTGAAGGATTTAAGTAAATATTGGAAAAACTTTCTCTCTGTGTTGTGCTTATTTACTCATTTCTTTTCTTGACCTGTGTCCCTCTGCACCCCTCTCCCATTCCTAAGTGCTTTGGAGCATTAATTGAAACTGTGTCTATGATATTTGAAGAACTTTTTTCTATACTGAGCCACATGTATGTTTTGAGACTCATGCATTTGGTGCTATGTTGGGTGTTAAGGAGGATATAAATGACATTGACTGTTTTTGTAAGAAATTTATAGTCTAGTTTTGGAAAGAGAACTAACACAAAATTAGGGAATAGTTGATAAATTGTGTTCTACTAAATTTTAATGTGAATTAGTGTGCATACAGATGAGCATGGATTTTGAATTTTTGGCATACCCATTATAGGGGAGGTCAGATTTCATTAGGGCCTTGAAGAATGTGTTGGGATTGCATTAGGAAAAGGGAGAATTGAGGGATAGTGTGAACAAGTTGTGGAGATGAAAATCAGTATACGTATTTCACCAGTGAAGAAATCGATTGGATTCCAGCATAGGATGAATTATTTATTCTTTTTAGTTGAAGTGTAATGATAATAATGCTCAATAACTGCTGGTTGCTATCACTGTATACTAGGGATTGTGCTGAACACTGTAACCACATTATTTAATCTCAAGGACCCCATGAAATAGGTTTTACTAGTCTTATCTTATAAATGAATTATGAAAAGGTTCTATAACTTGTCCAGTGTCATTTAGCTCAGTGTAGAGGTAAAGCCACAATTTGAACATAAATATCTCCAACCCCAAAGCCTGTGTTCTAGACAGAGGTTGGTGAGGATATAGAGGGCACTGAAAGCCATGCAAAGTTATGTAGACTTGATACAGTAGGCAGCTTGAGACAAAATAGGTGATAAAGCAGTAGTAAGGGAATTTATCTTCCAGAAATGGTGAAGTGGGTTTTTCAGACCCACCTGTTTACTGAGAACACCTAGAAAAGCTGGACACCCCCCAAAAAAAACTATAAAATTATTATAAAATATATCAAAAATTAAAATACATGGCAACAATAGTACATGAAAGAAATTTAGGGTAAATGAAGTTAAAGAGTTTTGAGGTCCTTGTATTGTCAGGGCTGCATGGTGCAATCTCTAAGGTAACCAGTAAAAGAAGAGTAAAATAATACATAAATAAAAAGCTTATAAAGGTACAAAAATGGCATGATAATTTCAAAAGGCAAGAGAAGAAAGATAAAGGAACGTGAAACAGGAAGGAAGGACAAATAGAAAGCACTTAAATCCAAATATGTAAGTAATTATGCATTAAAACAGGGTAAGATTTGTCTCTCAGTGAAATCTAGCAAAGGAGTCAATACAGTGAGAATGGAGAGAAGGCAAACGGGCAAGACTTTTCAGAGGAAACACACAACCTGAATGCTTTCAAATTGGATAGAGCATAAAGAAGAGGCAAAAATAAAACAGGGCTGAGAGATTTTTAGCCTGACAGAAAAGAAGGAAATTGATATTTAAGGGATGCTACGAGTTGGAATCAACTCGACAGCAATGGGTTTGGCTTTTTGGTTTTAACCTGGGAGAAAAATGGCTTTCTTTCTTGGATGAGGTGAGTATAGGATTTGGAATCAAAGCTGATTTCTGGACAATTAGAAATCTATGGCTCTATTTTAAAGAGATTGTTCAAAATAACAGATTTAAAAGTCAGTAACATAGAGGTGATAGTTTGAACTTATTATAGATGGATTCAATACAGGAATGAATATAAAATTAATTAATTCAACAAAAGTTTAAGTGCCTTCCTATGTACCAGGTTCTATGATGATCCCTAGGCATATACTGGTGAACCAGACAGGCATGGTGCTTACCTTCATAACACAGAAGGCTAAGGATGGGTATTTGGAACCTAGAAGGAGAAAAGGAACTAGAAAAGGAGAAGAGAGAAGAAGTGGTTAGCTAGAAAAAGAAAACCACTAAGTAATGACAAGGATAGATTTTTGCCTCCAATTTTATTTCATCCAAGAAAGTGCTAAGGTGTCATATCTCCATGTAGATCTTCTGTTGAGAATAGCAACATAATATTAAGTCTGTAGCGGCTGTATCCTAAAACAACACAGTGCTGGATTGATGGAAGCAGTATCAGATTTTCACATATATTTGTCTTTGAGCTTCTATTTCTTGTTTATGTCACAATTTGTGGGTTTTAAACTTTTTCTCTCTCTCTTCGTATGTTTTTTCTTGCCTTATCTCTTTCTGTTATAAATTTCTCTATCACTCTAGGCCTGTCCTTTTTTGTTTTTCTCTCTAACTTACTAAATTATATAACTGATGAGCAGTGTTTGTTACAGACAAGCAGATGAAAGGAGCAGTTTATATTTCTCTCTTTTTTAAATGGCCTTTTAAAAAATGGTTCAGGAGTCCTTGATAACCAATGAGTTCAGTCACCCCTGGTACAGTTAGTAGAGAAACCAAGATAGGAGAATTTCAGGGTATTATTGGTGGACATAGCATAAGCTTGTTAAAGAAGGTAAAGACCAAGAAAAAGCAATAAAAGTGTGTTTGTTTACTGATGTCTTTTATAGCAGATACAATTAAGAGCATGGTAAAACATTTAAATGCGTCCATTGAGGCCCAGATGTCTTGTTTTAGAAGTTCTATGTATTTTTTAAATTCATGTGTTAATTCAGTGATTAGTGAGGTAAATATCAGTATGGTATCTAAATGGAGACATCACTTTGCATCACTGCTTCTCAGCCACTGTGCCATGCTGCAGCCATTTATTATCATGACCTCACTGGTGGATTGGTGGCCCTGCATCTGAAGCAGGCCTTTGGCTTCTCTTGCCTCTCTTTAGTTAGTTTCCTTCCTCTCCTACTTTTTTCCCTCCCTTTTAGCATTATCTTAATCAGTGTTCCTTTCCAAAGCCCCCTCCCTTTTCTCCAGACTTTTCCTTCCAAAACTAACTTTTATTAGTGGTTCACATACCTTACTGTCTTCTAAGTATTATTAACAAAGGTTTGAGTTTACAAAAAAACCACACACTAAAATGATCAAGAAGCACAAATGGCTCAAATGTGGAACAGGAGAATGCTTGAATCATTGATGTTTAGTATGTTCATATGCACATTTCATTGATGCTGTCAAACTAAGATAGCCCAACTGGTCCCCTTCTTGGCCAGGTTGAGTTGCTTACCACAGCAGTTGATAGGTGTACATGGCAAACCTAGCACTGTGTAAACCTCACTGTGGTAGCTTTCTATAGAGCACAAGTCATGATTTAATATAAACATATCATTTGTAGTAAGGACTAATATCCAGGGAGGCAGAAGTAACTGACTTAAGACCTTTAGTATATTAAAGAAAACCACCCATTATTCATTTGTCTCTGAAAACCTTTTCCCCCCTGTTCAGATGGTATCGCAAACGTTCTTCCAAAGATGTTTAATTTAAAGCTCACTATGGCACGTAACTCTTTTTTTGGTCAGCTCAACTGACTTTTTAAAAAAAAAATAATTTTGTTGTTGTTGAGAATATACACAGCAAAACATACACCAATTTAACCATTTCTACACGTACAGTTCAGTGACATTGATTACATTCTTCTTAATTGTGCAACCATTCTCACCCTCCTTTTCTGAGTTGTTCCTCCCCCGTTAACATAAACTCACTGCCCCCTAAGTTTCCTTCCTATCTAATCTTTCGAGTTGCTTTTGTCACTTTAATCCTATATAGATAGTTCTTAAAAGAGCATAATGCTCAAGGCAGATGTTTTTTTTACTAGTTAAGCCAAACTATTGTTTGCTTTGAAGAAGATTTCAGGGGATATTTTTGGTTTAAGTTTTAAAGAATATCTCAGGGCAGTAGCTTCAGGGGTTCATCCAGCCCCCATGGCTCCAGAAAATATGGAGACCATGACAATTTTAAATTCTGGTCTGCATTTTCCCCCTTTTGATCAGTATACTATAGGATCTTTGATCAAAATGTTCAGTAGTGGTAGCCGGGTACCATCCAGTTCTTCTGGTCTCACGGCAGAGGAGACAGTTGTTCATGGAGGCAATTAGCCACACATTCCATATCCCTCCTGTTTCTAACTACTACTTTGGAGCCCTGGTTGCACAGTGGTTAAGAGCTTGAGTGCTAACCAAAAGGTGTGCTGTTCAAATCCACCAGCCGCTCCTTGGAAACACTATGAGGCTGTTCTACCCTGTCCTGTAGGGTCACTATGTGTTGGAATCAACTCAGCAGCAACGGGTTCTTCCTTTGTTGCTCCAGGCAAATAGAGACCAATTGTTGTACCTTGGATGGCCACTTGCAAGCTGACACATAACTCTTTATGCAGAGTATTGCAATTTTAAACAGTGGTCATCCTCTTTGCCTTTTTTTTTTAAAAAATACATACTAGTTAACTTAAAGCCAATGATTAAACCCATGTAATTATCTGCTGAGATCTGAAGGAACCTTGAGCTCAATTCTTTTGTCTTTATTGAAACTCAGCTGTTTCAAAGTATCAGCATTAGGGAAAACCATAGAAGGCAAACTACCTAAAATTCCTAAGGACGCTTGGCCTTAAGCAATAAAAGTATGGATTTGGTTTTGCTCTGGGAGAGAGCAGATTTTTTACTTTTGTACGATTTAGACTATTCAGCTTTATCAAAATCCACTTATTTTTTAGTATTTCAAGTCTTTTATTACATGGTCCTTTGAAAGCTTTACATTTCCTTCAATCCTGGGTAAAGAAATACTACTGTATTTTGAAATGATTGAATTCTCCAACTCTGGCCAGTTTAATTTAAATACAAAGAAAGTGGATTAGATTTCAACTTTGAGGTCTCCAATCCTTAATAGTTCTTCTTAACCTATTTAAGACTATGAATTCATGAAGGCTATACCTACATCATAGAAGTTAAATTCTGGATTCAGACTCTAGGTTCAAATTCTTACTTTCCCACTTAACTACCATTCTGTGTCTGTTCCCCTGAAAGTTAAACTGGGGAAATTAAAAGTATGGACCGCATAGGCTTGAGTGAAGAACAAAAACTTAATACATGTAGGTTACTTACAGTGGTTAGCAGATTGTAAGGCTTCAGGAAGTGTTAGCCATGACTGCTGTTCTGAACTGAATGAATTAGGCTTTCTAATCCAAGAATGCAAGATGATATGATTGATTTACACGTCGGGTGTTCATAGGGAAAATGCAGATTCTACCTGTGGTCACACACACTCATGCCAGCCATTGGCACTTTGGCATTTATACACCTAAGAGCTGAAAGAGGTTTCACCCCTACATTTTGGCATATATGAGAGGAAATAGATTTTAATTTACTCCTCCCCACCCCACTTTCTGTCTGTGTCTGGGCCCCACCTGACTGCAGAAAATGTCACCAGGTGAGTGGCAGTCATTGATATTTTCTCTTTTCCCTTGCAAACGACCTCTCATCCTGCTTAATTAATATCTTACCTTTTACCAAGTGGTAACATGTAGCAATTAAATCTGTTTTACTATTATCAACTCTTGTGGGGAATATAACCCGATAACACTTAATGTAACTGTTAGCCGTCCTTGCTTAGATTTATTCTAGAACCTGGAGCCTCACCTTCTCACTGATCAGAAGTTCCTCATAACAGACTATATCAGAGGAGATTTATTATTTGCCTTTGTTTCTAAGTCAATTGGAAACAATTTAGATTATCTCTAGTTTTTTTATTTTGTTTCTGAGGTATTTTCCCCTTCTATTGGTTATTACTAGCCAAAAATTATGCAAATTTGTGAGGTGTTGTGATTCTAAATATTTTAAAAATAATTTCTTCCTCAGTATTGTTACTTAATCACCAAATGTAGTAACCCCAGTCCATGGGAATTGAGGCTACTGCATTTCTCTTCACTCTTAAAACTTTTTTTCCAGAACAGTCTAAATCTGCCAGATATATATTAGATGTGACTTTATTTAATACAAATGGAGGTTTCAGATCATATCCAAGGTGTGTGTGTATGTGTGTTTTTAGCTTATTCATCTGATGGTCTGGACCATTTAAATTCTATTTACTTTGTCCAGAAAAGAGACATGTCTTCTAGAGGTAGACTAGACTCGGTAGTGTCTATTTTCCTTCTTTTTTTTTTCCCTACTCACTTTGGAACTTAGCAATTCCCTGTTCCCTCTAGACATACTGTTTCTTTTTGTGGAGGTAGCCTTTATTTACCTCCTTCCACCCTACCAGAGAAATGCTTTCCTGGGCCTGTGTCTTCCCAAAGCAGCCTTTTTGTGTCTTAGCAAGTGATGATGACAGAGACTGTGACGTGCTCATTAGCATTCCTCTCTAACATAGCTATCCCTTAAGGATGAACTCCCATAGTACATCACCCATCATTTCAGTACAGGGGTTAGTACTTGATAACCAACTGAGCCACTTTTCTGACTAGGACACATATATACTGCAAGGTAGGTAAGAGTCATCCTGAACAAGAAGTAGGTATTTTACCTGGTCTTCATCCAAATGGAAATACTATTGAACCAGAGACTCAGACTGGACTTCCTTTGTTCCCCTTCCACTCCATGTCTCTCTTCCTTTTCTTTTTCTACACTCAAATGTGTAAAACAGCCTTAGTTCATCCCATTCTGGTGAACTTGCCCAAGTGATCATCCATTTCCTAAGTGGTGAAAAAGAGAACATAGACCTTGAATCTGGCCATCTTTAGCGTGAAATGCCATTATTTCTTCTAATGCTCCAGCCGCTCCAGTTTCTCCTGGCCCTTCAGTTCCAGTTGCCGTTGTTCGCTCTGGCTCTTCAGTTCCAGCTGCTGGTACTTCCTCAGGTATTGGTGCTCTAGCTATCGCTCACTTCTCGGCCTTCCAACTCAGACACATTGGGGGAAATTGCTGATGCTGGATCTGGAGCTGTCAACTTCTTTTGACTGTCCTCAAAAATTACCTACACAAGCAGCTTAGTCCTCCCACTTGGGGTCTTTTCTCTTTGGCTTTTCGTCTCTTATTATGCAAATCTAATTCAGTCATCTTAGCTCCTTTAATTAGTTTTCTAACTTTTTTTCTTTTTAATTCAATTAATTTTGAGCATTTGTGAATTGCTTGGTAGTGTACCAACCACTGACATTTTTCTCTTTGGCAGTTTTACTAATTTAATCCATGTTTCTAATTGCCTTCAAGTCTTTAATGATATAAACAAAGTAAATATTATGACAGCCTTCTGTGATCATAGAATAATGAAAGGAGATGGGTTTTAGAGACCATCTAATCCAGCCTCCTTAGTTTATGTTTAGAAATCAAGGGCAAGAAGGATAAAATGACTTGGCTTAAGCCACATGTCTTGCTGATGGCAAAGCCAGACGTAGAACTTTGGTCTCCTGATTTCACACCCAGTATTCTGATTCTTTTTGGTGAGGATTAATTCTGTGGATATCACTGTTGTTAGCCATAGCTGCAAGCTTTCAAGTGAGGAGTGAAGAGCCCCATTACCTAAGGGTCCTTGTCAAGGAGCAGTAGCTCCCAGAGCCACTAGGACTTGGAACCACTTGATAGTTCAGTTTTTGTTTTGTTTTTAAACAAATGAGTGGAACAAATCCCAGTATCCTAAAGAACATGCTTAGAAAAGAGATTCTCAAATTTCAATATACTACTGAGTAACTTGGGATAACTTTAACAAAAATGTAAGAGACTCAGGCCCTGCCTAGGCCTGCAGCCAGAATTCTGCAAGGTAAGGCCTGGGATGTATGATTTCAGAGTTTTCCAAATGGTTCTGATATGCTTTCTGGGGGCATCTATTTAAAAGGCAGATTTCTGGGCCCCATTCCTAGGCCCATTATCCTAGAATTTCGGGGGATATGGTCCAATCTTTAAACTTCCTAGTGATTGTTATAGGAGCCCTGGTGGTACAATGGTTAATCACTCGTCTGCTAACTGAAAGGTTAGTGGTTCGAATTCTCCAGAGGCTTCATGGGAGAAAAGACTTGGTGATTTGTTCCTGTAAAGATTACAGCCTAGGAAACCCTATGGGGGCAGTCTGTTCTATTGGGTCACTATGAGTCGTAATCAACTCGAGGGCGCACAACAACAGTGATTGTTACATACATTGAAATATGGAAAAACACTGATCTAAAAGGCTTTAAGTCACTAAACAGAAAGCCTAGAGCAGTGGCTTTCAAATGTATCTGTTCATGACCCTTGGTAAGAAAATATTTTCGTACATCCACATAACTAAAACAAAAGTTTCACAAATCAATACTTTACCTTACTAAGTGCAATGAACTCTGATATTTTCTATTGTAATCCACCCTTTTTCATTTTTAAGCAGGTAATTGAAACCTAACTAAATTGAGATAAAACCCACTGTAGTTTGAAACACTGAGAATTGAGATGTGCTTGTTCATTCTACCTTTCACAGATACAAGACTTTTCTCTCTAGTTCCTCTGCTTTTTCCAGTTATTCCTATTACGACATTAACAACTACTAGAGTTGCTTGCCTGTCACAGTCATACGACACTACCACTGTGTAAAAAGTGAACTCTCCTTGTTCCCTGGACTTGGGAGATCTTGCCAACTCTGAGATGATGTTGCTAATATCTTGTATTAATCAGAACTTAACTCCAATAGAATTAAGTAATTAAAAAAAATGAATTCCTTTGCTCATGGAACCAGTGGTGATCCAAAGGTACTTCATTCAGTTCAGGTGCTGTTTTATTCTGGACTCAGACAACATCACCTGGATCCTTCTCAACTCTGCCTTTTCTGGGCTGGCTCCAGGTGTGGCAGAGTCAGCTCTCCCCTTTTGAGGGCAGCAGGCTCAAGCCTCACACGGCCAAGCTTAGTTGAGAAGAGGAATTCTTGTAACCTGAGCACAGATTTCAATTGGGCTGATTAGACCACATGCTCTCTTCTGAACCAATCACTGTGGCCAGGACCCCATACTAGAGCTGGGGGTAGTGTCAGGTCTCAGGTTAATGACATGGCTGAAAATGAGGGAGGGATGGTTTCCTAAAGTGAATTGGAGATACTGCTCCCAGAAGCAGAAGGAATGGATACCAGGCAGCAATTGCAGATGTCATCTATAGGGCAGATATTTTCATGTGCTTACTCTTTTTTTGTCCTATTTCCTTGGTTGTGATAAGTCTGTTTTTGCTGCTTTTCACGGCTACAGAAACCAATATAGTGTCCTGAAGTCCCCAGTTTAAATCTCATGGGAAGTAGTCACCATCAAAATCAAGCAGTGACAGCCCTCAATGGGAATGACAATTTAAAAAATTGATTACAATTCACTACAGAAAGTTTTTAAATGAAGATTAAAGAAATAGCATAGTTAAGAGTGAACCAAACTAGACAATAACTGCCGACATTCAGATGTGTAGTGGGCATGCTTGTACAGTCTTCCCTGGAGCCCTTTAAATAGACTCAGGGCCTGAGTCTTTTCACGAGGTATGTGAGCACAGTCAGTGTCCTAAAAATATCCAATGACAGTGAATAGATGAAAAGTTACAAAAGTTAAATACCAAACTTGAATCTAAAAATCAAAGCTCAGGTCATCCTATTAGTTACCTTTCAGAACAGCTTTAGGTCCTGTACATCGCCTTTTGTTTCTCAAGGCTTCTGTCAGGAAGCAAAACAGAAATACTTTTTCCTAGGGGATCAGAACGTGTATAATAGCTACTTAGTGAAGATAATGTCAATCTGTTAAAATGGAGGTTTTTTTTAACAATCCAGTATAAAGAAAGAATGGCGCCTTTTAAATAATTGTTTTAACAATGCCCAGGGGTCTAGCATATTTGAAAGGTTTCCATGCAAATTAGCATTTCATACATAAGGGACTGAATCTTATTTTTTCCCTCAATAATAATATCAGGTTCTCTACATTGTCTTTGTCCAAAATGATCCTGGGCTGTATGTTCCACACTGGCCTAGGTTCTATGTTTTGTCTGTACTCATGAATACTTAGAAAACCTATATTCAAAACATTTTTTTCTTAAATTTTTTCCATAAGAAAGGTACAAAATAAGTGTTATAGGGTCGCTATGAGTCGGAATCGACTCGACGGCAACGGGTTTGATTTTTTTTTTTTAAGGTATGTATGTATTGTTTTAAGTTGATCTGTAATTTTGCATAAAAGCATAAATTCTCCTTCATAAATTTATTTTCTCTTCTAACAATGTGCCCATTCATTTCTAATTTTCTAATTTCAGTCTTTTGAAAGCTCTAGCATCATAGTTGCTTATGGAAACTAATCATTCTCCTATCCTTGATGGTGATTTCATTAAGTTCTGATTTTATTATGAAGTTTTTTCATGTATATTATTATATTTTGGTTTATAGTGTGGCTTGATCTAAGAACCCAGTCTACCGTTGAGAATCTTAGTAAAAGAATTCCAGGAAATAATAACTTTGTCAAGGTAAGAGAGCTCTTCAAAAGTAATATTGTAAGACTACTTAAAAAAATAGTTTACAGGCTGAGACTGGAGGAACCCCCAAAAGCATGGCCCCTGGATTCTCTATTAGCCCAGAACTAAAACAATTTCCGAGGCCAACTCTTCAGACAGGGATTGGACTGGACTGTGGGACATAAAGCAATACTCATGATGAATGTGCCTCTTAGTAGATACAAGAGACTAAACGGGCAGTCTCTGTCAGGAGGTGAGATGGGAAGGCAGAGAGGGTTAGGAGCTGGTTGAATGGACACGGGGAATCGGGTGGAAAGGAGAAGTGTGCTGTCACAGTATGGAGAGAGCAATTAGAGTCACATAACAATGTATGTATAAATTTTTGTATGGGAAAAAAAAGTTTACAGATTTTACCAGAAAAACTATTTGGGCCTTCCAACATCTTATTACACAGTATCTATTTGATAGAATTTATAGAATATATCTCCACAGACAGTTGAGTCCAACTCAAGTCTTTACCGTCCTATCTTTCTCCCCTGTGGTGGTTTGGAGCAATAATACTTCAAGGTTGACAGGTTGGTGGCAATCATAATGTGTCCCAGTGGTTTAAGCCATACTTCCCAAAGGGGGCTTCCTTTAATTCAACTGTGCTTTCTAAGTCCATCCCTATTGTTTTCTACTGCCCATCAAAGAAAGTTCTAGGTGCTTTTGAGTTTTTAGGCACCTGGCTTTAGGGAGAGAGAAAGTAGAAGACAAGCTAGCCCTTTATTGAACCCTTCTTTTACTTTTTTCACATGAAGAAGGCTAGTAAAAATGACATAATTTTCAGTCCTTATTTAGATATCTCCAGATAAATGAAAGGAGGGAGAATTTTTGAAAGAGGCAAGGTCAAAGTAAGTTTTTCTACTAGCCAAAAGAAAGTCCCTTTATTTTCTGGTTTATCCCCTTTTTATTTGCAGTAGAACTATTACGGCTTTTTCTTTTGGTTCTTGGTTCTGAAACTGGTATTCAAAACCCATTAACTGCAGCAGTCTAACCAATCATTCCCCACCCTATCCAGCCCCAAGTAACTTCATGTTGGTCCTGAATAAACTCTTACCCGTTTCCTATTCTATTCTCTTTGTCACCCTGCACTACCCTACCCCCACCTGCAGCGGCACTCTGCTTCAGAGGTATATGTTTTTCTTTATGATACCATTTTAAGCAACTTCTACACTTGCTACCTAAATCATGAAAATAAAATGCTATGTACTACCTCATTATTGACTTCGTGGGATCTTCCCAGTCATCCTGTGAGATGACCCTTGGTCCTTCAAATCTAAGAATATTCCCTTAAATTATTTTCTTTCATTATTTTTGAGCATTGATCTTTCTTTCTTTTTTTACCCCCTAGGAAATCTAGAAAACCTTGAGTTAAGATTCTTAATGTACAGGTTGTATTAATGCATTAAATCCTTTGGTTTGGGTTTTCTTATGAAGCATACCCATATGAGAGAAGAAGGAAAAAGAATTGTATTTTCTGTAGTTAGATGATAAATGAGGAGAGTAGGGGTCAAGGGAGGGGAAAGATAGTTGCATTATTTTTATGTATGTATTTTCTTAACCACTTCCTTTAATCAACCTTTATAAATAAATTTGGTATTTAATCACTAACAAAAATAAACGTTGGACCTGACCCATTCTCAGGGAAGATTGATATGGCCATTCGTGTTTTGTTTTTACCGATTAACCTTTATTCAATCCACCTTTACTCTGTTCAGTGTATTCACTGAATTTAGACGACAACTTTCTTACGTAGATCGACTCTGCGTTGCTTTCATCTGGCTTGTCTTTTGAGTTCTACTTTAATTTCCACTCATCTGATATCACTTATGCTAGTTATAGTTACAGTTATTGATATATATAACTATATATACATATATAGTTGTTGCTGTTAAGTCTTACATGTTTTAAAATATAAAATTTTTTGGTTATGGTCATTAGTTTATGATTTAATACAATTTGATTTTCAATAGTTTAAATATCACTTTCATGGAATGTGAAATAAAAAGCAGGTTTTTGGACTAGATTCTACATGTAATACTAATTTATCTCAAAAGTTAACATCTAAGTTTTCACCATCTAGGTTATAGGACATCATGTCATTTAATTTTCTCTTTGCCTTGTTACGTGGATGATCTTTGAACTGCAAACATATCATTCTGATCTTTGTTCATCAACATGCTTTCCTGTGCCATGAGAATAGGACAGGTATTTTCATTCCTAATACAGTGGGATTGCCTTTACGACCATTGAATATTTTGTGATTTGTTGAGTTTTTGGTTTGGTGATTTTGTTGTAAACTGTGATAAAATTTAACATGCGAACTGACATGCTAAACATGTTACACACGCAAACATAGTTAACAATTTCATAATTGTTGTAGTCCAAGACAGGCCTTCCACTTAGCACTTACTTCAGTGCTGTGAAACTTCGTTGGATCCTTGACAATGTGAGAAAAGTTCAGAAAGCTGTTGAAGAAGGTAGAGCTCTTTTTGGGACCATTGATTCATGGCTTATTTGGGTACGTTTAAATATAATATATGTATGGAGAATTTTTTTCAGAAAAATTTTTAGACCGCCTTGCCTACTGTCTGTTTTCTACCAGAGTTCAGATTTTCTAGTCAACAGCATTATTAAGAAAAATCACTCAAGAAACAAGAGGACATTTAAAAGCCTCCCTTTGAGAGGCATTTTTGCCTACTTTTTATTTTTTCTTGTCTTGTTTCAGTAAAAATGGAAGATAATTACCAAAACCATATTTCATATCTACTACTCTTTGAATAAGTAATTTAGGTAGCCTTTATTTCTTGTCTACATTTCTTTTCCATTAGCGATTTAACATGATAAAACACCTGGACTGCTTTTATCATTCACTTTCAACATTACACAGCTGTCTTTTGTATAATCAAGCCATAGTATGAACCTAAATCATAGTAGAAATTTCTGTTATTTAATATTTTTTGCCTAAGCTGAACATAGATGAGTAGGAATACTTCAAACATTTCCCCAATAGATCTTAAAAGCACGTGTTATGTGGTTATTTCTCTCTTGTTTTTTGTTATTTTTACATAAACCCGTTACCGTGGAATCAATTCCAACTATAGTGACCCTATAGGACAGAGTAGACTGCCCCATAGGGTTTCCAAGGACTGGCTGGTGGACTCAAACTGTCCACCTTTTGGTTAGCAGCTGAGCTCTTAACCACTGTGCCACCAGGACTCCTTTTTTTTTTTTAATTATAGACATTTTCAAATATATCCGAAAGTAGAGGGAATAGTGGAATGAAACTCTACATCAGGGAGCCAGTTAGAGCAATGGTCAACATATGGCCAAGCCAGTACTTTTTCTCCCCACAGATAATTTTAAAGCAAATCCTAGACATATAATTTCATTCATAAATTCTTCAGTAAGTATGTGGTTATCTTTTCCAAAATTCAGGGGAGTTCCAAGGGAATATTGTCCCTATTCTCACTTGTTGGCTCCACAGAGCAGGTCTTTCAGAACCAACTATCTAGAAGAGGCGCCTTCTCCACGCTTCCCTGTGCTTGGCCCGAACACGTTGTGATTGTGCTCACAGCCAGCAGTGTTCACACATGTCAGTTCCGGTTGTGTGTAGCTCTGACAACTGCCTCTAACCAGCATAAGGCATAGTGTGGGAACTGCGAGCTGCAGGAGACTCAAGGGAACACATTTTGGCTGTACTCCACATGATGCTGCTTAGCCACTTCATTCCTTTCTTCCCTCTTATTGCTTCGATATAAAGGAAAACAGCAGTGCTTCCAGTTCAGGTACAAGAGGATTAACGTTGGAGAGTTTAAAACGCTTTCAATATATGTGCTAGGGTAGTGCAGTCACAATTCAATGAGAATTATTGTTCAAAAAAGCAATCACACACACACAAACAAACAAAAAATCCAAACCAAGCAAAAAACCTAGGGTTCTGTAAGACCCTTAAGGCTGTTGTTTCAATTTATTTCACCTTGCCAAATTTAATATGACCCCATGCATTTTCCAAACATAAGAGGATGAAAACAAACCTAACTGTTTAACCATCAAATTAACAAGAACTGTTCTAAGGCCCCTGGTGGCGTAGTGGTTAAGAGCTCTGCTGCTAACCAAAATGCCACCAGTTTAAATCCACCAGCCGCTCCTTGGAAACCTTATGGGGGCAGTTCTACTCTGTCCTATAGGATCGCTGTGAGATGGCATCAACTCAGTGGCAACGGGTTTTTGGTTTTTGTTCCATCTAATATGGTAGCCACTAGCCAAGCTCTTGAGCACTGGAAATGTGGCTAGTCTGAGTTAAGATGCACTGTAAATATAAACCCAGATTCCAAAGACTTAGTACAAAAAAAAGGTAAAATAGCTCAATGTTTTTTATTGATTACATGCTGAAATGATGATATTTTGGATATATTGGTTTAAATAAAATATACAGTATTATTAAAATTACTTTCACCTGTTTATACTTTTTAATGTAGATATTAGAAAATGTGAAATTACGTATGTGGCTCTCATTATATTTCTATTGGACACTGCTTAAAACTAGAAATTAAATAATTGAAATGTCCCATTATCCTGCTTTATGTGCATTGCTGCTCATTATAGCCCTTAACAAAATGTAAATTAAATTGTAAATAAGTACAAATTTAACATGTCCTTTTTATTTTGTTTAGAGTTTGACAGGAGGAGCCAAAGGAGGTGTCCATTGTACAGATGTAACAAATGCAAGTAGGACGATGCTGTTTAACATTCATTCTTTGGAATGGGATAAAGAGCTCTGCGAGTAAGTTATGTTTTGCCATAAGTGTAGTTTTCCAAATACGTTGCCTGTTTATAACCTACATCTTATTATTTTCAAATATCAGTGGAGCACCAAAATTTAATTGTTGATATTTCAACTATAATATACTAGTCTATATTGTGTGTTTTTGTAAGAGAGACTATTATTGCATATATAACAAGTAGGCTAATTAATTGTCTTGGTTATTCTTCAAGGAGAATTACATTCCTTTAGAAAAGTTTGATTTCCATGTTTTTAATTTTTGTTTATTTGTTTGTATAAAGTTAGAAGCATACAACTAAGTCTGTTGGATTATTTATTTATTGCTATTTAGCTCTACTCAAATACATCCATTTTCTAATATTATTTACATTTTTGGCTTTAAAACACATAAAGGTTTCCAGATGTTTATTTAAAACAGTGTTATATATGTGATAATATCTTATTGTTGCTTTTCAGCTTTTTTGAAATTCCAATGGCGATTCTTCCAAATGTCCGGAGTTCTTCTGAGATCTATGGCCTCATGGTAAAAAAGAAATACTTGTCTTTTCTTTCCTTTTAAAAAAACTTGTACTATTCAGAATTCAAAAATCAAATGTGTTAGCATTTTATAGTTTATAAGAGATTTCTCGCTTTCTATGAATGTTGGTAGTATGTAAAATTAGAATTTATTATTGTTTTAGTAGTTTTATAACCTAGAAAAAGATCAGAGAGTCCTATTAATTAACTGTAGAGGGTGGCATGGGAATGTTTAACCCAGTTTATTCTTATAATCCAGATAACTTTAGTAATTGTGATATCTGTTTTTAATTTATAGGAGGAACTCCTCACATTTTTGTGGTATTCTTTTTCCTGTTAAATCTCTTCTAATGGCCAAAACATATTAGAGATTAGATTCTTTGACAGCCTGAGCAGAACTTTAGCAAAGAAACTGAAAGTGAAGAGTCTGTTTTTGATTTGTGATTGCTAATTAAACTACTCTCCATACTGGACATTTTTACTGTTGGCCCCATTGAAACCCAGAAAAAGAGTAGTTTCAGCATCACAAAGTATCCCTGATTAAACGTCAGGAATGAAAAACCTGTAAGAGGATTGAACGGGTATTTGAGCACAAAAATCTGAAACTCATGATACAATTTAGGAATAAATATAAGATAAATTGCAAAAAAAAATCTTGTTTAGGTATTTCATGAAAAATGTTAAAATCTCTTATAGAGTTATTAGTAATAGAGTTGAACACTAAGTGCTCTGGATAAAGCTTGAGCAGGAATTTTTAAATATTTCATATAGTAGTACCCCCTTATCTGCGGGGGATATGCTTCAAGACCCCCAGTGAATGCCTGAACCCTATATATACACTATTTTTCCTATACATACATACCTATAATAAAGTTTATAGACACAGTAAATTAGATACAGTAAGAAATTAACAACAATAACTAATAATAAAATGGAAGCATTTTATGGCTTCTCTTTGGCATACCTGAATTGCGAGCATCAATACTCTTGAGCTTTGAGGCCATTATTAAATAAAACAGGGGTTACTTAACTTGAACACAAGCACTGTAGACTGTGGTTGACCTTGGGTAACTGGAACTGCAGAAACTGAAACCATGGATAAGGGGGGACTACTGTAATAAAGCTTTTTAAGGAAACATGGAATTTTTTAAGGGAAGCATAGTCACTGCTTATCTACAATAAAAGTGCTTCGATATTTCATAGCTGCCAACAAAAACTGACTTGGGTCAGGGGAAAAGACTATTTTTGAGAAATAGTTTCAAAGGAGGGTTGAAAAAACATTTAACTGGACTAGTTTTCTCTTGTATTTAAAATATTATGCTTCTATCCCCCTTTTTCCCCCTTGCTGACTATAGAAAATCTCTCATAGCCTGGTGAGTAGGTTGCCCACCAATTACGCTACCCATTCATTTGGAAAAGATACAGTGCATTTCCATTTATGTTTAGACAAGCAAAAGTCTATTTGCTAAACAGATGTATCTAGAATTTTTGTGAGCCTCCAATTTATTGTAAGCTATAGCCAGGTTCTAGAGTGTGTGTGTGTGTTTTTTTTAACTTAATTGTGTTATTTATTTCTAAGTTTTCCATAAGACTGGGAGTATGTTTCTAAAATAAAAAAACTAAGGCATTTCCTGGAATCAGAAATTCTCATGTTCCCCGTTACAAAGTACAGTTGTGATGTGCTTTGAGCTTTATCATAATAGGGAAATTAGGTATGGGTTTTTAAATGTCCTAAACATCTATCTTAAATGGTAGTTTGACCAACCTATTAGACCAGTTAGTTGGAAATGCACTGTCACTTTTTCTGCATGCTTCACCAGAGTATGCTCCCAGGAATCCTCCAGAAGCTTCTCCCCATGAAGAAAAAGGAGCACTTTACATGGCTGAATGCATATAGTAGATCCTACTGATAGTTTAATCATTTCAAAAGTATAAGCAAAGACTTTCTTTTTTAGTATTTAAATATACTAAGATATATGCTCTCTCGGTTTCCTATTAATCCACTTTAAGACCTTTAAACCTCTTATTAAATTTACCCTTTACTTATTATCCAGGTTCAGATATTCAAAGAATATATACAGTAAATAAAAGCGGTAGGTCTTGAATTAACCAGAAAGCATGAAAGAAATAAAATAATACCAGATATCTAGAAGAGTGTTTTCTATTTTGTAAAAGGTTTCCCCATATTTGCTCTTATTTCCGTCTCATCATAATCATGTGAGGTAGATTTTGTTTAACAGAAATAGAGAGCCTGAAGCTCCCAGAGGCCAGGAGACTTACTCACAAATGGCAGAGTGAGGAGTCAGTCAAAAGCTTTAGTTTGGTGCTCTTTCTTATTTTAAGGATCACGTTCCTTCCCTCTAATTCCTTACTATCAGTAAAAATTGCTTTGTGTTAGTGTATGTTTTTTTTTTTAATTAAGTTTGATGAAGTACACAATCTTTTTTTCTTCCTAGATTGTTGGCCATATTTGAGCAAACCAAAACCCGCTATTTATAACATAAATTAACGTTGGCTTATCTAAACTTGAAAAATAAAGTTTGCTATGAACAAATTTAATACTCGTAACCTGAAAACTTTTGAGCTTCTTACTTGCATATCTTAAGAGCAGTTTGAGTAGAAAGAAGTATTACTGAAATGGCAACCTTCCAAAATGTATATGTTCCATTCTAGCTTGACAGCTATTCTATGTTCATGTTAAAGGATGTGTTAGTCATTTCTTAATAGTAGTAACAAAGCAGTAGTGGACTTCAGCGATCAAGTAGCCCAGTCCCCATTTTGTAGATAAACAAATTGATGGGTAGAGAGGTTTCAGCAGCCTGCTCAGTGGCTTACCACTAACTAGTAGCTGAACCAGGAGTAAAGCCCAGGTCTCCTGACTCCCCGTCCATTATTCTCATGTTCTTTCTATAATGCCATGTCGCTTCTTGTAATTCTAGGGATACTTCTAGCATCTATCTCTGTACCACTCATGTAGTTAAAACACTTGCTTTGTCTTGTCTGCCCACATGCCAGAGCATGTTGCTATTTGTGTTGATTCATGCTGTGGTTATGTTAATAAAGCCAGAAGTTTGTGATTATTCATAATTCTTTTTTAAAATTTCATTAGAAAGCTGGGGCCTTGGAAGGTGTGCCAATATCTGGGGTAAGTTTTAACACCGAATATTTCCCTGCCATTCCTTAGCCCTACCTCCTTTCTTCCTGTATCTTAGATAATAGATCAGTCCCTCCCTAAACTATAGATAATGAGTAACAGCAGCAGAATTGGCTAATTCTTGTTCTTATGTGACACAGTGTGAGCCATTGAGAATCTTTTGAATAAATTAATGAATTATTTCTGTAACTCTCCCTTCCCATACCTAATATCTTGTAGGAGTATTAACAAATGGGAAAATGGCCAAATGGAAGAAATGCAAGAAACATAGACAATTCATGGTTTGCTACATAAAAAAGGAAAAAGAAATACTCTGACTGTGCTAAATAGGGAATTTATAAATGTTGTTTCAGTCAGTGTTCTGTATTGTCATATTGTCATTTATACTTTCAGTGCTTAGGAGACCAGTCTGCTGCATTAGTGGGACAAATGTGCTTTCAGGATGGACAAGCCAAAAACACGTGAGTTTAAGAAACAAACCTAAAAACCAACAACTGACTAAACTGGAAAACAAATAACTGACTAGAATGGTGTTTTGTTTATTTTCTCCCTTTGGTGCTTTTAATGAGGAAAAGCTTTTGAAGTTCTTCCAAGGCTAAAGATCAATAGCTTAATAGATCCAATATGGATACATAAATCTGTTACCATTTTGTTTTCCTTCAGCTTCAAATAAGATACATCATGCCATATGTAAAGATACTGCGGAAGCTTATGAATACTGTCTTAGTTTTCTAGTGCTGCTATAGCATAAATACCCCAAGTGGGTAGCTTTAGAGAAGAGAAATTTATTTTCTCATAGTTCAGGAAGCTAGAAGTCCAAATTCAGGGCTTCTGCTCTAGAGGAAGGCTCTCTCTGTGGGCTATAGGGGAAGATCCTTGTCTCTTTCAGCTTCTGTAGCCCTTGGCGGTCCTAGGGGGTCTATCTTTGTTCTAGTTTGTGCTTGTCTCTTTGTCTAATCTGCTGTTTTGATAACTCAGAAGTGATTAGGTTTAAGACACAAGCTACACTGCTGCGGCCTCATTAACACAACAGAAAAATCCCTAGTCCCAAATAGGATTACATCCACAGGTGTAGGGGTTAGGATTCCAACACATACTTTGGCAGGTTGCGATTCAATGCATAACAAAGGCCTTAATTTATAAAGCCTTTTTCTGTCCCAGAAGCTAACAGTCCTGCTTTGTTTAGGGAGGTTAGGGGAGAAGAAGTGGGAAAGAGCCATAATTTAAACTACAATTTTCAGTATATTATTCCTACCCAAGTTTTAACTGTAATTATAAAGTCATATTTTTATGGAATTTTCAATATTATTTTCCGGATACTGTGCTTTCATTCCATTATCTGAATTTTCTCCTTTGACAAGAAGCAGAAAGAATGATAGAAATGGAGACATGGTGCATTTTTCTCCTAATCTCATCTCCTTATTACTCACACTTGTGAAGCCTGTGACAAGCCTCATATCTGAGAGTAATAAGATCACTCCCACTTTACGATAAGAAAAACAGATGCTCAGAAGGTTAAGTGGCTTTCCTAAAATCATAGCATTGATGCAAATCAGAGCCAGATCTCAAATCCACCCCTTCTGACTAATTCTGGAGCTCTTTCTTTCCATTGCATCATTAACTATACTTATTAGAAGTCTTTTAGACATTAAGAAAAACCTACTAATTACTTGTATTGATGAAGAGAAACACATATGCTTTAAAAAGTTGAAATAATTGTAGTTATAACACAGGCTCAGCAGATGGACATTGTGTTACAGATAATGCACCATGTGCTTTAAACATGTCTAACATATTTAGATGGAATGTTCCAGTAGTCTAGCAGGGTCAGCCGTCATCATGCGAAAGTGACATTATTTGTGTGAGAGATTTTTTGGGCAAGGAGATATGAAAATTCCTTGCAGGCCATGGTAACTTGAGGTTACTTTCAGGAGAGTTTGAATCAGCATGTGTCTGGAAACACATTCTTTGAATTCTGGGTTCCAGGCAGCTGAATCAGGAGTCAAGAGAAATAAGATAGAAAAGTAAACTATTTTTCCCCTTCTTTCTTCCTCTGCTAGGAATGCAAATGCTAGTAAATCAGATGTTATCTATATATGTCAATTGCCTAGCACAGAATATAACACATGGTAGGCACTCCACAAAATTGCCTAATTTTCCTCCTTTCTCTACTCCTCTGCCCCTTAAGCATTATCAGCCAAGTCCTTAAATGATGACTTTAAGTTAGGGAGTGCTTATTGAGTACATCTGCAGCAACTGCAGGTTAGGGCAGGGGAAATAACAAATTGTAAGACCTTTGATCTCATGTTTCTCTTATTGCGGGGAAAGAACACAAATACACAGTCACTATAAATCAGAAGTTAGTGCTATAAGAAACTTTGAAGTAATGCTGTTGGGTTTCAAAGAGAGGGAAGAAAAATCATAAAAGATTGTTAGTGAAGAGATGTTCTGAAAAATAAGTGATGCTGGCAGGTGGAGGGAACACAGTGAGCAAAGGTACAACTAAGGAAATTGAGGACTTTGTTTACAGAATATAGAAAAGATCAAGGCAGGGAAGTGGTAGAAAATAAAGCTAGAGAGGTGGGTTGGGATCATGTTGTAAAAGCTCTGAATTTCAGGCTGAGGAGGTTTTTCTTGATAGACCAGTAGGAAACTTCTGGTTTATGATCTGGTGTTCAAAAATGACTGGAGCTGCTAGTTGATGATATGGAAGTCCTGGGTCAAAGTGAGGAGAGACTAGAGGCCAGGAGGCTGTGGAAGAGGCCACTACAGCATCCTGGTATTGAGGGCATGGACTAAGGAGGATGGGGACAGAGAGGGAGGTTATGGGTGGATATGACTTGGTATATGGGGAACGGGAAAGGAAGAGGAGATTACTGCCTCTAGGCACCTGGGTAGGGTGGTTAGGTTTAGGCAAAGTAAGAAACTGCTCTGAGTAGAATTTCTGTTTGGGAAATATTTGCGGTCTAGTGGGCTGGTATTTTGCATACATTTGGAATGTGGGATGAGTTCAGTATAAAAATAGAGATTTTGGATTTCCCATATATAGAAGTAATTTATTAAGCAATAGCGGTAGATGAAATTACCAAGAAAAACTAAACAAGTAGAGGACATATTTAGGAGACGTAGGAGATGGAGAGTCAGAAAAATAGGAGAATGCAGTTATTCGTTAATGTGGAAATCCAGGGTAAAGATATTTAAGAGAGAGGCATGGTCAGCAGAGCAAAATACTACCAAAAGGTCAAGGGGGCTGAGAACTGAGAACAGACTATTGGATATAGAAATTAGAACTTCATTGGTGACCCCCAGGAATGAAATTGTACTGGCTTCCTAGGGCTGCTGTAACAAAAGTAGCACAAACTGGGGGTGGCTTATAAGAACAGAAATTTATTGTCTTATAGTTTTGGAGAGTTAAGAGTCTGAAATTAGGATGTCAGCCACGTTAATTCCTTCTGAGGGCTCTGAGAGAGAATCTGTTCCATGCCTCCCTCCTAGCTTCCAGTGATGGCCAGCAATCCTTGACGTTTCTTGGCTGGTAGACGCATCTTCACATGACCATCATCTCTCTGTCTCTGTGTATCTTCTCTTTTATAAGGACACCAGTCCATAGGATTAGGACTCAGCCTACTCCAGTATGACCTCATATTAACTTAACCAATAACATCTTCAAAGACCCAATTTCCAAAACAGGGTCATATTCACAGCTACATATCTCCTTGCGGGGACACACAATTCAATCCATAACAGAAGTTTTAGTGGAACGCTTCAGATGGAAGCCAGGTTCAAATGGTCAAAAGAGATGCAGATGGGTAGAAAATAGAGACAGCAAGCAAGACAGAAGATGCTTTTCAAAAATGCAACCATCCAGGCAGGAATGGTGAGAGAGGTAGATAGTTTGTTAGTTTAACAGGGTCGTGCAGAGTTTTGGGGATTTTGTTTGTTTTTGTTTTTAAGGTATGATAAGACCAGAGAAGATTTCTTTAGTTTCTGAACAGAGGAAAAAGATGGAAGTTGTAAAATAAATGGGGGCTAAGTGATAGGTAGAATGAAGTCCTAAAAGAGGTTAGAGACATTGGAATTGGAATTTTAGTGTTCTGAACCTCAGCAGGGAGAATATGACAGCTCAGAAGTCAATGGGAAGCATATCTCTGTCTGATTCGGGGTCAGGGGATGGATTATGGGTGATTCTGATTTTACTTTTGATTTTATCTATATTTTCTAACATAGAATGAATGAATATGCATTATTTGAGCATTAAATTTCATTTTTAAGAAAGAGAACCTAAGATGGATGCCTCATCTCCCTTACCAGAGGCGTAGACTGAGTGGAATAAAGAAGGCCTTTACCTCCTTCACAGCTTCACCCAGTGCCTCTCACCCTTTTTTGTGAGTCGTCTTTGGCACACCTCTCTAGGCTGCTCAGGCCTGAGCTAATAATCATGAAGGATAGCAAGCAACCTTTACCTTCACAGATGTCAGAAAAGGAAGCAGAGATATTTCAAAGTCAAACATCTTTCTGAGATGTTTAAACATAGCACCATCTTGAAGAAGGATAGATAGACCACATAATTGTTGAAAGCTCCGTATATGATTAACTACTGTGAAAAAGGAGGAGCCCTGATGGCACAGTGGTTAAGTGCTTAGCTGCCAGCTGAAAGGTCAGCAGTTCAAACCCACTAGCTGCTCCAAGGGAGAAAGATGTGGCAGTTTGTTTCCATAAACATTACAGCCTTAGAAACCCTATGGGGCAGTTCTACTCTCTCCTATAGGGTCGCTATGAGACACAGTCAACTCTACGGCAACGGGTTTGGTTTTGGTTTTTGGTACTGTGAAGAAAGAATAATACAATTTTAAGAGGGAAATAATTGTCTCTGTACTGCTTTGAGTGTTGTGGTCTAAATGTAGCAATGTGAGTCTATTCATGCATTGACGATACTCATTAACAAAAACCCTCAATGGGCAACCCTCAATGAGATGGATTGACACAATGGCTATGAGGATGAGTGCAAACATAGCAACAATCATGAAGATGGCACAGGACCAGGCAGTGTTTCATTCTGTTATACGCAGGGACACCATGAGTCAGAGGTGACTTGATGGCAATTAACAACTTGTCAAGTATACTAACTTAAGAAATCATTTTCATTTATTAAGTGCCTTGAGCCTTTGCATCAATTTTGTACTTTAGATTCGTACACAACCATTCAGTACACAGTGTTTATATGGGTGCTAAATGGGTACAGATCTCTCCTTTTTAAAAGTGTGAAACAGATAACTAACTTATGACTATTTATTAAAAGAGAGGAACTTAAAACGTAGGAGAGTTGTGGCCATAAAAAGATGTGGTGATTTGTGTTTTAATTAGTAAATGCATTGTTCTTACCTAGTATTATTTGGCAAGTGTCTTTATAAACTTATATATTCATTAATCCCATGCTTCTTGAATGTGTCAGCTGTTCATCAAGCAGGCCAAGAATATATTTGGGTGAGAAGAGATAAAATATCTCAGCTAACTAATTCTTATTCAGAACAATAAACCAAACCAAACCTGTTGCCAACGAGTCAATTCCGACTTTAGCAACCCTAAAGGACAAAGTAGAACTGCCACATAGGGTTTCCAAGGAGCGGCTGGTGGATTCGAATTGCTGACCTTTTCGTTAGCCGCCGTAGCTCTTAACCACTGCACCATGGCGCCTTGGAAAAATGCTTGTTGGAAAAAATACTCCGGCGGTTTCTGTTTGTTCCACAAGAGAAATGCAACTGATAGCATCTGTTGACTTAGTGCTGACTGGTAGTAGCTTCTGCTGGGATATCTCTGCCAGCCCCTGAACTGAGCACTTCCCCTCAGCTGCTGGAATGTTACCTGCTAGGAGGTCACCAGTACGGTTAGAATCATGGTGTATAGAGCACAGCAGCAAAGCCTGTGGGAGGGAATCCCGAGCTTGGGCAGGAAAGCATCCTTATTAGCCCAACTCTCCTTTAAACTATTTCCCTGTGACCCATACTGGTATCAGTTTGAGCTGCTTATCTGCCCTACACAAGTCAAAACTACTCATTAATGTCAAAGTGAGAGACTTGTTGCAGAGTCCAGAGCTTATACTGATAAGGCTGCCGCAAAATAAATTCAGTTCTTCCATGTCAGTGGGTTACACTCTGGCTCCAATTATCCCACCACCATTATAATGCCCTATCCTGCAGAGAGAAGGGGAAAGGTGAGCCTTCCCTTTTCATGCCACTCCAGTCCCCATGTTCCGGCTACACTTTCCAACACTCTGGACCTACCCTCCTCTCTGTGCCAGAAGGAGTGCCTCTTGCCAGTTTATGATTGTATTAATGATAGAGCTAAGCTAGGCAGTTCAGTTGGTGAGTGGATTATTAGTAGCAATGCAATTGTGAATGAATGGAGAATTTGTTGTACTTCAGTGGTGTTTTATAAACACAGCCTTAGGCTATAACTGACTAAATGCTAAATACTATGCCTACATTTTTTTCCCATTAAAATTACACTAAGTATATTTTCTTCTATACTGATCTTTAAAATACTATTCCATAAAGAGTATATGGTGCTTGTTAACTTCTAGAACTTTTCTAGAATGTTAAGGCTTTTATTGCATTAAATTAAATGTCAGTTTAGATTATTTCTATTATTAATGTTTCATAATTTAATAAAATTTGTCATAATGTTCATTCTCTCCTCCCTGCCCCCCAACTATAGGTATGGAACAGGCTGTTTCTTACTTTGTAATACAGGCCATAAGGTTGGTTTTTTTTTTTTTAAATAAAAGATTGTTAAAAGTCTTCTTTAAGTTCATATAAGTAATACTTGAGCATAATTTGCTGTTAAGTTACTTTTGAGTTGTCAGCTTTCATTTAATCTTTATCAGTCGGAATCAACTTGACTGCAACTAACAACAGGCTTTAATTTAGAACTCAATAAAAACCATAAGTTTGAATGGTCCTACTTAGAACCATTTCAGGTTCTTTGAATTTTCTATGTGTGTTTTTAATTGTGTTAGTGGGAAATCTAGACTGGGAACTTGTCAGATTCTCAATGCAACTCTAATTTAGAAGAAGGAATAGACTTTGTACAGTTTGTGTGTTCTTTTTTAATAGTGGTAACTTTGACTCTTGTTGTTATTGTTGTGTGCCATCGAGTCAATTCCAACTCATAGCGACCCTATAGGACAGAGTAGAACTGCTACATAGGGTTTCCAAGGAGTGGCTGGTGGATTCGAACTGGCAACTTTTTGGTTTGCAGCCTGAGGACTTAACCACTACACCACCAGAGCTCCACTTTGACTTTTAAGATTTATTTATTGTTTGTCTTTTAAATTGGGATATTTATTGAATTATTTTGTATCTAGGTCATTTTAGCTTTAAAAAAAATTCTTGTGCTATATTTTTATTTTCCTGACTTTTTAATCTCTATTTCATACAGTGTGTATTTTCTGAACATGGCCTTCTGACCACGGTGGCTTACAAACTAGGCAGAGACAAGCCGGTATATTATGCATTGGAAGTAAGTTCTTTTAAATCAATGTGGCTAATATGACAAACATTCAAAGCTAATGAAAATTATAGTGTTTTCTAACACCTTTTCTAGTAAGGAACCTTGTACTGAGCTAGGAGTCAGGACTCCCAGGAGACCTTGATTTTACTAGTTCCTCAGTTCTTATACCAACGAGTCATGGACCTTGGGTGTATTACTTGACCACTCTACAATGTAAGGTTTTCTATCTCTGAAGTTTTAATAAAAGGCTTAACTTGATCTCAAACATTTCTTTCGGCTTGAAAATTCTGTGTTTTTATAACTGAAATGTTCCAGTGTTCTAAAGAGAACCAGTAGACAAAAAAAGGCAGAGCAACTCTCTTCACTTGTCTCCCGAGAAAATAAATTTCGTGTCACATTTTGATGTGGGCAAGAAAGTGAGGAGATTTATGCCATTTACCACTGGAAGCATTTGTTTTAAACGTGTTTGTAAATTTTAGTAGGGATATGTTAGTCTAAGTCTATAGGCTATGGTGAGTTTGTATTATGCTTATAATTCTGCAGACATGAGAAACATTTATAAAGTCAAAGAAACGGCACTCTTTTTGTAAAATCAGTTTTTTTCTAAGTGTTGCTTTATGATTAGTTTTGAAGTGACTGCTTTGTAAAGTACAAGTATAAAATTGCTCTGAAAACTTAATGAGGCCTATTTCCTGGAGTCAGATAATAATTTGGCTATACATTTTAGGCTTCTGTTTGTAGTTAAAACGTTGTATTAATTGTGATGCCTAGAGCACGAGGAATATTTGTTTGTTCCTTTTTTTTTTTTTTTGTATAAGCACAATAATCCCCCTAGCCCTTTTTGTATGGATAGAAGAATTATGATAAGCTTGTTCCACGTATTAAAGGTATCATAACACTTCTCAGAACCTAAAATCCTGTATCTCTCTCCTTCCCTTTCCCTCCTGTGGGAAGTACTTAGCACAGCACTAGGCACGTAGAATATACTCTTGATAAGTGTTTCCTATGATAATAAATAGTAGTTTTGTTCCCTTTTTTTCTCACATCGGAGGCAATCAGTGGTTTAGAATTATAGATGCCTTAGACCTGGAAAGGATCCCTGGTGACATAGTGGTTAAGTGTTCAACTGCTAACCAACAGGTTGGCAGTTCGAATCCACCAGCCACTCCTTGGAAACACTTATAAGGCAGTTCTACTCTGTCCCATAGGGTCACTACGAGTTGGAATTAATTCAATGGCAACAGGTTTGGTTTTAGACCTGGAAAGGGATCACCTGGCCTTAACTTCCTTCCCAACATGGAAAGCCTTCTTTTGTAAGCTTTACTGGTAACTTTCTGGCTTCTGTTTGAATATAGTGCCAAAAACTGAGCGTTCAAATTCTGGGAGGCAGCTATCATTTTTTCTGTGTCTTCCTACTCCAGAATAAACTTTGTCAGTTCCCTGATGTCACGTTTCCTAGATGTTTTCTAGTTGTAAGTTCGCTTCATTAAATGCATTCCAATTTGTCAGTGTCTTCCAGAAAGGAATATAATGTTCTACATATGATCTAGGTCCCTGGGTGCTGCGGATGGTTTGCACTTGGCTACTAACCAAAGGTTGGCAGTTCGAATCCACCCAGTGGCACCGCAGAAGAAAGGCCTGGTGATCTAATTCCGTAAGATGGCAGCCATTAAAAACCCTATGGAGCACAGTTCTACTCTGAAACATGGGGCCGCCATGGGTCAGAATCAACTCTATAGCAATGGTTTGTTTTTTTTTTCGAGTACATGTGATCTGACCCATACACAATACTGTGATTTTTGTCTCTCACCGTAGACACTGCTTCTGCTATTCTAGCCTGGGAGTTCACTAATTAGACCTAATAATTCCATCATACCACTGGCTCTGGGAGCATGTGTTAAAATACCTTGCTCTTATTTTTTTCCAATGAATTGTTGGCAAACAAAGTCCACCCCATTCTGTGTTTGCACAGAAGATTTTTTGTTCATCTAAATTCAGGTATTAGTTTTTCCTGTTAAATTTCATGAGAGTGGCTTCAGCCTATTCCTATGCAGTCAGAGTTCGTGTTCACTCTTTGCTGTTACCCTTCCAGTTTTGTCTCATCTGGAGATTTCACAAGCATATGTTTTGTGATTTTGTTTCAATTTGTATAATTTTCTTAGATTAATAGAAATTTAGAGCTGAGAGGAACGTTATATCATATGACACCATACATAGCTACACCCTCCTACTCCTTTGTTTTACAAAAGGAGGATCTTGAGATTAGAAAAGTGAAACGGGAATCACTTGTCCCAGGTCACTGTTGGCCTGGTGAGTAGCAGATCCAGGATGCAAATCCAGATTTTTAGACAGCAAAGCATAGATGCCTACACGGCCTCATTGTACTGTCTTCTTCTTTGTAAGTGGAGGAGACAGGCCTCCAGCCTGGATTTTCCAGGCTGCAGTCTCCCAAGTCCAGTGTTCATTTCACTGTATCTCATCTATGTCACTTTGTCTGCTAAGCTAGAAATCTTAACAATAACAAGAACAACACACACACACACACACACACACACACACACACACACACACACACACACATTAATATGTTAACAGTAGCAGATAGGATTTTTTCTTTATTCTTTTCTATGTTTTCTAAGGTTTTACAGTTAACAAAAAAATTAAGCCAACCAAACAAAAAAGAGTGGGAAATGAAGCTAGATTGGTAAAACTCATTCTCAGTGAAGTTATTCTAATTCCACTTGGTCACACTTATTTCATTTCTTTGTAAGTGCTTACAAAGTGTATATTTAATCATTTCTTTAATCTGAGAGATTGTTAGGCTTAGCTGTCTGAGATATTAAAAATTTACTTTCTACCCTTTATAAAAACTGAAACTATAGCTATCTGTCTTCAGTCTTCTAGTGTCCTTTCATTCTTTCTCTGATGATTTGGAAGCAACATAATTTCTTTCTTTTTTTTTTTTTTTTAATTTCTCCTCCTTTCCACCCTGGATTTCCCGTGTCCATTCAACCAGCTCCTGACCCTCTCTGCCTTCTCATCTTGCCTCTGGACAGGAGCTGCCCGTTTAGTCTCATATATCTACCTGAGCTAAGAATAAGAAGCACACTCTTCACAAGTATCATTTTATGTCCCATAGTCCAGTCTAATCTTTGACTTAAGAGTTGGCTTCGGGAATGGTTTTAGTTCTGGGTTGACAGAGAGTTTGGGGGCCATGCTTTCTGGGATTCCTCCAGTCTCAGTCAGACCATTAAGTCTGGTCTTCTTACTAGAATTTGAGTTCTGCACCCCACCTTTCTCCTGCTCCATCAGGGACTCTCTGTTGTGTTCCCTGTCAGGGCGGTCATTGGTGGTAGCCGGGCACCATCTAGTTCTTCTGGTCTCAGGCTGATGAAGTCTCTGGTTTATGTGGCCCTTTCTGTCTCTTGGGCGAATACTTACCTTGTGTCTTTGGTGTCCTTCGTTCTCCTTTACTCCAGGTGGTTGGGACCAATTGATGTATCTTAGATGGATGCTTTCAAGCTTTTAAGACCCCAAACGCCAGTCACCAAAGTAGGATGCAGAACGTTTTCTTAATAAGCTTTGTTATGCCAGTTGACCTAGATGTCCCCCGAATAGAGCAGTTTTAAGTTTACAGAACAATTACACAAAGTACAGAATGTTCCTGTATACCCCGCCTCCTCACCCACAGTTTCTTCAATTATTAACATCTTGTATTAGTGTGCTACATTTATTACAATTGATGAACCAATGTTGATACATTATTATTCACTCAAATCCATAGTTTACACTAGGGTTCACTCTATGGGTTGTATCCATCTATGGGTTTTGGCAAATGGTGTGTTATGTATCCACCATTATAGTATGCAGAATACCCTTAAAATGCTCTGTGCTCCACCTATTCATTCATCTCCCACCCTCCCCCCTGAACCCTTAAAATATTTTTTAATTTTTTTTTCTTGTACTTTAGATGAAGGTTTACAGAACAAATAGTTTCTCATTAAACAGTTAGTACACATATTGTTTTATGACAATGGTTAACAACCCCACGACACGTCAACACTGTCCCTTCTCAACCTTGGGTTCCCTATTACCAGCTTTCCTGTCCCCTCCTGCCTTCTAGTCCTTGTCCCTGGGCCGCTGGGCCGCATTAGTCCCATTTTGTTTTATGAGGCTGTCCAATCCCCAGCTGAATGGTGAACTTCGGGAGTGACTTCACCACTGAGCTATAGGGTGTCCGGGGGCCATACTCTCGGGGTTTCTCCAGTCTGTCAGGCCAGTAAATCTGGTCTTTGTTTTGTGTGAGTTAGAATTTTGTTTTACATCCTTTTCTAGCTCTGTCCAGGACCCTCTCTTGTGATTCCGGTCAGAGCAGTCAGTGGTGGTAGCCGGGCACCATCTAGTTGTACTGGACTCAGTCTGGTGGAGGCCGTGGTAGCTGTGGTCCATTAGTTGTTGGGACTGATCTTTTCCTTGTATCTTGTTCTCTTTATTCTCCCTTGCTCCTGAAGTGGTGAGACCAGTGGAGTATCTTAGATGGCTGCTCACAGGCTTTTAAGACCCTAGACGCTACTCACCAAGGTTGAATGTAGAACATTGTCTTTATAAACTTTATTACGCCAACTGAGCTAGATGTTCCCCGAGACCATGGTCCCCACAGCCCTCCACCCAGCAATTCAGTCCCTCGGGGCGTTTGGAAGTGTCTATGGAGCTTCCATGACCTTTCCTTGTACAAGTTGTGCTGGCTTCCCCAGTATTGTGTACTGACTTACCCTTCACCAAAGGTACAACCATTGCACCACCAGGATTCCTTTAACCAGCATTAGCACCAACTAATACAAAAAAAACACATAGTTTACAGTAAGATTGAACTATTTACAAAACCCCCCACATACTTAGGTACTGTGGTATGAAAGAGTCAGTAAATTCCAGTCTGCTCTGCTATTCTATCATCTCTGTGAACTTCAATAAATTCCAAACCTGCTTAAGCCTCAGTTTCCTCTGTAAAAATCATAATTCTCCTACTTACCTCACAGATAAAACAATAACAAATTTTTACACTAATAATGTATGCCTTCTATGTTTGCTGACTGCTCCCTCCCCCCTGAAAGGTATTTTCAGAAGCACTGCTATGTCAATTTTTTTTACATGTTGCTGTCAAAAAAAACAGCATAGTGTGCTTATGAAAATAGATTGGGCGGGAATGGTTGGCAAACAAAAAGTAGACATCACACATTATCTGAGCAAAAATACGGTATGTCAAAAAGCTCTTCAAAATTTAAAGCTTTATTTATTTAAAATAAGTTACTTTATTTCTTCATACCTTTCAAGTGTGACCACAATCAAAACCAAACCCACTGCCGTCCAGTTGATTCCAACTCATCACAACCCTACAGGACAGAGTAGAACTGCCCTATAGGGTTTCCAAGGCTGTGAATCCTTTTTTTTTTTTTTTTAATTTTTCCCATACAAAAATTTATACATACATTGTTATGTGATTCTAATTGCTCTCCCCATTCTGTGACAGCACACTCCTCCTTTCCACCCCTGATTCCCCATGTCCATTCAACCAGCTATTAACCCTCTCTGCCTTCCCATCTCACCTCCGGACAGAAGCTGCCCCTTTAGTCTCTTGTATCTACTTGAACTAAGAGGCACACTCCTCACGAGTATCACTTTATGTCCCACAGTCCAGTCCAATCCCTGTCTGAAGAGTTGGCCTAGGAAATTATTTTAGTTCTGGGCTGATAGAGAATCTGGGGGTTATGCTTTCTGGGGTTCCTCCAGTCTCAGTCAGACCATTAAGTCTGGTCTTCTTACTAGAATTTGAGTTCTGCACCCCACCTTTCTCCTGCTCCATCAGGAACTCTCTGTTGTGTTCCCTGTCAGGGCGGTCATTGGTGGTAGCCGGGCACCATCTAGTTCTTCTGGTCTCAGGCTGATGAAGTCTCTGGTTTATGTGGCCCTTTCTGTCTCTTGGGCGAATACTTACCTTGTGTCTTTGGTGTCCTTCGTTCTCCTTTACTCCAGGTGGTTGGGACCAATTGATGTATCTTAGATGGATGCTTTCAAGCTTTTAAGACCCCAAACGCCAGTCACCAAAGTAGGATGCAGAACGTTTTCTTAATAAGCTTTGTTATGCCAGTTGACCTAGATGTCCCCCGAATAGAGCAGTTTTAAGTTTACAGAACAATTACACAAAGTACAGAATGTTCCTGTATACCCCGCCTCCTCACCCACAGTTTCTTCAATTATTAACATCTTGTATTAGTGTGCTACATTTATTACAATTGATGAACCAATGTTGATACATTATTATTCACTCAAATCCATAGTTTACACTAGGGTTCACTCTATGGGTTGTATCCATCTATGGGTTTTGGCAAATGGTGTGTTATGTATCCACCATTATAGTATGCAGAATACCCTTAAAATGCTCTGTGCTCCACCTATTCATTCATCTCCCACCCTCCCCCCTGAACCCTTAAAATATTTTTTAATTTTTTTTTCTTGTACTTTAGATGAAGGTTTACAGAACAAATAGTTTCTCATTAAACAGTTAGTACACATATTGTTTTATGACAATGGTTAACAACCCCACGACATGTCAACACTGTCCCTTCTCAACCTTGGGTTCCCTATTACCAGCTTTCCTGTCCCCTCCTGCCTTCTAGTCCTTGTTCCTGGATTGTTGTGCTCCATTAGTCTTGTTTTGTTTTATGGGTCTGTCTAATCTTTGGCTGAAGGGTGAACCTCGGGAGTGACTTCATTACTGAGCTAAAAGGGTGTCTGGGGTCCATACTCTCGGGGTTTCTCCAGTCAGGCCAGTAAATCTGGTCTTTTTGTTTTCTGTGAGTTAGAATTTTGTTCTACATCCTTTTACGGCTCTGTCCAGGACCCTCTATTGTGATCCCTTTCAGAGCAGTCAGTGGTGGTAGCCGGACACCATCTCATTGTACTGGGCTCAGTCTGGTGGAGGCCATGATAGTTGTGGTCAATTACTCCTTTGGACCAATCTTTCCCTTGTATCTTGTTTTCTTTGTTCTCCCTTGCTGCCGAAGGGGTGAGACCAGTGGAGTATCTCAGATGGCTGCTCACAGGCTTTTAAGACCCCATAGGCTACTCACCAAGGTAGAACATAGAACATGTTCTTTATAAACTGTGTTACGCCAGTTGAGCTAGATGTTCCCCGTGACTGTGGTCCCCACAGCCATCCGCCCAGCAATTCAGTCCCTCAGGGAGTTTGGATGTGTCTGTGGAGCTTCCATGACCTTGCCTTGTACAAGTTGTGCTGTAAGCCTAGTCTTTTTATAGCTGCCTTTATTTTCCCCATGCACTGAGGGTAGGTGTAAGGCCCTAGAGTAACAATTGTTTTTCCCATATCCCTTCTGGATATTTTTGATGCTCACGAGACCTCTGTTGTTGATTTCAGTGGTGGTTCCTTTGCAGATAATCTGGCTTGTTGTCTGGGAGTTTTGAACATTATCTCCTTATGATTGATTTTCTATGTGTCCCCAGGTTTGGATTTCTTTTTATTTATCTTGTTAGGTACTTGGATACAGTCTGTCTTCAGTTCTGGAAAAATTCTCAGCAATTAACTCTTCAAATACTTTTTATCTACCATTACCTCCATTCTCTTCTGGAATTGCTATTGGATGAATACTGGAATCTCTCAACTCATTCTCCATGCCTTTTAACTGCCCTTTCATACATTTTTTAAAAATTTCTTTGTTTCTCTGTGCTGCATCTCTGGTAAGTTTCTCAGTCTTTCTTTATCTTTCATTTCCAAATTCACTTTTTAAACCAAGACAAAACAAAAATAACATGATGTCATACAGTATGCCTTCTTTAATCTAGTTTCTTTCACTCAACATCATGTTTGTGAGATTAATCTGTGTTGTTAGATACAGCTAATATTTCATTGTTTTTCATTACATTATGAAAATACCACAGTTTAGTATTTATTCTACTGTTGATGACATTTGAGTTGTTTTCAGTTTTGGGCTATTATGAAAAATTCTGCTATAAGCATTTTTGTATATTTCTCCTTATGTATATGTGTACAAATTTTGAAGGAATAGAATTTCTAGTCCATGGACTATGTGTGTCTTTACTTTCAGTTGATAATACAAACCATTTTTCACAGTGGATAATCCAAGTTATATTTCTACCAGCAGTGTATTAGAACACGTATTTACTTATCATCTGTGTGTATTCTAGAGTTTATCTCATCTGTTACATTTTAATTTCATTTCCAGAACTTTTATTGGTTATTTTTCATATGCACTTGATTTTGTTTCATTTCACTTTAATTCAGAATTTTATGGAAATTGTGCCTTAATTGATTCCTTTGAATCTGCTCAGCATCCGTATTTGAAAGTCTTTGTCAGACTGGAATGAATTCTATTCCAGCTGTAAAGTTTTGTTAGCTGATTTCTTAATAATAGATTCCTTCATATATTTTGGAGTTTTCATGTCCTGATTTGAGCCTGTTATTCTATTTTGAGTAATCTTCTGTGCTCCCAATCTAGAAATTGTATTTTATAATTGTATTGGGAAGAAACTAGGGATATAGCAGAATTGGTCACCAGTGTTTTTATCACCCATCATCTTCCATTAAACTGTAGCTTTAATCAGCAAATTTTTCCAGCATCCTTACACAAGTAGGAGAGTATTACCTAGCCCCTGGCTCCAAACATTGAGCCTAATTCTGTAACCTGTCTTGCAGAAAGCATTTTGGACCCCTTTCCTCTGGAGGAGCCAGTTCCCCGCCACCACTGCCTACTCCTTGAATAAGAACCCATCATGCTTGTGGCTCCAGTCCTAATTGGTTGTACATTTCTATTTAATTTGGTTCACCTAGATGTTATTCTGTATTTGAGTCAGCATATATGATTTTAGTTTTTTCGTTTTATATTTTGTCAGTTATCATAAGTATTTAGAGCAAAGGGGGTTTTTGAAGTACAAACTCACCATGCTCTGTTGATGTGTATCAACATCTACCTCTTTTTCGTGACCAAGAGAACTCTTTTTTTTTTTTTTCCTCCCCCAGGCCCCTGACATGTGGTTCATCTGGGTCTGAAATTCTATTATCTCTGGGTTCCCATTTTCATTATCTGTAAAAAAGGAGTTGGGCCACATGATCTTTAAATTGTTCTAGGACTTTAAACTCATTTTAAACTAATTGAATTTGTCTCACTATTTCTAACTGGAATTTGTTTTCTTAGTGGTTTAAGGGACTAAAGCAAAATAGCAGTTGAATCATTCTGCCTTCCCTCTGTCATCTCCTAATAGTACACCATCTTCCCCACGCTGTTCTACTCCCTTACCATGTTCATCTTTTTCTAAATATTATTTCACAAAACAAAAATTCTTATGGCACCTTTAATATATTTATGAACTTGAGCTTAGGACTTGAAACTTTCATGCTTTGTATTCTGTTGAACATTTTGTTGTGTTTTAGGTGAAAGTTTACACAGCAAATTAGGTTCCCATTTAACATTTTTTTTCAAATTGTTCTGTGATATTGGTTACAATTCTCACTATTTCCATTCTGTTTGTTCTGTTTCCATTGATCTAGCTTCCCTTCCCCTCTTTGCCTTCTCATCTTTGCTTTTGGGTAAATGTTGACCATTTGGTCTCATAGTTGATTGTTTAAGGGAGCACATTCCTCATGGGTAATATTGTTAATTTTTTAAGTGAATCTATTATTTGGCTGAAAGGAGACCTCTGGGAGTGACTTCAGTTCCAAGTTAAAAGAATATCTTAGGGCAATATTCTTGGAGGTTCATCTACTTTCTATCAGTCCAGTAAGTCTTGTCTTTTTTGGGAATTTGCATTTTGTTCTACATTTTTCTCCCACTCTATCTGGGTCCTTCTTTTGTGTCCCTGGTCACAACTGTCAGTAGTGGTAGCCAGGCACCATCTAGTACTTCTGGTCTGAGGCTAGAAGTGGTTCATGTGGAGTATTAAGTATTAGTCCTGTGGGCTAGTTTCTTCTTTGTGTCTTTGGTTTCCTTCATTCTCTTTTGCTCCATACAGGAAGAGACCAGTAGTTGTATCTTAGATAGCCGCTTATAGGATATGTTTCTTGAGACCTGGGTACTTGTCTGTCTTGTGTACCACTCTATCCCAGCGTGCTGGCATATATGAGGCACTCAATAAGTATTGTTTAAATACCGAATCCTGTGTTATGCCATTTTTTTCCTTTTTAGATATGAGCTTCAAAGTGGGTTCCCTATGTAGCCCTACTAGTTTCTTTAAATGTCCCCTCCCCATCTCTGCTTTGGTAGGATTTATGATTATAGTATTAAGATTTCCTTTTCAGCTGGTTGAATGGACATGGGGAATCGGGTGGAAAGGAAGAGTGTGCTGTCACAGTATGTGGAGAGCAATTAGGGTCCCATAACAATGTATGTATAAATTTTTTTTTCTTTTTTCTTTTTATATTTTAGTGTACGTATAAATTTTTGTGGGGGGGGAAAAAGATTTCCTTTTTAGAGTATTTCATCCATCTTGAGACTGATATTCCATTTTAGGTATAAACTTATGTATTGGTTATCTATTGCTGTGTAACAATATTATCATAAATTTAGTAACTTAAAACAACATACATTTATTATCTCACAGTTTTTGTGGGTCAAGGAATCCAGGCACAGCTTAGCTGAGTCTTCTACTCAGTCTCACAAGGCTATAATCAACGTGTTGGCTGACCCTGTGGTCTCATCTGAGGCTTGATGGAGGAAAAATTTGTTTCCAAGTGCACTCAGGTTATTGACTGAATTTCAGTTTCTTGCGGTTGTAGAACTGAGAACTTCAGTTTCTTGCTGACAGTGAGCCATAGATCACCCTCAGTTCCTAAAAGCTACCTGTAGTTCCTTGCCAATGGAGTCCTCCAACATGGCCATCTGCTTCCTCAAAGCTATTGAGGAGGGAAGAGAGTCTAGTAAGACAGACACTATTGTCGCAATTATTTTATGTAATGTGATCATGTCATCACTGACATCCTGTCACTTTCGTTGTACAGTAACAATGGTACAAGCAAGCCAGAGCTCCTGCCACACTCAGGGAGAGGGAATCACACAAAGGCGTGAACATCAGCAGAGCAGGGATCATGGGAGCCACCTTAAGAGTTTGTCCTCAGTCAGCCTATAGAAATTGTTTACGGACTTGTATAATTCACTTTTTTGGAAGGTATACCTTTTGAGCAATAAGTGTCCTTAATTTTAATTCTCTAATTTGCTACTGAAGTATTAATAATATATATTACATTTCAAAAATAATGTTGCCCCTGTTCAACTTTGTTTTCCCTTTCTCTTTTCTGTGCAATAAAAAATGCCAGAGAATTAGTCTTTGCATTTGTAATCTAATATACAGAAATTAGGTAGTGAATAAATTATATATAAATCCAAACCAAACCTGTTGCCATTGAGTTGATTCCGACTCATGGTGACCCTATATGACAGAGGAGAACTGCCCCATAGAGTTTCCAAGGAGCGGCTGGTGGATTCAAACTGCCAACCTTTTGGTTAGCAGCCTAAGCTCTTAATCACTGTGCCACCAGGGCCCCATAAATACTGTTCATGGCAGTGATACTCATATTGAGTATGAGTATGTTTGTTTGCTATGACATTACATCAGATTTACTTGATTATTTTTAATCCAATCTTCTCATAGCATATTTCTTAGTCTTTCACTTTCCAGGCTATGTGTCTAGTTTTTAAATAAGATATTCCTACTGTTGTTTTATTACTTAATTTACTCTTCTTTATACCTTCTGGTTTCCACGATGTCTTTCTTAGAGTGCACCTATTACATTTGCAAACACCATTCCTAGAGGGTCATGACTTAGAATAGTGGTTGATTCATATTTGTAGATGAGACACTCAAGTGGATCTTTATATTTAGGATGTGATGTGATTTACAATAACTTAATTGACAGGAAATTGACAACCACCTTCTATATGTCACTTTAGGTTTTGTTCATAGTCTAATTCTATTCACCTAAAACTCTTGAAATATTCAAATTTCTTGGTTAGATACTATTTAGGCCCAGTGACATTTGAGAGCATATAAGGGAAAGAGACATCTGTTTTTTTTTCCTCAATTAGATCTAGAACTGTGCTGTTCAATATGGTAGCCACTAGCCCTATGTGGTTTTGCACACTTGAAATGTGCTGTAAGTGTAAAATATACACCAGATTTCAGAGACTTTACATAAAAAAAAGTAAAATATCTCAATTTTGTATTGATTACATGTTCAAATAATAATATTTTGGATATATTGGGTTAAATAAAATATATTTTACCTGCTTCTTTTTACTTTTTAATGTGATGACCATAAAAATTTTAATTTCATATATGGCTCACATTATATTTCTATTGGACAGCACTGGTCGACAAAATCTTATACATTGTCATGGATTGAATCATGTCCCCAGAAAATGCCTGTATCAATTTCGCTGTGCCATGATTCCCAGAATTGTGTGGTTGGCCTCCATTTTGTGATTGTAATTTTATGTTAAAGAGGATTAGGGTGGGATTGTAACACCACCCTTACCCAGGTCACATCCCTGATTCAACAATGTAAAGGGAGTTTCCCTGGGATGTGGCCTGCACCACCTTTTATCTCTCAAGAGATAAAAGGAAAGGGAAGCAAGCAGAGAATGGGGACCTCATACCATCAAGAAAGCAGTGCCAGTCGCAGAGCGCGTCCCTTGGACCAGGGTCACTGCAGAGACGCTCCTAGTCCAGGGCAACACCAAAGAGAAGAAGGCTGATAGAGAGAGAAAGCCTTCCCCTGGAGCTGATGCCCTGAATTTGGGCGTTTAGCCTACTTTAACTGTGAGGAAATAAACTTCTTTTCTTTAAAACCATCCACTTGTGTTTCTGTTATAGCAGCACTAGATGACTAAGACATACATTTACTAGTATTTGACAGCTACTGTCTCTGAACTACCATACTTATTCAATCTGTGTGTTGAGCAAATAATCCGAGAAGCTGAACTACATGAAGAAGAACGTGGCATCAGGATTGGGGGAAGACTCATTAAGAACCTGTGATACGCAGATGGCACAACCTTGCTTGCTGAAAGTGAAGCGGAGTTAAAGCATTTACTGAAGAAAATCAAAGACTATAGCCTTCAGTATGGATTCTTTGTCTCAAGTACTTTGGACATGTTATTAGGAAGGACCCATCCCTGGAGAATGACATCATGCTTGGTAAAGCAGATGTTCAGTGAAAAAGAGGAGGACCCTCAATGAGATTGATTGACACAGTGAGTCAACAGTGGGCTCAAATATAGCATTGACTGTGAGAATGGCACAGGACCGAGCAGTGTTTCGTTTTGTTGTATATAGTGTCACTAAGAGTCAGAACCGACTCTATGGCATTACAGCAACATCATCATCTCTGAACTGTCTTCTTCCGAAGGAAGTTTGTGAATAAAATTAAGTCTTTCTAAAAAAAAGATTCACTTAGTTCTCCTAAGTGGTCCCACTGATTACCTAAATATATAAGCATATCAAAGGTAGAGTCCCTCTCTTGTAGTTGTAGAATTGTTATTGTCCCATTCTTAAAGCCTGTTATATTTGCACTGTTATGTCATATCTGGAGCCCTGGTGGCGCAGTGGTTAAGAGTTCGGCTGTTAACCAAAGGGTCGGCAGTACGAATCCACCAGACACTCCTTGGAAACCCTATGGGGCAGTTCTACTCTTGTCGTATAGGGTCGCTGTGAGTCAGGATCGACTCAATGGTAATGGGTCAAATCTGTTCCTCCAATAATTCTCATATCTAAAAATTCCACTGAATAAACAGAAAACTTATGGTTTTCTGCAGCTTTGCAGTAACATATAAAAGCTATGAATGATAGAGTGTATCAACATATTCATTCTATAGTTTGTTTATATTCTGAAAACTGACAGCGAGAAAGAGTGACCGTTTGTAAATTCAGCTGAACTGTTGATTGAATTGGGGGCAGAGAGGTAAGCAACAGGTAAAACTCATTCTGGTTTAACACATACCAATTTAAAACACCAAATGTCACCTGACAGTCTAGTTTGGGGTGATTCTGTGTAAGTAATTTATGTTAATAATCTATGTGAATGAAACATCAGAGCAAAAAAAAAATGTTATTCCTATGATTTGTGCTGATAGTCTTTTTTTTGGACCTCAGGGTCTTGTTTTTATCAGCTTTATTGAGCTATAATTCACACACCATAAAATTCACCCTTTTAAAGTATATAATTTAAGGGTTTTAGGTATATTCACAGAGTTGTGCAACCATCACCATAATCTAACTTCAGAAAATTTTCATCACCGCGAAGAGAAACCTCCAGCTACTTTGGTCAGCTTTAGGCATTCACTAATCTACTTTCTGTCTCTATGGATTTGCCTATACTGGGCATTTCATATAAATGGAATAATACAATATGTGGTCTTTTGTATCTGGCTTCTTTCACTCAGCATATAATATTTTCAGGGTTCACCCATGTTGTAGTATGCATCAGTAGTTCATTCCTTTTTATGGCCAAATATTAGTCCATTGTATGCATATACCACATTTTAATCCATTCATCAGTTGATGGACACTTGGCCGATAAACTTAACACTTAAAAAATTAATGAAGTTGATATTTACATATCAGTCAGAACCTTCACATATATTCTCATATTCAGCCTCATAGTAGTTTGTTTAGGTTGTTGTTAGGTGCTGTCTCATAGTGAGATTCCGTCTCATAGTGAGTCTATCTATGTGCAACAGAAGGAAACACTGCCCGGTCCTGTGCCATCCTCAAAATCATTGCTATACTTGAGCCCATTCTTGCAGCCACTGTCAATACATCTCGTTGAGTTTTCTTCTCTTTCCCTGACCTTCTACTTTACTTTTTGTTTAGGTGTAGATAGTGTTATTATAGTCACCACCCTTTTATAGGTGAGGAAACGGAGACTTAGAAAGCCCAAGTGTTTGTGTAAGATCACATAGCAAGTGAGCGCTGGGACTCAAGATTGGTTCATCTGGCTCTAAATTGTATCTTTTCTTCCTTATCGCCAGTCTTCCCCCTCACTCCCATCTTGGTGATGTTCTGAAGAATAATTACTTTGTCTAGCTTCTTTGCTAAATTTTCTTTTTTTTCTTAATATACTGTTAGATACAGGAATTGGACTTGAAAAAATTAATGTAGCCTCTCTGACAATTTTGAGGATAAGACTGGAATGTATTTGGTAATAATCTTCCTAGGTAACTTAGCAAGAGATAGAACAATTGTAGAAGAGACAAACTGCTCAACAAATTAATATCCACCTATGAGGCTGGGTCCAGAGGTGTGCAGGAGGGCTCTCTTCTTGCCCCGGTCCCAGGAAGAACTTTTATTAGTTACCAAGGTAAAAGAATGTTTGTATTGAAAGGCCTAGTTTAGCATATTTCTAGAAGTTCTAAATTTGAAATTGTTTGAATTTTATCATTTTGGTAGTCTCATACAAAGAGAATATGCTTTAAAAAATCTTTTTTAGTGATAACATATATTCTATCTCGGATTCCTTTTTTTCCTTAGGGTTCTGTTGCTATAGCTGGTGCTGTTATTCGCTGGCTCAGAGACAATCTTGGAATTATAAGTACCTCAGAGGAAATTGGTAAGCACATTCTAACAAAGGTTAGAACAAAGGTTGTAACAAACCTCTGCAATCTGTAAATACATGTACTGTGCCACATATGTGACATTAAATTATATGAATCCCTATTATGGGTTTGACTTACACATAAGACTATTTTGTGAAGATTTATAAAACAACAAATGAATATAATTAGTGGTGATCATTAATAAACTGGCAAGGTTGGGCATAAAAATTACCCAAGTGTAAAATTGAACACCAAAGATTACCAGAATCTACAAGTGTAGTTGTCCAGCTAGATTTATCTGATGAGAAAGAGCTTTGACGCCTAGATTAGAGTGAATATTAAAATTTGGGTACCTATAATTGGAGTATTAATATGGCTCAGTCTTTGGATAATAATTTTGAACTGCCATTCTTTCATCCACATGTTTTACTTTGTTGGAAAGTGGGACAATCAAAAATAACATTTCTGATTATAGATACACTGGAAGGCACTTCTCATCTCCTGGTCAACAGCCTTAAAAGTAGTACAAATGACTAAAATTAGTTAAGAAGACTAAGTCACTTCTTGTATTTCTTGAGCTGGGTTACATTATAGTGGGAGTGTTCAATGTGGGGAAACTTGTTTTCTTGTTCTTTAGAATACTGTGGTAATTAGTAGCATTTTGCTATGCCGAAGAATAGGAAACCAAAAGCCTTGTCCTAATTTTTTAAACAAGTATGTTTATTGAATAAAGTAAATAGAATACTAATATTTTTCTTTTCTAACTTTAGAAAAACTTGCTAAAGAAGCAGGTACTTCTTATGGCTGCTACTTCGTCCCAGCATTTTCAGGGTTATATGCACCTTATTGGGAGCCTAGTGCAAGAGGGTGAGTATTGAAAATATGGTATGCTTGTCCGGGTTTTGATTATTTTCTAAAGTAAGTTAGTATGTGTACTTTCCTACCTAAGTTATTCTCAAATGACTTTAAGCTGTTGAGGAAATCTTTTTTCTTTGTGGAGTATAATTTCAGAACCTTTAAACTCCAAGTTACAGATCATCAAACAATAACCCCCTGCCATATCCCTATTCATGTTTAGGATTATTATCTTTTATCTTCAAGGCGTTTGCAAGTTGTGTAGCAAAATTACATCATCTAAATGAATACTGATTTCATTTTATATTATTTACATCTATTTAGGTGGATCATGAACTTTTTCATATGTGGATTCAGGATTGTGGACTATAAAGAGTTTACCAATTAATGTTTATGTCCAATTTCTCTCTACATTTCTTTCCACTGAATTCAACTTTTCCATGTATGTGTATTTGGGACATTTTAGATTACTGACTCATTTATAGCATTATAATTTTAAAATTTTTGTATTTTTAGGATAATCTGTGGTCTTACTCAGTTTACCAATAAATGTCATATTGCTTTTGCTGCATTAGAAGCTGTTTGTTTCCAAACTCGAGAGGTAATAAATATGGCACTGTTTTCTTATATTTAATCCACTTTTATCACTTGTAAACAAAGTATGTATTATGCCTGAAATTTATGAAATCATTAATCAGTAGTGAAGCCTGCCTATACACTAATAAATATAAGGTTTTATGGCTGGGGGTTGCTAAGTGGTACATATTAGGCAAAGGAAATAGCACAAATAGAAGGATGGAGGCAGGAAACCAGGATGCAAAGACAGAGTTGTTGGGCTTGGGGCAGGGCAGAGGTGTATTGAGAGGAAACGTTGATTGTGACCAGATCAAGGAGGGCTTGGAAGACCTGAATAAGAAGTCTAAATTTTATTCTCTACACTTTGGGAAGCTATTGAGGGTTTTTGAGTGGAAGATTGCCATTTTCCAAGATATTACTCTGAAGTAGTTTAATTATGTAATTTAATTTAAGATTTTGGACGCCATGAACCGCGACTGCGGAATTCCACTCAGCCATTTGCAGGTAGATGGAGGAATGACCAGCAACAAAATTCTTATGCAGCTACAAGCAGACATTCTGTATATTCCAGTAGGTTAGTAAGCCTTCATTCTCCTAAACTCTGAGAAGTAATGTCTCTTTCAGAAGAACTGGTTTTTTAGGCATGTGTAACTACAAAGATGTTGATGTAGCTCTCTCTCCTCAGTAAAGCCCTCGATGCCTGAGACAACGGCACTGGGAGCTGCCATGGCCGCCGGGGCCGCAGAAGGAGTCGGCGTCTGGAGTCTAGAACCTGAGGATTTGTCAGCGGTCACGATGGAGCGGTTTGAACCACAGATCAACGCTGAGGGTACGTTTAAAGAGTGAAATTTCTAATGATATAAAAACGATTGTGTTTAGTGCACGGGAGTTTGCCTTTCTGTTCATTCGTAGATGAAGGAACAAAGTAAAATAGCAAATGTTACCGTTTCAGATTTGTCTCCTATGTTTGTACTGATCTACATAAGCATATTGAGCTATATTATACTGAATGAGTGTGAATCAGAAAAATAATTCTTTATTTAAAAAATTTCTAGAGTCACCTTTTTGCCTTGCACTTGTGCTGTTTACAGCCTTTTCTGTAAGAGGACATGATTCACTGGACTAAGTAAGGGACACTCTGGTAGCTTTCAAGCCCAGCAGGGCTAGCCTGACAAGGGCCAAAAAAAACCCAAAAAAGCAAACCCACCGCTGTCAAGTCGATTCCAACTAATAGCGACCCTACAGGCAGCAACAATTAAATATATGGGAATTAAATATCTGATTCCTGTCCAACAAAGCTAAGCTAAGCCACAAGCTCTGACTGGTACTTTTATTAAAATATAGTGATGCAGCTCTTAAATTGAAATAAATGTGAGTAGAAAATAAGGTTCTATATATGAAATTTGGTTTTATAACTTTCTAGAAACCTGTTCATAAAATCGCATCAAAGTGAATTTGGTGCCACTGTGAAATAAGCTTCCCAATACACTTTTGTTTAATTTTCTGGAAGACTATGCCAGCATTTCTTAATTTTATTCATTCTTTTCCATATACAAGAAAATGAATTGTAATACTAGTAATTTTATTATCAGACAGTATACTACCATGTGCCTCATAAGTAACTTTTAACTTTTGCTATGTTGGCTATGTTGGATAAAATAAGAAGTTCAAGAAATTTTTTTACTTCTGAAAAAATTTTTTTTAATAAGCAAATAATGTTTACAGCTAAGCTCACTCTTCAAACAAGTACATTTTGTGCAAAGGGTTAAGAATTACTGTTTTTTGAGGATAACCATCACTGCCAACACTTTGCCCAGGGTTGGATCTGTTATATTGATTATGCTCCCTCTTCTTCTGCTCCTTTTCTCCCCACAACACACGCACAGGCTTACGCATACGCCCTGGAGAATGGGCACCTAGATATAGAGAGTTCATTGTTCCAGCAAACATTTATTTAGAACCTATTACAAGCCAGAGACTACACTTGACATTGGGATATAGAGATGAATAAGACCAAATCCTTGCCCTTCAGGAGTCTCAAGTATATTGGGAGAGGTAGATAAAAACCATAAAAATTCAATATGGCTGCAGTTATCCTGAGATATGTGTTAAGTGCTGTGGGAAGATGGAGGAAGGGTCAGAAGTGGTGAAAGCTTTCTTAAGGGAGTGATACCTGAACCCTCTCTTTTGGGCGTTACGGGTTTCAGAGAACAGGGTTTGTGGAAAGGCTGGGAGGCTTGAGAGAAGGGAGGCCGCATGTGGTTTGGTATGGTTAGGGGTTGCATAGTGCGTGCCTGAAGGCACCGGCACCTGTATTTGTTTATTCCTCCTGTGCAGGTTTTCACATTAAAGAAATACTGCTTTAAGGTTTGGGAAGTGGGAGGAAATCTCATAAGAATGCAACTTGTAAAGCTTGTGAGGAATCAATATTTGTTAAATCCTTTGACTAGGCCAAAAACAATTCTCCTTTTAGTCTTTCCATATTACAGTATATCCTTTCCCTCAACCTATGCTCTCCCCCTTCCCCCTTCTAATTCATCACCTCTTGCTTGTGAATGGCTTCAGTCTTCACAACAGGTATTACTCTTCCTAGCATATCTGGCAAGCCTCCCTTCACCCTGCAGACCCATGCTGAACCTCCCCTGTCATGTTTCACTCCAATTTCCAAGTAAGCTTCTCTCCCAGTTACTACAGTCACCAGCAAACATACTGTCTCAAATCTGAGTCGTGGGAAAGCCCAACTTAATTTAATATGTGCAAGAATTTGCCAAGAATGCTGAGTGAACATAAGTATGGTGCTTCAAACATCTCAGTAAACTATCTTTCATCCGTGTGTTTGTTCTAATTCCAGAAAGTGAAATTCGTTATTCTACGTGGAAAAAGGCTGTGATGAAGTCAGTGGGTTGGGTTACAACTCAGGCTCCAGAAAGTGGTAAAGATGTTTTATTATTTGTTATTGCCATTTTTTTCTTAGTATGGTAAATAGTTCTATTTCAATATCTGAGCATTTACTCTTAGCAAGGGATATCTGTTGACTGCTCTGAAGAAAAGCATTATCTATATCCAGAGTTTCTTACAATGTGAAAGCACTTCAAAATTTTAAACATAAAATGTTTGTCAGGTTGATGTAAATACTTTAACTCTATCCTGCCATGTCTTTCCTTATTAGTTTATTCCTGGTACTTCAACTGATCACTTAATTTTCCAAAAGTAAAATTATTTCTAGTTTCTTCTTAATGGAAAAAAAAAATCAACTAGATTTTTCTTTTTCGTTTAATGTCTTACTCTACCTTTTTGGGTGGCTGTCTTTATGACATGAAGCAACCGAAAGCTATATTAATTTCAGAATATATTTCACTCCTTCCTAGACTGATTCCAAGTACTTAGCAAGCATACATAATGGAAATTCCTTTGGAATCAAAGAGGAAGAAATTCACCAAACAGAGTAAATGAGAAGTGTCATAAGAGATTGGGAAATACTCTTGACAGGAAATAGGGGACTTTTTTTTTTTTTTCTTTTTTCAATTACTTAGCTGGGAAGGTAGAAGCGTCCTCTTACTTTTTTCCTGTCTTTTTTAGTCACTCGGGTAAGAAGGTATCCAGCTGAAGTAAACCATTTAGTTGTAAACAACCCTAAGTGAGTAATATGGCATAATATTTTAGCGCTCTGTTAAATGAAAGATTTGGAACATTACAAATGGAACAATGGCTAATAACAGACGGAAGCATATGCTTCAATGGAGAAGAGTTTATAAATGAAATATAACCTGTCTTCCAACCCTAATGTGATTGTAGAACCACTTTGAATGTATTAGGCTTCTAGGAAAAGCTTCCAGACCCATCCAGCAATCCACTACAACAGATTACTTTGATCTGTATTTTCAGTCCTGGATGTTCCTACTTTGAAGCTTTTGTTTTTTCTCCTAAATAAGCTTCACTTCATTTTTCTTTAAATACTTTGTTCTGAGACTTAGCTTCCTTTTCCAAGGTGGTGGCAAAGCTTTTCTTGCTAAGACTGTTTGCTGTTTTGAAGCCCATTACAATCAAACTTCTCAAACGTAACTGTTTTTCTACCACTGTGCTAATTGCTGAGCTGTTGTGGTGGTGTACCATCAAGTCGATTCTGACTCATAGTGACCCTATATGACAAAGTAGAAATGCCCCATAGAGTTTCCAAGGAGTGGCTTAGCAGCCTAAGCCCTTAACCACCATGCCACCAGGGCTCCAGGGCTTAGCTAATTGCTATTAATTAATGGCTTATGAGAAGTTGAGTTACATTTCTTTGATTAGTTGGATTTTTTTTTAATGACATAATCCTCCCTCTCTCCCTCCTTCCACCCCCATTTTCTCACTCATACACAGCAGTTCTACTTACTAGCAGTTAAGGATATAATTTTAATTACAGAATTCTCATAAAACCAATTGATCATTTTCCCTTTGTGTAATTTACTGTCAGTGAATTTAAAATTCCAAGCAAAAGCTGATAAAAAAAAACAAAAAGATTACATGATTTCTTCAGTTCCTACTCAGCAATGATGATAACAGTAATTTGACTTTTTGGAGAAGCTTTACAGATTTTTGAAAATTTTGTTTTAGTTTCAGTTAGACTGCAGTAGATTTAAACCAAATTTGAAAATGATTTTTGAATAGATTTATGAAAGACCATTTATAACAACTTATACTATTTGGGGACTCTGCGGGAAAAAGATGTGGCAGTCTACTTCCATAAATATTTACAGCCTTGGGAACCCTAGGGAGCAGTTCTACTCTGTCTTGTTAGGGTCGCTATGAGTCAGAATCAACTCGATGGCAGTGGGTGGGTGCGTGGGGAGTCTCTAAGCTAGATAATTATCTCAGAATAAAAAAAATTCAGTTAATGAAATGCTAATTATATTCCTTTAAAGGATATATGATGATAATACTGATAGAATCCTATTTTAATAAACTTGAAAGGATATTAGAATTGCTAGCTGGTATCTTATTTTTTAAGTTGTTTAGTTTATGGGAAGAATATTATGTTTGCTTAAGTTCCAAAGCAGTTTGCCAATTTTGGAGCAGTCTTACATTTATTTTCTTGTTTGCAACTATATTTGAATGCATTGTAAACTATTTTTAAGTACTTTTAATGCACTTTTGGTGTGAATTTTGAGAGAAAGGTTTTCATAAATATGTGACTTCCTGGCTTTGGACTTAAAACCCACCAAAACAACATTTTGAAAACAGGCCAAACTGGTTTAAAATGCATTACACAGCTATCAGATAATAAACATAGTATATATGTATTTCATCAGAAAGGACATATCCTTATTACATAGATGCCACCTAAGTTGACAGGGACTCGTGAATGCAGTTAGTACTCAGACCTCATCTTCTCAAACTAGAACTCACTGTAGCCACATCAGGAAATCAGTTATTCTAACTTATAGGTCAGTCTAACAGAACTGTAAAATATGTTCCCCTGTTCTAAACTCAAAATATTGTCTCTACAAATATGGAAACAAAAAGAAATCTTGTTTTTTATTTGAGAAATAATCTAAGCAGTGGTAAAATGGGGGAAATTGATTATGTCCCTCTTTAATGAAAATCTACTTTATAAGCGAAAAAAAAAATCCTCTCCCGAAAAGCAAAGAAATGACTACCATCAGTTTATTATATCACAAAATATGCCCACAGGGAATCTTTTTTTTTTTAAATTAATGTAATTAAATAAAGTTTTACATTTCAAGTTAGTCTCCCATACAGAATTTTTTTTTTTTAAACATACATTGTTATGAGACCCCAACCACTCACGCCATTCTGCAACAGCACACTCCTCCCCTCTGCCCCTGATTCCCCATGAACATTCAACCAGCTCCTTACTCTCTCTGCCTTCCCCTCTAACCTCTGGACAGAAGCTGCCCCTTTGGTCTCTTATATCTACTTGTCTAAGAGGCACATTCTTCACGAGTATCACTTTATGTCCCACAGTCCGGTCCAATCCCTGTCTGAAGAGTTGGCCTCGGAAATTGTTTTAGTTCTGGGGTGATGGAGAGACCAGGGGCCATGCTTTCCGGGGCGCCTCCAGTCTTAGTCAGACCATTAAGTCTGGTCTTCTTACTAGTATTTGAGTTCTGCATCCCATCATTCTACCGCTCCATCAGGGACCCTCTGTTGTGTTCCCTGTCAGGACGTTCATTGGTGGTAGCCGGGCACCATCTAGTTCTTCTGGTCTCAGGCTGATGAAGTCTCTGGTTTATGTTGCCCATTCTGTCTCTTGGGCTGTTAGTTTCCTTGTGTCTTTGGTGTTCTCATTCTCCTTTACTCCAAGTGGTTGGGACCAATTGATGCATCTTAGGTGGCCGCTTGCAAGCTTTTAAGAGCCCAGACGCCACTCACCAAAGTAGGATGCAGAACATTTTCTTAATAAGGTTTGTTATGCCAATTGACATAAATGTCCCCTGAAAGCATGGTCCCCAGACCCCACAGGGAATCTTTATATATATATTTCAATGAAACCCTTTTGCCTAATGATTGTATTTTTTTCAACTCTTAGACCTTACTTTTGAATAAACCTGTTTATGAACAGTGTTAATTATTCTAGATATATAATTTTTACATTTAAGAAAAGGGTATATATAAGATATATTCTTTAAGGGAAAGGATTCCAAGAGAATTCAGGTTAGACAGTATTAAACCAGTCATGTTCTCAGGTAATTTTTTAAGTGTAATTATTAAACAATTTAGTTTTTAAAATCACAGTGATGTTGGTAGGTGCCATTTCCTTACAAACCAAATTCCATTTAAAAAAAGAACTGAATCAATATTTTAGCAAAAATAATGTTCAAAGTTCATTTTCAGGAGACTAATATAACTCTTCTTTGATAGCCAAAAGATCAATGATTTGAACTTTGGGGGAATAGAATTACTCATTTAGCATCATTTGGGGGAAGAATCAAGAAAGCTAAAATCACAGCCTCCCAAAAAGTTCTCCATGGGCTCTCTTTGGCTTTGCCAGTGGAAGGCTCATGTTGGTCTATATGTATTATGTTCTTGGCTATTTGTGGCATGCTATCTGTATTGTTTGTTAATTGTTGTAAGCCTTCAATATTGATTATATTTTTTTATTTGAAGTAATAACTCTTTGCTAGCTTTTGTGAATATACTATTTTTGTAACTTAATTTGTTTTGCTATCATGTGATTCTTAACACAAATATTATAATTATGTGTCTCTCTTTTGGTTTGCTTGACTGGAATTCCTTCTACTTGGATGACCACAGGTGACCCTAGTATCTTCTGTAGTCTGCCCTTGGGCTTTTTTATAGTGAGTAGCATGGTAATGTTAATCGGAGCAAGGTACATCTCAGGTTAGTTACTCTTTAAATCAGACAATTTTAATACTTAGTGTTAATGTATTTGTGTGTAACTCAGCAGAAAAGTTTTCAGTGTTTTTCATTCTTCCTCTGTTTAGGAACCTGGAATCCATTAAAGGTCTAATTAATTAGACCAATGTCTAGAGGCAGTCAGAATTAAGGACTGTGACTGCTTAATCTTTTTTTTTTTAATAGATGATTTCTTTGAGGCACTACATTCTGCTGTCAGCTGTAGCAATAAGCAAAAGTAAAAGTGCTCATATGAATGCTTACACGAAAGAACTTTTTCAAGTGACTGATGAAAGTTAAAGTCTGATTTTTGGCAGTAATTAAATTGGCTCTCAAATGCAATAAATTATTTCTAATACTCCTGAAAATGTGCGAAGCAAGTCTTAATATTTCAATTCTTTTAAGCGTTTTGGCCAGAGGACAGTAGCAGCATTCCTATAAACCTCTCAAAACGGAGATGATTTATATATAGTCTTGTTTATTTGAGTTAAAAGAATATATTTTGTGGCCTGAAGTTTTTAAAATTAGTGCTTAAATAAATTGGGGTTGAAATTAAAACCGGATGATTATTTTTGCACATTAACTTCTACTGAAAATGTTGTCATACAAGTAATATCGTTCAGCATGGTATCAAATACATTGCATAGCCTCTGTTAATTTAAATATAATAATCATTTTTGAAAGCTGTCGCTGATGATAACTCGATTTTTCTTCAAATTAATGGCTTAAATGGAAATGACTTGTTTCTTGTCCCATGTATTTCCAAGAAAGTGACATTTTCTTTTTAAAAATGTTCATGATTAGGGAGAGTTAAATGGTCTCTCTTAATTAATTGTATGACCACCTGGGTTTCAAATGTAAAATTTAAACTTTACTGATGCAGGAGGGAACATCTGTTTGTAGAAGTCAGTCAAGCATTAATTCAGTTTGGCATCATCAATTTAGTGCTATATTTAAATATGGAATGAAAATGGCAATTTACATCAGCAGAACATTAGGTTCTCTGTTAATTAATGAGAAATTTTGGATTATTTGCATGAGAACTTAAAACTAGATTATTTTACTTTTATCCTTATTTGTCATATTCAAGCCTATTCAGAATAAATTTGTTCATATCTGCTTCCATAGTAACAATACGTTACATTGGTATCAGTGCTTTACACCTTATAAAGGGTTTCTGTATACCTAACTCTACACAGAATTAACAGTTAATAGATAAGAGAACCAGAAGTTCTCTTTCTGCTTCTTGGAAGTGTTTGGTGGAACAGTCTAAACGTTGCCAGAAGAGCTGTAATTTAAATTAATGGAGAAATGTATATGTTGTTTTAGAAAAAGTTCTATTATTATTTGTCTCATTATCCTGGATATTTTTAGTTGCATAATGATAGTCTGGAAAAGAAAAGAAAAAGACACTGCTGCTGGATATTTTTATTGATTTCCCCCTCTGTCTCACCTTTGCTACCATGACAGCATGAGAAGGCCTAGTTTCTATAAAAAGGGATACATGTATCATCTCCAAGCTAAATGATATATTAAGTGTTCAAATTCCCAGCCTTCCAAAATGGATATGGTCACCATCTTTAGGTGCCCTCTTTTTGGTGACATATGCTGAGATTTGAGAACAGTGGGAATTGTTTGCCCTGGTAAACAATTCGCAGCAGTGATAATATTTGTTAATTTTGGAAATGGGCCAGTTATATTTGTTATATTTGAATTGGGAGGCAAGACTTAGAAATCATGTGGAATTTCTAGCTCAGTAAATGACTGTGAATAGTCTTCATTGCTTCAGCTTCTGAATTGCATGTATGTATTATTGACATATATGGTTTTTGTTCCCCATTTTAGGTATTCCGTAAATAATACCAACTCATGGATTCCCAAGATGTGAGCTTTTTACGTAATGAGAGAATCCAGCAATTTCGTCTCTTAATGTGATGACAGTATTCGTAGACTGATTTTATTTATAAGCCACTTGCTGCATGACCGTTCAAGTAGACCTGTGGCTTGAAATAAAGAAAATGCAGCAGAAAAAACACTATAGGAACATCTGGTGTGTTTTTTAACTCAACAGTTAATGTTGGTCTGGCCACTTTTGGGGCTGACCCCCCCACCCCCCACCCCCCATTGCCATAATATTCTACCCTCATTCCCTCTAAGATCTAGGAAGAATTCAGATCCTGTTCGTGGGAGTTTTCATCAAACATATTGAAACATGATGAATCAGGATTTGATTCTTTGCACTACACAAACTTGATTAAAAGGTTATTACTATAACCGGCTAAAATTGAAGAATTTTTTTAAAAAAAAAATCCTAAAAGTTCTTTTTTCTACACATTAGGGAGATCACAACATCTTCACTGAATGTCTAATGGAAACCTCTACTAAATTTTTAAAATGGAGATTTAGTACTCTGGTAGCTTAGATATTTTACTGGAAATTATTTGCCAAAACTGAAATTCTTCAGACCATTTTACACGGTCTCACTAATTACACTGAATTCACTGACTGGATCTTATAGGGAAGGACACTTTTTCCTCTTTTTTTTCTTTTCATCTCTCCTTTTTATATTTTTTACTTTGTATGTTAACATACATGCCTTTATATTTTCTATTATGAGGGTAAATTAAGAGCACATTGTATTCAATAGGTTATAACAGGGCTGGTCTTAAGTGGACCACTATGTATATAAATATTTTGGAGAAAATGGCTGTATACATTTTTGGGCAACGGTTATGCATATTATTTACCAGAAGAAACTTTCTTAAAGAGCCAGCATTTAAAATTTAAGTGTAAGGTCTATGCCAATAAAAGAAAATGTACTTAATTGTGAATTCAACTAAATTTCTTATACTTTGCCTTTTTATGTAATTGTCTTATCTGGATATATGCTGCAAAAAAAGAAAAAACTGCAGTAAACATTGTTTTCAAATGTGAGCTGGTCCAAATAAAGTAGTTTTTTGTTTTCCCTTTGACTTAATTTTAGACATGTTTTGGTTATTTGTGGGTAGGGGGAGGGATGAAGATATATCAAAAAGATGGAAAAAAACTTACATGGAAAAAAAAAAAAACTTAATTAGGAATAAAGCCAAGAGTCTTTTTCAGTCCAAATATGTGTCAACTGCCAGTAAGAAATTATATTTTGTATTCAGGATGACAAAGAATTATCTCTGCTTCATGTCATATTACAACTGGAAAAGCTTTACTACTAGAAATGCCTTCCAGTGAAACCAAGAATTTCTCAAAATATTTAGTATTACATGTTACAGAATTCACCTATTGCAGCTTAACATCAATTTTTAAAATATCCTAAAATTAATTCGTTACTGTAATACAAATAACAAAATATTGTCTCCTAATTATTTCTTCCATCAGTGCAGAAAATGGGAAAGTATAAAATATAAAAGGTTTTGGCTTTTTTTTGGAATTGATGTTAGCTTGCCTTTGCAGTTCTGATTATGCTATTTATAAATTATTCCATCTCCTGTTTTTTTAATGCAGCTTGATGCTTAAGTGACATAAATAGTATTGAAAAATACTCTGAAATTATTACTTGGTGGCAAGATACTTTTAAACATAATTACATTTTTACAAAAGTGGTTAATTGTAAATAATTTATGAAAATCACTGTTCAAATAATTTTAGGATTACATCATTTTTTCTATAAGTTGCAAGATTTATAAATGATGTTTGAAATCATACATGTTGATATTTTAATGATAAATTTACTTAAAATTAATTGACCCCTCATTCTTGCATATCTTATTTACAGACTAGAGCTTAGATCAAAATTAAGTTAAGAAAAGTGCCTCAGGAAATGTGAAATTCATCTGTTAGCTCTTGATCAGGCACATTCTGAAGAGTCAACCAACAGCTAAAGAAGTAGCTTCTGGAAATGATGGCCACCTTAATCCCTCTATTAGAAGAGACTGTGTTGTCCCGTCTCATCATTTCCAGGAAATACCTTGGCAAGGCCATTAGGGTCTCACATGGCGAACCCGTAACCTTTTACTGGATTCACTCTATCCTCCAACTTCTCTCTACCTGGGATGGTCGGTCATTCTCTCAACTCGATAGCCAACACCTCAATCTTTTGTTCTCCAGCTAATCAGTAAAATAAGTAATGCATCTTTGCTTCAGTAATGCTATCTTAGAATTTTTTAGTGTGTTTCTTGTGAAGTAAAAGGCACCCAAAGTTCAATTTCTGGAATATTTATGGGTGTTTTGTATCACGTAAGAGCCCTGGTCGTGCAGTGGTTAAGAGCTTGGCTGCTAACCAAAAGGTCGGCAGTTCAAATCCACCAGCTGCTTCTTGGAAACCCCATGGGGCAGTTCTACTCTGTCCTATAGGGTCCCCTATGAGTTAGAATTGATGGCAGTGGGTTTGGTTTTTTGATTTGTATCTTGTGGGAATAAGAATGATAACTATTTAGATAACCATTTAGGAGAAACCACCAAATAAAAGCCGCCACAGCACAAAAACTAACAGCATTGGCAGTGGAGTAGGTGATATTTAACCCAGTAGTATTTACCTAATAGTAAATAGGAGAACAAGATTGTTTTTTAACTGTAACTTTTTAATAGCTTGTTTAATAATAATTAAATAATGAAGCTGACCTGATCCTTTATTCCTACAGTCTAACAACTTTCATAATAAGGTCACTTAATAAACGATCAGTAGAAAACTGAGTGATTTTTTTTTACACCAATTTGCTGCTACTTTATCTCTACTTTTTAGGTACATATCAATTCCAGAATTATGATTAAATATAGGATGTACTAAATGTCATAGACAACCCTTCACCAGTATTTCTGGAGATTTCCTGTCATCAGCTTTAATGAAAAGGACCCTGTTTGAATTAAATTGGGGGGCTATAAAGATATATATTCTGAGAAGCTGAAGGTGGGTTAAAAATAAGTTGCTCAACTAGGCCAGTATCTTTAATTGCCATTTTTCATCTCATTTCAAATATCTAGTCCTACCTGACAGTGTAACAGTTGAGAGAATGACAGTATTTTATTTTAAAAGGCAGCTTTAGGCCTTTTTAGATGTTCCTGTTTAGTATTAAAATTAACCTATTTTATTCCTCATTAATGAACTGATTTATCTCATTGGTTGTTTATTATTGTACGACTAGTTTACAAGTGGGTTTCATAAATATCAATCATTTAAATTATAACCAAAGCATCCATCAAAATGGGACTGGATAAACTATGATACAGCCACACAATAGTGTAGCTTTAGAAAGAATGAGGACACTGTCTAAACATATGGAAACATCTCCAGATAAGTGAAAAAAGCAAGGTGCAAAGCAGTGCATAAGTGTGCTACCTTTCCATTTAAAAACAAAGTTAGGATATTTGCCCATGCTGGAAGGACACGTACTAGTTGCCATCGAGTCCATTCTGAGTCACGGCGACCTTATGTACAACAGAACGCAACGGTGCTCTGTCCTGAGCCATCCTCACAATCCCCGACATGTTCGAACCCATCATTGTGACTACTGTGCCAATCCATCTCACCGAGAGTCTGTCTCCCTTGCCCTCACCGGCCCTCCACCAAACATGATGTTCTCCTCTAGCAACTTACCCCTTCTGATGATGTATCTAAAGCAAGTGAGTCAGGTAATGCTCTGTTGATCGCCAGGCCTTTCTTCCTAGTCTGTCTTAGTCTGGAATCGCTGCTGAAACCTGTCCATCATGGGTGACCCTTGCTGGTATTTGAAATACCGGTGGCATAGGATCTAGCATCCAGCACCACAGCATCACACAAGCCACCACAGTAGGCCAAACTGACAGATGGTGGATGTTAATTGCTAGTATGTGTGCAGTGAAACCTGTGAGAACTGGAACTCAATGGGACTGCTTTGATTTTCCGGGTCTCGAAAGTTTTCCACCTTTGACAGGGTGTAGTCTTAACTACTTTTCTGTCTAGAAAATACTTGAGTTTTCCTTCTCTGACAGGTTTCTGCCTTACACAGGTTCCGGCATTTGCAGGTTTTACTGTGTAATGTTGAACCACGTTAAGGTATTAACTACAAAACTAAATTTAAAATATTTGATCTTAAATTCAGAGGTCATTATGCATGAATATTCATAGCATTATTCGTAATAGCCCCAAAGTGGAAACCCCGCAAATGTTCATCAGCTGATGAATGGATAAACAAAATGTGGTCTGTTCATACACTGGAATATTATCCAGCCATAAAAAGGAACGAAAGTGTTGATACATACTACGACATGGATGAACCTTGAAAACATGCTAAGTCAAAGAAGCCAGGCACGAAAGGCCACAGATTGTATGATCCCACTTATAGGAAATGTACAGAATAGGCAAATCCATAGGAACAGTAGCTTAGTGGTTGCCAACAGCTGGGGGAAAGGGATAGTTGGGAGTGACTGCTAATAGATATGGGGTTTCTTTTTGAGGTAATAAAAGTGTTCTGGAATTATATAGTGGTGATGGTGGTAAATATACTGAAACCCACTAAATTGTACACAAAAATAAGAATTTTATGTACAATTACATCTCAATAAAAATGGGTAATAAATGCAGAGGCCACAAACTAGTGACCTACAGGCCAAATTAAGCCCATAGGCTTGTTTAAAACATGAAATTATTTTTAATGTTCATTTATTTATTTGTATTTATGTAAGATAAATAAATATCTTACATAAATGAACATTAAAAATAATTTCATGTTTTAAACAAGCCTATGGGCTTAATTTGGCCCTTTCAAGAGAATTTTATTTACGCCTTGAAAATGGAGGTTAATTGATTTAACTCCTTTTTATTTCACTTTCACTAACTTTTTTTCAAGTATTTAATATTGGAAATAAGAAAAACGTTTTAGTTGCTAATACACAAAAGATTATGATGAAACAGAATATTTTCCTTTTTGTTCAGCTTCCCAGAGGTGTTTATGGTCAGTGCAATAGAATATACCAGTATTAAAAGAATGCAGCTAACTCTTTTCCGCCCACTGACTTGATAAATGAGGAAGCCATCTTCTGAAAGTATTAAACAAAATTACCATAATTATCAGTAACTTGACTTTCCCCTAAGTGGACCCTTTTAACTATGCCGTTTCTTAATTTTCCTAAAGGTTTAATATCATCTGTTCATCCTCCTACTTCTCCCCAGCCTCAACTTAAACCTTCAGCCTTTAATTGATTTACAACCACATCTCCTCTTTCATTACTACAGACCTTATGGGAGGAAACAATAGGTTGGTTTGTAATCGACAGCTTCAATTAATTGTAAATCTAATTCAAATGACAGTGAATATTTGCAAGTTCACATTCTACATCACTTCTTTCTCAACAGCTGAGGAAACTTTTTTCTTTAAGAGCATTCCTGTCTATTTTATTTTTGAAAAAATTGTTTCTTTGGGAGTAAGATAATACTGCTCTTTTAAGAATTGGGAAATAAAAGAGGTTAGTAAAAACGGTAGAAAATCATTCATAGTCCTAAAATACCAGTAAAAAAGCTGTGGCTATTGAGTCGATCCCCACTCATGGTGATCCCATGTTTGTCAGAGTAGAACTGTGCTCCATAGGGTTTTCAATGACTGATAATTGATAAGTAGATCACCAGTCCTTTCTTCCGAGGCACCTCTGGGTGGAGTCAAACCTCCAACCTTCCAGTTAGCAGCTGAGAGTGTTAACCATTTGCACCACCCAGAGATTCAGAAAACAATACTAGGCATCACGTATATGGAGACATACAAGTGAACCAGAAGTATAAGACACACGTTGTTGGTTGCCGTCAAGTTGATTCCAACTGACGGCAACCCCAAGCGTGCAGAGTAGAACTGCTGCATAGGGTTTTCAGCTCTGCTGAAACCTGTCCACCATGAGTGTTTGAAATATCAGTATTTGAAATATCAGTGGCATAGTTTCCAGCATCACAGTAACATGCAAGCCACCACAGTATGACAAGCTAAAAGACAGGTGGTGGTGGGCTTACATCAGTGCAATTATGTATTAAATCTAGTGGAAGGTGCTATACAGAAAACGAAACAAGTGGGTGTTTCTTTGAGACTTCTAAATTCAGTTCATAACAAGTTCAGACCTTTTAGTTGGGAAGTTTGTCAGGATAAACAAAAGACACTAATGGACAGTGAGTGATGGACTTAGGTACACACAATCAGAAGGGCACCTACACTTAACATGCTTTTGCTTTTTTTATTATGAAATATTTCAAGCATACAGAAAAGTAAAGAGAAAGTACTAAATACAAGAGACTATGCCAACCACATTGTCAAGCCTTAAGATTTTGCCATATTTGCTTCAACTTTTAATTTTTTTTTCAAACTAACAAAATATTTCAGATTCCAGTGAATTCCCTTTCCTTGATTCCATTCAGAAGTAACCACCATCCTAAACTTGCTATTTATCATTTCTATGTGAGGCCCCTGGATGGCCCAAACAGCTAAGGGCTTGATGACTGGCCCAAAGGTTGGCTGTTAAAATCCACCCAGAAGCACCTCAGAAGACAGGCCTGGTGATCTCCTTCCAAAAGGTCACAGCCTTGAAAACCCTATGGAGCAGTTCTACTCTGCATACATGGGGTCGCCATGAGTCAATCAACTCAACAGCAACTAACAACTAGTGTGTATATATGTTCATCAGAGACGTCACCTTCCCTTCCTCCCAGAGACAGGCACATGGTGCACACCAGGCCTGGACAAGGTCATGCCTATAACGCACAGGGCTTTTTATTCTTTGAAGCCTGCTGCTTTTTGTTATTGTCTCCTAATTAACTTCAAAAACCATTTTTGGCTAATTGAACTGCACTAGCTGATAACCTCATGGGTCTCCAAAAAAGCAGATGGCCTTCCTAAACTAAGAAAAGAAAATCTTCACTCCATACCCAACCAGAGATTCTTGGCTTGAGCCAAGAAATTGTGTAGCTCAAGCCGAGTGTTTCTGTCCCACAACATGAAGAAGAACTTGTGAAGTTACAAATGTTAATATCGATTTCTTTCATTTGATCATAGTAGGCAAGGTTTCAAATTTAATGGTTTTTTTTTTTCTTTGAGTTATATTTTAGATATAGCCACAACAATGGGCTCAAACACACCAATGATCATGGAGATGGCGCGGGACCGGGCAGCATTTCATTCTGTTGTACATAAAGTTGCCATAAGTCAGAGCTGACTGGATGTCAACAAACAACAACAACAATATTTTAGATACTATAATGCCAATATTAAGTGATTGGAACATGAACAGATGCTGAACCATTTCTTCTGAAATATCTCTAATATTCAGTCACAATTTATTAAATAATGTGTACCATACAAGACTATCCTATGTTTCCCAAGTTCATTGCTTGCAGTCTAAAATCAGCTTCCTAAAGGCCATCTAAAATAGTATCTATTGACCTATTTACCTCCTGAAAAGCTGATTTCTTGTGAGAAACGGATATAACCGCTAGATGGTGCTGCTGTCCACAGTCAGGACTTTTGTCCTCTTAGGCATCCTTCCTATCAGCACGTACCGGATGAGATCTGCATGTACTGCAGAAGTTGCTACTGTACCAGTTTTTGGTTGTTGTTAGGTGCCATCGAGTGGATTTTCGACTCATAGCGACCCCATACGTCAGAGTAGAACTGTCCCATAGGGTTTTCTGGGCTGTAATCTTTACGGGAGCGGATCACCAGGTCGTCCTCGTGCAGAGCCACAAGATGGGTTCGAACTGCCAACCTTTCGGTTAGTAGCCAAGCTCTTAACCACTGCACCGCCGGGGCTCCTTAGCTTTGGGTAGTTACAGTTAAATAAAGCCATCGTAGTGGCAATGGGTGATGTAGAGGACGCTTTCTTGCTAGGAGCGTAACAACCAAAGGCGTTAAGTGAAGCCATCAATCCGTATACACTTTCCTGCATCTTTGTTTCTCAGACTTTTTAGCGCATCTTAAAAGTCAGTTTTATAGATATTTCTCTTTATAATTGAATGTTTAATAATTGTTATTTTAAAACTAGAATGTCTCTGCTAATTACATATTATATACGCTCCTAAAGTTTTTTAATCGTAAAGATCTTATACTGATTTCTTTAAAAATCTTTAAAAAAATCCACCTCTGTTTACATTTGACTCTTGGGTTTACATGAGATAATCAATTCCAAGAAAAAATTGTGCCCCCCTTGTTTTCCCAATACCAACCAAATGATTTTTCCCTCTTATTTTATTGTTTTTATCTTCCACCTATTGGGTTCTACAAAGTTGGGAAGAACGTAATCTCTTTTTACAACAATCCACAAACATCATCAAATCAAGACAATGTTGTCTTAATTGTACGTTATGTTGATACCATCATTATTGCCCCAATACCAAGCAAATCTTTTTTTAACTCTATTATTGCTGCCATTTGCTTTTTACATATTGAGCTTTACAAAGTTTTTAAGAAAATATTCTTTTCGACTATGATCCATCAGCATTTTCATCATATCATGTTCTAAGCAGTTTAGCATTCAAATATAGTAAAATCTAAGTAATCTGGAAAATGGTGAATCATCTAATTTATAGGAAAAAAACAAAACCAAACCCACTGCCTTCAAGTTGATTCTGACTCATAGGACAGAGTAGAACTGCCCCATAGGGTTTCCAAGGCTGTAAATCTTTACAGAAGCAGACTGCCACATCTTTCTCCCAAATTTATAGAATAGGTTGTAGTAAAAAACTTTTCCACATACAGTTGTATGAGATAGAGTATACCTAGAAAAAAAATCACAATAAGTTGGTATCAATTTTAATAAGCTACAAATAAGATTTAATCATAAAACAGTTAATGAACCAAAGTTTAACACCTTAATTTCTTAGACATCTTTTGGGTAAAGTATATTTTAGATTGAATTATTTTTATTTCTCAAATGTGCAACTCAAAAAGAATCATGAATTACTTTGGAATTGAGTAATCCAAATTAATTATCACCTAAGAGAAGTAAAGACATTTTGTTTTTCATTGTACTGGTAGTGTGAAATTTAGTTGTAGATGTATAGATGCTAAAAACACACAACCAGAAAGGCATAGTCAAAGAGATTGTCTTGTCCCCAAAACTTGTTTGGAGCTCTCCTGTAGAAAGAGATGAAAAATGTTTTTATCTAAAACATGTGAGTAGGATGTTAACTTGAAATAAAGTGAATGGCCCTAGAGTTATACTATTCCTTCTTCTGCAGTAGGGTTTCTTAGGTTAATGAATAATGGTTTTATTTCCAAATATTGCTTTTAGAGAAGAGCTCGTTAGTCCCTTTGTGGGAGGAGGGGGAGTTGGAGAAAGAAGGTACAGAAAGATACGGTAATGCTTTAGTAATCAATGGACTTTGTTGTATCCAAATGAACTTGGCCATTCCAACCATGTATGCTTAAAGATTTTTATGAAATCAAAAGGAAAAAGGATTAAAATCTTATTTCTGCCATCAAATATTTGGTTACTAAAGTATAGTTAGATTATTAACAAAGTTTATGTCAATATCTTCTCAAAAATATGTTGCTTAATAATCGGGTGAATAATAAAATTAGTGCTGCTTTCAGGATTAAATTTTCTGTTTAGAGTATTTGCAGTTTTTGGTAAATAGCAAGCTAGGTGTATCAGTTATCTATTGCTGCATAATAGTCCCCCCTCCCCCCAAAACTTAGTGGCTTATGTCACTAATTGGTCACAATTCTGTGAGCCATTAATTTGGGCTGGGCTCAGTGGGGGCAGTTCTTCTGTTGGTCTCTCTTGGAGAACCTATAGTAAGACGGCCAGTCCCATATAGCTTCACTCACACATGTGACAGATGAGGCTGTCGGCCAGGGCACCTCAGTTGTCTTCCATGTTGCCTAACTAGCAGGATAGCTCAGACTTCTTCCCATGATGTCTGGATTCCAAAAGGGCAAAGTGCAAGCTGCAAGTCTTCTTGAGGCCTTGGCTTGGGAAGTCCCACAGTGTCACTTCTGCCACTTTCTATTGGTCAAAGCAAGTCACAAGGCCAGCCTAGATTCAAAGAATGAGAAAATAGACTCCACCGCTTGATAGGAGGAGCTGCAAATAATTTGTGGTCCTATTTATCTGTCATCACACTAGGTTATCCAGATAAAACTCATTAAAAATGTCAAAATAATACCTTAAAAGTATTGAAAAGCTGAAAAAGTCATAGGGAACTCCCAGGCCAATTTTTTTGACAGTAGCTTATACTCGAAGATAAGCTATTAGAACACAAAAGGTTCATAAATTTCACACTTGGGATCCATCCAAAATTGCAGGCCCAGGTCCCATTCAAGATATAAAGAGTCATATAGGAGATTCTCCAACATTACAGAAGGACCCAAAAGGACTATACCTTTAAGATAAGGACTGGATCTACTTGCCTCATTCCCTAACCCAAGGGATGACAGAGAACAAAAAATAATCCTTGAGAAGTTTTTGTCACATACCTGCCCTGATAAAAATTTGCACCCTACCCAGGGACTCAGTCTCAGTGGGTTGGGTCCCTCAAGCCCTGAACTTGGTTGAGGCAATCTGGACTGGAGGTGCTCCCAGGTGCCTGGCAGCATCAAATCACAAAGCCTCTCTGAGAGGCTGTATCCACCCCAGGCCTTTGGAGGCCACCAGCTATAATTTTCCAAAGATGATGACTAGAACGGAGTCAAAGATAACACTAGAAAACAAGCCATCATGATTGAGAAGCTGCTGAAATAACAGCAGAAAGAGATCTTCACAAATTCAGATACCGTCAGACGTGTTTTAAGAAATAAATAACAAACATGAAGACATCTGCAAGGCAGAAAACTATGAAAGGTGACATAGCAGGTTTGAAAAGGAACCATCCTGAACTTCCAGCAATGAAAAATTCAGTAACCAAAATTAAAAACTTAGTGGATATAGGGGATAACAGATTGCACACATCAGAAAAGAAAATTGGTAAACTGGAAGATAGATCAGGAAAAATTACCCAGCATTGAGCACAGAAAGAAAAGAAGATAGAAAGTCTTTGCCAGCCCAGCAGGGAGTTCTGGAATGAAGAGAGCCTGGTAGAGGAGTCTCACAATGGGCAGAAATGGCCAGGCTCAAGTACCACCACTGTACTCAGTCATTGCCAGGGGCCACACCGAGAAGAGCGCAATCTGGGTTCAAAAGCTGAGATGGACCCTGAAGGAGACTATCAGCTGACCACACACCTCACAGGAGGGTAGAATTCTTTCCTGAGGGAGGATCTAAGTGGTGCATCCCCATATCTGTTACCCGTAATAATCAAACCCGTTGTCGTAGAGTTGATTACTACTCAAGCGACCCTAAAGGACAGACTAGAACTACCCCATAGGGTTTCCAAGGCTGTAATCTTTATGGAAGCAGACTGCCACATCTTTCTCCCAAGGAGCGGCTGGTGGGTTCCATCCAGCAACCTTTCAGTTAGCAGCCAAGCACTTTTAACCACTGGGTCACCAGGGCTCTTTATGTCTGCCACAGACATCATAAAAAGTGGAGGGACAAACCATGGAGTGGAAAAATATTTGCAACACATACATATGGCCAATGACTTGTATCCAGAATGTAAAGGAACATCTATAAATAATGAGAAAATGGCAGGCAACTCAATTGAGCAAATGGTTAGAAGAATGGAACAGGCACCTCACCAAAGGGGAAATCTCAAAGGCTAATAAACACATGGAAAAGTATTCCACCTCATTAGTAATTAGGGAAATGCAAATTAAAGCCAAGAAGATAGACCACTACAAGCCCAATATATTATTACAAACCAATCAAGTTGGCAAAATTAAAAAGCGTGACAAATTTTGGTGAGGATATGGAGCATCTGGAGTCCTTGGGTGGTGTAAACGATTAATGTGCTTGCTGCTAACTGAAAGATTGGCAGTTCAAGTCCACCGAGAGGCACCTGGGAAGAAAGACTTGACAATCTACTTCCGAAAGATCACAGCCACTGAAAATCCTGTGGAGTGCAGTTCTACTCTGAAACACATGGGGGTGGCCATGAGTCAGAGTCGATATGACAGCAACTGTTGGTGTGTGTGTGTGTGTGTGTGTGTGTGTGTGTGTGTGTGTGTGTGTGTGTGTGTGTGTGTTTAAAGTGCATCTAAAATTCTTATACATTACCGGTAGGAATGTAAGTTGATATAACCACTTTGGAAAATAGGTTGAAAATGCAGATACCTCAGACAGAGTCTCTCCTAGGTATATGTCTTAGAGCAGTGGCTCTCAGCCAGGGGTAATTCTATCCTCCAGGGACATTCGACAATGTCTGGAGACAGTTTTGGTTGTCACAAGTTAGGGGTGGGGGAACTGCTACTGGCATCTAGTGGGTAGAGGCAGGGATGCTGCTAAACATCTTACAATGTGCAGGACAGCCCCACCCCACCCCAGCAAAGAATTATCTAGCCCATTATGTCAACAGTGCCCAGGTTGAGAAATCCTGGTCTAGAGAAATGTGTGCATATGTGACAAGGGTACATGTAACAGAATGTTTGCATCAGATTGTTTGTAACCGCCAAAGCTTAAAAAGGAGACCAAGTGCTCACCAACTGTAGGATGGATAAATTATGATGTGTTTATTTCTACAATAGAGTATTCTTCAGTAATGAAAATGAATGAACTAGAATGACACCAAACTACATGAGTGAATCTGTAAAACATAGTATCGAGTGACAGAAGTCAGTTCCCAAAATAGTATGCATGGCTCCATTCATATAAAGCTCAAAAGATGGCCAATCTACATTATATTTTTTTTAGGGAAGCATAGGTAGTAAAGGAGCCCTAGTAGCAAAATGATTAAGCACTTAGCTGCTACACATTGACAGTTGGAATCCACCAGCCGCTCTGGGTGAGGAAAGACTTGATGATCTGCTTCTGTAAAGATTACAGCCTAGGAAACTGGACGGGGCAGTTCTACTCTGTCATATTGAGTCGCTATGTGTTGGAATCAACTCGACAGCAAACAATGACAACAACATATAGGTAGTAAACTTCCCTGGGCGGCACAGTTTGCATTTGACTTTAAAGATTAGGGGTTTGAACTCACCCAAAAGTGCCTGGGGATAAAGGTTTGGAGATCTGCTTCCATAAAGATTACAGCCAAGAAAACCCTATGGAGCAGCTCTACTCTGTAACTCATGGGGTCACTATGAGTTGGAATCAAGTAGATGGCAACAAAAATAACATGTAGGTAGTAAAACAATTAAAAATGCAAGCTTCCCACATGGTTAACATAGACCCCAGAATAGCGGCTACCTCTGAGAGTATATGGAGGGGGTTGTGGTTGGGCAGCAAAACGTGGGGAACTTCTGGGAAGATGGTCATTCTAGTTTATGATCAGAGTGGTGGCTATAAGGGTGTTCGCTTTATAATACTGAACAATTTGTGTATGACATATTTGCATTTTGTGTATTTTTTATGCATGTAAATTATATCTCACAGTAAAACAGGCTAAAATAAAAGAAAATGTATAACAAAGGACTACAGAAGAAAGGCTCTTAAATGAGAAAAAAAGCATTGAGAGCAAAATCACAAGGACACCCAATGCTCCTTGTCCTCTTCTGTAAGATTTTCCTCCACAGCACTTATCAGCAGCTAACACACTATGTATTATGTTGTCTGTTTCCGTTACCCCCATATAGCGATGTAAACTCCACGGAGACAGGGATTTTTTTTTTCCTAATTTATTTCTTTATCCCCAGTCCCTAGGAGAATGGTAGGTGTGAAATACATATATGTTGAATGAATGAATAGCAGTCTAGGAATTTACTTTTAGCCACAAGAAAGAGTGTCCTGGTGGGTTGGAAATGGCCATTTTAGAATGCCATTTTGTGAATGATGGGCCTCCTGGTGGCTTAGATAATGATTTTTCATCACATGTATGGTGACCTGTCATTGGAGCGTTCGGCTTCCCACAGAGTTTGGTTTGAAGGAAGGCCTGTTGGCCATTTCATCTCCTAGGAGTTGCCTCTGTAGACACTTCTCTGGTTGCCCATTCTCCTTAAAAATGAGAAAGGCTTAACAGAAAGTGTCAGAACTCAGAACACAATTCTGAACATAGTTTCTCAGTATTCCAGTCATTGTGTTATGAACTCTGTGATACTAGTTTTTCCCTAACATGGCATTGTGATGTAAGTAGAGAATGCTATTGTAGTTCATAAGAAAGGTCTATAGCAATCTATTAACAGTGCTTTCCTAGTGGAAGATGGGAAAGGGGACTTTTCACTTCCACTGTATACACATTTGTATTGTTTGTACTTTTAAAAGCGTTTATTAAAGAATTGCAACTCTATAGAGAATCAGCATAAAATTGAAGGCAAATCACAATTTGTAAAAATCCTGAAGGAAAGGAAAATGCGTTTAAAAAACAAACAATGGGGGAAAGTGGTTAAGGTCTTGGTCTTTCTGCCTGGGCTTGACACACATTAGTTGTGTGGCCTTTGGCTAGCTGTTTAACCCTTGTTTGCATCAATTTCTCATCTTGACAATGGAGATTATAACAATTCCTACTTCTTAGAGTTTTGAGGATTAAATGAAACAATATACGTGAGTTGCGTAGAACAGGGATGGCATAGAACAACTGCTCAATAAATGTTAACTATTAATATAATTTCATAGGTAAGTGCGATGGATAATTTTATATGTCAACTTGCTTAGCTATGGTGCCCAGTTGTTTGGTCAAACACTGGTCTAGTTGCTATTATGGAGTAGTTACATGTGATTAAGTGAGTTGACCTTAAGTAAAGCAGATTACCATCCATAATGTGGGTGGGCCTCATCCAATCAGTTGAAGGCCTTAAGAGCAAAAAGAAATTTTCCCTTGGGTGTATTCTGGCTCCAGATTATATATAAACATTTTGGCAGAACTCTTCCACTCTTTATTCTTCCTGCCACCTGACCTATGGATTTTGGGACATAAGACTGCAGGAATCTCTGACCTGTTCCCTGACCTGCAGAGTTTGGACTTGCCAGCCCCCACGATAGTGTGAGTAAATTCCTAAAGAGGAAGACCCTCAACATGATGGATTGACACAATAGCTACAACAATGGGCTCGAGCATAAAAATGATTGTGTGGATGGCTCAGGACCTGGCAGTGTTTCGTTCTGTTGTACGTAGGGTCGCGAACAGTCAGAACCGACTCAAGGGAACATAGCAACATCTATCTGTCTGTCTGTCTGTCTGTCTAAGATTGGGTATTACAAAAGGAGAAGAGTCCACTGTGTTTTCTCTCCTTCCTTTTGCATTCTCTTGGGTATTTTATGCCCTATACCTGTGTCGAAGTGTCAAATGCCCACAGAGGCCAGGCAAGAAGTATAAAGAGCGAACTGGGAAGGTAGAAGAATAGAGAGAGGTGGAACCCTGTAGAGACAGACAGTATGGCCTGTGAGAACAGGGATTGTTGCCACAGGGAAATGCAAGCCGCTGTTGCAAAATGAGCATAAACTGACTCATATGAAGTAGACACTTGGGAAATATGAGTAGGGCAATTTGATTTTGGAATCTTTTGGAAGATAGAAGAGGTTCCCAAAGCCTGAAAAGTATTGCATGTCTTTAAAAAGAAGGAACTGGAATTTGAGTCTAAATCTGTCTCACTTCAGGGCAAAATGCCTAAAGTATTTAAAGGGATTTAATATAAAGTAAAGGAGCCCTTGGTAGCACAAGGGTTAAGCACTCAGCTGCTAATCAAAAGGTTGGCAGTTCAAACCCACCCAGCATCTCCGCAGGAGAAAGACCTGGTGATCTGCTCCCGTAAAGATTACAGCCTAGAAAACACTATGGGGCAGTTTTACTCTGTCCTATCACAGGGGTTAAGAGATTGGCTGCTAACCAAAAGGTCGGCAGTTTGAATCCACCAGTTGCCCCTTGGAAATCCTGTGGGGCAGTTCTACTCTGTCTTATAGGGTCACTGTGAGTCGAAATTGACTCAACGGCAATGGGTTTTTGGTATAGGGTCACTATGAGTCGAAATCAAGTTGATGGCACCCAACAACAAAAATAACAATATAAAATATGGATCCTCTGGTTTATACAATGTTGCTCAGGTGAGGTGATAGGCTGGCAATGATAATGCTATTTATTGAGTGGTTACTATTATTGAGCTTTACATACTTTATCATCCATTATCTCATTTAATTCTCGTAACTACCCTTTGGAAAAAAAACAAAACAAAACAAAACCCACTGTCGTCAAGTCAATCCTGACTCATCGTAAACCTATAAGATAGAGTAGAACTGCCCCCATAGGGTTTCCAAGGCTGTAAATCTTTATGGAAGCAGACTGCCACATCTTTCTCCCTGGGAGCAGCTGGTAGATTGGAACTGCCAACCTTTCAGTTAGCAGCCAAGTGCTTTAACCACTGTGCCACCAAGGCTCCTTAACTACCCTTTAGTTAATATTATTTCGCTCTATCTAGATAATTTATTATGCTGTTAGAACGTGTTTTGTTCTTCTGTATGTTTTTTTCCTTTTAACATATAAGTGCCTCTTGGAAGGCTTTATGCTTGGAAGGAGGGGAAAAAGATAAATGCTTCTAAGGTCAGTGAAGAAGGAAAGAAAGAAATGTAGGGGGACAGAGCTTCAAGTCTCCATAAGAAGGGAGACTCAGGTTCTGTTTCCTGCAGTGACTCAGGGAGAGAACTTCAGAGCCCTCATGAGTGGGCAGGAGTGAGGAGAAGCAGATGGTAGCATGGTGCACCAGGAGGCTGATCCTAGGACCAGAAGCTTCCCCAGGAACAGACAAGCTCCCTCAGTCCCTAGGGGCAGCTCAGAGAAGTTGAGTCATTTGCCAAAAGAACTAAGACTTAACCTCAAGTGTGTTAAACTCCAAAGTCAAAAGCTCTTAAATGCTCTACCAGACTTCTTAGACTTACTGACTCTCTTCTGACTAGGATTACCGATTGTCCTGCCATAAGAATCTCTGGGGCCAAATGCTGGGTGATGTACACATTCAGAAATGTACCAAGAAATAGTAGTGGGCCAGTATATGGTCATGTGCAATTCAGCCACCTGCCTTGAAATTTTACTGGGTTTAATGTAGATTCCACATTCTAGTCAATGAAACAGACTTTCGTCCAAGAAAAGTGGTCCACTTTCGTTCAATGAAGATACCATGACGAATAGTTGCAGGTAGATTTACCTCCAAGTCTTTATTTTCTGCTTCAATAACCTCTGCCATTAATATTTATTATTAATCCGTAAAGTACACGTGGTTGTATCTAAGTAAAAAACCCGTTGCTGTCAAATCGATTCCGACTCACAGTGGACCCTATAGGACAGAGGAGAACTACCCCATAGGGTTTCCAAGGAGTGGCTGGTGGATTTGAACTGCCGACCTTTTGGCTAGCAGCCGAGCTCTTAACCGCTGTGCCACCAGGGCTCTTGTATCTAAGTAGGTGACCCTAAATTAGCAAATTCCTATCCCATCAACCACAAAAGAGTTATCCATTCCAAGAGTAATTCTTTTTTTTTTTTTTTTTTTTTTAATCATTGATTCTCTGGAGGGATTTTAGAGCTTCCTTTTATGGCCATTCCTTCTCAGGTAACTGGCAAAATAGCCTAAGCAGCCTTTGAAAGTGCTGGATGTTTGATAAATGTCTAGAACTTTTATTTAAAGATAAGGACAGAAGGTAATTCTTCCTCTGTGAATAATAATAAAATACCAGAAAAGGAAAGGATGTCTTGATGTACTTGGGGTAAAAAAGGCACAGTGAGTGATACAGTTGATAGCTTAGTGAACAAAATTTTCTACCTACCTGTGGCAACTGACAAGTGTAGGAATAAGAGATAAACAAATGTCTCTGTAAGTTTCCAAAATAAAATGCATAAATGAAAAGACAAATTTAAGTATAATTTAAGGGGAAAGATGGAAATGAAAGGTTAAAGAAATAATTGACTAAATGTCTTGAAATGTTTTTTAAACCACATTTTAAACTTAGAGGGTGAGAGGAGGAGGAGGAAGAGGAAAAAGCAAATTAAGAAACAAAAAAGCAAACTAACAAAGCTTGGAACTCTGTGGCCAGTGGAATTGAAAGATAAGGCACTTTTGAAAAACCCTTATTAGCTCAACTGCCAAAGTCAAGGGATGGGGAAATATACTACTCCCAAGAAAGTAGAGAGGTGGGGAGCGGGGGTGTTTTTGACCTTTGGACTCTGCTACATACTTGTTTTGGCCAGTGGGATGTTAGCAGATATGATACAATTATGACCCATAGTGACCCTATAGGACGGAGTAGAACTGCCCCATAGGGTTTCTCCAAGGAGTGGCTGGTGGATTCAAACTGCTGACCTTTTGGTTAGCAGCCATATCACTTAACCACTGCGCCACGGGGCTTGAAAAGTACTTGTGTAGTTGGTTGTGTCCTCTTGGGCCTCTGACATCGCCAAGAGAAGAATGTGCCTTAGCTGATCTTTTTATCTCACCTCAGGCATCATTTACTTAAACTTGTTACTCTCAAGTCAGTTCAGACTCATGGTGATCCCTTGTGTGTCAGAGTAGAGCTGTGCTCCATAGGGTTTTCAATGGCTGAGTTTTCAGAAGTAGATTGCCAGGCCTTTCTTCCAAGGCAACTCTGGGTAAATTCAAACCTCCAACGTTTCTGTTAGCAGCTGAGGGACTTCATTATTTACTTAAGGAAGGCTTTTTTTTTTTTGTACTTTAGATGGTTTATAGAGCAAACTAGTTTCTCATTAAACGATTAATACATATATTGTTTTATGACTTTGGTTGCCAACCCCACAACATGTCAACACTCTCCCTTTCTCTACCTTGGGTTCCCCATTACCAGCTTTCCTATCCCCTTCTGCTTTCTCATCCTTGCCCCTGAGCTGGTGTGCCCATTTAGTCTCGTTTTGTATTATGGGCCTGTCTAATCTTTGGCTGAAGGGGGAACCTCAGGAGTGACTTCACTGTTGAGCTAAAAGGGTGTCTGGGGGCCATACTCTTGGGGTTTCTCCAGTCTCTGTCAGACCAGTAAGTTTGGACTTTTTTTGTGAGTTAGCATTTTTTTCTACATTTTTCTCCAGCTCTGTCTGGGGCCCTCTATTCTGATCCCTGTGTGAGCAGTTGATAGTGGTAGCCAGGCACCATCTAGTTATGCTGAACTCAGTCTGGTGGAGACTGTGGTAGTTGTGGTCCATTAGTCCTTTGAATTAAACTTCCCCTTGTGTCTTTGGTTTTCTTCATTCTCCTTTGCTCCAGATGACGTGGGACTGGTAGACGTATCATAGGTGGCCGTTCACAAGCTTTTAAGACCTACTTAAGGAAGGCTTTTATGGCCTCCCAGTCCAGATTATATTTTTTTCCTTTATTTAATTTATCATTTTTTGATTGATTATATACTTGTTTGTGTGATTATAAGATTAATGCCTGTATTCCAAACTAGACTATAAACTCTAGAAAGCAAAAAATGTTGAGCATTGCTCACCGTGGAACCCTAATATCTAGCATAGTGCCTGGCACATAACTGACACTCAATATATAGTTGTTGATTGAATGAATGACTTTAATACACAGAGTTACAATTGTATTTGGCATATAAAATATCCTCAATAGCTATTTACTGAATGAATAAGCCTGGGATGGGGAAAGGATAGCAAACGGGTAAACTATATCTTACGCGGCATTTAGCATTTTTCCTTGCACAAAATGAACTAAATAAACATTTAAACAAGAATTTGTTTCTTTTGTACTTGAAATAACCATGAATTAAGTGATCTCTCTTCTATAAATGTGAAACTAATTTGGAAACAAAAATAAATTTAAATGGGTACTTCTCTGGTTCTAGATTTGTAAACAGTAGTAAAGTTCTATGGGGATGACACCTTGCAATCATAATTACTTTAACAGGATGAATTTTCTGGGTTTGTACAACACCAAACTCTTCCCAGTAGGGAATGAGCATAAACTGAAGTCACCTTTTCCTAAATCAAAATAGAACATACATATTAACCTGTCCCTTGATCATTCTCCTTGTTAACCTTGTTTAAAGCCTCATTATCTCTCAAATGTACACAAATGTAAAAAAAAAAAAAAATCACTGGGGCCATAGGAAATCCACTCACAAGTCTTGATGTAACTCACAGGTGAAATGATAAAACCCTCTTTTTTTTTTTTCCCTGCAGTAATGGTCTGCAAGCTGGTCATACTTTCCTGTATCCGTACCTTTGAATGGTCCCCATGTGCACTGACTCAGGGCTTGGCCATGTGATTTGCTTTGCTCAAAGAATCGTGAGCTGTAAAATGATTGTTGTTTTACACCTCAAAGACTAACTGCCCCAGTCTTGTTGCTCTAACAGAGTTTTCAAAATATAAATCTCATTATGTCACTCCACAATTAAAAACTCTTCAAGATTCAGTAGTGGCCCAAGGAAGAATGATCAACTCTGAGGGGCTGGGGACTGGATGAGGAGGCCTCTCAGAAGAGAAGTCAGGGTTCATTCAGGAGTTTTGTATGTGTGAGTGCATGTGTGAGAGACAGAGTGTATGTGTATATGTATCAGTGTGTGAGAGAGTGTGCAAATCTTTCTGTAGTCTAACCTGGGGGCAAGTTCTAACCTTATTTTGAAAATTCTAAGACTCTACTTGTTGAATTTCTTTTTGATGCATACTCAGCATCTTAGTGCAGTATTCTGCGTAGGATGCAACCCCCTGCATATTGTTAAACGGTGATAAATAGGTCCAGATGATTTACTTTAAAAGGACATTTTAGTTAATGTTCCTTGAGGGGATGCAGTAGTAACGTATGTTGCCCATTGTCTGGTCATTCTGGGCTCCAGATGACCTCATCAATGCTTAAGGAAATGGGAATCTTTTATTGAGCTGGGAGATTAAATATGTGCTGAGTCACTTCTGCCATTTTGGGAAGGATTTTAAGTTTAAGCCTCCAGCATTTCTGGTAAAACTCACATGAAGTGTGACGAAGTCATCAAAACTGCTCTCTGTTGCAACAGGATGAATGAGCTGTTACTGTTTTTTCAAAACCAACAATATATAGAACTGTTCCTCTTTGCCTATTAGCAGAAAAGCACTTTGGAGAATTACTGACCAGATTTGCAAAGGAAGTAGTTTTAGTAACAAAGAAAAAAATATGTACATTGTGTGTCTCTGAGATTATTCATTAAATACTCTATCCAAAGTCCTTGAAAATCGGGTTGCCCTGTTAAAATGCCAGTAGACTTCAGAGATTGCTTTGAAGTCTCTATTGGTTTATAAACTTGAAATATATTCCTTTAAAGCTTTCCTGATTAGTTATAAATGATTGCTGTGCCAATGAGATGTTATTATAAACATTAAACACTATTCCACACTAGCACTTCTTAAAAATTGAAAATAATTTCTGACAGTACTTGGTCACAGGTGATAGAAACCCAATTTGAACTAGCTGTGGAAGATTGCAGACATGGCCAAAATTCTTTTCCTCCCGTCACAAGGTCAAGTCTATTTCTCTACCCCTTGAATCTGGGTTGACCATGTAACTTGCTTTGGCCAATGGGACACTAACCAATGCGATGCACTCAGAGGCTGCATAAGTGCTTGCACATTGGGGCTTGCCTTCTCTTGAAGCTCATGGAATCCTGAAATTGCCAGGTGAGGAAGCCTGAGCTAACCTGGTGAAGACAAGAAACTACATGGACAGAGCATCCCAAATAACATCCATTCATTTGGCAGACCTATAGTGAGGTCATCCTCTAGGTCATGCAGCTGCCAGCTGACCACAGACACATGAGTGAACCCAGGTAAAATCATCCGTGGCAGCCCAGTCAAGAATCATCCAGCTGACTCACAATATCATGAGTTAAATAAATGCCTAAGCCACAGAATCTTAAGGTAGTGTGTTACAGTACAAGTTAACTGCTACATGAGAAAGCAATAAAGACTCAAATGTGGACCCAAATAGAACTTTTAAAATGTCCTTGCATGAGTACAGAAAAAAGAAACAATCTGCTTTGAAAGACCCTTCAAATTTTCCCTATCCACTAGTCCAGGTACTGCCTGAGAATAGCACATAAGCAACTTCAACCCTCAGCGGTGGTCATGAGTCTGGTTTGATTTTTCACGAAAGGCAAACAACATATTAGCTACAGGAGCTATTGGCCCATCAGAACGTTCTTTGGAATCTTCTCCATTAGCAAACACAAGTCAGTGCATGGACCACACAAACATTTTTGTTAATGTATTATTGCTTCCAAGGACTGTCTTAGGATGCAAAAACAAAACTTACATTAGTAATATACTCTAATGAATAACTATGTGAGCATTTCAAAGAGTGTGTACTTTTATAATTTCTTCTTAATAAAAATAATTCTTTTGGGGGATGTAGAGTAACGACATGCATTCTGTTAAAAGTAAGAGAGATTTATTGAAAGTAAAGACAACGCAAGTTGGGGACACACTAGATCTCACAAAATGAAATACAGCACTTGAAGGAGGTGAAGCTGCAGAAACATATTTATAGGGTGAGAACAAAGAACTCAAGGTACATTATTTTGATTGGAAGTTACAAACTTAGGTCAGTGTAAGGCAGGATTACTCAAAGCGGGAACTTGAAAGGGATTGGTTTAAAGTATGTATGTGTCTTTCTTAAATTGGTTGCAGAGTGATAATTTCAAGAGTATGTAACAAAAAGGGGATGGGGTTACTGGGTAGTTACAAGGTATTTGCAGGACATTCTTTCCTTAGAAACAACTTGCTCAGGGGAAAACTTTCCTGTGGGTATTTGCATAAGAGATTTAGATAAGGGTCTGCACCACCGTCTTTTCTCAGAGATATTATTTCTACATCTTTAGCTTAGAAAAACATTTCCTTGGCTGCATAATTAAGTCTGTGCAAAAGTTAACTGTTGCTAGGCCAAAAGTAGAAATAATAAAAAGTAGTCCGGCCCATGCTTGAACCAGCCTTTTCAGATACACCAGGCACCTCTATTTTAAAAGCCCTTACACAGGGGAAATGTAAACATATCTGCCTTCATGGTTGGTTTTGAGATGTAGACAATTAAATTAGGTTTAGAGTTAGAGGACCACAAGAAGAAAAGCATAGGCTCTAAAATTAGACAGATAAGGTTGAAAATCACCTATGCTGCTTTCTAGTTGTGTGACCTGGGGCACTGTATTTAACTTGCTAAGCTATAGTTCCTTCAACTATAGGGTACTTAGCACAATGCTTGAAACACAGTAGATAATTAATTCTAGCTACTGTTCTAATTAGGGTATTGCTAAAGGAGTCTTTTTTTCCCTAAATTTTATTTATTTTGTTGTTGTTGAGAATATACACAGGAAAACATACACCAATTCAACACTTTCTACATGTAAAATTTAGTGACATTAATGACATTCTGTGAGTTGTGCAACTATTCTCACCTTCCTTTTCTGAGTGGTTCCTCCCTCATTAACATAAACTCACTGCCCCTTAAGGTTCCTGTCTAATCTTTCGAGTTGCCGTTGTCAATTTGTTCCCATATAGATTAGTTCTTAAAAGAGCATAATGCTCAAGACAGACCTTTTTTACTAATTAACCTAAACTATTGTTTAGTTTTAAGATGACTTCAGGTGATATTTTTGGTTTAAGGTTTAAAGATTATCTCGGGGCAATAATTTCAGAGGTTCATCTGCCCTCCATGGCACCAGAAAGTCTAGAGTCCATGATAATTTGAAATTCTGTTCTGCATTTTCCCCCTTTGATCAGAATTCTTCTATAAAATCTTTGATCAAAATGTTCAGTAATGGTAGCTGAGCACCATCCAGTTCTTCTGGTCTCATGGCAAAGGAGGCAGTTGCTCATGGAGGCAATCAGCCACACGTTCAATATTCTATTCCTGACTCCCCTTCTTCCTCTGTTGCTACAGGTGAATAGAGACCAATTGTTGTGCCTTGGATGGCCACTAGCAAGCTTTTAAGACCCCAGGCACTACACGACAAACTAAGAGGTAGAACAAAAGCGCTGAACACGTTATTAGGCCAAATAACTGGAAGGTCTCATGAAACCATGACCTTAAACCTCCAAACCAAGGAACGAAATCCCATGAAGTTTTTGGATCTACATAAGCAGCCTCGAAAACTACTCTTTTTTTTTTTTTTATCATTGTTGTGAATATATTTACCACACAACTTTTACCAATTCAAATTTTTACAGGTGCACAATTTATTAACAGAAATTACAATAATTCACTGTGCCACCCTACCTTTAATCAATGTGATATTTCCATCACCGTTAACCTCCCTTTTTCCCCTCCCTCCTGCCCCTGTAGCCACTAATAAACTTTGGTCTCTATACATTTGAATTTTCTTGTTGTTTTATATAAGTGAGGTCATACAATATTTGTCCTTTTGTAGTTGGCTTATTTCGCTCAGCATAATGTCTTCAAGCTCCATCCATACTATAACATGTATCAAGACTTCATTTCTCCTACTGGCTGAGTAGTATTCCATTGTATATATGTACCGTGTTTTGTTTATCCGTTCATCTGTTGATGGGCATTTAGGTTGTTTCCACCTTTTGGCTATTGTGAATAGTGCTGCAGTGGACATTGGTATACAAGTCTCTTTCTGAGTCCCTGCTTTCAAGTCTTTTGGGTCTACACCTAGGAGTAAAATTGCTGGGTCATATGGTAGTTCTATTTTTGGTTTTTTGAGGAACCGCCACGTTATTTTCCACAACCATTGTACCATTTTTTCACGTTCACCATCAATGAATAAGTGTTCCAATTTCCCCACGTCCTCATCAACATTTGTTATTTTCTGTTTTTTTTTTTTTTATCTTAGCCATGCTAGTGGGAGTGAAATAGTATCTCTTTGTGATTTTTATTTGCATCTCTCTGATGGGTAATGACACTGAACATCTTTTCATGTGTCTGGTGGTCATTTGAATGTCCTCTTTGGTGAAATGTCTATTCAAGTCCTTTGCCCATTTTATGACTGGGTTACTTGTCTTTTTGTTGTTGTCGATGTTTTATATATATTTTGACTATTAGATTCTTGTTGGATATATGGTTTCTGAAGATATTCTCCCAGTCAGTAGCTAATCTTTTCACTTTTTTGGTAAAGTCTTTTGCTGAATAAGAGTTTTTAATTTTTATGAGGTCCCATATATTTATTTTGTCTTTTGCTGTTTGTACTTTTATTATATTAATCCATTGTTGAAAGCATGGCTAACAGTGTTGTCCCTGCATTTTCTTCTAAGAATTTTAGTTTTAGTTTGCAGATTTAGGTCCTTAATCCATTTTGAATTTGTTTTTGTGTATGGTGTGAGGCATGGATCCTGTTTCATTTTTCTGCATGTGGAAATCCAATTTTCCCAGCACCATTTATTGAAAAGATTCTTCTTTCCCCCATTGATGGGACTTAGCACCCTTGTCAAAAATCAATTGATCATAGATGAGTGGGTTTATTTCTGGACTCTCAATTCTATTCCATTAGTCTCTGTGTCTATTGTTATACGAGTACCAGGTTGTTTTGATCACCTAGCTGTATAGTATGTTTTAAAATCAGGAAGTGTGAGTCCTCCTCCTTTGTTCTTTTTCTCTTTCAACATCGTTTAGCTATTCAGGACCTCTTGCTATTCTATATAAAGTTGAGAATTGATTTTTCTATTTCTGTAAAGAAGGCTGTTGGAATTTTGGTTGGGATTGCATTGAATCTATAGAACACTTCGGGTAGTATTGACATCTTTAGAATATTAAGTCTTCCAGTCCATGAACATGAAACATCTTTCCATTTATTTAAGTCTTCTTCAATCTCTTTCAGCAGTGTGTTATAGTTTTCACTGTATAAGTCTTTCATGTCCCTAGTTAGATTTATTCCTTGGTAGTTTATTCTCTTAGATGCTGTTGTAAATGGAATTATTTCCCTAATTTCCCTTTCAGATTTCTCATTGCTGGTGTGTAGAAACCCAAATGATTTTTGTTTGCTGACCTTGTACCCTGCAACTTTGCTAAATTCCTTGATTAGTTCTAGAGTTTTCTTGTGGATTCTCTCTCTATAGGATCATATCATCTGCGAATAGAGATAATTTTACTTCTTCTTTTCCAATCTGGACACCTTTTATTTCTTTTTCTTGTCTTATTGCTCTGGCTAGGACTTCTAATACAATATTGAATAGAAGTGGTGAGAGTGAGCACCCTTGTCTTGTTTCTGATTTCAAGGGGAAAGCTCTCAGTCTTTCTCCATTAAGTATAATGTTGGCTATTGGCTTTTCATATATGCCCTGAATCATACTGATAAATTTCCCTTCTATTCCAATCTTTTTCAGGGTTTTTGCCAAGAAAGGGTGTTGGATTTTATCAAATGCTTTTTATGCATCCATAGAGATGATCATGTGGTTCTTTTCCTTTGTTCTGTTGATGTGATGTATTATGTTGATTGATTTTCTAATGTTGAACCATCCCTGCATTCCTGGAGTAAATCCCACTTGGTCATGGTGTATGACTCTTTTAATATACTGTTGGTTTCTGTTTGATAGTATTTTGTTGAGGATTTTTGCATCTATATTCATAAGAGATACTGGTCTGTAGTTTTCTTTTCTTTTGGTGTCTTTGCCTGGTTTGGCTATCAGGGTTATGTTTGCTTCATACAATGAATTAAGGAGAATTCCTTCCTTCTCTATCTTTTGGAAGAGTTTAAACAGTATTGGTGTCAATTCTTCTCTCAATGTTTGGTAGAATTCACCAGGGAAGCCATCTTGTCCAGGACTTTTTTTTTTTTTGGGGGGGGAGGTGTAATGGATTGAGTTGTGTCCCCCTAAAATATCTTTCAACTTGGCTGGGTCATGATTCCCAGTATTGAATAATTGTGTACCATTTTGTAATCTGATGTGATTTCCTTATGTGTTGTAAATTCAATCACTATGATCTAATAAGATGGATTAGTGGCAGTTATGCTGATGAGGTACACAAGATTGGATAGTGTCTTAAGCCAATCTCTTTTGAGATATAAAAGAGAGAAGCGAGCAGAGACACATGGGAAACTCATACCATCAACAAAGCAGTGCCAGGAGCAGAGCACGTCCTTTGGACCTGAGGTTCCTGTGCAGAGAAGCTCCCAGACCAAAGGAAGATTGATGACATGGACCTTCCACCAGAGCCGACAGAGAAAGCATTCCCTTGGAGCTGACACCCTGAATTTGGACTTGTAGCCTACTGGACTGTGAGAGAATATACTTCTCTTTGTTAAAGCCATCCACTCGTGGTATCTCTGTTATAGCTGCACTGGACGACTAAGACAGGAGGTTTTTGATAACTGATTTGATGTCTTTACTTGTTATGGATTGGTTGAGACTTTGTATTTCCTCTTGTGTCGGTATGGGTAGGTTGTGTGCTTCTAAGAATTTGCTCGTTTCATCTAGGTTATCCACTTTATTGCCATACAGTTGTTCATAATATTGTATCATATTCTCTTTATTTCTGTTGGGTCAGTTGTAATCTCCCATCTTTCATCTTTTATTTTGGTTATTTCCATTTTTATTTTTTTTTCTTTGTCAGTCTAGCTACAGGTTTGTCAATTTTGTTGATCTTTTCAAAAAACCGACTTCTGATTTTATTGATTCTCTCTACTGTTTTTCGGTTTTCCATTTTATTTATTTATGCTTTGATCTTTGTTATTTCCTTTCTTCTGGTAGGTTTAGGAGCCCTAGTGTCACAGTGGTTAATAGCTTGGCTGCTAATCAAAAGGTCGGCAGTTTGAATCCTCCAGATGCTCCTTGGAAACCCTATGAGGTAGTTCTACTCTGTCCTGTAGGGTCACTATGAGTTGGAATTGACTCAATGGCAACGAGTTTGGTTTTGGTTGGGTAGATTTAGGCTTAGTTTGCTCTTCTCTTTCTAGTTCCTGAAGTTGTCCAGTTAGGCTGTTAATTTGAGAGCTTTCTTCTTTTTTTATGTAGGCATTTATTTCTATGAGTTTCCTTCTGCATACTGCCTTTGCTGCATCCCATAAGTTTTGGTATTTTGTGCTTTCATTTTCATTTAACTCAAAGAAATTTGTGATTTCTTTTTTGATTTCTTCCTTGACCCATTAGTAGTTTAATAGTGTGTTGTTTAATTTCCATGTATTTGTATATTTCCAGGCTTTTTTTTCTGTTATTGATTTCTAGCTTTGCTCCGTTGTGATCAGAGAAAATACTTTGCATGTTTTCAATCTTTTTAAATTTATTAAGAGTTGTTTTGTGACCTAAAATGTATCCTGTATAATGATCCATGTGCACTGGAGTAGAACGTATATTGTGCTGATTTTGGGTGGAGTGTTCCATGTAAGTCTGTTAAGTCTTGTTGTTTTATAGTATCATTCAGGTCCTCTGTTTCCTTGTTGATCCTCTTTCTAGAAGTTCTGTCTGATATTGAATGTGGTATATTGAAGCCTCCAACTATTATTGTAGTACTTTCTGTTTCTCCCTTCAATTCTTTCAGTGTTTGCTTTATATATTTAGGTGCCCCGATGTTGAGTGCATGTATATTTATGATTGTTAAATCTTCTTGATTAATTGACTCTTTTATCACTATATAATGTCCATCTTTATCTCTTCTGACAGATTTTGTCTTAAAGTCTACTTTGTCTGACATCAAGATTGCCATCCCACTCTCTTTCGGTTATTATTGGCATGGAATATTTATTTCCATCCTTTCACTTTCAACCTATTTATGTCCTTGGGTTTAAGGTGTGTCTCTTGTAAACAGCATATAGTTAGATAATTTTTTAAATTCATTTTGCCACTCTCTACCTTTTGATTGGAGCATTTAGTCCATTTACATTCACTGTAATTACTGATAAGAAGCCACTTACTTCTGCCATTTGGTTATTTGTCTTTTTTGTGTGTCTTAAGCCTTCTTTGTCCTTTTTCTTTAGTACTGTTTGCTTTTGTGTTTTGTTGGTTATTGTAATGAGCCTTTTTGGTTTCCTTCGCCTTTCGTGTATTTTTTATAGATACTTTTTTAGTGGTTATCATGAATATTACATTTAAGAGCTTGTATTTATAACATTGGAGCCCTGGTGATGCAGTGGTTAAGTGTTCGGCTGCTAACCAAAAGGTCAGCAGTTTGAATCCACCAACTGCTCCTTGGAAACCCTATGGGGCAGTTCTACTCTGTCCTGTAGGGTTGCTATGAGTCAGAATTGACTTGACAGCAATGGGTTTGGTTTTGGGTTTTATTTATAACATTCTAGGGTAAGTTGGTACCAACTTAACTTCAGTAACATACAAGAAATTCTATGTCTATACCATTCCTCTCCCCCTTTTTGTTGTTATCACTAATTACGTCTTTATATTTCATGTGTCCTGTAACATAATTTTATCTTGCCTTTTATATACTTGTTATTAAAAAACATGAGGGACAAGACATTTAGAATTATCAAGCATGAATACCTTATTACTAGCTGCCTTAGGCTGGGTACTCTAGAGAAGCAAAACCAGTGAAGCATATATATATATATATTTATTTATGTAGAGAGAGAGAGAGATTTATATCAAGGAAATGGCTTATGCGGTTGTAGAGGCTGGAAAGTCCCAAGTCCGAGGGTCAGGTTGGAGGCTTCTCCTGACTTATATAGCTGCAGGGCTGATGAATCCAACATCGGCAGTCAGAAGGCAAGCCTCTGGCTCACAGGGTGTGGAGGCTGATGAATCCCAAGATTGGCAGGTAAGATGGCAGGCCACTAGCTCACAGGCTGCAGAGGTTGACGAATCCCAAGACTGGCAGGTAATCTGCTACTGTAAGTCCCAAGAACTGGAGGTCAGATGCAGGATCCAGAGTGAGCAAAAGCCAGTGAGTGTTGCCAAAAAGTTCACAAATACTGGATACAGGCTACACCCCCAAGGAAATTTCCTTCCAACTGATTGGCTGCTCATAGCAGATCTCATCATGGAGGTAATTACATGATACCAGGTATCATTATGGAGGTGATTAAATGATTACATAGCTGCCAAACTACATTATAACCACCAAACCACTGAGAATCATGGCCAAGCCAATTTGACACACAACTTTAACCATCACCCTAGTCCTTTCACTTTTCCATGCATCTCTCTTTATTAGGGATTTTTCTTTTTATGTATAGCTTTGAATTACTTTCTAGTGTCTTTTCCTTTCAATCTACATAACTCTCATTAATATTTTTTGTAAGGCCAGACTGGTGGATATGAACTCTCTCACCTTCTGTTTGTCTAGGAACTTTTTAATTTCACCCTCATTCTTAAAGGACAGTTTCACTTGGTGTACTATTCTTGGTTGGCAGTTTTTTTTTGATCAGCACTTTAAATATATCATTCGATTGCCTTCTGGCCTCCAATATTTCTAAGGAAAAATCGGCACTTATTCTTATCGGGGACACTTTGTATGTGACTATTTGGTTCTTTCTCACTGCTTTCAGGATTCTCTCTTTATCTTTAATTTTTGAGAGCCTAACTGGTGTGTCTTGGTGTAGAGCTCTTTGGATTTATCCTACTTGGTGTTCTTTGAACTTCTTGGATTTGTAGATTCATGTCCTTGGTTAGGTTGGGGAAATTTTCTGTCATTATTTCTTCAAATATTCTTTCTGTCCCTTTCTCTTTCTCATCTCCTTCTGGAATTCCCATGATGTGTATATTACATCTCTTGTTGTCCCATAAAACAATTAAATGGTGCTCAGCCTTCTTGAGCCTCTATTCTTGTTGCTTTTCACCATCTGTAATTTTAACTATCTTATCCTCTAATTTGCTGATTCTTTCTTCTACCTGATTAAATCTATTGGTAAGTCCTTCGATTGTGTTTCTCATTTCAGTTATTGTCCCTTTCAGTTGCAATATAGCTTTTTTAGATACTCATTTTGTTCTTGCGTTGTTTTTCTTATTTCTTTTAGCTCTTTGTCTATGTTTTTCCTTAGCTCTTTAATTACGTCTAATGTTGTTGCATTAGATTCTTCCATTTTTTTCAGTATTTAGTTATCTGTAGATGTGCTTTCACTCCCTTTGTCGTGTTCTTGTTCAGGTGGATGGGCCATTGTTTCTCTGTTCTTTGTGTGTCTTGTGATTTTTTTGTTGGGGCATTGGAATTTTTGAGGGTGTTAACTTTCTCAGTTTTCCCTAGTATTTGGTGTGTTTGCTCCCACTACTTTTTACAAAAAACTCTTAGGTGGGCAGAGCCTTTGGTCTTTCCTTACCATTTCCTCTCTCTCTCTGTGATAGCTCCTCCCTCCCTAGTTTAATTAGAATTTGGAAGTTCCAGATCTCAGTTTTCAACTTTCAATCTCTCCCACACACACCAGAGAACACGCTGTGGTCAATCTGTTCCACCAGTGGGCACTGCCACTCAGCACGATATCATGTACTAATAAATCTGTCCACCAGGGGGCGCAGTCTCCTCTTTCTGGTTCTTACTCCCTTCTCTGTTTCTGCAATCACATTTTTAGTAGGAAAACTCACACCCAGCGAGCCCCCTTCTGGGCTGGGTGTTGCCCTCCAGTTTTGCCTAAGGTTTCCTTCTCTGCTCTGTGGGGGCTGCTTATATCTGAGCTGGCATTCAGGGGAAGCATGGGCAGACTTTCCTCCATTTCAGGAGGAGGAAGGGCTGGCACTCCCCAGAAGGACCTCAGAGATATCTATGTTGTTGGTTTCAGAGCCCCAGTGGCCCTGTGGTGGTTGAAAGGGAGCAGTCTCCACTTAGGTGACCCACTTCCTATTCCACAGCTGATAGTTACCAGTTGGGGGAGGGGTAGTGACACTCCAACCAGACCCCCAGGGAGGCCTGCCTTGCTGCTATCAGAGCCCTCCCTGTAGTATGTTGGCTGTGGGTGTAGCCTGCACTCAAGATGCCTACTTCCTAGCACACAGTAGTCTCAGTCAGCAGTCCTCAGAGCCAACTGTAAAGGGGAGCAGACAGACCCAAATCAATCCACAGGGAGGTCTGTCCTGTTGGGTTCAGAGGCCTGAGCTATGGAGTATGCAGGGAGGCAGGTAGAGTGCTGACTGTGGGAGCAGACGCCACTGCAGGGCCCTTCTGTAGCAATTCACAGCAGGCTTGCAGCTGACAGTGTCTGGAGGAGGGGCTGTCATGCTCCAAACGAACCTCCAGGAAGATCTGCCTTGTTGCTATTAGAGCCCTTCATGTAGTATGTTGGTTGTGGGTGTAGCCTCCACTAAAGATGCCTGCTGCTTGGCACACAACAGACTCAGTCAGCAGTCCTCCGCACTGACTGAAAGGGGGAGCAGACAGAAAAAAATTGACTCCCTCCGAAGTCTGTCCTGTTGGGTCCGGAGGCCTGAGCTATGGGGTGTGCAGGGAAGCAGGTAGGGTGCGGACTATGGGGGCAGACTCCATTGCATGGGCCTTCTGTAGCAATTTGCAGTAGGCTTGCAGCTGGCAGTGTCTGGAGAAGGTTGCTGGTACACTCCAAACTGACCCTCGGGTGAGGTCTACCTTGTTGTTTTTAGGGCAGAAGCTTGAGGTCCTGTCTCTTTGTACAGGCAGGGGCTGTGGTGGTTAGGGAAGCAGGCTCTTTTTCTGGGGCCACTACCCCAGTTCACAGCAGCCTGCAGCCCACATGGCTGGGGAAGGGGCAGGGATAGTGGGAGAAACATTTTATCCTACCGTATGCAACTCGTTGATTTGTTTGTTCTTGCCTGTCTGCAGTTCCCCACTGCTTTCCTCTGCTCCCTGATTCAGAGTCCCTCAAAGCTGAGCACCGCTTTCCTTGTTGTATTTCTTATTGTGTTTGTGGGGAAGGGTCCGAACAATGGTTTATGTCGCCATCTTCCCAGAATTCCTAAAGGAATCTTTGATATCTGAAATTGAATGAGGGGAAAAAAACTTACAGTCTATGAAAAAAAAAACCCTGTTGCCGTCGAGTTGATTCTGACTCACAGCGACTACTATACTCTATAAGAATATGCATTAAGACTCTTTGTAAGAGAAGTTGTCCACATCTCTGCATGATTTATTTCTGTTGGAGTGATATGACAGTGAATGCCTCAGTAATGCATAGGGTTAAGATTACCTAATAAGGAACTACCTAGTAAGGGGCTCACTCTACCTAGTAAGGAGGCACTTGATTAAACTGAGTATTGATTCAGTGGGAAGGCTTTTCTTTGTAAGCAACAGAAACTCTCTCTAACCAAACAAAAAAGTAAATTTATTGGATGGACCTTAAGCTATACCTTGGACTCCAAGGACAAGAAGGTAGCTGTGCTTCATGGCTATATTGTAGCCAAGAACTAGACTACCATGAAGCTCCTGTCACTCTTTAATCTCTCTGTAATCTAAGCTCATTCTTCTCTCTTATTGCAGATCAGCATTATCTGTTTGTAATTCATAGGGTAAAAACTATGGCTACCAGACCTGTCCACATTTTACATGCTACACTTAATGGCCATTGGGAGATACTGCAGCACTCTCTTCTTGCTGTAGCAACTGTAGAACCAAGTGTCATGATGGAGCCTCCTTCAGACAGGGCCCCTGAGGTAACTATTTTAAGCAGAGGCCAGAAAAAACGTTTGATGTGTTTAGTCACTGAGTTTTGGGAGTTGCTTGTCACTGTAGCATAACCTGACATTTCCCGGCTAATAGAATTACCCGATGTTCAGGGCCTTTGTAGATTTTATCCTTCCATAACAAGAAATAAAAGAGAAATTTTTGGAAAAGAGAACTTATGCTGAAAAAATAATTGTCCTCTATATCAAAGCTTGCTTTATTAAGGATACTAAGAGTTAGCTAGAAACTTCTAAAAATGATGTCTTCTAGGAAATTCATTTGCTTGTTGGTTAAGGATTATTACTTTTAGAGTATATTCTTGTCTACTAATATAAAACATAGTATTTGAAAGCTGCATGCAAAAAAATCACTGTCAAAAGCTTGATTCATTTTACATAATCAATTTTTGAGTAACTAATGCAGATGTAACTTAATGCTAGTTTCTGTTGCTTACAACCAAAAACTTTCCCACTGAATCAACACTCTATTTAATCCAGGTGTCTCCTTACTAGGTAGAGTGAGCCCCTTACTAAGTAAGCTCAACCTTGTGCATTACTGAGACATTCACTTAATGCAGATTATAAATAGGAAATTGTAGACATATATATTTTTAGTGGTTCCAGTTTTCTTAATATTTTTCCTTTGGAGAAAACTGAATGGATGGAAGGTCAGGCATTTGACTGATAATTTCAAAGCAATACTCCAGTGTAGCTCTTGTCTAGCAACTTGCTTCTCTTTATCTCTCTTCTCTTTCTTTGAGATACAATAGAAGGCCAAAAATATAGGGCAGAGAGAATGTGATTATAAGCAAGAATCATTAGAATATCAAATCTGGGTTCATAAATATTTGGTCACGCACCATGACCATAGACAGAAACAGGAAAATAGAATGATGTATCTTTATCATAAATTTACCAAGAAGTCTTCTTTGTTCTTTTCCTTTAGAAAACTATTCTTGAATTCACTATTGTGTGCTGAAAGAGATAAATAAATCTAATTGTATTAAAAGTAATAACATGCTATGGGGCTTGTTTAATAATGTGCTGAATAGGTGTTTTGCATAAAATAGCGTTTGACTACCCTCAATATTTATTAAGTGAAAAGTATTTATTGGTATCTGCTACCTTTGAGTATAGTTGAAAATGAATGATTCTGATTTCATTCAATAGGTTTGTCCTTTTTAAAACAGGCAATTTTGCTTCAAGGGGCATTATTATAATTTTTATTTGTATATATTATACTAACAGTAAATTAAACTTTGGCCTCTTTGTTGATACACTGATTACTGAGTTTACTTATGACAAGTTGTTTCATATCAACAAGACTTTATTGCTTTCAGACTGTGGTTTTTCTATTTTTATGTTGCTTTTGTGTTTATATATGACAGCATTGCTTTACCACCTACATAAAAGCATATAAATACTACTTTAGAAATTAGCTTACAACTGTCTTCTTGGTCAAATCAATATATTTTTTCCTTGGTTCATTGCCCAGTATATTCCAAAAGTACAAATTACATGTACTCACACATTCAGGTATATTACATTAAAAAAAAAAGAAAAGATTTTACCACTCTATTCTTGTAAGCTGAATACCTTTGTTATTAAACAGGAAAACACTCCTTTCCTTCCAAATAATGGTTTAGAAAAAATTATACTGGTGAGGACAGCTAATGGCTGGTACACTACCTTCTGTGGCCAGAATTCCAGAGCACCATATAAAGTAGGAATGCATTAATTGTGGCATTCACTGCAACTGATAGACCAAACTGCCTTAGAGGAAAACAAAACAAAACCAAAAAACCCATTGCCGTTGAGTCAGTTCTGATCCTATAGGACAGAGTAGAACTGCCCCACAGGGTTTCCAAGGAGCAGCTGGTAGATTCAAGCTGCCAACCTTTTTGGTTAGCAGGCATAGGTCTTAACCACTGTGCAACCAGGGCTCCAAGGGCGAAAAAATGGGGCAGAAATTCATCAGCTCATGTAACAAACAGTAGTAGAGCTAGATTCTTGGACACAAAGGCAATAGTGATGTCCCCCTCTCCCATCCTGCCCACACACAATATATCATCTTTGCTTCTCTCTATCTGCTGGCCCCATTTTCTCCCATGACAGACAGAATTTTCCACAGAGAGGTACAGCACCATGGAGGCTCTAGGCATCCATTTCTACAGTGTTATGGCCAAAGAGGAAGGGAGGCTCTCCAGCTGCAATCCAGAAAAGTCTGAGGAAGAACTTTGGCCCAACTGGGGCTGTGTGTCTACCCTTCAAACTACTCACTGTGGACAAGGGGTGGAGGACAAGGGGTAGACAAGGGCTATAACTGGCAGTTCCAGAACCACATGGATGAGGTGATGGAGTAGCTCCCTATCGAAGAAGATCATTGTTTTAGAGATATAGATAATAAATGTCCTCCAAATACAGCCTATAATCCAGTTGTGACCCAAGACATCTAAACACAAAGAGCATAATACAGTGCAAAAAGCATTATCAAAGATAAAAAAAGAATGTCCACTCTATTATGATAAAAGTTTCAAGTTGCCAAGTTATAACAAGTATAAATTTTTACATACTTAATAAAACAGACTCCAAATATATACAGCAAAAATTGACAGAAATACAAGGATCGGTAGTCAAATCCACAATCATAGTGGGAGATTTTAACATATTCTTCTAGTTTTATATATCAAGAAAATAAAAATCAGTAAGAATATAGACAGTTTGAACTACAAAATTAATCAAATTTTATCTAATAGAAATACTGCACCCAATAATGGTAAAAATACGTATTCTTTTCAAACACGTAACTTACAAAACATTGGTCCATAAAACAAATATCAACATGTTCCAAAGGATCGGTATCATACAGATTATGTTCCTGGATCAAAATGTAGTTCAGCAGAGGAATTCAGTTCTGGCGTGGCTAAGTAAGCTTCTATTAAAGTGACCCTATGGCAGAGAACCAAACATTCTGAACAAAATACAAAGAACAACTACCTAAAGGCTCTAGAGAGTGTACCAAAGAGTCCTTTAGAACTTGGAAAAAAGGATTGGCATAGGGTGACTTTACCATTTTTATGGCTTTTAGTTTTAAACGACTTTATTTTCAAAAATGCACAAAAACTTGAGGCAATGCTCCTCACTTATTCTTAGACTGCTGAATGAGGGACATTGATTAACGTCAAGCAGAGATTTGGTAACTACTCAGCAGATGTCTTTTTTTTTATTACTGTACTTTAAGTGAAAGTTTACATTTCAAGTCAGTCTCCTATACAAAAATTTATACATACATTGTTATGTGACCCTAATTGCTTTCCCTGTACTGTGACAGCACACTCCTCCTTTCCACCCCGGATCTCCCATGGCCATTCAGCCAGCTCCTGACACATTCTGCCTTCTCATCTCACCTCCAGACGGGAGCTGCCCATCTAGGCTCATGTATCTACTTGAGCTAAGAAGAACACGCCTCACGAATATCACTTTCTGCCCCATAGTTCGGTCTAATCTTTATCTGAAGAGTTGGCCTTGGAAATTGTTTTGGTTCTGGGGTGATAGAGAGTCCAGGGGCCATGCTTTCCAGGAGCCTCCAGTCTCAGTCAGACCATTAAGTCTGGTCTTCTTACTAGAATTTGAGTTCTACACCCCATCCTTCTACTGCTCCATCAGGGACCCTCTGTTGTGTTTCCTGTTAGGACGTTCATTGGTGGTAGCCGGGCACCATCTAGTTCTTCTGGTCTCAGGCTGATGAAGTCTCTGGTTTATGTGGCCCTTTCTGTCTCTTGGGCTAATATTTTCCTAGTGTCTTTGGTGTTGTTCATTCTCCTTTACTCCAGGTGGATTGGGACCAATTGATGCGTCTTAGATGGCCGCTCGCTAGCTTTTAAGATCCCAGACGCCACTCGCCAAGGTAGGATGCAGAACATTTTCTTAATAAACTTTGTTATGCCAATTGGCCTAAATGTCCCCTGAAACTGTGGTCCCCAGACCCTCGCCCCTCAACAGATGTCTTTTTATTACAAAAGTATATGGCCAACCTTGTTCTAGCCGAATAAGCCATATGGTTGGCCAAAAAAAAAAAAAATCCTTCCTTTTCTCCTAAGATCAAGCCTAGTATATGATCCTACCCCTCCCCTTAAGCTATCTGTAGCCTCCCTGAACCCATTTCACCGTAATACCGAAACTGCTTGCTGGGTTACCCTAGAAAATTCATTCAAAAAAAGATACACATTTACATACCAGTTGTAGGTGAGTCGATTCTCACTCAGTGACCCCATGTGTGTCAGAGTAGAACTGTGTTCCATAGGGTTTTCTGTGGCTGATTTTTTGGAAGTAGATCGTCAGGCTTTTCTTCCAAGGCACCTCTAGGTGGACTTGAACTGCCAACCGCTCAGTTAGCAGCCCAAGGCCATTAACCATTTGCAGCACCCAGGGACTCCACACATCACATAGACATTATAGAAAGACGATTCAAACCTTCGCTATAAGAGAGTTAGAATCCATTTACTAGTCCTACCTCTCTCCCTCCTTCCATCTTGCCTCTCTCCCTCCCTTTCTCCTTCCTTCATCTCTCCCTTCCTTCCCTCCTTCCAACAAGTTAGTAAGAAATTTAATGCTTCTGTAATCATCCTTGTAAGATTAGTAGCAGGTCACTACATCAATGATGGGTTTGTAATTAGAGTAAAGTTCTTTCCATTTGCCCATATTACTTTTTTTAGCCATGTGTAAAGTCTCAGTAATGAAGTTGAAAGCTTATAAATTGAGGCAATTTAAACTGCCTTCACGTAGCCCATGTATATTTGTAACAGTTTTGAGTAAGAAAGAGAACAGAACACCCCAAGGACACACCAATACGTTTGCTAACAGTTCTGCTAGAAGAACAAGTGGAAATTGACCAGGATAGCCCAGACCTGAAAAGGGGGCACATGAAAAACCAGAAGCTGCTGGAAGAATGGCCAGCTGTTGTAGAGTTGATTCCGACTCCTGGCGACCCCATATGGGTCAGAGTACAACTGAGCTCCATAGGGTTTTCAATGACTGGTTTGTCAGAAGCAGATCGCCAGGCCTTTCTTCACAGGTGCCTCTGGATGGACTTGCATCTCCAACCTTTTGGTTGGCAGCCAAGAGCATTAACCATTTGCACCACCCAGGGAAAGCTCTTTAAAAAGGCAGGGCCTTGAGCATCTGGTTTTGCTCTTGCATGTAGGAGGTACCCTTGGCAAAGATCCTCGAGTAAAGGAAATGATTTTGATTATATGAATAATAAAAAAAAATAAGAAAGAAAATTGGGCATATTTATTTATAACTTGTCAGTTAATCAATCGTGGGTTTTATGGCTGTGTTTTTGTGTTTGCTGCCAAACAAGCCAATGAATATGTTTTTAATACGTTTTCAAAGTGAGGAACAGGTAAATCCATTCGCTCCTTTCAGAGGTTTTAACTTTGCTTTTAAGTGATCGTTGTTGTTGTTAGGTGCCATCAAGTCAATTCCGACTCATAGCGACCCCATGTGACCGAATAGGCTGGAATCTTTACGGGAGCAGTTCACCAGGTCTTTCTCCCGCAGAGTGGCTGGGTGGGTTTGAACCACTGACATTTGGTTGGTTAGCAGCCGAGCAGTTAACCATTGCGCCCCCAGGGCTCCTTTGTAAGCCATTAACAAGATTGAAACCCACAGGAGAAGAAAGGAGAAAAGAAACCTGCTGAGATATGAAGAGTGGGATTTTAGTTAACTTGATTTTCTTCTCTGTACCTCCCTATATTTTCCTACCATAACATATTTCAAAATCAGGAGGGGTAAAAAGGCATTAAAATGCAAACCATCTAGAGTAAAGGCCATATTAAAGCCAGCCCATTTCTCAGGGCAATCATTTATTTCATTTATATAAACAGCAGACATATACTGGCATCCTTTGTATCTTCCGCAGTTCCTAGTAAGGCGAGATAACAAGGAGTTTAAGAGTAAGGCACAATGCTAAACACTGCAAGAGATATAAAGAATTAACATGTAAATACATGTAAATAATTTAAAATATAAGTATCCATTTTTATAAGAACCTTATGATATAAGTTGTATCTGTGTTTGACAGGTAAGGAAAAGCAAGCTCAGTGAGGTAAGTGTTTTGCCCAATGGCACATAACCAGTAAGTGGCTGGGCTAGATGGTTGCAGTAAAGGCTCCCAAAGAAGTACATCTCCTTATATCCATTCTCTTTTATCCACACTGACTCTGGGCTTGCTCCCTCAGTTTTCCTGTCATTTCATTCACGCAACGATACTCATTTAGTGCCTACCCAGTGCTAGTACTAGTCTAGGTGCTAGGGCTACAGTTGAGAATAAGGTAGACACTAACTGGTGGTACTGACATGGGGAACGGCATCCAACACATTATTTTGCATCTGATGCTAAAGAATAACAATGTATGAACGTGTGGTACCTAAGACTGAGAACCAGACTTGCAGCAGAAGTGTGCTTATCCACGCTGACTCTGGACTTGGCCACGTGACTTGCTGTGTCCAATGGGACACTAATGAACAGGACATAAGCAGAGACTTGAAAAGTGCCTGGTATTGAGGCTTTTCCTCTCTTGCTGCTCTTCATGTGAAGAAGCTTGAGCTAGCCTCTTGGAGGATGCGACACCATGTGGAGAAGCTTATTGGAGAGATGAGCTATCCCAGCTGAGGCCCACTAGATGAACCAGCCTGACAACCACCAGACAGGCGAATGAGCCCATCCTAGATCATCCAGTGTCAGCAGCGCCTCCAGCTGACTGCAGAGACCAGGTGAGTCAGCCCAGACCACGCCTGCTCAGCCGGGGAGAAACAATAAATGCTGAGTGTTTAAAGCCACTCAGCTTTGGGGGTGGTTTGTTATGCAGCAGAAGCTAACTGATACAGTGACCAAACCTGTGATCTTTCCTATTATATGCCACTGGCCACCAATTCCTGCCAGCTTTCAAACAAGTGAAAGGGATATACATGACTCCGGTAAGTAAACACAAAGAGGCCATGTCATATGCATGTGTAATTTATATTCAGCTAAATACACTTAGCAAAAGAGAGAGAGAAAATAAACAGCGTCAGTGATTCTGGCTGTTACATACATCTCAAAGTGGTCTCTCTGAAAGGAATGAGTGCTTTTTGGTCAGAGTCCATGGGAAGAGGATTGATCTTTGGTTGGGACTCAGAAGAGACTTGGTGAGGAGATGGCATTGGAGCTGGGTTTTAAGGACGAGTAAGATTACGACAGAGCAAATGGAGTGAGATGCCATGTCCAGCACAGTGGAATGGCATACACTGGTTGGGTTTTAAAGTCAGCCCATGAGGCTCAACCATATAGAGTCAAAATTACTCTTGAAAACACCTTCAGTCCAGGCCAAGGGAACAGCAAGTGCAAAGGCCCTGAAATGAGGTGGGTAGAAATGGAGTTGGAGAGGTAGGCCAGGCCTTGCAGGCCATGATTGAGTAGGCTTGATCAACAAACTCATTCAAGTATGAATGTCTAGCCACTGGCAGAACTGTGACCACAGAGAGTTTCAGGAGAGGCCAGAAAGGAGATTGGGGTCAGCTGCGTTTGACTCGCCTCATGCCACTCACTGACATATTCTTATTAAACAAATTAAATTTTATTCCTAAGTTTTTTGTTTTTGTTTTTTTGCTGTCAAGTCCATTTCAACTCATGGCAATGCCATGTGTGTCAGAGTAGAACTGTGTTCCATAAGGTTTTCATGACTGTGACCTTTCAGAACCAGATTGCCAGGCCTTTCTTCCAAGGTGCCTCTGGGTGAACTTGAACCTCCAAACTTTCAGTTAGCAGCTGAGTGCGTTAACTGTTTGCACCACGCAGGGACTCCTAGTTCTAAGTAAAACCATGTGTATCAATTTGAATCCTAGAGAATTTATCCAAAAATTTAACCTAAGCCATCCAAGTCAAATCTTCATCTTCTTAAACAGTGAGTTAATTCTCTCTGAACCAAGAATACCAAGATGTTAGTTAAAGCATTAAAAAAAATTTTTTTGAGGTTAACAGTGGCACAAGTAATCAAGACCTTTTATTGCTGATGTCGATTGGCTGCCTGCTGAATTTGCAGGAAGAAAAAAACCAGAGTCAAATGCAGGTAAAACATTTGGAGGACATGATGAAATAAATAATCATCATCTATATTTTATTTAAAAGTATTCTTCTTTTCCCCTTAGATCCGGGGTTGGCAAACTTTTTCTGTAAAGGATCAGATAGAACATATTTTAGGCTTTGTGGACCATACGGTCTCTATCACAACTACTCAACTCTGCGCTTGTAGTAGGAAAGCTGCCACAGACAATATGTAAACAAATGGGCTTGGCTGTGTTCCAATAAAACTTTATTTACAACAACATGGGTAGATGGGCTGGATTTTGCCCATGGACTTTAGTTTGCTGACCTCTGTCTTAGATAATTAAGTAATATTTTCTGATATGCAGGTATATTCTAAACCTTTTCTTTTTTGGAATAGGTACATTATTCATTTTATTGTTTTTAAAAATTATTTTACAATCATATTGTCTTTGAATCTGGAACATAGAGGTCATCCAGATTTTGAGGGAAGAAACCATTTCTTATTCATCTTCATATCTCCAGCACTTTGCTTAGCACATGGCATATATTAGGTGCTCAATTAATGCTCATTTATAAATTGATAAATTAATTGCATCTAGCCAACTCCCTCATCTCAGAGGTGAGGCGATGGTAGCTTTGCAGAGGTATGGCTAACGAAGGATGCTCAGAACTGCACAGTGACACAGTATGGGTTCTAGTTTTGATTCTGGTTGACACTCAGTGGCTACAAGTCACTTCCCTTCTCTGAACCCTTTGTCATTTGTACAACCAGAGAGTTGAATGAGATGATTGATTGTGGCAGTCTCTGTTGATTGTCTATCTAACCGCCATTCCCAGCCTCCTCCTTCCTGACTTTTTTCCTATTAAAAAAAACCAAACTGGTTGCCATTGAGTTAATTCCAACTCATGGCGACCCTATAGGACAGGATAGAACTGCCCCATAGGGTTTCCAAGGAGTGGCTGGTGGATTCGAACTGCCGACCTTCTGGTTAGCAGCCAAGGTCTTAACCACTGTACCACCAGGGCTGCTTCTTCCCTGTAGAGGCTGAAATGCCAAACACTCACTTATCCAGCTTCGTTTGCAGTCAGAATTGGCCATCTGACCCAGTCCTGGCCAATGAGACAGAAGGGGAATACTAGGAGGCTTCTGGGAAAGATTTCCTCTCCCCCATGAAAGGAGCAAGGCAAGTAAGAAGATCGCCTTTTTCTTTTCCACTTTGGAATGTCATTTGAGGACATAATGCCTGCAGCTGTGGCAGCCATATTACAACAATAAGGCCATAAACCTTTAGGAAGCCTTAGACACTTCTAGTTTGGTGCTCTGTTATTTTACAGCCAAATTCATTTTAACCAATATGATGATCTTTAGAGTACCTTTTAGATTTGTGACTAAAGTCATATATGCAGTTAATAGGAGAATTGAATCTTAAACTCAGTTATCTTAATTCATGTGCTTTTACTAGTATGGGGCCCTGGTGGTACAGTGGTTAAACATTTGGCTGCAAACCAAAAGGCTGGCAGTTCAAATCCACCAGCCACTCTTTGGAAACCCTATGGGGCAGTTCTACTCTGTCCTATAGGGTTACTGTGAGTTGGAATGGACTCGACAGCAACAGGTTTGGTTTTGGTTTTTTCTGTTACTAGTATATGAATCTGCTTCTTTATTCAATGTTCCATTTTATATGTCACTCATCCATTCATTAATTTAACTAAAAGTTATTGGGACTAATCTAGTCATTCTCTTGAGCAAACATTGATACCCATGGTCCATGAATGGTAGATATTTTGCTTGGATGACCTCAAAAATAACACACAGAGTTGCATTATTAGTAGGCAGGATTGAAGACGCCACTCTTTCTTGTACATTTCTTGTCCCCATTGCATTATGATCTGGGCCTCGCTTCTAGAAGTAGATGTGGCCATAATTATACTCTGTATTATAGTGTTCCTGCCACTGGTGTTTGTTCCTCAAACTTGGACATTTTACATTCAAATAGGTCAGGTGTAGGAAACCCTGAGTGAGCCAAAACAGCTCACCAGAGAAGCACTGGATTTGGGAATACAGCTTTCCTGGGGAATGAGAAAGATTGTACTTTGCCCCCGCCCCCCCTAAAAAAATAATAACACACAGTCAACTGAGATATGCCTCAATAAAGGCTGAAGGTTTTTGTGTTTTTTTTTTTTTTTTGTCTCAGAGATGTGAACCAACACAGAAATCGTAAGTGATTTTAAAAACTTAAAGTTGGAAAACACTGAGCAGCAATGTCATTTGATATTGATATTTGATGAAAACCAAAGGGTTCAGTTCTAATTAGACCAAACAGAACATTTCTAGTTCAGCTGAAAAAAAGTAAGTTGCTGTGACAATCTCAAAAACAAATAAATACTCTCTCAGATCACAGCAGAAATATTTAGAAGCTATGTGCTAATCAAAATTTATTCAATTGCATCCTGCTCAGAATCACTATTTTTCATCAGGTATTTTATTTCTTACTCTCTTTTATTTACACTTAGAAGTCAAAACTACCCTGCATAACAGTGGAGCGTTTGACCAAATATTTAGGGAAGATTCATTTTATGTAAAGAGCCCTGGTTGCACAATGGTTAAGCACTCGGCTGTTAAGGGAAAGGTAGGCTCTTTGAACCCACCAGGGGCTCCGTGGGAGCAAAGACCTGCTTCCATAAAGATTACAGCCTTGGAAACCCTATGAGGCAGTTCTACTCTGTCATACAGGGTCGCTATGAGTCGGAATCGACCTGACAACAATGGTCAGGTCAGTAGGATCATTTTATGTAGCCAATGGACCAGAGAGGATTTTACCAAACTAGAGATAAATCTGAGTTGGAGGGAAATTAATCAAAATTCATTATCTGGGTCATTAATGGGACAGACGGTAATGTCAGGAAATCAAAATATAAAAATAGTATTAAGAATTAAGCTCTTGCTTACTATTGAATTAATGACAATATGGTATCCTGGAACAATTTTTCAATTTTTAATTATAAGAAGTTTATGAAATAGAGACCAAAAAGGAAGGTAACAAGTTCATAACATTTTAAGTAGGGGTGACAAGTTAAATAATGTTTGTTCTTTCTAAGAAATAAATTATTTAGAAAAAAATCATCTTTTATTTTAAGAGAGAATGATTTTTTTGATGAAGAAAAATATCCTAATCACCCTATCTTTCAATAAAGACTCAATTTTATGATTGTAACAACAACTTGTTGAACATGTTTTTTAAAATCTTAATCTTTGTGTGTTATATTTATTATACATCTAAAAATTATTTTGGACATTCATCTCCCTTATTTATATTGTTATATAATGTCTCACTTTCAAATCATGTAACTAACCAAAAGTTATATGATGGACTAAGATTTTCATGGATTCTCTGCTATTTAGTTTTACACTTGTCCCTAAATTTACATAAGAGGTTTCTATTTCAAAATATAGAAAATAACTTCTTTTCTTTAAAAAATTTCTCTCACTACATTGTTTACCAAAATGTAAAGGTCACTTTTTAGTTATTAGTTTATATACTTTCACAGTACTAAATGAATACTGTTAAGTCTAGCTAAATTTTTGTGCAGATAGTTTTATGTTACACAAGTAAGGTCTCATATTTCTGCAAATTTGTTTTTGTTCTATTGTGCTTTTGTGGTACGTTGCATAAATGCTCACAGAGCTTTGCAGCTCTTCCCGCCAAGAGGTGAAGTATATTTCCTCACCCTTTGAATCTGGCCTGGCTACATGACATGCTGGATAAGAGACCAAATGGAACACAGGTAAAGTGTCCTAGCTGAGGCCACCCAAGACCAACCAGCCCCCAGCCAACTTGGCAGCTGACCACAGAAACATGAGTGAACCCAGCCATGATCAGCAGAACTTCCCTGTTGAACCCAGCCCAAATTTCTGACCCACAGAAACTGGAGCTAAATAAATGGTTGCTTTAAGCCAATAAATTTTGGGGTAGTTTGTTATACAGTAACAGTTAACTGATGCAATCTGCCTCTAAGTTACTTAAATAAAATATGCGAGGCATTTGACTGTGTGGATCATAACAAATTATGAATAACATTGCAAAGAATGGGAATTCCAGAACACTTCTTTGTGGTCATTCAGAACGTGTACATAGACAAAGAAGCAGTCGTTGGAACAGAACAAGGGGATTCTGCATAGTTTAAAATCAGGGAGAGTGTGCATCAGGGTTGTATCCTTTCACTATATTTATTCAGTCTGTATGTTGAGCAAATAATCCAAGAAGCTGGACTATATGAGGAAGAATGGGGCATCAGGATTGGAGGAAGACTCATTAACAACTTTGCTTGCTGAAAGTGAAGAGGACTTGAAGCACTTACTGATGAAGATCGAAGACTACAGCCTTCAGCATGGATTACACCTTAACATGAAGAAAACAAAAATCCTCACAACTGGACCAATAAGTAACATCATGATAAATGGAGAAAGTATTGAAGTTGTCAAGGATTTCATTTTACTTGGCTCCACAATCAACGCTCATGGAAGCAGAAGTCAAGAAATCAAAAGACGCATTGCATTGGGCAAATCTGCTGCAAAAGACCTCTTTAAAGTGTTAAAAAGCAAAGATGTCACTTTAAGGACTAAAGTGGGCCTGACCCAAGCCATGGTGTTTTCAATCGCCTCATATGCATGCAAAAGCAATGGGCGGTGGGTGGTTATTACTGGCTAGGCCTGGGCTGGAAGAAATGGCCTAGGCTATGAGCCTGATGGAATACCTGGGTGGTGCAAACAGTTAACATGCTTGTCTGCTAACCAAAGGGTTAGAGGCTCCAGTCCATCCAGGGGTGCCTCAAAAGAAAGGCCTGGCAATCTACTTCCAAAAAAATCAGCCTTTGAAAACCCTATGAAGCGCAGTTCTACTCTGACACTCACGGGGTCATCATGAGTCAGAGTCGACTCCATGGCAACTGGTTTTTTATGAACCTGATGCTACTGAGCTGCAGATTGAGATTTATACACCCACCAATCACTGGCTGAATTGAACAACTTCGGGCCATTGTCTATGGAGACAAGCCCCTGTGAAACTTAGAGCATGGAGGAGCAGAGCAGAGTGTAGGTCCTTTGTAGGCAGGCAATGTCTGAGGACAGGGAGGAGAAATTGTGTTAGGATGACAAAGTTCCTTCTCCCAGATTCACCAACAGATAAATCACCTCCCTTAGTAAAGGAGGAGAGAAAGGTCAGGAATGCTGCTTTAATGGATGGTTTCTCCAAATGTAAAGTCATGAACTGAAAATGATATGGGTCAGCGAAAAATAGGAAGATCCTCAACGAGATGGATTGACACAGTAGCTGCAACAATGGGCTCAAGCATAACAACGATGGTAAGGATGGTGCAGGACCAGGCAGTGTTTCGGTCTGGTGTACACAGGGTTGTGACGAGTTGGAACCGACTCGATGGCACCTAACAACAACAACAACCTGAAAATTACTCAGAAATTGTTGTTAGTTGCCATTGAGTCAGCTCTAACTTATGGCAACCTTATGTGTAACAGAACAAAATGTTGCCCAGTCCTGTGCCATCTTCATGATCATTGATGTGTTTGAGTCCATTGTTGCAACTTTGTGTCAATCCGTCTCAATGAGGGTATCCCTCATTTTTGCTGATCCTTTTCTAGCAACTGGTATTTCCTGATGATTTGTCCAAAGTAAGCAAGCCGAAGTCTCGCTATCCTCACATCTAAGGAGCCTTCTGGTTGTATTTCTTCTAATACTTACTTGTTTGTTGTTCTGGAAGTCCCTAGTATATTCAATATTCTTCACCAACACTCAGAAGTTAGTAGACTTATATAGGAAATATGTCACCTTGAGCAAAAGGCAAAAAACTTTTTTGCCTAGATAACAGTAATAATAACAGGTAATTGTTTGGGGGCGCTTTTTATATGCCAGGTAGTGTTCTAATGAAAATATTTCATTTAATCCTCATAATAACCCTATGATATAGATACTGTTGTCATCCCCTTTATACAGATGGGGATAATGAGGCACAGACAGTCTCAGGAATTTGCCCTGCAATATACAAGTTTGAGTGGAGCTGGTATCTTTTCTGGATTGTTTCCATCCAAGAGTAAGAAGTATTTTTTTAAAAACATTTTGTAGTTTACGTGGTTGGGGTTTGGCTTATTTTCATTTTAGAGATTAGTGCTTTCATCTAAGACATTCAAATAATGTCCTTGTGTGGATAGGTAATTAAAAAGAATAAAAGCTTTAAAAGTTGAGAATAACCCAAAGGTCCACTGGAGAAAAGACCTGGTGATCTCCTTCTGTAAAGATTACAGACTAGGAGACCCTATGGGGCAGTTCTACTCTGTCATATGGGGTCGCTATGAGTCAGAATCAACTCAACGGCACAGAACACAACACAATGTTTACTTATGATTTGAGTCAGTTGCACACTATTGGCATGAGTGATGTTGTTTTCTTCTCAGGGCGTCCTATGAGGAGCCACACAATGTGGGCTTATCCCATTACAGGTGATGTTAACTTTGATCACTTGTTAAAGGTGGTGTCTGCCAGGTTTCTCCACAATTAAAGCTATTATTTTTTTTTCCTTTGTAAGTAATTAGCTATTTGTGCAGAGACTGTGGGATTTAAGGGTGAGGAAGACTTGAGAATATCTGAGGAGGAAGGTGCCAGTGGAGAAGCAGAATTAGGGAAGATAATTGAAAGCGTGGGATCCTGGAGATTATGGGTGGGGACAGGCTCCAAAACACAGGCAAAATGATTGGTTTTGGGAAGGAGGAAAAGATTTCTTCCTCAAAAATGAAGGAGGTGGGTAAGAAGTGATGCTATTGTGTGAGGAATACTGCTAAAAGTATCATGCAAAACAGTAGTTATCCCAAGAGCAGGCATGTCATTAACTTATTCACCAAGGACTGTAGACCTTATTCACAGATGATTCACGTTACTTTATTTCAGTATCTTTAAAATCCAGTGCTCTTCCCAAAACTGGTGGCAGGGGTTGTGTTATGGATTGAATTGTGTCCCCCTAAAATATGTATCAAAGTCCTAACCTTGGTACCTGTAAATATGACCCTGTTTGGAAATAGGGGTTTTCTTTTGTTATGTTAATGAGATCATACCAGAATAGAATGAACCCTAGACCTAATCACAGTGGGAAGACAGACGCCAAGGAATGCCAAGGAACTCCCAGGATTACCGACAAGGAAAGACCCTCTCCTAGAGCCTATACCCTGGTTTGGTCTTCTAACCCCCAAAAGTGTGAGACAATAAATTCCAGTTCTGTAAAGCTACCCACTTGTGGCATGTTTTTGTTACTGCAGTACTAGGTAACTACGATTATCACTGTGGAGAAGAACTGTAGAAGTGGGGAACAGGGAGGGAGGGACAATTTTCCCTCTCTGCTTTTGTGTAATATTTGAATGATGAGTCTTTTGGTTGCGTTACCTACCATAAGCTAGAAATTAAAGAAGAAAATTCTCCTGATCATTCTGAAAAGTACTTAATAATTTCTTTTCTCTACAAGGTCAATTTGGCCAAGGAAATAAATATTAATATAGTTTATAATCATCAAATTTTATATCTGTAGTATTATCAACACTTTGTTTGGGTGCAACTATTTTTCCCTTTCTTTACCTTACTTTTTTGTCTTTCATTTCTTTTTTACTTTTTAATTTTGAGACAGCTGTAGATTTACATGCAGTTGTAAGAAATAATACAGAGAGAGCCTGTGTTCCCTTTACCTAGTTTCTCCCAATGATAGCATTTTGCAAAATTATAGCCCAATATCACAATTCTATCCCATTGATACAGTCAAGATACAGAAAATTTCCATCCCCTCAAGGGTCCCTCCTGTTGTCCTTTTATAACCTCACCCCCATCCCCTCCTTAACCCCTGTGAGCACAACTGTTTAAAATGCATATGGAATCCCTGGGTGGTGAAAATGATTGATTTGCCTGTCTGCCAGCTAAAAGGTTGGAGGTTCAAGTCCACCCAGAGGCACCTCAGAAGAAAGGCCTGGTGATCGACTTCTGAAAAACCAGTCATTGAAAATCCTCTGGAGCTCAGTTCTACTCCGACACACATGGAGTCACACCATGAGTTGGCGTGGACTCAACGCAACTGCAAAAAAAAAAAAAGTATGTATTTCATGAAACAAGGCTCATTTTAGATGTGTGCTCCTATGATATGAGAAAAAGAGTATAAGGGATCCTTTTCCCTCCTCCCTTAATATTAGTTAGTAAACTGGTTAGTAAGTCTGATTCTGCCTAATAAGGTTATGTAAATGACAAACATTCATGATCTTCTCTAGCAAGGCTAGTGGGAATTGCTGTTTTATTTATTTATTTTTAATTTTTTTTATTGCACTTTAGATGAAGGTTTACAGAACAAATAGTTTCTCCTTAAACAGTTAGTACATATATTGTTTTATGACATTGGTTAACAACCCCATGACATGTCAGTACTCTCTTCTCGACCTTGGGTTCCCTATTACCAGCTTTCCTGTCCCCTCCTGCCTTCTAGTCCTTGGCCCTGGGCTGGTGTGCCCATTAAGTCTCATTTTGTTTTATGGGCCTGTCTAATCTTTGGCTGAAGGGTGAAACTCAGGGGTGACTTCAGTGCTGAGTTAAAAGGGTGTCCGGAGGCCATACTCTAGGGGTTTCTGCCAGATCAGTAAGTCTGGTCTTTTTTTGTGAGTTAAAATTTTGTTCTACGTTTTTCTCCAGCTCTGTCTGGGACCCTCTGTTGGATCCCTGTCAGAGCAGTCAGTGGTGGTAGCTGGGCACCATGTAGTTGTACTGGATTCAGTCTGGTGGAGGCCATGGTAGTTGTGGTCAATTAGTCCTTTGGACTACTCTTTCCCTTGTATCTTTAGTTTTCTTCATTATCCCTTGCTCCCGAAGGGATGAGACCAGTGTAGTATCTTAGATGGCTGCTCGCAGGCCTTTAAGACCCCAGACGCTACTCACCAAAGTGGAACGTAGAACATTTTCTTTATAAACTATGCTATGCCAATTGAGCTGGATGTTCCCTAAGATCATGGTCCCCACCTGCTGTTTTATTTTTTTAATAAACTTTTTTTTGAAATAATTTTAGATTTAAAGAGATGTTGTAAAGATGGTACAGAGAATTCCCATATACCCTTAAGCCTGCTTCCCCTAATGTTAAAAATCTTCCGTAACCATGGTACATCTGTCAAAATTAAACTATTTACTAAACTCCAGACATTGTTTGGATTTCACCAATTTTTTCGTTAATGCCCTTTTTCTGTTCCAGGATCCAATCCAGGATACCACATTGCATTTAGTTACAGCTTTCTTTTAATTATAAGAATTCATCCAGTGCTTCTTAGAGAACAACAACAAAAAAAAAAGTAGAACAATTCTATTTCTTACCCTAAAATACTTGCATGTTATTAAGATGCTATCCAAATCTAGCCATTTAATAAATAATATTGGTTTAACATTTTCCAGGAAAATCTGCCCTAGTACCAAGACAAAAAAATGAACCAATAAACTGATGGGTCATTACGTATTTTAAAACTCCTTAGGGAATTGTGCTTATAGTGTTTTATAGTTGTTTGCTTGAGAGAAAATTAGAGTGGGATTTTTTAAAAGAAAAGTTGAAGGTTCATTAAAACAAGTACTTTTGTCTTTCACTGTGTTCCAACTTTCTGGGTGGTGGAAATATAATAATTATTTTAGAAATCTTCCTTCAAATTTATTCATTATTCATTCAGTTCAGCATTCTTTAAACAAATATTTGTCAAATGTCTATCATGTGCCCAAGCACCGTTTCAAATTCTTGGGATTTATCAGTGAACAACGCAGACAAAGTCTGCTCATTTGTTCTTAGCCCCAAGATATCATCAATTATTCTTTATTTCCTTATATTCTTTCTCTAATAACATTTCCATTTGAAAGTTCCAGTTGGATTAAGGGTCTCTGACAATGACAGGGGCAGCTTACCTGTGGAAGGCAGAATAATGATCGCAGTAGAAGGGGAGGGAAAAAGTTTTAACCCAAGTGATACCATGATAATTGGAAACCCTGGTGGTGTAGTGGTTAAGAGCTACAGCTGCTAACCAAAAGGTCGGCAGTTTGAATCCACCAGCAGCTCCTTGGAAACCCTACAGGGCAGCTCTGCTCTGTCCTGTAGGGTCGCTGTGAGTCTGAATTGACTCAGTGGCAACGAGTTTGGTTTTGGTTTAAAGAGGTCCATGTTCTAATCTCCAGAATTTGTGAATAGGTTAGGTTACATGGCAAGGGGAAATTAGGGTTTCACACTGAATTAAGTTTGCTAATCAACTGACCTTGAGATGGGGAGATCATCCTGGATTATCTAGATAAGACCAATGTAATCCTGAGTCTTTCCAAGCAGAGAACCTTTCCCAGCTTTGATCAGAGGAGATGTAATAAGCAAGCTTGGAGGGAGGTTATGTTGCTGGCTTTGAAGATGGAGGAAGGAGGCCATGAGTCAAAAAATGTTAGCGGCCTCTAGCAGCTGGAAATTTCAAGGAAACACATTCTCCCCTAGAGGCTCCAGGAAGGAACACAGACTTGCCAACACCTTGATTTTAGCCCAGTGAGACCCGTGTCAGACTTCTGACTACAGAACTGTAAGATAATAAATTTGTGTTGTTTTAAGCCACGAAGTTTGTGGTAATTTGTTATAATTGCAATAGAAAACTAATACCCAAACAAAAATAGGCTTGTTATGATCCCATTCTGAACCGATGATGCCTAATTGGTCTTCGAATAGTGATCACAACATACATTTAGACCACTCAGGTCAATCACTGCCCTTTAACAATACCATAAGTTTGCTTTCAGTTGCAAGTAACAGAATACTCAACTAAAAGTGACTTAAGCAAAAAGTCTGGAGAGAAGTGGTTATGTGGTTGATTCAGTGGCTCAGTGATGTCAACAACGACCAAGACTTTTTCCATTTTTTTTTGGCACCATCACCATTATCAAATTGGCTTGGTCTTCAGGCTTTTATCCTTATAGTCACAAGATGGTGGCTACAGTTTCAGGCATCACATACTCACACAAGTGCATCCAAAGGCCACAAGAAGGGAAGTTTCTCCTTGCTTTTCTCATTTTATTAAGGAAGAAAGCCTTTCCTAGTATCCTTCCATCAGATTTTCTTTCTGGTTCCGTTGATCAATATTGGGCCACTTGCCCATCCTCAAGTTATAAGGGAGACTGGGAAAGCAAGGATCTGAGATTTTCACCCCTCTATGTAGGAAGCGGGCTTTGCCAGCCAAGAAGAATGGGGAAAGGGATAGCTATTTGTTAGGCAATGATGCCTGCTCTTTCCTCAGAATTACATAAAAGCAATGTGAGGACTAACAGAAAACTACTCACACTGAAGATTGACCCTCTAGAGTTTTATAAGTTATTACACGTTCCTAGTGGCCTAGTGTAATTCTTTTTCAGAAAGCTATTGCTAAGAGTCCTATCTGGGACTGAATTTGGGAAAGTCTGTGCTGCCTGTTTTAGGTTCTTCTGTGTGTCATCTCTGTTATTCTTTGTCATCTGCTAATCTGCTTTTGTGTCCCTTGCCACTCCATGTCACAAATTTTTCAAGCCGGACTATGTATATCCTTGTAGCAGAGTGGATATCCTCATTATAAAAGATTCTCAGCTTCCACTCACAAATCACGGTAGCTCTCTTTTAATTGCTCTAACTTTTATTGTTCCCATTTATTCCTGCATATAGATCCATGTGACACTGAAATATCAAACATTGACTCTTCTCCAATGAGGCTATACCTATGACTAAATCCCTTGTTTCAAATAATTCACTCTAGCTGGTTTTTTTTTTTTGGCAGAAGGAGAATAATTCTAGAGTGAGTTGATTTGGAAAGGGATTCTCCTCTTACTCTATTTTTTCCCCCTGAATTCTACATTCAATTGTCCCCTGGCCTACAACAATCATAGTTAAAAACTGTTATAGTCACAGAAAAAAATCCCACAAACTGTATGAGTCTTTTGTATAAAGTTCAAAATGGGCAAAAATGATCTATGATGATAAATTAATGGCTACCCTTGGGGGAATACTAACCTGGAGGGGCCAAAGGAGCCTTCTGAGGTGCTGGAAATATTCTATATCTTGATCTCAGTGGTTACATGGGTGTCTGCATATGTCAAATTTATTGAGCTGTATGCTTAAGATTTGTGCACATTTACATACCATCAAAAACTTAAATAAGGAAACAGACCCTTATAATTCTCTCTCATTAAAACTGTCACCTTACGGTGCCCAGCAACTATTACTGAACATTTTGATCAAAGATTCTATAGAAGAACCCTGATCAAAAAGGGGAACAATGTGAACAGAATTTCAAATTCTCATGGACTCCAGATTCTTTAACTATTAAACAAAAATCATCCCCTTAAGTCTTCTTTAAACCAAGAAATCGTTTAGCTTAATTAGTAAAGAATGTCTGCCTTGAGCATTGTGCTCTTTTAAAGGACTAGCTATATGAGATCAAACTGACAACAGCAACTCGAAAGGTTAAAGAGGAAGCTTAGGGGATAGTGAGTTCATATTAATGGAGGAAGAATAATTCAGAAAAGGGTGAGAATGGTTTCACAGCTTGAAGAACATAATCAGTGTCACTGAATTGTACATGTAGAAATTGTTGAATTTGTGTATGTGCTTCTGTGTATATTTTCAACAACAAAAATAAAATAAATTATTAAAGGACAAAAACAGTCCTGTTACTATCTTATAGTGTTTTTCCATTTAATCTTCTCATGTTTATGCCTATTTGTATATTTATTATTTAAAAATATTTCTTATACACTATACTTTTTCTTTAGCCTTGCACTGTAGATAACTAGTACAGTCGCTGACATGTTAATATGGTAGGGATATTAGAGTTGGAATAGTGTGGAGAATAAAAATTCTCCATTAGGACACTGAGCTTCTGTTAAGGGTAATGGGAACATTTGGAAACGGATAATGGTGATGTTAGAACGACATGATAAACACAACTGATGTCACTGAATTGTGCGCTTGACAAAATTTGATGGATCTTGCCTGAAAGCAGAGAACACCAGAAAGATGTTTTCCTGTGTTTTATTGACTATGCAAAAGCATTCGACCGTGTGGATCATAACACGTTATGGATAACATCGTGAAGAATGGGAGTACCAGAACATGTAATTGTGCTCCTGTGGAACCTATACATAGATCAAGAGGCAGTCACTGGAACAGAGGAAGGCGACACTGCATGGCTTAAAATCAAGAAAGGTGTGTGTCAGTGTTGTTTCCTTTCCCCATACTTACTCAATCTGTATGCTGAGCAAATGATCCGAGAAGCTGGACTATATGAAGAAGAATGGGGCATCAGGATTGGAGGAAGACTCATTAACAACCTGCAGTATGCAGATGATACAACCTTGCTTGCTGAAAATGAAGAGGACTTGAAGCACTTACTGATATGAAGATCCTTCAGTATGGATTACACCTCAACATAAAGAAAACAAAAATCCTCACAACTGGACCAATCAGCAACATCATGATAAACGGAGAAAAGACTGAAGTTGTCAAGGGTTTCATTTTACTTGGATCCACAATAGACACCCATGGAGGCAGCAGTCAAGAAATCAAAAGACACATTGCATTGGGCAAATCTGCTGCAAAAGACCTCTTTAAAGTGTTAAAAAGCAAAGATGTCACCTTGAGGACTAAGGTGCGTCTGACCCAAGCCATGATATTTTCAATCGCCTCATATGCATTTGAAAGCTGGTCAATGAATAAGGAAGTCCTAAGAGGAATTGACGCCTTTGAATTATGGTGTTGGCCAAGAATACTGAATATACCATGGGCTGCCAGAAGAACTAACAAGTCACCTTGGAAGAAGTACAGCCAGAGTGCTCCTTGGAAGTAAGGATTGCGAGACTTCATCTTGCTTACTTTGGACATGTTATCAGGAGGAACCAGTCCCTGGAGAAGGACATCATGCTTGGCAAAGTAGAGGGTCACTGAAAAAGAGGAAGACCCTCAATGAGATGGATTGACACAGTGGCTGCAACAGTGGGCTCAAACATAACAAGGATTGTGAGGATGGTGCAGGACTGGGCAGTGTTTCGTTCTGCTGTACATAGGGTTGCTATGAGTTGGAACCAATTCGACAGCACCTAACAAAAACAATGTATAGTATCATATCATCTGCAAATATGGATAGTTTTATTTCTTCCTTTCCAATTTGGATGCACTTCATTTCTTTTTCTTGCCTGATTGCTCTAGCTAGAAATTCCAGTACAATGTTAAATAGGAGTGGTGATAAAGGGTACCCTTGTCTTATTCCTGTTTTCAGAGGGGATGCTTTTAGCCTCTCTCCATTGAGAATGATATTTGCTGTTGGTTTTGTGTAGATGACCTTTCTTATGTTGAGGAATTTCCCTTCTATTTCTATTTTATTGAAAGTTTTGGTCAGGAATGGGTGTTGGACTTTATCAAATGCCTTTTCTGTGCCAGTTGAGATGATCATATGATTTTTTTTCTTTTGCCCTATTTATGTGGTGGATTACGTTGATTGATATTCTAATGTTGAACCATCCTTGCATACCTGGCATCCCGTTTGGTTGTGGTATACTATTTTTTTAATGTGATGCTGAATGTCATTGGCTAGAATTTTGTTGAGAATTTTTGCATCTATATTCATGAGAGACATTGATTTTTAATTTTCTTTTTGGGCTATCATTGACTGACTTTGGTATCAGGGTTATGCTGTCTTCATAGAATGAATTTGGAAGTAGTCCTTTTTCTACACTCTGAAATAGTTTGAGTAGTTGTTGTGGATTGAATTATGTCCCCCCAAAAACGTGTGTATCAATTTGGCTGGGCCATGATTCCCAGTATTGTGTGATTTTCCCAAGTGTAGTAAATCCTGCCTCTATGATGTTAATGAGGGAGGACGGGCAGCAGTTGTGTTAGTGAGGCAGGACTCAATTTACAAGACTGGATTGTGTCCTGAGGCAATCTCTTGAGATATAAAAGACAGAAGTGAGCAGTGAGACAGGGGGACCTCTACCACCAAGAAAGCAGTGCCAGGAGCAGAGCGTGTCCTCTGGACCCGGGGTCCCTGCGTGGAGAAGCTCCTAGTCTGGGGGAGCATTGATGAGAAGGCCGACAGAGAGAGAAAGGCTTCCCCTGGAGTGGATGCCCTGAATTTGGACTTTTAGCCTATTTTACTCTGAAGAAATAAATTTCTCTTCGTTAAAGCCATCCACCTGTGGTATTTCTGTTAAAGCAGCATTAGATGACTAAGACAGTGGTACTTGTATGAGCTGTTCTCTGAATGTTTGGTGGAATTCTCCAGTGAAGCCGTTCAGGCCAGTGCTTTTTTTTTGTTGTTGGGAGGTTTTTTTTTTTTTTTTTTTTTAATTACTTCTTTGATCTCCTGTCTTCTTTTGGGTCTGTTCAGATTTTCTATCTCAGTTTGTGTTCGTTTAGGTAGGTAGTGTGTTTTTGGAAATTTGTCCATGTCCTCTAGGTTCTCCAATTTGTTGAAGTACAATTTTTCATAGTATTCTGTTATGATCCTTTTTATTTCAGTTGGGTCTGTTGTAATGTCCCCCATCTCATTTCTTATTTGTGTTATTTGCTTCCTCTTCTGTTTTTCTTTTGTCAATTTGGCCAATGGTTTGTCGACTTTGTTGATCTTTTCAAAGAACCAGCTTTTGGTCTTGTTGATTCTTTCTATTGTTTTTCTGCTCTCTATTTTATTTATTTCTTCTCTAATCTTTATTATTTTCTTTTTCTGGTGCCTGTCGGCTTTTTTTGCTGCTCTCTTTCTATTTGTTCAAGTGGTAGGGCTGAACATTTTGATTTTGGCCTTTTTTTTGATGTGTGCATTTATTGCTATAAACTGACTTCTGAGCACTGCTTTTGCTGTGTCTCAAAGGTTTTGGTGTGATGTGTTTTCATTCTCATTTGATTCTAGGAATTTTTTTATTCCCTCTTTGATTTCTTATATTACTCTGTTGTTTTTAAGCAAGGTGTTATTCAGTTTCCATGTATTTGATTTTTTTCTTTGGTCTTGCTATTATTGATTTCTACTTTTATGTCATTGTGATCAGAGAGAATGCTTTGCATTATTTCTGTTTTGGATTTTATTGAGCGTTGCTTTGTGGTCTAAAATGTGCTTTATTCTGGAGAATGTTCCATGTTCATTGGAAAAGAAGTATACTTTTCTGCTGTTGGATGGAGTGTTCTATATATGTCTATGAGGTCAAGTTGGTTTATTGTGGCCTTTAGATCTTCTGTATCTTTGTTGAGTTTCTTTCTAGATGTTCTATCCTTTCCGAGAGTGGTGTGTTGAAGTCTCCTATTATTATTGTGGAACTATTTCTCTTTTCAGTGCTTTTACAGTTTGTTTTGGAGCCCTGCCATTTGGTGTATAGATATTTATCAGGGTTATGTCTTCTTGGTGGATTGTCATTTTAATCATTATATAATATCCTTCCTTATATTTTATGATTGATTTTGCCTTAAAGTATATTTTGTCTGAGATTAGTATTGCTACTCCTGCTCTTTTTTTGTTACTGTTTGCTTGATATTTTTTTTCCATCCTTTGATTTTTAGTATATTTATGTCTTTGTGCCTACAGTGTGTCTCTTGTAGAAGCATATTGATGAGTCTTGTTTTTTTTTTAAATCCATTCTACCACTCTCTGTCTCTTTATGGGTGCATTTAAGCCGTTTATATTCAGTGTGATTATCAATAGGTTTGAGTTTATTGCTATCATATTGTGTTTTGTGTGTGTGTGTGTGTGTGTGTGTGTGTAGTACTGACGTTTTCTTTGTTGCTCTTACTTTCCTGTGCTGAGTTCCTTTTGTTTGAGGATTTTCTTTTCTTTCATTATTATAGATTTTGTGTTTACTGAGTCTTTATGATTTTATTCTTTTTTATTTTGATGAGTAGGTTTGTTAACTTTCTTTGTGGTTACCTTGAAATTTACCCTATCTTCCTTAAGTTTGAACCAGTCTTTTATTACTTGATATTGCCTTGATTTCTTCTCCATTTGAAAGTTCTATACCTACACCATTTAGTCCCCCTTTTTTTGTTTTGAGGCTGTTATCATTTACAGATTGACATCTCTGTTTCCTTGTTTTAAGTATTTTAGCTTTGTTTTATTATTGAGATTTCTTTACCTAGGTTGGTATTTGGCTGATGCTATCTTGTGTCCTAGACTACGGTTGTTGTCTGATGTTGCTAGTTCTCTAACTGAAGGACTCTGTTTAATATTTCTTGGAAGTTTGGTTTGCTTTTTATGAATTCCCTTAATTTCAGTTAATCTGGAAATGTCCTAATTTTGCCATCATGTTTGAGAGAGAGTTTTGCAGGATATATTATTATTGATTGGCAGTTTTTTTCTTTCAAGGTTTTATATATGTCATCCTATTGCCTTATTGCCTGCTAAGTTTCTGCCAAATAATCTGAGCTTAGTCTTATTATTTCCCCTTTGTATGTGACTTTGCATTTTTCTTGAGCTTCTCTCAAGATTCTTTGTTTGTGTTTGGTTTTGGCAAGTGTGATTATGATATGTCTTGTTGACTTTCTTTTGGGGTCTATCCTATATGGATTTTGTTGAGCTTCTTGGATGGTCAGCTTTTCATCTTTCATGATATTTGGGAAGTTTTCTCCTAGCAAATCTTCAGCAATCTTCTCTGTGTTTTCCATCCCCCCTGCCCAGTTCTGGAACTCTGATCATGCACAGATTTTTGCTTTTGATTGTGTCCTACATAATTCTTAGGTTTTCTTCATTCTTATTCATTCTTTTCTCTAATTTTTCCTCAAACAAAGTGGCATCTGTGGATTTGTCTTTAATCTCACTGATTCTGTCTTCCATTGTTTCAAGTTTGCTCCTAACACCTGCTGAGTTGCCCATTTCTGAAATTTTGTTATCTTTTGAATTTCTAGTTGCTGTTTTTATGTGATTTCCAAATGTTTATTTATTTTGACATTTTGTTCTTGTATTATTTTCCTGAATTCTTCTATTGCTTTGTCTGTGTTTTCCATGATTTTGTCTATTTTTTCCTTGGTTTTTCTGTGTTTTTCTTCCTCTCTTTCCCAAGCTCTTGGAGAGCCCTAAGCATTTCTCGTTCGAATTCCCTATCAAGTAGTTCCACTGCCTTTTCTTCTAGTGAAAGGTTATCTGATTCTTTGTTTTGGTCACTTGCTGGAGCCATGTTGTCCTGCTTTCTTTTATGTTTTGATATTGTCTGCTGTCTCAGAGACATTAAGGTATTATTTTCTTTATTGATTGATTGTATGTTCATTTTTTTCATCTTGCTTTTTTATTTTGTTTTGATATGTTAGGGTGGGCGGGCTGTGCATGCTTTGCTGTTTGTTCATCTACGGGCACAATAGCCCTCACCACCTTGTCTGAGTGGGCAGGGTAGCAGCAGGAGGTGAGCCTTCTTTGCTCTTCACTGGTTTAGCAAGGTGGTTGAGGGTAGATTGGGCGGGTGCTGTCTGCCTCCTGATGTTGGACCAGTGGTGTGGGAGCATTCACAACCTCTTGCCAGATGAGTGGGGGTGCTGGATGGGGAGTGGTATGGGCTCACTTCCCACCATTCAGCAGCTGGTTGAATGGCAGGAGGGGAGGGGTGATGTGGATCCAGTGAAGGGGCAGGCCTGAGTGCTGGGGACACTCTAGCTGTGGTGGCACGGTGGGGGCCAGCAGGAGTTGGGGTAGAGGTGATGTACGGGGCTAGGTGGGAATGAGAAAGAAAAGAGAGAGAAAGAAAAAAAGGAGGGGCAGAACAGCAGTAGCTGGTGAGTTGGGTGGGGTGAACCTGGGGGGCCAGCGGGAAGTGGAGAGAAGTGGCATATGGGGTGGGTGGGTACAGGGCAGACCCGGGGACTAGTGGGAAGGGAAGAGAGGTGATGTATGGGGCTAGGTGGGAGGGAGAAAGAAAAGAAGGAGAAAAAAGGCAACCTGGCAGGAGCCAGCAGGTAGAGGTGGGGCAGACCTGGGGTGGTGGTGGGCTGGTGGCTCTCTAGCTGCTGCAGCATGGCAGAGGTTCAGCAGGAGGTGGGGGGAGGTAGCTTACAGGACTAGATGGGAGGGAGAAAGAAAAGGGAGAAAAGGAAAAAAAGAAAACAAACAAGCAAACAAAAATGGTGGCACAGCGGGAGCCTGTGGGTGGGGGTGGGGTGGACCTGGGTTGTTAGCAGGTCAGTGGCTCTCTGGCCATGGCAATGAGGTGGGGGCCTGTGGGAAGGGGGCGAGGTGGTATACAGGGCTAGGTGGGAAGGAGAAAAAAAGGAAGAAAGAGGGTGAAAAAGCCACACGGTAGGAGGGGTTGGGGCAGGGCAGGCCAGGGGGGCTAGTATTGTGGACCCTGGTGGTGGGGACTGCCAGGCTGGAGGGGTTCTTGCTGCTACTTACCAGAAGGGTGAGGGGTAAGAAAGTGTGTTTCTCTGGTTACCAGGTGCTCTGTCTCCTTTTGGGAGCTCCATGAAGTTGGCTTCCCATAGTGCCTGTCTGGAGTTGTTGCTGGCTGTTTTCCAAGATGGTGATGCCGTGTTGTGTTAGTTGGCAGGGGACCTCCACTCCATATCTCTCCTCATTCTTTGTTTTCCATCGGTTTCTTCTTCCATTCGGTGTTTGATCTAGTTCTTTATTCCTTCATTTGATGCTTAAGATTCCAGGATTGACATTTGTATCTGTTTTACTTAGTTTTTCAGGTCTTTGTTGCAGAGGGGCAGCGTGGTGCAGCTGTCTATGGCACCATGTTGGTCTGCCTCCTTGTGGCATGCTTTTTTTAGAATAAATAACCTTTAATCATATATTGTTGGTGTTGTTAGCTGCCGTCAAGTCAGCCTGGATTCATGACAATCCCATGCACAATGGAACAAAACCCTACCCAGTCCTGTGCCACCCCTATGATTGGTTGTGGAGTAGACTGTTGTGATCCATAGGGTTTTCACTAGCTGATTTTTGGAAGTAGATTGCGAGGTTTTCTCCTATGCAATCTTAGTCTGGAAGCTCCGCTGAAACCTGTTCAGCACCACAGCAACACACAAGCCTCCACTGACAAGATAGGTTGTGGCTGTGCATGAGGTGCATTGGCCAGGAATTGAACCTGGGTCTCCTGCATGGAAGGTGAGAATTCTACCACTGAACCACCACTGCCCTCCTTAATCATATGTTGTTGTTGTGTACCATTGAGCTGATTCCTACTCATAGCAACCCTATGGGACAGTAGAACTGCCCCATAGGAATTCCTAGACTGAAATCTGTAGGAGCAGATCGCCAGGTCTTTCTCCTGTGGAGCAGCTAGTGGGTTTGAAGTGCTGGCCTTTTGGTTAGCAGCTGAGTGCTTAATCATTGTGCCACCAGGAATGCTTCATTAATCATATAAGAGGTGGTAATTCATGTATGCTAGAGTACTCTTCATTAGTTAGAACGTGTTTTGTCTAAGCTTCGTCTGCTTTAAATTTAACATAGTGCATAATTGTTACCTGATCAACCCTTGATTCTCTCCAAATACAGATATCCTCAAAATTTTAGTTGAAAATCTTCTATATGCAGTTGCCTATAATTAATGTGACAATCCTTAAGTCACATCGTAATACATTCAATTCCGTAGAATAAATTGTGCTATTCTAAGAGACAATGTGGCAGTTGAAAATCTAATAATACTCCCACACATTAATATTTCAACATAAATAATGATTATATTCACAATTTGTTATCTGCTTAATTGAAATATGTATAAATATTTTGGCAAAGCAGTCCATCCACTTGGACGGATAAACAGAGCTAAGATGTCCAGAATCTTTAGGTTTATAATCTATTCTGGAGGCATCTTAAATTTGCCTTCTGGGCATGTTGAGCCCTCAGTGATATGGACCAGTACAGCAGAGGAGGAGCTGAGAACCACCAAGGCCAAGACCAAGACCAAGACCAAGAGAGCTAAGCTGATCAAACACCTGGTCCTGGGGAAGCATAGTGTGCACTTTTTAAAGCAAAACATTTTCCATAACTGAACCTTTAAAAGTGTCGGTATGGTCAGTGCATCTGTTTTTCAAGAGGAGAAAGAAAAGCATAATATTCTGCAGAGAAAAGTCCAATTCAGAGTCTATCATTTGCTTTACCTTTTTGTATACAAAACAAGGTTAGATAATTCCAAAGCGATCTTAGAGAACTATACCTTATGTGGTGGGTTTACATTGAGCCTATTCTCAGCATCTTGTGGACAGTGGTGTACCAGCACTTTGGCTGGGACTCAGCAGATAGTCTTGTTCAAGAAAAAAATATTTTTAAAGGATAAAACTAAAACCAAACCCATTGCTGTCGAGTCGATTTCAACTCATAGACCCTATAGGACAGAGTAGAACTGCCTCATAGAGTTTCCAAGGCTGTAATCTTTACGAAAGCAGACTGCCACATCTTTCTCCCATGGAACGGCTGATGGGTTCGAACTGCTGACCTTTCAGTTGGCTGCTGAGTGCTTCACCACTGCACCACCAGGGCTCCTTATTACTAGACTTAATAAACTGGATTTACCAGGAAAGGAAGAAGTGCTAGATGATACAAGTTTAAATAATCTGAAATGGGTGTTTCAGAAATTGTACCAGTGCAATTGGAAACAGAAACCACTCCAGTTATGCCAAAGCAGAAAGGTATTTAATGTAGGGAATTACACAATCATTGGAAGGGCTGGAGGAGCAGAAGCCTGGGGGGGTTTGCCATAATCTTTCAGGTCACACTGATGCAATTTAGATCCAGAAATCAGGAAACTCCAGGAAACCCCATCCCCTTCCCCCTACAAAGCTGGTGATTAGACAGTGTTGTGTGGAATCTGGCCACTGCAAAAATTCACATCCATTAGCGTCTGCCAGTCACTGCTGCTGCAGAATAACTTGCCTCTCTTCAGCCATCCAAATCATACATGAATGGACCTAATGGGCAGAACTTAAATTATATCCAGAGGCCTCATGGAAGGCTATCTAGGATATAAAGTTTTCAACCCTCCAGCCCTTGGAAAAGACGGGGGAATGGAACATAGAAAGAATGCTGGAAAAGGGGCCAAGTGCTAATTGCCAACATCTGGGACAGAAGTGATAGCTACACATGTGGAAATATCGTATGTGTATATGTTATATGTCCCTGGTGGTCCAAATGGTTAACATACTTGGCTGCTAACCAAAAGGGTGGAAGTTCGAGCCCACCCAGAGATGCCCTGGAAGAAAGGCCTGGCAATCTACTTCTGAAAAATCTGCCATTGAAAACTCTATGAAGCTCAGTTCATCTCTGATACACACATGGGGTTGCCATGAGCTGGAGTCAACTAGTCAGCAATTGGTACTGGTACATGTTACATGGTTCAGTATGTTCCACTTCCCGCAGGTATGAGGCATACAGCTTTTCTCCAAATATGCCTGGGAACACGATAGGTCAACGTGCTGACTTGGGCAAATCTCTTGTCAACAACTTGCATGAACTTTGAGATTGCTAGAAGTTGCAAATTGTGAATCACATACATCACACTTATTCGGTTTTTCTTCACCACAATGCGTGCAACTGTGGATGACTATCTGACATTTCTGAGAAAGCCTTTATCACATAATTCATATTTGTATGCCTTCCCACCTGTATGAATGCTTACATGAGTTTTCAGCTGATTACCCTGGGTAAATGCCTTTCCACACACGTGTGGCAGGCATAGGGTTTGATTCCTTTATGTATTTTCATGTGCCTTCTCCACCTGCTGGTGTCCGAAACCACTTTCCCCACACGTGTTACACATCGGTGTGGCATGCCTCTCTCTGCTCCAGTTCCCCAGAGCTCTCCAGCTCATAAGGATTCTCGACACTGGTCATACTAGACAGAGTGTTTGCTCAGAGTATAGCTTGGCTGTGATTTTCCACATTTTCATTTCACTGTTAAGAGTTTGCACAAAAATATTTTGTGCTGGAAACGTATTTTCCATAAGTGAGTCAACTTGAGTTCTGAATTATCATTTCTTTGTGCAACTTGTTCTGTTACAGGTGTGGGCAATTTATTTGCATCCAGAAATAATTTAGCGGATGCATTCTCTAAAATGTCACTGGAATTTTGCATTGTGTTATTCTGCCCTGTTTCTTGGGAGTGGGAAACTTTTTGGTTTCAGATGTCTTTATTAAAGCCCCTTGTTTAGGATTTGCCTGAACTAAATATGCTTTAATTATTTTTATTAAGTTTTGATCCAAGAATTATTTAGAAGTTTTTTTTTAAACTTTGCAGGTGGCTTGATTTTTTTTTTTAATAATTTGTAGATGTAATGCCTTGAAGTCAGAAAAATGTGATCTGTATAATTTTAGAAATTGAGGTTTGCTTGATGTGCTTTTTTGTTTTGGGAAGTGTTTGGTGGACATTTGAAAGAACATTTAGTTCTTCTGAGGTATAAAGTTTTATTATATGTAGATTTAACCAAGGTGATTATAATAGTCACTTATTTTTGCCTATTTTACATGTCAAAACAGAGTTATGTTCAAGTTTTACACAAAGATTTAGGAGAATCCTGTTGTCGACTTTTACTGTCGTAAAACCCATTTTCCGCACCCCTCACCTCAGCCCAGTGTTTCTTTTCTTTATTTGTTGCTTCTTGCCTGTCTGCTTTGGTTGTTCCGTCTGGTATTCCTTGTTGCATCTCCTGCATCTATACTTCTCATTTCTTTTTAGCTCTTCATCTCTTTATCCCTTTCCTCTGAATTCTAGAAACATTTCTCTATTGATTCAGTTTTCTGAAGTTTCACTCTTTGTATGTTGTTGTTAGCCGCTGTTATGGATTGAATTATGTCTCCCAAAAAAATATGTGCATCAATTTGACTGGGCCAGGATCCCCAGTATCGTGTGGTTATCCTCCATTTTGTGATTGTAATTTTATGTTAAAGAGGATTAGGGTGGGACCGTAACACCCTTAGTAAGGTCGAACCCCTGATCCAATGTAAAGGGAGTTTCCCTGGAGTGTGGCCTGCACCACGTTTTACTATACAAGAGATAAAAGGAAAGGAAAGCAAGCAGAGAGTGGGGGACCTCATACCACCAAGAAAGAAGCACATGGAGTAGAGCGCGTCCTTTGGACCCGAGGTTCCTGCACAGAGAAGCTCCTAGTCCGGGGGAAGACTGATGACAACAAGGATCTCCTCCAGAGCCAACAGAGAAATCCTTCCCCTGGAGCTGACACCCTGGATTTGGACTTGTAGCCTGCTAGACTGTGAGAAAATGAATTTCTCTTTGTTAAAACCATCCACTTGTGGTATTCCTGTTATAGCAGCATTAGATGACTTAAAACAGTTGCCGTCAAGTCAATTCTGACTCATGGCGACTCCATGTGTGCAAAGTAGACCTACTCCATAGGGCTTTCATGGCTGTGACCTTTCAGAAGCAGGTTGCCAAGTCTGTTTTCTCAGGCACCCCTGGGTGAGTTTGAACCGCCAACCTTCCAGCGGGTAGTCAAGCGTTTAACCATTTATGCCACCCAGGGACTTATGTTTGTATGTTAGAACTCAGTAAAATTAGTTTTCATTTGAAAGCAACTTTTCCTGATCCAATTGTTCCTTTTTCATACAACATCCTTGTAAATGTTGTTGTTTGGAATTAAAATTAGAAGTTGAAGTTTTTTCTTGTGCTGACTCTGTAGAGTGAGGTTCTTCTTTCAGAATGCTAAATCTTCCCATATGTTCACTGATTTTGAAAGAACCGTTTTTAAAGGTTATGTGGGTCACACCACTCAAGCCCTCTCTCAAGCCCTGAGAAAAAAGGAAAGAATAAAGTTTGCTACTTTCTGTAGTTTTGTTTTTCTAGATTGACTTGATTAGCAAGTGTAGGGACAATACCGAAGTTCCATACTTTAGCTAAGCACTTGTTTTTAGCCACTGCATAAACAGACACCCATGGGTGCTGTTTTAGGTACTTATTGTGGGGTGAAAACTGCTCCCCGGAACCTTCGGCTGGGCCATGCAAATTTTTCCTCAATGTCTATTGTGGTGGCTTGAAGGTATTTGGTGCATTTTACCCCTTTTCCTTCCTTATTTAGTGAACCGTGGTGTCAAATTAGACAGAAATTAGAGAGCAGGTGCTGCAATCTACATCTGCCTGTCCAGTACAGACCTTCCATTTGCCTGTTGCTCAGAGTGTGGGTCTTCCTGGGCTCTGCTGGGGTGTCCCAGAGACCTGCTTTGCAGACTGACCTTAACTGACGGCTGGAATTGTGGGCTGGCTGACACTGGTTGCTGCTGCCCTCAATTCATCCCCGTCTGCATCCCATCATTTCTGGCCCCAAGAGAACCCTTCCTGATTTTTTTCGTAACTTATTTCATGGCATTTTGGCAGAAAAAAATCTCAAATTGTAATCTTGAAATAGGAGTCTCCCCTGCCACGTAGGACCATTTTATTCATTGTCATATAATGTGCATAGAGAATGCCAACTATCACTCTAGGCTAACCTAATTTTCTTCTCCTCCCAAACCTGAATGTCTTTCAAATAAAGATCTTTTTTGGATCATGCACATCACAGACTATTAGTGATCTAAAAGAAGCAGAATCGGGAGATGGGGGTTTAGAAGTGCCTAACAATGTTAGTGGTTCTTGCTCAAGGCAACAGAATTACCTATAAACTGCCTCGGTCCCCTCCCCTGAAAGTCCCCAAGAGAGTAAATGCACAAACAAGGCAAAAGGAAAGCAAAGGAATATGGAAGTAATATAGTGAGTAGTGTTTTATTCCTAAACTGCAATGCAAAACCCTAGGAAGCTAAGTTGCATCACTTGACTCTTACCTCAGTATCTGTTCTTACCACTGTAATGTCACGAAAGGATGGCTGGTCAAAAGCACACCCACCAATGTTCAAGAGGCAGGACAAGTGAGATGGTTTGGACTGCTCTGAAAATCTTGAACAGGCAACAGAACAAAATCACACTCACATATTATATATCCTATTGATACCTTTGGAACTTCCAAAATGAAACATTACTCAGTCAATGTTCTAGAAAAAAAGGCAACAGGACAATACCAAGTCAGGAAGTCTTTGGAGAAATGCAGGTGGGAGACAGACACTGGGCATCCCCCAGACACCAACAGTCCCCCCGAGACTTCTGTATAAAAAAACTCAGCTTCTCAGTACCTAAAACAAAAATCATTATACAGGTAGTGGGACTACAAAAGAAGCCCTCGTGGCACAGTGGTTAAGTGCTCGTCTACTAACCGAAAGGTCGGCCATTGGAATCCACCAGCCACTCTGCAGGAGAAAGATATGGCAGTCTGCTTCCATGAAGATTACAGCCTTGGAAACCTTATGGGGCAGGTCTACTCTGTCCTGTAGGGTCGCTATGAGTCAGAATTGACTCAACAGCAATGGGTTTGGTTTGGTGGGGGCTACAAATAAGATAATGTAGTTCTATGATGCCTCACTAATTATGAAAATGAGCTCAATTGTGAACAACTATCATGGTAACTGAACAGATATGAAGTAATTTTCTATTTCAAAATAAATCAATTACTTAAAAGGGACAACCCAGGATATGAGAAATTATAAACAAGGAGAGGGAAACAAAAATATTTCACATACTATTTTTAGAAGTTATTTTTAACATTCTATGCATTGCATTACTGTAACATCTGATGGAGAGTAGTCAAATTGATAATGAGGTAAAGTTTCTTTATAAAAGTATTCCAGGTCCTAAAGACTGGATTTCTGACAGACGGCGGGCGGGAAGAAGGGGGAGAGAGAATATATGAGATTAAGGATTTGAGAAACCTATGAATTTATTACAAGTATACCTATTTAGACTCTAATTTGGACAAGCTTATAAGAAAAGAATACTGGAGAAATTTAACACTGGATATTTGATATTAAAGAACATTAAGGTGTAATATGGGTATACTCTGCTTAGGTTTTTAAAAACATTATTTACAGATGAAATAAGATGTCTGGAATTTGCTTCAGAACAATCCAGGGTGGGGAGATGAGAGAGAAATAAAATAGCTTATAAATAGTTAATTGGGGATCTGGATAATGAGTAAATGGGAGACCATTATGCAATTCTTCTGTACTTTCATTTGTAATTTCTCATCTATTAAAAAAGTCTACTGGAAATGATTTTGACTTAAAAAGTACTTACTGAAAAGGTTATTTACTATAATTAATCTGTAGTGGTTTCTGTACAAAATTTGGTAAGGTTGACTATAGTCCCTAACAAGATGAAAGTCAGGGCCGTCTGAGATTATTATTTGCCTTTGCCCTGGTGGCACAGTGGTTAAGAGCCATGGTGAGCTACGGCTGCTAACCGAAATGTTGGCAGTTCGAATCCACCAGTCACTCCTTGGAAACTCTATGGGGGTAGTTCTACTCTGTCCTATAGGGTTGCTATGAGTTGGAATCGACTCAACAACAACAGGTTTTTGGTTTTGAAAAACTAGCTATAAATGGCATAAAGATAAGAAAATTACTCTTTATAAATAATACATTGAAGTAGAATGAAAACTATAAAGTCTTAATATATTCCAACTTTTATACAAAACCTGCTTATATATTCTTTTACTAAAATTTTAGACTAATGTGTACTTAATACCTCAAATCTAACATTAGGGAACAGAAATGTGATGGAAGATTAGGTTTGTGAGAACATCTTTCAGTCCAGAAATATATGAGTGTTGGTGGTAGAACTAGTTTGATACTTTATTTCTAGCGGGGGGGGGGGGGATGGGGCCAAGATGGAGGAATAGTCAGACAGTTCTGGTGTTCCCTCTTACAAAAAAGACCCAAAAAAACCAAATGAATCATTATATATGACAATCTAGGAGCCCTGAACACCAAAGGCAAAGTTGAGGAATCAGACTGAGCGGCAGGGGGAGGGAGAGACAGTTCAAAAGCAGCGAGGAGTTGCCAGACCTGACCCAGCAAGAGCCTGAGCTCTTCAGGCTGGATCAGCTTGGGGGTGAGCGGTGAGGCAGGCAAGCAGCGGTGCTCGGGAGGTGTTTTCCACATCAGGAGAGACCCAGTGGCAGACAGCCAACTCAGCCATCCAGAACCAGTGAGAAGCAGCCCTCAATCAGCAAAAGATAAGCACTTGCATCCGGCCTACTTCGTGGATCAAAAACACCTCCCTTAGGGAAGAAACTCTCTCCCATTTACCTCCTCCCTCCCTGCTCTGCACTGGGTCCCGGACTGGCTTCAGCAATTGCCTCGTCCCCTGGGCTGGAAGTAGGATCCATCACATGCTCTGAGCCATTCTCCCTGCCTTGGAGGTGAACTAACAAACAGGAAAAAACAAAGTGCCAGCTCCCCTAAGCCAGGAACTCACAGTAGGCACAGCTCCTTCGCCTAGGCACAGGCGTAAGGGATCCACAGACTTTGAGTGCCCTTCCCCCCTGCACAGACTAGTGTGGGCCCATTTCAACAGCCTCATTACCGCAGTACAACAGGGTATATACCTGAAGTCTAACGTCAGCTGTTTCAGCTGTGAAGTGGCAGGTTCATGACATTTGACACTGCTCTGTCCATTAAGCAGGGTCTTCACCTACCCACATCAGGGTCCTGAGGACTGGTGGCTCCACCCACACCACCTAGCCACCTGTGACGGGCCCAAGAATAAGACGTGCCCCCCAGGCCTTACAACCAACAGCATTGGGTGCTCATAGTCTGGCTGCAACACCCAGCTACCTACATGCTCTAGGGAAAACGGACACGCTTTCCTCTCACTCAGGGGCAGCTATAAGCCCCCTGCCTTGCTCAGCACGTGACCCCCTACTGCAGCCAGATACCTGTGCCTACACCAATCACCCATGCCTGTCTAGGATTGTAGGTGAGAGCCTGCACCACACACTTGGTGACCAACTACCTGGACACCAGATCTGAATCCATACAAGAAATGTTAACGGAATCCTGGGCTCACATACATAGTAACAGATTTAACTACCTGGTGACAGGATGTTATAGCTTCGAAGACACCGATAAAGTAGCTCACACAAGCAGCCTATTTGGGCATATCAAACCAAAAGAAGCTAGGACAAAGTAAGCAAACATAAAATAAATATAACTTCTTGATGGCTAGGAGACAACAGTCAATATCAAATCACATAAAGAGGCAAACCATGATGGCTTCAGCAAGCTCCCAAAATAATCAAGGAATTCTCCGGAGGAAGAGAATTTCTTGGAATTACCGGAGGCTGAATACAAAAGCTTAATATACAGAACTCTTGAAGATATTAGGAAGGAAATTAAGCAAAACGCAGAACACACAACAGAGGAAATTAAGATTAGAGAAGAACAAAATGACAAATTTAACAGACTGCAAGAATCCATAGAGAGACAGCAATCAGAAATCCATAAGATTAACAATAAAATTTCAGAATTAGACAACTCAATAGAAAGTCGTAGGAGCAGAATTGAGGCAATGTAAGTCAGAATTAGTGAGATGGAAGATTAAAGCACTTGACACAAACTTATTTGAGGAAAAATCAGATAAAATAATTTAAAAAAATGAAGAAACCCTAAGAATTAAGTGGGACTCTATCAAGAGGAATAACCTACGAGTGACTGGAGTACCAGAAAGGGGGGGGGGACAAGGGGATAATAGAAAATACAGAGAGAATTGTTGAAGATTTGTTGGCAGAAAACTTCCCTGATATCGTGAAAGATGAGAAGATATCTATCCAAGTTGCTCGTTGGACCCCACATAAGGTAGATCCCAAAAGAAAGTCACCAAGACATAATCAAACTTGCCAAAACCAAAGATAAAGAATTTTAAGAGTGGCTAGGGATAAACGAAAAGTCATCTACAAAGGAGAGTCAATAAGTTTAGACTACTCAGCAGAAACCATGCAGGCAAGAAGGCAATGGGATGACATATATAAAGCCTTTAAGGAAAGAAACTGCCAGCCAAGAATTATACATCCAGCAAAACTGTTCCTCAAATATGATGGCAAAATTAGGGCACTTCCAGATAAGCAAAAGTTCAGGGATTTTGCAAAAACCAAACCAAAATTACATGAAACACTAAAGGGAGTACTCCGGTTAGAAAATCAATAATATCAGATAACAACCCAAGACAAGAACACAGGACAGAGCAACAAGATATCTACCCAGATAGGGAAGTCACAAAAATAAATCAAAGCTAAATACTGAAAATAGGGAAAGATGTCAATATGTAAAAGACAACAACATTAAAACAAAAAAGGGACTTAAAAAATGCAGATGCAGATTTTTCATGTGGAGAGGAAGTCAAGGCGATATAAATAAAAAACTGGTATAAGCTTAGAAAAATAGGGGTAAATATTAAGGTGACCACAAAGGAAACTAACAATCCTACAAGTCAAAATAAAAACAAGGAAAATATAAAGACTCAGCAAGTACAAAATCAACAACAATGAAAAAGAAGAAAAGAAAATACATAAAGAAAAACGACTCAGCACAGAAAATTAAGTGGAACAAAGAAACTGTGAACAACACACAAAAAAAAGACATAAAATGCCATTACTAAACTCATACCTATCAATAATTATGCTGAATGTAAATGGACTAAATGCACCAATAAACAGACAGACGGTAGCAGATTGGATTAAAAAACATGATTCGTCTATATGCTGCCTACAAGAGACACACCTTAAAGACATAAACAAACTAAAAGGATGGAAAAAAATATATTAAGCAAACAACACTCAAAAAAGAGCAGGAGTGGCAATATTAATCCCTGACAAAACAGACTTTAAAGTAAAATCCACCACAAAGGATGAGGAAGGACACTATATAATGATTAAAAGGTCAATACACCAGAGGACATAACTATAATAGATATATATGCACCAAATGACAGGGCTCCAAAATACATAAAACTCTAACAGCACTGAAAAGAGAGACAGCTCCACAATAGTAGTAGGAGACTTCAACACACCACCTTCGGTGAAGGAGAGAACATCCAGAAAGAAGCTCAACAAAGACACGGAAGATCTAAATGTTACAATCAACCAACTTGATCTCACAGATGTATACCAAACACTCCACCCAACAGCAGCCAAGAATACTTTCTTTTCCAATGCACAGACCACATACTCGGCCATAAAACAAGCCTTAACAAAATCCAAAGCATCAAAATATTACAAAGCATCCTTTCTGATCATAAAGCCATAAAAGTAGAAATCAACAACAGAAAAAGGGAAAAAAAGTCAAACACATGGAAACTGAACAACACCTTGTTAAAAAACTACTGGGTTATAGAAGTAATTAAGGATGGAATAAAGAAATGCATAGAATCAAACAAGAACAAAAACACATCCTACAAGAACCTTTGGGACACAGCAAAAGCAGTGCTCAGAAGTCAGTTTATAGCAATAAATGCACACATCCAAAAAGAAGAAAGAGCCAAAATCAAAACATTAACCCTACAACTGAACAAGGAGAAAGAGAGCAGCAAAAGAAGCCCTCGGGCGACAGAAGAAAGGAAATAATACAAATTAGAGCAGAATTAAATGAAATAGAGAATAGAAAAACAATTGAAACAGTTAACAAGACCAAAACCTGGTTCTTTGAAAAGATCAAAAAATTGCTAAACCACTGGCCAAAATGACAAAAGAAAAACAGGAGAGGAAGCAAATAACCCATATAAGAAATGAGATGGGTGATATCACAATAGACTCAACTGAAATTAAAAGAATCATAACAGAATACTATGAAAAACTGTACTCTAACAAATTTGAAAACCTAGAGGAAATGGACAAGTTTCTAGAAACTCACTACCTACCTAAACTAACACAGAAGAACAACAACTAAATAAACTCATAACAAAAGAAGAGATTGAAAAGGTAATTTAAAAACTCCCAACAACAACAACAAAAAAGCCCTGGAGTGGATGTCTTCACTGGAGAATTCTACCAAACTTTCAGAGAAGCGTTAACACCACTACTACTAAAGGTATTTCAGAGCATAGAAAAGGATGGAATACTCCCAAACTCATTCTATGAAGCCAGCATAACCCTGATACCAAAACCAGGTAAAGACACCACAAAAAAAGAAAATTACAGACCAATATCCCTCATGAACATTGACGCAAATATCCTCAACAATATTCTAGCCAACAGAACTCAGCAACCTATCAAAAAGTAATTCACAAGTGGGATTTATACCAGGTATGCAAGGATGGTTCAACATTAGAAAATCAATGCAATCCATCACATTAATAAAACAAAAGAACCACATGATCTTATCAATCGATGCAGAAAAGGCATTTGAAAAAGTCTAACACCCATTCACGATAACAAAAAACTCTTAACAAAATAGAAATAGAAGGGAAATTCCTTAACACGATTAAGGGCATTTATACAAAGTCAACAGCCAACATTATCCTAAATGGAGAGAGGTCGAAAGCATTCCCCTTGAGAACTGGAACTAGACAAGGATGGCCTTTATCAAGACTCTTATTCAACATTGTGCTGGAAGTCCTAGCAAGAGCAATTAGGGTAGAGAAGGAAATAAAGGGCATCCAAATTGGTAAGGAATAAGTATCTCTATTTGCAGATGATATGATCTTATACACAGAAAACCCCAAAGAATCCACAAGAAAACTACTGGAACTAATAGAAGATGTCAGCAAAGTTTCAGGATACAAGATAAACATACAATAATCAGTTGGATTCCTCTACACCAAAAAAGAGAACTTCGAAGAAGAAATCACCAAATCAATACCATTTACAATAGCTCCCAAGAAGATAAAATACTTAGGAATAAATCTAACCAGAGACATAAAAGATCTATACAATGAAAATTACAAGGCACTACTGCAAGAAACCAAAAGAGACCTGCATAAGTGGAGAAACATACCTTGCTCATGGATAGGAAGACTAAACGTTGTGAAAATGTCAATTCTATCCAAAGGGATCTAAAGATACAATGCAATCCCGATCCAAATTCCACCGACATTTTTTAATGAGATGGAGAAACAAATCACCAACTTCATATGGAAAGGGAAGAGGCCCCAAATAAGTAAAGCATTACTTAAGAAGAAGAACAAAGTGGCAGGCCTCACACTACCTGATTTTAGAAACTATTATACCACCACAGTAGTGAAAACAGCCTGGTATTGGTACAACAACAGAAACAGAGACCAATGGAACAGAATTGAGAATCCAAACATTAATTCATCCACCTATGAGCAGCTGATATTTGACAAAGGCCCAAAGTCCGTTAAATGGGGAAAAGACAACTCTCTTTAACAAACGGCGCCGGCATTAACTGGATGTCCATCTGTAAAAAACTGAAACAAGACCCATACCTCACACCATGCACAAGAAATAACTCAAAATGGATCAAAGACTTAAATATAAAATCAAAAATGATAAGGATCATGGAAGAAAAAATAGGGACAATGCTAGCAGCCCTAATGCATGGCATTAACACAATACGAACCATAAGTATCAATGCACAAGCACCAGAAGAGAGACTTTAGATACTGGGAGCTCCTAAAAATCAAACACTTATGCTCATCAACAGACTTCACCAAAAGAGTGAAAAGACAACAACCTACAGACTGGGAAAAAATTTTTGGCTATGACAAATTCGATCAGCGTCCAATCTCTAAAATCTACAAGATACTGCAAAACCTCAAGAACAAAAAGACAAATAACCCAATTAAAAAATGGGCAAAGGATATGAACAGACACTTCGCCCAAGAAGATATTCAGGTGGCTAACAGACACATGAAGAAATGCTCACGATCATTAGCCATTAGAGAAATGCAGATCAAAACTACAATGAGATACCATATCATTCCAAGAAGGCTAGCATTAACCCAAACAACACAGAATAAATACTGGAAAAATTGTGGAGAGACTGGAACACTTATACACTGCTGGTGGGAATGTAAAATGGTACACTTTGAAAATCGATTTGGTGCTTCCTTAAAAAGCTAGAAACAGAAGCACCATACAATCCAACTATCCCGCTCTCCTTGGAATATGTACTACAGAAATAAGAGCCGTCACATGAATAGATATATGCACACCCATGTACACTGCAGCACTGTTCACAATAGCAAAAAGATGGAAACAACCTAAGTGCCCATCAACGGACGAATGGATAAATTATGGTATATTCACACACTGGAATACTATGCAACAATAAAGAACAACAATGAAGCCGTGAAACATAACATGGAGGAAGCTGGAACTCATGCTGAGTCAATTTAGTAAGTCACAGAAGGGCAAATAGTGTATAAGACCACTATTACAAGAACTCAAGAAAAGGTTTAAACACAGAAGAAAACATTCTTTGATGGCTATGAGGGTGGGGAGGGAGGGTGAGAGTTATTCACTAACTAGATAGTAGACAAGAATTATCTTAGGTGAAGGGAAGGACAGCACACACTACAGGGGAAGTCAGCACAACTGGACTAAACCAAAGCTTAGAGGTTTCCTGAATACAATCAAACACTTTGAGGGACAGAGTAGCAGGGATAGGGATCTGGGGACCATGCTTTTAGGGGACATCTAGGTCAACTGGCATAACAAAGCTTATTAAGAAAATGTTCTGCAGCCTAATTTGGTGAGCGGCGTCTGAGGTCTTAAAAGGATGCAAGCGGCCATCTAAGATGCATCAATTGGTCCCAACCACCTGGAGTAAAGGAGCATGAAGAACACCAAAGACACAAGGAAAGTATTAGCCCAAGAGACAAAGGGCCACATAAACCAGAGACTTCATCAGCCTGAGACCAGAAGAACTAGACGGTGCCTGGCTATCACCAATGACTGCTCTGACAGGGAACACAACAGAGAGTCCCTGATGGAGGAGAAAGCTGGGGTGCAGAACTCAAATTCTAGTAAAAAGACCAGAGTTAACGGTCTGAGACTGGAGGAACCCTGGAAAGCATGGCCCCTGGATTCTCTATCAGCCCAGAACTAAAACAATTTCCCAGGCCAACCCTTCAGACAAAGATTGGACTGGACTGCGGGACATAAAATGATACTTGTGAAGAGTGTGCTTCTTAGCTCAAGTAGATACATGAGCCTAAACAGGCAGCTTCTGTCTGGAGGTGAGATGGGAAGGCAGAGAGGGTTAGGAACTGGTTAAATGGAAAATGGAAAATCATGGGTGGAACGGAGGAGTGTGCTGCCACAGTACAGGGAGAGCAATTAGGGTCACGTAACAATGTACGTATACATTTTTGTATGAGACTAACCTGAAATGTAAACTTTCACTTGAACTACAATAAATAAACAAAAAAATTATTTCTAGCTACACAGAAAAAATGCAGAATATAGTGTTTGCTTTTAGTTTTATTAATTTATTTTGCAGGAATCTTTGACTCTCTGAATATGTACTGTTTGTAGGTACGATGCATGCATAGCTTTTTTAAATGCCTTTGTACAATTTCATCTCAAAATAATTTCATTCACAGCATACACAGAGACCTAACAGACACATGGTATTTACAGGATTTAATAAGTTCTTGCTGTTTTAATGAAGAAACTGACCAATTCTTTTACAGTAGGGAAACACGGACATTAGATGTCATTATAAATAAAAATTCAGAATTGTTCAGTCTCAAAACAACTTTTCATGGCTTTAGAAATTAAAATTGAGTCATCATTCTATTAATCTCTGATTGCCCAAGCCATGCAAAATCTACTTGTATTAAATACTTGGGGATGCAAATAATACGAAAAAGAAATGCATGTTTGGTGAATGTGAAAACATCATCAGAATTAAATTTTACAATATGAAAATACTGTTAATTCTTTCAAAAAGATACAGTAGTGGTGCAACACAGAAAGTGCCCAATTTATTCCGGTTTTTAAAAGTAACATTTCAATTGTTTTTCTTCCTCTACGGATATACAGACACACACTGCAACATGGACTCATTCAAGGTCAGAACAATGGTACAATGTTAAAATAATTCAGTTTTTAACTATAAAGGGCCATTTTCACATTCCAGGATACATCATTGATATTTTTAAAGGAGAACGTTTCTATGCCTTATATTCTTGCTTTTCATTTATATTGTCAAAAAGACATTACACTTACCCTTTAAAATACTATATAAAATTGAGCTGCCACAGAAAATTGGATACGAACCCTAGATAACTGTGACAACGCAACAACAAAATTTAAGGAAACATTGATTTCTTTTAATAATTAAAAAGTACTAAAATTGAGACCAGCTCCTTAAAAAATTATTAAACTGCTCATCACACTTCCCATTTCTTTCAGGGAAATAAACAAATTAGCAACACTTTCCCCACCATCATTAATCTGCTCTAAAACTACATTTTTACAAGGCATTTCTTTAAAACCCCTGCCTCTACTCTCTCCCATACAAGGTCCATATAAATTCAAAACGTTTTACAATGCTTAGAAAGTTTCTGGCTCCTCTATTCCCACTTTAAACTCTGAAGAACTATGCCATAATTTAAGGGGCAATGTACTTTAACAGAATGGCAACTGTGCTTTCTAAAAACCCAGTTTACAGAACAGCGAACTAATGTAAAATGTACAGTCAGATCTTATGTTACTATCAGACTATTTGTATTTTCAGAGAAAACTCTGACTAGAAACAAGAAGTGTGCCAACGGATCAAAAGAACATCGGCACCTCAGCAGCCAGGCATCATCCAATTTTCATCCTCCCACTTTTATGCCAATTATCTGTACATACCAATCTGACTAGGAGATGCTTTTGAAAAGGCATCTTGAAAGCTGGGTGAATTCTTGTTCAAACTGGCAAGAAGCAGTCTACATATGGGACATAGTTAAATATATCAAATTAATCAGTGTCGAATAATTTTGCTTATTTTACAAACTGAACACAGCCTAGGCTGGCATATGAAATTTGTGCACAATCAGAAATTACCACATACAAAACTTCCTTAAAATCCATCCCTGATGTCTCATACCCCACCCTCCACACCTATCAAATTGACTGTTTGCTCATTTTTCCTGGCAGGTGAAAACAATGATGGACTAGGTATATTACCAAAGGACTGAAACCATGCATCTACTGTATGATAACAGCTTATTAACCCTGATGTATTTTCATGCACTAGTTTTAAAGTCATCTACATGGTGTTAATAAAGCATCAAACAGTTTTCATACATGCTACTTTCATTCTCAACTGACAACTGCCAAGTTAACTGCTGCCACTTCAGCATATCACTATGAATACTGGTAAACCTTTAGCTAGAACACCAAGCAGTATATATATTTTTTCCCTATATTGTTACTTAAAACCAAGTGGGGATGACCATCACTAAACAGACAGGAAACCATACAAAGGCAAAGGCATTGGCATATTACAGAATAATAGGACTGACAGGCTGTTACTGAAGATATAGGACTAACAGATAGCAGTGTTACAAAGCGTTAAAGCCCACCTGCTTTCTCATTATTTTCACAGTTTTGCCAGTTGTTGTATGAGAGATGTTTTATCAGTGTAATTACATAGCCATGTTTACTTTGTGAGACAAGTGGATATATTTTAGGGAATTTTCCCCATATGAAAAAATGTTTTCAAAGCTGTAGGTGGAGTGTGAAATTATGGTTTTTGATGGAAAAGTATAATGAGTTATTATGCCTTTGGTTTCATTATGCTGTTAAGTGCAGCTTGTTTATCCAGGTCTGCCAGAGATTATGGCTAAAGTAAAATACAATGACTTGGGGGGAGGGGAGGAGGGGTGGAGGGAGGGAGAGAGGGAGAGAGGAAGGGGGGAGAGACACAGAGAGAGAGAGAGAGAGAGAGAGAGAGAGTGGGGGGGGGCACATGGTATGGGAGAGTGAATATTCCTAAGGTTATAACCTCAGGTGAAATCCTTTAGGATTGGAAAACCTACCATCCTTTTGCTGTTTATATTCACCAAAATGAGGGGAGATTCCAAAATCCAATTCTGGGCTAGGAAGGAAATCCAACAATGGTAGAGACCTTAATTAAATGTGCTAGTATTCATTTTCTAGTGATGTACCCTAGTGAGCCACATGATTTTATATCTGTTCAGTTATCCACATCCTAAAGTTCTGGTTTCATAAATAAGGGGTGCTTTACTATTAACAAACTCAGTATTATCTCTGAATACAGTGTGCTCAATTTAAAAAGTTCTTAGTTGCAAGTACTCTGTACTTATCTTTCTCAATAACATTTCTTGACTAGCCTTGTCTTCCTCCCCAAATAAGGCAGTATGCAACTTTACCATTATTGGCCAACTGTAATTTCCCTCACACTGGTATATTAACATACATGCAAATAAATCTTTATTGAACAGCTAATATTGATCATTTTTCCACTAAATTAGGATAATGGCACAAAGTATTATCTGTGCTGTAAACATTATGAATTCTGCAAAAAATTGGAAGGAGGAAAAAAGAAAAGCCCTATGGCCTGCAAACATGTCTTATAGAACCACAGCAGAGCTCCAGATTTCCAAATGGATTTTGGAATGGGTTTACATTTGGCAGAGATTCACTGTGCTATTAGCAAAGCGCAGTTTTACAATAATGTCATTTATAAAAAATCATACTTTATAGGGACTTGCTCGCTTGTTTTAAAACCAATGGCCTCGTCAAAGCATGCAGTAACTTAAAAAACATATCTGTTATGTGGCATAATTCGGTCTTAGTTACCAGTGTTGATACAGTTCGATGAATCATTGTACAAGCAAAAGGGATCTTACCACCTGATTGTACTTTAGAACAAAGGGCATGAAATGCCTAATTCCCGACAGCTAAAAATCACATTTTCAAACATCTCATTTGTGTGTATGTATGTGTGTTTGAAATTACCCCTGAAAAAAGCAGCAATTACAATACCCTTATTATTTTACCCCCTCTCAAAAAAAAAAAAATCGTATTCTGGGTGCTTTCTCCTGTCTTCCTCTTCAGCAGGAAGCAAATGGAAGAAGCATGGGGAGGGAGCCTTTGTTTTCCAGAGAGCTGTGACCAGAAGAGTCTGCCCTGGCAATTCACAGTTTGTCTGCATAAACTGTAACATTTTACACCATGATTCAAAGTTCTAGTTTAAAAAATAAGGGTCACTCAGCAGTAACTCTAACAATAGGGATTCCACAGAAGAGCTCTTGACTTATCTGTGTACATTCTTTCAGGAGTGAATCCTTTCCCGGTTTCAAGTATCCCTTTCTATCTCTCACTCTGCAATGAGTTAAGAAAGGGAAGAAAGAAAAAAAAAATCCCCACTTTTCCTTTAGTGAGCACAAGTGGATACAGTGTCATTCTTCCTCCCCCTGTGTAATCTGAAATGAAAAGGCTGGGCCGATGAGTAGATTCCCGAAGCTTCCTTTTCTTAGGATGGGTACTCAAAATGTCACTCGCAACCTGGTGTGGACTCTTCTGAATTCAAGTGTACCGTGGCATCTCACACTGCTCACAGCGATTTAGTGCAGGGTGGTTCAGAAAGGTGCAGCTATCACAATTCCAGGGCGCCCCTTCATAGTCTTCATCTCGTGGTTGTGTCCGAGGACTCGGCTTGGAGCCAGTTAGATGCTCTGAGGGAAGTGAGGATTAAAAAAAGAGAGAAAGAGAAAACAGATGAATTCTTTTTTTCAGTTATAATCCATGTTGAAATTAAAAAGTACCCAAAAAGATGAAGAGGCCCCGAATAAATCAAGCATTACTCAAGAAGAAGAACAAAGTGGGAGGCCTCAGACTACCTGATTTTAGAACCTATTATACTGCCACGGTAGTAAAAATAGCCTGGTATTGGCACAACAACAGATACACAGACCAATGGAAGAGAGTTGAGAATCCAGACATAAATTTATCCACCTATGAGCAGCTGATATTTGACAAAGGTCCAAAGTCCATTAATTAGGGAAAAGACAGTCTCTTTAACAAATGGTGCTGGCGTAGCTGGATATCCATCTGCAAAAAACTGAAACAAGACCCATACCTCACACCATGCACAAAAACTAACTCAAAATGGATCAAAGACTTAAATATAAAATTGAAAACGATAAAGATCATGGAAGAAAAAATAGGGACAACGCTAGGAGACCTAATACATGGCATAGATACAATATGAACCATAAGTAACAATGCACAAGTACCAGAAGAGAGACTAGATAACTGGAGCTCCTAAAAATCAAACACTTATACTCATCAAAAGACTTCACCAAAAGAGTCAAAAGACAACCTACAGACTGGGGAGAAATTTGGCTATGACAAATCCGATCAGCGTCTAATCTCTAAAATCTACAAGATACTGCAAAACTTCAACAACAAAAAGACAAATAACCCAATTAAAAAATGGGCAAAGGATATGAACAGGCACTTCACCAAAGAAAACATTCAGGTGGCTAACAGATACACGAGGAAATCCTCATGATCATTAGCCATTACAGAAATGCACATCAAAACTACAATGAGATATTATCTCACCCCAACAAGGCTAGCATTAATCCAAAAAACACAAAACAATAAATGTTGGAGAGGTTGTGGAGACACTGGAACACTTATACACTGTTGGTGGGAATGTAAAATGATACAGCCACTTTGGAAATCGATTTGGCGCTTCCTTAAAAGGCTAGAAATAGAAGTACCATACGATCCAGTTATCCTGCTCCTTGGAATATATCCTAGAGAAACAAGAGCCGTCACGTGAATAGACATATGCACATCCATGTATACTGCAGCACTGATCACAACAGCAAAAAGATGGAAACAACGTAGGTGCCCATCAACGGATGAATGGATAAACAAATTATGGTATATCCACACAATGGAATACTATGCAACGATAAAGAACAATGATGAAGCCGTGAAACAGAACATGGAGGAAGCTGGAACTCATTATGCTGAGTGAATTTAGTCAGTCACAGAAGAACAAATATTGTATAAGACCACTATTACAAGAACTCAAGAAAAGGTTTAAACACAGAAGAAAACATTCTTTGATGGTTACGAGGGTGGGGAGGGAGGGTGAGAGCTATTCACTAACTAGATAGTAGACAAGAATTATCTTAGGTGAAGGGAAGGACAGCACACACTACAGGGGAAGTCAGCACAACTGGACTAAACCAAAGCTAAGAAGTTTCCTGAATACAATCAAACACTACACTTTGAGGGACAGAGTAGCAGGGGTAGGGGTCTGGGGACCATGCTTTCAGGGGACATCTAGGTCAACCGACATAACGAAGTTTATTAAGAACATGTTCTGCATCCTACTTTGGTTGAGTGGTGTCCGGGGTCTTAAAAGCTAGCAAGCGGTCATCTAAGATGCATCAATTGGTCCCAACCCACCTGGAGTAAAGGAGATTGAAGAACATCAAAGACACAAGGTAAATATTAGCCCAAGAGACAGAAAGAGCCACATAAACCAGAGACTTCATCAGCCTGAGACCAGAAGAACTAGATGGTGCCCGGCTACCACCAATGACTACCCTGACAGGGAACACAACAGAGACGCCTGGATAGAGCAAGAGAAAGGTGGGGTACAGAACTCAAATTCTAGTAAGAAGACCAGACTTAATGGTCTGACTGAGACTGGAGGAACCACAGAAAGTGTGGTCCCTGGATTCTCTATCAGCCCAGAACTAAAACAATATCCGAAGCCAACTCTTCAGACAGGGATTGGACTGGACTGTGGGACATAAAGTGATACTCGTGAGGAGTGTGCCTCTTAGATCAAGTAGATACGAGAGACTAAACCGGCAGCTTCTGTCCAGAGGTGAGATGGGAAGGCAGAGAGGGTTAGGAGCTGGTTGAATGGACACGGGGAATCGGGTGGAAAGGAGGAGCGTGCTGTTGCAGTATGGGGACAGCAGTTAGGGTCACATAACAATGTATGTATAAATTTTTGTATGGAAGACTAACTTGAAATGTAAACTTCATTTTAACTGCAACAGTAAAAAAAATAAAATTTAAAAAAAAAAAAAAAAAGACCCAAAAAGCAAGGGAGGTAATTTCCTAGCACTGTGTAAGCTAATTAGTAAACATATCTACTGGAAATGCATAACTGAGCAGAAAGTTGATGACATATAGTCTACTTTGTTCTAAACAATTTACTTTTTTTAGTCTAATTAAGAAGATGGATAGAATTCTAGCACAGATTACCTTCCTAGTTCATTATCCATAGATAGTGGATAGTTATGCTATATTCTAGTCAAATGAAAAAAATAGAAATGTTATATAGGATCTTAAAGTAATTCTGTCTCCTCTGTATGTCCTCCCTGGCAACTTCAAGCCACCTTGATTTTTCCTCCCTATAGCACTATCTGTACTTTCGGATATTAGTTCTAAAAAGTATCTATACTTGGCAATATAAAATGCTGGCAGCCTTACACTGGTTCTGGGATTTTTATCAAAAACTCGAAACTGATCTTGTATTCCTCCAGGTCCTCATTCTTTTTGGTCTTGTGCTCAAAAGGCTCTTTTCGAACTATCTACATGGGGTCAAATTGATAATGATAACTTGAAAGGTTAGATAAGAAGCTTAGGGAACAGTGAGTTTATGTCAGTGGGGGAGAAACAATTCGGATAAGGAGGGTAAGACTAGTTGCACAACTTAAAAAATGTAATCAATGTCAGTGAATTGTACTTGTAGAAATTGATGAACTGATATATGTTCTGCTGTGTATATTTTCAACAACAACAAAATAAATTATTTTTTAAAAAAGGCTCTTTGATTCTAGAGTTAATTTGTAAATCCTACCTTTTGGGAAGAGTACTTATTAGAAGTGGGGTCAGTAAATAAAAGGCTAAAGATGTCTGGTAGAATTTACCCTGGAATCTGGGGCAAGGTTAGGAGGCTGAGATAATCCACCTGTAAAGCACAGGCAATGTTCAGTGAATTGAAAATGAGATTAAGATCTAAGGGTAAGCAACCTTCCTAACTAGGTAACAGAAGAAACAGATTTAGGGAAGCCTGATCAGTCACCATTTTGGGTTAGGCTATCTTCCACTGGAAATTTATTAGGTGACTTGTGGTTTATAAATGTGTCCTTCGTGACAAATGGCTGACGTGAATCATTCCCCAAGAACTAAAGAGAATTCAGTTTTAGACCCTGAACCTTACCCCAAGGTATGATAAGGCTTGGCCTCAATCAGGAAGGTGTTCTTAGCTTTACAATATCACAAAAAAATTCAGCCTATTCCTATGATTATACAAAGGAGATGGCTTGCTTCTCTTGCCTCAACTGCTGCTTTCAACTGCCTTTATAACCCACCTTGTGTTTTTTGGCTCATGATTCCAAAACACGCAGATCTGATAGTTTTCTTTTTTGTCTTATATAGAAGAATAAAAAGCACACTGTTAAAAAGCCTTATGTTAGAGGGAAAATGCTCACTATGCCATTTTCAGAAAAGGTCCTGTCTTGTATAGTAGTCTCTACTTTTTAAAAGGGCAGTAGGCCCCAAACACTGGAAACAAAAAAAAAATCCTATCTTATTTCTGTTGGTTTTAATGGACAAGTTCTAAAAACTCAATTTTCTACTTTTCTAGAGCAGGCAACTGTTTATTTCCTGAAGTATTTATTTCAAAATTAGAAAATTTAAGATATTAAGTCCTTCTGTCTTCATATGCTGATTTAAAGTAGGCTTCAATTTTAGATTGTGGCAGGGAAAATGTTTAATATGAAAAGCTTTTTGTCAAACTCTTTTTTTTTCTTAAATAATTGAAAAGCCTCTTTTAACCTAACTAATCCAGGGTACCTGAAGACTCTCAATACTGTTTTGTACCATGAGGATTTAACTTAGAATAATCAATCACTCTAAAGTAACTCACCAAAAAATGTATTTAAAAGGGACAGAACTTAGAATTATTTTTGGTCCTAAAAAAAAGACACTGCTCATTTCATCACAGAGCAGTACTGCTGAATAGAAGCATCTAAAACCCAAAAGACATTTTAGATGTCTGTTCTTACCTGATTTACAGGTGTGCAATCTTTTACAGAATAAAATTTAACAAGTTAAAATATTTTGGGCCTCATAAAAAATAAAACCAAAAAGGAATATACATATTTATAAACAAATAAGACCTGAAGTAAATAGGTTTCTCCTTTAAGACTAATTATTTTTAAATTGATTCATTTTTAATAGGCTACATTTCCATAAAAATTAAAACTCTCACAAATAAACTTACTTATTTAATCAATAATGTTTATATTATATTGTTATTAGGATACAGAAGAAAAATTGCTGAAAAGATGCAACTGAAATTTTTTAAAATCCTAAATGTATTTTCTACAAGTTTCAAAGATAAATTGAAAAATCATAGAAAAGTAGTTATTTTTTTCAAAAATGGGAAATATGCCAATGGTGAAAAAGGAAGGATTTGAAGGTGGTCAGTCTAATTGAAAGTTGTAAAGCGCATACCAAATTTTGAGGATTTAGTATGAAGTAAGGTATGTCAAATATCTAACTAATAATTTTATATTGACTGCATGTTGAAATGGTAATATTTTGTATGAAGGAGCCCTGGTGGCAAAATGGGTAAGTGTGTGGCTGCTAACAAAAAGGCTGCACTGGGCTAAATAAAATATATTAAAATAATTTTCGCCTGTTTTCATTTTTTTTAATTTAATGTGACTACCAGAAAATTTAAAATTATATATGAAGCTTACATTATATTTTGACTGGACGGTGCAGCCTTAGAAACTTAATAAAGAGAACAATTTTTGAAAGAACAAAATTAAGGGTTGGCTTTGGCTATGATAACTCTACGTGGGTTAACACATGTCTTTGGACATGCTGCACAAACTCAGGATACACAAGTACAAACCATCTGCAGCTGTTGCCTGGGTGTCATGGACGTCTGCCTGTACTTTGGAGGTCACACTAATTCTTCGGGCTTTTCTCTCAATTGTGCAGGGATCAGAGGAATCTGCATAAGAAGAAGCAAAGCCAGTAAGAAGGGATCAAGTCATTAACTAGCAAGAGGATCTCTCCTAGCACCCACCAAAAAACCAAAACCAAATCCATTGCCGTGGAGTCAATTCCAACTCACAGTGACCCACACAGTTGAGTATTTAATCTTTCTATTACTTTACGCTACCTGTAGTTCCCCTGTAAAGGCAAGAACCATATTTAATAGTGCTCTTACAACCTAGACAGAGCAGTGGCTCTTAGAACTTTCTCGATCCTCTCTAATTACTTTGAACAAATGCCCTATTTCACCAGCTTCCCACTTTCTAGTGGGTCAGGGGTGCAAACTCAGTGATAGCAATTAAATGCAATGTGAAAGCAACATTTGAGAGATTATACTTTAGCAATTCTCTTAGTAAGCAACAGTTATTAGAAAATTATAGGTTGAAAATACAGTGAGGTTAACCAAAGAACCCATTACAATAAAAATGATGAAATTAAATTGCAGCATTTTATAATTAAAAAGCAAGAACAGCAGTACCTGAAAAATGAGAACCAACTCACAATAACACTATGTACTGAGAAACACGTTCTCCCAAGTCATTTCAGGAATTTCAATTACCTACATGTACAAAATCCCAGTCAACACTCTGCAACATTGACAAGAACTGAAGGCATCCCAATTTCTTGGTAGAATATTGTTTCTGCTAATTTATAGGCTATTAGTCAGCAGCCTTTTATATTATGTATAAATGAAAAATGGCAGGCTTCATATTTGCCCTTATAAGAACCAAAGCTAGATCTTACATTTTCAAATCAGTTATAAGCCCATCAACAGTCCTCTAGTACAATGTTGTTGGGTGCTATCGAGTGGATTCTGACTCACAGCAACTCCATATGACAGAGCACAACTGCCTCATAGGGTTTCCTAGGCTGTCATCTTTATGGAAACAGACCGCCACGTCTTTCTCCCACGGAGCCGCTGGTGGGTTTGAACTGCCAACCTTTTGGGGTTAGCAGCCAAACGCTTAACCACTGCACCTAGGCCTTTGGTAATTACTGCTCCAGAACCCCTTAGCGTAGCGTACAGGCACTTAAACATTCCATTATCAGATTAAATGAAAGCGGTTACTGACTTAATCTCCTTGGGCTCCAAAGAATAAAGTTCTATTCCTTAGATTTGTAAAGCACTTTCATAATGTCACATACCTCTCAGCTCACTGATTCTTAGAACAATCCTATAAAATAAAGAAGGTAAGTATTTGGATCAATCACCTCTCTGTGGTGCACAGACAGGACCTGAACAAGGTTAGATGGCCAAGACGAACAAGATCAAAGGTCAGTGTTCTTGCCACTGTTTGCATTTCCAATGATGAGGGTGGGCGGGGGGGATTATCTGAATCATCTGAGGAGCTTATACACATACACACACACACATAAATACTGCTTAATTACAAAGTCCATTCCAAAAAAGGGTCTTTCTTTGTCTCCCTTTCTGTATTGTTTCTCTTTCTCTCTTTTTAATTATCACAGTTATTATTCAGATAAATGTCTACATTCCATGTGGATTTCCAGCATATATCTGTAATAACTACAAGTCATTTATTCTAACCAATTCTACCAGTTACTTGCATGTCATTGTTTATGTTTGTTTGTTTTTTAAGTAAGTGGTATTGTAAGCCAATCTGCATTGAACTAGATGTACTTTAGAAATGGCCAATTTAATTTAAAAAACTAGAATCCGCAAAGTGCTTAAAAGAAAACAAATTTGACTTCAAATCTATGATGGAAAAGGCTTACCAAAGAATTTCCGAATTTAATCAAGTTATATTAATTATAAGTTTTAACAGAAAAAGGTGACAGGTTTAAAAAAACTATGTATTATAGAATAGCACCATTTTACACCCTAACAATATAATTATATAATTAAAGCTTAATTGAATTTCTAAAATAGAAATTCATTTATAATAAAGATGCTATCTTAGATGGTTTTCTGTTCTACTTTTTATTAAAACTCTTTGTATACATGCAGAGTTTAAACTAAGGAGCCCTGGTGACAAAAACCGTTAAGTGCTCACTGCTAACCAAAAGGTTGGTGGTTCCAGCGGCTCCTTGGGAGAAAGACCTGGCAATCTGCTTCCGTAAAGGTTACAGTCTACAAAACTGTATGGGGCAGTTCTACTCTGTCATATGAGGTCGCTATGAATGCCACCTAACAACAGAGTATAAACTGCCTGGGGTGGGAGTCACGTCTTACCTTGGTAGTGTCTAGCATCTATCTACATATTTATCTATAGAATTAATCTACATATCCAGCTTCTGACACATATTTAAGAACTTGCTCATATAATTGGAATCCCATTACAACTAACTCTAAGGAACTACCCAATATCAGTTTTAGCAAATTTTGTTTGAATTAAATGAGTCATGAAAAAAAGTCTTTTTAGTGTAAATGCGCTTGTAGAGAGCTAGATAAAGCTTCATATTAATAAGACCACGTCATGGAATATTAATGCAAGCCTTGTATAATTCCCTAGCTGAGGAGTATACCAAGCAGGAACCCCCCACCTCGAATACATGGTGTTGGTCCCAAAGACACAAGGCAGAATGACATATTAGCAACACTAACATCACCACTGCTAGAAAGCCACAAATCTGCATATATCTGCTCAGTTCCTCGATGCCTGCCAAAATCATGGGCTGGCACTAAAGACCATCCCTATTCTGCCCTCCTCTTAACTCTCAAGGCTTATGTCCCAATATTCTACCCTCCAGCCTAGAACACTTTGTTGATGGTCTTTGCCCATGCTGTTTCTCCCTGTCTAGGCCACCCTTACCCAATGTCTAACTGCAGAAATTTTACTGAACCTTTGAGGTCTATTTTAAATGCAAGATCTTCCATAAAGCCTTACCGGATCCTCTCAGAAGTGGTTCCTAACTTCTCCTAAAGCATGTGTACTGGTTGGGATAAAGGAAAAATCAGCATAAGCCAAACAAATCTATGTCTGAAACATATCTCTGCCACTGTTAATCAGTGTTTCCTTTATCAAGTTACTTAATCTCTCTGAAACCAACATCTTCAGCTGAAAAATGGATAACAAATCCAAGGCTTAAATGAGATAATTATCATCAAAGGGCCTAACATAGCCCAGGCAGAAAACAAGGGATCCAAAAAATGTAGTTTCCTTTCTTACTTAGTACCTTAACATTATAATTATTTGCTCGTGGGGGATAAAGCTTGGTCTTAGTTTCATTGCATGCCCTAATATATTTCTTGAATGAATGAGTGAAAAACATATGAATGAATGAGTTTAAAACATGAGGTTTACAAAAAAAGAGAAAAACGTATGATTTAAAATAATGGCCAGGTGATAAGGAGAAAACATTAAAGAATAAGCAAAGTCCCATCTTTGTATCTGTATTAAAGGGTTCCAGTCTTACCCAAACATTTACAACTTGCCAGTGAATTAGTGATCTAATAAGAATCATTATAAAATCCGAGTGTGCAGACAGTCCATGGATCATGCATAATTCTATTTAAAAAAATCATTGTTAAATAATTTCTAAATGTGTAAAAAGAACTTGATGCACAGATGTCAAGGAGGGATTTTGCTTTTTTTTTTTTTTTTTTTAAAGCCAGTTTTGGATTGCAAAGCAATTTCTATACAATTTCTGGTTTTGTAGTCATTATAATATTCACTGAACTGAGGAATAACAGAGCAATGGTATCAAGACAATTAGTATATAGGTTAGTAAATTTTAAATAAGTGACATGTAAAACAGTTTTACAACAATTATAGTTTTAGAACGATCCTTAATCAGTGAATATACCCTGTTAGGATAATACACAGTGAAGGGGTTAAGCATGTTTAAAAAAATTAATCCCATGAATAGGAAAATGAAGGATTTTATTTATTTTTTCTTAACAGACTAGAAAATGGATTATTTATTAAAATAAAAATTTATTTTCTCTAAGTTTTAATCTCTTGCTTCAATTAAAAAAAAGCAGTTGCCATCAAGCAGATTCCAACTCATGGTGACCTCATGTGTGTCAGAGTAGAACTGTGCTCTAGAAGGTTTTGTTTGTTTTAGTATTTTTTCTTGTTCTTGTTAAGAATATACACAGCAAAACATACACCAATTCCACAGTTTCTACACACACAATTCAGTGACACTGATTACATTCTTCCAGTTGTGTTACCATTCTCTCCGTCCTTTTCTGAGTTGTTCCTCCCCCATTAACATAAACTCACTGCCTCCTAAGGTTCCTATCTAATCTCTGGAGTTGCTGTTGTCAATTTGATCTCATATAGATGGAGCCTGAAAGGGCATAATGCTCAAGGCAGACATTCTTTACTAGTTAAGCTAAACTATTGTTTGGTTTTAAGAAGACTTCAGGGGATATTTTTGGTTTATGGTTTCCACAGGTTGATGTTTTGGAAGTCCATCACCAGGCCTTTCTTCTGAGGCTCCTCTGGGTGGACTTGAACCTCCAACCTTTTGGTTAATAGCCCAGCACATTAACTGTTTACACCGTTGTGTAATCTGGATGCCTTTGGCACTGCCTTTATAACATGAGAAGCCAAACAACCTAATACATAGTCTTTTAGAATTCCAGAGGGCCATTAAACGTAAGGAAGTAGTGCTGGACGTGAAAGCGCTAAAATTGTTCCTAATGGTCAAAATGGTGCTGCCTTAAACTACTGCTATTAACCTTGCTAACTGACATTCGTAGTGTAAAAAAAGAAAAACGAGAACTTGATATCTAACTGGCAATCCCTTCTAAAAAGTCATTAGTTACAATTAAAGAGAAAGCACTGTAGCAGTAAATTATACAACTTAGCTAAAGTAAGCACATGTTCTACCTTGGAACCAAAAGTGTTTTCAATATAGGTTTTTCATAAGAATATAATAAACACATACATAATCTGATAAACTAATGAAAATTATGTCCTCTACTCCGATTTTTTTTTTTTTTTAAGCCACAGCAATCACATTAATGAAACTAGCATGGAATTTTTTTTCTTTCATTTGTGAAAGAGTATTTTTTAGGGCTTTTCATTTATTTATTTATTTGGTGCCTGGGCTGAGAGTGGGTCAAAACTGTGCCAATGAAATTAAACAAAAAAAAACTCATCAATTTAATAACCGTATCCATGATCCAATTCCTTGACTATTGGAGGTATACCATACACTACAAAACCTACGAGTTATAATGTAGGTAGTAATAATTCTTTAAAAAGAAAGATCAAGCAGACACAGTTTAACAACTGGCTTCCCCAGAGATAAGAGATGATAAAAAAAGAATTTTTACTCAACATCTTCTAGTGGAGTTCAAAGGCCTGCTGCAGATTAAGGCAATAGCAAAGACGTAACAAGGTCAGGAACCCGACAAACCCTGCAATCTATCACTCCTAGGAAGTGCAGACATTACAATGCCAAATCCATATTCAATGATTCATGAAACAAATATCTGAGCACCTCTTGCATGCAATAACAGAGGCTTGGTGAGATGGAGGGGTGTGTGATCCTGCGCACTGTCCTATGCCTGGGCCTCCTGAAGAGCATCAATTACAAAGTTATGGGAAAACTTACTATGGGCCCAAGGTTCTTTTTTTTTAAATCTCCTTATCCTTTGAACACACTGCAGTCTGGATTTCACTCTCACTGCACATTTCTGACAATCTTGAAGAGATCACAGACAACTTTCTTCTAAACAAATTTCTTCTTAAGCTTCTTACATGATAACGCTGATTACCACTGACTTCCTCAACACTTTTTCTTGATTTCAATGAAATAAATGCTGTTCCTCCCTATCTGCACTCTACTAGAATGAGCACTAGCATATATTTGAGGTCAACCTTGTACCCTCAAGTTCCTTCATCTATAAATGGAGAGTAATATTTACCTCACATGGATTATGTGAGAAACTGAAAGAGAAAAAGAAATGGGAACAAACTTGGCATATTAGATACATGATGAAAATGATGGCTGGTTCCTCCTAGAAAATTTCTATCAAATAAAAATTAAGAAGTATCTTCATTTCACATCCTACTTTGGTGAGTGGTGTCTGGGGTCTTAAAAGCTTGCAAGTTGCCATCTAAGATGCATCAATTGGTCCCAACCACCCAGAGTAAAGGAAAATGAACACCAAAGACACAAGAAAAGCAGTAGGCCAAGAGACAGAAAGGGCCACATAAACCAGAGACTTCATCAGCCTGAGACCAGAAGAACTAGATGGAGCCCGGCTACCACCAATGATCACCCTCACAGGGAACACAACAGAGAGTCCCTGATGGAGCAGGAGAAAGGTGGGATGCAGAACTCAAATTCTAGTAAGAAGACCAGACTTAATGGTCTGACTGAGACTAGAGGAATCCCGGAAAGCACGGCCCCCGGATTCTCTATCAGCCCAGAACTAAAACAGTTTCTGAGGCCAACTCTTCAGACAGGGATTGGACTGGACTGTGGGATTTAAAGTGATACTCGTGAGGAGTGTGCCTCTTAGCTCAAGTAGATACAAGACTAAACGGGCGTTCTGTCCGAATGTGAGACGGGAAGGCAGAGAGGGTTAGGAGCTGGTTGAATGGACATGGGCAATCGGGTGGAAAGGAGGAGTGTGCTGTCACAGTATGGGGAGAGCAATTAGGGTCACATAACAGTGTATGTATAAATTTTTGTATGGGAGACTAACTTGAAATGCAAACTTCATCTAAACTACAACAATAAAAAAAAAGAACTATCTTCATTTCTCTTCTTTCTCTGTTTCTGAAAAGATGGCAGTAGTAAGCAAAAGAAAAAAAAATCAAATACAGTAGACAAAGAAAGGAAGACCAAGGTAATTAGCAACCAACAAGTTAGCTCATCTGACCAAAAATAATCAGAAATGAATGTGATATAATCAACACAGACACTCACTAAAGTCCTATGATCAGTTTTCCTTCTCAAATATTGCCAATCATTTCTCATCGACTTGGTCCTCTGTTCCTAGGTTAACAACTTTTCAGTGCACTCCCTTAAACAGGGTGATTCCTCCAGGATGGCCCTTGAAACAATTAACTGAAGTTCATTTGTTGTTATTACCAGTAGGTGATGCTTCCTTAATAGATACTCAGGCAAAATCAAGTTTAAAGACTCACATATTAAGAATCTAAAAGGTTAAAGTGATCAATGATGTACAACTCAGTGACTTTCAGCATGAAAGTGCACATAATGTTGCCACAGTGTCAAATCTGGTACTTGGCAGTCAGCCACTAAGCTTCTGCTTTGTACCATTTGTAGAAGTCAGATTATTTTAAATGCAGAGCAGATGAAACTTCCATGGTAGTATTAAACAGTAAAAAGAACACTGTGCTGAAACCTATAAATGAAAAACTTAAAACACTCTGTACTGAGCTTGAAAGCTGTTTACCTAAAATTTAAGTAATTTAGGTCAGGCAACATTATTTAGAATTTATACATTTCCTAATTAAAAATTATTTAAGGAAGTCTGATGAAATTTTTAAATGTTACACCCTTAAGTGATTTTTTAAAAAAAATAAAGCATTCTCAATTATTCTACGTCTTCATGATCAATCTATCCTGAGTTGCTTGAAACAAAAGGGATTAAAATAATGAAATGCATACGTTAGGTCAGTCTTAAGAGTTATAATTATAAAACAACATGGGTCATTAACAAAAATGAGACAGAAGAAGTTCATCCAAATTTAATGACTCGACATTTAAATTTAATTGAAATTATTGTTTTAAGACACTGAAATGCCACTTAAACATTTGGTACATAAAAATAAGGAGAGCACATTTGATACCTTTAATATTAACTCATTTCTATCTACTAATTAATTATCCAAAAAGAATTCCTCCAAACCTTGGTTTTGTGGGATTTTAGTTTGCTCTTGATGAGAAAGCACCTAGTCCCCATAAACTGTTATGCTCACCTTTTAATTACACCAGTATTCTTTTGTTGCCTGACAATTAAATAACTTTAGATACACTGCAGATTCAACTTTCCATTCTAACATTACACCTTAAAAATTTTAATTATTTTATGAGAATTATTTTTTAGAATTATAGTAGTTTTTATAGTGCTAAGTGAATCTGTAATGTTAACTATATAATATACTGTTTCACATTCACTTTTTAAATAAATTGTATATCCCATTTAATTATTTCTGACAATAATTCTAGGAGCTATACTAGTGCTTTTTAAAAATTTGAGACATTTCATTATTGCCACAGCAACATCAATATGGTATTTTTTTTAAACACTGTACAAGTTAATAACTATTTCTAATGAAAATTTCTTCAGATATATATGTGAACTTCCAAAGAATTTTTATATTTATTTCTATGATGTTTGTGACATTTCCCTACTCACCTTTTTTAGATGGCTTGGGTGGTACAACTGGGCCAGGTTCTATGTTGTCATAAAAATTATTCATGGCTTTTGGATCAAAGTTTCCTGTAAAAAAAAAAATAAAACCACCAGGCATTTAGGATTCTTTCTCTTGCTATTTTATTTTTCAGGAAACTATCGAAGTAACATATAAAAGAAGGAAAATTGTTTGCCAGGGTTTTAAAACTCATTATATTATCCCACTATCCTCCCACTAAAAATGTGTTTACTTTTTATCATTGTGAGAAAAGACCCAAGAAAAACTACCACACCAGTGCTTGTCTACAATGTATCACCTGAAGAAATATTTCTGTAACTCTAAAGCTAGTCTCCTTAGGCAAGATTAAGCATGTGGAGCATTTGGGGAAGTAAATGAAGATAAATGAAACGATGGCTGAACTATTTTCTCTTTCTGCTTGTTTTGATTTTAATGACCAAATTATGAGAAAGAGGATTTTAACCGTGAAAGCTCATTTTATGTCCCTCATAATTTACCTTTAAATTTTATCCATTATAAATTTAACTATGGAATAAGCTAAATATATAAATTACAAAGATTCATCAAGTTGTATTTTGAGATCTCTAAGCAACCTGGGTAAATGAGAAATGACATCAGCAGTTTATATATTCCTAGTTTTTTAAAAAGGAGAATCTTAAATGTTGCCTACAGATTTGTCCATGACAGAAGATGGTTTGGTGCCGATTTCAGAATAACTAGATAAAACAATCCCTAAGAATCTTGTCTTGCCACCAAAATTTCATCTCTCTTAAAATGTTCACTCCCTGATGCACATTTCAGCCACATCTGCCATGATTCCTCCAAGGTCAGTTCTGATCCCAAGTTCTGGCTTTGGGTCCTACCTTCATTTCTTCGAACCTATCACTGTAATCTGACTGCTGTGAACAATTCAATTAAGCATTTTAACTGTACCTATGCTTACTTACAGAGGATGCTGTATGGTACTGACAGTTCAACTATATTGATTTGTAGATCTCATTCTTTTTCCAACAAAAGTTTTCCTCACCAAAACCAACAACAAAACTGCTTTTCATCAAATCATGTACTGATAATTCATCTAGTTTAAATGTCCAAAATAATACCTAGATTCCATCTCTAGCTTAAAAGTTATAGATTGGAAACTCACTATTAAAAGTTTTGCAGAGAGTGGAAGGATAGAACTTGGTATAAAATAGATATGTTTGGACCCCTTATGAAAGGCGATTTAAAAATGCTGAAGTACCAAAAAGAGCTCACTGTTATGGTCATTGAACAATGCAGACCAAAGACACAGCTCTTAGCTTATACAACCTTGAAAGTGGTTTCTCTTGCACGTACTACTACAGACATTAGATCCATTTGAATATGCTATTTTAAGATCATTTTCTGAAAACAATTCCTATGACAGCGCATGAAAGCCACAATGCCATTTGATGTATTAACTGGATCTTTTTATGCTTTAAGATGCGGCATATATATATATTTCTTCAATTACTTAAGGTAGAGCTGATGTTCTCATTTCTAGATCTCATAAGGCTTACTATAAATAGCCTAACCAAATGTTTGAGTTAGTGTTTCTGGTTTTGCTTCAAAGAACACACAAGCAAAAAAGATGATGCAATTGTCTATAATATAGTAGCAATCGTTTGTGTAACCCCCGCATTACTCATATTAATTCTTTCAATGCTTAAAGTTAGGAGGCTGTACAATGACTAGGCTTCTGAAAATAACTTTTAGGGTTCCTGATTAGACTGCTCAGCTTTCACATTCAAAGTTGCTTTTGTCTATTCTTCAGATAGGTCCGTATCTCTTTGGATCACCTGCTTCTACCATTTAATATTGCCTAAAAATGGCAATGGGGTGTTATATTACATACTCTGAAAATGCAGTAGAAGCTCTCTTAGCTGCCATAATTCAGAACAGTAATTGGTGGGTAAAAGAAAAAGGCTGATCAAAACACAGAATTGTTAATAAAAATCACACACATGAGCTTTGAATGTAACGAGACATATAGATATAGCAACATTTTTATGTTGGACCAAGACTTTTTCTTTCAGTCTGTGTCTGCTGACTGAAGTTCTGTATTGTCTTTCTTACATAAACCACACCCATGATGACCTAAAGGAGGAGTCCACAACCTTCTTCTGTAAAGGGCCACACAGTAAATATTTTAGGCTTTGTGCACCTGTAATACAGTTACTCCTGTAACTACTTAACTCCCCGTTGCAGCACAAAGCATCCACAAACAATATCTAAATAAATGGGCATGGCTGTGTTCCACTAAAACTTTATTTACAAAAATAGGCAATGGGCTCTAGTTTGCTGACCCCTGATCTACAGTTTCCTGTTTTGATTTCTTTAGAATGGAGCAAGGAAGAAACTAAGAACACTTATAAAGAAATTTGAGGACAGAATTCTTTTAGATTTTTGATTTTCCCTTGTTCAGTTCTTTTCACTCATATCTAACACACTCTTTTTTTAGTGATTTGTCTTTGAGTCTTTAGAAAGCATTCACCTTTAGTTTTTATAGAAAGAGAAGCTTCTTCTGCATTCATGTCAGTTTATGAAACAATATATTAAATTATTCAATTACAGTAACCAGCACAAACAGATTTGGGAACAGATGCAACTTGACTCTTTGTAAGCAGATAATTCAACTACTAGTCATGAGTGTGCAGCAGCTGTGAACATCAGTTAGTTAATTTTACAGAAGAAATGAAGAGCATCACTTAATCTGGTGAGCTGGGAAAGTGGAAGTCAATTAAGAGAGCTTCTATTGCAGTGTACTTCTATAAGAAATCCAAAAAACTAAAACTACAAGATATAGTTGAATGCTTTCATGTAACAGATATACCCACATGTAAAAAATGACATATAGAATTTATTTTAAAACTGAGATACCTGATATTTTGATTTGAGATCCCTATTTTTACAGATACTTGCGACGACTATCACATAATATGAACTCTACTGTTTTAGGATTAAAACACATCAATTTGTAAAATATTCACAGTAAATGACTAACTAAAAAAGGATAAATGCAGAGTAACAACATAGAATAGGCTAAATGATAAGAACTTAAGGATGAAATTGCCAAAGTAAAACTAATTTCTGATCCCCCAAATCTGATCCATGACCATGGATAGGGGTTGGGAGAGAGGGATCTCTTTACCAGGACTGTAATCTTATAATGGATAAAAACTGTCTCTTAAAATCTGTAAAAGCAAAATTAATGCTATTTAAGCAGTTTAAAATACCACACTATTACTTATGGTTTATCAAATAATCAAGTCTATACCTCTAGATTGAAGGAGGTCAACTTCTTTCAGTGTACAGTCAACATTTATCTGGAGTTGTCTGTTCATGCTTCTCAATCTTGTCATTTCCTCAGGCTAGTAAGAAAGGACCCAAAATAGCAATTGTGGGAAAGTCATTATCAAGCCCAACATTTTAAGAACTGCGTTTCATGTTAACTGTTCTGATTGGGTATTACCAAGAATACGGTCTCAGTCCACAAGAAAGGGCAGATTTATGAAGTCCTATTCATATGTTTTTTAAAGGAATAGTCAGGTAAAATGAGGGCATCAAAATGGCCAGATATAAATATATAACAAAATCTGCATATTAAAGTGGCGGGCTACAATACTAGACTGTGTTCTACCACATAAAATACTACTACAGTACTTCAGTCACACAGCTCTGGGAATATTTTATTTTCTGTTTTCATGGTAAGGGGAACCGTAAGAATCAACCTTTTAAATAAACAAGGCCCATGATTCTAGTCTTGTGCAGACTGATAAAAATTACAACAGTACTAATTCTTATGAGTGCTTACTAATTGTCAGGCACTGTTTCCCAGAATTCTCTCATTCTTTCCTCACAACAATCCTTCAAGGTAGGCACTAATATCACCCCCAATTTATAGATGAGGAAACTGAGGCACAGAGAGATTAAATACTGTTCCCGAGGTTATAAAGCTAGTATTGACCAAACCAGGATTTATATAGAAATCTATATAAATTCATACAGAAATCTTTTTGTCTTCTTTTTCTAGATCAAAGGAAGCAATTAACCTAGCACATGAAATCTCAGGAACAAAGGGACTCCATTTTTTCTCCAGCTTTGTTTTCTTCTGCTTTGATCTTTCTAGCCCAATCCATTCCCTCCGCCTCTCAGGGGCATACATGAGGCACTGAAATGTGAAGAGACCCTTAATCTTCAGTTAAAGCTTTTTAGAAGGCTTTACTTCCCTTGACATTCTTAATTTCTTTACTCCTTATATATATGTACAGTAAAAAATAAAGTCAGGGTTTAGAATCTAGAGGGATGAATATTGAAGCTTTCAGCAGAGCCGACTTTCATTAGACTGCCAAGTATTAAACTAAACTATTAGGATAATTTCAACTATACAAAGTAAGAGACTAGGCATCTTCTATTTTACAGAGACAGAGCAAAATCCTGCTATGTTAAAAACATACATTTTGTTAAAAACTGAATATGCTAATATAATAGTGAAGAAAAATAAACAAAAAGAATATCTTAAGTCATAATAATACAGTATCTTATGCTGTTAAGAGGTATTAAGAGAATAACTAGGAGTGTCCATTAAATTAGCAGGTATCAAAAGTTTAAAATAAGTGATATAGCAGGCAGAACATAATAAGTGCTACAATTCTTTAGAATTCTAGAACAAAAATAGTCATTTAGAAATATTTCGTGGGGATTACTTTTCTTCTCACGTTTCTATGGGGAAACCATATGATATTAACATGTAAAATGCTTAAGCCTTGTCTACTAGACAACACAAAAATCATTTAAAACATATACCTGAGCATTTATATTAAACACAGAACACTTATTTAGGGGCTCCAAAAAGTGATGCTATCTTCCTAGGAACATGTGAAAGAACCCAATCTTTTTTTGTAGGAGCATACTGAGAAAGTTAAGAACCTACAGGGGCTGATCCTTCCTATATATTTTTGGGGTAAGGGGAAGAGAGAGATGCTTCTGCCACAGTGGTCCTGAATAGTGGAAGCTTTGTAACTAAGTATGGAATATTATAATATATTCTATAGTTAAGAGGCTACTGCACATTTACTTATAACTTTAAAAAAAGCTTTTATCAACAGGTTCATTTCCAAAGATAGTAGAACTACTGGAACTCACTTGGGTTCATCTGTAACTTCTCTATGTCCTTTTTCACAGCTTTTGAATTAATTGAGGCGGGGCGGGGAGCTGTTTCTGAAAAGTTACAACTGTGTATCAAAAGTACACTGTGTTTTCATGGAGAAGAGGTTTCAAGATTCACTGTGTAAAACTTAGCAAGTTGCTTGGATGGCAGGATGTTGACGTCTGACATTTAAAAATAAAAAATTCTAAGTTTTTTCCAACAGATGGCAAAAATACTTTAGGCACCTTAAGAAGATGTCTCACAGACCAACATCATGTTCTTTGATGGCTTGGCCCCAATTATGCATCTGGGACTCAAAGCTACGTGGTAGTCCAGAAACCAAGTTAGTCAGCACAGGATGAATAAGGGGAAGTAATTTGGGAGAGGGGGAAACTGGCAGCTCTCTGCTTATTAAAACTTCATCCTTCAAGGTATAACTGAAATCTCCCCCTCCTCCATAAAACTGTCTCATCCTTGAAACCTACTAGTGTAAAGCCAACATTTCTATCTCTGAACTCTGACAGTACTTAATGTATCATTACCATTAAGCTGGCCAGCAATTCTGATTTATGTCTTACATTATCTTTTCTCTCTCTCTCTCTCAAACACACACACACACAAATACATGCAGATACATAGGCAGATACTTTCCACATACAGAAATCTCTTTAAGAGATGGTATCTCCTACAGCATTTAACAGTAGATTGACAGAAATGATGGCTGTCATGCATCTTGTACTTCTGCCCCCCTTAGAAAAAGATTATTCACTGCTGCTCTAAGTTTCTGCAACCACACACATGCACATCCCAGTCTCATTAGGCAAATGCATTTCTAAGTTATTTTTTCTACAATGCTTGATAAGAAATTAATTTGCTTGAAAACTTGAAGGTAGCAGTATGTGCTTCGTAGCAAAAATTCTCTATTAGGTATTGCTACACACAAGCTATGTGTAGCAATGAGGATAATGATAAGGATACCCATTTACTGAGCACCTACTCTATGTCAGACACTTCACATACATTATCTCTTTATCTTGACAACAATATTATAATGGACTTGTTATAAGTCCCTTTGATAGACAGAGAAGTGCAAATGCAGAGAAGCGAGAGATAGTAGTGAGTGTCAAGAGCTATTCTGCCTCCAAAGCCTATGTGGGTGCTCTTTTCAGTATGTCACGTTGTGTCAAGTGAGCCTCTATGAACAAAAAGGGAATTGTGACTAAGTGTTTTACTTCTTGATTAATTTTCTATATTAAGTATACCCTTGTGTTATGCATGTTCCTAAAGTTAAAAGGAAATCAAAGTTTTGTAAAATGCTTCAGATTTGTGTGTGTGTGTGTGTGTGTGTGTGTGTTGGTGTGTGTGTTTGTATCCAAGCAGATTTTCCAGTATTTAGCAACCTACATTTATTTTACAAAACACTATTTGTTGGGCATTGTACAAATTGCTTAACGTATATTACCTTATATGACCCTAACAGAAATTCTATGAAATGGGCACGCTGCCATACACATTTTATAGATAATAAGCATAAAGTTACTTATTCAAGGATATAGGAGTGACATGTAAGCAGCAGAAGTTAGAGTCAAATTCACACCTGAGTCGAAAGCCCAGTCTTAACCACTATGTGATACTGTCCCTCAGCCATGCACTCCTAATTGTCCTCTATGTACTTTACTCTAGGCCTGGAAGTGGAAATGCCTAGGAATCACCCACTCAAATTTCTCATCTCTCGAGTATTATTACTCACATAAGCTGCCAATTTCTGAAGGTGGGTGATGGCTACATGGGGTTCATTATACTATTCTGCCTATTTTATAAATCTTTGAAATTCTCTATAGTAAGAAGTTAAAAATAAAGTACAGCCCAGGGCAGCAGTTTCACCAACTTCCCCTCTTTTTCTTTTCTTTTCTAAAGAAGTCTCATCAATAAAAGCTCAGATCTAAAATCTTTTTTTTTTTTTGAAGTACTAACCCATGCTACATTGGACAGTTCTCTACTTCCAAAAAAAAAAAAAATCAATAGGGTTTTATTTAGCAGAAGTTATCACACAAGCAAACTTTTGGTAAACAAAGCTCATATGGCTATTTTAAAGACAATGACTTCTATGCTAAGAAAAATTGTTCATGCAATACAGGTACCTAAAGGATTCCAAAATGCCCAACACAACACCAGTGGATTCCCATATTGGTTACATCCTAAAATCTCTCTCCCAGTCAGAGGATCCAATTAAGATTTCAAATGGAGAAAAAATGAGGCAGAAATTTTATTCACATTAAAATCATCTTTCATTACAGATAGCTTTATAATTTTCCAAGTGTTTTAAGTAATTAAAACTTTCTCACTTCTTATATTGTCTAAACTTAGAAATTCAGTCAATATTAAATTATTGAATATGTGTGTTTCTGAATAATCTCTCAAAAACTTCTACTGGATTGCCGTTACCAGCAGAATAAAGTTCAAATACCTCAACCGCGTGTGCCAGGTCTAAGCCTAACTCTACCTATACACATTAACCTTTGTTAAGCCATCAGAAATCTCACACTTTAGCCAGGGAAGCGTATTTGCTGCCTCTGGAGAATCAGTCTCCGTCTTGATTTCAAGGCTTCGGTTACTTCATGTCCCTTTCGTTTCTAAATGCCTTCCCCTTTCTCCTCTGCCTATAGCAATACTACCTATCGTTTAGAGCAGTGGTTCTTCACCTTTTTCTTCAGTCTAATAACCTTATGAAAACCAAATGAAAGCTTTAAACCTACTTCCCATAGAAACACACATATGAAACTCTGCGTATAATTTCAGAGAATTTGCAGATCCCTTTTGAAGCCACGAATTTGGTAAAAAACTTCCATACAAGGACCTATCTGCAGACACGTGAACTGCAAGAGGCCTGAAGTATATGCCCACTTCTCTAAACTTGTAAACTCTGAGAGAGAAAGATTATCCTCAGTTTAGAGAGGGTAGAAAAATGAGGAATGGCTCCATGGAAAAAGTAGAGTTTAAGCTGAGCCTTGAAGAACAGACGGGAGCAGAGCCGTAGAAGGGCATTCAGCAGGAGGACAATATGAGAGAGTGGAGAAGTGTATTGAGTATATACACAAACTACTTGATGGATGCGTTCTCTTGTTACCACTGAGCGTACACAGCACTTACCATGCTGTATTATTTGTTGCTGTATCAGTTGGTGTATCTATTCCTCCCACTAGCAAGTCGCCCTAAGCACCTAGCACCGTGCCACATTCAGAAACTACGTAAAAAAATCTTTGTTGAAAAAATGAATGCTGAAAGGTGAAATAGGAGGTTGGATCACAGAAAGCTTGTGATGTCAGAAGATTTTAGGGATGTGTTTCAAAATTTTCTGACTTGTTTAAGATCTTTAGAATTCATATATATTAACTAACATGTTAAAAAATATATTATCCTAATCTTTTCACTGGAGCACTTCCCCTTAGGGCTGCTATCTGTCAATACTGTTATCTTAGTTTCTACAATTACCTGCACTTAACAAAACTGCTCTGCCTTAAAACACTCTATGGTCAATACTTTTCCCAAATTCATACTGATTTCCTCCTAACGCATCTGAATTAATGTAACTAGAAAAACAGTTTTTAAATGTTTGAAAAAAAAGTCTCTATATATGTAAGTCCACAGAGAACAATTTATAAAATATTTGGTCAGGGTACACTTTTCATTTCTATTTAGACAGAAAGGAATCTGTAGTAAATGAGATGCTATACCTTGATTGTAACTGTCATTATTTAAGACTACTGATGAGCCCCTGGACCTCACAAACGTGAAAAATAAAGCATCAAATTGTTTTGACAAGAGCTACTGAAGGCTAAAGTCCTTCGTCCATTATTACTTTAAAAAAAAAAAAAACCCTCTACAAGAGACAAAATGGAAAAGAAAATCAAATGGCCTGGACAGCCAATCTCCCCACATTTCTCTCTCAACACATCCCAATAGATCACTTACCGTTGGGATCGCAGTGTTGCAGCTGACTCTTCTGAGCCGTCTCTGCATCAGGTCATGCTCCATACTGTTAACTTCAGCCTTCAACCGCTCTAGTTCCTCTTTCTCAAGTTTCAATTGTTTTGCTAACCTCTCCATCCTTGCTCGCTGATGTAACAGCAAGGCTACAGCATTACAGATAAAGTCATTACAGAGAATAACATTGAACAAGTGACCTGGAAATTTCTATATACATTGCTAATGTATGAAATACTCATAAAATACCTCATCATCCAACTCTGGTCAGCATTTACTCTCTTATCTTTCTAATGCTATTCTGCCTCCATATCTGCTTTAATTTGACTAATGCTACCAAGATGACATCATCTATGCATCTGTCTTGTTCTGTCATCCTTAGTTTCCCTAAGATTCTCTTCAACTATACTTGTGTGTATTTTAAACAGGCTCAACACAAGGCATATTGAATTACAATCAAAATTACTTCCCTTCTTAAATATTGAATGCATGCTAAACTCTCAAGTATCTTGAAACAATCTGCATAGACTTTTAATAAATTTATTCTCCTATATATTTAGTTAGGCTGACTATTAACTAATCGAGCAGCGTACTTCACTACTAGTTCCACTTTTTATAAATTTACATTACTTATAAATATCATTATGCCTTTCAGACCATTAAAAAAAAATTAAAACCTTTCACCTTGATGAACTTTAGTCCACTCTCTATGAATCTACTTTTCCACTCTGTATTTTTGACAATATACACTTCACTTGTCTATATTTTTCTCATTAATATTCTTCCGAAAAAAAAAAAAACAAAAAAACTTTTGTTAGGTTATTATTCCATGTCTACATTTCCATATTTTAAAACAAAGTCTATAGATGACTCTGAAGCACTAACCTTATTCTTAATAGCAATGTAACTACTAACAATTAATAGATACTGAACATTTAATTAAAACTAAACCGCTAATACGAATTATTTTATTTTGAACAGGAGACTGCCACTTCACCCCAAAGATTAAATTTCATAGAAGAGTTAAAATTTACCTTGTGTGTAGGCATAGTCATCTGATCCAGAACTACAACTCCTCTGATATTTATGGCTTCCCTTTTCTCCCCCAGAGCCTGGTATCACTGAAATGGGCTGAATAGGTTCTGGTGCTGCAGAGCGCTCTTCTTGGTCCACTAAATTTAAAAGATTTTCAGTCGCTGCTCGGCCTACAGTAATTTTAAAAACTGTAGTTGGGTTTGGTATCACCCGAGGAGATGGCGATGGAGCGCACGAAGGTCCAGTTGGCTGTGTGTATGTAATATACACAGGATTAACACTAAATGGAGGTTTTGGTTGACTAGATATCCCTCTTGAAGGAGAACTTGAAGGTGGCGTGGTGGCTGTGTACAGTGAATGCTGATTCCGTGGAGATGGCTGGTTACTGATGGGTGAAGGACTCCTATTAATTGCTGTTCCAGGTCTTTGGGAAGGTTCAACTGTAATTTCTATTTTCTTCATGGAACCTTTGGGTAAGCTAGATGCTGTGTATGGGAGATAGGCTACTGAATGGCTTCCCTGTTTCTGATAGCTAGGAGGTCCTTGTTGATATGGATGGGGTGGAGTAGTTGAAGGACTAGGTGGCATAAAGATGTGGGAACTTGGGTGGCCCAATTGGGAAGGCTGCACTTGATGCTGTGGAGAGCTGAAGGGTGAAGGACATTGAGAAGGAGGTGGCGAATGATAAGCAGATTGAGGGATTTGTTGTTGTTTGGGAGAATACTGAGAAGGTTGATAGTTCTGTTGATGTGGATAAACAGGTAAAGGACGTTGACTATAATGAGGCACTGGACCCTGTGGTGAAGACTGCCATGGCGTACTCTGAGGAGTTTGTCTTCCCGATGAACTCTGAGATGTCTGTCTAATATAAATAGAACCAGGAGACCCATAGAGATTGCTTGGAATTTGTGGAAGAATTTGTAAAGCTCTTGGTACAGTCTGTCCAGAAGGGAGGTTTTGGGATACCGTAACGGTAATTGGGTTTGTACTATACCGAGGTATGTGCATGTATGAAGGAGGTGGCGGCGGTGGTGGTGAAGGCCCTTGCATAGCTGATGGATTCATTCCTGTCTGCATGGAAGATGGCTGTTGAGGTGGTTGTGAAGGAGGAGTAGCTGCACTTCTGTTCTGTTCATTCATAAAAAATGGATTGTAGTTGGGAGTAGCAGCCACAACAGCAGGAGCTGAGTGTGGTTCCTGAACTAAACATATCAGCTGTTTACCTGCTGCATGCTGTGGATCAATGTGTCCATCACTTGAGCTATGTACCAGTGTTCGACCACCATTAAGTTGAGCTCCATCTCCTGGGTGGTAGCTACTAGGAGAATGGATACCCAAGTTAATATGCAAAAGGCGATTTCTATTCATCCTGTTGTCATCTGGACTATGGTATTCCATATACAAGTATTTGCTACTCTCCTGGGAAAGGGCTCGGCAACAGGCTTCAAGATTGTTGTTATTCTGGGGGAGAAAAATGGTAAAAGTAATATTGGCAAAATTGAAATATCCTAAAAGTGGAAATTAGGCTTTGCCAGAGTGTTATACAAATACAATTGTCACAGAATAAGTAGAGAATGGTATGTGAACCACAAAAAGCTTCATGGTCATCTGTCCTGAAAAGGAGATCCCGAATGATTCCTATTACTTTACAAACACTTAGCTCACAGTACTAGCACTACCACTACTGCTACTGCTACAGAAACGTAAAGTACCTACTAATGAACACTGTGGCTCAACCCTAAGTTTTCTGACTCCAGATCCAGGACTCATTTTATACTTGTTGCATCTCAACAAATGAAAATGTTGGACTAATCTTGGATTCACCACAATTGCTGCAATATATAAGTAATATTCATTATTAATATTTCAACTGATAAACATGAAAATAACCATGCTTTAGTTTTCAAAAGGCATTGAAACAACCCAAGGAGAAAAAAAATTACAATGAGATTCCAAAAGAGCCAAAACAAAGTTCTAAACCAACCTTCACTTTTATTTTAATCAAATTTATCCCTATATAACTTCAACTGTCTGTATCACTACGAAAGATTTAAGGTAAATAAAGAAATCAGTTTAAAAAAAAAAAAAAACCTACATTTTGAACTATGGCCCAATGACTTTGCCAAAGTTATGGTCTCTATTACCTTAATGAAATCCATTCACACCTCCACAGTCTCAAAAGTTTTTGCCTGTTGAAAGGTAGTTTGGTATACCTCCAAAATCATGTAATGATTTGAATTTTTTGAGTCACACACACACAAAGATGGTAACAGCAAACTGACATTTTAGAAGTTCCAAGAGACAGAAAAGAAACTAAAAAAAAGTTCCCTCTTTTTAAAAATGTAATATACTGTAAAGCAATTTTCCATTAAAATACACAATTCTGAACTATCTGTCAGCATAAAAAACATATTATTCATTGCCTTTGAAATAATCTATAAAAAGTTCTCAATTAGCATGACTTTCTCTGTAGCTCATAAATACATAAACATACATATTATTACATATTTGCTCATTTTAGGGAAAACTACATCTTATATAAGAACAGGACATACAGTGTTGCAATTTTAGAGCTGGGAGAACTCTGAGAGTTCATTTACTCCAACTCAACTCACATTTACAGATAGGAAAGAGACACCTGGGAAATACATGGCTCAACAACAGGCACTAGTTACCTAGAGCTTCCTAGCCAGTTCTAGATTCTTGGTCTCTTGATTCCCAGTGCCCTTTTCACTATAACAAAGTCATTTCAAGAAAGAGAATGTTAGGCTAAAAGTAAATTATTATACTGGGGCTTTAGGAAGTAAAAGAAGGTTCAGTCAATAAACCTTTACAAACTGAATTCTCAGAAATTTAAAGAATTGGCTTTGTCAGTATTCCATAAATAATTTACATCTTGATACTGAAATTCAAATACTTTTTAAAATACTCTGAGTCATAGAAAAAAGTATTTATTGAATTCAAGAAGAAAATAATTAGAACTCAAAGATTTAGCTTTCTCTTATCCTGCTTGAAAATCACGGTGAAAAACGGAGAGAAGCTAGATATTAAAAAGCAAATTTGCAGCCAAAGGATTCAAACTGATTCAACTAGAAAATGTCACTGTCAGATATCTAAAACAAAAAAATATATGAAAAGTAAAAACTAAGTGTCTCTTTTAAGTTTTTTATAAACCTATGGATTAGCAGAGAACAAAAGCTAGAGTTCCATTTGAAACCTAAAACAACTGTGGACACTTTACTATTCGATATTTTTATTAATAATCTTGAAATTTCCTGTTTTCTACACTGAGTTAACCAAAAAACTCCAAATCCACTGTCGTTGAGTCGATTCCGACTCATAGCAACCCTATAGGACAGAGTAGAACTGCCCCATAATTTTTCCAAGGCTGTAAATCTTTACGGAAGCCGACTGCCGTGGAGCGGCTGGTGGGTTTGAACTGCTGACCTTTCAGTTTGCAGCTGAGCACTTCAACCACCGCACCATCAGGGCTCCTTACATTCAATTAGGTAGCCTAATTAGTATCTAGTTATCTCTGCAAAAAGGATTCAAATTCAAAATGATACAAAGTTGGATTTGTCAGCCTAGTCAAATGCATGTCTACATTGACAAGTTGAGTAAATCTTCCTATGAAAAGACATTTAAAACCACAAATATTACATTAGTTAAGTACATCTTTTTGGAAGTACTGTAAAAAGAATACCACCAGACTAGATTCAAATGTTATATTTGACCTGCTAAATTTTTTTAAACGGATAAAAAATTTATCAAAGAGGAAATAAGAATGGTTAAAGAAATCAAAATTGTTTAGTTTGATAAAGAGGTCAGAATTTTTAAGAAGGCATATATGAGCAGTTTTTAAATGACTGCGGAACGCTAGCCCAAAGAGAAGCCTTAAAGCTTGTGTAATAAAATGTAAACTACTGAGTTTCATATATTTTAACGCAAAAGAGACACTTTCCAGAGTACACGTGGTAAATTTCCGCATGCATATGCTCTATTAACCCCAAGATGAGAAAAAGCAAAAAACTTAGGACAATGCATTTGTTGCATACAGTAAGTTATCAGTAAATATTTAATGAGATGAACTTAAAATTCCATTCCTTCAGTTTAGTTAAGTGAGATGAAGACACTGGGTCCTGAAAAACTACAGGTAGTAAGGGATGAATAATTAAACAAACAAACAAGGCCATAGCTAGGTGGGGCCCCTAAATTGGTGAGGAAGGTGATTGGTGATTGCTAGGAAATGATTTAAACAAGAAGCCTCACTCTTTATTGGTTTCACTCTAGTGGGAAGTACCTTGCTTCTTCCAGAGACCCAAATGGGTTAAGAGCTGAGATTAAGACTGGAACGTGTGTTAGGAAAAAAAAAGGTAGACTAACACAAAAACCATAAGCTCAAACGTCTAGACCTAGTAAGAGGGCTTGCAAACAAAGGAAGCACCTTTGTTACCACCATCTTCCACGGTTCTCTACTAGTGATTAACTTCACCTGTATGTGTGGGCTATATCCTGAGTCACTCACACTGTAATAAGGCCGAGTTTGAACATGAGTACTGACTGTGTAAGAAGACCAGTGGGCAGGGTAGAAGTGCTGCTCCCAAAAGTCAACTGAATAGGGAAATGGCATAACCCAAAGCACACTGAGACCTTGTGAAGGATGATGTAAAACTCAACACAGGGAACCTTAGGTCTGTTTCTTTGTTGTCCCTTTAGAGTGGGAAGACACATTCTATCCCAGAAATGAACTATTTATTTCAACAGAAGACAAGTTAAAGGTAATGTGATTAAAGAAAGTAGGCTTTAAAACTCAAAATTAGATATTAGTAAGCATTTGACAACTAGAAAACCAGTAAGAAAGGTGGTGGAATATCTACAGATTTTCAAACATTGGCTCAAAAGTATATATTGTTGCTGTTGTTAGGTGCCATCAAGTTGGTTCTGACTCATAGCAACCTTATGTATAAAAGAAGGAAATGTTGCCTGGTCCTGTGTCATCCCCACAATTGTTGCTGTTTGAGCCCTAGGATATTATAATGGTATATTTGACATTCAACTGCAAGGATTGGGGAAACTGATGGCACAACCCAAAAAATACAGAAAATGAAAAGTAAGGAGAATTTTTTTTTCCTTTCACCACATGCCTTTACTCTTTTCTCTAAATTAGTGGTGCTCCATGGGGAGAGATATTGCAAGACATCTGGCAATGTCTGGAGATATTTTTGGTTGTCACAACTTGTGGGGGGAGGGGGCTTGCTATTGACATCTAGTGGGTAGAGGCCATAGATGTTGCTAAACATCCTACAATGCATAGGACAGCTCCCACAACACAGAATTACCAACCCAAAATGTCAATGGTGTCAAGGTTGAGAAACCTTGCTCTAAATGTTTACCCCCTACACACATAAGAAAACAAAGTTCTAGTCACCATAGCACAAACCTAGTTCTAATAAGTAAAAACATAACTTAACCTCACTATCACTGGTAGAATAATAATCTACCTGTAACATGCACTGAGACACCACACCCTCTGGAATCTCAGGGAAACGCTGTCGGAGATCATGGAGAACCTGAACATCAAGTTGTGGACTGCTTTGCGCCATGCCAGAGTAAATGGTGATCAAGTTTCTCTTAGGGAATAGATGTTAACCGGCCTTCCAATAGCAATGATCTTCCAACACCACAGTCATTTTCTATTGAAAGAAATTAAAGTGCAGTTAAATTTAATTACATATTTCACTTTATTCAAACAGTCATCATCAACTATATTAAAACAGAAAAATCTAAAATTAGTATACCTAATTCCAAAGTTGGAAAATTGACAAATTCAACTTAAACAGACTTTTCTGATGTAGTACAGCCAATAAGTGGTTAAAAAACAAAAATAAACAACAACTTCAGTTCCATTTTCATAATTAAAAAAAAAGGCAGCAGCAGCAAGGTTAAAAATGCAGAGTAATATTATTTGGCAACCATATTTTTCTAGCCTTGAGAAATTCTACTTATGTATACGTAATCACTCATGTTTTCCCAAGGGCTATCACATCATTGCTTTAAAGCAGAGTACTCACTTTGATGTCTGAAATAATAAAACCTTCATGAAAATAAGGACTTAACAACATTATACCACGAAGCACACTTGTCCCATTTGCCTTGCATTCTCCTTGTACTTTGAAACCAAAAGGCTTGAATTTGAAGGCTGAGTAAAGGAAACCCAATGTCTAAATCAAACAACTGGGCAAACGAAAATGGAAATGTACAATCCCATGTTTTCAATGATGACGCTAGTGGCTCATCATTAGCCAGACCCGCCTAGCTAGGCTCTCACCTAATGCTGGTGCCACTGGCACAGGTGCAAAAATGGCAGGATTTGGGGGTACAGTTTGAGTAGAGGAAACTGACCCTCAATCTCACTGACACTAGTCAAGTTAACCACCCATGTAGTAAGGCAACTAGTGAAGAAATCATCATCATCATCATCATAAATCAGCAGGCAGTATCAAGAGTCAACTAACTGGTCTACCTCTTAATCTATATTTCTCATTCTAAAAAGGAACAATGTGCAGTGTATATCATACAATTTCATAATATTTCTGCTGTGTTAACTTATTAAATTGTCCAATATTTTAAAGTTTGAGAATAATCAAATAGCTGCATCTTCATAGGAAGCATGGAAACCACAACATAAGGGCAGCTTATCCCACACCAAATCTTGTATTTCTTTCAAAGAGGCCTCGGAACTTTAAATCATGCCACTGCTGGAGCAACATAGAGAACCCCAGAGAATATTTTTAAAAAAAAATGTTTAAGGAAAATACTGGATTACTTTTGCTGATTTGCAACTAAGTAGATAATTAAAAAATAAATACCATATAATCTCAAATCTGACTTTCATTACAGGCAGGGCATTTCATTTTGCACGCAATCTGTTGACTTTTACTGGGGGTGTAGCTATCTCTCTTCCCTCTTCCAAGCCAAAATTCTCAAAGGGTTACTTACATATGCTCTTTGTGTCTTCGGGATGTTCACAAAGCCCCTATGAATCCTACTCTGCCTACCCACAGGTAAAAACCTAAAAAGAGCTCTTAGGGACTGCTTTAATGACTTCTGGAGCCCTGGTGGCACAGTGGTTAAATGTTCGGCTGCTAATCAAAAGGTCAGCAGTTCCAATTCACCAGCTGCTCCTTGGAAACCCTATGGGGCAGTTCTACTCTGTCCTATAGGGTCACTATGAGTTGGAATCGACTCAATGGCAACGAGTTTGGTTTTGGTTTTAATGACTTCTAACCATCAACATGGAAGATGTCTAAAGAACATGATGAAATATTAAAATGTGGGAGGAGAACATGGATAACTTTATTTGCATGCAAATGGGCTTTATGGCCACCCTGTACTACTCTGCTCCTGCAATTCACTCCTTAGTCTGCTCTAATCTGGCCCATGACACTGTTCCACTGAAACAAAATCTCCATCATCTCTCTGGTCCTAAATACAGAGGATATCTTCTATACCCTATGACCTCTGCAACATCTGACACTACTAATCACTCCATCCTTTTTTTTTTTTTTGCAATGCTCATTCTTTTTTCAGCCTCTGTAACAACACAGTAACCTGGTTTTTTCCTACCTCTCTTGTCACTTCAATGTTGACATTTCCCTGGGTTTTGCTCTAGGCTGCCGCCTCTTCTCATTCTACATCCTCTTGCCTTGTGATCACATCCACTCTAAGGTTTCAATAACATTTAAAGGCTGATGATTCCCCAATTTGTAAGCATCATACTCTCTCTGAGACTCCAGACACATACAGCCAACAGCCTACCACACAGTACCATCTGGATATGCCCAAAGATATCAGTCAACATATCCAAAAAGGAACTCATCTCCTCACCACAACCCTTCCCCAAATGTTCTCTGTTCAGTCTATGAAAATTACCAGCATTCCCTCAGTTAACGAAACTAGAAATCAGAAAGCATTAGTTACTATTATTCAGGTCACATATGAATATTGTTCTTGTCAACATTATCGCGGTTAACTTCCTACTGGTCTTCCTGCCTCTGGTCTTGCCTTTCTCCACACCACAGCCAGAGTATTTGTTTTCGAAGACGCAAATCTGAGCATACCCCCTCCTGCTCTCTGCATTCCAACCAAACGGAACCATGTGCGGTCCTATGAATGAATGTGCCATGCTCCCTCTTCTCAGGGCATAAACCCATGATCATCCATCCATATGAGACACTGTTCTCACCCCTTCCACACACACACACCATTTTCCAAATCCTATTTATCCTGTACATGTCAGTTTTGGTGACATCTCCTCTAAAGAGGCTTCTACTGACACACCCCCTCCCCATGTCCTGCTGCCATGCCTCTCCTCCACTTACACTGGGCTAGAGAACCCACCACTCTGCTGCCACAGTAGCACGAACACACTATACTGAACACCTGTGTATCTGAAGGCCTCTTGTGTAAAACTGTAGCTCCACATAGAAGGTGGTGTTATGCCAGAGAGTAAAGAAGTATTCAAAAAAATATGGGAACATGTTGCAAGACTCGGAAGTCAGCTTGAAAAGGCTCTGGTCAAATCTGTGACAATTTGAGCATTAAAATAATTAAGAACAGTAATGAATTACATGTCTTTGGAAAAAAGGAGTCCATGTGCCCATACCAAAAATAAATAAACTGTTAAATACATACATACATACAAAGATGGGGGAGAAGGGAAGACCCTTTCTTATAGTGTAATCGAACTGGTAAATATGCAAAGGAATTCTGGAACAGGAAAAATCGTCATTCTGTAGTCATCATAGTACAGACTGGTTCAGGCAACAATCATCAATGAATGCTAGATTTAGGGGAAAATTATGATGAAGAGTAAGGTATATACATGGTCTTAAAGTCTCTCTCCAAAAATTGCTTATTAGTTGCAAGGGGCAAAAATGTAATGAGACAGTGGATAAACTGAACATCTTGATTGGGTGATCAAAATTAACATCACCAATGAGGGACCGATGGACAGTGTGCAACTCTAGATGTGATACCCTGAGAAGGGCACATCACTCTGTAGTATTCCAATCAGGAATGCATAACCTGAAACTACTCACAAGGAAACATCAGATGAACCTGAAATGAGAAACTGTCTATTCAAAAAAAAAAAGGGGGGGGGGGGAGAATGTCATCTTAAAAAATGTCAATGTCATAAAAGACAAAAGCTGGAAAAAAATGTTCCAGATTAAAGGTGATAGAGACATGACAACTAAATGTAATATCTGATCCTAAAGGAGGAAAACGTTATTAAAAGAAATTAATGGATCAATTGACAAATTGAAATGTGGATGGTAGACACTAAGAAGTAGTCTATTAATGTTGTTTATTGAATGTACTGAATAGATACCTGTCCTGTGGTTATATACCAGAAAACAAAAAAACCAAATCCACTGCCATCGAGTCAATGCCTACTCATAACAGCCATACAGGACAGAGTAGAACTGCCCCATAGGGTTTCCAAGGAGGGGCTGGTGGATTCAAACTGCTAATCTTTTGGTTAGTAGCCAAGCTCTTAACCACTGCGCCACCAGAGCTCCTATGTATGAGAATGTCTCTATTTTTAGGAATTATGCAATGAAACATTTAGGAGTAAATGGAATGATGTAGGCAACTGACTCTCAAATGGTTCAGAAAAAATAGATATATGTATGAATACGTGTTTATATAAACAAGCACGCACATGCGTGCATGCACACATGCATACGCAGAAAACAAACAAACAAGGAAAAATGTTAACAATAGGTGAATCTGGAGAAAGGATATATGGTGTTTTTTGTATTCTTTTTATTCTTGCAACTATTCTGTAAGTTTAAAATTATTTCCAAATACAAAGTAAAAACAAAACAAAACCAATTAACCAAACAAAAACCTGTAGTTCCTTTCAGGGTCTGGGCCTTGTTCACTACTGCATTTCCAGAGTCTAACCCAGTGCCTACTCACATATTTGTTAAATGGTGAAGAATAGATTTTATTATACTAAACCTATCTACCTAATAAGATAGATTTAGGTAAAATACTCTTCATACTCAAAAATATACAGATGAATCTCTAGATGAACTTTGTCCCCTACTTCCTGCCTCCCTCCCCAAAAATTGGGGGAGCAGGGACCAGCTATGTAGGATGATTTGTGAATGATTAGGAAAAAAGAAGAACAGGTTGAAGCTACTGAATCAATGGGTATGTTTTTCCAGTTTGTCCCTTCTAAAATATTCCAAATTTGAAATGCTAGAAGATTCTACCAGATTCACAATCCAGCCTGTAATTTAAAATATAAATTAGTTCAAATTCCTTAGTGTTAACTTTTTTCTCCAACAGAGTTTGAATTATCCATCATTTTGATCAAAACAGACATACAGCAATCTATAATCAGTACTAGCCAGACAGTCGTAACTAGATGAGTAACCTTGCCACGCCACTGAAGCTCCAAGGTAGTGCTGGCCACTAAAACCACCATGCAAGTCACACACAGCATTTGAAATGTTCTAGTAGCCACATTAAAAATCGTAAAAAGAAACAGGTGAAATTAATCTTCATATATCTTATTTAACCCAATATATCTAAAATAGTTTTAATGTGTAATCGATACAAAAATTATTGATAAGATTTTTTTTTAAACTAAGTCCTTGAAATCCAGTGTGTATTTTATACTTCTAAAAAAAACCAAACCCACTGCCACTGAGTTGATTCTGACTCATAGCGACCCTACAGGACAGAGGAGAACTGCCCCCATAGGGTTTCCAAGGAGCAGCTGGTGGATTCGAACTGCTGACCTTTTGGTTAGCAGCTGAGCTCTTAACCACTGTGCCACGAGGGCTCCATCTCAACTCAGACTGGCCATGTTTCAAGAGCTCAGTAGCCACATGTGGTTGGTTTGTGACTACCTTACTGGATAGCGCACTCTAAGGCATTAAAAACACAATTTTACAGTAAAGTACCACACGTATTTTTGTATTTAATCTCATAGAATACAACTAAAATGAAACAGTCTCATATAAGATCTTGTGATATTATACATTTGGATACAATGTAGATTAAAACAATAATTTATTATCGTTCACATCAATGTATGCAATAACAATGCAAAATAAACACTGATTTTGTTTCTTAACGTTACAATGGGCTGCTACTTTTTATACAATATTAAAGTCATTAATGATAATTTTAGGATCTTCATTTAAATGACAGGCTAAGACCTACAACTTTTAGGTTACTTTCTTCAGTATCTACTTTGAGGGTATATATAGTTGACTAGGCGCAGGACCTAGCACAGGCTAGGTGTTCAATAACTATTTTTTAGATGAATGAAAAAATTGGGATTCATTGAACTTAATGGTAAGAATGATCTCCAGTCATCAAATCTGCCTGTATTTATGAATATGATAACAGATTTCCTACCAGGAAATGATTTCTCAATATTTGAGGGGCTAACCACATTAAAAATACATTATGAGTAATTAATCATCTTCAGTAAAGGGCTTCTGAAGCACCCAAAGGCTTAACTCAAGCTTTCCTAGTAGCTCCAAAGAATGGTTTTACTCATTTTCCAACCCTAATTACAAGTCTTTAAAATATAGGGGTAATACAGGTGTCTTTTTATGAGAAAGAAGAAAAGGTGACAAGGATAAGCAAGAACAGATGGGTTTCAGGTGTCAAGAGCTTGGGCTCCATATACTTTAGAGCTCTTAAGAACTGCTAGCTCTCTGCTAGTTTGATAGCATTCAGAAACCTCAGGGGCTACCAAGGACAAAGTTACCATTAATTTTATCATTCTTACTATTAGCTACCATTTACTGAACAACTATGTCCTGAAAGTAACTATGATCATCTCCGTTTTACAGATAAGAACACACACTCAGAGAATAAGCATATGGCAGAATCGTGACTCAAATCCACACCTGCCTTCTCCAAAGTCTGTGTTCTCTCCACTAAGTCACTGATAAGATTATCAAGGACATTCCCAGTAATGATGAGTACCTTTCTTTGACTGGCTGGGATGAAAAAAAAAAACAGCAAACCCTCACTGGTTTATCATCCAAATAGGGGGTTAAGGTGTGAAAGAAGGTGGAGGGCTGAGGGGGAAGGAAAGAATTCTTGTACAAATAAGCTACCTGTTTTAATACACACAAGAAGCAGAGCTAAAGGGAAGAAGTTGCGTTTTTTGGGTTTTTTTTCCAACGGTTACAAATACTTGCCTTTGAATAAAACCTATTAAAACTTCTTTAAAATTGAAGCCAACAACTTACACAACTACAAAGATTGTTGCTATTTGAAAAGATGATTAATAGCAGACCCACTCTGCACTACAAGTAGGAATCTAAACTGATAAAAACTTACTTTCTTAAGGGATTATGTATGTCATCTCAATAGTGGTTAGCACTGTGCCTTGTACAAACATTTATTCACATAAGCACTAATTGACAAGAATAATCATTATTTCACAGTAATATATACAGTAATTTGATTGTAAAACGTTAAAATACTTTTTTTTTTCCCCCACAAAAAGCAATTTCCTTTCTACTCACTGGGACATTAAGCCAACCGACGATTTACAAGCAGAAAATGTTCCAGCCAATAAGATGAGCCAGTTTCCTTAAAAAGACTGTTTTACAGTACTTCACTGTACTTTTGTATTTAATCTCATAGAATACAAGTAAAATGAAACAGTCTCATATAGTATCTTGTGATAGTATACACTTGGATATGATGTAGATTAAAACATACAATTTATTCTTGTCCATAAATGTTGATGTATGCAACAACAATGCCAAATAAACAATGACTTTGTTTCTTAAAAACATAATGAACTGCTACTTTTTACACAATATTCAAGCGATTAATGATAATTTGAGACCTTAAAACCAGGCAGAGGACTGAGCTATACAGCATAGACTAGGATGTGATCAAACTCCTGGGACACCCTTGAAACACTGCCATGGAAGCATAGATGGCCACAGCTGTGGATTGTGGAGCTGTGTAGGTGGTAGCCCAAGATAAAGAAAGATGCTGGAGGCATAAACCCTATAAGCAGCACATGGTTCAGGGGCCACATGAACCAGGAGACTCTGCAGGGTTGAGCCTTCAATGATCGCCTGGCAGCTTTGCAGGGACTCCTGATCAACAGAGACTGGGGGCCCAGGTATCACTCCGCAGTGAATCACGCAAGGCTTTCATCAGTGTGCAGCGAACTCCTTAATTCACAAGTGCTGGCCCCACAAGGTGCAGTGGGCTCTGTTCCTGAAGGAGCAGTTGCTAAGACTTTTCCCAGCAGGGTTCCTCCTTCCAATCAGAGAAGCTCCCCCAGAGCTCTGCTCTAATCCCTCAACTCCCCAAACTCCAGAAAATGACCGTAACACCTAGTGTTTTGTTTCCCTGGCTTTTCTGACCTCAGCGAATACACAGGGAGGTGCTGTTATGGCCCAGAGTGTTTTACCTCTGCCAGAATTTTAGCTCACTTCCTAAAATAACTATATCAGAGGTTGCAAACCAATGGTGTGTGAGTCGAATTCAGCCCACAGAGCTGTTTGGTTTGGCCACAGCAGGATTTAAAAAAAAAAAAAAAAGTTGAGCCACACTTTAAAAGAGGGACATTTTATATAAACTAAGATATCTAGCTTTTCTCTGAGAAATCAGTAGATCTAGCAGCCTAGGAAACAACTGGCTGAAGCTGAGGCATGGCTCCCCCTTTAGAAAGGTCACGCACCCCACAGTTTGCTTAGTTCCCACACCCCCTATAATGTCCCAGGCACTAAGGCCTGGCCTTGCTCACTTGCTTCCATAACTGCTGGGTCTGTGACATCTGAAATGTGCTCTACAGAGAGATTTAAAGATACTACTGTAAATGTGAGTCTAGTCTCGTGTTTCTCAATGGCACGCTACTGACGCAATAATTTTGGTGCAATAATTTCTCATTATGTAAGACTGCCCCATACATCGCAGGATGTTTAGCATCCTGGCCCCTCCTACTAAAAATCCCAGTAGCACCTGCAAAGTAGCCCCTAGAATGACAGTAATATCTCAGGTTGAGAACCACTACTAGCATGTTAAGTTTGGTGTGGTGAGCATTCCCCAGGTTTGAACAAAAGGTAGCCTTGTCTTGAGAGGACTTTTAAGATTAAAAAAATACAGGAATCACTGATTTTCTGATTGGCCTGACACAGTAAAGACTGTTGAACAAAAACAAATATGTATACTAGTATGAAGCTTTGGAGATTTCATCCATTATTCTTGCTCCTCTAGAGGTTCTGAGTTTAGATAACACTTAGTGAGCGCTATCTATGTGGCAGGTACTATGCTAAGTGCTTTACCTCATTTAATCCTCATAATGATCCCATAATAATCAAATGAGAAAACTTAGGGCTTATAAGGCTAAATAACTTCCCTGCAGTCACACAATCAACAAGTAGCAAAGCCAGGATACAAAACTTGAAATCTATGCTATTAACCATTATTCTTCTGTACTACAAGATACATGGTAAGACTTAGATGATGTCATAATTTTTTAAGACAGCGTAAAGTTTAAACCAAAACCTGCTTTTAAACAGAGGCATTTCTGAGCCAGTTCATGAGTCCTTCAAGTTAAACAGTAATAAGAAGTGGCTGATACTGGAGCATAACAAATGATCTTTTGCAGGCAGAGCTTAAGGTTCCAATTTCAGGGTTGTTTGTGCATATATGTAAAGGTGCTACCAATTAACAAAGGAGAGATAGGAATATGATAGTTATTATATCCCCTAATGAGCCTTCCAAATAATTTCTAAAACAAGCATTCTATAGGATTTTTATTACAGTGAAGACCATTTTGAAAGAGTCACATATTTGCTGCATTCATCTCATATTCTGCTATATTCTGAAGAGATATGAGACCAAAATATTTATATTTTAAAAACCAGAGGAAAAAAGTCAACAAACAGAAGCATATTCAGATTAAATTTAAGGTTAACTCTCCCAAAATGAGTATCTGTTTGCCAGCTTCCACCTATACGGGGCATATTAGAAACGCTACTACTCCCTGATTTTCTCCACCAATCCTCTAAACAAAAATAAAAGCATTTGGGATCTCCTACTAATTATGAGGTTGGTAACAGAGGTAAGATATTTAAAAATAAACAAAGTTTAATGCCCTTATAATAAGTGATATATGAAAGAAACAATGGAAAGCCTTGATTCTTATTAATTAGAAATATCATTCAACTAGGAATATTGATTTGGTGGTTTGCATAAAATGGTATCTAGGCTAGAGAAATCAAAGGTTTCTCTATAAAGTGACTTTAAAATACCTCAAGAACATTCCGGTAAAGGCAAACTACACAGACAGTAAAAAGATCACTGTTTGCCACGGGTATGGGGGGAAGTAGGGAGGGTTGATAGGTGTAGCACAGGGATTTTTTTAGGGAGGTGAAACTATTCTGTATGGTACTATAATGGTAGATACATGACATTATGCATTTGTCAAAACCCACAGAACTTTACTGCACAAAGAGTAAGGTTTACAAATTTAAAAAATTTAAAATGTAAATTTAAAAAAATCATTTAGGAGGTCCGCGGATCCCAGGAAGGAGTGCAAACTATAACAAGAGAATCCAACTGTATAAAAATATATGAAACAACCTCACCGAAAGTGATAAGGGGAAAGGCGGGTGCAGACCTAAGTAACTCTGGAAGTTAGTCTGTAAGATTAAAGGCAAAAGGGACTTTACAACAGCACCGTACTCTACTTGATGAAGTCGTTTCCCACGGGCGTACAGGTTAACAATTCTGATACTGCTATACATGTATACTGGAATTGAACAAGGAAGTAAATGGACAGTAGATGGTGGGAGCCTGGTTTCTCACTGTTGGAATGGGAGGTTACAGTTGGAGACATCAGTATGAACTCATGTTCAGGTTAATATAGATGCAGATGGTTACATATAGAAATATTTATAGGTAAGTGTATATACATGCATGAGTTTACACATAGATAATTCCCTGCTCTATCAATTGAGAAGGCCTATAAGCAACAAAACCTCAGTAACAACAAGCCCCTAGCACCCCAATCTTGGTTTTTAATATCAATCTCCAATAAAGGAACCGGGGTCCTTGGAGAAATGGCTGACTTTAGGGCTGGGGCAAGGACTATACAAGATGAGCCTGGAGCATCTCGTAGTGCCAGCAAGTAAGGAAGTGTTTAAAAACAAACAAAATGATAAGGGAATGTTAAAAGAACACAGGAGCCAACTGAAAGAGCTCCCAAAGGCCAAAACTGGGATAATTTGAGAGCAATAAAATAAATAAAGCAGTATTAGATTATAACCAAAAGTAAAAGGAGCTACAATTCCATACTGATACAAGAAATGACTGAATAAATAAATAAATGGGGAGAAGAGACAAATTCTCCATGCATCAGAATTCCAAATAATTTATGTAGATACTCCACCCTCAAGGAAATGGAGCATAACTCTCCACTCCTTAGCTGTGGGCTGTACATAGTGACTTCCTTCCAAAGAGTAGTTTGAAAAGAGACCAGGGGGAGGCGGGGAGAGTAACTTCACAGCAGACAAACATGACAAACACTGTTTCAGCCAGGTGATCCAGGGCAACATCAACAGTGGTAAATCATGTTGCTAGTATGTACTCTTGACGTGGTGTGATGAAAATGGCACTTTACCTCTCTGGTCTTCCTCCCAAAAACCCAGCCTAATCATGAGAAAAACATCAGACAAATCCCAACTGAGGGACATCCTACAAAATACTGCCTGACAGTACTTCTCAAAACCGTCAAGATCATCAAAAACAAGGAAAGTCTGAGAAACTGTCATAGCCAAGAGGAGCCTAAAGAGACATGACAACTAAATGTAATAGTTTCCTGGATGTGATCCTGGAACAGAAAAAGGACACTGGATAAAAAGTAAGGAGGCTGAACAACATGATGAGTTTAATTAATGTCACTGAACTGTACATGTGAACACTGCAGAAATAGCAAATATTCTATTACCTATATACTTACCACAATTAAAAAAAAAAACCCTTAGGGAATCTGGATGAAGTATGGACTTAGTAAATAATAAGGTGTCAATATTGGTTTGTTAACTGCAACAAATGTACCATGCTAATGTAAGATGTTAATTATATAATCAGAGGAAACTGTATGTGGGGTATATGGGAACTCTCTGTACTATCATGTCAATTTTTCTATAAAATTAAAACTGTTGTTAAACAAAAAAGTCTGTTTAAAAATTTGTTAAAAAGTACCTCAAGATGGTTTATGAGGCCTGGCACAGGAGTCTTATTCTCATCTTCAGCTCTGAAAGCACCTTCTTTTCAGTAGTCTGGAATCTTAAAAAAATGAGAAAATGGTTATTGTTCTGCTAACTACCCAAATGACAAAAGCTCATAGACTTCTGGTGTCTTAAAGTACCAGCAGACAGGATGCTAGACCACACTTTCAGTGCAGGTAGTTCTGTCCCAAATATCATCATGAGCTGAATCTTCTTTTCTTTTAGGTCACAAATATCCTCTACAGTAACTAAATTCTGCATTATCTCACAGAAGAGAGCAGTGGTTCAAAAAGATAATCTACTGCTTGTTTTCTTAAGTCTCCTGCAGCCTACCTGGTTGTGACTTACCATCTTGAGCCCTCTAGTCTACATATAAAAGAAAGAATTTAAGCCAGGGCTTATCGAGTATGTATAAAATTTTTAATTGTATAGCTGAAATAGTATATACTTTTTTTAAAAAAATGCTATTATATAACCCATCTCTGTTCCATGGAGAGAAATGTATATATAGAATAGTAGCCTTATTCATTTATTCTGACGAACATGCCTTCTCCCCAAAATTTAGAGACTATCTTCATTTTCAGTAAGTCTAGTAATTCAATGTTACTTTTATATTTTTACAGCAAATATTGGCTTACATCTGAGTTATCGTACATACATTTCTAATTAATCTCCCAAATCAACTTCATTTTACAACCACAGTAGACCTAAAATAACATACCTTTTTTATATCACATACTTTTCAGCATGTTACCTCACTTTTTACTTTTTAATCTCTCACTTTATCTTGAATATTACCTAAAAAATGAACTTCAAGTACTAACAAGGAGGACTTTGCACCTACACGAATGCTGTTTTCTACCATGTGTTATAGGTTTTTCCACTCTCTAATATGACAGTACAAAATTAACCCCACGTTCATGTTAACCTTCTACCATTAATTTCAATCAGCACAGTTTACTCTGTCCTAAACGCCTACAAAGTCACTGTGCGTTTACTGCTTTCAGAACTTGAAATATTTTTATTAACTTTTTATTCTCCTCTAGGTTTTATCACTATTAATCTCGAGAGCAACAGGCTCTGTTAGCTACAGTTCCTTGTACACACTAAATACTTACTATGAACAACAAAATATGACTCTAGAGATAATTGGAAGTCTAATCTGCTTTGGTTGACCCATTCCAAGGTCTTTGTTGTGTCAACTCTTACATGGCATTATTTACAAAGAACAATGAGACAACCTATCAGTGACATATAACAGAAGGAGATATCTCCGTATTTTAGTACTTAAAGAGATGGCTTAGAATAGTCTTTTACAAACTGTGGGTTGTGACCTATTCATGAGTTGTCAAATAAATTTACTGGGTCATGACCAGTATTCAAGGGAAAAAAAAGAAACATAATAGCACCCTAATGAATGCTTCACACACAGTAAGGGTAAATACTGTTTTAAAAACCTTGCTTCAGGGATGTGGGTGTGGGTGTGTGGAGTACTAGATTATGATTAAAATGTATTTCTTACTGTGAGTTGCTCTGAAAAATAATGCTTAGGATCATGGTTAATTATCTTAGGTTATATAAGAAAAATATTTACTACTTTTCCATTTTACTTTTTTCTGAGCAGATGATAACTTTCCAATTAATAAACAAAGCAGAGTTATTTGAAAAACCTCTGGATATGAAAGCTAAACAGCTTAATTCATTATGCTATGAATTTCTGTGTGACTTTATTTCCATCAAATGCAGTCTAAATGTGTTTAGGTAGTTCCTTTACATACTTATAAGCAGCTCCTGCCTTCTGAAGATGAAAAAATAAGTAATCAGTCTCATTAAGCTAGAAATTCAAGACCACAGACCATGGAAATTACCTACTAGAAAGGTTTGAAAGATTAATAAAGATACCATTTATACTAATTTGCTTAACAATTCCTAATCAGACAACATCCTTAAATCCAACGCTCATTCATTTAATAAAATCTCAGCACTCGGCACTAAGCTTGGAGATACAAATGGTCCATGCCCTCCAGGTAAGAAAAACACACTGGTAGTTATAAAAGAGTGGGGTTAAGTCCTATAATAAGAAACAGTCAGAAAAAGAAACAAGGTAGGGCAAGGAAAGCTTCATAGAAAAGATGACATCTGAGCAGGGTTGCAAAGATGAGTAGGACTGATGTTTTTAAAATAAAAGCAATAGAAGTATAAAGCTGGAAGGAACTCTACACGTTATCTAACCCAGTGGTTCTCAACCGGTAGTGATTCTTCTCTCAGGGGGCATTTGGTAACATCTGGAGACATTTTTGTCACAACTGGGGAAGGGTGCTGCTAGTATCTGGTTGGTAGAGGCCAAGGATGCTGCTAAACATCCTATAATGCACGGGACAGCCCCGATAACAAAGAATTATCCATCCCAATACAATCCCTTGTTTCACACAGGAAGATAATGAAGGCTAGAGGAGTTAAAATTTTTGCTAAAAAGTCAAAATTATAAACAGGCCTCATAACATCTTGTCCAGTGTTTAATTCACAACACATACCCACATATTATACTAGGAAACAGACGTGTTAAAAAGAATAGAGACATTTTTATAAGGTGGAAAAATGAACTATCTAGAAATCAAAGCTGATATACATATAATCTTTCTTGATACAGATCCACCAATGGCTTAAAGCAAGAATTATCTGATATAATACTATTAAAAATTATGCCCTTATTTTTCAAAATACTAGATTTATCATCTGTTCAACCAGTTATTGACCATATATTTGAGAATAAGAAAAATTAAAATAAAAACTAGGAAGTTGGAAGACAGGCATATACATACATATAGCTACTCTTTGGGGCAGGCCTTTCAAATTCCACCAGCTCCAACCACTGAGGGTCTGGGACCTGGGTGGTATTAAAAAAAAAAATCCAAACCCATTGCCATCGAGTCAATTTTGACTCATAGCAATCCTAAAGGACAGAGTAGAACTGCCCCATAGGGATTCCAAGGAGCGGGTGGTGGATTCGAACTGCCGACATTTTAGTTAGCAGCCGTAGCTCTTAACCACTGCACCACCAGGGCTCCTGGGCAGTATTAGCCCCTTTTATTCAAAATTAACTGTTAGGAGATCCCTTTACCCTTCCATTTGCCAGTTAGGTTTCTAATAGCAAATGAACTGTCCAAAGAACTTGTAATTTCCACTGCTAAACAGTTTGTAGTAGCTACTTAGGGTCCTGATTTAAACACATGAAGTCACTTGAACATCTTTTTTATTTTTTCACCTTTGCCCTTGAATGCACAAAAGGGATGCCGTTATAAGTGGGGTGGGGATGTAACAAATATATTAACAGAATCAGCAATATAGTTTAGTTTTTCAATAAATAAATAATCACAGGAATACACAGATATATGACCCTTACCTCCAAGTTTTTAACTGGTGAAATTTCAACTAAAATACCTTGTCCACTATAATTCATGGTAAAAAACTTGAAGAACAGGCTGAAGATACTGTCCTAAAATGATTATTCTCCTAAAAAATGAAAGACCAAAGAGGTGAGATGCAAACTCTGAAAGGTTTAAAAAAGCAAGCATGAGCAAACGATAGTACGAATAAAGGGTCATGAGAAAGCACGCAGCCATTTGCACACGTTTACTACTTGAAATTTCAGTGAGTGAAGTTTATGTTCAATCAATACTAAGGCAGAGTTCTCCTGACTGCCTGAGCAACCCTGCTCCCCACTTCAGTTACATCTAGGGAGGTTTGTGGCCTCAGATAAAGCCAGCAGAAGGACATTCAGCTGCATCTCTGGCAAATCATTAGGGGTCCCCACAGCTTCTCATGATGTACTTGCTAGTCATTAAAATTTAATGAGTTTGATTACAAAACTGTACTGAGGCCCTTTAGGGGCCATAGTTCTTTAAAATTTTAATGGTGCCATACTGAGTTTGATTTATTCTCTAGTAAAGTAGAACTATTTAAACTCCCACACCCCAAGCGAACCACACCCTCACTGCAAGCCCCCAACAGTGAAGGGGCTATAGTCATTATTTTCTGCCATTTTCGCTGCCCTATGCCTTCTCAGCTGATTTAGAACTGCTCACTCAGGACTGGGAAACCCTCCCCATAACCCCCAAATCCAACCCACAAAATCATTAACCCACCATTCAGGAATAACTCCAGCTTCCTCAAGAAGGAAGAAAAATACTTTGTCATAAATCTAGTGAAATGACAGAAAGAGTTTTCAGTTAAAGGAGAAAGTAGAATCTTAAGTCCCCAACTGGGGATTTTAGCAACTCAAGAACTGACTAGATACTGCAGGACAACTGAACAGTCCTAGTGGATGAGGAAAAGTTCATCCATATAGAAAAATTCAGCTAATAACTGCAGAAGTGAACAAAATAGAACAATCACAATTTTGCATCCTTTAATTAAATAACTAATTTTTGCAATGGTAATCAATGGATGGTAAAACCACAGATGAAAAGCTGGGCTTCATGAAGGATCAGGCTATTCCACCTGAACCCACTGATGAATCTCAGCAACACTTTAAGTGAAATTACCAGACACTATGTGCCTCTTGATGTAATATGAAGTGATGGCAAGTACTCATGCCCCTCCTCCAAAAAAATATAATCTGAACCTAATTAAGCATATAGGTCTAACTTTCAGTCCATGTAAAATACAGAGGATAAAGGAACAAGCTAAACATGAGGAGGAAGCAAGTAATGAGCCAAATTCTAGAGGTTAAAAAAAAAAAGAGAGAGAGAGCAGACTGTCATAGATTAAAATGAAATTGAAAGAAACTTTAGGGACATAACCAAATACAATGAGTGGATCCTGTTTCAAAAGAACCAACCATAAATTTCTTTTTTTTCTGTTAGTCAATTGAGGAAATGGACTAAGCATTACACAGACTACTAAGGAATCGTTATTAGGTTTGTTTTAAACAATATGGATGATGACGTTGCAGCTATCTAAGAAAATGTCATTTTGGGCATGTATTAAATTATTTAGAGGTGAAATAACATCTTGGATGGGCTTTAAAATACTCAGCAAAAAGGTAGGCAGATGAAACAAGTATGCTGAAATGTTAATGGTTGTGGCATCAGAGGCTGATTGAATTTTTTTATTTGTGTATGTTTGGAAACATTCATGATAAAAAGTTAAAAATATGAACAATCAATTAGGAGTCATTATAGAGTCCTTTAAGAATAAAAGTAATATATCCAAAATAATACCTGAAAGATAATAATTTTCATTATTTTTGCAGAGATTTCACAAAAGAGAAGCTATAAACATAAATTACTGAAGATTCTCTAGGCAGTCCAGAGATAAAATCCTTAAAACTCAAAACCATTATATTTAAACATTTATCAAAAACTTATTATACGTAAGACCCAATGATATGTGACAGTAAAGCTAAGAAGTGTGAAGTCCATGCCCTGTCCTCAAGCTTACTCTTGAGCTGGCCAAAAAGAACATATATTGTACCTTGATAACAAAGAGTTTAGAGAAGAGAGAGACCAGTTCAGGTAAAGCAAGTTCCTTGAAGAAAAATAATCAAAGTAGACAACAGAAAAGATGCCGGACTAAAAGAGAAGGGAAGAAAAAAATGCAAATACCCTCAATGAGGAAATTCAAAAGACACTGGTACCAGTCAGAGTTCTAGCAACATTTTAAAGCATGACCGATTTGTGAGTGGGAACAGGGAAGAAACATAAGGAATGAACTTCCAAGGAAAGAATCCTCAGGAATTAAAAAAAAAAAAAAGTGCCCAAGAAAAAAATGGAGTAATACCAAATTTGAGGAGGAGGTATCCTCATACCCTAAAACACATGGTAACTGAAAATTACGTGACTGAATATGCTTCAAGTAAACAAGGGCATTTGGTATTCACAGGCCTAATGTAAGATAACTGTTCAAGGCTATCATCACGAGGGAGCAGCAAAGGATGTTGAAAATGAGATATGAGGAACACTGAGAAGTAGAAGCACCACCAGAAGTACAGGAACACTGACTCTATTGCTGGGAAAAAGGATCTGAGCGAGATGAGCTTTTTGCCTTCCCCAAGACTGGGAAGGATCAGAGCAAACAAGATGTTGGCTAGGATGGTTTCAAGGGTGACTGGTGAAGGAAAAAAGAAAGCCTTATAGAAGATATCCAGTAAGGGAGCTGATAGAGAAGTTTGAGTTTAACCACAAGAATGACACACACACACACACACACACACACAAAAAAAAAAAAAAAACAAGGCAAATCCACTGGAAAGAACAAGAGGCAGCTTTTTTAGAATTACAAAAAAAAAAAAAATCGACGTATGTCTAAAGAGGGAAAGGGACTGCATATGGGGATAAAAAGGGACTAATGGCAAAGCAGTCGTTCAAACAGGGCAGAAGAGTTGGCAGAGCTGGTGGGACAATGTTCTGGAAATGGTGTGGGAAGAGGGAGTGGGATGGGACACAGAGGAGTAATCTCTCAGTTGTCTCAATCTTCAGGACATGAGTCATGGGGTCATATTATATGGTTTACAGAAAGATGAAAGCATGAAATGATAAAAACTAGAACGTCAGTGTTTATCTATAGGCAAGAGTTAACTGACCATAATAGTTGACATAAAATGCTAACAAAGAACATACGCCATTCACCAGGTATGGGACCATAGACAAGTTAACTTCCCTGAGGCTCTGTTTCCTCATCCTTTGCTTAATACCACACCTAACTATCACATACCTACCTTACAAGGCTGTTGGGGAATTAATTTACATAGAAAGAAAAAGCTTGTACTTTGTAAAGCACCTTCTTTATTCAATAGGTTGTTTGAGAGCTGTCATATGGCAGCAAACCTAAGAATCTCAGAAGAACTGTCACTTTTTCTATTTCAAAAGGGCATATATATACCCACATATAGACAGCCCAACTCACAACGACAACATAGGTACACTGAGACAGAAGTCATGATGGTAAAAGTATAACTAGGAAAGTATTCTCTTCCATAAGAGGGAAAAATAAAAAAATTTGTTGACAATGTGTATCCCAATTCAATAGCAATTAAGAGAGATTTCATGTTCTGGCAGCCATTCTAGACACTATTTTTAGCTGAAACTTAAATACAATAAAACTGTCCACTGTCAAGGTCTAGTAACTGCCCGAGGATGAAGAGACTTAAAATGGAATCACCAAGGATTCTGTATACTTTGAATGATAAAAGAGTATAAACATAATGTCAATATATCTGAAAATTCAGATGAAATGGGTAAATTTCATAAAAATATAATTTATCAAAATGGTCATCAGAAGAAATAAAAATCCTTACTACTACTATACCTATTTTAAAAATTGAATCTGTAATGAAGAGCTTTCCTACAAAGAAAACTCTAGGCCCAAGTGGCTTCACTGCTGAATTCTACCGTACATTTAAAGAAAAAATAAAGCCAATCTTAACACAAACTCTTCCGGAGAACAGAAAAAGTGGGTATATTCCCCCATTCATTTTATGAGGCTAGCATAAATTTGATACCAAAACCTGACAAGGACAGTACAAGAAAACAAAATTAGGGGCTAATCTCACTCATGAACGAAGATCCAAAATTTCTAAGCAAAATAAATGAAAAATGTGCTATTGAACAGGTGGGTTTATTCCTGGAATGCAAAGTTGATTTAGCATTAGGAAATCAATCAATATAATCTGATTTGAGGAACAAAATCATATCATTATAACAAAAGCAGGAAAAGCATTTGATAAAATCCAATATCCATTCATGATATAAACTCTTAGCAAACTAGGGACAGAATGAAACTCCTTTAATCTGATAGAGTATTTGGGGAGAAAGTTAAGACAAACATCGGATTTAATGGTAAAATGTTTAAAAATTTTCCGAGAACGGGAACAATGGTGCCCACAGTTACCACTTCGATTTAACACTATAATCAAAATACTAACCAGTACAGTAAGGCAAGTAATAAACAAAAGTATAATAATTTGAAAGGAAGAAACATTTTCTTCATTTGCAGATAAGAAGATTGAATACATAGTAAACTCAAAAGACTACAGACAAATTACTAAAAGCAATAAAAGTTTATTACAATTGCTAGATACAAGGTTGATATACAAAATGTCCACTGTATTTTTATAAACAAAATTAAATCCATAAAAACTTACAGTATCAAAAAAATATCAAATACTTAGGAATAAATGTCTCAAAACCTGTGAGTGACTTTCTGGAGATGATTATAAATATTATAGGGAGAAATTAAAGAGGACCTAAATAAATGGAGCCAAATATCATGTTTGTCATTTAGAAAACTTAATAGTGTAAAGATGTCAATTCCCTCCACGTTGTTCTAGATTCCATGCAATTCCAATAAAAATCCCCCAGTTTGTCTGTGTGTGTAAAGTAACAATACTAAAATTCATATAAATATGCAAAGGGCCAAGAATAGCCAAGATGCTCTTGAAGAACAGCAAGGTGGAAGAATTTGCTCTACTGAATATCAAGACTTATTATAAAGCTATGGTAAACAAGACAGTGTAGTACAGGTGACAGGAGAGACAGACCAAGGAAGCAGAAGAGAGAGCACAGAAACAGTCATAGACATAAATGTTTTATTCCTGACAACAATAGGAAAAAGACAGTGTACTGGGACAATTAACTATCCATATGGAAAAAATAGTAATAATACTGTCCCCTACCTTATAGAAACACAAAAATCAATTTCAGACAGATGCTAGATCTGAAAGGCAAAACAATAAAGCTTCTGGAAGATAAGAGAGACCTTGGGACAGGGAAAGATTTTTTTAAACTGGATTCGATATCTACTTTAAACATAAAGGAAAATATTGACAAATGAGACTACATTAAAAATAAGAACTCCTGGTTATCAAGACACATTAAAAATGAAAAAGCATGCCACACAGTGGGAGAGCATATTTGCAACTGGCAAAAGCTCATTTCCAGCATATAATAAAGAATTCCTACAAGCTAGCAAGTCAAAAAAGGAAGTACGGTAAACATTTTTGAAAGAATTCTACCCATTCTGAAAGAATTTGTGCTTCAGATCAAAGCACAAATAGTTATGAAAGCATGAACTCTGTTATCTGGATAGTTATAAATACTGATTCTTTACCTAAGAGTTACAGAAGAGTAAAAGGTGTTACTATATATTAACTTTTTAAAAAAACTTCTAATGTTCCTATTTCAGTAAACTAGTTCTCCCCATTCTTTCTCTAATCAGAACTCTAAAATAAATACTTATCACTGAAAGGTCCTAGTTAAGAAATCTTTGCCTACTCCAAGGTCATAAAGATCTTCTCCAAAAAATGAGAACTGCCTATATATCCATTAACAACAATGACAAGTAGTGATACATTCACACAATGGAATAATATCACAGTAATGAGAATGAAGATGATTCTCACATTCACAACGTTGCACAAAAGAGTACATACTGTAGGATTTTATCTATATAAAGAACAAAAGCAGGCAAAACTAATCTATGGTGTTAAAAGTCAGGAAAACGGTTGGGGGGGGGATGGGAAGTGACCAGAAGGGACCACAAAAGGAGAATTTCTAAGGTGCTAGTAATGTTCAGTTTTTTGATCTGGATGCTGGTACACAAGTGTGCTCAGTTGGTGAAAACTGAGCTGCTCACTATTGATAATGTGTACTTTTCTGCACATATATTAAACTTCAATAAAAAGGTTTCTTTTTTTTAAGTATGAAGGAAGGAATACAGAGTTTTCAAAATTGTTTACGGGATATGAAAGCAAAAAAGTTTGAAGCCCATGACATCAGATCAAAGCACAAAAACCAAATAACTAACACAAACTAAAAACGTAGGCATTAGACAACATGGTAATTATTTAAAAATGTTCATAAAGGTGTCAAACCAACTAGTGACTCTCAAATTTATAGTAACATTGCTCTGAAACTATCGAATACAATAGGATAAATTGATCTGTATCTAGATTTAGTGAATACAATGTTGTATTATAAAGATCTAAGACAAGCAACTTGATCCACATTCTGATTATTAATGGATGTTTGCAGCTGTTTCTTCTCATTCTGAGTTGTACCACATCAGCAAATGAAGGCTCTGAAAGGTTGACTCCATCCACGTCATTAATTTAAGGTCGACTCTACTTTGAGGTGGCAGCTCTTCCCCAGTCATATTTTGAGTGCCTTCCAACGTGAGGGGCTCATCTTCTGGCACTGTATCAGACAGTGTTCCCCTGCTATTCATAAGGTTTCCACTGGGCAATTTTTTCAGAAGTAGACTGCAGGTTCTTCTTCCTAGTCTGTCTTAGTCTGGAAGCTCCGCTGAAACCTGTCCACCACGGATGATCCCGCTGGTATTTGAATACCGGTGGCATAGCTTCCAGCATCACAGCAACAAACAAGCCACCACAGTACGACAAACTGACAGATGAGTGGTAGTTATTAAATAAGAGGATCTTTCAAATCTTAAGAATGAACTAACAAAGGGATTTACACATCTAGTGAAACTAGTCAAACTAGTCAAAACTAGTCAAACTAATTTTACAACTAAAGAAACCAAGGTCCTTTGAAGTTGGGTGATTTGTCCAAGGTTATAAGTAGCTCTGAATAAGTATAAACAATTGACGTTATTTAACTTCACCCCCTCCCAATTTTCTGTAAGTACTAGGGGATTTCCACCCACCAAGAGAGCTTACTTACTGGCAGTGTCCCTCAAAACACACCATATGCAACTGAAACAAACATTTTCATCCTAATGTTACCAACTCAAAATTACTTTCTTTGCCATCCATGACTAATAACCAAAAGCTATTTCTGTGGCAGAAAAGATAAGACTTTCAAATAGTTGAGTTCATGATGTGCAACCTAACAGATAACTTTCTGTTTACACTAAATGATGACTTTGACATCAAACTTAAGGCATGTGTGATCACTTGGATGACAACTGCACCTATTACACATGGTGTCCCTGAAAAAGACTTAAAAAAATTAATCTGACCACAAATTAAAACCAAGAATTTTCTAAAAGTACATATAAACAAACCTGCTAAATTACCAGCATTAATACTACTTAATTTCTTGTTATTAAATCAATCAAAACTATGGCCAGTACCAAAAAATTAATTTCTCCAATGTATTCCAATTAGCTTTTACATCCAAGAATATGAAGAAAGTGTGCTTTCCACATAACTTTAACATCTTTAAAAGGAAGAATAACTTGTCATTTTGAGGCCAACTCCATAAAAGTGAACAGTACATAAAATAACACACTTAGTCTTGTGAAAACAAACTAGACTGCCTCCCTTTATTTCAAACTATAAAGTTCAGTATCAAGATGAATCCCTGGACTTGCTATCCTCAGTGCCATCTGGCCTTTGAGGGCCTACAAAAAAATTAAACATAAATTGGAAAATGGCTTTACGGTCACAGAAAATTATTCACTAAAGAACTGAAGATCTGAAAGATACAGATACAAATAATTAAAATGGCTTAACCACTAAATGCAACATGGTATTCTGGATTGGACAGTGGAACAGAAAAAGGACATCAGTGGGAAAACTGGTGAAATCTGAATAAAATCTGCAGTTTACTTAACAGTAGTGAACCAATGTAAATATCTTAGTTTTGACAAATGTACAATGATTATATATGCCTGGGTAAAGGGAATACAAGAACTCTCTATACTACATAACTTTTCTGTAAATCTAAAATTATTCAAAAATACAAACCTTATTTAATAAGTAATGACTTAGCAAGAACTACCAAAAGTTGAGAATTTAATACCTCAATTCTGACCCAATCAAATGTCCACAGACAGCATTTACCTTCAAGTGTTATATCTCCATCCTCACAAGGTCTAAATGGGGGATGGAGGCTGGTTCACAGAAGGGACTCAAAATGGGGTCTATTTCTTCAACATCGCTAAATGAAATAAATCCTAGAAAGCCTCAAAAAAGAAAAGAAAAGATGTGTACTTTAGGAATGATGAACCGATTCTTCAGTGGAAAGGGAAGAGAATAATCCTACTTAAGTACAACAAATGGGGACAGTGGACAGCCAAGTAGAGAGAAGTATCCTAGAGATCATAAAACAATAAAGCTTAATAATAAATACATAAAAATTCTTACACACTCACCTACGGGCCAGGAGCTATTTTAAGTGCTTTACACATAGTAACCCACCACTCATCTGTCAGTTTGTCGTACTGTGGTGGCTTGCGAGTTGCTGTGATGCTAGAAGCTTTGCCACTGGTATTTCAAATACCAGCAGGATCACTCACGGTGGACAGGTTTCAGCAGAGCTTCCAGATTAAGACAGACTAGGAAGAAGGACCTGACAATCTACTTCTGAAAAAACTGGCCAGTGAAAACCTTATGAATAGCAGTGGAACATTGTCTGATATAGTGCCAGAAGATAAACATCTCAGGTTGGAAGGCATTCAAAATACAACTGGGGAAGAGCGGCCTCCTCAAAGGAGAGTTGACCTAAATGACGTGGATGGAGTGCAGCTTTCGGGACCTTCATTTGCTGATGTGGCAAGATTAAAAAACGAGAAGAAACAACTGCAAACATCCATTAATAATCGGAATGTGGAGTGCACAAAGTATGAACCTAGGAAAATTGGAAGTCGTCAAAAATGAAATGGAACGCGTAACAATTGATATCCTAGGTATTAGTGAGCTGAAATGGACTGGTATTGGCCATTTTGAATCGGACAATCATATGGTCTACTATGCCTAGAATGACAAATTGAAGAGGAATGGCATTGCATTCATTGTCAAAAAGAACATTTCAAGATCTATCCTGAGCCCTAACAGGGAACACAACAGAGAGTCCCTGACGGAGCGGGAGAAAAATGGGGGTACAGAACTGAAATTCTAGTAAAAAGACCAGACTTAATGGTTTGACTGAGACTGGAGGGGCCCCAGAAGACACGGCCCCCGGACTCTCTGTTAGCCTAAAACTAAAACCATTCCCGAGGCAAACTCTTGAGACAAAGATTAGACTGGACTATGGGACATAAAATGATACTCGTGAAGAGTGTGCTTCTTAGCTCAAGTAGATAAATGAGACTAAATGGGCAGCTCCTGTCCAGAGGCAAGATGAGAAGGCAGAGACGCTGAGGAGCTATTTGAATGGACACGGGAAATCCGGGGTGGAAAGGAGTGTGCTGTCACAGTATAGGGAGAGCAACTAGGGTCACATAACAATGTATGTATACATTTTTGTATGAGAGACTAACTTGAATTGTAAACTTTCACTTAAAGCAGAACAATTAAAAAAAAGAAAACTCTATCCTGAAGTACAATGCTACCAGGGACAGGATAATATCCATATACCTACAAGGAAGATTAATACAACTATTATCCAAATTTACCTACCAACCACTAATGCCAAAGATGAAGAAATTGAAGATTTTTATCAAACTCTGCAGCCTGCAATCAAGATGCAATGATAATTACTGGTGATTGAAATGTGAAAGCTGGAAACAAAGAAGATCCGTAGTCGGAAAATACGGCCACGGTGATAAAAAATGAAGCCGGAAATGGCATGATAGAATTTTGCTAGACTGATGACTGCTTCATTGCAAATACCCTTTTTCAACAACAAAAACAATGATACACACGTAGACCTCACCAGATGGAATACACAGGAAGCAAACTGACTACATCTGTGGGAACAGATGACGGAGAACCTCAGTGTCATCAGTCAGAACAAGGCCAGGGCCGACTGCAGAAGAGACCATCAATTTCTCATATGCACATTCAAGTTGAAGCTGAAGAAAATTAAAACAAGTCTATGAGAGCCAAAGTACAACCTTGAGTATATCCCACTTGAATTTAGAGATCATCTCAAGAATAGATTTGATGCACTGAACACTTAATGACCAAAGACCGGACAAGTTGTGGGATGACATCAAGGACATCATACACGAAGAAAGCAAAAGGTCATTAGAAAGGCAGTAAAGAAAGAAAGGACTAAAATGGATGTCAGAAGAGACTCTGTAACTTGCTCTTGAATGTACAGTAGCTAAACCAAATGGAAGAAATGAAGTAAAAGAGCTGAACAGAAGACTTCAAAGGGCAGCTAGAGAAGACAAAGTCGAAGTATTATAATGAAATGTGCAAAAACCTGGAGTTAGAAAACCGAAAGGGAAGAACATGCTTGGCATTTCTCATGCTGAAAGAACTGAAGAAAAAATTCAAGCCTTGAGTTGCAATACTGAAGGATTCTATGGGCAAAATATTGAACAATGCAGGAAGCATCAAGAAGACAGAAGGAATACAGAGTCACTGTACCAAAAAGTAGTCGACATTCAACCACTTCAGGAGGTAGCATATAATCAAGAACCGATGGTACTGAAGGAATAAGTCCAAGATGCACTGAAGGCACTGGCAAAAAACAAGGCTCCAGGAATTGACAGAATACCAATTGAGATGTTTCAACAAACGGATACAACACTGGAAGCGCTCACTCGTCTACGCCAAGAAATTTGGAAGACAGCTACCTGGCCAACCAACTGGAAGAGACCCACATTTGTGCCCATTCCAAAGAAAGGTAATCCAACAGAATGTGGGAACTATCAAACAATATCATTAATATCACACGCAAGTAAAATTTTGCTGAAGATAATTCAAAAATGGTTGCAGCAGTACATCAACAGAGAACTGCCAGAAATTGAAGCCAGATTCAGAAGAGGACGTGGAACCAGGAACATCATTGCTGATGTCAGATAGATCTTGGCTGAAAGTTGAAAATACCAGAAAGATATTTACCTGTGTTTTACTGACTATGCAAAGGCATTTGACTGTGTGGATCATAACTAATTATGGATAACATTGCAAAGAATGGGAATTCCAGAACACTTAATTGTGCTCATAAGAAACCTGTACACTGATGAAGAGGCAGTCATTTGAACAGTAAAAGGAGGTACTGAGTAGTTTAAAATCAAGAAAGGTATGCGTCAAGGTTGCATCGTTTCACCATGTTTATTCAATCTGCATGCTGAGAAAATAATCCGAGAAACTGGACTATATGAAGAAGAACGTGGCATCAGGATTGGAATAAGACTCATTAACAACCTGTGATATGCAGATGACACAATCTTGCTTGCTGAAAGCAAAGAGGACTCGTAGCACTTTACTGATGAAGATCAAAGACTACAGCCTTCAGTATGGATTACACTTCAACGTAAAGAAAACAAAAATCCTCACAACTGGACCAGAAAGCAACATCATGATAAATGGAGAAAAGGCTGAAGTTGTCAAGGATTTCATTTTACTTGAATCCACAATGGAATCCACGGAAGCAGCAGTCAAGAAAACAAAAGACGCACTGCAGTGGGCAAATCTGCTGCAAAGACCTCTTTAAAGTGTTAAAAAGCAAAGACGTCACTTTGAGGACTACCGTGCGCCTGGCCCAAGCCATGGTATTTTCAATTGCCTCATGTGCATGTGAAAGCTGGACAATGAATAAGGAAGACCAAAGAAGAATTGATGCCTCTGAACTATGGTGTTGGCGAAGAGTATCAAATATACCATGGACTGCCAGAAGAACGAACAAATCTGTCTTGGAAGAAGTACAGCCAGAATGCTACTTAGAAGCAAGGATGGTGAGACTTTGACTCATGTACTTTGGAGATTTTATCAGTAGGGACCAGCTCTTGGAAAAAGACATCATGCTTGGTAAAGCAGAGGGTCTGTGGAAAAGAGGAAGGACTGACACAGTGGCTGCAACAATGGGCTCAAACATAGCAATGATTGTGAGGATGGTGCAGGACGGGGCAGTGTTTCATTCTGTAATACACAGGGTTGCTATAAGTCAGAACTGATTCAACGGCACCTAACAACATACATATTAACACATTTAGTCCTCCCAAGAACCCTATAAGGTTATTGATGTTGTCAGGTACCATCGAGTAGATTCCGACTCTTAGCAACCCTATAGGGCAGAGGAGAACTGCCCCATAGGGTTTCCTAGGCTGTAATCTATATGAAAGCAGATTCAGGTCTTTTCTCCCACAGAGTGGCTGGTAGGTTCAAACCGCCGACCTTTTGGTTAGCAGCCAAGTGCTTAATCACTGCACCACCAGGGCTCCTTACTCTATACTGCAGGCACTACTTTTATTTACATTTTACAGATGAGAAGTTCTATAATTTGTCCAAAGTCTCACATCTAGTAAGTGGTGGAATAGAGATCTCAACCCAAACACTCTGGGCAGAGATTCAATGCTCTTAGCCACTATATGGAGCCCTGGTGGTGCAGTGGTTAAGAGCTATGGTAAGCTACGGCCGCTAACCAAAAGGTTGGCAGTTTGAATACACCAGTCGCTCCTTGGAAACCCTATGGGGCAGTTCTACTCTGTCCTATAGGGTTGCTATGAGTCAGAACCGACTCAAAGGCAACGGATTAGCCACTATACAAACAACCTTTTGAGGAGCCAAGCAGGAAAAAGCTCCTGCCTTCTAGAGGCCATTCACCACTACTCACCCTATCCTGAGCCTCCAGAGAAGAAAGCCTTCCTCTCAAGGCTTTGGAGTCCTTATTAGATCCTGAAGGAATATGACTACCACCCCATCTTCAAGAGCGAGGAAGGGAATTTGGAAACTTCCTTTCCTTCCTTCACAATCTTTCAGTACCTGATATACTCAGTGCATGTTCTTGTTCAAACACTTATACACAGAAGTTCATTTTTATACTACTATCAGTATTCAAATTCAGATATGTTGGGCTACTCTGGAATCTAAACACCATATGTAGCATTGTTTCTGTGAAAACATTATGCTGATTTCTAGAAAAAAAGTCTTATAAAGGAACCATTTAGAAATTGAGGCTCCATCTACCCAGACTCTAGCCTTATAGATGCCAAGATAATTAAACAAATTTTAATAATGACACTGCAGTTATTCAAATAATCCGATTTTGTTCATACATCAAAGTGGCACAGTTCCTTCTACCTAACATGATAGGACTGGTGTTATGGGGGGGGGGATGTAGCTTAATATTCTGTGGATTCACAAAAGGGCAAATATTATATTATCCCACTTATATGAAATATCTAAAATAGGCAAATGCATAAACAAGAGTTTATTGGTAGTTACAAGGAGGGGAAGTTGCAAGGAAAGGGGGAGTTGTTGCCTGAGGGGTGCTGAGTTTCAGTTGGGAGTGATGGAAGACTTTTGGAGACAGATAGTGGTGATAGTTGCACAACATGGTGAACGTGATTAATTCCACTAATCTGATAGTTAAAAATGGTTAAAATGGCAAATATTTTGTTATATGTATTTTATCACAATTTTTTTAAAGTACTTAGCTGATCATTTTTTTTAATAAGACCAGAAAAAAAATTCTGTGGAACTCCTGCACTACAGCCAATTCTGGATGCATCAAGTGGTTAATATACTGCCTTCCCCAGCCTTCCATAGCTTTACTCACCCCTTGTCTCCGCCCTCCAGAACAGAAGTGGTATCATCTCAGAAGGTAGCTAAAGTAGTAATAGTAGTAATAATGATGATGACAATGTAATTCTTTTTTAAAATTTACTGTTGCTAAGCATGTTCTAATACTATATACATCCTCTGGCTCATTTAATCCTCACAAAAATCCTGTGAGGTAGGTAATTTATTATCCCCATTTCAAAAATGAGGAAACAGGTCAGAGATTAAGCAACCTGCCCAAGATCACAGAGGTAGTTTGTATCAGAAGAGCTGTACATTCGAGCATTTCACCCTTAAAGAGCATGTTTTTAACCACCGCACTCTGTGTGTAATTAAATAATTTGGTAAACTGTTAAAATGAACAGAGGATGCTTACTCATTTCATTGTTAAAACAAAAGAGTGGTTTGGAGGACAGAAAAGACTTATCCATCTTGCCCTTTGTTAGGAATATGTCCTTCGACCAAGCTAAGACTAAACACGCTTATGGAAAACAAATTTAAAATTTATTTAACTTTTTTATTACTTTGAAATCCCCCACTTAATTGTTTGAATGCCATAAACAGTGGTAACAGTACGTAACTTCAACAATAGATTAATACAACTTTATTTTAAAACCAGATAAAACAAATACACCGTCTGTGTTTATCACCAAGTAAACCAGGGTAAAATAAGTGCAAGAGTTCCAATACCTTTGAAAAATTTCAAAACAGCAGCAAGAAATGGTGGGAACAAGATGTTCCTTTTATATGACAAATCAAAACTCTGTTCTTTCAACAACAATGTAACATCTGCTTTAGCAACAAACATCAAGCTAAGATGGACTAAACTTACTAAATTTTATTTCAAAACATGTCCTTAAATTCAGAAATTCTTCAGAAAAGAAACTGAGACAGGGGTCTTGACACTGCCTACCTCCCCTCTGACTACTCTCATTCTCCTTTTCAAGAAAGAATGAGTGGGTTGCAAGGTCTTGTCCGGGGCCCCTCTTGAACTCCTTAAAAAAAAAAAAAAATCCCCACTGCCGTTGAGTCGATTGCGACTCACAGCGACCCTACAGGACAAAGTAGAACTTGCCCCTTAGGGTTCCCAAGGCTGTAATCTTTACAGAAGCAGATTGCCACATCCTTCTCCCAAAGAGTGGCTAGGTGAGTTTGAACTGCTGACCTTTAGGTTGGCAGACGAGCGCTTAACCACTGCACCACCACGGCTTCTTTCTTGACCTCCTAGAGCACAGAAATTCAGAGGAGGGGAGTGGAGTTAGAGGTGTTTGTTGCCCTCCTTTCAACTTCTACTCTGCCAAAGACTTCAGTGCCAACTCAGGGAAGGCTTCAGGTAATGCCAGGAACGGCATTAGAAGAGGAAGGAAAGCAAGGAGAGAAATTTGAGGCAGGAAGTAGAATGTTGCAGAGTTGGCCCAAAAAAAAAAAAAAAATTAATAGAACTGCCAACAAATTAAACTATAAATGTTCTTAAATATGTAGGATTAATTCAGTTTGACAGTTCCAAATACTTCATCATGCCCATTTTGTTTTTAGACAAATGTATATTTGTGGCTATGGTAATAATTCGAGGTTTATTATGCCAAAACCAAAAACCCATTGCTGTCGAGTCGAATTTTAACTCATAGCGACCCTACAGGACAGAGCAGAACTGTCCCAAGAGGTTTCCAAGGAGCAGCTGGTAGATTTGACCTGGCAACCTTTTGGTTAGCAGCTGAGCTCTTAACCACTGTGCCACCAGGGCTCCTTATTATGCAGAAGGTATGAAGATAAACTACACACATATAAGACAATTTCCTGGTGCCTTTCCTTTATATAGTGACAGTATAAATCATTTCAGAAAGGTTTTTTTATTTATTTGGTAAGCACTCAGTTACATTATCATTTGTCAATTTTTTTTGCTCTAATAGCCCAAATATCATGGGTAATTACCCTTACAAATAAGGAAGTATATTTAACTCTTTCTTGGGAGTGTAAGTATAATTAAAAACTTGCTCATTCAGACCAACTGCAAGACTCCAAGGTATTATTTAAAGCATAGTTCCAAACTCCATACAACATATACATACACTGATATGTACGGCAGAGCACAGGACTTCTTCCTTCAGCCTCTAATGCCCATATGTTTTATGAGACAAGGCTACTTAACTGAAGGTCTCAAAACAATTCACCTCTTAAAAGATGGAGTAGCAAATCCTAGACAATAACTTACCTAGAACTTCCAGCCGCGTAAACTGACCAAATGACCTACTGGACGATGTGTCAGATCCTTAGTATCTTTTTCTCCCCCCTGATTCCTGAGGCTATTTTTGCAGTTTGACTCTATCCAGATGTGGAGACTCTCTTGAGCAGAGAGACAAGGGTCTGGGTGGCAGGCTCAGCAGCATATCAGAGATGCAATAACAGAGACCAGTGGTGGACAGAAGTCACCGATGGCCGGACACTGACAAGATGTTCCTGCTGTTGCACCAACATCTTGGACAGTGCCTGTGAATCTGCAAGGTCTTTCAGTCCCTAGCCCCATAGAAGATCATGCTGAATCCCTTAATAGCTTTCGTATTTTCTGCAAACCACGAACTGGGTCTGAAACCTTTGTACTAAGTTAAAGAGAAGGAAAACAGCATCAGCTACCAAGTACTCTGTTTGATGGAAGAGGCATATACTTAAGCTATAATAAAGGAAATCCAAAACCCTATAAATTGTTGGTATTTTGTTTTGGTAATGTAATCTGAAATATTATTCAGGATGAGAATAAACAAAATATTTGATCTCTGAAGTATCCTGGGCATGCTGAAACTGGAGGCGAAGTTACTGAAAGCATAGGAATTTCAGATAGGTCACTACTGGTAATTAGGAATCCTTAGAAATTAACGGTTCTAAACGCTAAAATGTTACCTCTGGCTACAAAACTGACAGGACAGGGTGAAAAAGAAAAAAAAAAACAAGATTATCTTGAACCAAGGACACTGAAAGCTTTCAAGATTACCAACAGAATTGAAAAGTTTCTTTGTAACAAAATTTCCATTTTCATAAAGTTTATATCAGCCAGCACAGAAATTTATGCAGAGTAGAAAGAGTACATGCTTCAGAAACAGACACAAATAAGTTTGAATTCTATCTCTGCAATTTACCAATTATATGACCTCCTTAGAAACGTTAATGAAGAATACTGAAGATTAGTGTTCTTATCTGTACAATAGGGATAATATTATCTTCAGCACAGGGTAGCTTTGAGGATCAACTGCAAATATACATAAAACCCACTAAGTCCAGTGCCTATATACACTCAATGTTAGCTCCTTCAACCCCAATACAAGCTGTATATAGCATGGCATCTGTAACTAAGGAGAGACTGACAAACATGTGAAAGAAAATTCAGCGTTACCGAACACAGATTATGTCATCAGATGTAAACATGAAAATTGCATATTTAGTATTTGCCTTCACTGAAGTCTAACTATAGGGTTGCTGTGAGTCAGAATTGATTCAAGGCAACGGGTTTTCACTGAAGTCTAACTTTCCTTTGATTAACCCACAGATTTAGGCAAATGTGGCGGGGGGGGGGGGGGGGACAAAACTGAAATACTGCATATCACAGTGAGTTAGACTCCACTCCATGGCTACAGATTTGGTTTTTTAGTACATGCATGCATTCTTTCAGAGTTCATAAAAAGACACCACCACAAACTTCCATGGGTGATGATGCGCTTTACAATTCAACACTTAAAAAAATTAAACTTTCATCTCAAAAGCCCTTGATCAAAATTTTTCTTCCTTCTTGTACACTCCTGCAAAATCATTTGTGAAGCAAACAAAAACCTAAATCCCTTTATCCTTCCACCGGATATAAAATGAAAGCGTGCAAGCTAAGTGTGTCCAATTATTCTTTTTTTCCCTCCATTCACTCTTACTCTTTTACAAACCAGAAATAAATACATCACGTGCCAAAATTATAATTTAACAAACATCATCTCGAATTGACAAGCCCTGTCTAGACCAAAGGTGACAGATTTTCTTGAGAAATTTAAATAAATGTTTCAATAAAGAAAGCTTTATATTTTAACACATCAACAATATGAACTTTTAATTTTATATGCAATTTACTTCACACCCCACCTTGTTCTGCTGCCCCCAACCCCCAATCCTGCTTCTATGCACTTTATGAACTGGCACACGGTACTAAACTACCGAACTCCAACCAGGAATAACTAATCTGTTTGGATCTCAGAGGACTGCTTGTGTGATCCTCTTTAAATGAACGTAGACGATGTTTTCTCCTTACTCAACACCTGCCAACAATCACTTGCAAACCTCTTTCAGAACAATCATTACTAACCTTCCGCACATCTCTCTCTACACCCTAAATCACCTTGGCGTTGCTAGTCTTTATTCCCAAACCGCATACTGGGGCTTGAAGCCTGGCCAAGGTTCGGCAAAAAGGGACATCATCTCTCGGTTCGGGGTCCGAAGGCCAACCAGCCCCCCGGCCACTCCCTCTCCCCTCGGCCTCCGGGGGCGGGCGCGGACACGCCAGGCCCTGCGCAGACCTCCCGCAGCCCCAGGCCGAGCCGAGCCGAGCCTCCGGGACACCCGAAGTCGCGCACACGCCCACCGCCAGGAGCACGGGGTCACCAGGACGAAACCCGGGGCCGCCCCCCACGCCCCGGCCCGGGCAGGTGCCGGGTCTCCCCGCGGGCACTTACCCAGCGGCCGCTGCTCCCCGTCCGCCACTGCCGCCGTTTCGCCTTCACGCCCGCCGCCTGCTCCCGCGGGGGGTCCGGGCCGGCGCCGCTTTCCCGCCCGACCCCCCTCTGGTGCGCGCTGCGCGGGGCCCGAATCCGGTGCGAGCCGCCGCCGCCGCCCCCTTCCCTCCCTCCCTCCTCCCTCAGTGCGTCCCTCCCACCGAGGCCCGCCTTGTATTTCCTGGATCCGGTCTCGGCTTAAGCTTGGCAGCTGAGTCGCAGGCTTCAGATTCCCATCAAGCGCCCGTCGCTCGCCAGTCACAAAGATGGCGCCGCCGGGAGCTGTCGAGTGCGATCTCGCGAGTCTTTCCCACGGGAACGGGAGGGCGGAGACACACTGAAAAGGTGATAAATTAGTGTAGCCTGAGTTGGCTTCGGGGCAAACGCTTCCCCGTATCGAAAATGGTCAGTAGCGGTTTCAGGGGAAGTTATTGCGCCTGCGCATGAGTGAGCAGCTACGCATGCTCAGAACCGCGTTTCTCAGGGACTTGGTTCTCCGAGTTTTACCTGCTTTTCTCTAAAGACGCGGGGTGGAGAAGATGGGGGCGGAGGAACCAGGAATGAAACTCCGCGAAGGACCTGGCTGGACCCAGCGAAGTGAGAGGCATCTCTTTAAGGCTTGCTCGTCCCCGAGGAGCCCGAATAGCCAACACATTTTTGAGTCCCCTGGAGTCCTCCAACTCTTTCCTTCTCCCTACCCTCACTGTCACCAAGTATTCTTTGCAACGTCTTAGTTGTCTCGTCTTCATCTTGTTGACAGTTCACGTTATTTATTGAGAGCTTGCCGAGTGCTCGGAGCTGTCCTCACAGCTGGGAACCACAGCCCTCCTGTTTCGCACATTACCATCTAACTTTATCTCAGGCTTTGGTGCTTCATAAGCCGTTCCAATCTCATGCTAAAAACAGCTTCCTTTCCTGTTTTGTTTTTCCTCACTCATTTATTCATTCATTCAAACGTGTGTTGTTCAGCTTCCTACGTACGAGGTACTGACGAAACAGACCTCGGGGAACTCTGACCTCAGGGAGCTTTTGGCCTGGGATGGAGACGGATGAGAAAAAACAATGATTACAGCAGCACATTAAGTTCTATGATGCAAATGAGTACAGAGAGGAGTGACAGATATGGGGGGGGGGTGTCATGAAATACATCAAAGAGGAAATTCTTGAAGGGAGTTTCACAGGCATAGGCTTTAACCAGGGGCCCGTCAGGAAATAAACCACCCCAGTTATTTTAACAGAGGATTTACCATAAAGAATAGATAATTAGATAACTGAAAAGGCCAAAAGAGAACTCTATTGTATCACGGAGGTAGCAACTGCAGGAAGCTGCTACTATGCCTAGAGCTAGCTGAACTAAGGGAAGAGGTTGAGATTGTTACAATTTAGGCATTTAGAGGAAGAGTTTTGTGGAGCTGAAACTCAGACCCCTGAGAAGGGAGCAGCATCCTGCAGGGGCTAGTGTCTCTGAGGTGGGCTCAAGAAGTTGTGTCTGCAAGCATATGGAAAACTGAAAACTTGGAAGTAACTACTGCTCTCCTCTGGAAGCTTCTGATTCCCCTCCATACTGGGGATATGAATGGACACGTGCACCAGAGCAGAACTTGACCCACATCCTGAAGCAGAGCAGTTCCATGTGGAGAACCACTCATTTTAGAAGCTGCCTGTGGTCAGAAAGGGGACCATTCACTCCTGTCACACACCCCACCTAGCGGGGACCATCATGTTAAAACATTTGTAGAAAACCTGCTTCAGGTTCAGGGTTTCATACCAAGCAGCCCTGCCCTAGCTGACTTGCAAACCATGAGTGAGAAATAAATGCTTATTGTTGTATGGCACTGAGAATTTTAAAGTGTTTCTTGCATAGCAAAAGCTGACTGATGCATACCTCTGCTCCACAAAGTGAGCAGGAGTTAGTCTCCTTCTGTCTTCTTGCTCCATCATTGCTAGAGTATTGTCCTAGTCTACATGGTCCAGATTGGCTCAACAGCACATCACATTCCAGTCATCAGGAAGGGGAAGACCTACCCATTTCATTTCAGGGCATGACCCAGAAGTTGTTAGCATCACTTCTGTTGACACGCATTGTCCAGAACTTAGTCATATGACACATCTACCTGCAAGAAAGACTGGGAAATGTAGTCTCATACTAAGAAGTCCTGTGTCTAGCTAAAAATTCTATGATTTGGGGGGGAGAAAAAAAGTATAATAGGCATTGGGGGACAACCAGCAGCCTTTGCCACAACCAGTTCCATAAAATAATCAAAACTCAGAAGTTGATTTAAAGTTAAAGCTTCTCTCTCCCAGTTGGAGCTTGTTACTGTTGAGAAGCTTAGCATCCAGGAGGGGGTGTAGCCCTTCTCTCTTTCTGTTTCTTAGGCTTCTACTTCTCCTTCCCCATCTTGTTAGTCACAGTTTCTTCTCCTATAGGGATAAAGGGGGCAGGAAAGTTATTGCTTTACTGACACCATCCTAAGATGTCTTTGTCCTCTCTGGACATGACAGATGCCTAAAGTTGGCCCTTTCTCTCTTGGTTTTTTTTTTTTTTTTTTTTTTTGTGGGTTCTTCCTAGGCCCCCAGTGGGAAGATTCAACAGCACATCCCAAGAAACAAATGATGCTCTTTCCTTTGTCTGGCCACTCTCTGCTCAGCCCCTGGTCTCTTACTTTTTGATACTGCCAATAGTCCTCTCTTGGTTGTCAGTGCCTTCCGTGTGACTAGTGTCCAGATATTAGCCTTCTCCCTGGTGTGAGTGTGATTCTTCAGGACACTCCTCACTGCGCAGTTCTTAGATACAGACTCAACCTTTTCTAACCCCCTCTTAACCCCTGCCTCTTGTGGAACACCCACAGCTTCTTACTGCTGGAATCCCCTCACCCATTGGCAGACCCTTCAACAGGGTACAAGCAAGAGGCTCAAACTTTTTTGCCTTCTAGAATGTTTACTTGATCCATGGGAAATGCCCATGTCCTTGCCATGCCAAACAACAGATATGGTGCTCTGTCACTGCTGCTCCAGCAAGCTTCCTGCCTTCAGAATTCTCTGGCAAGGGGCAGGTACCAGTCTGTATGTTGACACAGGCTTCCAAACTCCAGGGATACATGGCAGGCTCTCCTTAAAACTCTCTCACTAGGCTGGACCTACATAGCTTCAGTTTAGTACTCAAGAAGCTGGAGGGTGATATGTCCTGAAGACACCCTAATTTAGCTCTCAGATGCCCCCTCACTTGGATTCTGTTGGGGAGGGGAAGAGACAGAGAACCCCCTTTCTTTACTCACTGGGAGGGAAAATTTACAACACTCCCTCAAAGATGATAACTAATAAAAATCTCCTTTCTAGTTTTCTCTTATATAGGCTGGAGGAAGTGTTTAAGTGATAGTAATAGAACTGGTTTTGCCACCTCTTGGTAAGTTCTGTACAGAAGGGCCTAGAAGCTCTCTTTAGAATGTGGCAGAACTTAGCATTTATTCTCTTCAACTCTGTCAGCTGGGACTATCAGTTCCTAACGGTTTACATTTATGTCCTTCACGGAGAATTGCCTTTGCTTTTAGGGAACTGCCTCATCAAAGATTATACACTTTCCCGATGGGTAGCCAACAGTCAATGACTGGCGGATGTGGAGATACAAAGGCCTGGCACCATTGACTTGGGACAACTCTCAAGGGTCATCCCAGCTTCAGAGCTCCATGAGAGATAGGCGAGGCTCTGGTTGCAACCATATCATGGGTCAGCATCTCCTTCTGTTCAATCTTGCCTTTTTCACTTCCTTCAGGTGTATTTATCAATAGAATTCCCCAGTAAACCTTCTGCACTTACTTATTCATCTCAAAATCTGTTTCTGGAGAACCTAATCTAAAACCTATGTATAGTGGACCTGAGTTGTTTTACTGTCTAGCATCCAGTAACCCTTCTAGAAATTGTTCCCAGATTTCCTTTGGTGGGGATTGGAGGAGACTACTCACCTCTTCAAGTGTAAGTACTTTTACTGAGGTTGCCTCTACCTTCAGCTCTAAGTGTGAGCCTGATACTCACTTCTGGCTAATCAGAGCCTCATATTCTTCAGGCCACAGCAGTCGGTTCAGGGGGTGGGCATATGACTTAGGCAGAGTCAATCAGATGCAATGAGACTTTTGCTAGGACTTTCAGGAAAGACACTTTCACATTTTCCCAAGAAAATGTAAGATCTGAAGTTGCTACAGCCATCTTATAACTACCGTGGGAATTCCTGTCTAAAGAATGGTACCAACCCAGAAGAAGTGAACTGAGAGATGAAGAGAGAGAGACAGGAAACAAACCTGAGGAACCTAAGATGATACAGTAAATTTGGACACAGACAGAATATGAACCCCTCTCCCCCAAAAGTAGGTGATTTATGTACCAATACTGCTTACAAAATATTGTAGCTGAGAGTATTTTCTGTTCTTGAGAAAACTATCGACACCTCCTCAATACACAAAGAGAACGACTTCTGTTTCAGCTTCTTTCTCTTCCAAATGCTCTTGAGGTCTTTCTGAACCATCAGAGTTTCCTTTTCATGGTAAACATGGAATAGTACAAAGAGATACTTGACAGATGAAAATGAGGTTAAGAGAATTGTCCAAGATAATAGGTAACTGGTCTAGCCAAGATGGGAATTCGGCCCTTCCCTTCCCAAATGCAATGAGCTCTTTACCAGGAACATCAGAAACAGCTAGTGTCATTTACTCATAGCCTTAGGAATTCATTCATTGTTCAACATACATTTATTGAGCCAGGTTCTGAGGATTCAGAAACAAATAAGCCAAAGTCCCTGGCTTCAAGGTATTTCTAGTCTATTGGATAAAAATGTCATGTAAACAAACAAGTATAATGGAATGTAGCAAATGAAGATATAGTTCATGTCTTTGATGTTCTAAGCTATAGGTCTGGGGGAAGTGTTAGCGGGGTAAAAATTAAGAGAATTTATGGGAAGGAGAGAGTTGTCTGGGAAGATTATCCCAAAGGAAGTCATGTATAAACTCATAATACAAATAAGTCCCACTTGTTAGAAATGAAATAAACATTCAAGGTTAAGGTTTATCATTATTCCAATTTTACAAGGAAGAAATAACATAGACAAAGATTTATCATTATTTCCATGTTACTAAGGAGAAATTGGGAGCTCTGGTGGTACAACGGTTAAGTGCTCAGCTGCTAATCAAAAGGTTGGCAGTTTGAACCCACCCAGCAACTCCACGGAAGAAAGACCTGGCAATCTGCTTCCGTAAAGATTACAGCCGAGAAAACCCTATGGATAGTTCTACTCGGTCACATAGTGTTGCTATGAGCCACAATCGACTCAACAGCACCCAACAACAATGAGCAATTATGTAGAGAGTGTTTTAAAATGTCTCCATTTGATGCTTGAGAAGATCGCTTATTTACTCCCAGATTTTGTGCTCCCAATCAGAGAGTGATGACATCACAAGAACACTTTGTAAACTCACTTTATAATCTTCTGACCCATCATCATGAGCCCAGAGATGTGACAGGGAATAGTTGGGCGATGATAAATCAAGGTGCATGAGAATGGGTCCTCTTACATATTCCTTGGGGTGAGGATAGTATTGGAGTAGCTGATAAACTGCATGAATAGCTCTTTTAAACTGGAATAGGTTAAATACTAGTTTCAAACCCATAATATGGTTTACGTGTATAATGTCTAAAAGATGGGTTTAGGAACGATAGTTGACAATAGTTAATTTAGCATATTTTCAGTTAGAAAATTGTAAATGAAGAATATTAATTTATATTCAAATGTATATTGTTAATTATTTAAAATATTACATTAAATTATCTGTACTCCTACGATTGTAACACAATTAAACTTTCCTTTTTACTCATACATTGATTCAACATGTATGTAAGTCATCTGTATGATGCTAGGCCTTTTGCTAGAAGCTGAGGACACAGCAAAGCAACTGTGGTCACAAGTTTCTATTTAGAGGGAATGGATACACCAGTAAGTATAATGATGTAGGGGAAGAAGAGGTATGGAAAGCACCTAGCAGAGATACCTAATTCTGCCTGGAGGAGCTTGGGAAAGGCTTCACAGAGAAAATGACATCTAAGCTGAAGGAATTGACAGAATCATTCTATTATACAAGTGGTTCTGCAGTAATAGCTGTATTAGTTAGGGCAGGTAGGAGTCCCTGGGTGGGGCAAACGGTTAAATGTTTGACCACAAACCAAAACGTTGGAGGTTAGAACCCACTCAGAGGCACCTCAGAAGACAGGCCTAGCTATCTGTTTCCAAAAGATCACAGCCTTGAAAACACTATGGAGCAGTTCTACTCTGCACACACGGGGTCGCCATGAATTGGAAATGACTCAAATGTAACTAACAATAACGACAACAGTTAGAGCAGGCTGATAGAGCCCCAAAGAGACACTCAAAATTTAGTGGCTTAAAGAACAAGTTGGAAACCCTGGTGGCATAGTGGTTAAGAGCTACAACTGCTAACCAAAAGGTTGGCAGTTCGAATCAACCAGGTGCTTCTTGGAAACCCTATGAGGCAGTTCTACCCCGTCCTATAGGGTCACTATGAGTCAGAATTGACTCTACGGCAACGGGTTTTAAAGAACAAGTTTATTTCTCCCTAATATAACAGTCTAGGTCAGGTATTCTAGGTTGGCAGGTGGCTCTCCTCCTCATGGTGAACTAGGGACCCATGCTCTTTCTGTTTTATACCTCTGTAACTCCTAAGGCCTTGTCATCTACAAAATTGAGACTGGGTTGCCATGTCCAGGTTTCAGCCAGGGGTAGAAGAAAATTGTGTGGAGAAGGCACTAGGCCAAGAAGTGTCACACATTCTTTCTGCTGACATCTTAGGCTAGAACTTAATCATATGGCCACATCTAACTTCACATGCCGGAAAGAAAGTTAGAATGGGTTTAGGTGGACAGCTAGCAGACTCCACTACAATAGCAGATGTAAAATCTTCTTGTAGATTCTTACTTTACTTATTATGTCAAACATTTTCCATTTTTCTTCACAGTCTTCATTATTGTGGTAGATTTTATTATTGTTTGAAATATTTGCTGCCCCTCTCCTCATCTCTACACAGCCTCTCCCTGGTGGCCCTCCTGGTAAAAGCACTGTCTTCTCCACTGGTATCAGACTTGGTCATATGACTTGCTTTGGCCAATGGAATTTGAACAGAAGTGGTGTATCCTACATTTGAGTATAAGTTTTAAGAGCTACTGTATTATTCTGCCCTTGCTCTTTTCCCATTGCCATGAAATTTGGACTAAAGAGATGTGGAGGAGAGCTGCAGCTGACCCCTAAAGAATAGGTAATGTGAGTGATAAATCAGCCTGTGATAAGTCACTTAGATTTAGGGATCATCTGTTACTGCAGCATAATCTGGAATAAACTGAAACAGTAGTTAGAATGGCTGCATATCGTTCTATTGTGTTATGCACTCTTTTTTGTTCATTCTTCTAATATTGGACATTTAGGTGATGTCCAATTTCTGCAATTATATATAATGCTGAAATGGCCATCTTTCTGCAAAATTTTTGTTGTTGTTGTTTCTGTTAAATTATTTCCTTAGGATAAATATTTTAGGATAGAAAATGGGGTCAACGTGTATGATCATAATTATCATTCTTGTTTCCAGAAGAGGTGTATCTGCTTTGTATTAAGATCCAGAAAGAAAAAAAAAAAAAACCCACAGAAACCAGTCTAGTTCTTTCAACACAGGGAAAATAAAACAGGAAATTGACTTCACAAGCAATGGAGAAGCTTAGAAGTCAATTAGGGGATGGTAAAATAACCCAGAGATTAGCAACAGCAGAAAGATGTTACCACCCCTAGGGATAGAGGGATACTTGGAGAAGATGGTGTTACCAGAGCCGAGAAACCCGGGGCATATTGAGGGAACTAGAACAATGGCTGGGTCTACATGGTCAGAACTGTCCAATAGTAGCTGGGATCATGGAGAAGTGTGGTCTGGCAAAAAATGGACTCACAGAAGAAGAAGAGAGAGGAATACTTTGATCTCTTCCCTCCTCTTGCTCTCCAATCTTCTGCCAGTAACTTCTATTGACCAAACCTGCCCAGAAGCCAGAGAATAAAGGAACTTGGGAAATATAGTCTTCTATGATACAGAACAGAACAAAAGGGCAACGAGGGATCTGAGAACCAGCTGGATGGTAATGAATGAGTAAACCACTTTTACCAGTCTTTCCAGCATTGTATGTTATCATTATAAATGTTATTCTTTGGCATCAGAAGCAGTATAGTTTAGTAGTCAGGAGTACTGACTTTCAAGCCAGACACCCTGGGTTTAAAACCCTGCTCTAAGCACTTCTTAGTTATGTGGCCTTGTGTGAGTTGCTTAACCTCTTCAAGTCTCAGTTTCTCATATATAAAATGTTGTGAAGATTAAATTGTATAAAGCACTTAGCATTGGGGCTTAGCACAAAATAAATCCTCAGTAAACATTAGATAACATAATTATTAGGTGTAGCATGAAATCTCTAGATTAGTTTAATTTTCTCTCCTTTGATGTGTATGTAGGAAAAATATTTCCCAAGTGATTTTTCTTCTCATATGTCCTTCCTCAAGAGTGAATGACTAGTCTAAGTCGGCTTTCCACCACCCCCATATTCCAGCTGGCAGGGAAGTAGAAAGAGAAAGCCATGTGCCTTCCCTTTAAAGGGTCAAACCTAGAAGTTGCACATATCATGCCCATTCACATTCTATTGGCCAGAACTTAGTCCCATTTCCACATCTAAGCACAAGGGAGACTGTGAGATGCAGTTTTATTTTAGGTGGCAATAGGAACAAGGGATATCATTGCTGATGTCAGATGAATCCTGGCTGAAAGCAGAGAATACCAGAAAGATGTTTACCTGTGTTTTATTGACTATGCAAAGGCGTTTGACTGTGTGGATTATAACAAATTATGGATAACATTGCAAAGAAGGGAAATTCCAGAACATTTAATTGTGTTCATGAGGAACCTGTACATAGACCAAGAGGCAGTCGTTTGAACACAACAAGGGGATACTGTGTGGTTTAAAGTCAGGAAAGGTGTACATCAGGGTTGTATCCTTTCACCATACTTATTCAATCTGTATGCTGAGCAAATAATCCCAGAAGCTGAACTATATGAAGAAGAATGGGGCATCAGGATTGGAAGAAGACTCATTAACAACCTGCAATATGTAGATGACACAACCTTGCTTGCTGAAAGTGAAGAGGACTTGAAGCACTTACTGATGAAGATCAAAGACCACAGCCTTTGGTATGAATTACACCTCAACATAGAGAAAACAAAAATCCTCACAACTAGACCAATAAGCAACAACATGATAAACAGAGAAAAGATTGAAGTTGTTAAGGATTTCATTTTACTTGAATCCACAATCAACACCCATGGAAGCAGCAGTCAAAACATTAAAGGACGCATTGCATTGGGCAAATCTGCTGCAAAAGACCTCTTTAAAATGTTAAAAAAGCAAAGATGTCACTTTAAGGACTAAGGTGCGCCTGGCCCAAGCCATGATATTTTCAATTGCCTCATATGCATGTGAAAGGTGGACAATGAATGAGGAAGACGGAAGAAGGATTGATGCCTTTGAATTATGGTGTTGGTGAAGAATATTGAATAACCAATGGGCTGCCAGAAGAACAAACAAATCTGTCTTGGAAGAAGTACATCCAGAATGCTCATTAGAAGCAAGGATGGCATGACTTGGTCTCACATACTTTGGACATGTTATCAGGAGGAACCAGTCCCTGGAGAAGGACATCATGCTTTGTAAAATAGAGGGTCAGTGAAAAGGAGGAAGACCGTCAACAAGATGGATTGACACAGTGGCTTCAACAATGGGCTCAAGCATAACAATGATTGTGAGGATGGCACAGGACCAGGCAGTACTTCGTTCTGTTATACAGAGTGGCTATGAGTCGGAACTGACTCAATGGTACCTCACAAGAACAACATATACTCAAGCTCAAATTTCTATTATTACAAAAGAAGGGGTGAACAGATATTTGGCGAAAACTATCAGCCTCTGTCATTCTGTTATTCTGGCCACACAAACATCTTGTTTGTAGCCAAGAGAGAGAATTCCAAAGTACAATCCAATTGCTGCATGTATCTCAAAGTCTAGGATCTCTGAGTGATGTGTGATCCCCTATATCAGGTTCAGATGTGTCTCCTTGTGACTGGGATTTATAAAAAATGAGACAATTAATGTGCCCCATCCACAATATAATGGTGGAGTAGGAGCAAGGTAGCAAGAACAGAAACACTGATACTGAAAGGGAAGAAAGAGAACCACTCAGGAGCCACCAGTTTCTGGCAATTATTAAATCCTGGTGTCTTGGAAATGCAAAAGCTCCTTGTGCTAGCTTTGGGTTAAATTCCTTAGTCTGTTCTCTTGTCTTAAAGGAACCCCTCCTCCCTTGTTCTCTGTAGCCCTGGTCTCTGCCCTCCAGAAGTTTCATTTCCATTGATTATTGTGGCCATATCGGCAGCAGGCCTTTCTTAGGGATTGCTCGGTTTTCACAGTCTATTTCCTACTATGCAGTTTTGGGGGGCTCCTCGCATTACGTTGGGGCTCTAATAATCATAGGCATTTGCAAGCCAGGCTTTTGACTTCTTTGGGTTTCAGATTCCTTCTAACACTTACTAGTCTTCTGGTCTATTTGCTTCTTGTTAGTTATATGTAAAAGTAACCATAGCCTAAGATCTTTTCCTTGCAAATTCTTTTGCTGTTTCATTGTTCCCTGTACTGACTCATCCTCCTGTTGTTGAACTTAAAAAACTGCTACTCTAAGCTCTTCTGCAACAACAGATCTGGGTGGGACACTGACATCCTTAATATGGTCTTTATTTCCGCTCCAGCTCTTATTTACTGGTCAAGCAGGAAGGCGCCAGAAAAAAAGTGAGAAGCCGCAGAATTACCTCTTAGCAAGTCTTCCTTTTTTGCAACCTCTTTGAACTGCTTCACTGTAGAGTTACAGAAAGCAGTTGGCTTTTTCAGTTGTGTGAGGCACTCAAATTGCAGGCCAGACGAAGAATGTACTCTTGAAAGAGTTATATTCCCTTCCACTTTTGGGTGCTTTCTGGCTGGCCCTCATCAGGGTCCATTCTTCTGTAGGATGTTGCTAAAAGTAGCAAGAAACAGCAGACACTTCCCCACATTGTAAATCTTTCTTAACACTTGCCCAGATGCTATTGCTTCCGGTTGCCGGGAGCTGCCTTCCAAGATGTTTCAGAACATAGTTAATGCCGTGCCTAGCTAAAGCCATGTGCCTAGCTAAAATTTCTATTCCTTTGGAAGAAAGGGAAAATGGATATTGGAGGAGAACTAGCACTGTCTGCCACAAATGCATATTGGTTCAGACAAGTTCTTAATTCCACTCCCTAAAGTGAGTCAGCAACTTGTGGGGGGCACGGGGCCAGTGAAATAGAAAACTGGCACCATCAGATTGTCATACCATTCAGTATCGAATAACCTGCTGTGAAAACAAACAAACAAACAAACCCATTGCCATCAAGTCGATTCCTATAAGACAGAGTAGAACTGCCCCATAGGGTTTCCAAGGAGCAGCTGGTGGATTCGAACTGCTGACCTTTTGGTTAGCAGCCAAATGTTTAACCACTGTACCACCAGGGTCCAAATTAGCTACTTTTGCTAGTATTGATCTGATTGGTATAGAGGCAAGATTATCTCATAACTAGCAATGAAACTGACTTTCTGGGCCCTGACAAGAACTAAATAAAAAAGAGCTTGACTTCAAAAGTCTAGTGAAACAGCCACACACGGATTTTAAGAACTATAAAAACAAGAAAACCCATGCACCTTTATAATTTGTCAGTATGATTATCAGATTCTTGAAGTTACTTCTAAAATTCTTGTATTCTCTTCTAGATAAATTTATTGTGAATTTGGAACTTGTAACATATTCTAAATATATCATGGTTTTTTCTCCCTTATTATATTATAAAATAAACCTTTAAAGAGAATTAAAAATCAATGATTGTCACAAAGAGATTTTTATTTCTCTTCTCAGTGTGTTCGTATTCTTTATTATATGTCATTTTCTTGTTTATTTGGTTTGATAAATCTGCTCCCGATTCTTTCATCTCTAGCATTAACGATACCTTCATTAGATTGCACTGCCGAACTACAAATTAAATATCAATTTTATTTGAGAATGGAGACAATGACCATTCTAAGCAGAAGTTCTGGAACAAAGCCAACAGACTCTGAGATGTTTATATTCTCAAAGTTATTTGTATTATTATAAAATACAATACAAGGGACTTTGGTTTATTTTGTTCACTGGTGCCTAGAATAGTACTTGGTGGACACTCAATATTTATTAGATTAATAAATTAATGAGTTTTTTCTTTTTAATAATCCTAAAGTACCCTGGAAAATATACAACATGAAAGTTGTTGGAGGAGAGTTGGGTCTTTTTTGAGTCTAACAATGAAAAGTCATGGTGGGATTATAAGCAGTAGTCAAGAAGGAAGGTGTCTGAGAAGTTCCATTCCTAAGTCTGTCTTTAAGTCAAATTTGTAAGTAAGTTGGAACAGTTAGGTACGGTTAGTATCTAACATCAGTTAGTCAAATGTTTGTCTTAGTATTTAGTATATAGTGTACCTTTCTATGTGTAAAAATCAGCAGGAGGGCAGCGTCTGACCTCCTCTAACTTCCCAAGGTGGAAGGAAGGAGAATCAAGATCAACAGTCCAAGGCTGATTCCTCTGAGGCAGAGTTCAGACGTGCCTCTTCTCTCCGCCATCCCTACCAGTTCTGACACCAACTGTCCCTCCCAGGGCACTCTTTACTTCTCTGCTGGGTTAGTTAATTCATTGCAATGGCCGCACAGAACTCACAGACAATACTCACAATTACGGGGTTTATTAGGGAAGTAACAGGTTATATAATTCAGGTTCAGGAACACTCAGGATACAGTTCTTCCATCAGGACAACATCTTCTCAGCCGTGCTCGCGGGCACACCTCTCTGGCCCTCAGCCTCTGCCCTGCTCAGGCAAGTGTTACAAAGCTCTTTTAGTCCCTGACAATAAGTCCCCAGAGGCACCCCAGGCACTCACCTTTCTCGATCCGTGGGCTGGGAAGCCCACTGCGAGGTGTCCTGCCAGTTTCTCCTGCCCCTCAGGGTTACAGCTTGCTCTCTCTTGTTCTCCTGGTTTCAGGAGCTTTTCAGCGCAGGGATCCGGGGTCCAGAGGACACTCTCTCTGCTCCTGGCTGTTCTTCCTTGGTGGTGGTGGGATCCTCTCTTTCCCACCTCTGGTGGGCTCATTTCAAGCCTAGCAGGATGCAAAACTGACCAATTCCTTTGCAATCCCTATCTGCACAGTCCTGCCCAATCACCTGAGTGGGAGTTATAAGACAATGGTGAGAAAGGCTACACAAAATTGATCCATCACACTGCACTGTGCATAAAAAACATTAAAGATACATTTCCAGATACACTAAAACATCTTTGACATAATAAAACCAAAAAAACCATCCCCATTGCCATCGAGTCCATTCTGACTCATAGCGACCCTATAAGACAGAGTAGAACTGCCCCATAGGGTTTCCAAGAAGTGTCTGGTGGATTTGAACTGCCAGCCTTTTGATTAGCAGCAGAACACTTAACCACTGCTCCACTAGGGCTCCAGCATAATAATACAGCAATAATAACGTTTTGATGTGCTTTGCAAAGTAACACCCATTTGTTATTACAAACCATTGTATGTACCGTGAATTCTTAACATAATAGGCTTTATAGGAGTTGGTTCGTAACTCCAGGTTGTACTTAAGTTAGATGTTTTGTAACCCGGGGACTGCCTGTATATAATTTAGAATATTCAAGTTTGTGAAAGCATTCAGACCAGGTGAAGAGGAATTCCACCTCAGTTTAATGTCTCTGAATACCAGGAGAGAGAAGGAGGGACACAAACTATGGAAACATCATTATGTAATAGCGTGTCTCAGACATGTGTCTCTGATGGGAGATGATGGCTGGGAAGACAGTAATCACAATGATTGGCAATGTTAATATGGAAGTAACAAACATTTTTAAGTGTTCTTCATATACATAGTCTCCTGGAATCACAACAAATCTGAGAAATAGTTTCTATTATTATTGCCATTCTACAAAATGCGGAAATTGAGCCTTGGAGAGATGAGTAACTTGCCCAAAGTCACAAAGCTGATGATTGCTGGAGCCGAGACCTGAAGGTGTTTGACAATAAATGTCATGTTGGATAAGAAGTCATGCTTTTGCTCCATTGGCATTCAGCTACTCTGCGGTTCTCTTTCTCTCTCACCCTCTTCTGCAGCGTAAATCCCTTTTATCTTGTTCAAGACATTGAACTAATGTTGTAATGCTATTATGTGCCCTGAGTTAATAAAGAGCTCCTTTTCTCTTCTAGTGTCCAAGGTGATGCATATTGTTTGCTGGATCTTCAAGAAGATAACGATGGCTGGGTCCAAAGTCTTAGAATTCCCCACTAGCAATCCACCATGTCACGGATTTCTGGGAGAGCTGTTTAGTAGGAACACCTCTACAGTGCTTCGGTTCCTAAATTTCGATGTGGATATCTCAGTCCTGGTGAGGTGGACTGGATCACTAGTGCACAGTGAGCACCGTTTTTGCCTAGACTGGAAACTGGCCTTAGTGGCCTTTTCCATGTGTCCTTTCTCTTAAGCCTGAACCTATTTTCTACTCCAGCTTCTAAGGACATGCAAGTGGGAGTAGGGGCGGGGGGTGTCTGCCAATCTGTAGTGGAGAGTGAGGTAAAGAAGGGATGTGGCTCATTTGTCATTAGCAGTCACTGGGGAAAAGAGGGAGAGGCCAAGAGTAAGAATCTCCAAAGAGAGAATCCAGAGGAAGATGAATCCCAATGGCTTGTACACAGAGTCTATACGTCAGTTAAATTCCCAGCTCGTCAGTGGGAAGTCATTGATTTGAGACTTTTTTTCTTTTCTAATATAAATGCTTAGTGCTATAACTTTCCCTCTAAGCTAAGCACTGCTTTTAGGTGCATTTCACAAATTTAGTTTGTCATGTTTTCATTTTCGTTCACTTCAAAACACTTTTAATTTCCCTGTTGATTTCTTCTCTGGCCCATACATTATTTAGGGTTGTGTTGTCTAGTTTCCAAATATTTGGGAATTTTCCAGATATTTTGCTGTTATTAATTTCTAATTTAATTCCATTTTGGTCATACTACATATTTTATGTAATTTGAACCTTTTTCAACTTATTGAGACTTGTTTTATGGCCCAGAATACGGTCTGGGTAAATATTCCATGTGTACTTGAAAAGAATGAGTATTCTGCTCTTGGCGGATGAACTGTTTTATAAATGTTAATTAAGTCACATTGGTTGATAGCATTGCTCCTGTCTCCTATATACTTACTGATTTTTCTGTTTACTTGCTCTATTGGTTATTGACAGAGGGGTGTTTAAATTTCCAACTGTAATTATAGAATTATCTATTTCACCTTTCAGTTCTACCAGTTTTTGTTTCAGGTACTTTGAAACTCTGTTATTAGGTTCATAAACATTTATAATTGTTATATATTCTCTGTCCTACAGGGTTGTTATGAGTTGGAATTGACTCGACGGCAATGGGTCTTGATGAATTGACTCCTTTACCATTAAGAAATGACTCTCAGTTTCCGTGATAATGTTCTTTGTTCTGAAATCTACTTTGATGTTAATATAGCTACTTCAGCTTTATTTTGATTACTGTTGGTATGGTATATCTTTTTCCATACTTTTACTTTTAATTTATTTGTATCTTTAAATTCAAAGTGGGTTTCTTTTAGGTAGCATATTTGGGTCTTTTTTTTTTTTAATCCAATTTGACACTCCCAAAAATTTATTAGACGTTTTATTTATATTTAGTTTGTATTTCAAACTTCTGAAAGTTCTTTTGTGTGTGCGTGTTGGTACATGTATATATTTTATAAATAAAGGCATATATGTGGTGGCGCAATAGTCAAGAGCTAGGCTGCTAACTGAAAGGTTGGAGATTTGAACCCACCCAATGGCTTCGTGGGAGAAAGACCTGAAGATCTGCTCCCGTAAAGATTACAGCCTAGAAAACCCTATGAGGCAGTTCTACTCTGTCACATAGGATCACTAAGAGTTGAAAATTGACTCAATGGCACCTAACAACAACACAACATATGTATATGTATATATGTATAGAGAGAGAGAGAGAGAGAGAGAGAGAGACTCATTGCACTGTCGAGGCAAGCAATCAAAAAAGCATAGAGATCATGGGAATGTGACCTGGCGAACAGTCCTTATTTCAGGTGACAGAAGTACAGACTGGAGAGTGCAACAGGGGCTTGACATCACCCAATTCTAATTGAGTGGCACTCCCTGGAACACATGTGTAAATAGTGCCCCCTGGAATTATGCTACGAGTCGGAATCGACTCAATGGCAATGGGTTTGTGTTGGTTTATGGTCTTTGCTAGAGGATTCATTGGGAGGAAAGAATAACAGAGCCATATGTGAAAGCGTGAAAGAGGTTGTGACGAGTCTGTTCCCAAGTGCACACAAGGCCAAGCAAGCTGTCTTGACACAAATCATTGCCCATGAGTCCAGCAACGTTGCCCACTGGAGGGAGCTGTGGTATACTTGGCAAAGTACTGGAGGGGAGGAGACTAGACGGAAAAAGAGATCCAGAAATCCACACGGGCCCCCTTGAGTCTGTGACTGAACACTAAGCTGTGCTTGGGTAGGGTTTGAGTACACAGTGCCTCTGTCCAAACGTTGTGAAGGCTTTATTTGGCAAAGGCAAAACTTTAAAGTACAGTCTCTGAAAAGGTGATATTTTATAAAAGCAAGTGCTTATAAGACATCCTATTCATGTAGTTCACTTGGGTAAACAAGTATATTCTGCAGAAGAATACTGGTAATCACCTATTTTAAAATGATAGTTTTTAAAGACTAAATGTGTATGTAGGCTGTCTAACGATTACGTCATTCATATCAGGATCCTTGAATTTATTTTGTGAACTTCCAAAAGCAGTCTAAAGCCTGATATTTTCCGAAGGGCGGATTGAAGGTGTGAATTTCTCTCAGTCCTTGTAGGGAAGCACTTTTGAATTCATTTCCCTGACGTGAGATTGCTCTCCTCAAAGCAATTTTGGAGGGAACATTAAGTGCTATAAAACTGGAATTGGAGAAATGGGCCCAACAAAATGTTTTTAATCAGAGCTGTGTAGGAATACATTTAATCACTGTGTAATAGAAGACTAAAGGAATAACACTTTGTTTGAAGAGACTTATTGACCGAGAAGTTAATTTAAACTGGGTCCTCTTTTTCCCTCTCTTCTCTGGCTTTCCAGTTTGGAAATGTTTGGCCAAGATTGAACTCAATATTTCTGTTTGGTAGCTATTCCACAGCCCACCCCTACTCCCCACGCCCCGGCATCTTCATCCTTTGAACTATAAATGGAAATTTACACGTTTTGGTCTTTGTCCTTGCAAGTTATAGCAGTCTCTGACAATTCCCTTTTCTTTTGAGAAAAGCCAGAGTGGTGCTGTATATTTTCAGTCATATTCTCTCTGGTATCAAATGTCACAGCTGGGTTGCATGAAGGTTTCTTTGTATTATAATAGCATTTCCTTTAGATCTCAAGGGGCCCCTATCACTAAAATCACTCGTCTACAGGAACTTCAGGGAGAGTAGCTTGACCTTTTTTAAAGTAAACTTTCCAAGAAGTATCTCCCTCTGGATCTAGGTTCAGATGTGTGTGTGTGTGTGTGTGTGTGTGTGTGTGTGTGTGTGTGTGTGTGTGTGTCTTGAGCTTTTAGGTTAATGTAGATTCTGACTTTTCAAAGTGATATAGTGTGCCTTTGACTTCCCAAACAGCGAGAGTCTTTGGTGCTTGTGACAATGAGTAAGCAATAAGGATTGTGGCAGGATAATTTATTGAAATAATAGTGTATCTTCTTCCTCCCTGTTTTTCCCTCCCCCTAATTTTATTCTTTTGTACTTCTACCCAAATAAGAAGCTTATATTATGTTAGTAGGCCGACTTAGGGTGACTGTTCCAGTTTGCTCAGGACTTAGGGGGCAGGGGAGGGTTTCCCAGGATGCAGTATTTTAGTACTAAAACCAGGAAAGTCCCAGGCAAGCTGGGACAAGTTGGTCACCCTAGGCAGAAGTCATGTACAAGATACCTCCCATCCTGGATTTTTTCTAAACCCTGTGTTCACTGAAGGAGGGTGTCCTTAAGGGCAAGAAGAGAGGGGAGCTATCATATTTGTAAACTTTTAATTGAGATCTTACATAACATGAAGAAAAATGCACAAGTCATAAGTGTGTGGCTCTACAAATTTTCACCAAGTGAAGTGTACGCATGTGACTAGCATTCAGATCAAGAAAGAGAATATTTCCAGAAGACTAGAAGCCTTTTTGTGCATCTTTTCAATCACTACCCCCTCAAATAACCATCATCCTTACTTAAAACACTTTAGATTAGTTTTGCCTGTTTTAAAAATTTCTATTCATCGAACCATACAGCGTGCACTCTTATTTCTTTCATGGAACACTGTGTTTTCAAGATTCATCCACATTGTTGTGGTGGTTAGTTTGTTCATTCTCGTTGCTGTATAATAGCCCATTGTACGACTATACTACAATTTATTTATCCATTCTACTTCTGATGGGCATTTGGATTGTTTGCAGTTCGGAGCTATTATGAACAGTGCTACTATGAATACTTTTGATGGTAAGGAACGAAAAGGGGTAGGGATTTGGTAGAATTGTAGGGAGGCAGCAGTACTCAGAGAGGTGGTTGCAGGGTGACAATAGAGAAACTAGACCCTAGCCACGAAGCATCTCACCTCTGTGAATTCATTGATCTATGTGAGACACGAAAACAGGAAACTACTATATCTCAAAGGAAAGTCTGTCTTTGACAACAGATCAAGCAGCCGTGATGAACTAAAGGTTAGAGTTTTTTCTCTATAATTCTCTTGAATTCTCATGTATCAATGAGAGGGGAGCTGTCCCAGTAATGACTGAGATATTCTGCCCAGTAGGAATGGAGACTCAAAACAGAATTTAAGGTGATTTATAGAAAACAAAGAAATGCCATATTTCCTGTATATGTGATGTATTTTGAAATGAAATATTTTGAAATGTAAATCAACGTTTGTTTTTTTTTATTATTGGTAATGCCTTTTTACCCTGACAGTCCCTCGGTTATTAAAATGAGTAGAAAGAGATTAAAAAAAAAAAAAAGAATTATTTACTTCTGTGCCACAAAATAGGCTTTTGAAGCCTTTGCAGAGCTGGTATTTATGTGAGAAAAAGTTTTTGGGTTGCAAGAGCCTGAGTGGTTTGGATATCAAAAGCTAAGGCCCTGAAGGCTTCAGGGTAGACAAAGAAAGATCTGGCAGAAGACCAGATCAATCAGAGCCGCCTAAAGCTATATAAAGGCTTCCTTGGACTAGAAGAGAGGAGAGTCAGAGGGGAAAAAGAAACTTACAAACGTGTTCCTGAGAAGGTGACTTATGCTCTGCCTGCACTCCCCACACTGCTAGCAAGGCAAAGAGAATGAAAGGGCAGAGAAGTTATCAAAAATTGCTGGTAGCTGACACTCTCAGTGCCCCATCCGTGTCCCTTACAGCTTAATCATTTCAGTGTGCTCTCTCCGACTTCCACTGGCCAGTAGCTGCATCTCTGCGTCTAAAAGTTTTTTGTTTTTTGTTTTTTTTCTTTCCCCAGAACTTCTCTGCTTGGTACAGCTGGCCAGAAGTGCTAGGGAATAAACCTCTCTGGAAGCAGCCCTCAGTTAAAATCTCTCATTATAATTAATATATACTGTGGTGGTTAGTTTTATGTGTCAACGTGGCTAGGCCATGACTCCAGTGGTTTGGCCAAACACTCGACTAGTTGCTATTCCATGATGTAATCTAACGCAATATAACGTAATCACGTTCCATAATGTAATCTGACGTAATGTGATCAATCCGCCAGTTGAAAGAGGAGTTTCCTTAGGGTGTGTTTTGCCTCCAGACTATATACAGCTGTTTTGAAAGAACTTGCTTTCTCTCTCCACTCTGTACTCCTCCTGTTGCCTGAACTACAGATATTGGGATGCAAGCTTGCAGAAGTCTCCAGCCTGCTGCCTGGCCTACTGACTTTGGACTTGCCAGCCCTCTGCAATCCTGTGAGCCAGTAAGAGTCTCTAGGCTGTCACCTGACCTACGAATTTTGAACTTGCCAGCCCCCACAATCACGTGAGCTAATCCCTTGAAGTAAATTTCTCTCTCTCTCTCTCTTTATATATATACATACACCTCACTGGTTCTGTTTCTCTAGAGAACCCTAACTCAGACATGCATTATAAATTATATCTCAATATTAATACCCTAGCTCTTCACCCTTCAGGTGGTATAATTCTGAGATGTGGGATTTACACCTGTTCAGTAAAGGGTTAATTCAGCAAACATGAGAGCTTCAAACCTTACATATTCCAAAGAAAGGACTAGCCCTTGTGGTGCAGTGGATCTCTTTAGTGTGGCCTTTCTAGCCATGGTCTTGTAACTCTCACCCAAGTAATTGGGCAGGACTGTGTGATAGGGTAATTGTGGTCCACCAAAGGAATTGGTCAGTTTTTGCCATCCTGCTGGGCTTGAGGTGAGTCATCCCAGAGGCAGGAGAGAGAAGATCCCACGACTCTCCAGGAAGAAAAGCCAGGAGCAGACAGCGACCTGGCAGCAGAGACCCGGCAGCGGAGACCTGGCAGCAGGAGACAGCATGGTGGCTTCCCGGCCCACAGAGACAAAGCCTTTGGGGAGAGGCTGAGGGCCAGGAAGAGGCATGCCTGCGAGTACAGCTGGGAAGATGCTGTCCTGATGGAAGAAATGTATCCTGAGTGTTCCTGAACTTGAACTGTAACCTGTTACTTCCCTAATGAAGCCCATAATTGTGACTATTGTCTGTGAGTTCTGTGTGGCCATTGCAATGAATTATCAAACCCAGCAGAGAAGTAGAGAGTGCCCTGAGAGGGACAGTTGGTGTCCGAATTGGTAAAGATGGCATAGAGAGGAGGCATGTTTGATCTCTGCCTCGTGGCAATCGGCCTTTGGCTGCTGATCTTGATTCTCCTTCCCCCTTGAGAAGTTAGAGGAGGTTAGACACCGCCCCTGCACCATTTTTACAACTTTTGACCTGCTCCTGGAAGATCATCTCTAAGCCCTTGGAATATCTTGCCCCAAAAGACTATCTTTGTATACTTGGGGCCTTAGGCTACGCCAAATAGTTTACGCTAACAGTATGATTTATGGTGAATGCCTATTTTTGTTTGCTTGGGACCCTGGGCCATGCTGTATCAGTCTGACCTCTGGGAGGGGCTGGAGACTGAGTAGCTAACGCCAGTCATATGGGATCTCTATGCCTATGTAACTGACCCCCAGTAAAAATCCTGGACACCAAAGCTCTAGTGAACTTCCCTGGTTGGCAATACTTTGTACTTGTTATTCCGTATCATTGCTGGGAGAATTAAGGGTCCATCTAAAAAGGGTCATGTTCTCAAACTGGGGCATCCCAGTTAATTGGCAGGATAATGTGTTTAGTGCTTCTGTTCTACCTCCTAATTTGTTGTGTAGTGCCTGGAGTCTTAAAAACTTACAAGCAGACATTTAAGGCACAACAATTGGTCTCTATTCGCCTGGAGCAAGAGAGGAAGAAGGAGAGTCAGGAATAGGAGGAGAAAATGGAAAGTGTGGCTAATTGCCTCCATGAACAACTGTCTCCTTTGCCATGAGACCAGAACTGGATGGTGCCTAGCTACCATTACCGAACATTTTGATCAAGGATTCTATAGAAGTATCCTGATCAAAAGTGGGAAGACGCAAAACAGAATTTCAAATTCTCATGGACTCCAGACTTCCTGGAGCCACGGAGGCTCGATGAACCCCCAAACTATTGCCCTGAAATAATCTTTAAACCTTTAACCAAAAATATCCCCTGAAGTCTTCTTCAAACCAAACAAGTTTAGCTTAACTAGTAAAAAATGTCTGCCTTGAGCATTATGCTCTTTTAAGAACTGTCTACATGGGATCAGATTGACAACAGCAACTCAAAAGATCAGACAGGAACCTCAGGGAGCAGTGAGTTAATGTTGATGGGAAAAGAACAACCCAGAAAAGGAGGGTGGGAATGATTGCACAACTCGAAGAACGTAATCAATGCCACTGAATTGTGCATGTAGAAACTGTTGAATTGGTGAATGTTTTGCTGTGTATATTCTCAACAGCAATAACAACAAAATAAAAATAATAATAAAAGAATGAGGGAAAAGGGAGAGGATGATTCCCCCTATACCTATCAGATTTCTCTGTGCTTCCTTGCATATGTATTCTCTGATTAATAGTATCTACCAACACTCAGGGTGGAATACCCTGGTGGCACAGCGGTTAAGAGCTTGGCTGCTAACCAAAAAGTCAGCTGTTTTAATCCACCAGCCACTCCTTGAAAACCCTATGGGGCAGTTCTACTCTGTCCTATAGGGTCACTATAAGCTGGAATCGACTGATGGCAAGGGGGAAAAAAAAATACTCAGGGAAGAGAGTTTCCTCATGTACTTGGTAATTTTTTGCTGTGAGCTCGTCTTCAGTGGGAATTATCTTCCATGAGAGTCCTCTGTGTTCCCTGGTCTGAGGAAGTGTCTCAATGAGATGGTTTAACATTTTCCTCTGCTCTAGCCTTGAAAATTTCATGGATTTAAGATCAGTTTTGAGTAAGCTTCTCAGCATAGGGTACTCACACTCTAAAGTAATGCAAATTTTTACCCAAGCCCAGGCACAGATCAGACTTGGGGTTCTAGTTTCTTGTAGGTAACTCTGTTTCCATCAGGGTGAGTACCTTCCTTGCATTCATTCTGCTTCTACTCTCTGGCTAAGAACAGGGACGTTCCTTCCTAGTGCCCTCCTTATTTAGAGAGCCTATGTCCAGTTTCCCAATTGGAATGCTCCTTTAGCCTGAAATCCAGTCTTGATCATGTGTCAATAGCCCAGTCCCTGAGGTGTGTTTCCAGGTTCGATACCAAAAGCTTCCGGCCTTCGATTCTTTCTCATTGCTTTGATTATGACATCCCTTGATTTTTTTTTTTTTTTTGTACGTTAGATGAAGGTTTACAGAACAAACTAGCTTCTCATTACACAGTTAGTACACATATTGTTTTATGACATTGGTTAGCAATCCCACGACATGTCAACTCTCTCCCTTCTAGACCTTGGGTTCCCTATTACCTGCTTTCCTGCTCCTCCTGCCTTACAGTCTTTGTCCCTGGGCAGTTGTGCCCCATTAGTCTTGTTTTGTTTTATGGGGCTGTCTAATCTTTGGCTGGATGGTGAACTTCTGGAGTGACTTCATTACTGAGCTAAAAGGGTGTCCGGAGGCCATACTCTGGGGGTTTCTCCAGTCTCTGTCAGGCCAGTAAGTCTGGTCTTTTTTTGTGAGTTAGAATTTTGTTCTACATTTTTCTCCAGCTCTGTCCAGGACCTTCCATTGTGATCCCTGTCAGAGCAGTCAGTGGTGGTAGCTGGGCACCATCTAGTTGTACTGGACTCAGTCTGGTGGAGGCCATGGTAGTTGTGGTCCATAAATCCTTTGGACTAATCTTTCCCTTGTGTCTTTGGTTTTCTTCATTCCTCCTTGCTCCCAAAGGGGAGAGACCAACGTAGTATCTTAGATGGCTGCTCACAGGCTTTTAAGAGCCCAGATGCTACTCACCAAAGTAGAACGTAGAACATTTTCCTTATAAACTATGACATCCCTTGTTCTTCTGATACCTGGAGATTTGCTTTTGAGCTAAACTAAATTAAATTTTTTTTTAAATTTTAACTAGCATTTCTGTGTGTTAGGAGTGGAAAAAGGGACTCCAGCAACTTACTAGGAAATAATAATGACCATGAGTCAAAGCAGCATAAACTCTAAGCATGTCACCCTGCCCACAATGAAGACAGTAGATTAGTTCTCCATAGTTCATTCTGGAATAGAATCTTGACTTCACTTTTGTGGGCTTCCCAAAGCAAAAGAGCCCTCAAGGAGGAATTCAATCCTCTGTTTCAGACCTAGTTTCTATTGATATTGCTGCTGATTCATGTCAATAAAACCATGTTATCAGCACAAAAAAACCATACTTATCTTTCTATTCTATGATGGGAGTTAAACTGACAGCGTATGATTCCAGGTTATCTAAAAGAAGTTTGCAAATAGTCAAGATATAAGATAGAGGGACAAGGATAAAAGGCAACCCTGTACTGTTACCTGCCATCAAGTCAGCCCCTGGCTCATATCAACCCTATGCACAAAGGAACAAAACACTGTCTAGTCTTATGCTATCCCCATGATCAGTTTCAGATCTGACCATTGTGATCCACAGAATTTTCATTGGCTGATTTCCAAAAGTAGATCGCCAGGACTTTCTTCCTAGTCTATTTTTATTCTGGAAGCTCCACTGAAACCTGTTCAGCATAATAGCAACAGGCAAGGCTCCACTGACAGATGGGTAGTGGCTGCACTTGAGGTGAATTAGCCAGGAATCACACCTGGGTCTTCTTCATGGAAGGCAAGAATACTACCAGTGAACCACCAGTGCCCTCAACCCTATATTACACCACTTAAATCATTGACTTACCTATCAGGAGGTCATTAAGACAGAACCTAACTCTCACAATGGTACTGAGGCTGGGGGTCTAATAAGTATGAATAATCAGAAGTACCTGTTGAGATCACAGAGTTGCCATTCGTATCTGCATAGTCAGTGATCAAGGACCAGTCAATTAAACCTGAAAATGACTTGTTCCTAACAGATATCACCCCAAGGTTATAAAAGAGTATATGAGAGGCCATTCATGCCCATGTAAAATATTGTCTGAACAATCTCGTATATAAAATTTGTTAACTAGGAGCGAATATTAAACTTAAATTGAATGATCAGCAAACCAATAGGTCTGTAGTTTGGGGTGGATTAGAGAATTGCCCATAAAAACAATACTAGGTAAAGAAGCCTTAGCAGGAGTACAGTTTAAGAGGAATTTACAAAATTTTAGGTAGGTGCCCTTGGATTATAAAAGCTGAGTAAAGGAGCCTCCTGGGTGTCAACTGAAATCTGATCTTGCTTCCTCAACCTCACTCACCAGATTCAAAATATGCATTCATAATGTCCTCTAAACTATGTTCATTAGAGGTCTGGCCTAGGACAATTGTATAGTATAACAAGAACATGTTTTACTTAGGCATTTTTTTTTAACTAAACATCTTTTTATTTATTACTATTTTATTTTTTGTTACTTAAGCAATGTCTTAGGCAGTAAGAAGTTTGTGATGAGGGTTAACTCTAATAAGATCCGCCAAGCTGGCCTGTTCTGTGTCTCATTTCACATGGCACTGTGATAACCTGATTAAGGCTTTGTTTTGATTTGTTACATCCCAACAGTACTTGTCAAACCAGAAACAGGAAGGGCGAGGCCCATGTTTACCAAAACCTGAAACATGATTTTAATTTTCAATAGTCTCTTGTTAGAAATGAAAGGGCACTCAGGATAACTTCAAAAAACAGCAGGAAAATATCAATAGAGTTAAAAACAAAACAAAACAAACCAACTCTTGCTCTGGATTACTTTTCTCAGTCTTTCAATCTCCCCATCCAATTAGACTAATTAGACTCCAGGACAAATTAAGTCACCGGTTAAACTGAGGAAGAACTTTCTATACAGTTCAAATTGCCTATAATGTAATGGATAGCACTGACCTCGGGGATCTAAACAATGTTTTCCCCACATTTGTCACATTTTCTACCACTCAGCAAGACATAATTTATAACTGTAGGTAGTTTGTTGAGAAATTTTATATTTAAGCAAACACACCTCTCTTTGGACAACTAGTTTAGGGAGAACCAGCCCTGGTCGCCCTCTGCCAATAGTGATATTTAGGTTTCCAAAGATCCATAAATAAAAATTATTAAAATTGGGAAAACATAAATAGAGAAAAACACAATCTCAGACACACTTGAAGTGTAAATTGGAATATATTTTTTTTCTGAAGGACAACTTGGCAATATGTCTTAAAAACTGCATTTCTTTTATCAAACCATCTTCACTTTAAGAAATTTACTGTAAGAAAATAACCACATAATTGAACAAAGACATTTGTAAAGTAATATTTATTGCCTCTGACTATGACAATGAAATATTAAAAACAATGAAATTTATATCAATATAGGATTGGTTAAAAATTATGGTACAAATGTGTAATAAAATGTTATAAGCCATTAAACTAATTTAAATATGTATTCATCAATATAAAAGATATTCATGATACAATTGAGTGAAAATAGCATGTAACCAAGTTCTATGAATCTTATGAGTTCAATATTGTTTAAAATATGGACTTACATAATTGCATATACATACGCATAGAAAAAGTCTGGTACCTTATAGTGGAAAATATTAACAGCGATTATTTCTAGATAATAGAAATATCTTACTATGAAATATTGCAAACACACAGTTATGAAAAATGAAATAACAAATACACGAGTATCTAATACTTGGCTTTATGAAACATTAACATTTTGCTGTATTTGTTTCAGATATGTTTTAAGTAATGAAACATGTCAGAGACAGTTGAAACCTTCTATATGGACCCTTTTCTAACCCATTCACTTATTTCCCCCCTCTCCAATTTTCACTCACCCCTCACTACTGAAGTTAAACGCTATTCTGCATTTGCCAGAATTATGTATTATGTATATAATAGTATATTATCGCCTCAAATGTGTGTATACATAAATAATATATGTATTATGTTACATATGCTCTCTATATATGATATTGCTTGCATTAAAAAAAAACTTTAGATAAATGTTATTAAAGTACATGTAGGTCCCTAGGTGGTGCAAACGGTTTGCACTGGACTGCTAACCTGAAGTTTGGCCATTTGAACCCAGCCAGCAGCTCTGCAGAAGAAAAGGTCTGAGGATCTGCTTCCATACAGATTACAGCCAAGGAGATCATGGTTTTGGGGAACATCTAGCTCAATTGGCATAACACAGTTTATAAAGAAAATGTTCTACATCCTACTTTGGAGAGTAGCATCTGGAGTCTTAAGAGCCTGTGAGCAGCCATCTAAGATACTCCACTGGTCCCACCCTGTCTGGAGCAAGGGAAAATGAAGAAAATCAAAGACAGAAGGGAAAGATTAGTTCAAAGGACTAAAGGACCACAACTACCACACCCTCCACCAGACTGAGTCCAGCAAAACTAGATGGTGCCTGGCTACCACCATCAACTGCTCTGACAGGGATCACAATAGAGGGTCCCGGACAGAGCTGGAGAAAAATGTAACAAAAACAAAATTCAAACACAAAAAAAGATCAGACTTACTGTCTGACAGACTGGAGAAACCCTGAGAATATGGCCCCCGGACTCCCTTTTAACTCAGTACTGAAGTCACTCCTGAGGTTCATCCTTTAGCAGAAGGTTAGACAGGCCCATAAAACAAAATGAGACTAAATGGGCACGCCAGCCAAGGGGCAAGGATGAGAAGGCAGGAGGAGACAGGAAAGCTGGTAATGGGGAGCCCAAGGTTGAGAAGGGGGGAGTGTTGACATGTCGTGGGGGTGGCAACCAAAGTCACAAAACAATATGTGTATTAATTGTTTAAGAAGAACTAATTTGCTCTGTAAACCCTCATCTAAAATATAATTTAAAAAAAAAAAGAGATTACAACCAAGAAAACCCTATGGAGCCGTTCTACTCTGTAACACATGGTGTCGCCATGAGTCAGGGGCCGACTCAGTGGCAGCTAAAAACAAGTAAGTACAAGTGCTTCTGTAACTTCCTTTTTTCTATTAACGTTGTGCTTTTTAAGATTCATACATATCGATACATGTAGCTTTGGGTCATTTAAGCTGTTAAACAGCATTCCAGTTTTTGACGTACCACAAATTATTTATTCATTCAACTATTGATGCATATTTAGGTTATTTCCAATTTTATGCTGTTACAAACAGCGCCATTTAAATCACAGATAACTGTTCTTTAGCATCTCCTTGTACATACCTCATAATAATTTCTTTACACTATATTCCTAGAAGTAGAATAGTTGAGTCTATATTCATAATCTCATAAATTATAAAGCTTTATGATGAGGAATGATATTTCATAGAGGAAATCTTCCCCCCTTGATTATCTTCTTTAAAATTACTTCAGTTCTCTTGGTCCTTTGTTCTGCCATATACGTTTTAGAACCAGGTTTGCAGGTTCCGCAAAAAACAAAACAGATGAGAGAAAGAAAAGCAACAACAAACAAATAGAGAAATAAATACCCTCTACCCGACAAAAGGAAACCCTGGTTGCACAGTGGTTAAGAGCTTGGCTGCTAACCAAAAGGTTGGCAGTTCAAATCCACCAGGCACTCCTTGGAATCCCTATGGGGCAGTTCTACTCGGTCCTATAGGGTTGCTCTGAGTCGGAATCAACTTGACAGCAAAGTTGTTTTTTTTTTTAACCCAACAAAAACATGCCAGGATTTTTTTTTTTTTTGGAATTGCATCAAACTTTATTTTGGAAGAATTGATATATTTACAACTTGAGTTTTCATATCTATGGTAGGTTATATAATTATTCAAAATATTCACTTTCCTTTTCTGGGAGAGTATTGTGTATCCATGCCCATTTGAGGTGAGGTTTGGCCATATGACCTGCTCTAAAGGAGATATAAAAAGTGAAATCCTGCTCCATATCCTCTTGGCCTGCCTAAGTCACTTGAAGAAATAGAGTTTCCCAGCAAACTAGGAGCTTTTTAGTGACAAAGTTTCTGCATCAATCTACTCTGCCAATTGCTTTCTCTGGCACTACTAAAGCTCCCTCAGCTTCATGTAGGCAAAGCCTAGCAGAGCAGTTGATGGCCTTAAGGACAACTCTCAGCTGAGGAGCAATAAATAGGAGTTGCTGAATCAATTCCTCAGTTTCCCCAACCTCCAATGGGACGATTTTGAGGAGTTTATCACACCTTATCTCAGAGGATCCTCAGCAAGATTGAGTCCCAATCACTTACAATGACAACCTGATTATTGATTACATCCTTTATAGGCTTTGCTCCCTCCCTTTTCTTACTTTCCTCACCCCCTCATATGCGCTTCCTGGGACCAACTTCCAAATAAACTACCTGCATCAAAATCCTTGTCTTAGGGTCTGCTTTTAGGAAAACTAAAGCTAAAACCTCTAACTTATCCTGTTTATGGTACAAGCTCTTACCATGATGGACCTCCCCTTACCCCCAAAGACTTACAATTCTTGGCTGCAGTTATAAAAAGCAATGCCAAAATTAAATCAATGGGTTCAAATATATGTTTGTTTGTTTTTTTCTTGCCCATTCAATCGGCCCTTTCTTCTATCTAGATCCTAAACGAGTGATCCAGTCCTAGGGTTGATGGAATTAATTGGGCCTACACTCAGGCAGCAAAGTAGAAAGGGGAGGATGAGCTATTGGTTTGGTTGCAAGTTTTAGAAACCTACTCAAAGCAGCTTAAACAAAAAATAGTATTTATGATCTAGCTCAGTTGGCATAACACAGTTTATAAAGACAATGCTCTACTTTCTACCTTGGTGAGTAGTGCCTGGGGTCTTAAAAGCCTGTGAGCGGCCATCTAAGATACTCCACTGGTCTCATCCCTTTGGGAGCAAGGGAGAATGAAGAGAACAGGATACAAGGAAAAGATTAGTCCAAAGGACTAATTGTCCACAGCTACCAAGGCTTCCACCGGACTGAGTCCAGCACAGCTAGATGGTGCCCGGCTACCACCACTGACTGCTCTGACCAGGATCACAACAGAGGGTTCTGGGCAGAGCTGGAGAAGGATGTAGAACATAATTCTAACTCACAAAAAAAAAAAAAAAGACCAGATTTACTGGCCTAAAGGAGGCTGGAGAAATCCCGAGAGTATGGCCCCCACACACCCTTTTAGCTCAGTGGTGAAGTTATCTCCAAGGTTCACCGTTCAGCCTGGGAGCGGACAGCCCTGTAAAACCAAATGAGACTAATGAGGTACAGTAGTCCAGTGACAAGGGCCAGAAGGCAGAAGGGGACAAGGAAGCCGGTGATAGGGAACCCAAGGTTGGGTAAGGATATTGTTGATGTGTTGTGAGATTGTTAACCATTGTCATAGGGCAACATTTGTAGTAACTGTTAAACGAGAAACTATTTTGTTGTGTAAGCCTTCATCTTAAGTGAGAATAACAGCACAATTGGAAGAGCGTAGTCAAAGTCACTGCACTGTGCATGTAGAAATTTTTGAAATGGTGTATCTTTGGCTATGTGTATTTTCACCAAAAAAAAAAAGGTTGAGAAGTTAGAGGGTTGACATATTGTGGGGTTGTTAACCAATGTCATAAAACAATATGTGTACTCCTGTTTCATGAGAAACTATTTGTTCTGTAAGCCTTCACCTGAAGTACAATAAAAAAAAAATAGTATTTATGGGCTCACAGAGTTCCAGGATGCACATGGGCCTCAGGAATATTTGAAACCAAGGTTATGATTCCAATATTTCTTTTTTCTCCCTGAATCTTATCTTTTTGCTTCTTTCTGTGCATCAGCCACGTTTTCTCTTACTGCAGATCAGCTTTCTTCTCCTCCTCTTTATCATCCTGATGGCTAATATTTATTGCCAAAACCAAATTCATTTCTGTCAAGTCAATTCCGACTCATGGCGACCCCATGTGTTACAGAATAGAACTGCTCCATAGGGTTTTCTTGGTTGTAATCTTTATGGAAGCAGATTGCCAGGGTTTTCTTCTGCGGTACTGCTGGGTAAGTTCAATACAGCAATCTTTAGATCAGTAGTTGAGTGCAAACAGTTTGTGCCGCCCAGGGATCTACAATATTCTAATTAATTTTATTAAGCTTCTATGATATTCTAATTAGTTTATATGGAATATTTCATTTCATACTCATACATCTTATGAGTTACATATGCTCATTATCTCAATATTGCAGCTGTGTGATTGATGATGGGCAAGTGACTTAGGTTCTCTGGGTCTTAGTTTCCTCATTCATAAAATGGGTATAATGAGAGCACCTACATACCTCATAGAGTTATTATGATTCTTAAACCAAATAAAATAAGTAAAAGGTCTAGCACAGTGCTTTGTCCATAGTATGTGTTCAATAAATATTAGCTATTATCTTATTAGGTTCCTGGGTGGAGTAAATGGCCTGGCTGTCTACTTCTATAAGATCACAGCCATTGAAAACCCTATGGAGCAGTTCCACTCTGAAATACATGGAGTCACTGTAAGTTGAAATTGACTTGATGGCAATGAGTTTTTTGTTTTGTTTTATTATTGTTATAGGGTATTGTCATGGATTGAATTGTGCCCCCCAGAAATATGTGTCAACTTGATTAGGCCATGATTCCCAGTACTGTGTGGTTGTCCTCCATTTTGTGATTATAATTTTTCTATGTGTTGTAAATCCTAATGTCTGCCTGTGGTTAATGAGGCAAGATTAGGTTATGTTAAAGAGGATTAGGGTGGGATTGTAACACTCTTACTAAGGTCACATCCCTGATCCAATGTAAAGGGAGTTTTCCTGAGCTTTGGCCTGCATCACCTTTTATCTTAAACAAGAGATAAAAGGAAGTGAAGGGAGCAGAGAGTTGGGGGGGATCTTATACCACCGAGAAAATAGTGCCAGAAGCAGGCGTGCCTTTGGACCTGAGGTTCCTACACAGAGAAGCTCCTAGACCAGGGGAAGAGTGATGACAACAATCTTCCTCCAGAGCCGATGGAGAAAGCCATCCCCTGGAGCTGACGTCCTGAATTCGAACTTCTACCCTACTAGACTGTGAGAGAATAAACTTCTCTTTGTTAAAGCCATCCACTTGTGGTATTTCTGTTATAGCAGCACTAGATAACCAAGACAGACATCATAATCAAAGTTAAGCAAGTAGATGCAGCTAGCTCTTCTTCCTTCCACGTAATCTCTTCAAGGTAAAAAACCTTCACTTTAAGCAGCCATCCAAGGTACAAATATTGGTCTCTACTAGCCTTGGAGCAGCAGAGGAAGAAGTGTCAGAAATTAGAGGAGGAACTGGAATGTGTCTAATTGCCTCCATGAACAAGTGTCTCCTTTGCCATGAGACCAGGAGAACTGGAAGGTGCCTAGCTACCATTACTGAACATTTTGATCAAAGATTCTATTAAAGAATTCTGGTCAAAAAGGGGGAAATGTGGAACATAATTTCAAACTTTAATGGAATCCAGACTTTCTGGAGCCATTGAGGCTGGATGATCCCCTGAAGCTATTGCCCTAAGGGAATCTTTTTTCTTTTCTTTTCTTTTTTTTATTGTGCTTTAGGTGAAAGTTTAAAGCTTAAGTTAATTTCTCATATGAAAATTTATACACATATTGTTATGTAACCTTAGTTGCAATCCCTATAATGTGACCGCACACTCTCCCTTTCCACCCTGGGTTTCCCAGGTCCATTCAGCAAGCTCCTATCCCTTTCTGCCTTCTCATCCCACCTCCGGACAGGAGCTGACCATTTAGTCTCCTGTATCTGCTTGAACTAAGAAGCACACTCTTCACTGGTATTATTTTGTGTTTTATAGTCCAGTCTAATCTATGTCTGAAGAGTTGGCCTCAGGAATGGTTTTAGCTCTGGGTTAACAGAGAGTCCGGGGGCCATGTTTTAGGAGGTTCCTCTAGTCTCAGTCACACCATTAAGTCTGGTCTTTTTACGTGAATTTGAGCTCTGCACCACACTTTTCTCCTGTTCCTTCAGGGACTGTCTGTTGTGTTCCCTGTCAAGGTGGTCATCCTGAGGAAATCTTTAAAACTTAAACGGAAACTATCTGCTAAAGTTATCTTTAAACCAAACAACAGTTCAGCTTAACTAGAAAAGAATATCTGCCTTGAGCATTGTGATCTTTTTTTTTAAATTGTGCTTTAAGTGAAAGTTTACAATTCAAGTTAGTTTCTCATATAAAAATTTGTACACACATTGTTATGTGACCCTAATTGCTCTCCCTATATTGTGACAGCATGCTCCTCCTTTCCACCCCAGATTTCCTGTGTCCATTCAACCAGCTCTTGTCCCTTTCTGCCTTCTCATCTCACCTCCAGACAGGAGCTGACCATTTAGACTCGTGTGTCTACTTTAGCTAAGAAGCACACTCTTCACTAGTATCATTTTATGTCTTATAGTCCAGTGTAATCTTTGTCTGAAGAGTTGGCTTTGGGAATGTTTTAGTTTTGGGCTAACAGAGAGTCTGGGGGCCTTGTCTTCCGGGGTCCCTCCAGTCTCAGTCAGACCATTAAGTCTGGTATTTTTACTAGAATTTGAGCTCTGCACCCCACTTTTCTCCTGCTCCATCAGGGACTCTCTGTTGTGTTCCCTGTCAGGGCGGTCGTTGGTGGTAGCCATGAACCATCTAGTTCTTCTGGTCTCAGGCTAATGGAGTCTCTGATTTATGTGGCCCTTTCTGTCTCTTGGGCTAATATTTTCCTTGTGTCATTGGTGTTCTTCATTCTCCTTTGCTCCAGGTGGGTTGGGACCAACTGATACATCTTAGATGGTCACTTGTTAGCTTTTAAGATCTCAGATGCCACTCACCAAAATAGGATGCAGACCATATTCTTAATAAAATTTGTTATACCAATTGACCTAGATGTCCCCTGAAACCATGGTCCCCACACCCCCAACCCTGCTACTCTGTCCCTCAAAGTGTTTGGTTGTATTCAGGAAACTTCTTAGCTTTTGATTTAGTCCAATTGTGCTGACTTCCCCTGTGTGTTGTCCTTCCTTTCACCTAAGATAATTCTTGTCTACTATCTAGTTGGTGAATACCACTCTCCCTCCCTCCCTACTCTCATAACCATCAAGAATGTTTTCTTCTGTGTTTAAACCTTTCCTTGAGTTCTTATGACAGTGGTCTCATACAGTATTTGTCCTTTTGTGACTGACTAATTTCACTCAGCATAATGCCTCCAGATTCCTCCATGTTATGACATATTTCCCGGATTCATCATTGCTCTTTATTGTTGCATAGTATTCCATTGTGTGAATATACCATAATTTGTTTATCCATTTGTCCGTTGATGGGCACCTAGGTTATTTCCATCTTTTTGCTATCGTGAACAGTGCTGCAATGAACATGGGTGTGCATATATCTATTCGTGTGACAGCTCTTATTTCTCTAGGATATATTCCAAGGAGCAGGATTGCTGGATCGTATGGTACTTCTATTTCTAGCTTTTTAAGGAAGCGACGAATTGATTTCCAAAGTGGTTGTACCACTTTACATTCCCACCAACCTTGTATAAGTGTTTCAGTCTCTCCACAACATCTCCAACATGTATTATTTTGCATTTTTTGGATTAATGCTAGCCTTGTTGGATGAGATGGTATCTCATTGTAGTTTTGATTTTCATTTCTCTAACTGCTAATGATCATGATCATTTCTTCATGTGTCTGTTAGCCACCTGAATGTCTTCTTTAGTGAAGTGCCTGTTCATATCCTTTGCCCATTTTTTAATTGGGTTATTTGTCTTTTTGTTGTTGAGGTATAGCAGCATCTTGTAGATTTTAGAGGTTAGATGCTGATCAGATTTGCTGCAGCCAAAATTTTTTTCCCAGTCTGTACGTTGTCTTTTTACTCTTTTGGTGAATTCTTTTGATGAGGATAAGTGTTTGATTTTTAGGAGCTCCCAGTTATTTAGTCTCTGTTCTTGTGTTTGTGTATTGTTATTTATGGTTTGTATTCTGTTTATGCCATGTATTAGGGATCCTAGCGTTGTCCCTATTTTTTCTTCCATAATCTTCATCGTTTTCAATTTTATATTTAGGTCTTTGATCCATTTTGAGTTCGTTTTTGTGCATGGTGTGAGATATGGGTCTTGTTTCCGTTTTTTGCAGATGGATATCCAGTTAAGTCAGCACCATTTGTTAAAGAGACTGTGTTTTCCTCAATTAATGGACTTTGGGCCTTTGTCAAATATCAGCTGCTCATAGGTGGGTGAATTTAAGTCTGGATTCTCGATTCTGTTCCATTGGTCTATGTATCTGTTGTTGTACCAGTACCAGGCTGTTTTGACTACCACAGTGGTATAATAGGTTCTAAAATCAGGTATTGTGAGGCCTTCCACTTTGTTCTTCTTCTTCAGTAATGCTTTACTTATTCAGGACCTCTTCCCTTTCCGTATGAAGTTGGTGATTTGTTTCTCCATCTCATTAAAAAATGCTGTTGGAATTTGGATCGGGAATGCATTGTATCTGTAGATCGCTTTGGGCAGAATTGATATTTTCACAGTGTTGAGTCTTCCTATCCATGAGCAAGGTATGTTTTTCCACTTAGGCAGGTCTCTTTTGATTTGTGGCAGTAGTGTCTTGCAGTTTTCTTAGTATGGGTCTTTTACGTCTCTGGTTAGATTTATTCCTAAGTATTTTATCTTCTTGGGGGCTACTATAAATGGTATTGATTTGGTGATTTCCTCTTTGAAGTTCTCTTTGTTGTTGTAGAGGAATCCAACTAATTTTTGTATGCTTATCTTGTATCCTGGTTCTTTGCTGAAACTTTCTATTAGTTCCGGTAGTTTTCTTGTGGATTCTTTGGGCTTTTCTGTGGATACGATCATATCATCTGCAAATATAGATACTATTACTTCTTCCTTACCAATATGGATGCCCATTATTTCTTTTTCTTGCCTAATTGCTCTAGCTGGAACTTCCATCACAATGTTGAATAAGAGTGGTGATAAAGGGCATCCTTGTCTGGTTCCTGTTCTCAAGGGGAATGCTTTCAGATTCTCTCCATTTAGGATGATGTTGGCTGTTGACTTTGTATAAATGCCCTTAATTATGTTGAAGAATTCCCTTCTACTCCTACTTTGTTGAGAGTTTTTATCATGAATGGATGTTGGACTTTGTCAAATGCCTTTTCTGCATTGATTGATAAGATTATGTGGTTCTTGTCTTTTGTTTTGTTTATGTGATGGATTACATTGATTGTTTTTCTAATGATGAACCATCCCTGCAAACCTGGTATAAATTCCACTTGATCATGGTGAATTACTTTTTTGATATATTGGCTAATTACTTTTTTGATAATTCTACTGGCTAGAATTTTGTTGAGGATATTTACGTCAGTATTTTAGCACCTAATTTCTCTAAATTTCTTATGTATTGATAAGATTCTGGCGTGGAAATAGATTTAAAGAAGACTTATAACAATACTGCATGATTTCAGGAAAGGTCAATTGGTACAAACGTTAAGCACATTTTAAATGCTGAACAGTAAAAAACCTTTGCGAAGTATCCAGATAGGTTGATCTTAACCCAGACATGGAGTTTACAATTCTGTCAAGCTTGTAGCCTGGTGAAACTGCTTTTCAATACTCCTATGGAAGCTTTATTAGACTTATTCACCAAACTAACATCCTGGTAAATATGCATGACAAATTCGGTCCTGTCTCAAGCTCCACTTCCAAGGCAATACCATCAGGCACCTGTTTTATTGAATGCAACAGTTGTTTCTATGACCACTGGACTCTTTGAGGCGCAGCCGCATTTAAGGACGATACTTCTCCAAATACAAAAGTTGTTTGCTGTTAAAAGCTCCACACCACTTTTGTCTTATGAACTGTACTGCATCTTTGTATTTCATTCCACCTTCAATTAATGCTAGGGCAACAAGTACTGGAGCTCTCCCAAGACCCACAATGCAATGAACAGCAATACAACAACCAGGTTCTTCACAAATCTTAATTTTTACAAGACTTAACCGGTCATCAACAATCTGTTTGGATGGTGGTGCACCAACATCAAAAGGCCAATCAAGAACATGAATGCCTTCTTTTTCCACAAGAGCAGTGTCGTAAGTTGCTTCACATACTCTTACTATTGTGGTAACTCCATATTTCTTAAGTTCCTCTATAAATTTGTTTAAGGTCACATTGGTTGGATTGTGTGTAATAAGAAATCTCATGTTCTTGTATGTGACTTCCACAGGAACTGGGTGGTTAATTTGAGCCATGTTAATTTAGTTAAAAAACACTCGATAGGGTTATGAAAGAATTTTAAAAAGTGAATACAGAAATGACATAAAGAAACTGAAGTCTACTTCAAAATACTCCACTTGAAATTCTCAGTGCTTTGACTATGATGTTGGGGGTAATGGAAAATGAAATGAAGCTCCTAACAAGAAGCAGCAATTCTTCAATCTAGTAATACTGAGGCAATGGAAAGGAAGTGCACTGAAGTTTACCCCATCCAGGTCAGAACTCTTAAAAATTGATCAGCAGATTTCAATTCAACACTTCTGTGTCCAGGTTAACTGCTCTTATGGGGGCTTCTTGGTGGAGTAGTAATGAATTTCTACAGTTCACTTGTCTGCGCAGAAGTCGTGCTGTGCCTGGCAGTAATCTCCACTGCCCTTCAGAAACTCCATAAATGTGTGACCAAGAACACCACAGAACTGCCCTCTCTGCAGCCGTGTCCTTTCTTGGGATAGATAGGTTGATTCAGTGTTTTTTAGCATCCCATTTTTTAAAATTCTTTTATCTGATTTTTCCTCAAATAAGTTGGTGTCAAGTGCTTTATCTTTAATTTCACTAATTCTGACTTTCATTGCCCCAATTCTGCTCCTATGACTTTCTATTGAGTTGTCTAATTCTGAAATTTTATTGTTAATCTTCTGAATTTCTGATTGCTGTCTCTCTATGGATCCTTGCAGGCTGCTAAATTTGTCATTGTTCTCTTCTATAATTTTCTTAAGTTCCTTGATTGCTTTGTCTGTGTGTTCCTTGGATGGTTCTGCATTTTGAATGATCTCCTTCCTGATCTCTTGAAGAGTTCTGTATATTAATCTTCTGTGTTCTACCTTTGGTAATTCCAAGAAATTCTCTTCCTCTGGAAAATTTTTTGATTCTTTGTTTTGTGAGCTTGCTGAAGCCATCATGGTCTGCCTCTTTATGTGATTTGATATTGACTGTTGTCTCCAAGCCATCAGTAAGTTATTATTTTATTTTATGTTTGCTTATTGTGTCCTAGCTTCTTGTTTTGATATGACCAAATAGGCTGCTCATGTGAGCTAGTTTGATTATTGACGCCTTTGAAGCTCTAACATCCTGTCAACAGGTGGTTAGATCTGTTACTAGGTATGCGAGTCCAGGAATCCATTTACTTTTTTTGTACGTATTCAGCTCATGTGTCCAGATAGTCAGTCAGCAAATGTGTGGTGCAGGCTCTCAACTACAGTTCTAGATGGGCAGGGGTGATTGGAGTAGGCACAGGTATCTGGCTGCAGTACGGGGTCATGCACTGAGCAAGGCAGAGGCTGATGGCTGCTCCTGAATGTCTGGGAGGAAAGCCTGTCCCTGTTCCCTAGACTGCGTAGGTGCTTGGGTTTTGCAGCCGGACTATGGGCACCCAGTGCTGTTGGCTGTAAGGACTGGGAGGCACCGCTTATTCTTGGACCCCTGTCACAGGTGGCTAGGTGGTGTGGGTGGAGCCACCAGTCTTCAGGCCTGTGATGTGGGTAGGTGAGGACCCTGCTTAATGGGCAGAGAGGTATCAAATATCAGAAACCTGCCACTCCACCATATAGGTAATATAGTGAAGCTAGGCTTCAGGTATATATCCTGTTGTACTGTGCTAATGAGGGCCTACGGTGTTGAAATGGGCCCATACAGTTCTATGCAGGGGTGAAAGGCATTCAAAGTCTGTGGACCCCTTATGCTTGTGCCTAGGCAAAGGAGCCGTGCCTGCCCTGAGTTCCCAGCTTAGGGGAGCTGGCAGATTATTTTTTCCTGTTCGTTAATTTGTTCCCTCTCCAAGGCAGGGAGAATGGCTCAGGGCACGTGACAGGTCCTATTTCCGGCCCAGGGGATGCGGCAATCAGCAATTGCTGAAGCCAGCCTGGACCCAGTGTAGAGCGGGGAGGGAGCAGGTAAATGGGAGAGAGTTTCTTCCCAAATGGAGTGTTTTTTGATCTGCGCGGTAAGTTAAACACATACTTATCTTTTGTCGATTGAGCGCCACTTTTCACTGGCTCTGGAGGCCTGAGCAGACTCTCTGCTGCTCAGTCTCTCCTGATGTGGAAAACAAGTCCCAAACGCCACTGCTTGCCTCACTGTGCACGCCAACCAATTCGACCCGCAGGGCACCAGCTCCTGCCAGGTCAGGTCTAGCAACTCCCTGCTGCTTCTGAACTGTCTCTCCCTCCCCCTGCCACTCAGTCCAATTCCTCAACTTTGCCTTTGATGTTCAGGTCTCCTAGATTGTAACATATAATCGATTCACTTGTTTCACTGGAAGCATCTGACTACTCTGCCATCTTGGCCCCACCCCCCTCATTGTGATCTTTTAAAGAACTACCTATATTTGATCAAATTGACAACAGAAACTCAAAAGTTTAGATGAGATGCTTATGGGTGAGTGAGTTTGTGTTAATGATTGTGAAATAATTTCAAAAAGGATATCAAAAAAGGGGGCACATCTTGAAGAATGTAACCAATGTCACTGAATTGTACATGTAGAAATTGTTGAAGTGGTGTATGTTTTGATGTGTATATTTTCACCAAAAGTAAAAAAAGATACTTCCTACCCTCAAAATCGGTATACAATCCTGAAATTCTTACCACTAGCATCATTTTGAATAAAGTATTTCCCAAACAATAATAATAAAATGCCTATTTGACTCAGAAAAAAATTTTTTTTGCTTTGAGGGTGCAGCTGATTTTTAAAAATCAAGTTATATCAGAGTAAAATTGTTCACAGCAGAAGGAGGAAGCATAAAATATCAAATATTGTGGATCCAGCTGCTCTAGGGATGGCCTGATGCATGATCAAGAGTGAGAAAAGACTATGAAAGCATCTCCCAATGTGTAGAATTCTTCTGATATTTCCTAGGAACCTTATTTCTGATCTAAAGTTGAATGGCACATATTTTCCTCCTCATTTTAATTCTAGACTATTGAATATTTGGACTGGCTGTGACCTAAATATGTTAATAGTGTGGCCAATGTTTCTTGAGGGTGTCCATCTCATAATCAATTATGTGTGACATAAGAAGTAAGAAAAATAAAGCCTTAAACTAGTTTTGATGCCTAGAAGAAAAATCAGCTGTTATTACAGCTAATGCCAATTTTGGCAAAAGGAACTCATACCCTAGAGAAATAAGGTATTTTTGCTAAAGGATATCATGTCCAAACAACTTTATAAATTGACATTTTAGGATCATCAATTATAGACTACTTTGTTTTTTATTTTTTCCCAAAAGTTTTTATAAATACTAAGTTCAAACTAAGAAGCTATTATTCGTTATGGAGACATAGCTGAAATGCCACCTCTGAAGTTTTCAAAGAGCGTCTTTTTCCCACTTAACTCCCTTTACAACTTGGAGTAGAACATAAAGTTTATCCATAAACAACAGAGTGGGTAAGAACGTATGATGATGTAAGGGCAATGCTTGCCCCAGACTGGGTAAAGATTTCATTAGGATTAGGGAGGGGAGGAATTGGAAGAGGAAAGTGAGACAGTTAGACTTCATTGAGTGTCCTTAAGAGAGTACTGGAGCCTGGCTCCCTTTCTCTGGAATGAGTCTGGGGTGGGAGGGAGTGATGCTAGCCTCAGATATGTTATGGAGGATCTGAAGGCAGAAGGAATTGTGCCACACATCTCAGGTGTATCCAGGAGACTGCAAAACTCTAAGAGAAACCTCTCATTTATCAAGGCACCGGAACAGAGGAGGCTGAGGCTGAGAGAGGTCCCCCAGTGGCTGTACCTGATACAGCCTCACAGGGGCCCATGCACATCAGCCTGGGCTGGGGAAAGCAGCTGAGTATTCCTAAACCTCCAAGAATCTGAGAGAGAACCAGTGGGCCTGAGGGTGCCTGGAGAAGAATCTGAGTTGTGTGGTTTTGATCTGCTTCAGGGCTACTATATCGGTTAGCTTTTGTTGTGTAACGAACACCCCAAAACTTAGTGGTTTAAAATTGTTGTTAGCTGCCTTCAAGTCAGCCCCCAACTCATAGCAACTCCATGCACAATGGAAGGAAAAGCTGCCCGATCCTGCACCATCCCTATGATCAGTTGCAGATCTGACTGTTGTGATCCATAGGGTTTTCATTGGCTAATTTTTGGAAATAGATCCCAGGCCTTTCTTCCTAGTCCGTCATAGTCTGAAATCTGTTTAGCATCATAAAAACATGCAAGACTCCATTGACAGAGAGGTGGTGGCTGCAGATGCCGTGCATTGGCCAAGAAACTCAGGTCTCCCACATGCAAGGTGAGAATTCTACTGCTGAACCATCACTGCCGCCCAGTGGTTTAAAATAGTATCCACACAATTAACTCACGGTTCTAATGTCACACTCCATATGGTCTGACCAGACAAAACTTTTCTTGACTGGACCCACTCCTATGTCTGGGGCCTTGACTGGGATGGCTGTGATAGCTGGGCATCTCTCCACATGGCCTCTTAACCTCTAGCAGGCTAGCCCAGGCCTGTTCACACAGTGGTGTCGGGTTCCCAAGAGTGGAAGCTGCAAGACCTCTTGAGGCCTAGACTTGGAATTCACATAATGCCACTTTCACTGCTTCTTATTGGCCAAAGCAAATCACAAGAACAGCTAAGATTCGAAGGATGGGGAAAGACCCCAACCTTTGACGGGAAAAGTTGTAACAGGGAAACGTAATGGATTTGGGACATTTTTGCAATCTGTCCCAGATGTATAGTTAATTAGTGGGTATGCTGTGATGAGAAGTCAAACCTGATAACTGATGAATGCAGATCGGCTGTGACATATTTTTGTAATAAAACAAAATACACTGAAATCTGAATACATTCCTAATTTACTCCTGTTCTCTTAATTTCCTTAGAAATGCATGGCATTCGGTCAAAAGACTAGACTGGAAGTGCTTGTCCATAAGATCTACCAGTTATGGAGTTAGCTGCCTCCGAAAAGTAGAATGACTCCTTAGTAACATTCTTAAAGAGTGACAGTAAAACCTGTCTTCTAGAGGCTGAATCTAGGACAAAATCATTGAAAATGATGAGGGGGTGATGACAGTATACATAAGGACTTTAATGTCCCTGAATCAGTCACGAATGGAAAGTTTAAAAAAAAAATACTCACAACACTTAAAAAAGTCTGCCTCAGGCAATCTCAAAACATTTGACATTTCGTTTATTGGAAAAATGTAGCTTTTTGTAATTAAAAAAGTTTTGACACTGAAAGTGACTTTAAGACCTATTAAAATCAGGTCAGTGAAGCTGCTGATGATCTCGAAGTTTTTATCATAACACTGAGCTTGAAGGCTGTGGATTTGTAGCTGTACATATAACAGATATTTGCAGAGGGAAAATGCATCCCAATGAAACATTTTTAGATTACAGTGTTGCATAGGCTTGCAGAAGCCTAGGGAATCCTAAATAAGTTTTATTCATGTCCTACTTTTGCATAGGAAGTATAAAAGAAATGAGCCCTATTAAGGTAACAGTAGAGGAGCTCTTGTGGTGCAGTGGTTAATCGCTCCGCTGCTGAGAGGTTGGCAGTTGGAACCTACCAGCCGCTCCGTGGGAGAAAGATGTGGCAGTCTGCTTCTGTAAAGATTACAGCCTTGGAAACCCTATGGGGCAGTTCTACTCTGTCCTATAGAGTCCCCGCATGAGTTGGAATTGACTCGACAGCAATGGGTTTGGTTTTTGGAAGGTAGCAAGCAGTCTGTTGGAGTAATCCTTACTATACTTGATTGGTCAACTGCGTCAATAATATCTTGACTGCAGTGGTCAATAGATGTGTCAGACTGAGATAGTTACTTACCTACCACAGTTGTGTGCTATGGCGTCAAATTCTGGCTCATAGCGACCCTTTATGACAGAGTAGAACGGCCTCATAGGGTTTCCAAGGCTGTAATCTTTACAGGAGCAGATCTCTTGGTCTTTTCTCACATGGAGCCATTGGGTGGATTCAAACCGCAGACCTTTCAGTTAGTAGCTGAGTGCTTAACCATTGCGCTGCCAGGGCTCCTTATCTATCATAGTACATGAAGACAACACAAGGATAATTCTGAACAGCAGGATCCTCACTTCAACTCTTGTACTGTTTAGGTTCAGCACATTCCTTACTGTTTGTTTCCACACAGTGGCTGCTGGGATGATTGAATCAGCGCTCAAAGTTCACTCTAAATAATCTATGCAACACTAATTGCTAAGAAAAAATCGGCTACTTGCCAAAGTGCTCCTAATTCATTATTGGACTGTAGATACATTTTCTTTGCATGGCTCTGCAGTCTTCAGCCTCCTTCAATATGAGCTCTGCCTGTTTTCTGATCAGCCTTCTTTGTTCTGCCTGTTCTAGGGCATTTCGTTTGGTGGGAAAGACAATTTCCAGTTTGGGTTCTCAACAAATAAGTCTCTAAAATGCCCAGTATCAGTTAAGTTTTTTTGTTTATAAGCAAAGTAACTGAAATGAAAAGGAGTTTTCTTTTTTTTTTTTTTAATATTCACAATATCATAATCACTTTTTAAAAATTTTATTGTGCCTTAGGTGAAAGTTCACAGTGCAAATTAGTTTCTCATTCAAAAATTTAGACACAAAATTGTTTTGTGACCGAAAAGGAGTTTTATTGGAAGGATATGGGGTTGTCCACCAAATTAGAAAAACAAAACAAAACCTGACAAGTAGGCCTTAGAAAAGGCAGGAATCAGAAATACTCCAGGAATTAAAAGGCATTGTTGTTCTGCCTACCACAGCCACTTCATAATTAGTTGTTGCATTTAAAATTCTAAGTATTTCTTTTCCAGAATGGTTAAGCTTGGTCACTGAGGTCAGCATAGCTCTTTTGCTCTTCTTCTTAGGTAGTAGAATTTTGTTAGAAGCAAAACTTGAAGGATCAGTTTTTCTAGTGAAAGAATATATTAATTATTGGAAAATAGACTTCTGCTGTCAGATCTCTTGGGTAGATTTTGAGATGGTATTAAGAAAAGAATCTGCTCCCAAATGCAGCGTCAGCAAAATTTGACACCTTTGAATTACAAAAAATTAAATCACTGGGGTTGGGATTGGAGGAAAGGCCTGTCTATTCTGTCTCATGTTCTTATTTACAGGCTCCACCTTATCTGTGAGCAACTTGGTGTCTCGCCTCTAGTGTAGTGGTTCTTAACCGGGGGTGATTTTTGCCCCCCCCCCACTGGGGACATTTGGCAATGTCTGGACATATTTGGTTGTCACAACTAGGGGTCAGTGGGTACTACTGGCATCTACTGGGTAGAGGCCAGAGATGCTGCTAAACATCCTCCAATGCACAGAACAAACCCCCTCCCCTCATTCCAACAAAGAATTATCCAGCCCCCAAATATCAATAGTGTTGAGGCTGAGAAATCCTGCTCTAGTGAGTATCCCAATTACTCCCCTGATTATTTGACTCTGAGATAGTACTTTACAAATACAGGAAAGGTTTTCCAGCCAATTGAATTTCAGATTTTACCAAACCATATTTTCCTATCATTTGGCAACTATAACTTGGTCAGTTAAAATAAAACAAAAACTTTATGATGATTCTCTTAGAACTGTAATGATTAAGACTGAAGAAAATGCAGGAACTAAAGACAAGTTCACTTAGGCCTGTGTGTTTCAGCTTTCTCTTTACTCTTACATAATCACTGGTTTAAATAAAACGTTTATTTTCCTTTCTGTGGGGAGGGGCATGACTATAGCTGCCAACGTTTTCTCAATAGCGGGGTTTGTGAATCTTTTAAGACACGAGGTTTCCAATTTTCTACATTAAATCCATCGTGCAACTCCCTGGTTTGCTAAGGCAGTCTGTATTTTAGGAGTTTTCTTCTGAAGCTATAAATTCAGAAATTATTTGGTGTAGATGAGGAGACTGTGTAAAACGGTCTCTGGTCTCTACCTGAGTGGAAGGTACAGGGTGTGCAACATCTCTCAGAGACCTGGAAGAGAAAAGGGAAGACTAAGCTGTCTTTTGGCTCCAGGATGAAAGTGATTTTAATTCGGAGCTGCGAGTTTCCCTTCAGCGGGGAGGTCTGCAGCTGGGTGAAAATCAACCAGTCCCCTGGAGATGGCAGTAGCAGGCTGGGATGGAAATCATTGGCTAACCAGCCACAGCCAGAACAGCAGGCGCAGCTCTCTTGATCCCGGTCTGTCCAAGGAGGCAGCCATGATGGATCCTTGCTGCTTGCAGAGGGCTGCTGTTGGCCGGTAGTAGTTACAGTGAAATTCCATCTTCTTCCTTTCTGAAGTTTAGTTTTCAAGTGCTGCCTTAAGTCCTTTCTGAACAAGGTCTTGTATAAGCGAACCAATACATAAACAAGATTCCTAGTTTAGGTTCAGCCCTACCACATCTACTTTAAGTACAGTTTACTTACTGAGAACCTATCGACTTCCAAGTGCAATGTTGACAGGCGCTAAAGGGCAAAAGGTGATAAGAGTGGGTCCTTGTGCTGGAGAGGTTGAAAAAACACACAAATCAATGCTTTCAGTATAATCTAGTATGACCAAAGAACCCAGTGCTAGGAAGCCAACGGTGAACTTAACCCCTCCAGAGGGGTCAGAAACACTTTCCCGATGAGATGGCTTCTGAGCTGGGCTGAAAAGAATAAATAGGAGTTAGCCAGGTGAAGAAAGATAAAAAGAATGTTTTAGGCAGGAGACACAGCATGAGTGAAGATCTGGAGGTGGGAAACATTATGCCGTTTACTGCATTGCTGGATTGCACAGTGCAAGGCAGGGTGATGGGGGTAAGTGGAGAGGAGCAAGGATGAGGCTGGAAAGAGAAGCAGCGACCAATAGTAGAAGTGCTGAAGAGTCAAAATGCTTTGGAATGAAAGACGTAGGTGGTGTGCAGAGGAGTTAGCTGGGGTTCTTGTTTTAAATGGATATCCTGACTCCATCTGCAGAGATTTCTACACATCCTTGGCCCTCGCTCCCATTCCACTTCCCTACTGATAGTCTCTCTATTTATGCATGTTAATTTAAAAGAACCAGTTTGTTGTACTGTGGTGGCTTGTGTGTTGCTGTGATGCTATAAACTATGCCACCAGTATTTCAAATACCAGCAAGGGTTGCCATGATGGACAGGTTTCAGCAGAGCTTCCAGACTAACACTAGGAAGAAAGGCCTGCCGATCTACTTCCGAAAACCAGTTAATGAAAATCTGGCGGATCACAACAGAACATTGTCGGACTCTCTTGCTTTGGACATGTCATCAGGAGGGATCAATTGCTGGAGGAGGACATCATGTTTGGTGAAGTAAAGGGCCAGCCAGGACAAGGGAGATGGATTGGCACAATAGCCACAATGATGGACTTGAACATGCTGGTGATTGTAAGGATAACCCAAGACACAGCAACTTTTCATTCTGTCGTCACCCTGAGTTGGAGTCGACTAGATAGCAGCTAACAACAACAAGATTTAAAACACATAGTGTTTTGTTTTATATCTATGTATATGTTTTAAATTTACGTAAATGGTGGTGGGCCATAAATCATGTTTCTTACAATTTTCATCCACTTCTTTGTTTTGAAGATCCTATCACGCTTCTCTCTGCTACATCTATTTTGTTGCCTCTAACTGCTGTGTACTATTGCACAGTACGCCGCCACACATTTTGCTTATTCAATGGACTGTGGTGGATACGTAGGTTTTTTTTCCTTCCAAATCCTTGCTGTTGAAACAGCTCTTTGGTGAGCATTCTCATTCAATCCCCTTATGGACCAGATGAAAAATTCTCTTCCTCCAGAGGTTCTGATTCCATGCGTCTGAGTGGGAGCTCAGAAGATTTATATAAATTAAGCTGTTGTTGTTGTGAGGTGGTTTACTAAGAAGCAAGGAGACAATGGTTTTCAAACTTTAGGGTTCATCAGGATCTCCTGGAGGGCTTGTTAAGACACAGACTGCTGGACTCAACGTCTGGACTAGGGTGAGGCAAACAAGATGCCTGTTGTTGCTGTTGCTGGGTGGTGTTAAGTGGATTCTGACTCATAGCGACCTTTCGTGACAGCGTAGAAATACGGAAGCAGATTGTCAGGTCTTTCTCCTGTGGAGCCGCTGGGTGGGTTCAAACTGCCTACCTTTCTGTTAGCAACCAAGTGCTTAGCTTAACCTTTGTGCCACCAGGGCTCCTTACAACAAGATGTCCAGGGCTCAAAATTTAAGGTGGCACTTAGTGAATGGGTGCCTCCTTAAATTTTACACCCTAGGCGAGTCATTTGCCTTACTCTAGTCCCCCTGCCCTGGCTGGACTGGACCCTATGCCCAGCGTTTCTGAGTCAGTAAGTAGGTCTGGGGTGGGGCCTGAGGATTTGTATTTAGAACACGTTCCCAGGTGATACTGATGCTGCTGGTCCAAGGACCACACGGAGAACCACTGCTTTAGGACCTTGCAACTTAAAGTTTGGCCTATAGACCAATACCACCGCCACCACCTAGGAGCTTGTTAGAGATGCAGAAAGTTGGGCCCCATCCCAGACTTACTGAAACCAAAATCTGTATTGGAGCAAGATCCCCAGGTGATTGGTAAGCACACTAAAATTTTAGAAGCACTGCTTTGGGAAATATAGAGAAAATGCATCTTTCTATCAGGGGAACTAATTACAAATGTTGTTGTTGTTGTTAGGTGATTTTTTAAAGACTCAAAAATGCAAATTTACTAGAATTATCCATTGTGCTTTACTACTGATGATCTAAGCCGAAAGTGCTATATGGGAACTAGAACATAAATATCTCTAATGTGGGTTGTTGTTGTTGGGTGCCATCAAGTAGACTCTGACTCATGGTAACCTCATGTGTGCAGAGTAGAACTGCTCCATAGAGTTTTCAAGGCTGTGACCTTTTGAAAGCAGATCACCAAGCCTGTCTTCCAAGGTGTCTCTGGGTGAATTCAAAACGTCAACCTTTTGGCTAATAGTTGAGCGCTTCCCAAAATTTCTGAAAGCAACCAGGAGATATTTTTTAGGAATCCTAAGGTTGAGCTTGTCACCTTACAGCGATGAAGTGACGTTGCATTCTACTCAGAGGTATTACGTCTGGAGGCACACCATGTCCTTTTGTCCTTTACTTGTGTTGTTAATTATGATCACTTGGTTTGAGTATGGTTTGATTTTTCTACTATGAGAATATGTGATGATTTGGGAAAACCACTGTGCTTAAAAATTATTTTTCACTTTCTGCTTGATGCAGGCATTAGTGAGAGACTGCTGCTGGATGAGGCACGAAGGTTGTGTTTGGCTGTCCCCTCAGCCCTTCATTTCTGCCCCAGGACAAGTGATACAATGGTCAGGACATCTAGCTCCCTTTGCAAGAGTGCATCGGGTGGGTCCACAGAGCTTGGCTGTGGGGTGTGGTCAATCCACCCCTGAGGCCAGATGAGCTCAAGCAGCTCCTGATCCAGGACAGCTCAGTGGTGGGAAGATAAAGTCCATCTTCAGCAGAAGGCTCAAAATGATGCAGAGAATACACTACTTGATGTCATTGAGAACTGTCTTGTATGGGGAATAAAAAGTTAAAATCACACACACAAATAAACAAACCTGACTCTTGGTATTCAGAAACTCCTGTCTTGTTGATTTTTAAAGGATCAAAACAATGCTTAGTCCAGAGAAAAGCTGTGTCTAACTTTTGTAAGGATCTAAAACACCACCCTTGCACCAACTGACCTACCTGCTTGAACAGGGAGAAACAAAGGAGGAAGCATGGGGGAGAAAAAAATATTAGTTAACATTTCAGAAATATTATCCATCCATGTGTCTTATAATATGTGTCTTAGTTATCTAGGGCTGCTATAACAGAGATACCACAAGAGAATGGCCTTAACAAAGAGAAATTTATTCTCTCACAGTCTAGGAGGCTAGAAGTCCAAATTCAGTGTGTCAGCTTCAGTGGAAGGCTTTCTCTCTCTGTCAGCTCTGGGGTAAGGTCCTTGTCATCAATCTTCCCCTGGTCTAGGAGCTTCTCATTGCAGGAACCCTGGGTCCAAAGGACATGCGTACTCCTGGCTCCTCTTGCTTGGTGGTAATGAGGTCTCCCATCTCTGTGCTCTCTTCTTCTTTTATATCTCAAAAGAGATTGACTCAAGATACAACCTATCTTGTAGATTGAATCCTGGCTCATTAACATAACTGCCTCTAATCCTGCCTCATTAACATCATAGAGGTAGGCTTTACAACACATAGGCAAATCACATAGATAACAAAATGGTGGACAATCACACAATACTGAGAATCATGGCGTAGCCAAGTTGACACACGTTTTTGGGGGACACAATTCAATCCATGACAATATGTAAAGAACTTCTGTGGATGAAATTCTTCAGGACACCACCATGGTTTCCCCTGAAAAGGTAGCACACATACATTGCACAGTTATGTAAACTCCCCTAGTATGAAGAAAGTGGAAAAGCATTCATGTACAATGACTGAGGGCTATGCCTCCTCATATTAAGCCAGGTGGGAATTTTCTGTGGCCCAGATGAAGACTCATGGCTCGGGAACTTGGAAGTGTTGAGCTCTCAGCCACCACCATTCCAAGAAGAGAATATCGGCACTACAAGTAGGGACAGCAGGAAATGCAATGAAAGTTGTTAATTGCCTTTGAGTTGGCTTTGACTCATGGTGACATTATGTATAACAGAACAAAATGTTGCCCAGTCCTGCACCATCCTCACGATCATTGGTATGTTTGAGTCTATTGTTGCTGCTCTTGTGCCAGTCCATCTCATTGAGGGTTTCCCTTGTTTTCACTGACCCTCTACTTTACCAAACATGATGTCCTTTTCTAGGGATTGGTTTTTCCTGATGACATGTCCAAAGTAAGTGAGCTGAAGTTTCATGCAATGAATAAACTGGACTAACATCATTTCTTTGATATGCCACATACTCTTATTAATCTACCTTTGCTCACATTCCTCCTAGCCTGGGATATGTCCTCCTTCTTTCTTCTTCCACCAGTCTCCAGCTTGAAATTCTCTAATCCCCAGTTGAAGTAACTCCCTCTTCCATGAAGCTTTACTTGATTCCTCCCATCCTCATCTACCAACTGGAATCTTTAACTGATTCTTAGCAGATGATTTTTTTTCTCTGTTAGAAAGCCTGTGTCCCTCAATTTTAGTCTACATTAAACAAAGGAAAAAAATAAGACCCCAACTAATAATTAATGAGATATCTGGCTAGAGCTCCCAGTTAAACTCTGGAATTATATCTACCAATTCCATCCAATCAAGTCAGCCCAATCCAAACCCCTGCTGCTCTGAGTAATTCACCAACTCCTGGCTTGGGGTCCTCAAAGCATAAAACCAGTTGCTATCGAGTCTATTCCTACTCATGGTGACCCCATGTGTCTCAGAGTAGAACTGTGCTCCATAGGGGTTTTTAATGGTTGATCACCAGGCCTTTCTTCTGAGGTGCCTCTGGGTGGACTCAAACCTCAAACCTTTGAAGTAGCAGCCAAGTGCACTAACCATTTGCACCACCTAGGGACTCCCCTTAAAGCATAGGGGCCATTTTATCAGGTCTTTGGCAAAGTTATTTCTACCCCAGACCTCTGCTACTTTTCTCCTCTGGCTCTTGAATAACTTGGCATTTTTGGCATAGAGCAGCTCTTCTGGTCTCAACTGTTGATGATTTGCTCCCCTAGTCCCACTGAGGAGCACAGCACTTTCTACTCAAAGAGAAGGCTTTCCCTCAACTTTATGGTGTCTTTTTCAGCTGACTTTAAGTAACTGAGCATTGAACATTTATAGTTCTCCAATCACTTAAGAGGTAGCTTCTGGGTGCCCAGGTGTGCTATACTATAATCACTCTCCATAGCTACTAATGGACGTGATAGCTACTAACGGACACAAAGTAAAGTACGTGCCTTAGGGGGAGATGATTGTGCTCTGAGGGACCCGAAACACTTATTGTCCATCTTAGTGGGCTAAAGGAGGGATTGTTCACTGACACTAGTAACTCTAGAATAGCCATCAGGAGATGGCCACACACCCTAAGCAGGAGGCAATGAGTGAATGTCCTTGCTCACAGGCAAGCTTTCCCCTTTTATTACCACCTTCTCCTATTTCTTTCTGTACGTTCTGTTTGGCACGTAATCATTGTAGCTTGCTAGTACAGTAAAACCTGTGAAAGTAAGAACCTGTGTAAGGCAGAAATCTGTCAGAGAAGGAAAACTCAAACATTTTCCACTAAAACGAGCGATAGAAAAGTGATAAGACGCACCCCATCAAAGGCGGAAAACTTTCGAAACCCAGAAAACAAGGCAGTCCTGTCAAGTTCTGGCTCTCGCAAGTTTCATTGTATATTAATTCCAGGAAAGAGGGACTTTGGGGTTCTTCACCTATGGTGCAAAGTTGGGCACACTTGGATGTGATTGTAATATTCCACCCTGGGATGGGAGACTAACTTGGGGAAAACTTGGTTGATGATGATGTTTGCTGTTCTACTCATCCCTGCCCTGTTTATTCTGTGAGGAATAAACACCTGTTGACCACGCCATTAGAAGAATGTCTGGTCTGTGCTCTACTCGAAAAAGTTCTTCACACTAAGATCTTGCGAACTTGGTACATTGCAGTAGCCTCGCTGTAGTCAGGACTGTTGGTGTTCACTAATCTGGCTCTTCTCCTTGCTGGGAACATAGCTAAATTAAGTTTCTCAGCTACCTTTGTATCTAAATGGGATCATGTGACTGAGTCCTCATCCATGGAATGGAGGTAGAACTGATGTATGCCACCTCAAGGCCTAAGCCATAAAAACATTCCACATAATCTTCTGTGTTCTCATCTCTCCATCTATTAGCCAGATGACACCAGAGCTACCTTGGAGTCACAAAATGGAAGTACCTGAGCCCCCAAAGTCACCATTTGGAGGACAATGACCCAAAAGAGTTGGCCAAACAAGAATATCTGCATAGCACTTTGAGTGAGGAAGAAATAAACTTTTATTGTGTGAACTCACTGAGATTACCTACTCTGATATATTTGCCCTTTCAGTTTTAAAACTCCTTTTAATAAAAACCTAGACAAAGACCATGTGAAGCTATTCTGTATAGCTCTCCTCTTAACTATTCTATGACTATCTTTCATGTTTTCCACCTCTGTGTCCCAAAGTAGGTGCTCACCTTTTGATTTACCTTCATCTTAGGCTTGTTTCCTACTTTCCTGGTCATCCTTACCATCAAGTGAGGCCTAAGACATCCAGTAGTTTGTTGTGACATTCCTGGGTATTGAGTAAGTAGGCAATAAGTATAACCCTGTGTTACTCATTTATTTTTTATTTTATAGTAATTAACTGAGTGCATGATCATTATTTTTATCATCACTAGGCAAAACAAAAAAACCAGCGATTTGAGAGTGGAAATTCTGAATTATTCACCTTTATATCTCCAATGCCTAATATATTGTCATGCAGCTTGAAGTACTCAGTGAATGTCCATTGAATTTAATGGGGTCGATAGCCAGAGTTTCACCAGCAGACCCACAACGTTACTGATTCAACCTACATCCTGTATCCTACCAAAGAATTTACAGAAAGGCTGATACAGGATCCACCATTGTGGCTTGGGAAAAATGTACTTTCTAAACATTTGCCTAGACCCCAGTATGAATTTTACAATCAACTTTATTGAAATATAATTTGCACACAATAAAATGCATAGCTATTAAGTGTATAGTTTGATGAGTTTTGACAAATGTAAACAGCCTTGAAACTACCGTAGCAATCTATATAAAACCTTTTCATCATACCAGAAAGTTACCTCATTCCCCTTTAAGTCAATCCCCTTTCACCATTGCCATCCCTGTGGGCCCCGGGAATAGTGATCTTATTTCTATCACCATAACCAAAAAAGAAAAAGAAAAACTCAAACCCACTGCCTTTGAGTAGATTTTGACTCATAGCGACCCTATAGATTAGATTAATCTATCACCATAGGTTAGTTTCATCTGTTTTAGAACTTTAAAGAAATGAAAACCATACAGTATGTGCTATTTTATGTCTACCTTCTTTCATTCAACATAATATTGGTGAGGTTCATTCAAGTTGTGCATGTATCAGCAGTACATTCCTTTTCATTGCCGAGTGGTAATCCATTGCATGAACATACCACAATTTGTGTATCCGTTCACTTGTTGATGGGTTTTTGGGTTGTTTCAAGTTTTGGAATATTATGAACAAAGCTGTTATGAATGTCTGTATAAGTCTTTTTGTGGACAGACGTTTACATGTCTCTTGAGCAAACAGAGTGGAGTACAACTGCTGTGTCTTAAGGTAGGTTCATGTTTCAACTTTATAGGAAACTACCAAACTTCTTCCCAAGGTTGTTGTGCCACTTTATACTTCTACCAGCAATGTATGAGAGGTCCAGTTGATCCACATTCTTGATAACACTTAGTATTGTCAGCCCTAGAATGAATTTACAACTAAGATTTTATTTTACAATGGAGGAAAGGGAGGGGGAAAGGGAGAGAGAGGGAGAGAAAGGGAAGGGAAGGAAAAAAGGAGAGGAAGGGAGGGGAGGGAGGTAAGAAGGGAAGAGAGGGAGGTAGGAAAGGAGGGGAAATAGAAGATGAGAGGAGAGGGGAGGGGAGAGGAGGAGAGGAGAAGGAGAGAACAGAGAGGAGGGGGAGGGAAGGAGAAGAGAGAGGAGGGGAGGGGAGGGGGAGAGAGATGGAAAAAGTACAGTATTCAAGAAGTAGTCATAAATCCAGCGAGGTTTTCCAGTGTCTGCTCTGATCTCTTATCAACTAGACTGCCTTGCCTTTCAAGGGAGAAATATGAAGCAATATTCTCCCTGTTATTGCGGGGGAGGTAGGAGCTGGACATTGCATAGAGTTTATTCTAGGGAGCTGGTAGTTTTTCAAGTATAATTTGGACTGGAAAACTGCAATTCTGGAAGAATTATCTGCATGTCAGGAACTGGCAATAATTTTGAAGTTCCTGTTCACGTTGTTAAGCCTGGCTATTTTGCACTCCCGGGAGGAGACATCTTTTTTTTCTTTTGTTAAAGCGTCAAAATGAAGGCTTTATTCATGGTAGGCACTTTCAAACTAATGATCAGCGAAGGAGCGAAAGCCGGTAGCTATGACAAATAACACGGGAAGAAGGAAAGGAGGACAGGACGTATGTTCTTAAATTTCACTTCTGCCTAAACCAGCTTGAAAATGATCTTGTTCGGCAGGAAAATATAATGCATGTTATTCTGGGGTAGGATTCAAAGAACTAGTCTTTCTAGGGTAAAATTATGGTCCTTCTGGGAATGATGAATTTTGAATATAAAGAGCAAAGGAAAGATTCCAAATAGTGAGGCCACTGTCTGGATTTAAAAAGTTAATTAAAAACTATAATCATCATGAACATCTGCTCAGTTTTGCAATTATTCTCCTTACTGAGACTTATAATTTAATGCCACTGTCTTGTCACATACTCCTCTGACCTCTAACCTGGATTGTTGGAGAGGTGTCCACTAGCTTTAACCTAGAGTAGAGTGAATGAGAGGGGTCTCCCTAGCTCTCTCACTTTGGGGTCCTCACTCTGCACTCATTCGGCAGCGTCTTAGCATTGCCATCAACTTGATTCGAACTCATAGTGACCCTATGGAACAGAGTAGAACTGCCCCACAGGGTTTCCAGGGAGCAGCTGGTGGATTTGAACCGCCAACCTTTTGGTTAGCAGCCAGGATCTCAACCACTGCACTACCAGGGCTCATGTTTCAGGGGGACAATTGGTGGGGAGATGGAGACAGCTCCTCAAGTTTGCATTTAAAAAAGAAATTTGTCTCACTTACCACTCATCAGCTCTTACCCAACACCCTCACACTTATTAGCAAGGAAAAAAAGGATGGGGAGTCTCAGCAAAATGGCGCTCTAGGCAGAAGCACCGTGCCGTCCCTCCACAGCAAAGATACGAAAACTAAGCTGAACAGAGAATACAACAATCCTGAAACCCTAAAACATCAAATGAAGAGATAAAGAACTCAGCCAGGCACCAAATGGAGTGAGAAAACTGACAGAGAACGGAGAGCGAGGAGAGATTCACGCAGAGGTCCCCTACCAGCTAACGCAGTGCGGATCCACCATCTTAGACTCCTATCAGAGACCAGCAAACAGGGGGTACGAGAAAGCAGCCTTACGGAGCGTCCAGTGGGAGACAAAACAACCGGTAATTTGCGATATATGCTTTCCCAACCCCCACCCTTCTTCACCCCGGCTCGGCCTCCTCTGCTTCCCGTGGCTACAATCTCTTGACCGGGAAACATCGGCTGCTTGGATTCCACACACCCGAACAGGCCGGCTCTCTGAGTGCCGTTTGTTGGCTGCTGGTGTTGCTTTTTTCCACTTCTTTTGATTTCTTCCTTACCTCTCACCACCTCCCCCTCCTTTCGCTCAAATACCTGGCTCTGTGCACCATCTTTGCTTCTTCCTGAGGGGCTGCAGACCTCCGGTAATTTGTGATATACGCTTTCCCACTCCCTACACTTCTTCACCCACACTCGGCCCACCCTTTGCTTCCCACGGGCACAGCTTCTTGTCTGAGAAACACCAGCCCGCACTAGGTGGCTCTCTGAGTGCCATTTGTTGGCTGCTAGTGTTGCTTTTTTTTTCTGCTTCTTTTGATTTCTTCCTTACCTCTCACCATCTCCCCAACCTTTCGCTCAAATACCTGGCTCCGTGCGCCATCTTTGCTTCTTCCTGAGGGGCTGTGGAGCCCCGTTCGAGTGTGGAGCTGCTTCCCGGTCTGGGCTGCCGCGCTGGTGGGATCCCGGGGCTTTTGTTCATTTGTTTGTTTTGAATTGTTTGTTTGTTTTCTTTTCCTTTTCTTGAGTTGGGAGCCCTTTCTAGCCAGGCGGTGCTGCTTGGCAATGAGACTTCCCCCTCGACTTGCACAGATGTGCATAGGGATCCCTGAGAGCATTTCTTTTATCGTTGGTTTTTTTTTTTTTCTGTTTTTTGGGGGGCCTTTCTTGTTCTTTTTTCTTTTTTACTTTGTTTTGTTTTCTTTTCCTTTTTTTCCCTTTCTGTCTTTCTTTATTGCTCAGTTTCTCATCTCTCTATATCTTCCTTCTCTTTCTGTTCCCTGAATACCTGGCGTTGTATACCTCGACGCCTTCTAGCCAGGTTATACTGCAACACCTTAGAGTGACTTCCCCAGACCTCATAGCTGCACCCGTGGGATCCCTGGGAACTTTTCAGTTCTTTAACTTTTCCAATTTTTACTTTTTCATTCTTTTCTTCCTCTTCCCCTTTATGTTTTTCTCCATTTCATAGTCTCTCATCTCTCCACTCCAACGGCAAGCTCCCCTAGCATTCTTTTTTGTTTGTTTGTATATTTTTGGTTCCTGTTCCTCTCTCCTCTCTCTCATATCCATCTTAGCTCTACACATAACAATCTCTCTGCTGCATCCTGCCTACCTGCACCGTGCGCTTGACATCACACCACCAAGCAGCACAGGCACGACCTACTGGAACCTGCCCTGCACTGATTACTGACCCACTCTGGTGGCTGTAGTAAGTGCCACAAACAACCCGTCCCAGTAACTCCTCTGCAGCTAGATCTGCCCTGCCATACCATATCTGAGTGACTGACCCTGCCAATTGGAGAAGGAGGTGAAAAGTATTGTGCCCACAGACAAGCAAACAACAAAGAACACTCAGTCAAATTTAAAAATAAAAAAAGGGGATGAAACAAACAAATCTACAATCAATAAACGAGAAAAATAACCACTGAATGCCCCGAAGACAGCAGACAATATTAAAACATTTACAAAAATAGGACAGGATGGTTCTAGTAGGTGTCCAAAATAAAACACCAGATGACTTTCCAGTGGAAGAAAATACACTAGAACTACCTGATAGGGAATTCAAATCTCTAATACTCAGAATTCCCCAAGAGCTGAGGCAAAAAGCTGACAAACATGAGGAAAAAATAGACAAATTCATGGAAAATACCGACAAAAAATTGGAAGAATTCAGGAAGATGATGCAGGAACAAAATGCCAAAATAAATTCACAACTAGAAATTATAGAAAGACAACAATTAGAAATCCAAAAGATAAACAACAAGATTTCAGAAATGGACGGTGTCATAGAAGGGCTGAGAAGCAGATTTGAAATGGTGGAAGACAGGATCAGTGGAACTGAAGACAAACACTTGGATACAACTCTGTTTGAGGAAAACTCAGAAAAAAGAACAAAGAAAAATGAACAGACCCTGAGAATTATGTGGGATACAATCAAAAGCAAAAATTTTCGAGTGAATGGAATTCCAGAACAGGGGGAGAAAACAGAAAACACAGAGAGGATCACTGAAGAACTGCTGAGAGAAAACTTTCCCAACATCATGAAAGATGAAAATTTGGCCATCCAAGAAGCTCAACGAACCCCATATAGGAGAGACCCCAAAAGAAAATCACCAAGGCATATTATAATCACACTCGTCAAAACCAAAGACAAACAAAGAATCCTGACAGTGGCTCGTGAAAAACAAGAAGTCACATACAGAGGAGAAACAATAAGACTAAGCTCAGATTATTTGGCAGAAACCATGCAGGCAAGAAGGCAATGGGATGACATATATAAAATATTGAAAGAAAAAAATTGCCAGCCAAGAAAAATATATCCTGCAAAACTCTCATTCAAATTTCATGGTGAAATTATGTCATTTCCGGATAAACAGAAATTAAGGGAATATGTAAAAGTCAAACCAAACTGACAAGAATTATTAAAGGGAGTTCTTCGATCTGAGGACAAACAGCTTCAGCTCACAGTCAGAATCTTGGACGCAGGATCGTACCAGCCAGATACCAATCTAGGAAATGAACTCTCGAGGACTATCCAAAACCAAAAGAAATACAACAGGGAATCAGAGCAGTTAATCAGTAAATGAAAACAACATCAAAACAATAAAAGAGGGAATAAATGGCATAGGTATAGAACCTTCTAATGGAGAGGAAGGCAAGGTGATACCAAGTAATGGCGGACTGGTTCAAACTTAGAAAGATAAGGGTAAAATTCATGGTAACCACAAATAAAGTTAACAAACATACTCATAAAAAAAAAAAGGAGGAAAAGCATAAAGTCTCAGCAAAAACAAAACCTACAAAAACAAAAGAAATGAAAAAAAAATCCACAAACAAAAGTAACTCAGCACAAGAAAGTAAGAAGAACAAAGAAAACTTGGGCACCACAAAGAAAAGCACTACAAAATGACAGCAACAAACTCACATCTGTCAATAATTATACTGAATGTAAATGGACTCAATGACCCCTTAAAGAGATGGAGAGTGACAGAATGGATAAGAAAACAAGATCCATCGATATGCTGTCTACAAGAGACACACCTTAGAAACAAAGATGTGAATTTATTAAAAGTCAAAGGTTGGAAAAAAATATATCAAGCTAACGACGACCAAAAAAGAGCAGGAGTGACAATTCTAATCTCAGGTAAAATAGACTTTAAAACAAAATCTACCATAAAAGACAAAGAAGGACACTATATAATGATTAAGGGGACGATCCATTATGAAGACATAACCATAATAAACATGTATGCACCCAATGACAGGGCTCCAAAATACATAAAACAAACTCTAACAACAGTGAAAAGAGAAATTGACAGTTCCACAATAATAGTAGGAGACTTCAACACACCACTGTCAGTAAAGGACAGAACAACTAAGAAGAAACTCAGCAAAGATACAGAAGACCTAAAGGGCACAATCAGCCAACTTGACCTCATAGACATATATAGAACACTCCATCCAACCACTGAAAAGTACACATTCTTTTCCAATGCACATGGAATGTTCTCCAGAATAGACCATACCTTAGGCCACAGAGCAATCCTCAACAAGATCCAAAACGTTGAGATAATTCAAAGTATCTTCTCTGACCACAATGCCATCAAGGTAGAAATTAACAATAGAAACAGCAAGGAAAAAAAATCAACTACATGGAAACTGAATAATACCCTGCTTACACATCACTGGGAAAAAGAAGAAATCAGAGATGGAATCGAAAAATTCCTAGAATCAAATGAGAATGAAAACACATCATACCAAAAGCTTTGGGACACAGTAAAGGCAGTCCTCAGAGGACAATTTATAGCAATAGATGCACATATCAAAAGAGAAGAAAGGGACAAAATCAAAACATTAACTACAGAACTCAAACAAATAGAAAGAGAACAGCAAAAAAAGCCCACAACCACCGGAAGAAAGGAAATAGTAAAGATCAGAGCAGAAATAAATGAAATAGAGAACAGAAAAACAATAGGAAGAATCAACAAAACTGAAAGTTGGTTCTTTGAAAGAATCAACAAAATCGACAAACCACTGGCCAGACTGACAAAAGAGAAACAGGAGAGGGCACAAATAACCCAAATAAGAAATGAAATGGGGGACATTACAACAGACCCAACTGAAATAAAAAGGATCATAACAGAATATTATGAAAAACAATACTCCAGCAAATTTGAAAACCTAGAGGAAATAGATAAATTTCTAGAAACACACGGCCTACCCAAACTACAACCAAGTGATATTGAAAATCTGAACAGACCCATAACAAGAGAAGAGATTGAAAAGGTAATAAAAAAAACTCCCAACCAAAAAAAGGCCTGGCCCAGATGGCTTTACTGGAGAAGTCTACAAAACATTTACAGAAGAGATTGCACCAGTACTACTCAAGCTATTTCAGAGCATAGAAGAGGAAGCAACACTTCCAAATTCATTCTATAAAGCCAGCATAATGCTGATACCAAACCAGGCAAAGACGTCACAAAAAAAGAAAATTACAGACCAATATCTCTCATGAATATAGATTCAAAAATTCTTAACAAAATTCTAGCCAATAGAATTCAGCATCATATCAAAAAAATAATACACCACGACCAAGTAGGATTCATACCAGGTATGCAAGGATGGTTCAACATTAGAAAATCAATCAACGTAATCCACCACATAAATAAAAGGAAAGAAAAGAATCACATGATCATCTCAATTGATGCAGAAAAGGCATTTGACAAAGTACAACACCTATGCCTGATAAAAACTCTCAATAAAATCAGTATAGAAGGGAAATTTCTCAACATAATAAAGGGCATCTATGCAAAACCAATGGCCAACATCATTCTTAATGGAGAGAGGCTGAAAACATTCCCCTTGAAAACGGGAACAAGACAAGGATGTCCTTTATCACCACTCCTATTTAACATTGTGCTGGAAGTTCTAGCTAGAGCAATAAGGCAAGAAAAAGAAATAAAGGGCATCCAAATTGGTAATGAAGAAGTTACACTGTCCCTGTTTGCAGATGATATGATACTATACATAGAAAACCCTAAAGACTCCATGAGAAATCTACTGGAACTAATAGAAAGATCCAGCAGAGTAGCGGGATACAACATAAACATTCAAAAATCAGTTGGATTCCTATACACCAATAAGGAGAATGATGAAAAGGAAATCAGGAAAACAATACCATTTTCAATAGCCCCTAAAAAGATAAAATACTTAGGAATAAATCTGACCAGGGATGTAAAAGACCTATACAAAGAAAACTACAAAACACTACTGCATGAAACCCAAAGAGATCTACATAAATGGAAAAACATACCATGCTCATGGATAGGCAGACTCAACATTGTGAAAATGACAATTCTACCCAAAGCAATTTACAAATACAATGCAATCCTGATCCAAATACCAACAACATTCTTCAAAGAGATGGAGAAACTAATCATTAACTTTATATGGAAAGGGAAGAAGCCCTGAATAAGTAAAGCACTACTGAAGAAGAAGAATAAAGTTGGAGGACTCACACTACCTGACTTCAGAACCTACTATACAGCTACAGTAGTCCTAACAGCCTGGTACTGGTACAACGACAGAGACATTGACCAATGGAACAGAATTGAGAACCCAGATGTAAATCCATCCACCTACAGTCACCTGATCTTTGACAAGGGCCCAAAGTCCATCAAATGGGGAAAAGACAGTCTTTTTAATAAATGATGCTGATAAAACTGGATATCCATCTGCAAAAAAATTAACAGGACCCATACTGCATGCCGTATACAAAAACTACTTCAAAATGGATCAAAGACCTGAATATAAAGCCTAAAACTATGAAGTTCATAGAAGAAAAAATAGGACTAACACTTCAGGCCTTAACACATGGCATTAACAGCATAGAAACCATAATCATCAACACACAAACCCCAATAGATAAGCTAGATAACTGGGATCTTCTAAAAATCAAACACCTATGCTCTTCAAAAGACTTCACCAAAAGAGTAAAAAGAGAACCTACAGACTGGGAAAAAATTTTTGGACAGCACAAGTCAGACAAAGGTCTAATCTCTGTAATCTACAAGGAAATCCAACACCTCTACAACAAAAAGACAAATAATCCTATTAAAAAATGGGCAAAGGCAATGAACAGACACTTCACCAAGGAAAACATCCAAATGGCCAACGGATACATGAGGAAATGCTCACGATCACTAGCCATTAGAGAAATGCAAATTAAAACCACAATGAGATACCATCTCACCCTGGCATTACTAGCACGAATCAAAAACACTGGAAATAACAAATGCCGGAGGGGCTGCGGGGAGATAGGAACTCTTATGCACTGCTGGTGGGAATGCAAAACGATACAACCATTTTGGAAAATGATATGGCACTCCCTCAGAAAGCTAGAAATAGACATACCATTCGATCCAGCAATTCCACTCCTAGGAATATATCCTAGAGAAATAAGAGTTGTCACTCGAACAGACATATGCACACCTATGTTCATGGCAGCATGTTCACGGCAGCATGTTCACAATAGCAAAATGATGGAAACAACCTAGATGCCCATCAACAGATGAATGGATAAACAAACTATGGTACATACACATAATGGAGTACTATGCAACGAGAAAGAACAACAATGAATCTGTGAAGCATCTCATAACATGGATGAAACTGGAGGACATTATGCTGAGTGAAATAAGTCAATCACAAAAGGACAAATATTGTATGAGACCTCTATTGTAAAAACCCATGAAAAAGTTCACACACAAAATGTAACAATCTTTGTTGGTTACCAGGGATGGGAGGGGTGGGGGGGGAATACTAAATAGGCAATAGATAAGTGGTACCTTGGGTGAAGGGTGAGACAGTACACAGTACAGGGGAAACTAGCACAACTTGTACAAGGAAAGGTCATGGAAGCCCCATCGACGCATCCAAACTCCCTGAGGGACTGAATTGCTTGGCAGAGGGCTGTGGGGACCATGGTCTCGGGGAACATCTAGCTCGATTGGCATGACACAGCTTATAAAGACAATGCTCTACATTCTACCTCGGTGAGTAGTGTCTGGGGTCTTAAAAGCCTGTGAGCGGCCATCTAAGATACTCCACTGGTCTCATCCCTTCGGGAGCAAGGGAGAATGAAGAGAACAGGATACAAGGAAAAGATTAGTCCTAAGGACTAATATTCCACAGTTACCAAGGCCTCCACCGGACTGAGTCCAGTACAGCTAGATGGTGCCTGGCTACCACCACTGACTGCTCTGACCAGGATCACAACAGAGGGCTCTGGACAGAGTTGGAGAAGGATGTAGAACATAATTCTAACTCACAAAAAAAGACCAGATTTACTGGTGTAAAGGAGACTGGAGAAACCCTGAGAGTATGGCCCCCACACACCCTTTTAGCTCAGTGGTGAAGTTACCTCCGAGGTTCACTGTTCAGCCTGGGAGTGGACAGCCCCACAAAACCAAATGAGACTAACGAGGTACAGTAGTCCAGTGACAAGGGCCAGAAGGCAGAAGGGGACAAGGAAGCTGGTGATAGGGAACCCAAGGATGAATAAGGTTATTGTTGATGTGTTGTGAGATTGCTAACCATTGTCATAGGGCAACATTTGTAGTAACTGTTAAATGGGAAACTATTTTGTTCTGTAAGCCTTCATCTTAAGTGAGAATAACAGCACAATTGCAAGAGTGTAGTCAATGTCACTGAACTGTGCATGTAGAAATTTCTGAAATGGTGTATCTTTGGCTATGTGTATTTTCACAAAAAAAAAAGTTTGAGAAGTTAGAGGGTTGACATGTTGTGGGGTTGTTAACCAATATCATAAAACAATATGTGTACTACTGTTTCATGAGAAACCATTTGTTCTGTAAGCCTTCACCTGAAGTACAATTAAAAAAAAAAAAAGGATGGGGCACCCTGGCCCCTTTTCCCATATACACCTCATGGTGTCCATTAGTGATCTTTTTCACCCTAAAGCTGTACTTAACTAAATAAATTAAGGTGCCTGGTACATAGTGTATACACAGTAAATATGAGTTTTCATTCATGTATTTGACTAATATTTACTGAGGTCCTGTTGTGTACCAGGTACTGTTCTAGGTGCTGATGATACAGTGATCAATAAAACAGACAAAATACTAGTTAGGAGAAATAGACAATAAAAATAATAAATATACAAATTATACAAAACATTAGAAAATGGTGTTATGGAGAAGAAATCAGGATAAGGTGGATAGGGAGGGATGGGGAGGGATGGGGAGTTCTGGAGGTGGGGAGGGAGGATGCCATTGGAATAATAATCTATTATTAGTATCAAGAGGGTACTAATAAAAGGAGCCCTGGTGGTGCAGTGGGTTAAGTGGTTGGCTGCTAACTGAAAGGTTAGGCGGTTTGAACTCACCAGCCACTCCATGGGAGAATGATATGGCGCTTTGCTTCCGTTAAGATTACAGCCTTGGAAACTCTATAGGGCAGTTCTACTCTGTCCTTTAGGGTTGCTATGAATCGGAATCAACTCGACAGCAATGGGCAATGAGTATTACTAGTATTAACGTTTATTAAAGCCCGATTTCATCTGGCCCACAAAGTGAGATTTATCCTACCCCTCTCTACAGGCCACTTCCATGACAATCTAGAACTATGTCAAAATAATTCTAGGTGATCCATTCCCAGGTCTTGAAGAAGGGGGCTGAACTGGGATATAATTATGTTCTCTGTAGTAATGACATCACCGTCATGTATCACAGTACCTACTGGGTATCAAGTGCTGGGCCAAGACCAGGAGGTAAGGCACCATGGCCACTGGGTATGGTTTAAACTATAGTGTGAATGACTCCTCACTCAATTAATTGTGCAGTGCACATATTGATTGATTACATGCTTTTTTTCTTTCCATGTAGTAGTTTATCTTTCCTCATGCCTAGAAATCTTTTTTTATAGTATGACTTTATCACTGGTAAAGTAATTTCCTTTGTATGTGTCATCATTACTGAATGACTGCATTATGGGGGGACATTTGTTTCCAAATTTTCACAATGATGAAATATTTGTAAATGTAACTTTGGGCACATTTGTGGTTTTATCCTTGGGATAACTTGTAAAAGGGAAAATGGTGGGTTCAGAGGATATGCATAGTTTTAAGATTTTGGGGCGCATATTACCAATTGCCCCCTAGAAAGCATAAATTTAGCCCCATCTCTCTAGACATGTATGAGAATGTTTATTTCTGTATATTCTTACCAATGTTTGTACCATCATTCTTTTTTTTTAATTGTGCTTTAGATGAGGGTTTACAGAGCAAATTAGTTTCTCATTAAACAATTAATACACATATTGTTTTGTGACTTTGTTTGTCAACCCCATGGTATGTCAACACTCCCCTCTTCTTGACCTTGGATTCTCCATTACCAGTTTTCCTATTCCCTCCTGCCTTCTTGTCCTTGCCCCTGGGCTGATGTGCTCATTTAGGCTCGTTTGTTGTATGGGCCTGTCTAATCTTTGGCTGAAGGGTGAACCTCAGGAATGACTTCATCACGGAGCTAAAAGTGTGTCCCGGGGCCATGCTCTCGGGATTTCTCCAGTCTCTGTCAGACCAGTAAGTCTGGTCTTTTTCTGTGGGTTAGAATTTTGTTCTACATTTTTCTCCAGCTCTGTCCAGGACCCTCTGTTGTGACCCCTGTCAGAGCAGTAGGTGGTGGTAGCCGGGCACCAACTCGTTGTGCTGGACTCAGTCTGGTGGAGGCTGTGGTAGTTGTGGTCCGTTAGTCCTTCGGACCACAACTTGTATTTCCCTTGTATCTTTGGTTTTCTTCATTCTCCCTTGCTGCAGACGGGTTGGGTCAAGTAGAGGATCCTATATGGCCACTCACAAGCTTTTAAGACCTCAGATGTACAGTCATTCTTCTTATATTAATTTGACAGGTGACACTCGGTATCTCAGAGTTTTCAATTGCCCTAACCTTGACTGTGAGCTTTACTGAGGTTTGTTTGTCTCCTTTTGAAAACTGCCCAGTTTTAATTGGAGCGCTTATCTCTTTCCTGTTGATTGCTAAGAGCTCTTTAGATATTAAGGGTCCCAGCTTTTCTACTGCCACATATGTTGCAAACATTTTCCCCAGTTTTTAAATTGTCCTTACTTTTATTTACAGAGTTTTCAAAAAGATCTATGGATGTTTTGGCACTGAGAAATTCTTATTTAAATTTATTGTGGCTTTTTTTTTTCCCCTATGCAGAATCCCTGGGTGATGCAAACGGTTAATGCGCTCAGCTGCTAACCAAAAGCTTGGAGGTCTGAGTCCACCCAGAGGCACCTTGGAAGAAAGTCCTAGTGATCTGCTTCTGAAAAATCAGCCATTGAAAATTCTGTGGAGCACAGTTCTACTCTAACACACAAGAGGTCCCCATGAGTCGGAATCGACTCGATGGCAACTGGTCTGGTCTGGTCTTTTCCTAGGCTTTTTTGATAAGAAATGTGTTCTACAGCCTCTCCCTCACCCCGAAATTATATAGATATTCACCCAAATTCTCTGATTTTTCTATTATTTTTACATTTAACGCAATAATAATATCTGGCATTTATTTTTCTGTGTGGGGGTGATATAGGGCTCTGCCTTTACTTTTTCCCCAAATGCTTGTCTAATAGTCCCAGGAAAACCCAAAGCCAAACCCATTGCCAACGAGTCGATTCCGACTCATAGCAACCCTATAGGACAGAGTAGAACTGTCCTATAGGTTTTCCAGGGCTGTAATCCTTACAGAAGGAAACTGCCACATCTTTCTGCTGTGGAGCGGCTGGTGGGTTTGAACTCTCAATTTTTTGGTTAGCAGCTGAGCACTTAACCACTGCACCACCAGGGCTCCTTATAGTCTCAGGACTGTCTATTAAATTACTCCATCATCCTTTCTCACAAATATAAAACACTAAACCTATTATATCCTAATCACTTAGAGGTATTATACGAACATGCCTGTTTTGGGATCAAAAATAGCAGATTATTGGCAATTCCATATGATGCAACCTAACACTAGCTTTTGGCAAAAGTGAAATTCGCTTTTATTAAAGGATGGTGTGGCATATTCTAATAATTGAAAAAATAAGCTCATTGAAGAAAGAATTCAGATGTAAGTAACAGAACATTTTAGCTAGCAAGAAAAAATAATTGTAGATATGAGATCAAGTCAATGGGTAGGGTTGACTCTCTGGCATTTTTTTTTCCTCTTTAAAATAAAAATAAATGCTGAGCTCTGCATTTTTAAAATATAATGTTCTTTTCTCCCCTGTGGACTTTCGGGTCCACTTCACAACAGCTGAGCTGCCTCGCTGAGCAGAGCTCTCCCCGCGAGTTCTTTCCTGCTTGCTGTCTTTTCCCTGCTGGCCTTATTATTAAAAATGGCCTACTGTCAGATATAAATAATGTTTCTCACTAAGTACACTCAATAGCATTTCTCTTTCACCCTGTTTTTCCTCCAAATCTAACAATAAGCCATTTTGCCTTCTTGAAAAAAGATCCCAGGCCTCTCTGGCTATTGTCAGGCTTGTGACTTGGCATGACTGGCAGCTCGAGTGACTGATCCATAACCTTTGGGCACTCAGGCAATTATAAGTTTCTCATAAGCTTTGCTTTGCCAGCAGAGCAAATAGAAGTACTTGGGGATCTAATTCTGGGTCAGCAAAGCTCTCTTTTCATGCTGTTATATGAAGTAAGAATTTTCCCCATGAGAGGGAATTTTTCAGAAAACAATGAAAATTATTTACATTTTTCCTTCTAATCACCATGAGACATGATAATGATTACTTCTTTTTTTCCCCTTTGTCCATATCTATTTTTTTTTACTTCCAAACTTTAATATTTCCTTCTAGAGACTTTCTGTTCATCTAGGAGTAAGTTGCTTCCGACTCATGGCACCCGCATGTGACAGAGTAGAACTGCTCCATAGGGTTTTCTTGGCTGTAATCTTTATGGAAGCAGATCTCTAGGCCCATTCCGCGGCACTGCTGGTGAGTTTGAACTGCCAACCTTTAGGCTAGTAGTAGAGTGTAAACCATTTGCACCACCAGGGATCTATCATCTAGAACTTATATTCATTGCTGTCGAATCTATTCCAACTCATAGAGACCCAACAGGGCAGAGGAGAACTGCCCGATAGGGTTTCCAAGGCTGTGAATCTTTATGGAAGCAGACTGCCATATCTTTCTCCCACGGAGTGGCTGGTGGGTTCGAACCACCCACCTTTCGGTTGGCAGCCAAGCACTTAACCACTGCGCCACCAGGGTGCCCTTCATCTAGAAGTAGAGGTTAAGAAATCCAAGTTTCTGGTGTTCAAAGAAAAATGAAAGTCAGAAATAGCTCTTCTAAACGAAAGTTTCAATATTTCCATTCCCATAATTCTGGGAATGGTCAATGATTTTTATTTTCGTTAATGAGGCAATAACTCAAGAGCTGGTTTTCTTCTGTCAGGAGACAAATATTATGAAACAGGACTGTCATTTGTCTCTTAGCTCTGCTATATGCATAGGCGTATGTGTATGTGCTTGTAAGAAAAAAGGGCATTTTCTCAGCCAAGATAAAATGAGCTGTAATAGGCTGATTATTAAATAGTTTATCATAAAATATTAGTATAGGAAAAAACATTAAAGGTCATATGGTTCAATCTCCTGTCTACAAATATGTTCACTTAAAGTATAAGGGCCACGTTAACAAGTTTTAAAAGCTGCAAAACACGATCATCATCTAATTGTATGACCTCTCTCTTCTCAAAGTGTTCTATGACGCGTGTATTTTTCAAACTGTCTTTAGAATTTTGTGACACTGAGAAACATTGCAGACGTCCTAGACTAGGCTATAATACTCTTTGGAAAATGATGTTTTTCCAGGAAAATAACTGGTTCACTTTTCTACTTAGTTTTAGTGGCTATTTATTGGCTGTAGGAAGAGAGTACTACTCCTAATCTGCTTGGGGTTGACTGTTAAATTAATGGCCCCCATGCACCATACCTCTGAGTCCATGCCCTTGGGTTAGTCCCTCCCCACACATAGACTCTAGGCCTGGCTATGTGACTTCCTTTGGCCAATGGGATATCAGCAAATATGACACAAGCAGAAGTTAGACAAATGCTTGTGCATCGGAGTTTGCCTTTTCTTTTGCTTATTTTAGAATCTAATTTTTAGGTGAACAAGCCCAGACTAGTCAGCTAGAGACATGTGACCCAGTCAACAGCCAATACTAACGGCCATACATGTGAGTGAGGCCGTCTTAGGCCATCCACTGCCAACTGAGCCACCAGATGACTAGAACTGCATAAGTAAAGACCAGCAAAAGAACCACCTAGCTCAACCAAGCCCAAATAGTTGACATACGGAAACATGAGCAAATCAAATGATCATTGTTTTAAGTAATTAAGTTTTAGGGTGATTTGTTTTGAAGCAATAGATAACTGATGCATTCCTGGTATACAGTGGAGTCACATATTTCTCTAGGGTTAGATTTTCCGCTAATATGTAAGGGAAAAAAATCATTTAAAGTCAAAATTACCATTGAAAATCCTTTAGGAAGTGTCATGGGTTGAATTGTGTCCCCCCCAAAATATGTATCAACTTGGCTAGGCCATGATTCCCAATATTGTGTGATTTTCCACCATTTTGTCATCTGATGTGATTTTCCTATGTGTTGTAAATCCTACCTCTATGATGTTAATAAGGTGGGATTAGAGACAGTTATGTTAATGAGGCAGGACTCAGCCTACAAGATTAGGTTGTATCTTGAGTCAGTCTCTTTTGAGATATAAAAGAGAGAAGTGAGCAGAGAGACAAGGAGACCTCATTACCACCAAGTGAGAAGAGCCAGGAGCACACACGTCCTTTGGACCCTGCACTGAGAAGCTCCTAGATCAGGAGAAGATCGATGACAAGGACCTTGCCCCAGAGCTGACAGAGAGAGCAAGACTTCCCCTGGAGCTGGCACCCTAAATTCAGACTTCTAGCCTTCTAAACTCTGAGAGAATAGATTTCTCTTTGTTAAAGCCATCCACTTGTGGTATTTCTGTTATAGCAGTACTAAATGACTAAGACAGGAAGTTACCATATACTCTCAAAGCAAACATTTTTCTTTTCATCAATGACAGAGATCACTCATTTTTTTGACCTCCAGATAAAATAACTGGCTTGTGTTTACAGCCATGTTATAGGAAACATATATTCGGTATTTTTAAATATCCAGCTAAAACACATTGCTGTCAAGCCAATTTTGACTCATGGGAACCTCATGCGTGTCAGAGTAGAACTGTGCTCCAAAGGGTTTTCAATGATGAATTTTTCAGAAGTAGATCTCCAGGCCTTTCTTCTGAGGCACTTCTGGGTGGACTCAAACCTACAACCTTTTGGTTAACAGTCAAGTGGGTTAACTATTTGTACCACCCAGGGACTCCTATCCAGCTTATAGTGAATTATCACAAAAATCACCTTGTCTTGCAAAGATCCCTAATCACCTTGTCCCTCTTCTTTCATGATACTGTTCTAGCAAAATTCTAATCCTGATACACGCAGCTGTCTCTCTACTCTGCACCTGTACTGGAGAAGCTGAAGTTTGCTGGAGAAAATTACACAACCTAGCTGAGCACTCTTAATTTACATTTATTATTACAAATCTCTAATAAACCTTTGGCATTGCCTGCTAATTCTATTTCTGTTGTAAATTCACTTTCCAAATCTGAGACAACCATTTCACACTTTCTTCTCTATTATTAGATCTCAAACATCCCCTCCCTCCCCCAACACTGATTTTGAAGAGTAAAGTTCAGTGAGTTTTGACAAATGTATACACATGTGTACCCACCACCACGCTCAAGATATCAAACATTTTCATCACCCCAGAAAGTTCCTTCATGTCTTTTTTGTAGACATATGCTTTCATTCTTTTGAGTAACTACCTGGAGTGATATTGCTGGGTCAAATGGTAACTATACTAGCCTAGAATTTATCACCAAATCTAATACCTAGTAAGTTTTGCCAGATCACAGCAGGCACCTTCCTAGCAAGTTTCACTAATAGTCCAGCTGAGGCAGCTTTCTAGGGAGTATTTCTGGCACTCCAGTCCCTGATGTATTGCTTGCCATTCCAACTCTGTGGCACCTCAGTAAACTTCTCTACCGTCCACTGAGCTACAGTCACCCCATCTCCAACAAGGTTGGAATCACCCTTGTTGGAAAGTATGTGCCCTCTTTCAAGTTTGTTTCTTCCTTGGATGCTCTTCCTCAGCCCTAGAGATAATGGCTACTTCCTTCATCTATTATTACTGTATTTTTTACAGTTAGTGTCACCCCTCTTAGTAGTTAATCGCCTGTCATTGTTAGGTGCCATTGAGTCATTTCCGACTCATAGCAACCCTATGTACAGAAGAACGGAATACTATGTACAACAGAATGAAGCACTGCCCGGTCCCGCACCATCCTCACAATAGTTGTTGTGCTTTATCCCCTGTTAAGAAAAAAAAAAAAAAACTTTGCTGTCAAGTCGATTCTGACTCCTAGCGATCCTATGGGACAGAGTAGAACTGCCTCATAGAGTTTCCAAGGAACACCTGGTGGATTCGAACTGCCAACCTTTTGATTAGCAGCTGTAGCTCTTAACCACTATGCCACCAGGGTTCCCTATCTCCTGTTACTAGTCAATAATTCTGTATATTAAATTTTCCCTGTTCAAATTATTGGTGTGGTTGGTCTCCTGACCGGACCCTGTCTAATGCATCCCATAGCTTGAAATCTGTGTCTGCTGTGCCTACCAACATGTCCTGAAAATATCCACTCCTTCCTATTTCTTCTGCTAGTAGCCAAGCGAAGCCATTGACATGCTTTATTTGGACCACTGCAATAGCTTTCTCTCTGATTTTTCTACTTTTCCATTTGCCCCTTCCCCAGACCTCGACAGTCCATTATCCATACAACAGCCACTGGTTAGTTAGTTAGTTGCCCTCGAGTTGATTCTGACTCATGTGGACCCCATGTGTGCAGAGTAGAACTGCTCCATAAGGTTTTCAAGCTTGTGACCTTTCAGCAGCAGATTGCCAGGTCTGTCTTCCAAGGTACCTCTGGGTGGGCTCAAACTGCCAACCTTTCCGTTAGTAGTCAAGCACTTAACCTTTGTGCCACCCAGGGACTGAGCTTTTAATGTAAATCAAATCATGTTACTTCACTGCTTAAAACCCCTCCAATGAGGATGTTCAGTTTCAGCTTAAATGGAGAAAACTGGGAAAAGAGTGTCTCCTATCCATACAACAAGGAAAATCTAGACATACTGCAAATGAGCAACTTTTCTTAAACCCATCAGATAACTGAAGTCACAGGGTGTGTTAATAAATATCAACATAAGGCCGATTTCCAAAATGTAAAGATAACTCATATCTACTTTCCCACTCTGCATTATCCTGATACGAACCATTTCTGTGACACTTCTCTGACTCTAACCACCCAGAGTCAGGTCTTCATAAGTTAGGACTTTGTCCTTCCAGCCCCTCCCAAATAGGCAAACACCAGCCTCTCTGCTGGCTCTCATCATTTCTGGTGAGTTTAATAATTCACTAGAATGATTCACAGAACCCATGGAGACTACCTATACTTACCCATTGCCACTAAGTCGATTCCTACTCATAGTGACCCTATAGGACAGAGTAGAACTGCCCCATAGGGTTTCCAGGGCTGTAATCTTTACGGAAGCAGACTGCCACATCTTTCTCCCTCAGAACACCTGGTTGGTTAGAACTGCAGGTCTTTCGGTTAGCAGCTGAGTGCTTAACCACTGCTCCACCAGGGCTCCTTTCCTATACTTACAGTTACCCATTTATTATAACCAGATAGGATACAACTGAAGAAACACATCAGGCAAGGTCTTGGCGAGGTCCCAGCAGCAGGAGGCTTCTGCTTTCCCCAGAGACGTGCCACCTTCTTCCATGCATGGATGTTCTTGCCAATCCAGGAAGCCCCACGTAATGTAACTTTTGAGATCTGGGCTTTTATTGGTTCATTGATAGTAACTGGGAATTCTTTGCATAGTCAATGATTGGTTGAATTACTGAATATAGAGATGTTGGAACAGAACAAGGGGATACTGCATGGTTTAAAATCAGGAAAGGTGTGTGCCGGAGGTTGTATCCTTTCACCATACCGTTGGATTCAACCAACTGCCAATTGAAAATATACCAAAAAAAAGAACGTTCCAAAAGCAAAACTTGAATTTGCCAGGCACCGAGCACCATGCTGAATCCACCCAAATGAAGTGATGTGTAGGCATCCCCTGCTGTAGCCTCCCTCCCACCATTTCACATATCCTCAGTCTCTCTCCAGCACTCGTTGTTTGAGCATTGTTCGCCTGGCATCTTGTCAATTGTTCCCTAAACAATACAGTATTGTATAACAACTATTTATATAGCATTTACATTGTATTAGATACCATAAGTAATCTACAGATGATTTAAAGTATACGGAGGATGTGCGTAGGTTACATGCAAATACTACACCATTTTATTTAAGGGACTTGAGCATCCGTGGATTTTGGCACCCACCGGGTGTCCTGGAACCAATCCCCTTCGAATACCAAGAGACGACTGTGTTACCACAATAACGCGGATTAGAGCCGCCTGCCGCAATAGCCAATTCTGAGACAGGGGTGAGGTGAGCAGCAAGATGTTTATTATATATCGAAATATAGGAGACAGAGGGGAATAGATTCCTCCAAAAACCCTGCCTCCTCCACTGGAGATCGGCTGAAGTCTTTTATAGGGACAGGATTATGGATCTTTTGTGGTACTTTCTCCTTGAGGTGATGATGTCTTAGATGAGTTAACCTTCTACTGGTATTCTTAGAGGTTATCTGGTGACATCTTTGGGGATTATCTGGCGACATCCTGCTTACTCTTGTCACAAGGTGGATGCTTTGTTTGGTTTTTCATTCTTAGATCATTATCACTTGTTTTCCACCCTCCAGGCAGGAACATTGGTTAATCTTAAACCTTTTTGTAGAGACTGGAGAAAAAAAGATCACGAGACAACGTGGTGGTTAGCAATGGGGGAGTAAACAATAGCGAGCCGGGCCTATGCAGCCTCTTCCAACTGTAGTTATTTAGTCTATATGCTGAGTAAATATTCCAAGAAACTGGACTATATGAAGAAGAACCTTGGCATCAGGATTGGAGGAAGACTCATTAACAACCTGCGACATGCAGGTGACACAACCTTGCTTGGTGAAAGCGAAGAGGACTTGAAGCACTTACTGATGAAGACCAAAGACTACAGCCTTCAGTATGGATTACACCTCAACATAAAGAAAACAAAAATCCTCACAACTGGACCAATAAGCAACATCATGATAAACCAGAGAAAATATTGAAATTGTCAAGGATTTCATTTTACTTGGAGCCACAATCAACACCCACGGAAGCAGCAGTCAAGAAATCAAATGACGTATTGCCCTGGGCAAATTTGCTGCAAAAGACCTCTTTAAAATGTTGAAAAGCAAAGATGTCACTTTTAGGACTAAAGTAGGCCTGACCAAGCCATGGTGTTTTCAATCGTCTCATATGTATGCAAAAGCTGGACAAAGAATAAGGAATACCAAAGAATTGATGCCTTTGAATTATGGTGTTGATGAAGAATATTGAATAGACCATGGACTGCCAGAAGAATGAACAAACCTGTCTTGGAAGAAGTACGGCCAGAATGCTGCTCAGAAGCAAGGATGACGAGACTTCATCTCACGTACTTTGGACATGTTATCAGGAGGGACCAGTCCCTGGAGGACAACATGATTGGTGCGGTCAAAAGTCAGCAAAAAAGAGGAAGAGCCTCATCGAGATGGATTGACACAGTGGCTGCAAAGACAGGCTCAAACATAGGAATGATTGTGAGGCTGGCTCAGGATGGGGCAGTGTTTTGTTCGGTTGTGCATGGGGTCACTATGAGTTGGAACCAACTGGATAGCACTTAACAACAACACATGGCTGATTTCATTATGCACCCCCCCCCCCCCCCAGCCTTCATGAGGTTTGCAGCCAGAGGGCGGCTTCTGGAGCCCCTATTCATTTACACATGTTTAAGTGTTGCCTGGCTATTTTAGAAAAACAAAGCCACCGTGATTGCTGAAGAAATTCCAAGGGCTATTTTCAGGAAAGAGAGACAAAAGGCCAAAAGGAGTTCTTTGTCCACAAATCTGGGGAAAAGTAGGTTCCTATAGGGAGAAACAGAACCTGAACATTTTCTTATCTGGGGCACGTTCCGTTGGACTCCATTTGAGCTGGTAAGAAGATTCAACTAAATGTTTTTAATGAATTTCTAAAGCTCAAGTGTGGGCTAATTTGAGGCCTTCACCCTCTTTCAGGAGTTTCCTCCACAAACCCCACCAGGCATTCCAAGGGAAGATGAGTGAGAATTCTGATAGAGTCCATCATGCTGTGGGTTGGAAGAGGGGAACAGTAGCCACTGCTGAGACTCTGCCCATCCTGTTCTTCCTATCTCCCCTATGGAACAAAAGCCTGTATCTGTAAGGGGAAGAGCAATAACAGTCGTCTTAGCGCACTGGTTAAAACCCATTGTAGTTGGTGGAAGACAACAGAGAAAAGAAATTCTACCCCTGAGGGAAGGAGTCCCTCAGTGGTGCAAATGGTTGACCTCTTGATTACCAGCCACAAAGTTTAGGGTTCAAACCCATCCAGAGGCACCTTGGAAGACAGGCCTGGCAATCTGCTTCTTAAAGGTCACAACTATGAAAACCCTATGGAGCAGTTGTGCTCTGCACACATGGGGTCTCTATGAGTCTGAATTGACTAGATGGCAACTGTCTTAGTTATCTAGTACTGCTGTAACAGAAATACCACAAAATGGGTAGCTTTAACAAACAGAAATTTATTTTCTCACAGTTGAGGAGGCTAAAAGTCCGAATTCAGAGTGCTGGCTCTGGGGGAAGGTCCTTGTCTCTTTTGAGCTTGTGCTCCTCGGTGATCTTCATGTGGCTTGGCATCTCTCTTCCTCCGTCTCTGCTCGATCACTTGCTTGTTTAATCTCATTTATATCTCAAAGAGATTTATTCAAGACACACCCTAGACTAATTCTGTCTTATTAACATAGCAAAGACAACCCATTCCCAAATGGGATTATAACCACAGATACAGAGGTTAGGATTTACAACACATATTTTGGAGGGACACAATTCAATCCATGACAGCAACTAACAACAACAACCCTGAGGGAGAGACAAGAATACCAAGAAAGTCACATGGGCAAACCCAGAGTAAGTGCTATCGTAGAGTAAAAACATCACAAAGTTTAGTGAAGCAAAAAGAAAGTTTTATTCAGCATACGTTCACAGAGGCAAAAGTGGGAAGGGGACAAGCATGTTGCTAGAACCATGTCTGCCGGAGTCCAAGGAGATATTACAGAATAAGCAAAAGTGGGAATATTACAGAATATTACAGAATAGGCAAGAATGGGAAAACAGACAATCATGCTGCTAGAGCCATGTCTGCCCGAGTCCAAAGAATATTACAGAATAGGCAAGAATGGGAAAACAGACAATCATGCTGCTAGAGCCATGTCTGCCCGAGTCCAGAGAATATTACAGAATAGGCAAGAATGGGAAAACAGACAATCATGCTGCTAGAGCCATGTCGGCCCAAGTCCAAGGAGCGTTACAGAGCCATCAGTATATATTAACATCACAAATGGGCAAAACCATTGAAAGCTTCACCTTTTCACAGATTGACTAGAAACGGTGATCTTACGTTTTGAATCATCTTTCTTAATAATCATCGGTACTGGTTTCAGTAACAACAGTCAGGAGGGTCTTCACTGGTCCAACAAATTTTCTATTCACTAAATGCTAATAGATTATCTTAGCTATTGTCTTTATACCTCAGAGCCCGGTTGATTTGTCCTTGTGAGTCCAGCTCCAGCTGGGTCACATTTTAGGACAGGGGATAATGGCTCCAATATTATTTCCTAAATCAGTGTATAACCCATTAATGTTGAGTAGATTCCAACCCATATCGACCCTATCCTATAGGACAGAGTAGAACGGCCCCATAGGGTTTCCAAGGAGGGGCTGGTAGATTCGAACTGCCAACCTTCAGGTTAGCAGCCGTAGTAGCTCTTAACCACTGCACTACCAGGGCTCCAGAGTAAGTGTGGGAGGGGAATACTCAAGGGCATGGAGACAGGGAGGAAGTTATTGCAGCCCTTTTTACAAATAATCTCCCACAACTGTTAAACTATTCTGCTATTTCTAATTATGTGACCTCATCCTCTGAGTCCCATGTTAGAAACCTCCAAGTTATTTCTACCTCTCTTTAGCTCTCCTAGTATAAAACGGGAAATTATTTAATTAGCTAAATAAAAATGCATTTTGTGTTGGAATCATTTTCTCTCAGTACCTTCATAATCTAACTATTAATACAAATTTTGATCACAGGCCCACTATCATTTTAATTAATTATATTCAGAAACTGGAGAGAAATAATATAATTGGTAGACTAAAACATGAATTGATTTTGAATCCTTTATAACAAAATGTCACTTAATATCCCAGTAATAAATTTCATTTTATTTGTTTTCTTGCAAATGGGCAAAGAAGCAATCACCAATAAGGGGGAATATCGAAACACTTAGAAAAGATACTGAAGCAGCACTCCTGCTTTGGTGATTGTGTGCATGCTTCTTATCTGCGAGTTGGCAGCAAATGAAATTAAATGGCTTTCCAAACGGCTGCCTTGTCAATCCACTTTCTTCAGCTAATTGACTGATTTCTGTCATTGCTGCCTCCTGAAGTGTCGCTTGCACTGAAGTGGAGGGCTGACAATCGTAAAATGGCACTTAAGCTTCCTACAACCATCGGTTGGTGCCACTGTAAAAGGGGCCTTTCAGAAAAGGCTGAATAGGGATGCTTTCCTGCTGAGAGAGGTGAAATGGAATGCAGGCGTGGCATTGGAGACGAGGTACATCGTTGGTCCCCCCGCTCAAATTAGGCTTGTAACAATTTGGGGCCTCAAGTTTATTCCTCTAGAAAACAGGAGGCTGCTTTCAAGGTCTTTCCGTCTGTGGTTCTCTGAGTCCATATGATCTCTGCCCTTGCAATTTAATCAGAAGTCTATTAACCAGAGAAGTGGAGGAGGAGGTCCTACACCCCCCCAATTCTGGTTAAAACAGGAAAAACAAAACGAAACCATTGTTGTCAAGTCAATTCTGGCTCGCAGCAACCTGTAGGACAGAGTAGAACTACCCCATAGTGTTTCCAAGGCTATAATCTTTATAGGAGCAGACTGCTGCATCTGTCTCCTGCGAGGCAGCTGGTGGATTTGAATAGCAAACCTTTCAGTTACCAGCCGAGCACTTAACCACTGTGCTTTCCCCTTATATTTACCTCCCTCATATTCTTTTTTCTTACTAGTCCTAAGGGCTTCTTCTGTGTTGAGTGAGCCACTATAAATCCAGCACCACATTGAAAGATTTTTTAATAGACCTGGGAGCTCCAAGGGGTCCCTGGGTGGTGCAAATGGCTCAGCTGCTAACGGAAAGGTCGGAAGTTCCGGTTCACCCAGAGGCACCTCAGAAGAAAAGCTTGGCAATCTACTTCCAAAATAACAGCCATTGAAAACCCTATGGAGCGCAGTTCTACTCTGACACACACAGGATCGCCATGAGTCAGGGTTGACTCCACAGCAAGTGGTTTTGTGGGGGGAGCTCCAAGTTGCAATCTTTAGAGCTGAGTCCTAGACTTGGATATAAAATGCCCCGTCCCTTCCTTCTTCCCTGCCTCTCAATCTTAGAAGCACACAGAACAAAGAGCTCACTAGCTCCTCAACTGCCATGGGAAACAGATTTTTTTTCCTGAACACACAGGACTTCTGTGGTATGGCTGTTCAAAATCAGTGCTCCAGACTCCTTCTCCCCATATGACCGACCAGCTAAACAGAGATGTGGTTCTCATGAGGAAAGAGGTGTCTGTCAGGAGTATTTTAAGCTTGCAAGTAACATAAGCAGCGTAAGTAAAGATGTGGTTTATTTTTATCTCATAACATAAAATCTGCATGTACATGGCTGCTGACCTCAATCCAGCAACGACAATTTTGAGGCCAGCATCCTCTGATTATTCAAACTCTTTTTCCTCATGCTTGACTTTGTATGGTTATAAGATGGCTGCCCCAGGCCCTATTTTCAGTAGACTCGATATGTTCTAAACAGTGGATCCAGAAGTTAATGGTTCCTAACTTAGTTATCTAGTGTTGCTATAACAGAAATACCACAAGCAGATGACTTTAACAAAGAGAAATTTATTCTCTCACAGTCTAGGAGGCTAGAAGTCCGAATTCAGGGTGCCAGCTCCAGTGGAAGGCTTTCTCTCTTGGTTGGCTCTGGGGGAAGGTCCTTGTCATCAGTCTTCCCCTGGTCTAGGAGCTTTTCAAAGCAGGGATACCAGGTCCAAAGGACAGGCTTTGCTCCTGGCGCTACTTTCTTGGTGGTATGAGGTCCCGCTGTCTCTCTGCTAGCTTCTCTTTTTTATATCTCCAAAGAAATTGGCTTAAGACATAACCTAATCTTGCAGACTGAGTCCTGCCTCATTTCGTGAAGTTGTCAAGGATTTCATTTTACTTGAATCCACAATCAATACCCATGGAAGCAGCAGTCAAGAAATCAAACAACGCATTGCATTGGGCAAATCTGCTGTAAAATACCTCTTCAAAGTATTAAAAAGCAAAGATGTCACTTTAAGGAGTAAGGTGTGCATGACCCAAGCCATGATGTTTTCAATCACCTCATGTACATGTGAAGGCTGGACATTGAATAAGGAAGGCTGAAAAGAATTGAAGCCTTTGAATTATGGTATTGGTGAAGAATATTGAATATACCATGGATTGCCAAAAGAACGAATAAATCTGCCTTGGAAGAAGTACAGCCATAATGTTCCTTAGAAACAAGGATGGATGTGTTCTCAGGAGGGACCAGTCCATGGAGAAGGACATCATGTTTCCTAAAGTGGAGAGTCAGTGAAAAAGAGGAAGACCCTTGATGAGACGGACTGACACAGTAGCTGCAACAACGGGCTCAAGCATAACAACGATTGTGAGGATGGCACAGGACTGGGCAGTGTTTCGTTCTGTTGTATATAGGGTCATTATGAGTCAGAACCTACCCGAGGACACCTAAAAACAACAATTTTGCCCCATTAAATCATAGAAGTAGGATTTACGACATATAGGATAATCACATCGATGACAAAATGGTGGACAATCACACAACACTGGGAATCATGGCCTAGCTAACTAAGTTGACACATATTTTTGAGGGAAGCAATTCGATCCATGACAGTTCCCAAAGCAGGATTTCCTAAAGCTGAATGACCGTAGACAAGTTACTTAACTCTCTGAGCCTCATTCCTTCATCCAACAAGTACTTATTTATATGTACTGAGAACACTTTGCTAAGGAAAGTTTAACAAAACAGTTATAGTCGTTGTTCTCGAGAAGCATACATTGTAATTTAATGCATGATATCTATCAAATACCCTTCAAAATAAATATGCAATTATAAATCATGGTAAATCACATGAAGGGAAAGAAATAAATTCCATGAAGAACCGCAGTGTCCTCATTGGTAAAATGAAATAATACACTTTCTATCTCAAGGATTAAATGAGATGATGCATGAAAAACATTTTGCACAGTATCCGGTATTTAGTAGGTGCTCAACAAACATGACCTATTTTTATATTTTTATACTTTTGCCATGTAATACAAACTATGTATAAACATCTTATATATTGAAACTATGGGGCCCTGGTGGTGCAGTGGTTAAGAGCTCAGCTGCTAACCAAAAGGTCAGCAGTTCGAATCTACCAGCTGCTCCTTGGAAACTCTGTGGGGCGTTTCTACTCTGTCCTATAGGGTTGCTACGAGTTGGAATCGACTCGATGGCAACGAGTTTATATGGAAACTTTTGCTGATTTATAGTGATGGATTCTACTTAGGAATTTATAGCCCATTATTATTTTTACTACAGTTAACTCACCAACTTGTTATTCTACCCTTCCATAAAGAAGAATTAATTGTATCTGGGTTCTGTGTCCTTATATGAGCATATATGGTTTCTTCCCATGAACATTAATTTCAGGGTTTTATTAACTGCCTCGCTGTCAGGTAGAATTGACAAACAAGTTATGTGATGTTATTATGTAATCATGTAATTTTAACAATAAATGCATGTGGGTGTGCCATGATTTCCAAGCACAGGTGAAGGAACCAAAGCTTAGGGAAGCTGCAAATGTTGCCCAAGAACCTATTATACAGAGGCTACCATGATCATTGATCTTTTTCTAAAATTAATGTTGCATATGTATGTACTTCTTTAAAGTTTACAACCTTCTTTAGCAAACATTATTTCCGTTTGATTTTCATCTTCACGCTACTAATTAGAGTCTGCTCCAAACATATCTGCCGTCTATTTTTGCACCTGGAAAGCGTTATCTTTAGAACATCATCCAAGTCTTAGAAACAAGGGACTGGAATTTGGGCCTGAATGCTGCCTCCATAATTTGTTCTGGACCAAAGAAAGTTTCTTATCCAGATAAATGATGGTTTTGGTAAAGAAGCAGTCAGTCTGTCCAGTATTCTCAAGTAGCCCTTAAGGTGGTTAGTAATTAAGACACTTGGCATATCCCGCTCCCCTCTCAGCCCCCTGTTCTCACTGGAGTCACAACGAAGCCAGGTAGAGCCAGGAGTGGGAGTGTGCTTTTTTTTTTTTTTTTTTTTACAGAGACCCCATAGGACACAGTAGAACTACCCCATAGGGTTTCCAAGGGGCGCCTGGTAGATTCGAACTGCCGACCTTCTGGTTAGTAGCCATAGCTCTTAACGACTACACCATCAGGGTTTCCAGCATGTGCCTAGTAGATTTATTACAAGATTGCTGGTTTTCAAGGCTTCTCAAGTCTTCCCTGAAAGTCAATCTTTAAAAAGTGGAGAACACATGTCTTTGAGGTGTCCTCCATATCTTCCAAAAGCCCCAGGCTTTGCTTTTCATCACAGCGCTGTCCTTCCTCCCCTTTCCTATTTGAAACCAACCAACCAACTTTCAGTGGTCTTGTTTTCCTCCAATGGTTAATTTCCTGGAAGCACTCGTGTCTTGTCCCCTCCACGCTTCTCTTGAGGCTCTGTGTGGGTTCTCTTCCTCTCCTCCGATTGTGCACTCTCTTCCCCTCTGTGCTGCACTCCTACAGGGGATTAGAGGGAGGTTGTGGAGGCCTCAGAGAAGGAACAGCAGATGGGCAAAGCCTTGCCCAGCCAAGCACTGTGGTGTTCAGGTCTGTTGTTCCAGCGTCTGTGCCGAGGGACCCTTCTGCAACGTTTGTTCTCTGAATTTAAAAGCACTTCCTTTGAGAGTATCCTTATACTTGGAAAATATATACTGACATATTTAGTTTACAGAGCTATGATGTATGCAATTTACTCTCAAATGGTTCCGTAAATTAAAATAGGTTAGATAGATGGATAGCGTATATACAAAGGAAAAAGAAACTGGGGCAAAATGTTAACAACAGGTGACTATGGATAAAGGATGTACAGCTGTTCCATGTACTGTTCGTATTCTTGTGACTTTTATGTATGTTTGAAACTATCTCCAAAAAAAATGTTAGAGCAACCCCTTTTAAATGGTAAAGTTCTGGTGTGCAGTCATCTAATTTTTGCAACACACTGCCCACTCTTCCAGCAGGTGTGACTTTGGAGTGACCTGGGCACACCTGAGCTGGTGAACTGTGAGAGGAACAAGCCAAGGCCAGGCAAGAGCCCACTCTAGGCCTGCCCCCTCCAGCCTGAGCCTGTCAGGTTTCCTTTCTCACCAGTTAACCGTCCACTCCTTAAGACATGTCCACCCCTTCTGTCTCCAGATAAGTATGGCCCAGAGTGTTCCTATTCCCACATTTTCTTTATCTCCCCTTTTAGGTGCTTGTTTTGACTGCCTTCCAAGGTGGTGCACAGGCAACAAGGGGCCAGTGTGAAAGGGCTCCACAAAAGGCAGTCGGCACCATCTTCTTTTTCCAGCCACCTCTTTTTCAGCAGTCACCTTTTGGGAGAGTGGCTAAAGATAATGCAAAAAGAAAGGGTGGTGGAGAGCAGGGCCTGTGATATATTGCAAAAACAGCCCCAGATTCTTCCCATCGCTATGTGCATGGCTTGTTAAATGTGGCATTGCAGGTCCTCCCATTCAGAAGTGGTATTTATTTCTCCACCTCTGAATCTGGGCTGGCCTTGTGACCTAGTCAGCTTGACTCAAGCAGAGGCTTGAAAAGCCCGTGTGCATCAAGACTTGCTGTCTTGCTGCATGCACTTAGAATCCTGAGACCACCATGTGAACGAACCTGAGCTAGCCTGCTGGAAGATGAGAGACACACTTGTGGCAAAGCCATCCCTTTTGCCCCAGTTGACACCAAGTCAAATGTAAACCTGTGAGAGAGGGCCATCTTAGACCATCCATCACCTGCTGAGCCATCGGCTGATCACAGGTACAGAGCAAGCTCAGCAGAAATCCAGGGAACCAGTACAGATAAGAAGAACCACCCAGCTGTTACTGCAATAACGTGGATTAGAGCCGCCTGCCGCAATAGCCAATTCTGAGACAGGGGTGAGGTGAGTAGCAAGATGTTTCTTATATATCAATATATAGGAGACAGAGGGGAATAGATTCCTCCAAAAAACCCATCTTCCCCACTGGAGATCGGCTGGAGTCTTTTATAGGGACAGGATTATGGATCTTTTGTGGTAGTTTTTCTTTGAGGTGGTGATGTCTTAGATGAGTTAACCTTCCACTGGTATTCTTAGCGGTTACCTGGTGGCATCTTTGGGGATTATCTGGGGACATCCTGCTTACTCTTGTCACAAGATGGGTGCTTTGTTTGGTTTTTCATTCTTAGATCATTATCACTTGTTTTCCTCCCTCTAGGGAGGAACATCGGTTAATCTTAAACCTTTTTGTAGAAACTAGAACGGGGGGGGGGGGGGGGGGGTGAGGAATCACAAGACAATGTGGTGGTTAGCAATGGGGAGTAAATAATAGTGAGCCGGGCCTATGCAGCCTCTTCCACAGCCAACTCCCCAGAAGAGTGAAAAAAGAATAAACGTGTGTTGTTCTAAGCCGGTAAAATTTAGGAAGCAGCAAGAGCTAACTGAAACAGGGCCCCGTGTTGGGCCAGTAGGAGTACTGTTATGTGAACTCCAGGTGCTTACTGCTGCATCCTGTCCCGTGAACCACACTCGGCCATTTTTACCAATTCTGACACCAACCGTCCTGTGTACCACACTGCCAGAGAGCCTGCCTGAATGTACGGCTTCCTCTGGCTTCCCTCTCGGTCAGCTGGGCCCCAGCCAATTGTCACTTGCTGAAATAAGGAATAGGAAAGTGTTGCGGCATGGAACATTCTCACTAACTTATTTCTGAAATTTCAACTTGGTCTGATCTAATATGCTTCCTCTGGAAGGCTATAAAATCATTAGCCTGGAAAGAGCAGTCCCTTTTTCATTATAAGCTGCTATTCTCTTTAAGAAACGAAACAGTTAACTGTATATGTGGCCTACTTGTCTTGATGACAGGCTCTATCTAGAGGGCGATATCTTTGTCAAGAAGTAGTCAAGATGTAGATGAGTACCAGAGGGATTACTGGAAAACACACCTTTGCTGTATATTTCATAATAGCAATGGCCCCATCTATCTCCAGAGAGGGAAGGAGGCAGCAGCCAGAGAGGGTTTTGTAGTTCTGTGAATAAAGGTTTATTACTTTCCTCTACCTTCCATCAATCAGCTCAATGTTAGGAGAACTGAAAAGGAAAAAGCAAACCTAATCTTTGTGTCTGCTCATAAAATAAAACAGACAGAATATTCCCTCATTCCTGACCTTGAAAGTAACTTTCTCAAAGTTGGATAAAACCAAGGAGCATTATTTGATTGGAACCGGAAACTGGAAGAGAGGATCTGCAGCTTTTAACCTCAGCTTCAACATTTATCTAGCTATCATAGTTGGAGTCGGCAAACATTCATGGACACCTACTCTGCAGGGAACAAAGTACGTGAAGCAGAGAATACAAAGATTAACAAGACCAGGTCTCTGCTCTCTCTAAACTCAGAAGAGCAGGGACTGAGCAATACACAACTGTAATATGCCACAGAAGGTAATAAGTGCTAGAATCAAAGGACAAACAAAGAAACAGTGAAGAGACAGAATAACTGACTTTGGGGCCAAAAAAAGCCACCAAAACCAAACCCATTTGTGATGGTTAAGATTGTGTGTCAACTTGGCTAGGCCATGATTCTCAGTGTTTATATGTGATCACCCCCATGATGGGATCTGCTCTGAGTAACCAATCAGTTGAAAGGGAATTTCATTGGGTGTGCAGCTTGCAACCGAATATATGTGGACGTTCTGACTTTTGCCTGCTATGGATCCTGCAGCTGCCTCCTGTTGGTCTGACCTCCGGTTCTTGGGACTTGATCTAGCAGCCTATCTGCCCATCTTGGGATTCGTCAATCTTCACAACCTGTGAGCAAAAGCCCTGCTCTCTGACCTGCCGATCTTGGGTTCACCAGCCCCTGCGGCTATGTGAATCAGGAAAAGCCTCTATCTTGATCCACGGACTTGGGACATTCCAGCCTCTACAATTGAGTGAGCGTTTCCTTGATATAAATCTGTCTATATATACATTTATACACTTTGCTGGTTTTGCTTCTGTAGAGAACCCAGCCTAAGACATCATTGCTGTCGATTTGATTCTGGCTCATGGCGAGCCTATGTGGTACAGAGTAGAACTGCTCCATAGGGTTTTCTTGGCTGTAATCTTTACAGGAAGATCCCTAGGTGACACAAATGATTTGCACTTGTCTGCTAACCTAAAGGCTGGCAGTTTGAACCCACCCAGAGTGGCTGCGGAAGAAAAGACCTGGCGATCTGCTTCCGTTAAGATCACAGCCAAGAAAACCCTATGGAGTAGTTCTACTCTGTGACAAATGGGGTTGCCATAAGTCAGAACCCACTTGACAGCAGCTAACAATGACAACAATCTTTACGGAAGCAGATAGTCAGGTCTTTCTTCCATGGCACTGTTGAGAAGGTTCAAACTGCCAATCTTTGGGTTAGCAATCAAATGCAAACCATTTGTGCCACCTAGGGACCTTACCAGAACGACTTAATAGAGAAGATAGACTAGAAGATGGAACTTGACTTTTGCAGGCGGAAATAATAGGAGACGTGATTGCCTGAGAGACTGGGAGAACTGGAACTGCTGTCCTGCAGCTAGAGATGGAAGCCATATCTTGAGAAAGGCCTGAAGTTCCTACCCTCTGACTATTACATGAGAGAGGAATAAATTTACATCTTGTTTGACTTACTATTTAAAAAAAAAATTGATGGGAAGAGCATTCTAGATAAAGAGGAGGACATATGCAAAGGCAGAAAACTGGGAAATTTGTTAAGCAGAGCAGAAACTGCAAGTAGTCCAATGGCTATTGGGATAGGGTGCATTAAGGAGAAAATGGAGAAGAGATTGTTGGAATCGTGGATTGGGAAAAGATCATGGAAGATGTAAAAATGGCATGGGGTGGTATCTGACCTCCTCTAACTTCCCTAGGGGAAAGGAGAATCCAGATCAACAGCCCAAGGCTGATTCCTGTAAGGCGGAGGTCAGACTTGCCTCCTCTCTCCGCCATCTTTACCAATTCTGACACCAACTGTCCCTCCCAGGGCACTCTCTACTTCTCTGCTGGGTTTGATAATTCATTGCAGTGGCCACACAGAACTCACAGACCGTACTCACAATTATGGGGTTTATTAGGGAAGTAACAGGTTACAATTCAGGTTCAGGAATGCTCAGGATACAGTTCTTCCATCAGGACAGCCTCTTCTGAACTGAGCTAGCAGGCACACCTCTCCCTGGCCCTCAGTGTCCACCCAAAGGCACTCAGCTTTCTTGCTCTGTGGGCCGGGAAGCCCACTGCGCCATCTCCGGCTGGTCTGTCCTGCGGGTAACTCCTGGTGGTCTCTCCTTCCTTGATGGTGGTGGGCGCTTCTCTTTCCCACCTCTGGGGTGGCTTATTTCAAGCCCAGCGTGACGGCAAAACTGACGAATCCCGTTAGTGGGCTACAATTACCCTATCTGCACAGTCCAGCCCAATCATCTGGGTGGTAGTTACAAGATCATAGTGAGAAAAGCCACACAAAAGCAATTCATCACACCGCAGAGTGCCTGATTGTGTCCTGCATATTATATTTGAAAACAAAATTTCTCCCACAGGGAATTTTCTTTGCTTCTGCCAGGGACTGGGGCACAGGCAGTTCAGGATCACTTAACCCAGTTTTAGGGATGAGGTTTTCTGGGTCTCTAGGATGACTTGAAGCTGGGATGGCTACAAGTTCATGGTAGGGCCTGTTCGCTTCTAGTTCTCCCTGACTCCTAGAGTGGTTTACCAGGGTCCCACACTTGACAGTCCCTGGACTCTGACTTTTATGCTCCTGACCCAGAGAAGCTGTCAAAAGTACAACCCTGTCTCTCAGCTGCCCAGTCAGAATTAACAATTACCTCTGGACAAAAGGAGCCTAGTTGCTCCTATCATCTCTCTGAATTTCCTCTGGGATTAGTCATTCTTCATTATTTTGTTATCTACCTGAGGCTTTTGTTGTTGTTGTTGGGAGTTTTTAAATTACCTTTTCAATCTCTTCTTTTGTTTTGCGTTTATTTAGTTGTTCTACCTCTGTTTGTGTTAGTGTAGGTAGGTAGTGAGTTTCTAGAAATTTGTCCATTTCCTCTAGGTTTTCGAATTTGTTAGAGTACAATTTTTAATATTATTCTGTCATGATTCTTTTAATTTTAGTTGGGTCTGTTGTGATATCACCCATCTCATTTCTTAGTCAGGTTATCTGCTTCCTCTCCTGTTTTTCATTTGTCAGTTTGGCTAGTGGTTTATCAATTTTGTTGATCTTTTCAAAGAACCAGCTTTTGGTCTTGTTAACTCTTTCAATTGTTTTTCTATTCTCTGTTTCATTTAATTCTGCTCCAATTCTTATTATTTGCTTTCTTTTGGTGCCTGAGGGCTTCTTTTGCTGCTCTCTTTCTATTTGCTCCAGTTATAGGGTTAATGTTTTGATCATGGCCCTTTCTACTTTTTGGATGTGTGCATTTATTGCCATAAACTGACCTCTGAGCACTGCTTTGGCTTTGTCCCAAAGGTTCTGGTAGGAAGTGTTTTCATTCTCGTTTGATTCTATAAATTTCTTTATTCCATCCTGAATTTCTTCTATAACCCAGTAGTTTTTGAGCAAGGGGTTGTTCAGTTTCCATGTGTTTGATGTTTTTTCCTTGCTTTTTCTGTTGTTGATTTCTACTTTTATGGCTTTGTGGTCAGAAAAGATGCTTTGTAATATTTCGATGCTTTGGATTTTGTTAAGGCTTGCTTTATAGCCTAATATGTGCTTGATTCTGCAGAATGTTCCACGTACATTGGAAAAGAAAGTATACTTGGCTGCTCTTGGGTGGAGTGTTCAGTATATGTCTATGAGATCAAGTTGGTTGAGTGTACATTTAGCTTCTCCATGTCTTTGCTGAGCTTCTTTCTGTATGTTCTGTCCTTCACTGAAAGTGGCTTGTTGAAGTCTCCTACTACTATTGTGGAGCTGTCTATCTCTTTTCAGTGCTGTTAGAGTTTGTTTTATGTATTTTGGAGCCGTGTCGTTGGGTGCATAAATATTTATTATAGTTACGTACTCCTGGTGTATTGACCCTTTAATCATTATATAGTGTCCTTCCTTATCTTTTGTGGTGGATTTTACTTTAAAGTCTATTTTGTCAGGGATTAATATTGCCACTCCTGCTCTTTTTTGAGCGCTGTTTGCTTGATATATTTTTTCCATCCTTTGAGTTTTAGTTCGTTCGTGTCTTTAAGGTGTGTCTCTTGTAGACAGCGTATAGATGAATGGTGTTTTTCTTAACCAATCTACCACTCTCTGTCTCTTTATTGATGCATTTAGCCCATTTACATTAAGTGTAATTATTGATAGGTATGAGTTTATTGCTGCCATTTTGGTGTCTTTTTTTTGTGTATTGTTCAGTTTCTTTGTTCCACTTAATTTTCTGTGCTGAGTTTTTTTTCTTTATATATTTTCTTTTCATCTTTTTCATTGTTGTTGATTTTGTGTTTGCTGAGTCTATATTTTTCCAGTTTTTTATTTTGACTTGTAAGATTGTTAGTTTCCTTTGTGGTTACCTTAATATTTGCTCCTATTTTTCTAAGTTTATACCAGTCTTTTATTTCTTTATATCGCCTTGACTTCCTCTCCATATGAAAAATCTATGTCTACTTTTTTTAAGTCCCTCTTTTTTGTTTTAGTGTTGTCATCTTTTCCATATTGACACTGTTTCCCTATTTTCAGTGTTATAGCTTTGATTTACCTTTGTGACTTCCCCATCTGGGTTGATATCTGGTTGCTCTGTCCTGTGTTCTAGTCTTGAGTTATTATCTGATGTTATTGATTTTCTAACCAGAGGACTCCCTTCAGTATTTCTTGTAATTTTGGCTTGGTTTTTGCAAATTCTCTAAACTTCTGTTTATCTGGAAATGCCCTGATTTTGCCATCATATTTGGGAGACAGTTTTGCTGGATATATAATTCTTGGCTGGCAGTTTTTTCTCCTTTAAGGCTTTGTATATGTCATCCCATTGCCTTCTTGCCTGCATGGTTTCTGCTGAGTAGTCCAAGCTTAGTCTTATTGACTCTCCTTTATAGATGACTTTTCACTTATCCCTAGCTGCTCTTAAAATTCTCTCTTTATCTTTGTTTTTGGCAAGTTTGATTATATTATGTCTTGGTGACTTTCTTTTGGGATCTGCCTTATGTGGGGTTCAGTGAGCATCTAGAATAGATATCTTGTCATCTTTCATGATATCAGGGAGGTTTTCTGCCAACAAATATTCAGCAATTCTCTCTGTATTTTCTGTTATCCCCCCCTCCCCCCCTGTTCTGGTACTCCAATCAATCGTAGGTTATTCCTCTTGATAGAGTCCAACATAATTCTTAGGGTTTCTTTATTTTTTAAAATCCTTTTATCTGATTTTTCCTCAAATAAGTTAGTGTCAAGAGCTTTATCTTCAATCTCACTAATTCTGACTTCCATTGCCTCAATTCTGCTCCTATGACTTCCTACTGAGCTGTCTAATTCTGAAATTTTATTATTAATCTTCTAGATTTCTGATTGCTGTCTGTCTATGGATTCTTGCAACCTGTTAAATTTGTCATTATGCTCTTCTCTAATCTTTTTCATTTCCTTTATTGTGTTGTCCACATTTTGCTTAATTTCCTTCCTAATTTCTTGAAGAGTTCTGTGTATTAATCTTTTATATTCTGCCTCTGGTAATTCCAAGAAATTTTCCTCCTCTGGAAAATTTCTAGATTCTTTATTTTGGGAGCTTGCTGAAGTCATCATGGATTGCCCCTTTATGTGATTTGATATTGACTGTTGTCTCCAAGCCATCAATAAGTTATTATATTTATTTATTTTATGTTTGCTTACTGTGTCCTAGCTTCTTGTTTTGTTTTGATATGCCCAAATAGGCTGCTCGTATGAGCTAATTTGAATATCGGCAACTTTGAAGCTCTAATGTCCTGTCACCAGGTGGTTAGATCTCTTATACTAGGTATGTGAGCTCAGGAGTTCACCCACTCCACCTGTATGGATTCAGCTCAGGTGCCCAGGTAGATAGCCACCAAGTGTGTGGTGTAGGCTCTCACTTACAGTCCTAGACAGGCATGGGTGATTGGTGTAGGCACAGGCATCGGGCTGCAACAGGGGGACTCACTCTGAGCAAGGCAGGGCCTGATGGCCATCCCTAAGTGTCCAGGAGGAAGGCATGTCCCTGTTCCCTAGAGTTTTGCAGCTGGACTATGAGCACCTAATGCTGTTGGCTGTAAGGACTTGGGGGTACCTCTTATTCATGGGCCCCTATGGGTGGAGCCACCAGTCCTCAGGCCTCTGATGTGGGTAGGTGAAGACCCTGCTTAACGGGCAGAGCAGTGTCAAATGTCAAGAACCTGCCACTTCACAGCTGAAACCATTGAAGTTAGGGTTCCAGTATACCCTGTTGTACTGCAGTAATGAGGGCCTATGCTGTTGAGATGGGCCCACACAAGTCTATGCAGGTGGAAAGGCACTCAAAGTCCCTGGATCTCTTACGCCTGTGCCTAGGCAAAGGAGCTGTGCCTACCCTGGGTTCCTGGCTTAGGGGAGCTGGCAGTTTATTTTTCCCCGTTTGTTAATTTGTTCACTCTCCAAGGCTGGGAGAATGGCTCCGGGCATGTGACAGATCCTACTTCTGGCCCAGGGAACTTGGCAATTGCTGAAGCTGTCCGGGATCCAGTGCAGAGCAGGAAGCAGGGAGGTAAATGGAGAGAGGTTTTTCCCTAAGGGGGGGTGTTTTTGATCCACGTGGTAAGCCATACGCAAGTACTTATCTTTCGTGGAGGGCTGCTTCTCACTGGTTCTGGGTGGCTGTGTAGAGTCTCTGGTGCTGGGTCTCTCCCGGTGCAGAAAACGTGCCTCCTGAGCACCGGTGCTTGCCTGCCTCACTGCTCACCCCCGAGATGCTCAGGCCTGAAGGGCTCAGGCTCTCGCCGGGTCAGGTCTGGCAACTCCTCGCTGCTTCCGAACTGTCTCTCCCTCCCCCTGCCACTCAGTCAGGTTCCTCAACTCTGCATTTGATGTTCAGAGCTCCCAGATTGCCATATATAATCGAATCACTTGTTTTTTTCAGGTCTTTGTTGTATGAGAGACCCCTGGAAGCATCTGATTACTCCGCCATCTTGGCCTGTTACCTACCTGAGGCTTTTAAGAAGATTTAAAAAATATTTTGTCTAGCACTTTTGGTTGTTTTTTGCATTGGTCTGAATAACTTAGCTTTCCATACTGAGTATGAAATTCTCCTGAGTTGCTACTTAAACATATGATAAAAAATCTGAAGTGGACTCACAGCATCACTGAGTAGTCTTAATGCACTTGATAGTTCATTCACTCCCCCTTTCTCTGAGGTAACTAGTATATACTGTTGTTAGTTGTCTGTGAGTTGGCTCTGACTATGGCAACCTCATGTACAACAGAATGAAATGCTGCCTGGTCCTGTGCCATCTTCATGATCATTGGTATGCTCGAGTCCGTTGTTGTGGCCACTGTGTATTTTGAGTGCCTTCCAACACATGAGGTTGCCATGAGTCTCAATTGAAGGCAACAGGTTTGTTTTTTCCCAACCTAGGGAAAAAACACTATATCAGACAATATTCTGTTGTGATCCAGTGGGTTTTCATTGGCTAATTTTCAGAAGTAGATCACCAGGCTTTTTTCCTAGTCTGTCTTGGCCTGGAAGATCCACTGAAGCCTGTCCACCATGGGTGAATCCAACGGTATTTGAAATACTGGTGACATAGCTTCCAGCATCATAGCAACATACAAAACACCACATTATGACAGACAGATGGGTGATGGAACTAATATATGTATTCTTCTTTTTCCTCAAATTTTCAGCACTCCTTCCTGCCTCCTCGCTCTCAGCTGTTGCTCTCAGTTATGGGATGACATCAATGACATCATACATGAAGAAAGCAAAAGGTCATTAAACAGAGAGGAAAGAAAGAAAAGACCAAAATGGATGTCAGAAGAGACTCTGAAGCTTGCTCTTGAATGCAGAGTAGCTAAAGTGAATGGAAGAAATGATCACGTAAAACAGCTGAACAGAAAATTTCAAAGGGCAGCTCGAAAGACAAAGTAAAGTATTATAAGGAAACGTGCAAAGGCCTGCAGTTAGAAAACCAAAAAGGAAGAACACGCTCGGCATTTCTCAAGCTGAAAGAACTGAAGAAAAAAATTCAAGCCTCTAGTTGCAATACTGAAGGATTCTATGGGCAAAATATTAAATGACACAGGAAGCATGAAAAGAAGATGGAAGGAATACACAGAGTCACTGAACCAAAAAGAATAGGACAATGCTCAACCATTTCAGGAGGTAGCATATGATCAAGAACTGATAGTACTGAAGGAAGAAGTCCAAGCTGCACTAAAGGCACTGGTGAAAAACAAGCCTCCAGGAATCAATGGAATACTAATTGAAATGTTTCAGCAAATGGATGCAATGCTGGAAGGGCTCACTCATCTATGCCAGGAAATTTGGAAGACAGCTACCTGGCCAACCGACTGGAAGACATCCATATACATGCCGATTCTAAAGAAGATGACTCAACAGAATGTGGAAATTATCAAACAATATCATTAATATCACAGGCAAGTAAAATTTTGCTGAAGATAATTAAAAAATGGATGCAGGGAACTGCCATAAATCAAGCCAGACTCAGAAGAAGACGTGGAATAAAGGATATCATTGCTGATGTTGGATAAATCTTGGCTGAAATAGAGAATACCATAAAGATATTGTCTTAGTCATCTACTGCTGCTATAACAGAAATACCACAAGTGGATGGTTTTAACAAAGAAAAGTTTATTTCCTCACAATAAAGTTAGGCTAAAAGTCCAAATTCAGGAGTCAGCTCCAGGGGAAGTCTTTCTCTCTCTGTCGGCCTTCTCCTCAATCTTTCCCTAGACTAGGAGCTTCTCCGTGCAGGGACCCTGGGTCCAAAGGACATGCTCTGCTCCCTTTACATTGGATCAGGGATGTGACCTGAGTAACGGTGGTGTTACAATCTCACCTTAACCCTCTTTAATGTAAAATTACAATCACAAAATAGAGGACAACCACACAGTACCGGGAATCATGGCCCAGCCAAATTGATATACACATTTTTTGGGGGAAATAATTCAATCCATACCATATGGTATTAAGAAAGGTTTTATTTTTATTCTAATGGTTATTTTTCTAATTGTAACTTGTTCTGTAACTCTTTGTCTTCTATTTTTTTATTTAACCTTTTACTATCTGTTTGTCAGTTTTCAATATAATCCTGTATTAGTTTCCTAGGGCTGTTGTGGCACATTGCCTCAAAGTGGGAGGCTCAAAACAACAGACATTTATTCCCTCACAGTTTGGGAGGCCAAAGTCTGAAATCAAGGTGTCGGCAGGGCCGTACTCTCTCTGAAGGCTCTAGGGGAGAATTTTTTACATGCCTTTCTCTTAGCTTCTGGTGTTGCCTGCAATCCTTGGCATTCCTGGCCTTATGAATCTCTGCCTCCATTGTCACATGGCATTCTCCTTTATGTCTCTGTGTCTCTTCTCTTTTTATGAGGACACCAGTCATATTGAAATAATGATCCACCATATTTCAATCTGACCTCATCTTAACTAATTACATCTGCAACAATCCTATTTCCAAATAAGTTCACATTCTGAGGTTCTGAGAAAGACATGAATTTTGGGGGGACAACTATGGTCTTTTCAATTGCCTTGTATGCATGCAAAAGTTGGATAATGAAAAAGGAAGACAGAAGAAGAATCAACGCGTTTGGACTGTGGTGTTGGTGAAGAGTATTGAATATACCTTGCGTGGACTGACAAAAGAAAGATCAGATCAGTCTTAGAAGAAATACAACCAGAATGCTTCTTGAAGCAAGGATGGTGAGATTTCCCCTTGCTTACTTTGGGCACGTCATCAGGAAAGATCAGTCGCTAGAAAAGGACATTATGACTGGTAAAGTAGAAGGTCAACAAAAATGAGGGAAACCCTTCATGAGATGACACAATAGATACAACGATAGACTCAAATATACCAATGATCATGAAAATGGGGCAGGACCGGGAAGCGTTTCGTTCTATTATACATAGGTTGCCATGAGTTAGCAACTAACAACTATTCAACCCAGTACATATCCTTTGACTCCTATCTATTGTCTATATGACAATCAATAAACTTAGTCTATTTTCCTCTGTTCTCCTTTGCCCATCTTTAGTGTAAGTTTTTTCTACTTTGTCAGAACATAAAATATTTACATATTTTTCTTTTACCCTTGTCCCCACCATTGTTTCCATCTTATATATACCTTTAAATATACTATATGCTCATCACCAATCCTTTTGTCAAAATCTCCCCAGTTATTTCTTCTTCAGATGGAGCTCATCTTCTAGTAGATTCCTTAAGAAGGGTCCATGGATATTGTATTCTCTGAGTGGTTGGATATTTACATTTTTTTTTTAACAGCCTTTCGACTTGAAGGTCAACTTGGTTGGATATAAAATCCCTGATTCACACTTTCTTTCCTTGAGCTTAAAAATACTGCTTCACAGTTGCCTTGTTTTGTACATTACTCTTGAGAAGTCTAATACCAACTTAAATCTCTTCCCCTTTTAATTTATTTGGTATTTATCCTTGATGACTCTAAGGATTTTTTTCTTTATCTTTAAAGTCTAATAGTTTTACTAGGGTATGTCTAAGAGTTGAGTATTCTGGGTAATTTTCTCAGGTACCTGGTAGGTCATTTTAAAATGTAGATTCAGATTTTATTTTATTTCTGGAAAGTTTTCTTACATTATAATTTTAACTAGTCTATTCTTTGCTTTATTTTGCTCCTTCAGGGTCCCAATTATCCATATATTGGATAGCCTTTTCCTGTTTTCCATTTTAATAACTTTCTCTCTGACCTCTTTTATTTACTTACCTCATTTTCAGTCTTTGGTGTTTTCCTACCTTTCTTTGATACCTATTATTAAATTTTTATGTGAGTATATGTTCCCTTGACCACTTTCTAATTTAGTCTTCATAAGTGAGATGATCTTTGTTTTTTCCTTCTATTTTCTTCCTGAGTTCAAACACCTCTTATTTTATTTGTTCCTGTTTTTTGTTCCATTCTATCATTTCTTGCTTTGTTTTCATTTTTAGATTTTTGGATTTCTAATTTCAAAAAAAAATTTTGTCATATCTCAAAATGCTTGCTAATTGATATTCAATTTGTTTTGAAGTGTATTACAATTTTATTTTCTTCATTTTTTTATGGTGGATAATTTTATCAGCTGAACTATTTTGATCTTGACTTTCTGTTTTGTTCTTATAATAGCTTTGTATGGTTGTAGACTACTTTGATTCACATTGTGGGCATGGTTGGGGACTTGGGGTAGCTTATACATTTTCTTCCCCATATGTCTGTCAGTTTGTTGTACTGTGGGGGCTTGCATGTTGCTGTGATGCTGAAAGCTATGCCACCAGTATTTAAATATCAGCAAGGTCACCCATGGCAGACAGGTTTCAGCTGAGCTTCCAGACTAAGACAGACTAGGAAGAAGGACCCTCAGTCTACTTCTGAAAAGAATTAGCTAATGAAAACCTTATGAATAGTAGTGGAACATTGTCTGATACAGTGCCAGAAGATGAGCCCTCCAAGTTGGAAGACACTCAAAATGCGACTGGGGAAGAGCTGCCTCCTCAAAGGAGAGTTGACCTTAATGATGTGGATGGAGTCAAGCTTTTGGGACCTTCATTTGCTGACGTGGCATGACTCAAAATGAGAAGAAACAGCTGCAAATGTCCATTAATAATTGGAACATGGAATGTACGAAGTACGAATCTAGGAAAATTGGAAATAGTCAAAAATGAAATAAAATGCATAAACATTGATATCCTAGGCATTAGTGAGCTAAAATGGACTGGTATTGGCCATTTTGAATTGGTCTCAATCTTATGGTCTGCTATGCCGGGAGTGACAACTTGAATAGGAATGGCGTTGCATTCATCGTCAAAAAGAACATTTCAAGATCTATTCTCAAATACAATGCTGTCAGGGATAAGATAATATTCATATGCTTTCAAAGAAGACCAGTTAATACCACTATTATTCAAATATACGCACCGACCACTAAGGCCAAAGATGAAGAAACTGAAGATTTTTATCAAATTCTGCAGTGTGAAATGGATCAAACATGCAGTCAAGATGCATTGATAACTACTGGTGATTGGAATGCAAAAGTTGGAAAGAAAGAAGGCTTGGTAGTTGGAGAATATGGCCTTGGTGACAGAAACGATGTCAGAGATTGTATGATAGAATTTTGCAAGAGCAACGACTTCTTCATTGCAAATACCTTTCTTCACCAACATAAATGGTGACTATACACGTAGACCTCACCAGATGGAATACACAGGAATCAGATCAACTACATCTGTGGAAAGAGACAATGGAAAAGCTAAATATCATCAGTCAGAACAAGGCCAGGGGCCGACTGTAGAACAGACCATCAATTGCTTATATGTAAGTTCAAGCTGAAACTGAAGAAAATTAGAACAAGTCCATGAGAGCCAAAGTACAGCCTTGAGTATATCCCACCTGAATTTAGAGACCATCAGGAATAGATTTGACCCATTGAACACTAATGACTGAAAACGAGATGAGCTGTGGAAAGACATAAAGGACATCATACATGAAGAAAGCAAGAGGTCACTAAAAAGACAGGAAAGAAAGAAAAGACCAAAATGGATGTCAGAAGAGACTCTGAAACTTGCTCTTGAACATCGAGTAGCTAAAGTAAAAGGAAGAAATGATGAAGTCAAAGAGCTGAACAGAAGATTTCAAAGGATGGCTTGAGAAGACAAAGTAAAGTATAATAAAGAAATGTGCAAAGAGCTGGAGATAGAAAACCAAAAGGGAAGAACATGCTCGGCATTTCTCAACCTGAAAGAACTGAAGAAAAAGTTTAAGCCTAGAGTTGCAATAGTGAAGGATTCTATGAGGAAAATATTAAATGACACAAGAAGCATGAAAAGAAGATGAAAGGAACACACAGAGTCACTATACCAAAAAGAATTGGTCGACGTTCAACCATTTCAGGAGGTAGCATATGATTAGGACCTGATAGTACCGAAGGAAGAAGTCCAAGCTGCACTGAAGGCGTTGGCAAAAAACAAGGCTCCAGGAAATGACGGAATATCAATTGAGATGTTTCAACAAACGGATGCAGTGCTGGAAGTGCTCACTTGTCTACGCCAAGAAATTTGGAAGACAGCTACCTGGTCAACTGACTGGAAGAGATCCATATTTATGCCTATTCCCAAGAAAAGTGACCCAACTGAATGTGGAAGTTATTGAACAATATCATTATTATCACATGCAAGTAAAATGTTGCTGAAGATCATTCAAAAGCGACTGCAACAGTATATCCAAAGGGAACTGCCAGAAATTCAAGCCAGATTCAGAAGAGGACGTGGAACCAGGGATATCATTGCTGATGTCAGATGGATCCTGGCTGAAAGCAGAGAATACCAGAAAGATGTTTACCTGTGTTTTATTGACTATTCGACTGTGTGGATCATAACAAATTATGGATAAAATTTCAAAGAATGGGAATTCCAGAACACTTAGTTGTGCTCATGTGGAACCTATGCATAGATCAAGAAGCAGTCATTCAAACAGAACAAGGGAATACTGCACGGTTTAAATTCAGGAAAGGTTTGTGTCACGATTGTATCCTTTCACCATACCTACTCAATTTTTATGCTGAGCAAATAATCCAAGAAGCTGGACTCTATGAAGAAGAACGAGGCATCAAGATTGGAGGAAGACTTATTAACAACCTGCATTATGCAGATGGCACGACCTTGATTGCTGAAAGTGAAGAGGACTTGAAGCACTTATTGATGAAGATCAAAGATCACAGCCTTCAGTGTGGATTACATCTCAACATAAGAAAACAAAAATCCTCACAACTGGACCAATAAGCAACATCACCATAAATGGAGAAAAGATTGAAGTTATCAAGGATTTCATTTTACTTGGACCCACAATCAACACCCATGGAAGCAGCAATCAAGAAATCAAAAGACACATTTCATTGGGCAAATCTCCTGCAAAAGACCTCTTTAAAGTGTTGAAAAGCAAAGATGTCACCTCGAAGACTAAGGTGTGCCTGACCTAAGCCATGGTGGTTTCAATCGCCTCATATGAATGCAAAAGCTGGACAATGAATAAGGAAGACCAAAGAAGAATTGGCGCCTTTGAATTGTGGTGCTGGAGAAGAACATTGAATATATTATGGACTGCCGAAAGAATGAACGAATCTGTCTTGGAAGAAATATGACCAGAATGCTCCTGAGAAGCAAGGATGGTGAGACTACATCTCACGTACTTTGGACAGGTTATCAGGAGGGATCAGTCACTGGAGAAGGACATCATGCTTGGTAAAGCAGAGGGTTAGCAAAAAAGAGGAAGACCGTCAATGAGATGGATTGACACAGTGGCTGCAACAATGGGCTCAAGCATAACGATTGTGAGGTTGGTGCAGGACTGGGCAGTGTTTCGTTCTGCTATACATAGGGCTGCTATAAGTTGGAACTGACTCGACGGCACCTAACAACAACAACAACAGCATACATTTTCTAGTTTAAGAATGCCCCCTTTTCTCTCAGTATAGCAAAGTACAGATTAATTAATGACTTTTTTTTTCCTGGTGGGGAAGACGTTGTGAATTCTCCAATTTTTGAGTTTTACTTTTGTCTTACAGGGCCATAAAATTTCCCTTCTTGCTTCACCAAAGGATGCTCCCCATTTCTTTTCACCATTTTCTATGCCCAAAATGATGTCTTTCTGAAATAGCCACTTCAGATCCCACACACTTGCAAATCCCATGCCTGCACTCAGTGCCTTTTTTAAAAATATTTTATTTTTTTAGGTGAAAGTTTACACAGCAAATTAGGTTCCCCTTTAACAATTTTTGTACAAATTGTTCCCCTTGTATTGGTTACAATTTTTACAATGTGTCAGCATTCTCATTATTTCCATTCTGTTTGTTCTGTTTCCATTGATCTAGCTTCCCTTCCCCTCCTTGCCTCCTAATCTTTGCGTTTGGGTAAATGTTGAGTGTTTGGTCTCATATAGTTAATTGTTTAACGGAGCACATTACTCATTGGTGATATTGTTTATTTTATAAGCCAGTCTATTATTTGGCTGAAGGGTGACCTGCCTTAATAGCTTTAATTCCAAGTTCAAAAGGTATTTTAGGATTATAATCTTGGGGGGTTCTCTAGTCCCTGTCGGTCAAGTGGGCCTGGCCTTTTTAGGAATTCAAGTTTTGTTCTACATTTTTTTCCTATTGTGTCTGGAACCTTCTACTGTGTCTCTGGTCAGAACAGTCAGTAGTGGTAGCCGGGCACCATCTAATTTGTCTGGTCTCAGGTTAGAAGAGCACGTGGTTCATGCGAGCTATTAGTCCCGTGGACTAGTTTCTTCTTTGAGCCTTTTGTTTCCTTCATTCTCTTTTGCACCACACTAGTCGAGATCAATAGTTGTATCTTAGATGGCCGCTTGCAAGCTTTTAAGACCAAAGACGCTACTCACCAAACTAAGATGTAGAACGTTGCACTCACTGCCTTTTTTTAGTATTTTCTCACTTCTGGAGGATTTTCTCTTTCTGATGGTGACTTTAGCTTAATAGGCCTTCTATGTCCTACTTTTCTCTCTCGTTTTTGTGATCCAAATTTGTTTTTATTTAAATCACAGAGACAGTTCTTTATCTATCTACTTTTTTCTCCTTTTGTAGCTTACTTTTTAAAGTAACCTATCCACAATGTAAAATTTTATATGGTTGTTTGGTGATTTAACATATTTCAAATTGCTTCTACAATGTACCTTAGGGTCTTTTTAAAAAAACAAACTATTTTTAGAACACTTTTAAATTTATGGAAAAATCGTGGAGATAATACAGAGCATATACCCCACACTCAGTTTCTCTTATTAACGTCTATATTTGTATGGTATAATTTGTTACAATTAATAAATCAATATTGATATTCACTTCTCTTTTCTTCTCAGGTTTTTCAGACTCCCCTTGCTTCCTGTAAAAATTTGCTGTGGAGCTCAAGGAAAAAGCTCTGCTGCCATTTGATATTTATTTTTCTACTTACTGATAATTTGAAGTTTATAGTATACTTTGCCTTCTAGTTATGCTGAAAGTGTGGGTTGTATGTTTGGCTTTACTTGCTCTTCTTATCGATCTTTTCAGTTTGTTGAAGGATAAGTGGCAAGATTTTAATTCAAGCATCTGCTATTGTCCTAGGCTACCTGGAAGTTCGCTGGTCTTTCCTTCAGTCTTTAAGCACATTCTTAACTAGGTTTCTGGGACATCATGCTCTCCTCGTGTACCTAATTCACTAATTTTCTACTCAGTCTCTTTAATAAGCACCTCCTGCTCTTCCCAACCTCAAAATGATGGGGACAATGCAGGGCTTTGTCTTCTCATCTACATCACACCCACTACCCACATTGATCTTATCCGTCTCCATCCCTGACCTCTCTCCTGGGTTCCAAACTTGTATGTGCAATTACCCATATAACATCTCTACTCGGATGTCTAATAAGCATCCCAAGCATAACATGAACAAAATAGAACTCTTATTTCCCTACCCCGCTAAACTTGCTTGGAGTCCCTGGGTGGTGCAAACAGCTAAGAGCTTGACTGCTAGCTGAAAAGTTGACAGATGACACATCCAGAGATGCCTGGAAGAAAGGTCTGGCAATCTGCTTCTGAAAGCTCACAGCCTTGAAAACTCTATGGAGCCACAGTTCTACTCTGCACATATGGGGTCCTCATGAGTAGGAATCAACTCGACGTCAGCTGGTTAGATTTTGTTTTTTTCCTAAACCTACTCTTCCCCTATGATTATGTGCCGTTGAGTCAGCTCTGATTCATAGCGACCCTATAGGACAGTGTAGAACTGCCCCATAGGGTTGCCTAGGCTGTAATCTTTATGGGAGCAGATTACCACGTCTTTTCCTGCGGAGAAAAGACCTTCAACCTTTTGGTTAGCAATTGAATACTTAACCATTGTGCCACCAGAGCTCCTTACTCCTCCCCTAGATTTCCACATTTCAATAAATAGGAGCACTATCATTTGTGTGCTGAAGCCGACTCATACTGTTATCGCAATAACGCGGATTAGAGCCGCCTGCTGCAATAGCCAATTCTAAGACGGGGTGAGGTGAGCGGCAAGATGTTTATTATATATCGGTGCATAGGAGACGGAGGGGAATAGATTCCTCCAAAAAACCCGTCTCCCCCACTGAAGATTGGCTGAAGTCTTTTACAGGGACAGGATTATGGATCTTTTGTGGTAGTTTTCCCTTGAGGTGATGATGTCTTAGATGAGTTAACCTTCTACTGGTATTCTTAGAGGTTATCTCGTGACATCTTTGGGGATTATCTGGTGACATCCAGGTTTTTCTTGTCACAAGATGGGTACTTTGCTTGGTTTTTCATTCTTAAATCATTATCACTTGTTTTCTACCCTCCAGGGAGGAACATGGTTAATCTTAAACCTTTTTGTAGAGACCGGAACGGGAGGGAAAAATCACGAGACAATGTGGCGGTTAGCAATGCGGAGTAAATAATAGTGAACCGGGCCTATGCAGCCTCTTACAATACTGGCTTACAAAAGGCGATTGTTAGCATTTCTTCTCAACTCTGTGTTCAGTGAAGCCACATTGGTAGCTTGAAATCAACCATGAGGGAAATATTTACCCTATGGAGATTAACAAATGCTACAAATCAGGATTTTTTTCCCCCAGCAAAAAAAAAAAAAAAAAGAAAAGCCAAATCCATTGCCATTGAGTCAATTCCAACTCATAGTGACTCTATAGGACAAAATAGAACTAACCCATAGGGCTTCCAAAGCTGTAATCTTTACGGAAGCAGACTGACACATCTTTCTCCTGTGGAGTAGCTGGTGGGTTCAAATCACCGACCTTTTGGTTAGCAGCCGAACACTTTAACCACTGTGCCCCCAGAGTACCAATTAAACATTTCCCAGCATGCCACTGACACAATTCCCTCAATTGCCCAGGGCAAAAATCTAGGAGTTATCTTTGATAACGCTCTATTTCTTAAACTTCACATCTAATCCATCAAATTACGTCCATAATCTGATCACTTCTTATAGCTCAGATCCCCTTCTAGCTGCCATCTCTCTCATCTAAACTACTGCAATGCCCTTTGATCTCGTCTCTTTACTTCCGCTACTACCCACCTACAGCTCATTCTCCATCCAGCAGTCAATATGATTGAATTATGTTACTCTCCGGTTCAAAACCCACTAACTAATTTCCTCACACTTAAAATGCAATCTCTTTACCATGGCCTACCCACCCAAACCCAAACCCACTGCCGTAAAGTCAATTCCAACTTGTAGCAACCTTATAGGACAGAACAGAGCTGCTCCATAGGGCTTCCAAGGCTGTAAATCTTTGCGGAAGCACACTGCCACATCTTTCTCCCTCAGAGCAGCTGGTGAGTTCGAACCACCGACCTTTTGGTTAGCAGCTGACTGCTTTAGCCATTGTGCCACCAGGGCTCCTCCATGGCCTACAAGACTCTGTGTTATCTAGGCCCATCCACCTCATTTGCCCATTGGAAATCTGCTGCAGAAGACCTCTTTAAAGTTTTTAAAAGCAAAGATGTATCTTTGATGACTGTCTTAGTTATCTAGTGTTGCTATAACAGAAATACCACAAGTATTTAAAGAATAGAAATTTATTTTCTCAACTTAAGGAGACTAGAAGTCCAAATTCAGGGTGCCGGCTCTAGGGAAAGGCTCTGTCTCTCTGTCGGCTCTGGGGGAAGGTCCTTGTCTCTCTTCAGGTTCTGTTCCTAGGTTCATTGATGATCCTGTGGCCTGGCATCTCTCTTTCTCCATCTCTGCTTGCTTGCTTCCTTGCTTAATGGCTCTTTTATATCTCAAAAGAGATTGATTTAAAGCACACCCTACACTAATACTGCCTCATTAACATAACAAAGAAAACCCGTTCCCAAACAGGATTATCACAACAGGGATAGGGGTTAAGATTTACAACACATATTTTTGTAGAACACATTTTAATCCATAACAAATGACTAAGGTGTGTCTGACCCAAGCTCTGGTCTTTTTAATTGCTTCATATGCATGCAAAAGGTGAATAATGAAAAAGGAAGACAGAGTAGTGTTGCATTCAAACTGTGGTGCTGGTGAAGAATATTGAAAATATTGTGGATTGCCAGAAGAATGAATAATAAATACAACCAGAATGCACCTTTGAAGCGAGGATTGGGAGTGTCGTGGATTGAGTTGTGTCCGCCAAAAATATATGTCAACTTTTTTAGGCCGTGATTCCCAGTATTGTGTGGTTGTCCTCCATTTTGTGATTGTAATTTTATGTTAAAGAGGATTAGGGTGGGATTGTAACACCCTTACTCAGATCACATCCCTGATCCAATGTAAAGGGAGTTTCCCAGGAGTGTGGCCTGCACCACTTTTTATCTTTCAAGAGATAAAAGGAAAGGGAAGCAAGGGATCTCATACCACCAAGAAAGCAGTGCCGGGAGCAGAGTGCGTCCTTTGGACCCAGGGTTCTGGTGCAGAGAAGCTCTGAGTCCAGGGGAAGACTGATGACAAGGACCTTCCCCCAGAGCCGACAGAGAGAGAAAGACTTCCCCTGGAGCTGACGCCCTGAATTTGGACTTCTAGCCTGCTAGACTGTGAGAAAATAAATCTCTCTTTGTTAAAGCCATCCACTTGTGGTATTTCTTCTATAGCAGCACGAGACGACTAAGACAGGGAGACTTAGTCTTGCTTACTTTGGACACGTCATAAGGTAAGACCAATCCCTAGAAAAACACATCATGATTGGTAGAGGGTCAGTGAAAATGAAGGAAAACCTAAATGAGATGGATTGACACAACAGCCACAATAAATTCAAACATACAAAGATCATGAAGATGTCATAGGACTGGGCAACGTTTATTTCTGTTATACATAAGGTAGCCATGAGCCGGAGTCGACTCAATGGCAACTAACACCTGCAACAACCCACCTTATGACCTCATCTCCTATCATTTCTGCCTCCTCTTCCCAAGCCATCTGTTACAGCCCCATTAGTCATCCTGGTGTTCTTCAAACACATCAAACTCATTTCTCCCTTAGGAACTTGAACTTGCTGTTACCTCTGCCTGGAACACTCTTTTTAGAAACTTTAGACAGCTTTCCCGCTCACTACATTCAGGGTTCTGTTCAAATGTCATCTCCTTTGAGAGGCATTCCCTGAAAATTCTGTCTAAACTTGCATCACTTAATTCTATCACTCAGTCTCCTAAGCATGCTATATTTTTCTTCAAAACGTTTATCATCATCTTTAGAATGCCTACATTAATTGTTTTCATGTTCACCATTGTATTCCCAGTAGCTAGAACAGTACCTGGTGCATGGCATTTAATAAGTATTTGTTGAATAATTGAATAAGTGAACAAGTGAATTATACATTTTGAACTCCAATCTTATTTGGATCCTCACACTGCTGAGAAATCATTTTAGTTAATTCCCATTTATCTTCCTAATGGCTACTTCAAACACTTACTCTTCTGTTCAAACCTTCCTCCTCAGTAGATAATCATGGAGAATATTTGTTTTGCTTTCTTAGCTTCCCAGAATCTTTAAAACATCCTTCCTATATGCTCCTGTCTCCCTAAAGTATAAGCAAGAAATGTACTTTCCAGCTTTCTTTGAATCTAGGGTAATGGCAGCATCACTGCTGGCCTGTATAGATCTTTGTGCAAATTAGGAAAAGGTGCCCTCTCTGGGTAGATGCAGTCCCACGGGCTCACAGTGAAGTGCGAACACAGTGTTTCTATGAGAATTAGAAAAAAAAGCCCTGACGGATATAATGATACGGTCTTTTATTTTAATAAGAAAATAATGCCCATCAGGTAATTCTCATACAGTGTCAAGCTTATCCTTCTTGCCTTGGAGGAAGCTCTGTCTCTAATGACTTTGATCAAGACTGACTTTTCTACACAGGCTCCTGTTCCTATCATGCACCACAATACCCACCTCATCCATTATCCTCATTCTCTCTGGAATCCTGTTCTTCTCCTATTTGCTTCTTCTCCTTTAAATATAAATAGGCTAAAATTGCCATCACCCTAAGGAAATCTCCTCTTGACATTGTTACAATCCCTCCCAACCCTGAAAAACAGACACCTTATCTATTCCTTGACTTCTCACCATGCTTTTTTTTTTAATTGTGCTTTAAGTGAAAGTTTATAGTGCAAATTAGATTCTTACTCAAAAATTTATACACAAATTTTTTGTGACATTGGTTGCAATCCCCACAATGTGTCAATACTCTCCTCCTTTCCCTTTACACCCCAGTTCCCCGCGTCCATTTGTCCAGTTTTCCTGTCCCTTCCTGCCTTTTTCTCTTTGCTTTTGGGCAGGTGGTGCCCATTTGGTCTCATAGACTTGATTAGACTAGGAAGCACATTCTTCAAGTGTGTAATTGTTTGTTTTATAGATCTGTCTAATTTTTGGCTGAAAGGTGGACTTCGGGAGTGGCTTCATTCTGAGTTAGCAGGGTGTCCAGGGACCGTAGTCCCAGGGGTTCCTCCAGTCTCTGTCAGACCAGTAAGTCTGGTCTTTTTGTGTGTGTGTGTATGTGTGTGTGAATTTGAGTTTTGCTCTACATTTTTCTCCTGCCCTGTCTAGGACCCTCTACTGTGATCCCTGTCAGAGTAGTTGGTGGTGGTAGCCGGGCACCATCTAGTTCTTCTGGGCTCCGGCTGGTGGAGGCTGTGTTCACATGGTCCATTAGTCCTTTGAACTAATATTTTCCTTGTGTCTTTGGTTTACTTCATTCTTCTTTGCTCCAGACAGGATGGGATCAACAGACATATTTTAGGTGGCTGCTCGAAAACTTTTAAGACCTCAGATGCTACTCATCAAAGTAGGATGTAGAACATTTTCTTTATGAACTATGTTATGCCAATTGACATAGATGTCCCACGAGACCATGGTCCCCAGCCCTCAACCCTAGTAACTCGGTCCCTCAAGGTGTTTGGATGTGTCTCGGAAGCTTCTATGACTTTGCCTTGATCAAGTTATGCTGACTTCACCTATATTGTATATTGTCTTTTCCTTCACCAAAGTTAACACTTGTCCGCTATCTAGTTACTGATTTTCCTCCCCACACCCCTCAAAGATTTTTTTTTCCTGTGTGTAAACCTTTTTGTGACTTCTTATAATAGTGGTCTCATACAATATTTGTCCTTTTGAGATTGACTTACGTCACTCAGCGTAATGCCCTCCAGATTCATCCTTGTTGTCTCGCCAAGCTTTTGAGAGCAGGCTCTACCTCACAGCCATTTTCACCTACTCTAGCCCTTCTAATTCTAGAACCCAATGAGAAAAGACTAGAGCCCATGTCAGTCTCTCATGACCTAAGCCTACAACTTTGATGATGTGGGTGTCCTATATGAGAAGCCGGCATCCTTTGTTATGGAGCTAATGATGCATCTTGCCCAGGAGTCAGAGAAATAGAAGGAGGATCAGGTGGGAGATGGAGTAACTGCAGGCCCTACACTAACCAGGTAAGCTAGCACATAAGTGACAATGTGCATGAACTGCAACATCATGTGCTGCACCTTTTTTGCTTAACAAAACAATATCACTCTTGCTTCACTTCTGCCTTCCAAATCTCATACAAAATGTTTCCTGTGACCAACTCTGTGTTGTTGTTGTTAGATGCTGTTGAGTCGGTTCTGACTCATAGCATCCCTATGTATAACAGAAAGAAACACTGCTCGGTCCTGAGCCATCCTCACAATCCCTAACCATAAGCATTCAGGGAAAGGAATTCTTTTTTTTTTTTTTTTTTTTTAATATATATTTTATTGTACTTCAGGTGAAAGCTTACAGAGCAAATAGTTTCTCATGAAATAGTAGTACACATGTTGTTTTTTGACATTGGTTAACAACCCCACAACGTATTAAGCCTCTAAATTCTCAACCTTTTTTTTTGATGAAAATTACAGATGGCCAAAGATACACCGTTTCAAAAATTTCTACATTCACAGTTCAGTGACATTGACTACGCTCTTCCAACTGTGCTGTTATTCTCACTTAAGATGAAGGCTTACAGAAAAAATAGTTATTCATTTAACAGTTACTACACATGTTGCCCTATGACAATGGTTAACAATCTCACAGCACATCAAGAATATCCTTACTCCACCTTGTGTTCCCTATCACCAGGGGGCTTCCTTGTCCCCTTCTGTCTTCTGGACCTTGTCAGTGAACTATTGTACCTCTTTAGTCTCATTTGTTTATTTATTTATTTATTTATTTATTTATTCTTATTTTATTTAAACACCATTTCAAAACTTTTTACTTACACATTTAAGTGATATTGACTATGCTCTTCCAATTGTGCTGCCATTCTCGCCCAAGATGAAGGCTTACAGGACAAAACAGCCTCCCATTTAATAGTTACTACAAATGTTGCCCTATAGCAGTGGTCAACAATCTCACAATACATCGACAGTGTCCTTATTCAATTTGTGTTCCTTATCATCAGTTTCCTACTCTCCCTCTGCCTTCTGGCCCTTGTCACCGGACTCCTGTACCTCGTTAGTCCCATTTAGTTTTACTGGGGTGTCCATTCCCAGGCTTAACATCGAACCTTGAAGGTAACTTCCCCTCTGAGCTGAAAGGGTGTCTGGGGGCCACACTCTCGAGGTTTCTCTAGTATTCTTTAGGCCAGTATATCTGGTCTTCTTTTTTTTTTTTTTTTTTTTGGGAGTTAAAATTATACTCTACATCCTACTCCAGCTCTGCCCAGAACCCTCTGTTGTGATCCTGGTCAGAGGAGTCATTGGTGGTAGCCGGGCACCATCCAGCTGTACTGGGCTCAGTCCCGTGGAGGCCTTGGTAGCTGTGGACCATTAGTCCTTCGGACTAATCTTTTCCTTGTATCCTGTTCTCTTCGTTCTCCCTTGTTCCCGAAGGGATGAGATCAGTGGAGTATCTTAGATGGCCGCTCATAGGCTTTTAAGACCCCAGACACTACTCACCAAGGTAGAATGTAGAGCATTATCTTTATAAGTAGTGTCATGCCAATTGAGCTAGATGTTCCCCGAGATCATGGTCCCCAGAGCCCTCCGTCCAACAACTCAGTCCCTCGGGGGGTTTGGATGTGTCTATAGGGCCTCCATGACCTTTCCTTGTGCAGGTTGTGTTAGTTTCCCCTGTACTATGTACTATCTCATCTCTCACCCAAGTTACCACTTACCTATTACCTAATTAGTATTCCCCACCCCCCTCCCATCCCTGGTAACCAACAAGGATTGTTACATTTTGCATGTGAATTTTTTCATGGGTTTTTACAATAGAGGTCTCATACAATATTTGTCCTTTTGTGATTGACTTATTTCACTCAGCATGATGTCCTCCAGTTTCATCCATGTTATGAGATGGTTCACCGATTCATTGTTCTTTCTCGTTGCATAGTACTCCATTGTGTGTATGTACCATAGTTTGTGTATCCATTCGTCTGTTGATGGACATCGAGGTTGTTTCCATCGTTTTGCTATTGTGAATAATGCTGCCATGAACATAGGTGTGCATATGTCTATTCGAGTGATGACTCTTATTTCTCTAGGATATATTCCTAGGAGTGGGATTGCTGGATCGAATGGTACGTCTATTTCTAGCTTTCTGAGGAAACGCCATATCATTTTCCAAAATGGCTGTATCATTTTGCATTCCCACCAGCAGTGTATAAGAGTTCCCGTCTCCCCGCAGCCCCTCCAACATTTGTTATTTCCAGTGTTTTTGATTCGTGCCAGTAATGCCGGGGTGAGATGGTATCTCATTGTGGTTTTAATTTGCATTTCTCTAATGGCTAGTGATCGCGAGCATTTCCTCATGTGTCTGTTGGCCATTTGAATGTCTTCCTTGGTGAAGTGTCTGTTCATTTCCTTTGCCCATTTTTTGATAGGATTGGTTGTCTTTTTGTTGTAGAGGTGTTGGATTTTCTTGTAGATTATGGAGATTAGACCTTTGTCTGACTTGTACTGTCCAAAAATTTTTTCCCAGTCTGTAGGTTCTCTTTTAACTCTTTTGGTGAAATCTTTTGAAGAGCATAGATGTTTGATTTTTAGAAGATCCCAATTATCTAGTTTATCTGTTGGGTTTTTTGTGTTGATGTTTATGGTTTCTATCCTGTTAATGCCATGTATTAAGGCCTGAAGTGTTGGTCCTATTTTTTCTTCTATGAATTTTATAGTTTGAGGCTTTATATTCAGGTCTTTGATCCATTTTGAAGTAGTTTTTGTATATGGTGTGAGGTATGGGTCCTGTTTCATTTTTCTACAAATGGATATCCAGTTTTGCCAGCACCATTTGTTAAAAAGACTGTCTTTTCCCCATTTGATGTATTTTGGGCCCTTGTCAAAAATCAGGTGACCATAGGTGGATGGATTTACATCTGAGTTCTCAATTCTGTTCCATTGGTCAATGTCTCTGTTGTTGTACCAGTACCAGGCTGTTTTGAGTACTGTAGCTGTATAGTAGGTTCTCAAGTCAGGTAGTGTGAGTCCTCCAACTTTATTCTTCTTCTTCAGTAGTGCTTTACTTATTCGGGGTTTCTTCCCTTTCCATATAAAGTTAATAATTAGTTTTTCCATCTCTTTGAAGAATGTTGTTGGTATTTGTATTGGAATTGCATTGTATTTGTAAATTGCTTTAGGTAGAATTGCCATTTTCACAATGTTGAGTCTGCCTATCCATGAGCATGGTATGTTTTTCCATTTATGTAGATCCCTTTGGGTTTCATGCAGCAGTGTTTTTTAGTTTTCTTTGTATAGGTCTTTTATATTCCTGGTCAGATTTATTCCCAAGTATTTTATCTTTTTAGGGGCTATTGAAAATGGTATTGATTTCCTGATCTCCTTTTCATCGTTCTCTTTACTGGTGTATAGGAATCCAACTGATTTTTGAATGTTTATCTTGTATCCTGCTACTCTGCTGAATCTTTCTATTAGTTCCAGTAAATTTCTCGTGGAGTCTTTAGGGTTTTCTATGTATAGTATCATATCATCTGCAAACAGGGACAGTTTAACTTCTTCATTACCAATTTGGATGCCCTTTATTTCTTTCTCTTGCCTTACTGCTCTAGCGAGAACTTCCAGCACAATGTTAAATAGGAGTGGTGATAAAGGGCATCCTTGTCTTGTTCCTGTTTTCAGGGGGAATGTTTTCAGCCTTTCTCCATTAAGAATGATGTTGGCTGTTGGTTTTGCATAGATGCCCTTTATGATGTTGAGAAATTTCCCTTCTATACCTATTTTATTGAGAGCTTTTATCAGGAATGGGTGTTGGACTTTGTCAAATGCCTTTTCTGCATCAATTGAGATAATCATGTGATTTTTTTCTTTCCTTTTATTTATGTGGTGGATTACGTTGATGGATTTTCTAATGTTAAACCATCCTTGCATACCTGGTATGAATCCTACTTGGTCGTGGTGTATTATTTTTTTGATATGATACTGAATTCTATTGGCTAAAATTTTGTTCAGAATTTTTGCATCTATATTCATGAGAGATATTGGTCTGTAATTTTCTTTTTTTGTGATGTCTTTGCCTGGTTTTGGTATCAGCGTTATGCTGGCTTCATAGAATGAATTTGGAAGTGTTGCTTCCTCTTCTATGCTCTGAAATAACTTGAGTAGAACTGGTACGAGCTCTTCTGTAAATGTTTTGTAGAATTCTCCAGTGAAGCCATCTGGGCCAGGGCTTTTTTTGGTTGGGAGTTTTTTTATTACCTTTTCAATCTCTTCTCTTGTTATGGGTCTGTTCAGATTTTCAATATCACTTTGTTGTAGTTTGGGTAGGCCGTATGTTTCTAGAAATTTATCCATTTCCTCTAGGTTTTCAAATTTGTTGGAATATAGTTTTTCATAATATTCTGTTATAATCCTTTTTATTTCAGTTGGGTCTGTTGTAATGTCCCCCATTTCATTTCTTATTTGGGTTATTTGTGCCCTCTGCTGTTTTTCTTTTGTCAGTCTGGCCAGTGGTTTGTCGATTTTGTTGATTCTTTCAAAGAACCAACTTTTGGTTTTGTTGATTCTTTCTATTGTTTTTCTGTTCTCTATTTCATTGATTTCTGCTCTGATCTTTACTATTTCCTTTCTTCCGGTGGTTGTAGGCTTTTTTTGTTGTTCTCTTTCTATTTGTTTGAGTTCTGTAGTTAATGTTTTGATTTTGTCCCTTTCTTCTTTTTTGATATGTGCATCTATTGCTATAAATTGTCCTCTGAGGACTGCCTTTGCTGTGTCCCAAAGGTTTTGGTATGATGTGTTTTCATTTTCATTTGATTCTAGGAATTTTTTAATTCCATCTCTGATTTCTTCTATTACCCATTGATGTGTAAGCAGATTATTATTCAGTTTCCATGTGTTTGATTTTTTTTCCTTGCTCTTTCTAGTGTTAATTTCTACCTTGATGGCATTGTGGTCAGAGAAGATACTGTGAATTATCTCAGCATTTTGGATCTTGTTGAGGATTGCTCTGTGGCCTAAGATGTGGTCTATTCTGGAGAACGTTCCATGTGCATTGGAAAAGAATGTGTACTTTGCAGCGGTTGGATGGAGTGTTCTATATATGTCTATGAGGTCCAGTTGGCTGATTGTGTCCTTTAGGTCTTCTGTATCTTTGCTAAGTTTCTTTTTAGTTGTTCTGTCCTTTACTGAGAGTGGTGTGTTGAAGTCTCCTACTATTATTGTGGAACTGTCAATTTCTCTTTTCAGTGCTGTTAGAGTTTTTTTTATGTATTTTGGAGCCCTGTCATTGGGTGCATAGATATTTATTATGGTTATGTCTTCATGATGGATCATCCCCTTAATCATTATATAGTGTCCTTCTTTGTCTTTTATGGTAGATTTTGTTTTAAAGTCTATTTTATCTGAGATTAGAATTGCCACTCTTGCTCTTTTTTGATAGTTGTTAGCTTGATATATTTTTTTCCAACCTTTGATTTTTAATAAATTCACATCTTTGTTTCTAAGATGTGTTTCTTGTAGACAGCAAATAGATGGATCCTGTTTTCTTATCCATTCTGCCACTCTCCGTCGCTTTATGGGTGCATTGAGTCCATTTACGTTCAGTGTAATTATTGATAGATGTGAGTTTGTTGCTGTCATTTTGTAGTGCTTTTTTTTGTGATGCTGAAGTTTTCTTTGTTCTTCTTACTCTCTTGTGCTGAGTTCCTTTTGTTTGTGGATTTTGTGTTCATTTCTTTTGTTTTTTTAGGTTTTGTTTTTGTTGAGACTTTATGTTTTTCGTCTTTATTTTTATGAGTTGGTTTGTTAACTTTTTTTGTGGTTACCATGAATTTTACCCTTATCTTTATAATTTTGAAGCAGTCTACCGTTACTTGGTATCGCCTTGCCTTCTTCTCCTTTAGAAGGTTCTATACCTATGCCGTTTGTTCCCTCTTTCATTGTTTTGATGTTGTTGTCATCCTTTGATTGATTTCTCTGATTCCCTGTTGTATATCTTTTGTTTTTGGAAAGTCGTCTGTAGTTCAGTTCCTAGAATGGTATCTGGTTCATGTTAACCTGCATCCTAGGTCCTAGGTCCTGCCTGAGGGCTTAAGCTGTTTGTCCTCAGATCGAAGAACTCCCTTTAATAATTCTTGTAAGTTTGGTTTGACTTTTGCATATTCCTTTAGTTTCTGTTTATCTGGAAATGACCTAATTTCACCATCAAATCTGAATGAGAGTTTTGCAGGATATATTATTCTTGGCTGACAATTTTTTTCTTTCAAGATTTTATATATGTCATCCCATTGCCTTCTTGCCTGCATGGTTTCTGCTGAATAATCTGAGCTTAGTCTTATTGTTTCTCCTCTGTATGTGACTTCTTGTTTTTCCCGAGCTGCTCTTAGGATTCTTTGTTTGTCTTTAGTTTTAGCGAGTGTGAATATGATATGTCTTGGTGATTTTCTTTTGGGGTCTATTCTATATGGGGTTCGTTGAGCTTCTTGGATGACCAGCTTTTCATCTTTCATGATATTGGGAAAGTTTTCTGTCAGCAGTTCCTCAATGATCCTCTCTGTGTTTTCTGTTTTCTTCCCCTGTTCTGGTATGCCAATCACTCGTAAGTTTTTGCTTTTAATTGTGTCCCACATAACTCTCAGGGTCTCTTCATTTTTCTTTGTTCTTTTTTCTGAGTTTTCCTGAAACAGAGTTGTATCCAAGTGTTTGTCTTCAGTTCCACTGATCCTGTCTTCCATGGTTTCAAATCTACTTCTCAGCCCTTCTATGACACCGTCCATTTCTGAAATCTTGTTGTTTATCTTTTGGATTTCTAATTGTTGTTTTTGTATAATTTCGAGTTGTGAATTTATTTTGGCATTTTGTTCTTGCATCATCTTCCTGAATTCTTCCAATTTTTTGTCTGTATTTTCCATAAATTTGTCTATGTTTTCCTCATGTTTGTCAGCTTTTTGCCTCAGTTCTTGGAAAATTCCGAGTATTAGTGATTTGAGTTCCGTATCAGGTACTTCTAGTGCATTTTCTTCCACAGGAGAGTTATCTGGTGTTTTAATTTGGACGCCTATTGGAGCCATCTTGTCTTGTTTTTGTAAATGTTTTGATATTGTTTGCTGTTTTCAGGGCATTCAGTAAATATTTCTCTCGTTTATTGATTGTAGATTTTTTTTTTTTTTTTTTTTTTTTGTTCTTGTGGTACAGCTGGGCAGATCTAGTTGAGGAGGAGCCACTGGGATGGGTTGCTTGTGGCACTCACCGCAGCCACCAGGACGGTCGGTAGTCAGTGCTGGGCAGGTTCCAATAGGGCGTGCCTGCACCGCTTGGTGATGTGATGTCTAGTGCACGGTGCAGGTAGGTAGGGTGCAGCGGGAAGATGGTTATGTGTGAAGCTAAGCTGGATATGGGAGAGAGGAGAGAGGAGGAGGAGCAAAAAGCGTACAAACATAAAAGAATGCTAGAGGAGTTTGTCGTTGGAATGTACAGATGAGAGACTATGGGATGGAGGAAACCAGAAGGGGGAAGAGAAAGAAAAGGAAAGAATGACCAAATGAAAATCAGAAAAGTTAAAAAACTGCAAAGTTCCCAGGGATCGCACCGATGCAGCTATGAGGTCTGGGGGAGTCGGTCTCAATTTTCACAGCTCAGCCTGGCCAGAAGGTACAGAGGCATACATCGCCTGGTATTCAGGGATCAGAAAGAGAAGGAAGAGATAGAGGGACAAGAAATTAAGCAATGAAGAAAGACAAAAGAGAAAAAGAGGTAAAATATGACAAAACTAATCAAAAAAGGAAGAAAAATAAAATTGAGAAAAAAAAAAAAAAAGGGCAACACCAGCAGTCAGTGCCTACAAATGGGACCCAGAGAGCCCCCACTCAGGGGCGCGAATTCCAAGAAGCCGATAGTCTCGGGGTTATGTGACCGTGGCCACGGGAAGCAGAGGGGCCAACGAACAAAGGCCCCAGGATCCCACCCGCGCGGGAGCCCAGACCTGGAAACAGCCACACGCCCGAACGCAGCCCTACAGCCCCGCAGGAGAGAGCAGAGACGGCCCTCGGAACCAGGCACCCAGGCAAAAGGAGGGGGAGGCGGCAGGAAAAGGTCCGCTAGGTGCCAGCAAACGGCTCCCAGAAAGCCCCCAGCCCGGGCGCGCGGAACCCAAGCACCGGCGCCCCCCCGCCCAGGGACCCCGGCCACGGAAAGCAGAGGGGTGAACGAACAAAGGCCCCGGGATCCCACCCACGCGGGAGCCCAGACCCAGAAACAGCCACACACCCGCACGCAGCTCCACAGCCCCGCAGGAGAGAGCAGAGACAGCACCCGGACCCAGGCACCCAGGCAAAAGGAGGGGGAGGCGGCAGAAAAAGGTCCGCTAGGTGCCAGCAAACGGCTCCCAGAAAGCCCCCAGCCCGGGCGCGCGGAACCCAAGCACCGGCGCCCCCCCGCCCAGGGACCCCAGCCACGGAAAGCAGAGGGGCGAACGAACAAAGGCCCCGGGATCCCACCCACGCGGGAGCCCAGACCCAGAAACAGCCACACGCCCGCACGCAGCCCTACAGCCCCGCAGGAGAGAGCAGAGACGGCACTCGGAGCCAGGCACCCAGGCAAAAGGAGGGGGAGGCGGCAGAGAAAGGTTCGCTAGCTGCCAGCAAACGGCTCCCAGAAAGCCGCCAGCCCAGGCGCGCGGAATCCAAGCACCAGCACCCCCCAGCCCAGAGACCCTGGCCACGGAAAGCAGGGGATCCCCAGCTGAGGCGGAGAGGGGTGGGTGGTGGGAGAGCGCGCACCGCAGTTTACCGGTCGTTCTGTCTCCGACCAGATGCTCTGCAAGGCTGTTCTCCCGTTTGCTGGTCTCTGATAGGAATCCAAGATGGTGGATCCGCGCTGCGTTAGCTGGTAAGGAATCTCTGCCTGAGTCTCTCCTCGCTCTCCGTTCTCTTTTAGTATTCTCACTCCGTTTGGTGATTGGCTGAGTTCTTTATCTCTTCATTTGGTGTTCTAGGGTTTCAGGATTGTTGATTCTCTGTTAGGCTTAGTTTTTCGGATCTTTGCTGTGGAGGGACGGCGTGGTGTTTCTGCCTAGAGCGCCATCTTGCCCCCTCCCCTCTCAGAATTCTTTTTTTTTTTTTTTTAATTTTTTAATTTTATTGTTGTAATTAAATGATGTTTACATTTCAAGTTAATCTCCCCTACAGAAATATTTTTTTTACAGGCATTGTTATGAGACCCCAACCGCTCACCCCATTCTGTGACAGCACACTCCTCCCTCCTCCCCTGATTCCTCATGAAAATTCAACCAGCTCCTAACTCTCTCTGCCTTCCCCTCTCACCTCTGGACAGAAGCTGCCCCTTTGGTCTCTTGTATCTACTTGACTAAGAGGCACATTCTTAACAAGTACCACTTTATGTCCCACAGTCCAGTCCAATCCCTGTCTGAAGAGTTGGCCTTGGAAATTGTTTTAGTTCTGGGGTGATCGAGAGTCCAGCGGCCATGCTTTCCGGGTCACCTCCAGTCCCAGTCAGACCATTAAGTCTGGTCTTCTTACTAGAATTTGAATTCCGCATCGCATCGTTCTACTGCTCCATCAGGGACCCTCTGTTGTGTTCCCTGTCACAACGTTCATTGGTGGTAGATGGGCACCATCTCGTTCTTCTGGTCTCAGGCTGATGAAGTCTCTGGTTTATGTGGCCCATTCTGTCTCTTGGGCTAATCTTTCCTTGTGTCTTTGGTATTCTTCATTCTCCTTTACTCCAAGTGGTTGGGACCAGTTTATGCATCTTAGATGGCCGCTTGCAAGCTTTTAAGACCCCTGACGCCACTCCCCAAAGTAGGATGCAGAACATTTTCTTAATAAGCTTTGTATGCCAATTGACATAGATGTCGCAGGGAAAGGAACTCTATAAAATAGAGTTTAACCTAGGCAAGTTGACATATTCCAAAGCAACTACACTGTTGAAAATCAAATCCACTATTTTCTTATGCTCTCTTCCTCAGAAAAGCGTTCCTACAACCCTCCCTATTTTAGCATATACCGTCACCATCCTCTTAGTTGTCTAATCTAGGAACTTCTGAGTCACCGCTAACTTTTTCCCTTCACCAACGCTGCCCCCTCCAAGTACACCACATCTAAACCAAACCTGTTGCCGTCGAGTCGATTCTGACTCATCTAGTAAGTCATCAAGTGTTGCTAATTTTGCCTCATCCACTGCTTTCACATTTATCCTCTTCATGCCATCCTATGCCCTAACCATGTTTTGTCTCCTTCATGGACTGGAAGTACTGGTTCCAACGCCTCTAGTCCCTCCTTACTTCATTCACCTTCCACGTAGCCACTAGGAAGTACTTTCTAAAATTTAGATACAATTATGTCATTTTCTTGATACAATGCTTTTCATAGATCGCCCTACCATGCAGATTGGATTACTGCTCCTAATCCTTCACTGTCCCCTGTAATAGAATTATATATCCATACCCTTAGCCATGTGACTTTGCAACTCCTCCCACTGATGTGAGTAGAGTATACTTCCCCATCCCTTGTACTGTGACTTGCGTTGGGCAATGTGGAGCCAAGCCCAGCAGAACCCAAGTAGGCCCAGCCAAAATCAACCAAAATAAGCCAAACCTCAGCTGACCCACCTGTGAGTTAGAAATAAAACATTTGTTATTGTAAGCTACTGAGATTTTTTTGGAGTTGTTTGTTACATAGCATTATTGCAGCAATAGTTGAGTGATACACATTATATCCAGGCCCTCTGCAATCTAACCCCAGTAGGACTTTTAGGGCTAGTGTCAAGCCATTTTCTGTCATGCACCCATAGTAATACTTGTTCTCGTACATTGAGCACCTATTCTTTTCATGCCAGGTTGACTTGGTCAGGTCCACCCAGCTAGAGAAGAGCAGAACTGGGACTCATGCATGTCATAGTCCAGAGGAGTGTGTGTTATTCTCACATTCCCATTCTGTCCATCTGTTCTGCAGCCACGCAGGATTGCTTGAGCTCCACTAAACTTGCTTATAACATGACTCTGCCTGTGCTTTTCATCTACTTTTGCAGGTCAAGTCTCAGGTTCCCTTCTAAGTCTAATGTGATAAGAATAACTATAATATTTATTGAGTGCTGTGTTCCAGACACTGTTCTGTGTTACTCATTTACTTTACACAATGATTCTATAAAATAAGTGCTATCATTATCACCATTTTACAAAGGAGGAAACTGAGTGTTATGGATTGAATTGTGTCCCCCCCAAAATATGTGTTGGACTCCTAACCCCTATATCTGTGGATGTAATCCTGTTTGGAAATAGGTTTTTGTTTGTTTGTTATTTTAATGGGGTCATATCAGGGTAAGGTGTGTGTTAAACCTAATCACTTCTGAGTTATGAGGAGCAGCATAGACACAGCTATAAGAAGCACATACTGGGGAAGATAGATGAAATGTGAAGATGATCAAGGAATCGAACACTAGGGCTACAGAAGCTGAAGGAGACAAGCATCTTCCCCCAGAGTGAACAGACAGAGAGCCTTCCTCTATAACTGGTGCCTTGAATTCAGGCTTCTAGCCCCCTAAACTGTGAGTAAATGAATGTTTGTTTCTTTAAAGCTATCCACCTATGGTATTTCTGTTATAGCAGCACTAGGAAACTAAGACACTGAGGCACAGGGAGGCAAGGTAGCATGAGAGTTCACACAGTAAATCAGACCTGGGATTCAAACCCAGGCAGTCGGGCTCCAGATCCTCTCTCCTTAAACACTCTGCTAAATCTCCAACCACTGACGTTGGGTATCTGTGTCCCTGTGTTACTCTGCACGTGCCTGTATTACAATTCATCACATTGTGTGATGATTATTTATACTTCTATCTCCCCTACTTATAGAAGCCAAGGACTCAATCTTAGGTGGCATTAGATGTCTGGTATCTATCTAGTTAAGGTGGCTAGCCATTGCTACTTCACACTAAATGTTTGTGAATGCTGTTTGCTGTTGAACTGCCTTGTCATCAGTCAAATTTTCATCACAAATTGCTGGAGAACTGGTCCAGATTGCCTTTCTCTGAAACATGAAAATGACACAAAGTATTTTGAGAGTGATTTATAGAAACTTATGTCTTTCATACAGCTGGAAAGTATACAATGATAAGGAACTTTTCAAATTTCCCCTCAGGCGCTTGCCTTTTAAACATCAATCAAACAGTCAACAAATCATGGCTGGGCACCTCCTATACATCAAAAACAAGCCAACCACTTGTACTAGAGGTGGCTAACTAATTACTTTGTGCTGTGGTGGCTATATTTCATTTTTTCAGATCCAGTCTTGTTTTTGTGTCTTTGAGCCAGTGGATCAATGAATATGGAAAGAAGTTAAGATAAAATAAAAATTTTACCTGACAGCCTTTTTTCTGGAAGCTTCAATGGCTTTGGGAGAGTTTATTGATTCCTAAAGAAAAATTACCATTCTCTTTTAAGAAAGGATAAAGTAAAGGAAGATTTAGTGAATAAAAGGAATTGGAGCAATTAGCACTGCCTTTTAAAATCCAGGATTATCTCTATTGATTAGATTGCCTTGGAATTATTGAAGGTAATGGAAATTACATACGTGAGCTAGATAGGAGTTAGGTCTGCAAGTCAAGACCCACCTTTTTGAAGAACAAAGCCCTGGATCAAGAGAATTCCGTCACCAAAGTGAGGTGAGAATTTCTGAAGGTTTTAAAATGTAGTAAGGAGAAAAAAGCGCTCTGGTGGTGCAGTGGTTAAGAGCTATGGCTGCTAACCAAAAGGTCAGCAGTTTGAATCCACCAGCTGCTCCTTGGACACCATATGGGGCAGTTCTACTATGAGTCAGAATCGACTCGATGGCAATGGGTTTTTTTTTTTTTTTTAAATTGGGCCTATGGAAGTGAACATACAGGGAAGTGACGGTAAGTCAAGGCTCATTCTTCTCAAAGTTCCTTTATTTGTTAGTGGGTTATTCTGTGTCAGTGAATGTATGAATATTTTTCTTTGGTGGTGGGGACATTTTCGGCAGATTCATTGTCCTAATCAAACTGAAAAAAAAAAATACATATAATGGAATTCAAATATTTCAGCACAATTCATCAAAAAAAAAAAAAAAAAAAGGTGATCAATATTCTTTTCTTTGGTGTTGACTTTGTACCAGTTCCGTATGAATATACTCAGTGAAAAAAGTGGATTTTTGAATGGCCCAGTGATTTGTTTGGTCAAATCTTGCCCAGACTTTAGAGAATTGAAACAGATGCACATTTTCTTTACCATATGCATTTGCTGTCTCAACAGAATGGTTTGTATTCCAGATGTGGGAGATGCAATTTAAGAAAAGTAAATCTCAAGGTTGAAGAAGAAATATAATGATGAAAAACATAATTGAGGCAAGAAAGCACAGAGCTCAGTACTTTGTTAGTTTGGGTAATTTAAAAAAATCATTTATACATAAAGAGGAAGACGGAAGATGATGCTTTTGTGGTTCTTTGTGTGGTGTGATAGCATAAGATGAACGGTACACAATTAGGGCATACCATAAAATCACATTTTAATGAACAGGGAGTGAAGGAGAATTGGCTTTAAGTGTAGGCTGCATTCCCAATGTAAGTCAGGTATCATTTTGCTAAAACATATGCTCTCATCTATTCCATCACACAACCACTTGTTTGCTGTGTGTGCATTCATTTATTCATGAATATGTATTGAGTCTCTATGATATGCTTGGCTGGGGACACGATAACTCTTCTCTTATCTCCAAACCTGTTGGAGTATATGTCACCATCTCTCTTGCCTTTAGACCTGGGCACAAGGGGCCCCTGCCTTAAGCCCTGCCATATGGAAAGTCATGCTTGGGTGCTCTTTTGGTCACAGCCCTCCCCAAGGGGTGAGGAGACCATGGGACCAAGGAGATATGCCCAGTGAGAAGCTTGGTCCACTGAGAGCCGATTCCTTTACCCTTCTAAACCGCACTCCAGGTCAGGGCTGCTTTCATGGGCATGTCATATGTGTGCTCAGAAAGGCCCACACTTGGTTTACTGTCACCATCTTGAAATTCTTAATAATTTTATCTTTGAACTTGTGTTTTGTAAGTGAAGTACAATAAGAATGAAGCATGCACATGAGCAGAAGAAACGTGCGGTGTCTCCTACATGGTGTTCATTACTGCCCAGTTTGCATGTAGTGTTTGCAATGCCCCACGAACATAGGATTCTGGTGGACCTGTAGTGAGTGGGAGTTTAGCGAGACTCAAAGCGAGTATAAGGTAAGTGTGTTACATCTATCACTGAGGAAGCAAGGGCACTAACAGACCTGAGAAGTAATGCTTTTTATTTGAACTAGAACTTGCTTTGAATGCAAAAAGAAGGCAATTCTAAGAAAACACGAATGACCAAGGAACCCTAGCATATCCTTTCTTGCTCATTTAATTCCCTGTATTAGTCAACCACTTATACTGAAAATGGAGCCCTGGTGGCACAGTAGTGATGAGCTGTGGCTGCTGACCTAAAAGGTCAGCAGTTTGAATCCACCAGCTGCTCCTTGGAAACCCTATGGGGCGTTCTAGTCTGTCCTATAGGGTCGCTATGAGTCAGAATCGACTGGAGGGCAATGGGTTTGGTATGCTGAAAATGATGACATGAAGGAAAGAGAATGATAGAGCAACACATAATTCCTGTTCTTTTCAGTTCTTCTTTACTCATCAGTAAACTGAAGGTAGACAGTATTGTTAGAATGTGCACATATTAAGAACTAAAATAAAAACAGTTAAGTTAGTTTTGTGCAATGTTTCCATGTTCTGGTAAGAACAAAATATGTACGCATGTACACACTACAAAATAGGCATTATGTAATTTCGGTGATTCTTTATCCGATTAAAAAGCTTTTACATCTGCGTTTAAAACTGGCATTGCACAATATAAAGATGAATGGCAAAATTCATGCTGGTAATTTAAAATTTTAATTTTTCTTACTTAGAACAGCATTAAAGAGCAAACAAACCAAAAAACAAAACAAAACCAAAAAAAAAACACCATGACAAGTTCAGAGAGAGACTATGCAAGAAAGGAAAATGTTTTAGATTTTCCTAACTTTAATAGTACATCTTTCCTGCTTTTTGAACAAGGAATTCTACATTTTCATTTTGCACTTGGCCTTGCAAGTTATGTACTAGCCCTGCTCTGGGTACCCGGGACCCCAGAATCTCTTTGCCAAAGGAACCTTAGACGTCTTCCAGAACGCTCCCCTAGATGCATCCTTCCGAAGGCAGACTGTGCCATCATCACTCTGTGTACTCCTAGATAAGGGATACCCAAGAGGCAGCTGTTTGCATAGCTCCAGACAGAGCTGCAACTTGAAGACTGGGACACACGTCACACATCACTGAGTTTGGGGTTGTTTGTTACATGGCAATAGAAAAAAAGAACACACATGTTATCTTTTTATTCTCTGTTTCCTTCACTAGACTCTGAGGGCCATGTGGCACCTTGTTCACTGTTGTATTCCCAACTACTAGCACAGAGCCTGACTCATAGTAACAAGAATTTGTTGAGTTAGTGAATGAATGAATGAATGATAGAAGACACACGAATAGCAAAGTTCCTGCCTTCAATGGTTTAAAATCTAGAAGGGAGCAATAGGTAATGCCAATATTGTGAAGTAAAATTTGATAACAGGTTAAAAAAAAAAAAAAAAAAACCTAACTAAAAATAAGCTGTCATGGGCCCACAGAAAAGTAAGCTTAACGCAGCTTTGGATGCTGTCTAGGCCAGTGGTCCTCAAGCTTGGGTGAACGTTAAAATTACTTAAGGTTTTTAAAAGCTAAGTAATTCTGATTTTGGAATACCTGGGTGGTGCAAACAGTCAATGTGCTCAGCTGCTAAATGAAAGTTTGGAGGTTCGAGTCCAGAGGTGCCTTGAAAGAAAGGTCTGGTGATCTACTTATGAAAAATTAGTTATTGAAAACCCTATGGAACTCAATTCTACTTTGACACACGTGAGGTCGACATGACTCAATGGCAAGTGGGAAAAAAAAAATTCTCATTTTAATTGGTCACATCCCAGTCCAATCAAAATCAGAATCCTCAGATAGTAGTGTTTTTTTGCTTCTTCTTCTTTTTTTTTTTTTAAGCTGTTCATATGCTTCCAAGATGCAACCCAAGGTGAGAACCACAGGTCTGGGCTGGCTCATGAAAAATCAGCAGAAGCCAGGCAAATTTTGATGGGGCCAGCCAGAGAGGGAGGATGGCGTAATGAGAGAAAAGAAAGTGGACTGAAGGGGAAAGAACTTCTTAAATTCTTGGCGCTTCATTGATTGCAACTGTTAAAAATGGTTACGAATATTTAGTTCATGGGGCTTTTGTAAGGATTAAAGAGATACTGTCTATAAAGGGCCGGGCTCATAATGGATGCCCAATCATACAGAATTGAACATTTTCATGTTTGTGGTTGTTGACGATTTGCTTTTTTGTGTACGTTGTTTGGAGTGTAGAGAATCTATTACCTTATCTCTGAGCATTTCTCCAAGGAGATGAGGGCATGCTGAGAGGCTCCCTCAAAATGGTACATGTGAAGCAGAAGCAAAACTTTTCTCCCAGAGCCCAACACGTCTCTGTCCTCTTCTTTTTTCCTGGTAGCAAGCTTTCTGGTCATTAATTAGGCTCCACTCTAGTCTTATCCAGAACACTTATTCCAGAACGCTTAATTGTGCTCGTGAGGAATCTGCACATAGATCAAGAAGCAGTTGTTCAAACAACAAGTGGATACTGCGTGGTTTAAAGTCAGGAGGGACGTGCATCAGGGTTGCATCATTTCACCCTACTTATTCAATCTGTATGTTGAGCAAATAATCTGAGAAGCTGGACTATATGAAGAAGAACAGGGCATCAGTTTTGGAGGAAGACTCATTAACAACCTGCGATATGTAGATGACACAACCTTGCTTGCATAAAGTGAAGAGTACTTGAAGCACTTACTGAGGAAGACCAAAGACTACAGTCTTCAGTACTGATTGCACCTCAACATAAAGAAGCAAAAATCTTCACAGCTGGACCAATAAGCAACATTATGATAAATGGAGAAAATACTGAAGTTGTCAAGGATTTCATTTTACTTGGATCCACAATCAATGCTCATGGAAGCAGCAGTCAAGAAATCAAATGATGCATTATATTGGGCAAATCTGCTGCAAAAGACCTCTTCAAAGTGTTCAAAGGCAAAGATGTCACTTTGAGAACTAAAGTGCACCTGACCCAAGCCATGATATTTTCAATCACCTCATATGCATGTAAAAGCTGGACAATGAATAAGGAAGACAGAAGAATTGACGCCTTTGAATTATGGTGTTGTTGAAGAATATTGAATATACCATGGACTACCAGAAGAACGAACAAATATGTCTTGGAATAAGTACAGCCAGAATGCTCCTTAGAAGCAAAGATGGCAAAACTTCATCTCACTTACTTTGGACATGTTATCAGGGGGGACCAATCCCTGGAGAAGGTAGTAGGTAAGGTAGAGGGTCAGCGAGAAAGAGGAAGACCCTCAATAAGATGGATTGACACAGTGGCTGCAACAATGGGCTAAAACGTAGCAATAATTGCGAGGATGGCGCAGGACCAGGCAGTGTTTCTTTCGGTTGTACGCAGGGTGACTATGAGTGGGAACTGACTTGATGGCACCTAACAACAACAACTATTTTTATCACATTTCTCCTTGTCAACTCACTTTTCCACTTACCTTCCCTGCCTTGGCCCAATGCATTATCTCTATGCTCTTAAAGGAAAACAAGGAAATATTTCCATCAGCATTCCTCAATAGCCTGAAGGACTTTGTCATACTTTCTTTTGGATTAAGGTAATAGGATGGAATTTAGGAGTTTCAGATGATTCAGGAAGTTGAGTTCATATGAACAGGCCTGAGTGCATGAATGCCAGGGAACAATTTTTGCTAAATCCTTTTATTCAACCCGCTAGGATCCAGGGAGTGAGTTGAACAGCCAAACTCAAAAGGATTGAGAAGAATGCAAGTTCCCTGGTAGGCCAGCATGGCCCCTAAGTGGAGACAGTAGAGAATAAAGCTTAGGGTAATGCTTCTCAAGCTATCTGTAGTAAAGGATTAGTTTTTTTTTTTTTTTTTGAATTTCTATTCCTTAACAGACCAATACTTTTATAAGAATACAATAAAACAAAATTACTGGAAAAATAAAATGAAAAAGAAACAAAGACATAAAATACAAGCCTAACTTCTTTATTAGATTCAACTGATGTCAAATTACATTTCAATAAATACAATCAGAACAAATATAACATAAGAAGGAAGAGAATTACAAAAACCATACATGTTGTTTATGGAAGTGTGCATATAGGTGATTAGTATAGAAGATCACTATTATGCTCATAACTTTTTCTTATTCTATAATCATAACTATAAAAAGTTGAATGAAATAGCAATTCCCCATATTAAACACCTATACACATTTTTTAACAAACATTATATATATCAATATTTCAAGTTTTTAATGTGACAAATGAGCTTGCTTCTTGCTTGTCAACTAATCTAAACACTACTCATGGGGCATAATATATATCTAAAATGTTTCCATGTTTTGTTTTAATAATAATCACTGTTGTTAGGTGCCATCGAGTCGGTTCTGACTCACAGCCACCATAAAGGACAGAACAGAACCGCCCCATAGGGTTTCTCAGGAGCGGCTGGTGGATTTGAATTGCTAACCTTTTGGTTAGCGGCCTGAGCTTTTAACCACTTCACCACCAGGGCTCCATAAGAATAATCATAGTAGATTAATTTTATAGAAGTGTCCTGACAAAAATGGAAGAAGTTATCTTAAGGCACTTTCAGTAAGCTCAGGATATTTGTTTTAAACTTTTATCCAAAATGAGCTAAGCAATTCTGTATTTTCAAAATTCATCTTCAATCTTTTATCCGCAGCCAGCTCTAACAATTAATCTTACATAGTTATAATTGAATTTAAATTATCTTTTGATAATAGAGATGGATTAAAGATTCATGAATCTCCTGTGTGAATTTTCTTTTGAAGGAAAATAAAATTCACACTGTTCTATCAGATTTCTAAGGAATTCAGAGAAAACTTTTTGCAGATGTGCGATGTTAAGATGATCACCTACTTCAATGACAATCATGAAATTATGGAACAGGTCATAACAATATGTAAAATCTTTGTTCTTCCAAGGTTCCAACTTTTGTTTTAATCCTTAGATCTTATCTGCCTTTGAAAAACATGTTGTACTCTGTCCTTGCATGAGATCGAATACAGAGCTTAGATCAGAAATATACTAAAAATATAAGACCAAAAAACGAAACAAGCTCTCTAATTTACATCATTAAAAACTTGGGTTAAACTGTTTCTTTCTTTCTTTTTTTAAATTTTATTTATTTTGTTGTTGTTGTTGAGAATATACACAGCAAAATATTCACCAATTCAACAGTTTTTACATGTACAGTTCAGTGACATTGATTACATTCTTCGAGTTGTGCAACTATTCTCTTGCTCCTTCTCTGAGTTATTCCTTCCCCATTCACATAAATTCACTGCCCGCTGAGTTTCCTTTTTAATCTTTTGAGTTTCTGTTGTCAATTTGATCGTATATGGATCTTAAAAGAGAGAATAATGTTCAAGGCCAACATTCTTTAATAGTTAAGCTAAAGTATCGTTTGGTTTTAAGAAGACTTCAGGGTATATTTTTGGTTTAAGGTTTAAATATTATCTCAGGGCAATAGTTTTGGGGTTTGTCTTAGTCATCTAGTGCTGCTCTAACAGAAATACCACAAGTAGACGGTTTTAGCAAACAGACATTTATTCTCTCACAGTCCAGTAGGCTACAAGTTGAAATTCAGGGCATCAGCTCCAGGAGAAGGCTTTCTCTCTCTGTCGGCTCTGGAGGAAGGTCCTTTTGATGCATCAGTCTTCCTTTGGTCTGGGAACATCTCAGCGCAGGAACCTCAGGTCGAAAGGACACACTGCTCCCAGCACTGCTTTCTTGGTGATGTGAGGTTCCCGTGTGTCTCGGCTCGCTTCTCTCTTTTATATCTCAAAAGAGATTGGATTAAGACACTATCTAATCTTGCAAACCTCATCAGCATAACCTCATCACAGTGATAGAATTTACAGCACATAAGGAGATCACATATAACCTCATCATAGTCATAGAGTTTACAACACATAAGGAAATCACATCAGATTACAATCATACAATACTGGGAATCATGACCTAGTCAAGTTGCTACACACATTTTTTTTGCGACGCAATTCAATCCATGACAGGGTTCTCCAACCTCCATGGCTCCAGAAAGTCTGGAGTCCCTGAGAATTTGAAATTCTGTAGTACTTTTCCCCCCTTTTGATCAGGATTCGTCTATAAAATCTTTATCAAAATTAAACTGATTTCTTATCTTACAGAAATACTGAGGGTTTATTCTGTGGTTCAAGCATTCTCAACAGGACTTTCCTCTTGATAATAATTATGCCCAGCAAGTATTGTTTATGTCCAACTTCTATAGTATCACAAAATATAGAGAATCATCTCAAATATCATGTATTAGCCTTTATGCAATTCTCAGATTTTACTATATCAGGAAGCATACTGCTTAGTTCAGCTGACATCATTTACATTAAAAAATTTTCTTGATGAAGGATAGTACATTGATTTACATTCTGGGGATACCTTAATCTGAGTAACTACTCAGAATATTTTCTTGTAATTGTAGCTGAGCCCTCAGGACAAACTTCTACCTGAAACTTAAACTTCAAACCACATTTGTTAACAATGTTTTGTCATAGGAAACATTTGTCTTCATAGTTTTACACAGTTTAGTGCTAGAGGTTGAAAAAGGAATTCTTCCTTAACATCTCCATTGCATTGAAATTGTGCAAATACTAAAAGATTGCTATATTAACTATCTGTTAATTATAACAAGTTTTAATAACAACTACTTTGCAAGCTTTACTTTTTCTATGAGTTAAGTCTTCCATTAACAAGTCTGTTCTTATCGTTAGAAAGTAATACTTGAGCCACCGATTCACTCAGCATTTCCAAGCGAACATCTTTGTTGCCGTCTGTCTTAGTCATCTAGTGCTGCTACAACAGAAATACCCCAAGTGGATGGCTTTAACAAAGAAAAATTTATTTCTTCCCAATAAAGTCCAAATTCAGGGTGTCAGCTCCAGGAGAAGGCTTTCTCTCTCTGTCGGCCTTCTCAACAATGTTCCCCCAGATAGGAGCTTCTCTGTGCAGGGACCCCGGGTCCAAAGGACACGCTCTGCTCCCGGCACTGCTTTCTTGGTGGTATGAGGTCTCCAACTCTCTGCTTGCTTCCCTTTCCTTTTATCTCTTGTAAGATAAAAAGTGATGCAGGCTACACCCTAGGGAAACTCCCTTTACTTTGGATCAGGGAGGTGACCTTAGTAAGCAAGCGTGTTATACAATCCCACCCTAATCCTCTTCAACATAAAATTACAATTACAAAATGGAGGACAATTACACAATACTGGGAATCATGGCCCAGCCAAACTGATACACATATTTTTTGGCTGACATAATTCAATCCATGACATCATCCTTCTCTAATGCCTCGACAATTGTATAGTAGTTTTTAGTCTAAGCAATCTGAAGGGCTATTTTATAAGAAACCTGCACAGCACCAAGGAGCCCTGGTGTCCAATGGTTAAGTAAGTGCTCGGCTGCTAACCAAAAGGTTGGTAGTTTGAACCCACTCAGCAGTTCCACAGAAGAAAAGACCTGGCAATCTGTTCCAGTAAAGATTCCCCAAAAACCAAATGCATTGCCATCAAGTTGATTCCGACTCATAACGACACTATAGGATGTAGGAAAGAGTAGAACAACCCCATAGGGTTTCCAAGGCTGTAACTTTTTATGGAAGCATACTGCTACATCTTTCTCCCAGTGGGTTTGAACCGCCAACCTTTTGGTTAGAAGCTGTAGCTCTTAACCACTGTGCCACCAGGGACCAGGGACCCCCTGTAAAGATTACAACCTGGGAAACCCTATTGGACAGTTCTACTGTCATACAGGGTCACTATGATTCGGAATCGACTCAAGTGCACAAGACAGCACAGCACCGATTTTTATATGTGAAATATTGAACATCTACTTCTGTTGGCTTTTAATTTCAATACTCTTTCAAAGGTTAATTTTTTTAGTTTTGAACTTATTTCTCTATGTTTTGTATGTAAATGCTGCTTACGTTTCTTATATTTTTAGGGCCTCGTTTAGCTAGCGTAAGGACAAATACAAATTGAAAACAAGTGGTTTTAATTCTCCCTTTTGAAAATAGGGGAAGAGACTCCCCTCCTCTCCTGTTGTTTTTCAGAATTTACTTTAGATAACTTGTAATTGTAAATATCTCTGTCTCTTTGTAAAGTAAATCTAAGATGATAACTTAAGGACCTGGTAAAATAACAAAAAAACAAACCTGTTGCCGTCAGTCATTGCCGACTCACAGTGACCCAATAGGGCAGGGCCCATAGGATTTTCAAGCAGCAGCTAGTGGATTGGAACTGCTAACCTTTGGGTTAAAGGCCATAGCACGCTGTAGCTCTTAACCACTGCGCCGCCAGGTAGCCACATTTTTAAAGGTAACTTCAGGTAATCTTCCCCTACCTTCAAGTTCCTGGAAGGATATCAGCATAACCTTCAGTGGCCCAGGCCTTGAATTGCTAATCTACCCCTGGCCATAGAAAATTAGCAATTGTATCTTACATGAATGCAATGCAATGGGTGGTACCCACTCAGCTTTGTAAAGGTTCAGATTCCTTTCTGTCTTTACAATTTCTTTAGTGGATTGCCTGTGATGCCTTACCTTCTGGTTTAATGCTTATTCGCTAATAAAACTTTTCTTTGTGTTCTATTTCTGTGGAGAGGTTTTCTGGGTTGGGAGTAGATTTTGTTCTTAGTATTGTTGAATAGGAGGATTAATAACAGACATCTTACTTTGATTTTAAGGTTTTTCTCATCCACGAAACCAAATATTTACCATAAAAAACCTGACCCAAACTGCAAAAGCCTGCCAGAAACTATTCTATAGCAATGTAAATTTGTCTTATCTAACTAGAAAAGGGTAGTTGTCAAACCATTGCCTCCTAATTTAAATCTCAAAAAGCCTCATGGCTGCTGGTGCGTTGAGGGCCAACTCCCTCCTCTGGTCTTCATAAACTGCATTTACCTACTTCTTCAAGCCATTTGCTTTTTCCGAAATCAAAATGGCCTCTCTATATGCATATAGAAGAACTGCTCAGAATAAACCTCATGTTCAAATTCCGGTGAGTTTTGATTATTTTGAACAGTTACTTTACCCCAAAACTAGATAATCTCCATAAATAATACACTCTGGGCTCAAGCATAACAACGACTGTGAGGATGGTGCAGAACCCGGACAGTGTTTTGTTCTGTTGTACGTAAGGTCGCCGTGAGTCGGAACTGACTTGCTGGCACCTAACAACAACAACCACAACAACCATCAGTTAGGGTTACAAAACAGAACTCATTATATGAAGTGAAATACTGGGTAAACCTAGTACCAACGTTTTTGGTCTTCATTCTTCAGGACTTATTTGTATTCTGTTTACTGTTACTGCTGCAATCGAAAATGGTATGTTTTCTTGACAAAAAAGTCCCCTGAAGCTTATTTTGCCAAATATAAGGGTTAAAATAAATATTACAAAATTTATTTCCTTAATTTAGTTAATAATGTTAATTTCTATATTAAAAATTAAAGTGATTATAAAAATAATAAATTATTTTTTAATTCTCTCTGATTTTTAAATGATTTTGAGTTACAGTTGACAAAACCAAAGCAAACCAGTTGCTATTGAGTTGATTCCGACTCATAACGACCTTATAGAACAGAGTAGAACGGCCCCATAGGGTTTCCAAGGAGCCGCTGGTGGATTTGATCTAGGAAATAATACTGGAGTTATTATTCCCTCTCCTTGAGCATAGAGGATGTGACCCAGCTGGAGCTGGGCTCACAAGGACTCACAAGGACATATTGACTGGGCCCTGAGGTATAAAGACAATAGCTAAGATAACCTTGGAAAATATCTTTTAGGGAAATTTTCACATAAAGCCAATCAAACAGAACACAAAAGACTTTCTACTCTTTCTATTAGCATTTAGTGAATAGAAATTTGTTGGACCAATGAAGACCCTCCTGACTGTCGTTACTGAAACCCGTAGCAATGATTGTTAAGAAAGACAATTCAAAATGTAGGATCATAGTTTCTAGCCAATCTGAAAAGGCTAAGCTTTCAATGGTTTTACCCATTTGTAATGTTAATATGTACTGATGGCTCTGTAAGTGGCTTTGGACTCGGGCAGACATGCTTGTGGCAGCCTGATTTTCCGTTTTCCCACTCTTGCCTATTCTGTAATATTCTTTGGACTTGGACAGACATGGCTTTAGCAGCATGATTGTCCATTTTCCCACTTTTGTCTGTTCTGTGATATTTCCTTGGACTCGGGCAGACATGGCTCTGGCAGCATGGTTGTCCGTTTCTCACTTCTGCCCTTGAATATATGCTGAATAAAACTTACTTTTTGCTTCACTAAACTTTATGCTGTTTTTACCCTACAACAGAGTCCAACTGCTGACTTTTGGTTAGCAGCTGAGCTCTTAAGCACTATGCCAACAGTTGACAAAGTAATCCCAAAATATGACATATTGTAATGTACAGGACCAGGCTGTGTTTCGTTCTGTTGTACATAGGGTCACTATGAGTCGGAACCAACTCAGCAGCACCTAACAACAAGAACAGTGCATGGCTTATGTACAGCTTGAGTCCCATGTGACTCACCAGGCAAGTTTGACAATATCCAAAGCTCCGTTCCATGAGACAAGTCCACTGATCACACTCTTGGATGTCTAAGCACTTCTTAGTTTCACTTACCTCAACCAGTAACAGACTGTTCACGGAACAACACTGATCCATGCATCTCTCTTTAAGGTACATGATTTGTAGTCCAAAGAAACTGGATTTCAAAACCAAATTTTACTACTTAACAGCTATGTGAACTTGGGCAAATTTTGCCACCTACTTTTTCTTATTCTCTAAAATGGGAATAACACCATCAGTGTCAAAGGATTGTTGTAAAGATGAAATAATGCGTCTTTCATTCAACAAATTTTTATTGAATCCTTACTGTGAGCCAGAAAGTGTTCTAGTTTCTTGAGTGACATCAGTGAATGAAACAGGCAAAGATGGGAGAGAGAGACAGACAATAACTAATAATAATAACTAAACAAGTAAATTATAAAGTATGGTGAAAGGTGATGTGTTACGGAAACACTACAAAGTAGAGCATGGTAAGGGAATTGATAAATTACAGCCAGGGAGTGGGCTGTAAGTTGCAGTTTTAATAGCATGATCAGGAAAAAAAAAATCAAGCAGAGCCATGAGCACAGAGCTTAATATACTATAGTTAATACTCAGTAAATGGTAGTTTTTTATCACAATTAGTTCATGATTATTTAGTGTTGCCCTTCAGGAAGCTAAAATGTCTTTATTTTGGGGTGCTTGTACAAATGGGAGCCCTGGCGGCTCAGTGGTTAAGAGCTACGGCTACTAACCAAAAAGGTCAGCAGTTTGAATCTACCAGCCGCTCCTTGGAAACCCTATGGAGCAGTCTACTTTGTCCTATAGGGTTGCTATGAGTTGGAATTGACTTGGTGGCAATGAGTTTGGGGTTTTTTGGTTGTACAAAAATGTGCATGCACACATACACATGCATACACACTCACGTGCTCTAGAAATTTTATTTGGTTTCAGCCACCTCCTTCTAGAGCATATCTTCTATTTGCATTCATGGTCATTTGGGGGCCTAGATGAGTGGGAGTTAGATTGGCCTTGGAGTAGAACAGGATGAAATAACAAACTCACAAAAAATTTTTTTTTCTGGTTAACATAAAGGAACTGTCAAAAGACTACAACAAGCATTTGATTCTACCTCAATTCTATGTGCATCTAATCCAGCTGGGTTTTTCTCTTACTTTGTTAAAGTGTCACTGTCTCTTTTGATCTTGCAAGATGTATTACATTTGGCAGAAGCCATGGAAGAAACCATATCAGAGAAGTGAGAACTGTTGTCATCAGCTAACCTTCACAGTTGATGTTTGTTGAAGATTCAACTGACCTTCAATACTTTTTCCAGAATAACCTACTCCTCCAAAATTGTACACACAACGTGATAAAACTTTAATAAGAAACAAATAAATGAACAGTATAAATATGTACAGAAAAAAATGGTTATTTTAGAGTAGTGAGATTATGGGGGTTTTCCAATTTTCTACAATCAGTATGCACTATTTTTTTATAATCAGAAAAGGCCAAAACAAAAAACCTACTCTTACGAATACAGGCAATCTTGCTCTTTTGTGCTTTCATTTTCACCGTGGTTGGTGGAGGAATGGAATTTATTGGTTTGGGGATTGCTTTCAGATTTTTTCTTTTGGATATTATCTCCATATTCTCTGAAGAACTCTATGTGAATTTACTACTCGAACTGCTTTGCTGTTTTATTATTAGACCACACTCCTCTAAACTTGGCCAACAATCAAAAGCCCATCCAGATAAGAATCTCCACAACGTGCATTTTCAGAGCAAGTCAGAAGCTGCTTTGTTTTGACAGTCAGAGAAAGCTTTTGTATTTTCAAGTACTCTGCAGTAAACCAACAGTCTGTATAGATTATACAAAGGGGTCATGTGTTCGTTTGAGCCAGATTCTGGGGGAAAAATCACTATTGAGGAACAGCAACTGTTTAAACAATGAACTGACAGCTGCGGTCCATGAGATCCCTCCATGGGGCCCTGCTCTTGCCCTTTTCAATTTCACTGTGATTTGTAGATAAAATTCTTGATGACTGAGCTAATGGCAATGGACTATGTTCCAATAGCACCTGCACTTATCAGTGCAATACCTTTTATCAGAGGACTCACATACTGCCAGCTTGGAAAAGAAGAAGAAAATATATACCTATTTCAAGTACTGTATTGCCCGTTTAAGTACTTGTAGAGTTAGAACTAAAAGCTTGGGGCTCTCAATTTATCCTATATCCTCACGGCCATTCTCAGGAGTATCAGAGTCCATCCTTAGCTGAAGTTTAGTCCAAATACTTAAACCTCTTAGTTTGCTGTTATGGATTGAATTGTGTTTCCCGCAAGATATGTGTTGGAATCCTAAACCCTTTGGGTTGTAATCCATCTTGGGAATAGGGTTTTCTTTGTCATGTTAATGAGGCCATGTCAGTATAGGGTGTGTCTTAAACCTAGTTACTTCTGAGTGATGTAAAGAGCAGCATAGACACTGTCAAAGAAGAAAATCTACTTGTTAGGAGTGAAAGAAAAGGAGTTTTATTGAGGAATGATACAACCTGAGCTGGGCAGCACTAAGCAAAAATACAAAGCACTCCGCCATTCAAGTTGAGAGAGAGGCCTATATACATAGAGAAGAAAGGAAAGGGCCACATAAACCAGAGACTCCATCAGCCTGAGACCAGAAGAACTAGATGGTGCCTGGCTACAACCAATGACTGCCCTGACAGGGAACAGGACAAAGAGTCCCTGATGGAACAGGAGAAAGGTGGAGTACAGAAATCAAATTCCACTAAAAAGACCAGACTTAATGGTTTGACTGAGACTGGAGGGGCCCTGGAAGACATGGCCCCCGGACTCCCTGTAAGCCCAGAACTGAAACTATTCCTGAAGCCTACTCCTCAGACAAGGATTAGACTGGACTATAAGACATAAAATGATTCTAGTGAAGAGTGTGCTTCTTAGCTCAAGTAGGTACATGAGACTAAATGGGCAGCTTCTGTCCAGAGGTGAGCTGAGAAGGCAGAGAGGGTCAGGAGCTGGTTGAATGGACACGGGAAATCCGGGGCTGAAAGCAAGAGTGTGCTGTCACATTATAGGGAGAGCATCTAGGGTCACATAACAATGTGTGTATAAATTTTTGTATGAGAAACTGACTTGAACTGTAAATGTTCACTTAAATCACAATAAAAAGAAAAAGAAAAACAAATCTTTCTGGTGAGAGGCTTAAAGAAGAACTATGAAAGAATATTTTCTCCAGCTTCTGCTTCAGGGAATGACAATTCTTTTAATTTTCCTTTTACTGGAGTCAGATGTTCATAATCATCACCCCTTGAAAACAAGTTTTCACAGGAGGAGAGTAAAAAGTCCTAGGTGAAGACAAGCTTTTGATTCCTTTTCTCAAGGTCTTTTCTCACCTTTGATTTGTTTCTCTGCTCATTGGCTTCTTTCCTTCAGTACCTTAGGATGTCTTCATTTGGGATCTTTGGTTTAGATTTTCCATTGATGTTTACACATTTGGGCTCTGCCTGTCCACTTGACTTTGAGTCCACTCTTTGCCCTGAGGATTCCCTGGTTGGTACAAACTGTTAATGAACTCAGCTGCTAACCAAAAGGTTGGAAGTTCAAGTCCACTCAGAGGCACCTTGAAAGAAAATCCTGGTGAACTACTTCCAAAAGTTCAGTCACTGAAACCCCTATGGAGCACAGTTCTACTCTGACACACATGGGGTCACCATGAGTCACAGTCAACTCAGTGGCAACTGGTTTTTCGATTGCCCTCACCACATCCCCTCAGATATGCTGGATCTTGATTGCTTACTCAGTTTTTGACCCCATTACCTTTTCTCACCTCTAATCCTTAACAAATCCACCTCTGCTTTCCTAGACCCAGCTTTAATCTGAGCTGTCTGTGCCCAGGCTGAACCTAACTACGTTATACCCGTAAACCCGTTGCTGTCGAGTTGATTCTGACTCATAGTGACCCTATAAGACAGAGTAGAACTGCCCCATAGGGTTCCTAGGCAGTGATCTTTATGGAAGCCGACTGCCACATCTTTCTCCCTCACAGTGGCTGGTGGGTTGGAACTGCCAACCTTTCGGTTAGCAGTTGAGTGCTTAATTAGTGTGCCACCAGGGCTCCTGTAACTAGGTTATTGCTCTACCAATTTGACTGACCTGAGCTGTCAGTTCACCTGAACATTCAATTCAATTTACTTTTTAAAAATCCATCACAGTCGTTCTTAAATTCAATGGATTTGCTTTTTTCTTAACTACCGAGCAACTTTTAAAAATATTTTTAGTTAATATTTTTCTTATTATTGTGCTTTAAGTGAAAGTTTACAATTCAAGTTAGTTTCTCATACAAAAATTTATACATACATTGTTATGTGACCCTAGTTGGTCTCCCTATATTGTGACAGTACACTCTTCTTTTCCACCCTGAATTTCCCGTGTCCATTCAACCAGCTCCCGACCCTCTCTGCTTTCTCATCTCACCTCTGGACAGAAGCTGCCCCTTTGGTCTCTTGTATCTACCTGACTAAGAGGCACATTCCTCACGAGTATCATTTTATGTCCCGTAGTCCAGTCGAATCTTTGTCTGAAGAGTTGGCCTCGAGAATGGTTTTAGTTTGGGGCTAACAGAGAGAACAGAGCCATGTCTTCCGGGGTCCCTACAGTCTCAGTCAGACCATTAAGACTGGTCTTCTTACTAGAATTTGAGTTTTGCGCCCCACCTTTCTCCTGCTCCATCTGGGACTCTCTGTTGTGTTCCCTGTCAGGGCGGTCACTGGTGGTAGCCAGGCATCGTCTAGTTCTTCTGATCTCAGGCTGATGAAGTCTCTGTTTTATGTGGCCCTTTCTGTCTCTTGGGCTAATACTTTCCTTATGTCTATGGTAGTCTTCATTCTCCTTTACTCCAGGTGGGCTGGGACAAATCCATGCATCCCAGATGGCCACTCACTAGCTTTTAAGACACCAGATACCACTCACTAAAGTGGGATGCAGAACATTTTCTTAAAAAACGTTGTTATTCCAATTGACCTAGATGTCTTCTGAAACCATAGTCCCCAGACCCCCACCCCTGCTACTCTGTCCCTTGAAGTGTTTGGTTGTATTCAAGTAACTTCTTAGCTTTTGATTAAGTCCAGTTGTGCTGACCTCCCCTGAATTGTGGGTTGTCCTTCCCTTCACCTAAGATAATTCTTGTCTACTTTCTAGTTAGTGAATACCCCTCTCCCTCCCTCCCCACACTCGTAACCATCAAAGAATGTTTTCTTCTGTGTTTAAACCTTTTCTTGAGTTCTTATCATAGTGATCTTATAAAATATCTGTCCTTTTGTGACTGACTAAACTCACTCAGCATAATACCTTCCAGATTCTTCCATATTATAAGACATTTCATGGAGTCATCATTCTTCATTGTTAGGTAGTATTCCATTGTGTGAATATACCGTAATTTGTTTGTCCATTCGTCTGGTGATGGCCACCTACATTGTTTCCATATTTTTGCTGTCATGAACTGTGCTGCAGTGAACATGGGTGTGCATATATCTATTCTTGTGACAGCTCTTAATTCTCACCTAGCAAATTTTTAACTGCGGTAAATAATGTAGTCAAAACAGAAAATTGGTCATATGACTCATACCATCATTTTCCAGCCTTTTTCCCCCTCTGGAATAACACTGAGTAAATTTGGTAGGTGTGGGAAATAAGCAGGAGTCTCTGGGAGGTGTAAATTGTTAACATGCTTGGCTGCTAACCAAAAGGTTAGTGGTTTAAACCCACTCAGAGGTGTCTTGGAAGAAAGGTCTGGCTATGTACTCCTGAAAAATCAGCCGTTGAAAACCCTATGGAGTGCAGTTTGGGGAATGAGCATTTTTAGTGTCATAGTTTAAAGTTTTATAGTTTGACCCCAAAGCAGAATGAGGCTACCTCATCTGATCAGACTGGAGTGGATACCAGAGTGTGGTACTTTAATATGAACAGCAAAGGAGGATTAAAATTGATCCCATGAAGCCAGCTGTAAGTAATCTCTCCATGTTTGGGAACTTCTTCCTCAGTATAAACATAAGTCCCTCAAGACTGGAATGTCCTACTCTTCTTTGAACCTTCCACAATACCTGGCACTGAACTAAGTGCCCAGTAAATCCCCAAAAATCGTTGAATTGAATTGAGTTCATGGTTAACCCAAAGAAGGAAAAGGCTTAAATTGAAAAATATACATTCATACATTTTTTTTTTTTTCCAGGTAGTGGAGTCCCTCGGGGGTGGAAACGTTTAACATGCTGGGCTACTAACCCAAAAGGTTGGAGGTTTAGAGTCCACCCAGAGACTTCTTGGAAGAAAGTCAGCCATTGAAAACCCTGTGGAGCACAGTTCTACTCTGATACACATGGGTCATCATGAGTCAGAGTTGACTTGACAGCAACTAGATTTTAAAAAATGTTTATATAACACAGCAACAAAGTAGGATGTAATAATGCCTTAGAGGAAGTGCTTCAAAAGAACCTCAGGAGAGACTTTAACCACTCAGAACAGATTGATGTCACATCAAGTTGTCTATGGGAAAAAAAAAAATCAAAATAAGGTTAGTGTTCAGACAACAACTTAAGAACTTAAAGCTGCTACTAAGTTTATCCAGCATAATAGTCTTACCAAAAAGAAAAAAGTCATGGATGGTAAATGACATTAAGATTCATTAGACCAGACACCCTTTTAACTCAGTAGTGAAGTCACTCCTGAGGTTCCCCCTTCAGCCAAAGATTAGACAGGCCCATAAAACAAAACGAGACTAAATGGGCACACCAATCTAGGGGCAAGGAGGGGAAGGCAGGAGGGGACAGGAAAGCTGGTAATAGGGAACCCAAGGTCGAGAAGGGGAGAGTGTTGACATGTTGTGGGGTTGGCAACCAATGTCACAAAACAATATGTGTATTAATTGTTTAATGAGAAACTAATTTGCCCTTCATCTAAAGTACAACAACAACAAAGAGATTCATTAGACGTGTTCAATCCATCCAGAATGAGATGAACTGGGGAGCAATTTTTTCTGGACATGGAGGCATCCAGACTCCTCTGTATCAAACAGAAACATTCAAGCCAATGAGATAAATGCAAACACTGCGAAACATTCTCTATGTATCATCAGAATATACAGCAACACAAGTTATAAAAAAAAATGCTGAACAAAGTCTGAAGTACTACTGCTGTCAAAATGCTGACATTGATGTTATTCACTTCTTGAAATCTAAATTGAAAAATCAAAAAGTATCAGCCTGAACACAGGTCTTTATGATATACTATAATCAAAGACAGTATAGGGCTAGAACTACAGTGCATAATGGAAGGTCTTGAAGGATGCAATTTGCTGATTCTGGGATGGAGCAATGAGCTGCCATTATCAGAATAAGCTGTGTTCCACAATTTAGCAATTTATTACTCATGTTGCCAATTCCCAGATCATTGTTATGTCACTCAGACAATAGAATCTGAAGCTTTGTAAAGAGTAAATAAGAAAAAGGAAAGACCTAAACTCACACAATTATGTGTAAATAAAGAGAAAGCTAATTTGCTATCAAATGGCTTTTATCTTTAATAATAATAATAATAATAATAAATACAGAAGCACAAAGAAGCTTTGCATGATTCCCTGTGGTTACCTATGAAAGCAGAGTAGTTTAAAAATTTTAAGAAATTAGTTTTCATAGAGAAATATATTTATAGAGCGAATAGAGATGACAAAATTGAACATCTAACTGGAGAATTAAAGTCTGGAATCTCTGTTTCCTTTGTCAAATGATTTCCCCATTAGTTAATGTACTACGCCAGGGATCAGACCTACTACCTGTGTTTCTACTACCAACAAACAAAGAGTGGCTTTGACATTTGTAGATGGTTGCAAAGAAAAAAAAGTTAACAAAGAATAATATTTCATGACAGGTAAAAATTATATGAAATTCAGAATTCAGTGTCTATAAATAAAGTTTTACTGCAACACAGCCACACCCATTTGTTTACCTATTGCCCATGGCTGCTTTAACAATACAATAGCAGAGTACTTGTGACAGAGACCACCTTATGGCCCACAAAGCCTAAAACATTTATTATCTGGCCATTTACAGAAAAAGTTTGCCAACCCCTTCACTGTGTCATTAATGACATATTTATATCCAGAAAGAGGACATAACCAAATATGTTTAGAAAGAAGCTGGGACTTCATGTAAGTTCACATCTGAAGAAAAAATATTCTCCTATGCAGATATGCAGACATATTTCCAGGCACACACATATGGAGCACATACAGATGACCAGTATGGACAGTTAATACATCTCATGGATGATTTTGATAGAAAAGTGAATTCACTTTTCTAGAGGGACTATAAGAAGGGATTAGCATTCAGACCAGATTCCCAGTGGATTTTTTTTTTTTTTCTGTTCTCCTTACGACTCTGGGATGGATGAGCTGGATTTGACTGAAGAATTTCATAAAATTCTGGAACCATATGGCAGGAAGGAATACCAAGGTTAGGTCTTCCCAAATTGAAGTATATTGAATACCTCCGGTACTAATAAGAACCTAATACATTCTTAGAAACTTGCAGCATTAAAACAAACAAACAAAAAACAGCAAAAATGTAGGTTACTTAAAAAGTTAAACATAGAACTACCATGTTATTGTTGTTAGGTGCCATCCAGTTAGTTTCGACCCATAGCGACCCTATGTATAACGGAAAACAAACACTGCCTGGTCCTGGGCCATCCTCACAATCGTTGTTATGCTTGAGCCCATTGTTGCAGCCACTGTGTCAGTCCATCTCGTTGAGGGTCTTCCTCTTTTTTGCTGACTTTCTACTTTATCAAGCATGATGTCCTTTCCAGGGAATGATCCCTCCTGATAACATGTCCAAAGTATGGGAGACAAAGTCTCGCCATCCTTGCTTCTAAGGAGCATTCTGGTTGCACTCTTTCCAAGACAGATTTGTTTGTTCTTCTGGTTGTCCATGGTATATTCAATATTCTTCGCCAACACCACAGTTCAAAGGAGTTAATTCTTCTTCAGTCTTCTTTATTCATAGTCCAGCTTTCGCATGCGTATGAGGCGATTGAAAACACCATGGCTTGGATCAAGCGCACCTTAGTCCTCAAAGTGACATCTTTGCTTTTTAACACTTTACAGAAGTCTTTCGCAGCAGATTTGCCCAATGCAATGTGTCTTTTGATTTCTTGACTGCTGCTTCCATGGGCGTTGACTGTAGATCCAAGTAAAATGAAATTCTTGAGAACTTCAATCTTTTCTCCATTTATCACGATGTTGTTTATTGGTCCAGTTCTGAGGATTTTTGTTTTCTTTGTGTTGAGGTGTAATCCATACTGAAGGCTGTGGTCTTTGATCTTCATCAGTAAGTGCTTCAAGTCCTCTTCACTTTCAGCAAGCAAGGTTGTGTCATCTGCATAATGCAGGTTGTTAACGAGTCTTCCTCCAATCCTGATGCCCCGTTATTCTTCATATAGTTCAGTTTCCCGGATTTGTTCACCATCCAGATTGAATCGGTATGGTGAAAGGATACAACCCTGACGCACACCTTTCTTGACTTTAAACCATTCAGTATCCCCTTGTTCTGTTCCAACAAATGTCTCTTGATCTATGTACAGGTTCCACATGAGCACATTTAAGTGTTCTGGAATTCCCGTTCTTCGCAATGTTATCCACAGTTTGTTATAATCCGCACAGTCGAATGCCTTTGCATAGTCAATAAAATACGGCTAAACATCTTTCTGATATTCTCTGCTTTCAGACAGGATCCATCTTACATCAGCAATGATATCCCTGGTTCCACGTCCTTTACTGGATGCAGCTTGAATTTCTGGCGGTTCCCTGTCGATGTACTGCTGCAGCTGCTTTTGAATGATCTTCAGCAAAATTTTACTTGCATGTGATATTAATGATATTGTTTTTAGAGATTTTTGTTAGAGCTACCATATGACCTAGAAATTCCAATTCTAGGTATATATCCAAAAAATTGAAAGCAGGAACACAAACAGATACCTGTACACCCATTTTCATTGCAGCACAATTCACAATAGCCAAAAGATGGAAATAACCTAAATGTCCATCAACAGATGAATGGATAAACAAAATGTGGTACATACATAAAATGAAATATTACTTAGCCGTAAAAAGAAATTAAGTCCTGATGCATGCCACAGCATGGATTAACCTCGAGGACATTATGCTGAGTGAAATAAGTCAGTCAAAAAGGACAAATATTGTATTATCTCATGTATATAAAATAGGCAAATGTATAAAGACCAAAGCTTATTAGTAGTTACCAAGAGTGGGAGGGAAAGGAAAGGGGGAGTCATTGCCTAGGGGGCACTGAGTTTCTGTTAACGGCAGTAGAATAATTTGGAAAAGGTTAGTGTTAATGGTTGCACAGCATGACGAATGTAATCAATGTCAGTGAATTGTATATGTGAAAATGGTTGAACTGGCAAATGTTTTATTATATATATTTTTACTACAATTAAAAAAATAATAATGCAGGCTTATTGGCACTCCCATGCCCCAGAAAGAATGCCAGGTTGTGTGTTTTCCGAGTTCTTGAGAAATATGGTCAGAGAGAAAATAGAGCACGCATAGGAAAACATATTGTTGAATTTCCTGGTTACAGCTTTCTTACTTGAGTTGAGACAACTCAAGTGTAAATGCAATCCTGACCTTTAAACAGCCACACGATGATGGGTAAAAAATATACAATACAAGCAATAAACAACCAACCAAGTATTGTATTTGTAATTTAGTCTGCTACTGTCTTATAGCATGTTCATTTGCTGAGTATAATTTGTAGCATTGCTATTGGGCAGAAAGCCACTGCCCGCAAGCAGTCTCTCTGAGTAAAACTGTCCCATAAAATATCCTTAATAGAGAAATAAATGAGTTTCTTTTCCTAATTTTACTTATACATATGAAGGACTCTGAGAATAAAACAACCAGTTTGTGGATGTAATATATAAATCAGTGGATAACATGGAATACTTGTTTTTTTCATTAGCTTTTTTTATATGTTAGAATATTGTGATGTATCTGTGGGACTCAGTAACTTAAGAGGCAAAGTAAGAAGAAACTAGTTTACAAGACAAATTGTCTATGCAAACCATAGCCTCATCTACCCTGAGACCAGAAAAACTAGAGGTGCTCAGCTACCACTACCGACAGTTCTAATCAGGGCCACAATAGTTGGACCCTGATAGAATGGGAGAAAAATGTAGACCACAACTTTAAATTCCTAAACAAAACAAAACAACTCGCCCCTTAAAAAAAAAACAAACTTACTGGACTGAGTGAGACTGGATGACTCCCCAAGACTATTGCCCCGAGACACTCTTTAAACCTTAAACTGAAACTAGTCCCTGAGGTCATGTTGTAGCTGAATAACAGATTGGGTTAGAAAATAATGAATATCACCCATAAGTATTGTGCTCCTTTAAAAAATCATCTATACGATGAGTGGCGTCTGGGCTCTTAAAAGCTTGCAAGCTGCCATCTAAGATGCATCAATACGTCCCAACCTACCCGGAGCAAAGGTAAATGAAGAACACCAAAGACACAAGGAAAACATTAGCCCAAGAGACAGAAAGGGCCACATAAACCAGAGACTCCATCAGCCTGAGACCAGAAGAACCAGATGGTGCCTGGCTTCCACCAATGACCACCCTGACAGGGAACACAACAGACAGGCCCTGACAGAGAAGGAGAAAAGTGTGCAGCAGAACTCATATTCACTTAAAAAGACCAGACTTATGGTCTGACTGAGACTGGAGGAACCCCCGAAGCCATGGCCCCCAGATGCTCTGTTAACCCAGAGCTAAAACCATTCCAGAAGCCCACTCTTCAGACAAAGATTAGACTGGACTATAAAATATAAAATAATACTCCTGAAGAGTCTACTTACTTCAAGCAGATACAGGAGACCAAATGGGCGGCTCCTGTCCAGAGGCAGGAGGAGAAGGCAGGAAGGGACAGGAGCTGGTTGGATGGACATGGGAAACCTAGGGTGGAAATTGAGAGTGTGCTGTCACATTATAGGGATTGCGACTAGTGTCACATAACAATATGTGTATAAATTTTTGTATGAGAAATTGAGAGTGTGCTGTCACATTATAGGGATTGCGACTAGTGTCACATAACAATATGTGTATAAATTTTTGTATGAGAAATTAACTTGAGCTGTAAACTTTCACCTAAATCACACTTTAAAAAAATCACCTAGATGGGAAATTTCTCAACATAATAAAGGGCATCTATGCAAAACCAATGGCCAACATCATTCTTAATGGAGAGAGGCTGAAAACATTCCCCTTGAAAACAGGAACAAGACAAGGATGTCCTTTATCACCACTCCTATTTAACATTGTGCTGGAAGTTCTAGCTAGAGCAATAAGGCAAGAAAAAGAAATAAAGGGCATACAAATTGGTAATGAAGAAGTTACACTGTCCCTGTTTGCAGATGATATGATACTATACATAGAAAACCCTAAAGACTCCATGAGAAATCTACTGGAACTAATAGAAAGATTCAGCAGAGTAGCAGGATACAAGGTAAACACTCAAAAATTAGTTGGATTCCTATACACCAGTAAGGACAATGATGAAAAGGAAATCAGGAAAACAATACCATTTTCAATAGCCCCTAAAAAGATAAAATACTTAGGAATAAATCTGACCAGGGATGTAAAAGACCTATACAAAGAAAACTACAAAACACTACTGCATGAAACCCAAAGAGATCTACATAAATGGAAAAACATACCATGCTCATGGATAGGCAGACTCAACATTGTGAAAATGACAATTCTACCCAAAGCAATTCACAAATACAACGCAATCCCCATCCAAATACCAACAACATTCTTCAAAGAGATGGAAAAACTAATCATTAACTTTATATGGAAAGGGAAGAAGCCCTGAATAAATAAAGCACTACTGAAGAAGAAGAATAAAGTTGGAGGACTCACACTACCTGACTTCAGAACCTACTATACAGCTACAGTAGTCCTAACAGCCTGGTACTGGTACAATGACAGATACATTGACCAATGGAACAGAATTGAGAACCCAGATGTAAATCCATCCACCTACGGTTACCTGATCTTTGACAAGGGCCCAAAGTCCATCAAATGGGGAAAAGACAGTCTGGCTAAACTGGATATCCATCTGCAAAAAACTGAAACAGGACCCATACCTCACACCATATGCAAAAACGACTTCAAAATGGATCAAAGACCTGAATATAAAGCCTAAAACTATGAAGTTCATAGAAGAAAAAATAGGACTAACACTTCAGGCCTTAACACATGGCATTAACAGCATAGAAACCATAATCATCAACACACAAACCCCAATAGATAAGCTAGATAACTGGGATCTTCTAAAAATCAAACACCTATGCTCTTCAAAAGACTTCACCAAAAGAGTAAAAAGAGAACCTACAGACTGGGAAAAAATTTTTGGACAGCACAAGTCAGACAAAGGTCTAATCTCTGTAATCTACAAGGAAATCCAACACCTCTACAACAAAAAGACAAATAATCCTATTAAAAAATGGGCAAAGGAAATGAACAGACACTTCACCAAAGAAGACATTCAAATGGCCAACAGACATATGAGGAAATGCTCACGATCACTAGCCATTAGCGAAATGCAAATTAAAACCACAATGAGATACCATCTCACCCCGGCATTACTGGCACAAATCAAAAACACTGGAAATAACAAATGCCGGAGGGGCTGCGCGGAGATGGGAACTCTTATGCACTGCTGGTGGGAATGCAAAACGATACAACCATTTTGGAAAATGATATGGTGCTTCCTCAGAAAGCTGGAAATAGACATACCATTCGATCCAGCAATTCCACTCCTAGGAATATATCCTAGAGAAATAAGAGTTGTTTCCATTGCCTAGATGCCCATCAACAGATGAATGGATAAACAAACTATGGTACATACACACAATGGAGTACTATGCAACGAGAAAGAACAACAATGAATCTGTGAAGCATCTCATAACATGGATGAAACTGGAGGACATTATGCTGAGTGAAATAAGTCAATCACAAAAGGACAAATATTGTATGAGACCTCTATTATAAATACCCATGAAAAAGTTCACACACAAAATGTAACAATCTTTGTTGGTTACCGGGGATGGGAGGGGTGGAGGGAAAATACTAAATAGGCAATAGATAAGTGGTATCTTGGTGAAGGGTGAGACAGTACACAATACAGGGGAAACCAGCACAACTTGTACAAGGAAAGGTCATGGAAGCCCCATAAACACATCCAAACTCCCTGATGGACTGAATTGCTGGGCGGAGGGCTGTGGGGACCATGGTCTCAGGGAACATCTAGCTCAATTGGCATGACACAGCTTATAAAGACAATGCTCTACATTCTACCTTGGTGAGTAGTGTCTGGGGTCTTAAAAGCCTGTGAGTGGCCATCTAAGATACTGCACTGGTCTCATCCCTTCGGGAGCAAGGGAGAATGAAGAGAACAGGATACAAGGAAAAGATTAGTCTGAAGGACTAATGGTCCACAGCTACCAAGGCCTCCACCAGACTGAGTCCAGTACAGCTAGATGGTGCCCGGCTACCACCACTGACTGCTCTGACCAGGATCACAACAGAGGGTTCTGCACAGAGCTGGAGAAGGATGTAGAACATAATTCTAACTCATAAAAAAAGACCAGATTTACTGGCGTAAAGGAGACTGGAGAAACCCCTAGAGTATGGCCCCCACACACCCTTTTAGCTCAGTGGTGAAGTTATCTCCGAGGTTTACCGTTCAGCCTGGGAGCGGACAGCCCCGTAAAACCAAATGCGGCTAAAGAGGTACAGGAGTCCAGTGACAAGGGCCAGAAGGCAGAAGGGGACAAGGAAGCTGGTGATAGGGAACCCAAGTTGAGTAAGGGTATTGTTGATGTGTTGTGAGATTGTTAACCATTGTCATAGGGTAACATTTGTAGTAACTGTTAAATGAGAAACTATTTTGTTCTGTAAGCCTTCATCTTAAGTGAGAATAACAGCACAATTGGAAGAGCGTAGTCAATGTCACTGAACTGTGCATGTAGAAATTTTTGAAATGGTGTATCTTTGGCTGTGTGTATTTTCACCAAAAAAAAAGTTTGAGAAGTTAGAGGGTTGACATGTTGTTGGGTTGTTAACCAATGTCATAAAACAATATGTGTACTCCTGTTTCATGAGAAGCTATTTGTTCTGTAAGCCTTCACCTGAAGTACAAAAAAAAAAAAAAAAATCATCTATATGAGACTAAATAGTCAACAATATCTTCAAAACAAAGATGAGAATGTAAGGGGACAGGGAAACCAGATTAATGGAAATGGAACAAAGAGAACAGAAATAATGAGAGTGTTCATTCATTGTGAAGAATGTAACCAATGTCACTGAACAATTTTTGTAGAAATTGTTGAATGGAAACCTAAACCCTATGTAAACTTTCACTGAAAACACAATAAAATACTATTCACAAAAAAAAAAAAAGAGGCTAAGTAAATGACTGCGGGAAACAAGGAAGAGAAACACTCTATCTTATTCATGGGGTGAGGAAGGAGGTTTATCTCCATGGGGCTTGGGACTAGGTGATCCTAGAGAGCATTTCTTCTGCCACAGACAGTGTAGTAGATTGCAAAAAAGGCCACAAATTACTCTCATCCCTGTATGTGTGCCCTTTGCAAGGTAACTTTGCTGCTCTTTCCATCAAGAGGTGGGGTCTATTTCCCCATTCCTTGAATCTGGACTTAGCCATAGGACAGTAGCAAACAACACAAGGAGAAACTTTGATATCCCCTGCCCTTTGGAGTTTGCTCTCTTTTGGTGCTCTTTCCAATCCTAAGTCCACATGTAAAGAAGCCTGGCTAGTCTACTGGATCCCATGGAACAAAGATGAACCATCCCAGCTAAGGACCCTGAGACTGGCCCCCGCTGATAATGCATGGTTTGTCAGGCAGCAAAAGCTAGAGTAGGTGCCAGGGCAGTGAACCTCAAGTGGGTGTTGCATTAGGAGTCCAACCACCTTGCTGTTGCCCAGAATTTGCCTGACTGTGGGGGCGATTACAAATAAGTCTAGTGAAGGTTACTGGGCTGTACACTGATTCCTGGAGCTTGTTCATGGAGCCCAGGGTTACCCTAGGTAACGTGGGATCAAGCAATTCCTCAGGGTACCTTCTAGGGCCTGCAGCCACCCCTATGAAGGGTCTTTTAAACTGAGTGCCTTGAGTAGCTTGCTGGTCTGCTGAAATGGCTCAGGTTCATCAAGTTAGGGAAGTTTCTGGAACTACCCCACCAGTTGGGACTTCTTTGTATTCCACAGCTTCTAGGATTCTCTGACATTTACATGTTTTCTGGACTTGTCCTGACACTAGTGAAAACTTACAGATAATCACAGAAGCTCTTTAAAAATGGCATGATGTCAGGGGTCCTTTAACTTCATGAGAGGGTAGGATAATCACCATCAGCAAGATCAAGATCAGCAGCAGCCCAAAGCTGACTCCTATGAGGTGGAGTTCAGACATACCTTCACTCTCCAACCTTTTTACCAATTCTGACACCAGCCGTCCCTCCCACAGCACTGTCTACTTCTCTACTGGGTTTGATAATTCTTTGCAGTGACCACACAGAACTCACAGACCATACTCATGATTATGGAGTTTATTAGGGGAGTAACAGGTTACAATTCAGGATCAGGATCAACTTAGAAGTAACAGGGTACAACTCAGGATACAGTTCTTCTATCAGGATAGCTTCTTTTTGGTTTCTGCCATCAGGCCCTCACTCTTGGCCTGGGCCCTTGCTCTCAGCCTGGGCTCTTGCTCTCGGCCTCAGCCCTCGTTTTTGGCCTTGGTCCTTGCTCTTGGCCTCTGCTTGGTCCTGGCCTCTGCCCTGCTTGAGCAAGTGTTACAGGTCTTTCTTTAGTTCTGCCGATAAGTGCCCAGGGGCACCCCACTCCACCGGCAAGCCTCTAGCCTGAAGGTGCTCAGTTTTCTCATTCCACAGATCAGCACACACACCGTAGCTGCCTTGCTCCGTGGGCTGGGAAGCCCACCGTGCCATCTTGTGCTGGTCTCCTGGTTCTGCTGCTGCCGTCGCTTCTCTGCCACACTTGCCACAACTTCTTGCCCTCTTGTGCTGTCTCCAGTGTTACAACTCTCTCTGTCTCCTGAGTCTAGGATGTTCTCAGTGCAGGGACCTCAGGTCCAAAGGACATGTTCCATTCTTGGCTCTTCTTCTTGATGCTAGTGAGGTCCACCCTCAGCGTCTGGAACTAGCTCATTTTAAGCTTAGTGGGATGGAAAAACTGACCAATCCCCTCATTAGGTTTCCATACACTTTATTTGCATAAACACACCCCTGCCAGGGTTCCATGCACCTTATTTCCATTATCAGGTTGTCCAGTCCCCTTGGTGGGCCACAAATACCTTATTTACATAGTCCCACCCAGTCATTTTGTAGGAGTTACAAGACAATGGCTAGAAGGGCCATATAATAGCAATTCACTGCACCACAAGCTCCAAGGACAGGGACAAGGACAGATATCTGCACTAGAGAATAGGAGCAGGTGGATGGTGCCAGGCTTTCTGGAGGCAAACTGCACTCATGAAGAGGGGGGTTTAGCACTCTTCATGGAACAGGCAATTTCATTGATGGTAAAGAGCATGGAACTGGAAGTCCGGAGGCCTGAAGTCTAGACTGGATTCTGCTGCAAATTAGCTCCACATCCCTGAAAAAAAAACAAACAAAGTAACTTCACTTCTCTGGGTCTCAGTTTCCAAATCTGTGAAGTGGGGAGGCCTGGACTGGATGGTGTTTACAGTCTCTTCTAGATTTAAGTCTTTGAGAGTTACCTCCCAAACCTTGTACTATGTCCTTCTCCATCCCTCATTTCTTTTAACTCTACATCCTTGGGTGGTGCAAAGGGTTCATGCACTCAGCTGCTAACTGGAAGGTTGGCTGTTGGAGTCTACCCAGAAGAAAGGCCTAGTGATCTAATTCCAAAAAAATCAGCCACTGAAAACCCTATGGAGCACAATTCTACTCTGACAAACATGGGGTCGCCATGAATCAGAATCAACTTGAAGGCAACTAGTTTTATGGTTTGTATCTTTCACTTCCTTTCCCTCCCAGTTGTGACTTTGAGGGAGAAGTGAAGCAGGTTCATTTTAGGATGAGGGCCAGAGCTATGCACAGACACTACTCTGAGCTCCTAGACGTTAAGTGATTTCCCTCAGGGGAGCATTAGTGAGGGTCTGGCAAAAAGGGGCTTAGCAGAGGAATTGTTGGAGGTGGAGGATGGAATGGCTCAAGAAGCCTAAGGGTCGAATGTTCTATGCTCCCTTGTAAATAATCTCCAAACCATGGAGAGACACTGTCTGTCTCTCCCAACTGGTTTCCTTGTAACAGCAGGCAAGGATTTTAACCTGAGTTTAACTCATTTTTTTCCCACTGTGAATTCTGTTGCCTTAACAAAATTTTGGTTTCTACATTGCATTAATAGAATAATTACTCTCAGTAAATATGTAAGGTGTTTCTGTTTTGTTTTATTTTGTTTTGTCTGAGGTAAAGGAGTAAAGAGAAAAAATAATTGCGACCCTAATATTCCACAGCATGTTTTCTCGTTTTCAAAATGGGCGATTGAGAGCTTGACATAACTAATGCCATGATGAACCTATATGTTTTTTCTGCCTGCCTTCTCTTTTCTGCATACCTTTGTTAACGAATTTGTTTTGCTCTGTCCAGCCACTGTGACTTATGACCCCCACATAGAGATTAGAGCCCAGATGTCCAGTCTGTAAATCTTTAGCCTGATAAGGAGGTGTCCTGCATGTATCTCTTTAGCCTGATAAGAAGTCTCTTGTAATTATCTTGTAATGAATGTATAACTCATCTGGCCATCTGTGGGAGACACGCCAAAAGACACTTAGAACTCTTGTAAAAATCATATATAAGCTCTAATGTAAAAATTACCTTTCGGGACTCCTTAGAGACAGCCTGCATTTCTGTCGGATTCCCTGTTGGTGGACACCTCCTAAATAAACTTTCTCACTCTTTCTGACTTGGAGTACATTTCATTGGCTCAACTGCTCCAGGGCACAGATTCTACTCGGGTAACATAACTGTTAAAAATACCATGGTATATCTCAAGGCTTAAGGACTTTTTTATACCGAATGCTTATAAACTAACCCCGATTCAAAACCCACCAATGGCTTCCCATAAGATAAAATCCTAACACTAGTTACCATGGACTGAAATTGGCTGGAACTGCCTTTCTCTCTGACCTCAAGCCCCACTGCTCTCCCCTCACTCACTCCATTGCAGACACACCAGATGGTCTTGCTGTTTCTGGAATACAGCATTGTTCCCACCTCTTGACCTTTGTCCTTGCTGTTCCCTGTGCCTGGAATGCCCAACTCCAGATCTTCCTGTAATGTACTCCTCCACCAGAAATCGAGATTTATCAAATTCTCCAGGATGTTCTAATATGCAGCCAGCATTGAGAATAGCTGAGCCAGATTGTCATTTAGCTCAAAGCTCCTCAAACTTAAATGTGCATGTAAATCATCCAAGGATCTTATTCAAACACAGATTCGGATTCAAGAGTGGGGTGGGGTCCGAGGGTCTCCAATTCTTGCAAACTTCCTGATGAGGCCAAAAATAGCTCATCTTCCACTCAGATGAAGAGCTCCCTAAAGCCAGGGAATATACCTCAACTGTCTCTCTTTGGTGCCAACTGCAGAGTAGGAACCTTGTGAATGTTTGCTGACTAAAAGTCTTCTCAAGTTATCACCACTTCCTTTGATAAACTCATGTTACCAGTAAGCTCTGATGACCTAAAATTAGGTGGGATATGTTACTTAATCAAGATGTTAAGCTCTGTAACCTATACATGGATGTTACAAAAGGACTTTACATTGGGTAAAAGTTTAAGTATTAAATCTTTACATTTTGGAGCCATAACAATTTTATTCTGGGCCAAGAATGAAGCTTCCATCTCTCCTGCTATGATAAAATGGGCTCTTGTTCTTTAAATCCTTCCCCATGGCTATTATTATCCACTCAGTCTTTCTGGGTTTGACATGGAGTGAGGTAGGCTTCAGCCGGAGAGATTTTCTGAGGGGAAAAAATGGGAAAGTAAAGATGCTGCCCTCCTTTTGGTACCCAATATCCTCCATATGGTCATAAATAGCACTGATTCCTGACATCCATTCCGCATAACTAGATTTCCAAGCCTTGGCTCTGTCAACAACTTCATCAATTGCCTTTATAGCATTTTCTTCTGAAGTCTTCTTTGTGCCACTTTATATATCTTCCCTGCCCAGAGTATCCTCACCCAAAAGACATCCCTCAGGCACCCCATTTAGTCATCTGCTAAATCCAAAATGAAGTTGCCCCTGGTCTTGCCCCGCTTTACACCAGCTGAGAAGATAATCTAATTCCGGGGCAGCATCTTCTCTCCTCCCCAGAGTACAAAAGAATGGAATTTCTTCCTAAGGAGATTAACAGGGATATTGTTGTTTCAGGGTTTGCTGACAGGCTGAAGATTTATCCTCCCCTCTCTTTTTCCTGACTCGGAAGAGAATTGCAGACCTGGAATCTGCAGTGCCTCTGGGTCATTCATTAATTTAAAATTGATGACTAGAAAGAGAATGGAGATAAAGACACTGTCCTGGGATGCGTTCTTTTATAAAGAGGTATTGTAATTTTGGGGGGTGATGTTCTCTCATGCAACTCTCTTTAAAAAAAAACCACAGTGGTTTATGGATGTGTTTTGATCAATGACTTAATCAGCCGGCTCTCATGGCAACCCCTTTCTGAGCGCAAAGACAAAGATGTATGTTTTACTGATTAAAGAGGAGAGCACGAGGGTGCTATTTAAAATCACACAAATACAATAGTGTGTATGATTCCATTACATAATGCTCAAAAGCTGACACAACAAATCTATGCTGCTAGAAGTCAAGATAGAAGTTACCTTGGGATGAAGGTTAGTGATGGAAGGGGGCATAAGGGGTGCTTCTGGGGTGCTGGTAATGTTCTCAATTCTGTTACTTAGGTGTGCTCACTGTGTGAAAATTCATTGATCTATTCACTTCTGATTTGTGTACTTTTCTTTGCATACCATACTTTATTAAAAACCTTACCAATAAATAGTCTACGAGTACAAACACTTTTCTAATCAAGTTTTACTTATGAACAAATTACAAATTCAAGAAATCAGTGTCTGAAAATGTATTTGAAAATTGTCTGGTTTTTCTATCTACTCATACTTCGCTTCCACTTTCCCCACAAAAATTATCTAAATATTATATAGTTTTAAACTGGAAAAATATATGTCTCTTAGCTTTGATATTTAGAGAAATGTATAGGATTTGATATTAAACATCTTTTAAGTAACTAGTATTGCTTTTTGACCAACATATATACAAAACAAAATCATGGATAAATTGATTTTTTTATTTTTCTGTGAGTTGTCCTCACAGTTATCAGGACATTGTTGTGCACTAATTCAAGTGTATTGAAATAATCATGAACTTAAAACAAACAAAATTTAACTGAAAAATAAAGAAACTACATATCTCCTTATGAGATTTAAAAAAATTGGTTAATTAAAATAGGAATTTGCCTCTTCTTCAAAATTTGCATTTTTCAATCAGACTTAAACCAGTTACCGTAGAGTCAATTCCAACTCATGGAGATCCAAGTATGTCAGAGTAGAACTGCACTTTCAGAAGCAGATTGCCAGGCCTTTCTTCTGAGGTGACTCTGAGGGGGTTCAAACTGCCAACCTTTTGGTTAGTAGTCAGGTAGTCAAGCACTTAAGTAATTAACTATTTGAGCCACCCAGGGACTCCTTAATCAGACTTAGTGCAATGTATATGTGAGCCTTCTTCCTGATCCTAACAACTTTTCTGTGATTGTACTTAACTCTGCAAAAGCCATTACTTGCTAAATAAATGGAAGGACATTCCATGTTTGTGGCTTGGAAGGCTTAATGTAGTTAAGATGTCAATACTATCCAAAGCAATCTATAAATTCCATGCAGTCCTCATCAAAATTCCAACAACCTTCTTTACAGAAGTGGAAAAGCCAATCCTCAAATCTATATGGAAGGGTAAGGGACCCCAAACAGCTAAAGCAATCTTAAAAAGAAGCATAAGGTAGGAGGGCTCACACCCCTTGACTGCAAAACATACTACAAACCTACAGTAATTAAAACAGCATGGTACTGGTATAATAATAGACATATAGATCAATGGAACAGAACTGAGAGCCCAGAAATAAATCCATACCTATACAGTCAATTGATTTTTTTTAAAAAAATTTTTTTATTGTACTTTAGATGAAGATTTACAGAACAAATAGTTTCTTATTAAACAGTCAGTACACATATTGTTTTATGACATTGGTTAAGAACCCAACAACGTGTCAACGCTCTCTCTTCTCAACCTCGAGGACCTTTTTTTTTGGTGAAAATATACATAGCCAAAGTTACACCATTTGAAAAGTTTCTACATGTACAATTCAGTGACATTCTTCCAGCTGTGCTGCTATTTTCACTATCCTTTTCCAAATTATTCCATCACCATTATCTTCAACTCACTGTCCCCTAGGCTTCCCATCAAAGTTTTGAGTTGCTGTTGTCAATTTGATCTCACATAGATAAATTTTTGTACCTTAGATGAAGGTTTGCAGAACAAATAGTTTCTCATTAAACAGTTAGTACACATATTGCCCTATGACAATGGCTAACAACCCCATGACATGTCAACACTGTCCCTTCTCAACTTTGGGTTCCCTATCACCAGCTTTCCTGTCCGCTCCTGCCTTCTAGTCCTTGTCCCTGGACTGCTGTGCCTCATTAGTCCTGTTTTGTTTTATGAGGCTGTCCAAACCCTGGCCGAACGGTGAACTCTGGGAGGGGCTTCGTCACTGAGCTAAAAGGGTGTCCCGGGGCCATACTCTCGGTGTTTCTCCAGTCTGTCAGGTCAGTAAATCTGGTCTTTTTTTATGAGTTAGAATTCTGTTCAACATCCTTTTCCAGCTCTGTCCAGGACCCTCTATTATGTTCCCAGCCAGAGCAGTCAGTGGTGGTAGCCAGGCACCATCTATCTGTACTGGACTCAGTCTGGTGGAGGCCTTGGTAGCTGTGGTCCATTAGTCCTTTGGACTAATCTTTTCCTTGCATCTTGTTCTCTTCGTTCTCCCTTGCTCCTGAAGGGGTGAGACCAGTGGAGTATCTTAGATAGCCGCTCACAGGCTTTTAAGACCCCAGACGCTACTCACCAAGGTAGAATGAAGAACATTGTCTTTATAAACTGTGTTATGCCAATTGAGTTAGATGTTCACCGAGACTATGGTCCCCACAGCCCTCCACTCAGCAATTCATTCCCTCAGGGAGTTTGGAAGTGTCTATGGAGCTTCCATGACCTTACCCTTCACCAAAGTTACCACTTATCTATTTAGTTCCCTCCCATCCCTCGTAACCAACAAAGATTGTTTCTTTTTGTGTGTAAACTTTTACATGAGTTATACACTAGAGGTCTCATACAATGTTTGTCCTTTTGTGATTGACTTATTTCTCTAAGCATAATGTCTTCCGGTTTCATCCATGTTATGAGATGCTTCACAGATTCATCATTGTTCTTTATCTTTGTATAATACTCCATTGTGTGTATGTACCATAGTTTGTTTATCCATTCATCTGTTGATAGGCATATAGGTTGTTTCCATCTTTTTGCTATTGTGAACAGTGCTTCAATGAATATGTGTGTGCATATGTCTATTAGTGTGATGGCTCTTATTTCTCTAGGATATATTCCTAGGAGTGAGATTGCATTTTGTAGTGCTTTTTTTGTGGTGCTGACATTTTCTTTGTTCCTCTTACCCTCCTGTGCTGAGTTCCTTTTGTTTGTGGATTTTTTTCATTTCTTTTGTTTTTGTAGGTTTTGTTCTTACTGAGACTTTATGTTTTTCTTCTTTATTTTGATGAGTAGGTTTGTTAACTTTCTTTGTGGTTAACTTGAAATTTACCCTTATCTTCCTAGATTTGTACCAGTCTATTATTACTTGGTATTGCTTGACTTCCTCTCCATTAGAAGGTTCTACACCTACACCGTTTATTCCCTCTTTCATCGTTCTGATGCTGTTGTCATTTACAGATTAACCTCTCTGGTTCCCTGTTGTAATTCTTTTGGTTTTGCATAGTCCTTGAGAGTTCATTTCCTAGGTTTGTATCTGGCTAGTACAATCCTGTGTCCTAGATTCAGCCTGTGGTCTGATATTGTTTGTTCTCAGATTGAAGGACTTCCTTTAATAAGTCTCATAAATTTGGTTTGGTTTTTACATAGTCCCTTAATATCTGTTTATTTGGAATTGACCTAATTTCACCATCATATATGAACAAGAGTTTTGCAGGATATGTTATTCTTGGCTGGCAACTTTTTTTTTCTTTCAAGGTTTTATATATGTTATCCCATTGCCTTCTTGCCTGCATGGTTTCTGCTGAATAATCCAAGCTTAGTCTTATTGTTTCTCCTCTGTATGTGACTTTTTGTTTTTCTCGAGCTGCTGTCAGGATTCTTTGTTTGTCTTTGGTTTTAGCAAGTGTGATTATGTTATGCCTTGGTGATTTTCTTTTGGGGTCTATCCTCTATGGGGTTCGTTGAGCTTCTTGGATGGTCAGCTTTTCATCTTTCGTGATATTGGGGAAGTTTTCTCTCAGCAATTCTTCAATGATCCTCTCTGTGTTTTCTGTTTTCTCCCCCTGTTCTGGAACTCCAATCACTCGAAGATTTTTGCTTTTGATTGTATCCCACATAATTCTCAGGGTTTCTTTATTTTTCTTCATTCTTTTTTCTGATTTTTCCTCAGAGTTGTATCCAAGTGTTTGACTTCAATGTCGCTGATCCTATCTTCCATTGTTTCAGACCTGCTCCTCAGACCTTTTTTGTGTCTTGTACCAGGGCTGACACTATGCATTTCTGAAATCTTGTTGTTTACCTTTTGGATTTCTAATTGTTGTTTTTTTATGATTTCTAGTTGTGAATTTATTTTAGCATTTTGTTTCTGTATTATTTTCTTGAATTCTTCCATTTTTTTGTCTGTATTTTCCACGAATTTGTCTATTTTTTTCCTCTTTTTTGCCTGTTTTTTGCTTCAACTCATGGATAATTCTGAATATTAGAGATTTGAATTCCCTATCAGTTAGGTCTAGTGCCTTTTCTTCTACTGAAGATCATCTGGTGTTTTATTTTGGATGCTTACTGGAACCATCCTGTCTTGTTTTTGAAAATGTTTTTATATTCTCTGCTGTCTTCGGGGCATTCAGTGGTTATTTTCCTTGTTTATTGATTGTAGATTTGTTTGTTTCATCCTGCTTTTTTGTTTTATTTGGTTATGTCTGAGTAGGCAGGCTGTGTGTTCTTTGTTGTTTGCTCGCCTGTGGGCACAATACTTTTCACCTCCTTCTCCAATGGGCAGGGTCAGTCACTCAGGTATGCTACAGCAGGGCAGGTCCAGCTGAAGGGGAGTTGCTGGGATAGGTTTTTGTGGCTCGTACCAGGGCTGATGGTGCAGACTGGGAAACAGTGCAGTGCAGGTTCCAGTAGGCCGTGCCTGTGTAGCTTGGGAGTGTGATGTTCAGCACACAGTGCAGGGAGGCAGGAAGGAGGGGGTATATTGTGATGTGTGGAGCTAAGATGAGTATGGGAAAGACGAGAGAGAGGAGAGAGGAACAGGAGCCAAAGACATACACACAAACAAAAAAGAGTGCTAAGGGAGCTTGCTATTGGAGTGCAGAGATGAGAGACCGAGAAATGGGGAAAAACAAAAATGAAAAAAAAAGAAAAAGAGAAAAATCAATAAATCGAGAAACTGGAAATGAAGAAAGACGAAAGGGGAATAAGAGAGAGAAGAAAATTAAACAAAGAAATAATTAAAAAAAAAACCCAAAAACAAACAAAAAAGAAATGTCCCCAAGGATGTCCCTGTGCGTCTGTGCAGAGTAAGGGACTAGCTTCCAAGCCATGTGGTATTGCCTGGCTAGAAGGGGCTCCAAGCCAAGAGAAGAAAAAGAAACCAAACAAATCAAAACAGAACAAATCAGAGCAAACAAACAAACAAACAAAAAAGCCTTGGGGGTCCCACCAGCATGGCGGCACGAGCTGGGAAGCAGTTTCACAGTCAATGGTGTTTCGCAGCCTTTTAGGAAGAAGCAAAAATGGCGCACGGAGTCAGGTATTTGAGAGAAAGGAGGGGGAGGTGGTGAGAGGTAAGGAAGAAATCTAAAGAAGTGGAAAAAAGCAACACCAGCAGCCAACAAATGACACTCACAGAGATGGCCAGGGCGGGCAGGTGGAATCCAAGTGGCACGGGGGGGAAGCTTGTGCTTCCCGGCCAATAGACTGTGGCTGCAGGAAGCAGAGGAGGCTAAATGGGCGTGAAGAAGGGTGGGGCATGGGAAAACTTATATCGTGGGTTACCAGTTGTTTTGTCTCCCGCTGGAAGCTCTGTGAAGCTGCTTTCTCATAACTCCTGTTTGCTGATCTCTGATAGGAGTCCAAGATGGCAGATCCGTGCTGCTGTAGCTCATAGGGGACCTCTGCATGTATCTCTCCTCATTCTCTGTTGTCAGTCAGTTTCTTATTCCATTCGGTGCTTGGCTGAGTTCTTTATCTCTTCATTTTATGGTTAGGGTTTCAGGATTGATGTGTGACTCTGTTTGACTTAGTTCTTCTGATCTTTGCTGTGGAAGGACAGCGTGGTGCTTCTGACTATAGCACCATGTTGCCTGGAAGTCCTCTATAGTCAATTGATTTCTGGCAAAGGTGTTAAATTCATCCAATGGGGAAGGAAAAATCTCTTCAGTAAGTGGTTCTGGGAAAATTGGATATATACATGCAGAATAATAAACCAGGACCCAACGTTTACACCATACACAAAAATCCATTAAAAAAAGAATCAAGGACCTTAATTTGAAAACTAAAACCATAAAATCCATAGAAGAAACTGTAAGGAGAAAGCTAATGGACCTAGGTTTTTGTGATGGGCTATTAGATATCACGACAGAAGCGTGAGTAGCAAAAGACAAAATAGACAAAAGGTACCTCATAAAAATTAAATATTTCTCTTCATCAAAAGACTTTACCAAAAAAAAGTAAAGAAAGCCTACAGAGTGGGAGAAAATTTAGGGAACCATATATCTGATAAAGATCGGATAAAGACCTCAACTCTAGGTTTCCTTCCCTGCAGTCTACAGTCATTAGGCATCTGTTAAAGTCTGATGCTGAGGGTTTGTTTTTTTTTTAATTGTGCTTTAGGTGAAAGTTTACAGCTCCAGTTAGTTTCTCGTACAAAAATTTATACACACTTTGTTATGTGACCCTAGTTGCTATCCCTATAATGTGACAGCACACTCCCCCTTTCCACCCCAGATTTCCCGTGTCTTTTCAACTAGCTTCTATCCTTTTCTGCCTTCTCATCTCGCCTCCAGTAGGAGCTGCCATTTAGTCTTGTGTGTCTACTTGAACTAAGAAGCACACTCTTCATGAGTATCAGTTTATGTCCCACAGTCCAGTCCAATCCCTGTCTGAAGAGTTGGTCTTGGAAATTGTATTAGTTCTGGGCTGATAGAGAATCCAGGTGCCATGCTTTCCGGGGTTCCTCCAGTCTCAGACCATTAAGTCTGGTCTTCTTACTGGAATTTGAGTTCTGCACCCTACTTTCTCTTGCTCCATCAGGGACTCTCTGTTGTGTTCCCTGTCAGGGTGGTCATTGGTGGTAGCCGGGCATCATCTAGTTCTTCTGGTCTCAGGCTGATGAAATCTCTGGTTTATGTGGCCCTTTCTGTCTCTTGGGCTAATACTTTCCTTGTATCTTTGGTGTTCTTCATTCGCCTTTGCTCTAGGTGGTTGGGACCAATTGATGCATCTTAGATGGCTACTCACTAGCTTTTAAGACCTCAGACAACACTCACCAAAGTGGGATGCAGAACATTTTCTTAATAAACTTTGTTATGCCAATTGACCTAGATGTTCCCTGAAATCATAGTCCCCAGACCCCTGCCCCTGCTACTCTGTCCCTCGAAGCCTTTGGTTGTGTTCAGGAAACTTCTTAGCTTTTGGTTTAGTCCAGTTGTGCTGACTTCCCCTGTATTGTGTGTTGTCCTTCCCTTCACCTAAAATAATTCTTATCTACTGTCTAGATAGTGAAACCAATGAGGTTTCACAAATCCATTCTGCCTACCTAACCAGCACTCAAAATTTATAAAATGTTTCTACAACAACAAAAAAGACAAACCAATCAAAAAATGGGGGAAGGACATGAAGACATTTCACAGACGAAGATATTTAGATGGCCAGCAAGCACATGAGAAACACGCTCAAAACCTGTTGCCGTGGAGTCGATTCCAACTCATTGTGAACCGATAGAACAGAGTAGAAATGCTGGTGGAGTCGAACCGCCAACTTTTTGGTTAGCAGCCAAGCTCTTAACCAGTGCGCCACCAGGGCTCCAGAGTCACTAGCTATTAAGGAAATGTAAATCAAAACCACATTGAGATACCATCTCATTCCCATAAGCATGGTAATGATCAAACAACAAACAAAACCAGAAAACACTTGGTATTGGTGAGACTGTAGAAAAACAGGAACCTTCATCCATTGCTGGTGGGAATGTAAAATGGTGCAGTCACTATGGAAAACAGTTTGGCAATACCTCAAAGAGTTGAACATAAAACTACTATATGACCCAGCAATTCCACTCCTAGGTATCTACTCAAAAGACCTGAAAGCAGTGGCACGAATAGACACATGCACATCAATGTTCGTTGCAGCACTATTCACAATAGCGGAAAGGTGGAAACAACCGAAATGTCCATCAACAGACGAACAGATAAGCAATCTGTAGTATATGCATGCAATGGAATATTACTCAGCCGCAAAGAGGAATGAAGTCCTGATGCATGCCACAACATCGATGAAGCTTGAAAACGTTATGCTGAGCAAAATAAGTCAGACACAAAAGGACAAATACTGTATGACACCACTTATATAAAACAAGCAGATACATAGAAATCCAAAGTGATTAGTGGTTAACTGTGGTGGGAAGGAGGGGGAAAGAAGTGGTTTTTGCTTTGAGTGCGTTGTAGGTATGTTAAAGGTGGTGGGATAGTTTGGAAAAAGAGAGCGAAAATGAGTGCACATCTTGAAGAATATAATGAATCTCACTGAAGTATACATGTAAAAATTGATGAAATGTTGTATGTGTTGTGCATATATTACAATTAAAAAAAAAAAGCCATTACTTAGAAGAAGCTGTAAGCTTAACGGGCTTCTTTATCTTGTTGATGAATGCACATCTTAGGTACAGGCTTGTGTTGAAATATGCAGCCTTCCATCAGTTATCAGTCACTGAAACACCACAGATTTCAGTGGCTGAGCTGATTATCAACACCTGCAGGATAAGATGAGGACTCACTGATGAAGCCTAGTGCCTCCTGGATACTAATTACGCCTTCACACTGGCTGTACTTACCAAATTAAAGAATGAATCAAAAGGTTGAGCCAGATTATACTGGTGCCTGCTTTACTTCGTAGGAACGAACCAGACATAATAAATCAATTATTGTTCACCCCTCCTTCCCCAGTTCTAAATTTATTTAATTTCTGGAACAGGTAGACATTCACGTAGTTCATTAATCAAAAAAATATAAATAGTAAAGAAGAAATAGTCTTTCTCCCACCTCTGTCCTCCATCTACCAGTTTCCAACCCCCATATCACTGTTTTTGGTGTCTTTTTGTATCTTTCCAGAGCCTTGGTGGTGCAGTGGTTAAGAGATAAGCCGCTAACCAAAAGGTCTGCAGTTGGAATCCGCCAACCACTCCTTGGAAGCCCTATGGGGCAGTTCTAGTCTGTCCTACAGGGTTGCTATGAGTCGGAATCAACTCGACGGCAAACGGTTTGGTTTTTTGATTTTTGGTGTATCTTTCCAGGGACTATTAGTGTATCAGGAGCCCTGGTGCTGCTACAGGGTCCCAATGAGTCAGAATCGATTTAATGGTAATGTTTGTTTGTTTTTTTCCTGGGGACGGGGGTTGCGGTGAAAACAGTTAAAAGGAGCCCTGGTGGCTCAGTGGTTAAAGGGCTCCGCTGCTAACCGAAAGGTTGGTGGTTTGAACCCACCAGCCGCTCTGCAGGAGAACCATGTGGCAGTCTGCTTCTGTGAAGAGTTACAGCCTTGGAAACCCTACCAGACAGTTCTACTGTGTCCTACAGGGTTGCTATGGGTCGGAATCCACTTGATGGCAATGAGTTTGTTTTGTTTTGTTTGTTTGTTTAAACATTTAAGCGCTGGGCTGCTAACCAAAAGGTTGGTGGTTCGAACCTACCCAGTGGCTCTGTGGGAGAAAGACCTAGGGATCTGTTCCCATAAACTCTATGAGGCAGTTCTATTCTATCAATCGACTAGACAGCACCTAATGACAAAATTAGTGTCTACTCTAATAAAATTGGATAATATCAACAAGAGCATTCTGTCAGGCTCTTATGAACACTAACAAATCCCTGTTTTAGGACCTTGTTACTTACAGTGTTGTCTGCAGCCAGCAACATCAGCATCACTTGGAAGTTTGTTAGAAATGTAGAATCCAAGGCCCCAGCCTAGACCCATGAATCATAATCTGCATTTTAACCAGGTCTCCAGGGGAAGTTCTGCATTGCTGTATCCCGGTTTCTCCAAATAGGGCCATACTGAAACTTGACAGACTTTCTCATTTCCTTTCCTCTACTTATCGAAATTTCTTCAACAGATACTAGCCACAGAACATACCCATATAACACTTAACTCTTCACCTTGACTCTAGCTTTCCTTCACAGAAATCTATAGTCATTAGGCATCTGTTAAAGTCTGATGTTGAGGTTTTTTAAAATAATTTTTTAAAATTAAATTATAGTATATATACAGAAAAAGGCACATAGGATTACAGCTCATGGAGATTTCACAAATTGATTACGCCCACGTAATCAGCACTCAGATAAAAAACAGAGAATGTCCAACACTTCAGAAGCCTCCTCATGCCTCTTTCGCCATCATCCCATGCCTCCGTGGGTAACCACGATCTTACAGCATATTAAATTCCTGTTTGTCTGCTTTATGTAAATGGCATGCTACGGTATGTACTCCCTTATGTCTGGCTTCTTTCACTCAGTATTACCTGTGTGAGATTCAACCATTTTGTGTGTCGTTAAAGATTATTCGTTCTCTTTGCTGTAGTATTTAGCCTTTCTACTATTAGTGATCATTTGAGTGGTTTCCAGTTTGGGACTATTATGAATAGTACTACTATGAATGTACATAGTGTTTCGTGAACATACGTAAGCATTTCTGATGGTTATATACCAAAGATAAAAATTACTGGATGATGCTGAGTTCTTAATGTAGCCAGACTGAGTTCTTAATGTATCAAGACTGATTAGTTTGTGCACAACAGTGCCAAGGAAGCAAAGTATGTGATTGGGCAGGGCCATGTGCATTAGGACACCCAAGAGTGAGAATAGGAGCCGACATCTTTTTTTTTTTTCCTCCCAAGTGAAAAAGGAACTCTTTGCCTACCAGCAATTGTTCAACTCCTGCCTAATTCCAGCTTTCCAAGGTTGCAGTGTTGATTGCTTTAGTTTATTTTATGATTTTAATGAGATCACCCTACTGCCGCAATAGCTTTTCCAGGCATGACACATCCTGGCTCCATAGTGAGAACCGAGTTAATTCTCAGCGGTGTGCCAGGGGCAGCTAAAACATTGCTGCTCATGATTTTCTACTTTGGAATCACCATCCTTGAGGGTAAACAATGGAGGCAGGACAAGCCATAAGCAAAGGAGGTGGTTGTCTGCATGCTGTGACTGGAAACTCAGCCTGGCCCTTAAATAGCTCTGTCATAAATGTCCGTTTCCTAAAGGGCCTAGAACCCCCACTATTTAAGCTATCATTTTGGGTTAGACCACAGAGGCAGGGGAGACGCCTCTGGAAGGCTACTGCGGAAATGCACAAGTTTCTTGCAGGGGGAGGGAGGGCCTTTAACTGTCTCCCAGGGGGTTAATAAGTTATAAACTTGGAAGTCAAAGAGAAGTCAGTGCTCAGGGCACAGGAAGTGGAGGTTTCAAAGGAGGCGGCAAGGCTAGGAGACTGCAGTAGTGGAGGATTGAGGGGAAGGAAAAGAATCTTAGAGCAGTGATAAGAGTCTAGGCCTAGAGGGGACTCATGGTGGGGGGGCCTACTGGACCATCTAGAACATAGGTATGGGGTTAAGAGAACACCCAGGAGCAAAATGTCTGTTGAGAAGCCACTTGGATCTTTCATAGTCTGCATCTCAGATTCTTTGATTTCATCTGATGAATAAAAAATACTACAATCCCTACATTAAAAAATCTCTGCTGTTTGTAGTTTCCTTATTATGCTAATCTCATTTGGGTATATTTTAGCTATTTCCGGTGGAGGGTAATGGGATCATAATATGATGCTTTCTTCTCAGCTCCAGACAGTTAAAAAAAACTGTTGAATTCATAATATTTTTTTCCTTTGTACTTACACGTATAAAAACAAAACAAAACCAGTTGATTCTAACTCATGATGACCCCATGTGTGACACAGTAGAACTGTCCTCCATAGGGTTTTCAATACAGTAGCTGATTTTCTGGAAGTGGATTGCTAGGCCTTTCTTTTGAGGCTCCTCTGGGTGGACTCGAGCCTCCATCCTTTCCCTTAGTAGCCAAGCACGTTAACCATTTCTACCACCCAGTGATTCCTGTATGCGTATTGTGTATATTGTATATATGCATATATACATGGAGCCCTGGTGGCGCAGTGGTTAAGAGCTCGGCTGCTAACCAAAAGGTTGGCAGTTTGAATCCACCAAGCACTCCTCGGCAACCCTATGGGGCAGTTCTACTCTGTCCTATAGAGTTGCTATGAGTTGGATCAACTCAGTGGCAAAGGGTTTGACTTAGTATACATACATATATATATACATATATATATATATACACACATATAAAATGTGTATATATATAATACGCCTATATACATAGAGTATATATATTGTGTATATTGTGTTTGATAACATTATATTCTTTCATAATGGTGATTTTGAGGGAAAAAGGACACATTCTTAGACAATCCTAACATTTAATAGTCTTAAAAATTCTTTGTTTTTCTGATTATAAAAATAATGCATAGATCAAAGTTTACAGAAATGAAGAGAGTAGAAACTAAAAGGCTTGTGTACCTGGGGGGGTATGTTAAAGATGTAGTGGGAATTAGGGATGCCTATTGCTCTTTTTTTAATAATAAAGAACAGATTTTTAGAAAATCATTTTGCTTGACTGTTTCCCATACAACGATATTAAACATATGTTTAAAATGTTCCCTCTAACAAAATGTCTTGCTTGGCCATGGGATGTGGTGGGCCTTCTAGGGAAAACAACAGAGCCTCATCTCCTCTTTCTCTTCTCCCTGGCTTCTCTCCACTTTCCACTAAGATTTGTGAAGCAAAGAAAGAGACTACATAATGAGAAAACTCCATACAAGCAAAGAGGCTTTAAACAATTAAGAAACTTATAATACTTGTACAAGAATGTTCATAAGGTTTCCTCATAATAGCCCCAAACTGGCACTGACCCAAATTTTCATCACCAGGAGAATGGATAAACAAATTGTGGTAGATTCATACAATGGACAACTCCTCAGCAATGAAAAGGAACAAGCTACTGATTATGCAAATCACGGGTAAATCTCAAGAATGTTTTGTTGAGCAAAAGAAGCCAGAATCAAGAGTACATACTGTAGGTTTCCATTAACATGAAGTTCTGAAAGAGACTAACTTAATCTGTATTAATAGACATCAGAACAGTGGTTGTCTGGGGTGGTAGTGTGGTCGGGGCTGTGGGCAGGGATTGGCTACAAGAGAATTTTCTGGGGTGATGGAAATGTTGCGTATCTCTCATGGGGTGACGTTTTCACAGGTATATAAATTTATCTAAATTCATCAATGTGTGCCTTTTATTGCATATAAATTATAATTCAGTAAAGATAATGTAAAAATCCCATAGTACATGAGAGAGGGCATAAAACAGATACATATGTTGTCCGGGTTACAATCCCTATTTCATCTGGAACTATGGGGGACAGTACTGACTCACATTACACAGGTTATTGTCCATGAGAGCTGCCCTCAAACAATGAGGAACAAGAGCCAGTGGGTAAATAGTCTGCCAGGTGGACAGTTCTGGAAGGTCTTCTGTAGGTTGTTCAGTGTTCCTGGTGGTGCAAGTTTAAGCACTTGGCTGCTAACCGAAAGGTCATCAGTTCGAACCCACTAGCAACTCTGAGGGAGAAAAGACCTGTCTATCTGCTCCCGTAAAGATTGTTGTTGTTGTCGTTATGTGTCATCTAGTCAGTCCTGACTCATAGGAACCCTTTAGGACAGAGTAGAACTGCCCCATAGGGTTTCCAAGGCGCAGCTGGTGGATTCGAACTGCTGACCTTTTGGTTAGCAGCTGTAGCTCTTAACTACTGCGCCACCAGTGCTACCCCGTAAAGGAAACCCTATGGGGCAGTTCTACTCTTTCATATAGGGTCACTATGAGATGGAATCGATTTGACAGCACACAACAGCAACAACAACAATAAAAGCCCCCTTACGCTATTTCTTCTTCCCCATCACACTCTCTTCACCTTTACTCCTTCATCCTGGGATCATCTCCAAATAAACAACCTGCACCCCTGTCTCAAGCTCTGCTTTCAGAGAAACGGAAACTACGAAAGGGCACCTCAGTGGGCAGAAGAGGAAATTTCTGTGGCCCCTGCACCAGCATTTATTATTCCTTCTTTCTTATTCCTCTCTGTCCATCTCCCTCTCCTTTCATTGAAAAATTTTCTATGTCTGAACTTTAGGAAAAATAAACGTAAAGGAAGGAACATTAGAAGCGGGTTATTAAGAGAAATCTAGGACAGGAGAAGTTAAAGATATATATATATATATAATTTCCCCCATAAAATTGAGGTAAAGGTTGGGGAAGAAATAGGTTGAAAAAAGGTGATGTATGAATTGTAAGGGAGACTCCCTGAAGCTCCCTTGACCAGAATAAAACGGCTAAAACTAACCCAGGTCCCTGCTGCTTTCAGCAAAATTAAATTGGATCTTTAACAAGGCCTTACTTTTGGGTTGTTCATCTGTCTGGTAACCATGGGTAGATAAGCAGCTGTTTCTCTCTGTGGTCAAGCCAGGATGTGGAAGGTATGCACCTCAAGGAGTGGGTCATTGTGTGTGTGATTTAGGTGAAAGTTTACAGAGCAAATTAGTTTCTCATCCAAAATTTATACACAAATTGTTTCATGGCATTGGGTGCGATCCCTCATTGTGTCAGCACACTCCCCCTTTCCCTTTCCACTCCGGGTTCACCATGTCCAGTTTTTCTGTCCCCTCCTGCCTTCTCGTTTTTGTTCTTGGGCAAGTGTTGGCCATTTGATCTCTTATACTTGAATGATCTAAGAAGCACATTCCTCATGTGTGTTATTGTTTGTCTTACAGGACTGCCTAATCTTTGGCTGAAAGGTGAACTTCAGGAGTAGCTTCAAGTCTGAGTTAGAAGGATGTCCGGGGTCATAGTCTCAAGGGTTCCTCCAGTTTCTGTCAGACCAGTAAGTCTGGTCTTTTTTGTGAATTTGATCATTTGTTCTATATTTTTTTCCCGCTCTGTCTGGGACCCTCCTTTGTAATCCCAGTCAAAACGGTCGGTAGTAGTAGCCAGGCACCATCTGGTTCTTCTGGTCTCAGGTTCATGTAGGCTGTGGTTCCTGTGGTCCATTAGTCCTTTGGACTAATTGCTCCCTTGGGCCTTTAGTATTTTTTCCCTCTCCTTTTCTCTGGACTAGAAGAGACTGATAGTTGTATCTTAGATGGCCACTAGCAAGCTTTTAAGCCCCCAGACACTACTCACCAAAGTAGGATGTAGAACATTGTCTTTAAGAGCTATGTTGTGCCAATTGACATAGTTGTCCCCTGAGTCTATGGTCATTTGCCTTCCAGCCTGGGAACTTCATCTTGTGAGGTGTTTGGTTATGTCTAAGGGGTCTCCCCTCACCTTTTGGCACATCTATCTATCTATCTGTCAATTCACAGATTCTTGTTTGTTGATTCTATTGCGGCAGGATTGTCTGTGCTATAGCAGTTACCATAAAAACCAAAAAAACAAACCCTTTGCCGTCGAGTCAATTCCGACTCATAGTGACCCTACAGGACAGAGTAGAACTGCGCCATAGAGTTTCCAAGGAGCTGCTGGTGGATTCGATAGTAGTTACCATAGTTATCGTTTATTCCTGAGTTCCTCTCAGTGTCCTCAATTGCCTTGGTCATGTTGTGCTGACTTCTCCCATATTGTGTATTGCCTTTCCCTTCACTAATATTAACCTGTGTCTACTGTCTCTTTGGTAATTTTTCCTCCCTCCCCCTCCCATCCCTGGTAATTATCAAAGAGTCTTTTGTTTCTTTTCCTGTCTGTAAACCTTTGTTGTTACTTTATAAAAGCAGTCTCATACAATATTTGTCTTTTTGTGATTGACTTATTTCACTCAGCATAATGCCCTCCAAATTCATCCATGTTGTGAGATGTTTCCGGGATTATACTTTATTGTTGAGTAGTATTCCATTGTGTGTATGTGCCACAGTTTGTTAATCCATTCATCTGTTGATGGGCACTTAGGTGGCTTCTGCCTTTTTGCTATTGTGAATAACGCTTCAATGAACATGGGTGTGCATATGTCTATTCATGTCATGGCTGTTATTTCTTTAGGGTATATACCTAGGAGTGGGATTACTGGATCATATGGTATTTCTATTTCTAGCTTTTTGTGGAAGTGCCATACCATTTTTCTTAGTGGTTGTACCATTTTACATTCCCACCAGCAGTGTATAAGAGTTCCAATCTCCCCACATCCTTGCCAACATTTGTTATTTTCTCTTTTTTGATTAGTGCCAGTAATGTTGGGGTGAGATGGTATCTCACTGTAGTTTTGATTTGCATCCCTCTAATTGCTGATGATCGTGAGCATTTCTTTGTATGTTTGTTAGCAGCTTGAATATCTTCTTTGGTGAAGTGTATGTTCATTTCTTTTGCCCGTTTTTTAAATTGGATTGTCTTTTTTTTTTGTTGAGGTGTTGAAGTTTTTTAAATTTTAAGAGATTAGACCCTTGTTGGATATATTGTAGCCAATTTTTTTTTTTCTCAATCTGTAGGTTCTCTTTTCACTCTTTTGGAGAAGTCTTTTATTGAGCATAAGTTGTTTAATTTTTAGGAGGTCCCATTTATCTAGTTCATTTTCTTCTGTGTGAGCATTTTTAGTTATGTTTGGTAATCTATTTATGTCATATATTAGGGCTCCTAGCATTGTGCCTAATTTTTCTTCCATGATCTTTATAGTTTTAGGTTTTATATTTAGGTCTTTGATCCATTTTGAGTTAGTTTTTGTATATGGCGTGAGCTATGGATCCTGTTTCATTTTTCTACAGATAGATACCCGATGTTGCCAGTACCATTTGTTGAAGAGACTGTCTCTTCCCTGTTCAATAACCTTTGGTCCTTTGTTGAAGATCAGCTGTCCATAGGTGGATGTATTTATGTATGGGTTCTCAAGTCTGTTCCATTGGTCTATATGTCTGTTGTTGTACCAGTACCAGGCTCTTTTGACTACTGTGGCTGTATAGTAGGTTCTGAGATCAGGTAGTGTGAGGCCCCCTACTTTGTTCTTTTTAAATAAGACTCTACTTATTCAGGTCCTCATTCCTTTCCATATAAAGTTAGTGATTAGTTTTTCCATCCTCTGTGAAGAATGCTGGTGAGATTTGGATTGGGATTGTGCAGTGTAATGAATTCCTTAATATGGCCCTTCTAGCCATGGTCTTTGTGACTCACACAGAGGGATTGAGTGGGACTATGCAAATGAGGTATATGGAACCTGTGAGGGTTGGGGTTATGTGTCAGCTTGGCTGGACCATGATTCCCAGTATTGTGTGGTTGTCCTCCATTTATGTGTTGCGGATCCTGACCTCTACATGTTGATAAGGCAGGATTGGTGTAGGGTGTGTCATGGGTCACAGCCTTCCACTGGGCGTGACTCAAGTCCCACCCTTACTAAAGTTATGCTTTTGCTGGGGTGTGACCTGCATCTAAGATATATGTGTGTGCCCTGGTGAGGCTCTCTCCCTCTACATCTGGATCTTGCTTCCGGTTCGTGATCAGTTGACCTCTGGTTCTTGGGACTCAAGCAAGAGGCCTGCTGTCTGACCTACCAGTTCTGGCATTCACCAGCCTCCACAGCCCCTTGGGCCAGGAGCCTATCAGGTGACCTGATTCGCCAGCTTCTGCAACCTTGTGAGCCAGCATCCTGTGGTCTGAACTGTCAGTTTGGGTTCATTAGCCCCTGCAGCCACGTGGGTCGGGAGAAGCCTACGCCTGACCCACGAATTTGGGACTTGCCAGCCTCCACAACCGCATGAGCCATTTCCTTTATACGGTTCGGTTCGTGAGTTCTGTGAGATGTTGCAACCAATTAGGGAACCCAAAGATGGAAGGGAGAGTACTGAGGGGAGAGGGAATAGTTGATGTTAGAGATGATGGAGCAGTACAGCAGCTTGGGAAAGTTGGACATTTGGGACATGTTTAACCTCTGCCTCATAGGAACCAGCTTTGTGCTGATCCTTATAAAAGAAATTATTCGTTTAGATTGCATTATATCTATGTATTGCTTTGGGTAGTATTTACATTTTCACAACCTTTAAATCCTCCTATCCAAGAGCATGGTATGTTTTTCCGTTTATGTAGGTCTCTTTTGGTTTCTTGCAGCAGTGTTTTGTAGTTTTCTCTGTATGTCTTTTAGTCTCTGGTTAGATTTATTCCTAAGTACTTTATCTTTTGGGGGGCTATTGTAAATGGTATTGTTTTCCTGATTTCCTTTTCACAGTTCTCTTTGTTGATGTAGAGTAATCCAACAGATTTTCGTAGGTTAATCTTGTATCCTGCCACTTTGCTGAATGCTTCTATTAGTTCCAATAGCTTTCTTGTGGAGTCCTTAGGATTTTCTATGTATAGAAGCATATCATCTTTGAAAAGGGATAGTTTTACCTCCTCCTTACCATTATGGATGCCCTTTATTTCCTTTCTTGCCTTATTGCTCTAGCTAGGACTTCCAATACAATGCTGAATAAGAGTAGTGATAAAAGGTATTCTTGTCTGGTTCCCATTCTCAAGGGGAATGCTTTCAGATTCTTTCTGTTGAGGATAATGTTTGCTGTTGGTTTTATATAAATTCTCTTCATTATGATGAGGAACTTCCCTTCTATTCCTATTTTGCTGAGAGTTTTTGTCAGGAATGGGTGTTGGATTTTATCAAATGCCTTTTCTGCATCAATTGATATGATCACGTGATTCCTTTCCTTTGTTTTATTTATATGGTGGATTATGTTGACTGATTTTCTAATGTTGAATCACCCTTGCATGCCTGGTATGAATTCCACTTTGTCATGATTTTTTTTTTTTTTTGATATGCTGTTGTAGTCTATTGGCTAGGATTTTGTTGGGAATTTTTGCATCTATATTCATGAGGGATATTGGTCTGTAGTTTTCTTTTTTAGTGGTGTTCTTGCCTGGCTTTGGTATTAGGGTTATGCTGGCTTCATAGAATGAGTTCATGAGTATTCCTTCCTTTCCTATGTTCTGAAATAGTTTGAATATAATTGGTGTCAACTGTTCTCTGAATGTTTGGTATAATTCTCCAGTGAACTAGTCTGGACAGAGACTTTTTCTTGCTGGAAATTGTTTTTATGACCCCTCAATTTATTCTTTTGTTATAGGTCTGTGTAAATTTTACACCTCAGTTGGTGTTAGTTTATGTAGGTGGTGTGTTTCTAGAAATTTGTCCAGTTCCTCTAGGTTTTCAAATTTTTTGTAGTATAATTTTCTTGTAGTATTCCTTTATGATCCTTTTTATTTCTGCTGGTTCTGTTGTAATGTCACCCATCTCATTTCTTATTTGGTTTTTTTGCATATTCTCCTTCTTTTCTTTTGTCAATTTGGCCAGTGGTTTTTTAATTTTATTAATCCTTTCAAAAAACCAGCTTTTAGTCTTATTGATTCTTTCTATTGTTTTTCTGTTCTCTGTTTATTCCTGCTCTAATTTTCATTATTTCTGGTGACTGTGGGTCTCTCTTGCTGCTCTCTTTCTACTCTTTCGAGTTGTAGGGTTAACGTTTTGATTTCTGTCCTTTCTTCTTTTTTGATGTGTGTGTTTGTTGCTATAAATTGACCTCTGAGTGCTGCTTTTGCTGTTTCTCAAAGGTTTTGGTATGTTGTGTTTTCATTCTCATTTGATTCTAGGAATTTTTAAATCTCATCTTTGATTTCTTCTATTACTCAGTAGTTTTTAAGCAGAGTGTTATTTAGTTTCCATTTATTAGATTTTTCCCTTACTCTTCCTGTTATTGATTTCTACTCTTATAGCATTGTGGTCAGAGAAGATGCTTCGTATTACTTCGATGTTTTTGAATTTGTTGAGGCTTTCTCTGTGGCCTAAAATGTGGTCTATTTTGAAGAATGATCCATGAGCAATGCAGAAGAATATGTACTTTGCCACAGTTGGGTGATGTGCTGTGTATATGTATATGTGGTCAAATTGGTTGATTGTAGTGTTTAGATCTTCTGTGTCTTTGTTGAGTTTCTTTCTAGTTGTTCTGTCCTTCACTGAGAGTGGTGTGTTAAAGTCTCCTAGTATTATTGTGGAAGTGTCTGTTTCTCTTTTCAGTGCTGTTAGAGTTTGTTTTATGTATTTTGGAGATCTGTTGTTGGGTGCGTATATATTTATTACGGTTATGTCCTCTTGGTGGACTGACCCTTTATTCATTATATAATGTCCTTCCTTATCTTTTATAGTGGATTTTACTTTAAAATCTATTTTATTAGAGATTAATATTGCCACTTCTGCTCTTTTTTGGTCATCATTTGCTTGATATATCTTTTTGCGTACTTTAAGTTTTAGTCTTTTTATATCTTTGTGTCTAAGGTGTGTCTCTTGCAGTCGGCATATTGATAGATCATGCTTTTTTATGTATTCTGCCACTCTCCGTCTCTTTTCTGGTGCGTTTAGGCCATTTACATTCAGTGTGATTATTGATAGGTACAAGTTTATTGCTGTTATTTTCTTTTCTTTTTTTTTTTTGTGGTGTTAGCTGTTTTTCATTCCACTTAATTTTCCATGCCTTAGTTTTTTTTTTTTTTTTAATTATTTATTGTGGCTTGTCTTTTCATTTCCTTTGTTAGTTTTGGTTTTCTGTGTGTGGAATCTTTACGATTTTCTTTTTTTATATTTTGATGAGTAGGTTTGTTGACTTTCTTTGTGGTTACCCTGGAATTTACTTTTATCTTCCTAAGTTTAAAGCAGTAATTTATTTGTTGACATTGCCTTAACTTCCTCTCCATAAAGAAGTTCTAAACCTATACCTTTTATTTCCTCTTTATGTTTTGAAGTGGTCATCAGTTACAGAGTAACATCTCCAGTTCCTTTTTTTCCATCTTTATCTTTATTTTATTTTTGAGAGTTTTTTATCTGGGTTGATATCTGTCTGATGTTGTCATGTGTTTTAATCTCAAGTTGTTGTCTGGTGTATTGTTAGTTTTCTGTTTGAAGGACTCCCTGTAATATTTCCTATAAAGTTGGTCTAGTTTTTAAAACTTCCTTTAATTTGTTTGTCTGACAATGTCCTAATTTCACCATCATATTTGAGGGATAATTTTGCTGGATATATAATTCTTGGTTAGCAGTTTTTTTTCTTTCAAGGTTTTATATATATTATCCCATTGCCTTCTTGCCTGCATGGTTTCTGCCAGGTAATCAGAACTTAATCTTATTGATGCCCCTTTGTAAGTGATCTTTTGTTTTTCCCTTACGGCTTTCAGAATTTTTTCTTTGTTTTTGGTCTTGGAAAGTTTGATTATGATATGTCTTGGTGTTCTTCTATTGGGATCTGCCCTCTATGGTGTTTGCTGTGCTTCTTGTATGGTTATCTTCTCATCTTTCGTGAGATTAGGGAAGTTTTCTGTCAACATATCTTCCACAATTCTGTGCTTTTTGTTGACTCCTCCCCTTCTGGGATTCCGATCATGCGTAAGTTATTCCTCTTAATGATGTCTCACATAAGTCTTAGGCTTTCTTCATTCTTTTTTTTTTTTATTGTTCCTCGAACAGATTAGTGTCAAGGGATTGATCTTCTCTTCTGCTGATCCTGTCTTCCATTGTTTCAATTCTACTCCTATGACTTTCCATTGAGTTGTCAAGTTCTGCAATTTTATTGTTAAGCTTCAGGCTTTCTAATTGCTGCTTCTTTATCATTTCCAATTGTTTATTTATTTTGTCATTTTGTTTCTTGTATAGTTTTCCTGAATTCTTCTAGTGTTTTAACTGTGCATTCCTTGGTTTTGTCTGTGTTCTCCATAGCTTTGTCTGTTTTCCTTGATTCCTTTGAGGACCCTATACATAAGCCTTTTGAATTCCTTATCAGGAAGCTCCATTACCTTTTCTTCCTCAGGGAGGATTTCTGATTCTTTATTATGGTCACTTGCTGGGGCCATTTTGCTCTGCTGTTTTAGGTGGTGTCTTAGTCATCTAGTGCTGCTATAACAGAAATACCACAAGTGGATTTCTGGGGAGACGTCCACAGAGTCGCTCTACCTCCACCTCCTCCTGGGCAGTGGGTAGGAGGAAGGAATGGCAGGTGAATGTTCACTCAGTTTTGCTGTGTCTGCCTGTCTGTGGCAGGAAGAGGGAGGAAGGTGCAGCCAGTTACTACACACACACTCACTCTTCTTTCACCCTATGCTGGGCAAGGGGAGGAAGGAAAGGGCCTCGGGGGGATGCACATATAGTCATAGCTCCTCTGCCCGTTGCTGGGTGGGTTAAGGGGTGGAGATGCTCCTGGTGACTGCACGTACAGTGATAAAGCCTCATGTAAAGTGGGGGGATTAAGGATGGGACTGCTGGGGGGGGGGATGTTCACATAGTCATGTCTCTGCTGCCCCTCACTGGGTGGGTTAAGGGATGGAACCACATCTGGTGGGTATGCATACAGAGGTGCTTCCTCACATCAGGCAAGGTGAGGGAGGAAGGAGCTGCTGGGGGATGTGCACGCAGTTGCATTTCCTCTGCTCCTTGCTGGGTGGGTTAAGGGAGTGAGTAGCACCTGACTGATGCAAGCACAGTGATGCTGCCTCATATCAGCTGGGGAGGGGAAGGAAGGGGCTGTGGTGAGATGTACACACAGTCACAGTTCCTCTGCCCCTTGCCGGGTGGGTTAAAAAAGAGAGTTGCGCCTGGTGGATGCATGCACAGAAATGCCACCTTGTGCTGGATGAGGGGAGGGAGAAAGGGGCTATGGGGGGATGCACACACACAGTCACGGCTCTTCTACCCCTTGCTGGGTAGGTTAAGGGATGGAGTCACACCTGGCGGGCGCACTCAAAGAAGTGTTGCCTCATACTGGATAGGGAAAGGAGGAGAGAGTGGTTGGCGAGCTCTCTCGCTGTCCCACTGTTGCTGCTGCCCTCCATCGGACCCTCGGTGGGGGAATAGGTGGCCGGCGGGCATATGCACAGTGGCGTGCCTAGTCTTGCTTGTTCAGTGGGCAAGGGGGAGTAGTGGACGGGGTTGGCTGGAGTGGGGGGAAGAGGATAGGTTCATGTTATGGTCCCCCAGTCAGGCAAGGTGGTAGGGGTATGGGGCCCTCTGCCACCTCTGATCAGGAGGATGGGGTATGGAGGAATGTTTTCCTCCAGCTAGGATATGTGGGTGCCAGGGCACCTTTTGTCCACTGTAACCAGCGAGCGAGAACTGTCCTCTCTCAAGTGCCAGGAGGAGGGGCCGCCTGGGGACTGGTTGGGTGGGAAAGCTTCCACTGATACTCTGTGAGTCCACCACCTTGTGCGTGCACTCACCCCCTGAGGTCAAGGCTGCAGCTCCTGAGTATCTCTGGTTCTGGATCTGGTACCCTCCCTGTCTCTCCTTCTTTCCGTGTGTGTCTATAGAGGTTCTCTATCTCTTTTGGGAAAGTCGTGAAGCTGCCTTGCTGTTTTCTTCACCCAAGGTAGCTGCTGGCTTTGTCCTAAGTTAGCTGTGGCAGGCCAGGAAGGTTGGCTGAGCTCCACCATTCCACGTTACTCCTTTTTCACTACTTTCCTTATTCCTTCCAATAAGTATTCTGTTCAGTCCTTAGACTTTCTTTTTTGATGTTCAGAGTTCCTGGATTGTTATCTGCTTCTGTTTCACTCTTTGGTGTGGGGGGACATTATGGTGCATGTGACTAAGCCGCCATCTTGGCTCCGCCTCAACGAGTAGGTCTTGACGCAATACATTTGTGTAAGATGGCTTCAAGAAATAGTTCTTAAAAAGACTTTGGCACCAACATTAACTGAACTCCTAGGCAACTGGAAAGTTTTTGCCTGAGCAGGTTATTTCACCTTCCCCCCGAAGCCCCTTCCTACCTCACATCCCTGCAATTATCACCCTGTAACCAGTCTAAGGGGAATGCGTATGTATCCTAAGCCAATCTCTTCCTAGTCCCTGCTTTCAGTAAGCCTGCCTTGTGTTAATCTAAGTATGTAACCTCCAGTGGAATAATGCATTTTAGATTCTTTGTTCTAACCCCTTAAATATGTGTTTACTGCCTCACCACTTCGGAAGCATTTATTTCACTCTGTGAGATTAGATGTTTTCCCCAGTCTGGACTGTCTTCAAACCTTCAATAAATCTCTTTGCTTTACTTTAACAGAGTAAGCCTTCATTGAGCTCTTTGACAATTGGAACTCTCATATCATACATTGCGGTGGGAATGTGAATTGGCGCAACCACTTTGGAAAACAGTCTGGAAGTTCCTCAAAATTTTAAACAGAATTACCATATGACCCAGTAATTCCACTCTTAGGTATATACTCAAGAGAAATAAAAACATGTCCACACAAAAATCTATACATAAATATTCATAGCAGCGTTATCCATAATCACCATAATATGGAAACACCCCAAATGTCTATCAACTGGTGAATGGATAAAGATAATGTAGTATATATCAACCAAAACCAAACCCATTGCCGTTGAGTCAATTCCAACTCATAGCTACCATATAGGACAGTGTAGAACTGCCCCATAAGTTTTCCAAGGCATAATCTTTATGGAAGCAGACTGCCACATCTTTTTCCCACGGAGCGACTGGTGAGTTCCAACTGCTGACCTTTACAGTTAGCAGCTGAGAACTTAAGTACTACACCATTAGGGCTCCTTGTAGTATATACATATGGTGAATATTATTCAGCCATAAAAAGGAATGAAATACTGATACATGACATAACATGGATGAACCTCAAAAGCATTATGCTAAGTGAGAGAAGCCAGACACAAAAGGCCACACATACTGTATGATTTCATTTATATAAAATGTCTAGAATAGGGAAATCTATGGCAATAGAAAGTAGATTAGTGGTTGCTTAGGGCGAGGGTATGTGTGAAGGAGGAGAGGTCACTTGGGGAAAGTGGCTGCTAATGGGTATAGGATTTCCTTTTTCGGTGATAGAAATGCTCTAAAATTAGATTGTGGTAATGGTTGTGCAACTTTGTAAATATGCTAAAACCCACTGAACTGTACTTTTTAAATAGGCGAACTTCATGGTATGCATATTCTATATCAGTAAAACTGTTAAAAAATTAGTTCTGGCTCAGGGAAGGGGATCATTCTAATTTCAGCAAACAGTTTTCTCCTATTTTAAATCTGGTTGGTCAAATTCCAAAGACCATAAACAGTGGTGAAGGAATTATACACCTGTACTCACAGTATTTTTATGCAGGTGTCCTACTTCCTGGGTTAATTTGTTAGTCCAATTATTTAACAAACATTTAAGTATTAATTAATACTGTGTTCATCTACAGATGCAAGGGTGAATAGGCCAGATACTGTTCCTGCCTGATGGAACTTAGAGTCTAGTGGAGGAAACAGAAAAAGAGTATTAAAAAATAATAAAGACTCAAAGAAATTGAAACATCAGGTTTATTCTAAGCAGTTATTCTATATGCATATAGGGAAGTCATTCTGATTCTAAAATAGAAAATGAAAAAAAAAAGGCTCCATGTAGGCTAGTTATAATGAAGTTAATAAAGGGAAGAGGAGGGAGAAGAATAGAAAATCAACCATTGGTTAATCTTAATATGACTGACTGAACCATACCCCCTCCTTACTGAGATAAGCTGATATCAGGTTACTAAGTGAACTCCGAGGAGCCCTGGTAGCACAGTGGTTAAGCACTTGACTGCTAACCTAAAGATCAGCAGTTTGAACCCACCAGCTGCTCTGTGGGAAAAAGATGTGGCAGTCTGCTTTCATAAACATTACCAAACCCATTGCCATTGAGTTGATTCTGACTTGTAGTGATCCTATAGGACAGAGTAGAACTGCCCCCATAGGGTTCGCAAGGAGTGGCTGGTGGATTTGAACTGCTGACCTTTTGGTTAGCAGCTGAGCTCTTAACCACTGCACCTCCAGGGCTTCTCCATAAAGATTACAGCCTTGGAAACCCTATGGGGCAGTTCTTTAGAAGACTTATGGCTACCATTAACCTAATGTTTTGGTAACAAAATGCTGTCCTCTAAACAAGGTTTTTTAGAAGAAGAGTAGACCAGTAGGTCATGTACATATTGGAGCAAGGTAGAATGATGAGTGAATTGTAAGGGCAGTAAATCTGCGTGCAGAATTTGGGAAAAATAGGTGGGAATTTTGTTGAAACTTTGAGGCATGACAATCCAGGTATATTGATTATCTCCCCAAGTGAAAGTAAATAGGTATTCAGTGTCTGGGTGTACCGGAATGCTAAAGAAAGTACTGCATAAATTAACAACAGTGAACTGAGTGGCCTCTGGTGGAACATTGGATAATAGCAAGTGAGGACTGGTATAACAGGGAATCTAGAGACTACAGCACGACTGATAGTTGGTAAACCTTGTACAAATCTCTATCCATGGTTGTTCGGATTCTTAACTGGGAAAACAGAGGTGTTGTTGCAAGGACCAGTATAATTAATTCTTTAGCAAGAAAGTCTTGAATAATGGGTGCTAGGCCTTCTTTGGCTTACTTAAAGTGTATTGAGAAATTTTTGTTAAAAACTCTGGATCGTCTATTTGAACTTTAATAGGGTCAGCAGATAGTATGCGTCCAACATCATTGGATGAACAGGCCCATAAGGAATCAGAGACTGAAGATAACTCATCAGGAATAGAGAGTATTAAAGGGGCAAGTAGGTTTGTTTCCTGCAGGTTTAAAGTCTGCAAATAGCAAATGGTGTCTTCTGGGTACAACAGAGGAGGGTTCAGTAAACTTAGCATAATTTCTCCATCCTTTGTAAACTGTAAATGGCATTTCCATTTACATAATAAATCCTGTCCTAATAAGTTCACAGGTATATTAAGACTTAGTAAACATTTATGCATATCTTCAATAGATCCTAAGGATATACTGACAGGTTAAGAATATGTTAAAGTTTGTGTTTGGTTTGTCACCCTATTATTTTAGCCATTTTAGTACTACAGGGCAGGGGTTTTTGTAGACATGTGGGATTTAAAGCAGAAGCAGCAGTCTTAGTATCAATTAAAAATTTACAAACTTCACTGTTTATTTGGAGAGTAGTTTCACCTGTGGATTTAAAGCTACCATTGGAGAAACTTCTGTAAATTCTCTGGAGGCTAGTCATGCTGATGGTTGCTACCTTCTTGTGGGTGGCAGAGGATTAAATTTGTTTCTATTTTCATTTTTTAGTTTCTTACTTTTTTGATAAGATGGCCTGGCTATTTACAGGGAAAGTAAATGATAGCCTTTTGATCAGAAGGGTTATTAGTAGAATTGCCTCAAGGAGAGAAGTTTTCTTAGGTGGTGTTTGAAGTTGTTGGAGTTGTAAAGCCATTAATTTATTTGCCTTTGTGATTTGTTTAGTTTCCATAGCTTGGGCAATTAATTCTGCAATAAGTGCTACTTTTCAATCTAGGCAGTATCATTTAACTAGGGCTGAAATTTCAGGATTAAGTCCAGAGATAAATACAGAATTGAAAGCTGCAGAGGTGCCAAGTGTTAGCAAGTCTAAAAAAAAAGTTATTAAACAATCAGGTCTGGTAATCAAAAACATTCTCATCCTTTTTTTGCACACATGAATGAATTTTTGTCCAGTCAACTGCATGGGGAAAATCTGCGTCAATGACTTTAAGTAAAGCATCCCTTTTTTTTTGGCTTCTTTGATTAACTCCTTGGTTATTTTCTTTGTCTCTAAAGTGAGGCTATTTTCACTATCTCTTCATTCAGTATGTTGTAACTATAATAGGGCAGGCCCAGGATTGGCCAACATGTGATTGGTATAAATCTAATCAACTAGGTTGATAAGCTTCAAGGAAGATTTTTAATTCTTTAGCAAATTTGTAGGGATCTGTTGTTAAATCAGGGAAGTGTTTAACAATACTATGCAATTTGGTGTGAGTCCAAGGGACAAACGTTATACAAAGCAATTTGGGAGTTTTTCTGGTGCTCACACCGGGAGGTGCTGGGTGAATTTTAAAAGGCATTTCAGAGAGTGATTTTTCTCCGTCAGCAGGTTCTCTTGGAAAAAAGGGAAGTTCAGATAGAGAATTTGAAGGCTCTAAGGAATAAGCCAGAAAAATAAGGTATAGAAAAGAGGAAGTTGGTGGGTAGCAGAAGGAGAAGTGAAGGGTACCTGTACTGACACCAACTCTTTATGTAGATTATTAAACTTCGAGACTGAAACCTGGAAAGAGGTGATTTTACTGCCTTTTTGTCTTTTGGATGCCTCTTAATACCAATCAAAAAAACAGTCCTATTGTTGTTTCATTTGAGGACTCCTAGTTTCTAATTTACTGCATAGGAAAATTAATTTAGACATGTCAAAATTCCCCATATGGGAAATTGGACTTCTAAGCTGTCTTTAGTGATAGTATGCTAATTTTTAAAGAACAAACAGATGGTAGGACTATAGTTTTTGTATATACAGCTAGCTGGAGTGCCTGCGGGAGGTCCCACCTGATTTTTAGAGTGGGCCCTTCCTATTTTTAACAAAGGTAGCACAAACGTGTGATTTTTGAGAAAAACTTGCCCTAGAGACTTAAAGGCATGTGAAAAGACCTTTGTGCACTTAGAGAAATAAAAGTTGAATTTCCGAATAGCTTCTGGCTAGAAAAGCAGAAGTTAAACTCCTGGCTGCTTTTTGGCCAGATAAGCAGAAGTTAAATTCCTGGCTGTTTTCCAGCCAGAAAAGCAGAAGTTAAAAAAGAAAAAAAATTGTGCACTTTGAAAAGCAGACGTTAAAAGACTTTTGCGTACTTAAGAAAGTGAAAGTGATTAGTGGCCGCATACTTCTGAAAACTTGGATTTTAATTTCGAGATTCAGACTCTAATTCTGAAACCTAGCTTTTGGGATTCCAGTTCTGAAAAATCCAGCCTTGGAAACACAAGTTTTTTGTAAGTCCTGTTCTGGAAACTCAGCTTTGGACGTCCAAATTCTGGAATCCCAGTCCTGAAGATCCAGTTCTGAGATTCTAGGTTTCTCAGCTCTGAAAACTCAGTGCTGAGGACTCAATAGGATGTGTGGATAGCAAAATGAAAGTAAAAGAGATAGAAGATGTTAATGAATCTCCATTGACCTCAATGCAAAGAGAATGTGGAGTTCCAAATTTGAGAGTGCTTACCTCAAAATGACCCTCAAAAGCTGTGGAGATGGATTAAGCTTAAGGAACTTTAGCAGGCATGCCAGTGTTCTGGGTCTGCAGTCCTCTGGGGTTGCTTGGAGGCAAGAGGCCTTTGATTCCCACCACTGCCACCAAAATGTGAACGAGCAAAATGACTCTTAATTTATCTCTTACTCAGTGCTAGACTGTACTGTTGTTCAAAAATATTCACCTTCCCTCCACACATCTCCATGGAAGGAATGTACTTCCCTGCCCCGCTGATTTGGACCAATGCATTTCAGTTGTTCATTGCTGCAAAAACAACTACCCCCAAATTTAGTGTCTTACAACAATTTACTATTTCTCATGATTCTGTGGGTTGCTTGGGGCTCAGCTGGAGGTTTTTCTGCTGATCTCACTTAGGGTCTCTTCATGCATCTGCATTCACCTGGGAGCTAGCAGAGGTTGGAATGTCCAGTCCAGGATGGCCTCTCATCCTTCAGGTCTTCTGTTCAGACGGCTTCTAAATTTCTGTAGTCCAGTCTAGAGTTCCCTCCAACATGGCAGCTCGGTTCTAAGGCAGAGGAAGTAGAAGCTGTCATACTTGTTAAGGCCTGAGTTTTAAAGTCTCAAAATGTTATTTCCCACCACATTCTGTTGGTCAAGGCAAGTTCACAAGGTCAATCCAGATTCAAGGAGAGGAGAAAAGAGGTCCCACTTATTGATGGGTGAGTAGCAGGCATATACATGGGAGGGAGTAATTAATGGAAGATACAAATGATACCATGTGATTACTTTGGTCAAAGGAATGTAAATGAATGTGACCATCTATGCAGAAGTTTTAAGAGCATTTTCATAGTATGGCTTAGTCTCTTTTGTCTTCCACTAGAACAGGCATTTCCCAGATGAAGATTGCTCCTTCAGTCCAGAAGACATGTGGAACGCACCCTACCATAACCCACAACCATGAACACAGTCAAAACCACTTACCTGCAGCCACCCATTTGTCATATGAAGGGAAAATAATATTTGCTGAAATTCTCTAACATTTGTTTGTTAGGCAGCATTATGCTGAATGAAATAAGTCAATCACAAGAGGACAAATACTGTATGAGACCACTATTATAAAAACACATGAAAATGTTTCCACACAGAAAGAAACAATCTTTGATGGTTATGAGGGGAGGAGGGGTAAGGAGGGAAAAACACTAAATAGATAGTAGATAAGTGGTAACTTTGGTGAAGGGTAAGACAGTACACAATATTGGGGAAGTCAGCACAACTTGACCAGGGCAAAGTCCTAGAAGCTTCACAGACACATCTAGACACCCTGAGAGACCAAGCTACTGGTCTGAGGGCTGGGGACCATGGTCTCGGGGGACATCTAGCTCAACTGGCATAACAGTCTATAAAGAAAATGTTCTACATCTGAATGTGGTGAGTAGCTACTGGGGTCTTAAAAGCCTGTGATCAGCCGTCTAAGATATATCTACTGGTCCTATCCCAGCTGGAGCAAAGGAGAATGAAGAAGACCAAAGACACAAGGGAAAGATTAGTTCAAAAGACTAATGGACTACAACTACCACACCCTCCACCAGACTGAGCCCAGAACAACTAAATGGTGCCCAATTACCACCACCACCTGCTCTGGCAGGGATCATAACAGAGGGTCCCGGACATAGCAGGAGAAAAATGTAGAACAAAATTCAAATTCACACACAAAAACAAAACAAACAAACAAAAAAAAACAGGCTTGCTGGTGTCACAGAGACTTGAGAATCCCCAAGAATATGGCCCCTCAATACCCTTTTAACACAGTACTGAAGTCACTCCTGAGGTTCACCCTTCAGCCAAAGATTATACAGGTCTATAGGGCCAACAATAATACACGTGAGGGATGTGCTTCATAGTTCAATCATGTATACGAGACTAATGGGCACACCAGCCCAAAAGCAAAGACGAGAAGGGCAGGAAGGGACAGGAAAACTGGACAAATGGAAACAGGGAACCTGGGGTAGAGAAGGGGAGAGTGTTGACATATCGCGGAGTTGGCAACCAATGTCACAAAACATTTTGTGTATTAACTGTTTAATGAGAAACTAATTTGCTCTGTAAACTTCCACCTAAATCACAATAGAACTAATACAGAAGGGCCCCTGGTGGCACAGTGGTTAAGTGCTCTGCTGCTAACTAAAGATTGGCGGTTTGAATCTACCAGTCTCTCTGTGTGAGAAAGATGTGGCAGTCTGCTTCTGTAAAGATTACAGCCTTGGAAACTAATACAGAGGTAGAGCTCGGATTTGAATTTGGCAGAGTAGTTTGAGAATCCAGGCTCTTTCTTAGCCTCAACACCTCACCTGGAAGCAGTATTTCATCCTTGAAATCAGGAAAGACCGAGAATTCTGAGACAAACTGGGAGTGTCACGGGGGGTGCTAAGAACAGCATTTTGCAAATGTGAAGAGGTAGGGCTACAGTAAGTATAAGAAAACGTGATCAAATTTATATTAGAAGCTAGATAAGTGGGTCATTCTGATTATTGATTTCATCTATGTAGCACATCCCCAACCACTACTACATCTTAACCTTTATCCCAATTAAAGGAGGCTTTTACTTTCTACTTTCATTATGTATGTATCGATTTTAAAAATCTATTTAAAAATATCAAAACTACCTTACTGTGTATGAAAGAAACATAAAAACTCATTGCCATAAAGTCCATTCCAACTCATGGCAACCCTGTGTGTGTCAGAGTAGAACTGCACTCCAAAGGGTTTCCAATGGCTATAATCTTATGGGGAGCCCTGGTGGTGCAGTGGTTAAGAGATACAGCTGCTAACCAAAAGGTCAGCAGTTTGAATCCACCAGCCACTCCTTGGAAACCCTATGAAGCAGTGCTACTCTGTCCTATAGGGTCGCTGTGAGTCAGAATCGAACCGATGGCAACTGGTTTGGTTATAATCTCATGGAAGTAGATAACCAGTTATTGCTTCCATGGTGCTGCTGGGTAAGTTTAAACTGCCAACCTTTCCCTTAGTGTTGTTGTTAGGCGCCATCAAGTCGGTTCCTACTCATAGCGACCCTGTGTACAACAGAATGAAACACTGCACCATCCTCGCAATTATTGCTATGTTAGAGCCCATTGTTGCAGTCACTGCGTCAGTCCGTCTCATTGAGGGTCTTCCTATTTTTCGCTGACCCTCTGCTTTACCAATCATGATGCCCTTCTGCAGGGGCTGGTCCCTTCTGATAACATGTCCAGAGAACCTGAGACAAAGTTTCACCGTCCTCGCTTCTTAGGGGCATTCTGGCTGTACTTATTCCAAGACAGATTTGTTCGTTCTTCTGGCAGTCCCTGGTATATACAATATTCTTCACCAACACCATAATTCAGGTCTTCAGTCTTCTTTATTCACTGTCCAGCTCTCTTATGCACGTGAGGCGATTGAAAATACCATGGCTTGGGCATGCGCACCTTAGTCCTCAAAGTGATATCTTTGCTTTTGAACACTTTAAAAGAGTTTTTTTTGCAGCAGATTTGCCCAGTGCAATACGGTCGTTTGATTTCTTGACTGCTGCTTCCATGGGCATTAATTGTGGATCCAAGTAAAATGAAATCCTTGACAACTTCAATCTTTTCTCCATTTATCATGATGTTGTTTATTGGTCCAGTTGTGAGGATTTTTGTTTTCTTTATGTTGAGGGGTAATCCATACTGAAGGCTGTGGTCTTTGATCTCCATCAGTAAGTGCTTTAAGTCCTCTTCACTTTCAGCAAGCAAGGTTGTGTCACCAGCATATCACAGTTTGTTAATGAGTCTTCCTCCAATCCTCATGCCATGTTCTTCTTCCTATAGTTCAGCTTCTAAGATTATTTGCTAAGCATACAGATTGAATAATATGGTAAAAAGATACAACACTGACGCACATCTTTCCTGATTTTAAACCATGCAGTGTCTCCTTGTTCTGTTTGAACGACTGCCTCTTAGTCTATGTACAGGTTCCTCATGAGCACTATTAAGTGATTTGGAATTCCCATTCTCTGCGATGTTATCCATAGTTTGTTATGATCCACACAGTCAAATGCCTTTGCATAGTCAATAAAACATAGGTAAGCATCTTTCTGGTATTTTCAAATTTCAGCCAAGATCCATCTGACATCAGCAATGGATATCCCTCATTCCACATCCTCTTCTGAATCCGGCCTAAATTTCTGGCAGTTCTCTGTCGATGCATTGCTGCAACCACTTTTGAATGATCTTCGGCAAAATTTACTTGCGCGTGATATTAATGATATTGTTTGATAATTTCTTTATTTGATTGGATCACCCTTCTTTGGAATGGGCACAAATATGGATCTCTTCCATTGATTGGCCAAGTGGTCGTCTTTCAAATTTCTTGGCATAGATGAGAGAGCACTTCCAGGGTTGCAGCCGTTTGTTGAAACATCTCAATTGGTATTCCATCAATTCCTGGAGCCTTGTTTTTCACCAATGCCTTTAGTGTAGCTTGGACTTCTTCCTTCAGTATCGTTGGTTCTTGGTCATATGCTGCGTCCTAAAATGGTTGAACATCAATCAATTCCTTATGGTACAGTGACTCTGTGTATTCCTTCCATTTTCTTTCGATGCTTCCCACGTCATTCAATATTTTGCCCATAGAATCCTTCAATATTGCAACTCGAGGCTTGAATTTTTTATTCAGTTCTTTCAGCTTGAGAAATGTCAAGTGTATTCTTCTCTTTTGGTTTTCTAACTCCGAGTCTTTGCACATTTCATTTTAATACTTTACTTTGTCTTCTTTTGAGCTGCCCTTTGAAATCTTCTGTTCAGCTCTTTTACTTAATCATTTCTGCCTTTGCTTTAGCTACTCGACATTCAAGAGCAAGTTTCAGAGTCTCTTCTGACATCCATTTTGGTCTTTTCTTTCTTTTGGTTAAGTAGCTATGATTGTTAAGGTTGTGTGTTAACTTGGCTGGACCATGATTCTCAGCGATTTGGCAGTTATGATGTAGTTTGACAGTCGTATGATGATGTGATCACTTCCATGATGAAATTTGATGTAATGTGATCACCTTCATGATGAGATCTGCTGTCAGTAGCCAATCAGTTGAAAGGGAGTTTCCTTGGGGGTGTGGCCTGTATCAAATATAAGTGGACTTTCTGGTAAGGCTCATGGGCTTTTGCTCACTCTGGATCCTGCAGCTGGCTCCTGTTCATCTGACCTCCAGTTCTTGGGACTTGAGCTAGCAGCTTACCTATCGTCTTGCCTGCCTATCTTTGGATTCGTTGGTCTTCAAAGCCTATGAGCAAGAGTGCTGCTGTCCCTGTGACTACATGAATGAAGAGAAGCCTCCAGCCAGACCTATGGACTGGGGACGTTCCAGCCTCTACAACCGTGTGAACCATTTCCTTGATATAAATATCTCTCTATATATTTATACACTTCACTGGTTTTGCTTCTCTAGGGAACCTAGCCTGAGACAGTAGCCAAGAACAAATCATTTGTACCACCCAGGGATGTTAAGAGAGAGAGAAACGTACTGCCTCCCAAATCATCATCAGAAAAAATTTTACTGATGTTAAAGATTGAGATGGGGAGAACTGCTGAAAATTTAATTGGAAATACTGAGAGTTTCCTACAGAGCAATCCAATAGTCACTCTCAGTTCTCATGTTTTACCCTAATGATCAGCATTATGAGACAAAATTGAGCATCCATCATCCATTAATCACACTTCCTTCACATGACTTCTAGGACATTGCATTCTTGGTTTTCCTCCTACCTCCCTGGTTGCTTCTTCTCAGTCTCCTTCCAGTGCCTCCTTTTTAATCTGGTCTCTCAATGGTGGTGTGCCCCAGGGCTCTATTCTCAGTCATCTTGTCTTCTCTATTCCCTTAGTGAACTCGTTTGGACTTTAAACACCTTAAATACTATTTGTCGATGACTCCAAAACTTATCTGCAGTCCAGACTTCTCTCTTGAGCTCCAGATATATATATCCAACTGCTTATTCAGCATCTCCATTTGGATGTCAAATAGACATCTCGGGGTTACCATTCCAAATTGAACTCCTGATTTCCCCCCCATTCCTGCCCACCCCCCTAAATTTGCTTTACTCATGGCTTTTTTCATCTCAATTGATGACAACTCCATTCCTTGAGAAGTTGCTTAGGCCCCAAACCTTAGAGTCATTCATGTTCCTTTCTTTTACACTACACATTCAATCCATCAGGAAATTTTGTTGATTCTACCTTCCAGATATAACCATAATCTTCTCACTTCCCATTACCTCCCCATGACCACCCTGGTCTGAGCCCCTGTCATGTCTCACCTGATTTATTGCAATTGTCAACTACAGGTGTTCTGGTTTCTACCTTTTCTCCCTTCTAGTCTATTCTTAACATACCAAACAGACTGATCCTTTAGAATGTAGGATCATTGTACTTCTCTGCTCAAATCTCTCCCATGGCTCTCCATCCCATAGTAAAAGCCAAAGTCCTTACTGTGACTTGCAAGACTCTCTGTATGATCTGGTTCCCACCAGACAGAGAGCTCTCAAGTTGATCCTAAGTGCCAGCACAGATCCAGACACATAATAAAACAAAACCAGTTTGGTTTGTCAAGTGGATTCCAACTCATGGCAACCCAATGTGTGTCAGAGTAGAAATGTGCTCCATAGGGTTTTCAAGGCTGTGATCTTTTGGAAGTAGATCACCAGGCCTTTCTTTCAAGGTGCTTCTGAGTCCATTCAAACCACGAACCTTTTGGTTAATATCCGAGCACCTAAGCATTTGCACCACCCAGAGACTCCTAGACATATAGCATGTATATAAATATTTGCTGAAAGGATGAATGAATAAAGTTAACTATAGGGAATTCTTGAAACTTCAAGTCCTATATAGGTTAAGAAAACTATTTACAAAAAGAGTGTGTTTTTTAAGTTGGAAGTCCAGCTAGGTGTGTTCATATTTTTCACAAAAGCTGGTAGAAGAGTAACAATGAAGAGGAGTTTGGCCTACCTCACCAAATTATTATTTTCTGTTCCCAGGGCTGGGTTGAATGAATTCAGCAGCCCTCAGCTACACTTTAATGGCACACGATCACATCTGGCGTCTCTGAGCTCACACAGCTGTTCCGTCAACTCTCTGTGGGTTTCTGTCCCCTCCTCTTCTAGGAAATTGCACTGCCTATTGGCAATTAGCCCTAATGAAGCAGCAGGAGTTTCCTGAGGGGAATACATTGCTGACAAGTATAATTACTGTTAGCAGCTGTGGGGCCTCTGGCTCCATGAAAGTAACCCATTCACCTGTCATAGTGTAGGGCAGGACTGCTAAAGCTGCACCTAGCAGTCAGTTCAGACCCTAAGCCTGGCCACCACTTGATGAAAACTGGATACTGGCCTTTGGAAGCCAAATGGGAGTGTTTACTTCAAATGTTCAATTTTTGCAACCCAGCCACGTGAATTGTGGACAGGGGCAGATTACTCAATAAGCAAGGTACGTATGGGCTTACAGTAAGCAAGGTACACACGGGCTTACTTGTGTTTACTTACCAATCTGTAGTGTACAATCTTTGATACGGTGAAAGCCAGGTGAAACTGTGCATTACAGATTAGTAAATTAGCACAAGTAAGCCCATACGTACACTGCTTATTGGGTAATCTGCCCCTGGTGGTGGAGCCATAGCAAATCAGCAATTTGCATCTTGCAGCTCAATGTGATTCTTGTCTCCTTCAAACACCCATAATGCCTGCCTATACTTAGAAAGGGGGTCTCCAAAGTGGAGTGGGTGCCCCATAGAGATGCAGGAGCTTCTAGTTATTTTATTTTTATCAAAAAAAGAAAGAAAGGAAATAAGTTTTGCCAAAATTTTGTAATTGTTTGATGTTGGCTTCTTTACTGGGTCAGTGTATGAAATCTTATGTCCTACTTCTGGGGGGAAGATTTGGATGATTCAAGAAGACCAGAGTGTATATTAGCCTTGGGGAATTAGCTAATCATACCATGAAGCCAACATGATGAATAAGACATTAAAAACTAAGTATTCGGACATGAGGATAAACTTCTACAATTTGATACCCAACCAAAACCACACCCATTGCCGTTGAGTCAATTCCAACTTGTAGTGACCCTATAGGACAGAGTAGAACTACCCCATAGGGTTTCCAAGGCTGTAAATCTTTATGGAAGCAGACTGACACATCTTTCTCCAGTGGAGCGGCTGGTAGATTCGAACTGCTGACCTCTGGGTTAGCAGCCGAACTCTTAACCACTGCATCACCAGGGCTTCTTACAATCTGATAGCAGAAGCGTTTTTTTTTTTTTTTCTTTCTTTTCTTTTATTATTATTTTTAATTGTACTTCAGGTGAAGGCTTACAGAACAAATAGTTTCTCATGAAACAGTAGTACACATATTGTTTTATGACATTGGTTAATAACCCCACAACATGTCAACCCTCTCCCTTCTTGACTTTTTTTTTTTTTTTTGGTGAAAATATACATAGCCAAAGATACACCATTTCAAAAATTTCTACATGCACAGTTAAGTGACATGGACTACGCTCTTCCAGTTGTGCTGCTATTCTCACTTTAGATGAAGGCTTACAGAACAAAATAGTTTCTCATTTAACAGTTAGTACACATGTTGCCCCATGACAATGGTTAACAACCTCACAACACATCAACACTAACCTTACTCAACCTTGGGTTCCCTGTCACCAGCTTTCCTGGCCCCTTCTGCCTTCTGGCCCTTGTCCCTGGACTGGTGTGCCTCATTAGTCCCATTTGGTTTTATGGGGCTGTCCACTCCCCAGCTGAATGGTGAACCTTGGAAATGACTTCACCACTGAGCTAAAAGGGTGTCTGGGGGCCATACTCTCAGGGTTTCTCCAGTCTCCTTTAGGCCAGTAAATCTGGTCTTTTTTTTGTGAGTTAGAATTTTGCTCTACAGAAGCGTTTTTTAACAATGAAGAAAATTAAGTATTTGTTTTACTTTTACCCTACCTTTAAAAATTTCTGCCTATATGTACGTTTTGTAACTCCTCATGTTAGTATAGTAGTTATATATACATATATACACATATAAATAATACACACACGGTTATGCCCTTAATTTAAAAACATTTTTATTATGAAATATACCATACACATATGAGTATAAAATGTACATGTGCAAATTAAAGAAGAATAATAAATGCACCCCAGTGGACCTACCACCCAGCTTCAGAAATAGAGCGTTAGTATCACCTTAGAAGCTCCCTGGAGGTCTCCCTGAATGACCAGGTGACCACCATTTTGAATTTTGTGTTAATAATTAGCTCATTTGCTTCATAGGATTTTTAGCCACGTGTGAACCTATCTCTGAAAAATATGTTGTTTAGTTTTCCCTGATTAGAATGGCGTGTACTTTGATTCATACTGTATGCATTCTTTGTTGACCTTGCCCTTTCACTGAACTTTGTGTCCTGACCCGACAGGACAGAGTAGAACTGCCCCATAGGATTTCCTATGCTGTAATCTTTACGGGAGCAGATTGCCAGGTCTTTTCTCCCGCTGAGCAGTTGGTGGGTTTGAACCTCCAACTTTACTGTTAGTAGCCAAGCGCTTAAACGTTGCATCACCAGGGCTCCTTTATGTCTTAGAGACTCATTCATATTGATGCATGCAGCTGTAGCTCATTCAGGTCCACTGCTATATAGCATCCCAGTGTATGAATACGCCTCAGTCTAATTATATTTCCTACTGGTGATGGAGAGTTGATAGTTTTCAGCTTTTCGCTCTCAGAAACAAGGCTGCTACGAGCACTTTCTACATTTCCTGGGATATATGCAAAAAGTTCTCTAGAGTATATATCTAGAGATGGAATTACTAAGTCATAGACCTCTGTAGGTTACTAGAGACTTATAGCTGTGGCCAGACATACTTAGCCCTGTGTCTCTATGATAGAGCAAGCATGTGTTGTCTCCAGCTACCTTCCATTTGTTCACCGTTGTAAACCTTCAACTCTGATCCTTATAACGACATCATCAGCAGGTGATGTAGCAGAAAGACTGAGACAGGACATAAAAACGTTGCATAACCCATGATTCAGATAGTGGTGGTCCCTCCATCTCACTTGCATCGTATCTCAAATGTGTTTTGCTTGTCACCACATATTTTGTATCAATTCAATAAATTATGTTATTTGAGCATGTAATTTGGTCTGTGAGTCTTTCTGTTCCTTATCCCCTAGGATAGCCTGCCTGATAGTGTAAATGGCAGCTAACATTTCATCAAGGTAATTTCCAACCATGACAGTCCCTATCAATATTAATTTCCCTCATTTTCTTCCCGTTAAGCTCTTTGAAGGTAGCAACAAATTTTTCTACTTTTCTAGTGCCCTTTCTATCAACCAGAGTTGGACACATGAGAAACACTTAACAAATATTCATTGATGGATTCCCTGCACGCCACCCACCCCAGTATCAAGGAGGCAAGATGTGAGAATGATGGCGTTACTAGTTGTATTGAACCATATTCAGTTTTATAGGTATGTTTCCAGTTCCTAAAGCATGTAATTTTGAAACAGTAGTATGTTCTTTCATGTATAGTATTCCAAACAATTACTGATTGATGTGTATGTGTGTGTGTGTGTGTGTGTGTGTGTGTGTCTGTGCACATGTGCTTGTGTGTTGGGCGAGCTGGAGGGAGATGTGGGGAGTAGGGGAGTCCCTGCATGGCACAAACAGTTAATACGCTTAGTTGCTAACCCAAAGGTTGGAGGTTCGAGTCCACCCAGAGGTGCTGAGAAAGAAAGGACTGGTGATCTACTTCTGAAAAATCAGTCATTAAAAGCCTTATGGAGTGCAGTTCTACTCTGGCACCCATGAGGTCGCCATGAGTCAGAATCAACTCCACGGCAACTGGTGGTGGTAGTGGTTGGAAGTGGGAGGGGAGAGCCGAGGAGAGAAACTAACATTTATGGTGCAGTTACTCTATGATGTGACTGCCTGTCACTGTGCCAGAGTATTTACATATATTACATCATTTAATTCTTTATAACAACGATTCTCAAACTTCAGCGTGCATGTAATCACCTAGAAGGCTTTTAAAGTACAGATTCCTGACCCTTATCCTCAGAGTTTCTGATTCAGTAGGTCTTGGGTGGGTCCTGAGAATTTGGATTTCAAAAGAGCCCATGTGACGCTGATGCTGTTGATCTAGGACCACACTTTGAGAACTGCTTTATTATAACACCTCTGTGAAGTAGGTATTATTCTACAGATGAGAAAATAGACAGGTAAATTTCTCAAATTCACACAAATCATCTGTTGGGAAGTTGAAATTTGAACCCAGGTCTTTCTGGATTCAAATGCCAAGTAGGGGTGGAGGGAGAGAGAGTCACATGATTTATTTCCTTGAGTTCCAGGGAGGAAAAAGTGACATACTGTGGGGTCTTGAGCAGTCCTCTGTGGAGATAGATGTATAGTCTGCAAGTTCACAGCAAGGCTCTTGATATGTATTAAATCTAGTTCAAGTGCTATTGAGTCACTACTGCCATCTTCTGTATTCCTTATATAGCCTTGATGGTCATATGCCCAAATGCAAATCCTTACCTTTAGCTTTGCCTTGAGTTTCGACAATTCCATAGTCTCAAATGGTCCTGCTACATTTCCCGTCTACCTTCAGATACTCACATCTGTTTTCTGTGAAGCTTAGTTCAACGGGGACACAACATAATTTTGGTTCAGCATAAAACCTTGTATACAAGTTTACTTTTTAAAAATAGTTTATGCCACCCTAATATCAAGAGTTTTTTGACACGTGCTTTGCAACTAAAACCTGACCAGTAAGAATCACTTTGGATAGCCCTGACATTGATATTATTATTGAGAAGATAAATATCAACTTATATTTGTATAGATCTTTATAGTTTTGAAATTGCTTAAGTATCTCTATTCTTCTTCTTCTGATATTCTCCCAAATTGCTTGAAAATATTATTGTCTCAGTCATCTAGTGCTGCTGTAACAGAAATACCACAAGTGGATGGTTTTAACAAAGAGAAATTTATTCTCTCACAGTCTAGTAGGTTACGAGTCCAAATTCAGGGCATCAGCTCCAGGGGAAGTCTTTCTCCACCAGCTCTGGAGGAAGGTCCTTGTGATGCATCATTCTTTCCTTGGTCTGGGAGCATCTCAGAGCAGGAAACTCAGGTCCAAAGGACACGCTGTGCTCCCGGCACTGCTTTCATGGTGGTATGAGGTCCCCTTATGTCTCTGCTCACTTCTCTCTTTTATATCTCAAAAGAGATTGGCTTAAGACACTATCTCCAATCTTGTAGACCTCATCAGTATCTATCTTATTACATCATAGTGATTGTGTTTACAACACGTAAGGAAATCACATCAGATTACAAACACATCTTATTAGATCCTAGTGATTGAATTTACAACACTTAAGGAAATCACATCAGATTACAAAATGGTACACAATTATGCAATACAGGGAATCATGACCCACCCAAGTTGACAGACATTTTTGGGGGACACAATTCAATCCATGACAATTATTATTGTTATTTTTTAGATTGGTAATCAGTGTATAATTATATAGTTAAATTTTACTTTATATGTGTGTGTATATATATATATATATATATATATGATCAAAGCCAAAGAGGTTAACCAGAATTTAAAATTTTATTACCAGCTCCTTTCACTATTGCATCCCATTTAAACATCTCCACTCTTACCAATTCACTTCAAGCAGTGACTTATAAACTTATTGAGACAATAATAGTAATTAAGTATCCTTTTTCTTTTTTATAAGATAATACAAAAAATTAAATGATGTGTTGAAGATACCACTAAAGGAACTCCACCTCTGGTTACAGTCTCTGCATTGAAGATTTGTAGGAATTTTTCCAAATAATATTCAAATCTTCCCACAATCTCTTTGTTTAAAGATTATCATTGTTGAAATAATTTGAGTGAATGCTTTACAATCTAAAAATTGATTCACAAGTCCCTATTATCATAACTATGAAGTAATCACTAATTTTATTAAGTCCCCTAAATCTGTTCTATTATCAGTTTTCCTTATTTTAAGATGTCAATAATATGGAAACATTTTAACAATATAACAGAACATTTAATTATATCATTTTCATATCAACACACCAAAGTCATTTAATGATGATTATATTGGCCATTTCCACTGATTGGCAGGTGGTTCATCCACTAAAGTCTGTACCATTTTTCTTGCCAGACTTAGTTCGTTTTCAGCCTGAAAGATCTCTTCTTCAATTTGTCCACTCTGAAGTTGGTCTTCTAACTTTTCAACATCATTGCCAATGGCTTCCTATACACATTTTTTAAACTTTAAATGTTTGCACAGAGAAGTATCGTGTGAAGTTCACTTTTTTCTTTTTTTCCTGCTACCAAATATGCATTATTTATTGAGCTCTTACCACATGGTAAGAATATCACAAATACTATCATATTTAATCTTTAAATTAAGGTTAGGATTTAATCTTATTGAATCCAGTGAGGTGGATGTTATTATTCCCATTCTAAAAATAAGGAAGGTCTCAACTGAGTGACATTCTATAAAATAATTGGCCTGGTCTCTTCAAAATGTCAACATCATAAAATACAAAGACTGAGGAACTATTCCAGATGAAGAGAAACTAAAGGTAGATGAAAATTAAATGCAGTGTATGATCCTGGATTAGATCCTGGCATGGAATTTTTTTTTTTTTTTACTACTGTTAAAACAAAAATCATGTTAAGCCAATAGTAGAAACTGATTGAAGTTTATTTAATATATGATTTGCAAATCAGGGTAACATTTCAACTAGAGAGTCAAAAATGGTCAGAAGATGAGAAGAACTTTCAAAATTCTTAAACCAAATCTTATCAGTATTGCCGTGGAAAAAGGGCCAGAACAGAACTGATAAACAATTTGTGGTTAGGAAGAATTTCATACAGCATTGTCCTGAAGAACAATTAAAATAATTACTAATTTACCCTAAAACATAGCTCTAGTTTAACCTTTGGATTCTCTGTTTCCTGAAATTAACTGAATTCTTCAAAAGAGTACAATGTCCAAGGCAAAACGGTCTTACTAGTTTATGTAGACCATTGTTTGACTCAAAGGTAACTTTTTAGCTTCAGTGCTCAAGGTTCAAAAGTGTGCAAGGGTTCCAAATCTGAGGTGCCTGGCATGCCTAGGGTGGCTGGCTAAGATGTCCGCTGACTGCATTTTGTGGCTTCTGCTTCTGCATTCCTGACAATGTAACCTTGATTTCTTCATACGCATAAGGCCCTGGGCCTCTGACTGTGTAGAACCAGCTGATTAACTTCTTCTCCTTCATATGCATATGGCCTTGGGCGTCTGGCTGGTTGGAACCAGCAGACTGACTTCTTCCCATTCATGTGCATATGACCTTGGGCCTCTGGTTGGGTGGAACTGGAGACCCTGGTCCCCTATCAATCATCTTGTGACCCCCTTTCGAGCTCGTACCTCCACAACTATGTGAGCATACCCAATACCCTTTACCTACATGTACTCTGTTAACTAATACCAACCAAAGCCCTGCTTCAAGATATCCTGCCTTCCAATTTACTGATTGCTCACCTACCAATCAGAATATTGTAAGCTTGTAAGCTAAGTTCCTGATATAACCCTATACCTATGCCTGTGTGACTGCAGCTTTTTGGAGTACTGGTTTTCATTTTGTGAGATCCAACGTGTCCCAGGATCAAGCTGCCTTTGCTCTCAGTAAATCTCTATACTTTTCATTTTAAACAGAATATGCATTGTCACTTGATGACAAAAGGACACCTGAGGACAAATGGCCTGGGTGAGTCATCCCAACTTCATGGACCCAGATATCTAGATTCCAGGAGAATTCAAATGGTTTCTCACTACAAAGGACATTATTGCGACAGTTGGTATATTTGGATATGAGCTGTTGATTAAAAAAAGTATTGCATCAATGTTAAATTTCTTAAATTTGGTAACTGAGTTATGGTTATATAACATTAAGGTGTAAAGAGGCATGCAGATGTAGCCTGCTTTCTAATGGTTCAGAAGAAAAGCGACACACACAGAGAGAATAATATAGCAAATAGGCAAATGTTAAAAATTGGTGATTCTGGGTAATGGGTATATGGAAGTTCTTTGCACTCTTCTTGCTACTTTCTGTAAGTTTGAAACTTTTTCCAAACTAAAAAGTAAAATAACAGCAATAACACTGATAATAATAAAGCTCAGTAAGATTAAGAACTGTAAAAGGACATTTCTCATTCATCCCAATGACCTGTCAAGCTCCTATAGCTAACCCCTCTCCCCACTCCAATGCTGCTCTCCTGTTGAGGTTCCTTCATGGTGCTCCAAGCCCTGGAGCTGAAGGTGTTCCACCACACTCCATGGTAGGATGGCCAACCTTCCCAGTTCTCCTGGAACTGTCCCAGTTTTGGCACTGAAAGTCCCACATCCTAGGAAACCCTCAATCCCAGGCAAACCAGGACAGTTGGTCCCCACATCCCAAGATTAAGCTTTGCCATATTTATTGTTGGGGAAAGGTTACTAGAAACAAAATATACTCCCAACCCAGAAAACCTCTCCACAAATATAAAAAAGAAAGAAAAGTTTTACTATTGAATAAACATTAAACTTGAATGTGGTGCATCACAGGTGTTACGGATTGAATTGTATCCTCCCAAAATTTGTTGCAAATCCTTACCCCTATACCTGTAGATGCAATCCCATTTGGGAATAGAGTTTTCTTTGTTAAGTTAACAAGGCCATATCAGTATAGGATGTGTCCTAAATCAATCACTTTTGAGATATTAAAAAAAAAAAAGATTAGGCACACAAGCAAGGAAGCACAGATGGAGTCGGTTCCGATTCATGGCCACCCCTTGTACAACAGAACAAAACATTTTCCCTGTCCTGCGCCACCTTCACAATTGTTGGTTTGCTCAAGTCCATTGTGGCAGCTACTATGTATTCTGAGTACCTTCCAACCTAGAAGGCTCATCTTTCAGCACTATATTGGACAGTATTCTGTTGTGATTCATAGGGTTTTCATTGACTAATTTTCAAAAGTAGATCACCAGCCCTTTCTTCCTACTCTGTCTTAGTCCGGAAGCTTCGATGAAACCTGTCCACCATGGGACACCCTGCTGGTATTTGAAATACCAGTGGCATAGTTTACAGCATCACAGCAACACACAAACCGTCACGGTACAATAACTGATAAAAATGGTTGGTAGATGAAATCAATATAGAGTCCTTATTAGAGTACAGATTTTTACTATGGAGTAAGACCTGAAGGGTAGGAAGGGAGCAGAGTAATAACTGAGAGGTTCTAGTGAAGCAAGGGAAAGGAGATACTAGAAATAGAAAATAAACATTAACCCTTTATTAACATTACTTACATTGATCAAAATGAGAAGTCTTCCTTTCCCAAGCCCACTTTTAAGTTATCCTTTGCTATAAAACCCCAACAACTTTTCATGTCCATTTTTCCCTTCTTCTGTGACCTCAGGATAATTAAGTGTCTTTTTCTCCCAAGCAGAAATGTGAAGCATGTGGCCAGCCTGCTGGCCTATTTGCTGATTTATGGGTCAAGTCTCTATAGTTATTACAGACGAAATTTGAAAGTCTCTGATTAAGAAGCCCTGCTGATTTAAGGATCTCGCTAGAAATATGTGCATAATGAATTATCTACAGATAATAATTCAAATTGTCCCTGGGTGATTCATATCACCCGCTTTCATTAAATTGTCCATTTTCAGGAGGATATTCAGGTCTGCACAAAATAAGATGTAGGGATGCAGAGAATATCATAAGAGGTTTAACAGGAAACAGTTTTACTGGGGAAGAGCTTTTACTCCACACTTAAAGCTCATTTTCACAAGATACTAAGTGTCTGTGGGGGGCTCACACAGAAGCTTTTAAGAAAACTTTCTGTCCCATACGTGCTTGAGCACTTGACTTATTTAAGATTTTTTTTTTTCTTTTTGTGACAAGGTAACCATTTTCTTGTGAGCAGTTGATGGAGAGACGCAGGATAGAAATAATTAAATTATTTCTTAGAAAAAAAAAAAAAGGAAACAGCAGTCATCAAGGTCCATTTTTAGCAAGGCACATGGGCCTGATAAGGCATTAGTTAAGAGAGTGTGTCACCCTTAAATATGTGGGTTTATTTAACAATGGAACAAGTAGATATATCAAGAACAGGACTCCGGTACAGAGACTTAAGAAAGACCTATTTTTCTCTTTTTTCCAGGAACGAAGATTCCCCCTCCCAACCGCCCCCCCCCCTTTTTATATAACAAAAGGAAGAAAAGAAAGCCTTTACAAAATACAGAGGGATTAGTATTCAAAACGACAGATGCTAGATTTGGGGAAACAGGATTCCCCCAGAGTCTATGCCCTCCTCCTATATCTCAGGGGTGGAAATGGGGTGGAGGTGGCAGGTTTAAACTGGGTTTTCATCTGAAAACCCAAATGTGGTCTGCTCTTAAAGAACCTGGTTGGAAAAGTTGAGGGGGAGGAATTTAAAGTAAGCATGCAAACCTTTGGGAAGCTCGTTGATGCCTTCTGCTTCTCCACATTTTGATTTTTCAGGTTATTTTAAGATTTTCATACCTTAGGCAAGGTGATTTATTATTATTGGACCTTTATATAACTCTTTATTTTTGCAAAGTGCTTCACAGCCGTTTTTCTCTCCTTACTGCATGCCAGGCCTTCTCTCTCCTGCTACCGTAATTGGTTTGGGGAGAGGCGGCACTTCCTTTTCTAGGGAAAAGATGCTGTTTCTGATATGAGGCCCTTTCTGAGCATTTACCTTTGTTTCTCTTTTGCTTTCCCTCTTTTGATCTCATTCCCTGCAGCCTCCTGTCACCTTCTGTTTCTCTGCTCTGCTCAGACCCACACTCATTTTTTATTCACCTCTATCCTTGCATCCCACATAGCCCTCTTATTTTGGCCCCATATTCCCAGCTGGATTGTTCTCTCACCTCTGGGCTCCAGTCATCAAGAAACAGCTTGACGTGCGTCCTTGGGAAGTGAGCATCTTCTCTCATGCGCACCCACTGTACACCCTGGATACCGGAGCATGGATTTAGAGATGAGGGTTCCCTGCTTTGGTAACTTAAGAGACCAAGTTACGACCTCCACTTGGAACTACATATATCAAGGTCTTAAATAAACAGAAAGTAGCATCCCATTCAGTAGTCCCTGCATGGTGCAAACGGTTAATGTGCTTGGCTGCTCAATGAAAGACTGGAGGTTGGAGTCCACCCAGAAGCACCTTGGAAGAAAGGCCTGGCCATCTACTTCTGAAAAAAGTCAACAATTGAAAACCGTATGGAGCACGTGTGTCACCATGAGTAGGAATCAACATGACAGCAACTGGTTTTTGGTTTTTTATTCCACAGTAAATTTCCCTATATCCTCAATCACTCCCCTCCCAGTCCTAACTGAAACCTGGCTCTGTACTAAGGCCCCTGTCCCTTGTGGGCCTCTCAAGTGGAAGTGCTCCATCTCCCATTTGCAGGGTATCAGGTCGGGAGGTGGGGCAGGTCCCTATGTAACTCTTCATTCTTCTTCCAGACCATTCCTCACCCTCATATAAAAGCCTGGGCTTTTGAGACTCATACAGTGCAACTATGCCACCCTCTAGGAGCCTGATGATGCAATGGTTAAGCGCTTAGCTGCTAACCAAAAGGTTGGTGGTTCGAATCCACACCAGCAGCTCCGAGGGAGAAAGACCTGGCGATCTGCTTCGGTAAAGATTATACTCATGAAACCCTCTAGGGCAGTTCTGCTCTGTCACATGGGGTCACAATGAGTCTAAATCAACTTAACAGCACACAACAACAACAACAACAAATTTCCTCATTTCTGTTATCTTCCAGCCTCCTAGTCATTCCTCCTTAGTCAGGGGTTGTCACTGTTTTCTCTCCACCTCAGTCCTGCCATCATCTTATGAACTTCACCATCCAGGTAGACAACAAACGGTCCCTTTCCTTTCAAGTTCTTCATCTTGTCTTCTTCCATGACTTTCACCTACACGCCACTCCATTCACTCACTCTCATGGCCTTCCTCTGAAATGTGTCACTCTTAGAATTGCATCACCTGTGAAATCTTATGTTCACACAGCCCACTCTGACCACAATCTTGTAAACTTTCCCCTCTCTCATTCAGTTACTCCCACCACACCTACCGGTCAACCTCCAGAGACCTCTCCTCACTTGACCCATGAATTCCTCCCTACATAACATTAGTTCCTTCCTATCTTCCTTTTTCTATCTAGCTTATATGCCATGGTCCATAACTCTAACCTCTCCTTACCAGGATCCTTAACATCCTTTTTCCATTGCCTTTCCGTCAACTCCATGTGCCAAAACTCCATTCTTGGATGGATCCAACTTCTTGCTTTCTGTTTGTATCTGGGCAGCTGAGCACTGCTGGAGAAAATCACACCACCACTGTGATTATAGTTCCATGACTTCTAACTCCACCTGAGCCCACCCTCCATGGTGCCTAGGAACCTCTCCACAGTTCCATAGTCACCTTGGTCCATCTCAGTCTCCACGGTGACTATTTCAAATCTTCATTCTTATCATACCTCTGGTCTTCCCCTCCTCTGTGTCCTCTCCCCCTCCAGTCTCTGCAGAGGGGACCTTGGTTCCTATTTCACTGAGAAGATAAAAGCTGTCAGGTGGGAACACACATAATTTCTGGCTGCCAGACCTACCAATTTGTCTGCAGCTGCACCGTTCCCTCATTCCCTCCTGTAGGGGTGGAAGAGGTCTCCCTTATCTGAGAGTAATGCTATATCTGTGCTCTGGACTGTCTTCTACCATCTTTGAGTCTACCATCCATTCCCTCTCCTCTCCTCCTTCTTCCTTCCCTCCTTCTCTCTCTCAATCTTCAATCTCTTCCTATCTACTGGCACCTTCCTATCAACATTTAAAAACATGCTTTTTCTACTCTTAACAAGCCTTCCTCACTCTATGTTCTCCTCCAGCTGCTGCTTCTTTTTCCCCCATTCCTCCCACATGTTTCAAGGCCCAGCTTCTTAAAAGGATTGTCCATGCTTGTTTTCTCTGTCTCTTATTTATCACTGACTCCTAGATCCGCTACAACCTCACTTCTGTCCTCTTCACACCACAAAAACTACTCTGCCCAAGGTTGCCAAAATTGTTTGTTGTTGTTAAATCCAATGGACTCCCTTCAGTTCAGTTCATTGCTTATTTGCTCTATTGGCATCCTCTTAGTGTCGAAACACTCTCTTCTTTTGGTTCTGTGATACAGACCACTACATGGTTTTATTCCTACCTTCTTGGCCATTTCTTCTCACTCTCCTTCTCCTCAGCCTGTACTTTAAATATCAGTGCGTGATGGTTTCCTTCTTTCTTTATTCTCTACTGATTATTTATTTCCTTCACATGGGGCATCACTCATCATTTCCTGTCTAGACCACTTTCGGCCACAAGCTTGTACCTAGCATCTAAATGTTTCTAACATGACTCCAGTTGGTTTTTATTATCTAGGTGATGCAGTGGTTAAGGGTTTGGTGGCTAACTAAAAAGTCAGCAGTTGGAATCCACCAGCTGCTCCTTGGGAGCCCTATGGGGGCAGTTCTACTCTGTCCTATAGGATCACTATGAGTCAGAATCAACTCAATGGCAATGGGTTTGGTATTTGTCCAACAAATGCTTATTGTTAACTACTACAGTTCAAAGAAGTTGATCTGGTATGAGAACATTGGCAATAAGATCCTGATTCTAGAACTCATGTGAATTTGTTTAATGGTAGTCATTTATATGCACTAATTTTAATTTAATGAATGAAGCTTGCAATTCCAAATTATATCCAGAAAATCTGTTTGGCTTTAAAAAAAAGGCATTTGACAGAACAGAATTTCAAATTCTCATGGAATCCAGACTTTTTGGAGCCATTGAGACTGGATAAACTTCCAAAACTATTGCCCCGAGATAATCTTTACCTTAAACCCTAAAACAAAAATATCCCCTAAAGTATTCTTTAAACCAAAGAATAGTGTAGCTTAATTAGGAAAGAACGTCTGCCTTGAGCATTGTGCTTTTTTAAAGAACTAGCTATATGGGATCAAATTGACAACAGCAGCTTAAGATAGAAAGCTTAGAGGGCAGTGAGTTTATGTTAATGGGGGAAATTTGGAAAAGGAGGGTGAGAATGGTTGCACAACCTGAAGAATGTAATTAATGTCACTGGGTGGTACATGTAGAAATTTTTGAATTGGTATATGTTTTGTTCTGTATATTTTCAACAACAACAAAAATAAAATTATTTTTAAAACAAGGCATTTGAGATTCTTCAGTACAAATGAAAATATTTGAGCCTGTCGTTTAATAAGCAGAAGGAGCCTGAGACTTATTTTGGGTTACCCAGTGGCATTCTGAGACGTCACCTTGATTCAATGCAGTTTAGAGACTAATTTAAGAAAATGGGTTATGTGGTTATCCTCAACCAACAATATCACCACGGTTACGTAATAAAGTGTAGGTGGGGTTGAAGAATGAGTATGTGATTTTAATATGGTGCATCAGCCTTGCAAAGCGCCGCTTACTCCCAGAGCGAGTTACAATTTGCTGTATGTCAAGGGAGTGGTAAAATGGCTGTATTCATTCATTGCGCACAATGTCTAAATCTCTGGGGGAAGGGAAGGAAGTTTAAAAAAGTCTCGATTTTGTACTACCTTTTCAGGTTGCAGAATATAGATTCTATAGCAAACAGTTGCACCTTGTTGCACTCAGTGAAGCCCCTCAGATAAAATTTCCAGATGACGAGTCTTCTCTCGCCAAACATATTTAGCAAGGGGAGTAACACACTTTAAAAATGCCTATCAAAGGAATTTAATCACAGGATAAGACTCCCGGGGTGAGGCTGGGTAGCAGTATCCTGCCCTGTTCACCATTACAGATTTATTTAATGTATTCTGCAGAGCGATTCCTCACATGGCAGTGAGGATGCTTGATTTGGGCATTAGGATGTCTCTGATCCCCCAGGAAGCGTTTCTGCCTCAACAGGTCGTAAGCCTCCACGGCTGCCTTTGATGAAGCCATTTATCTTGGTGGCAGCGGCAAGATGTGGGAAGAGTGTGCAGGGAAAGGTATGCAACGAATTATGCACGCTTTTGTGGAGTCAGGAGATTATTATTGACAATCAGCTTGGAGAAGATTTAAGTTATACATTGTCTTGCACAAGGCTGCTGGAAACAAGTTAAGAAAATAGGGAGTAGTTATTTCATCTTTAGGAGCCCTGGTGGTGCAACGGTTAAGCATCCTGCTGTGAACTAAGAGTTGGCGATTGGAACCCACGTAGTGGCTCTGCAGGAGAAAGATCTGGTGATCTGCTTTCGTAAAGATTATAGCCAAGAAAACCCTATGGGGAAGTTCTACTCTGTCACATGGGGTTGCCATGAGTCAGAACTGACTCGATGGCACCCAACAACAACATTTCATCTTTGGAGTCCTTGAGTGGTTGCTAACTGAAAGGTTGGAGGTTGGAGTTCATCCAGAAGTGTCTCGAAAGAAAGTCCTGGTGATCTCTTTCTAAAAGGTCAGCCATTAAAAACCTAATGGAGCACAGTGGGAAATCCTGGTGGTGTAGTGGTTAAGAGTTCATCTGCTAATCAGAAAGTTGGCAGTTCAAATCCACCAGGCGCTCCTTGGAAACTCTATGGGACAGTTCTACTCTGTCATAGGGTTGCTATGAGTAGGCGTCGACTCGATGGCAATGGGTTTGGTCTTTTTTGGTTTTAGAGCACAGTGCTACTCTGACACACATGGGGTCTCCATGAGTCAGAGTTGACTTGACGGCAACTGGTTTTTGTTTTTTTGGATTTATTTCATCTTAGCCCCTTGCCACTTTCAGAGGGTGCTTTGGTTAGGAGAAATGGTAAAACAGTTTCTGTTGGGCACTGTATCCAAGTGATGAAAGGGCTCAACCGAAAACTTGAGCATCAATGTCTGGAGTCTGCCCTTCTGGGTCACAGCATCTATGAAAACCACAGAACCCATGGTCAGAATAGTAAATAACTTACATAGTAATACTTGTATAGAGCCTGTATCAGTTAGCCTTTGCTGTGTAACGAACTTTTCCTAAAACGTGACAACTTGAAACAGCAATCGTTTACTTAGCTCACAACTCGGTGGGCTGCCTGGGCTAGCTCTACTGATTTATTCTGGTCTCTTTCATGAGTCTGCAGTCAGCTGGAAGGTAAGCTGGTGGCTGGATGATGCAGGATAGCCTCCTTCACATGTCTGGCAGTTGGCTAGATGACTATGGTTCTCCTCCATGTGGCCTCTTACCTTCCAGAAGGCTAGTTCAAATTCCTGCACATGGTGGCCTCAGGATTCCAAGCACAGCAGTAAAGCAAACTCCAATACGTATGGGGTTTTCAGGCCTCTGCTTGGGTCACGTTGGCTATTGTCCCACTGGTCAAAGCAAGTCGCATGGCCAGATTCAAGGGATGGAGAAAAAGACTGCACATCTTGATGGGAAGACTTGCAACATCCAAATTACAAGGGATTGGGTATGGTGGGGTGGGGGGGTGATTTACAGCCATTTTTACAATCCATCACAGAGCCATTTAGAATTTGCAAAGCATTTTCATATGCATTCGTTCTCACTACAACCACGAGACAGAAACTATGATGCCCGTTTGATAGATGAGTAACCAGGCTCAGAGAATCTGAGTAACGCTTACTGTCTCAATTATCTAGTTTTGCTATAACAGAAATACCACAGGTGGGTGGCTTTAATGAACAGAAATTGATTTTCTCACAGTTTAGGAGGCTAGAAGTCTGAATTCCGGATGCCGGTCCTAGGGGAAGTTTCTCTCTTGTCCACTGTGGGGGAAGGTCTTCGGCAATCACGTGGCATGGATCTTTCCCTCCATTTGTGCTTTCTTGCTTGCTTAATCTGCTTTTCAATATCTCAGAAGGAATTGGTTTAAGACACATCCTACACTAAGACTGCTTCATTAACATAACAAATAAAACCCATTCCCAAATGGGATTATAACCACAGGTAAAGGGATTAGGATTTACAACACAAATTTTTGTGGGGACACAATTCAATCCATAGTATTTATCCAGGTAACAAGCAGCATCGTTCTTGCTCCACACCACAACAGCCTGAATTGTGAAAACAGAGAAACCCTCTGTTATATCGTTAGCTCTAAAATCATACCCTTGGTATCTCAGCATTTTTTTTTTTTTTTTTTTGTGCTTCTTATATCAGATGCTTCCCAACTTTAATGAAAACCTGAATCATTTCCTGGCACTGGCTGAAATGCAGATTCCAGGGCCTCCACCAGAGGTTCTGATTAGTCTGCTGAAGACCAAGGATCTGCATTTTTAACCGGAGGCCTGAGCTCCACACTTTGGAAACAGTGGCTTATATTATAATACTGGGTGTTCCCAGCATGGTGCATTTTCATGCTGAAGTGGAAATCCTGCACACCACAATCCCTTTGGTCAGCTTTCCAGCTCCATGAGTTAGTATATTGGGACAGTTATTTAACTTCTCTTGACATCTGCAAAATAGGGATAAAAAAATACCCCCACAGAACTGATGTGAAGATTAAATGAATAGCCTACGAAGCACCAAGGAGCCCTTGGATGGTTTCGAGAGTTAACGTGCTCGGCTGTTACCCAAGAGGTTGGAGGCTGGAGTACACTCTGAGGTGCCTCAGAAGAAAGGCCTGGCAATCTACTTCCAAAAAAACCAGCCATTGCAAACCCTGTGGAGCACAGTTCTACTCTGATACACATGGGGTTGCTGTGAATTGGAATTGACTTGATGGTACTGGTTTGGTTTTTTGTTTCAGGACGCACTGAGCCTGGCGCCTAGTAGATGCTCAGTAAGTGCTACTCTTCTATCTTCATCCCGAGAAGCTGTAGAACCAACGGATAAGGCAAGTCTATGAGAAGTGGAAAAAAATCTTTCTAGAATGCACTGCAGACTTGCACTGTTAACGCCCCATAAATGAGAAATGATGGTCAAATATTTATTAGCACCTCAGAAAGCGCATAGCTATGTTTGAGAAAAAAAGGTATTAGATTCTTCAGAAGCCTAAGAATCATGACTGGAAAGAGTGACAGGCCCTGTAGGCAACAGCTGTTGTCATTACAGACCAACTATATGCACAAGAGGCACAGAAGGGCCGGTCATGCCTCAACCCCTCCAGTCTTTTCCAAATCGCTGCAAACTTCCAGTGTCAGCACTGTTGTCTATATGTCCCCAGACAATGACAAAAGGTATAATGATTCTATATTAAGTCCTGGCCTTACCCAAGTGAAGTGTGTCAATGCAGATGGAATCCTCACAAAATATTTCCTTGTAATAATTTAAATGAAGGATCTAAAACATGACAACATGGAGGATGCTATTTCCAGATCCGGTGGGGGCTTTTTTGAAGCTTCTGTGTTAAAATGATGAGCAAATTGCTTGTTTCCTGTGGTTTTGCTACTTCGGCACTTTTCCCCCTGTTTTTTACGCCTCTCCTCCCATTGGATCCTTCCAGTCTGTTTCCCTTTTTCATTCGTACCACCTGTCTTTGTAAATGTTATGATTTTCTTTCTTTGTTCTTTTTTTCCCTGTTTAAAAAAAAGTCCTTTTTACTGAAATAACCAGAATCCAATTTAAAATTTGCGCTTTGATTCTGTTTTACCGTCTTTGCGTTGCTCTCTGTGGTCATCGTCTGCGCCAGCAGGTGGAGCACATCTCCTATAGTAAACACCACCTTAGGGCGGAGCGTGGGGTGTTTTTCTCCCATCTGTCATTTTTGCTGCAGTGAAATAGTAGTTGGAAGCTGGTATAATACAAAGCACAACTCTTAATCTTGGCTAGACTAGAGCATAGACTTTTCTGACTCACGTCAGCAATGCAGGGCTTAATAGCAGCTGATCTAGATAGGTGCTAGCTGAAAAATAATGAGGGTTTTGTGCATGTGTACATGCTTACGTGTTGTGTATTATTTCTTCAACGAGTTGGCAGCTTTGTGCCAATGGTACCCTTTCTCTCCTTTCTCTCCTTTCCTCTCCTCTCCATTTTCCCCGAGATCTCCAGACTTCACCTCTCTGCTGTTCTTCCTTAGTGCCAAGGCTCCCAATACACACCAACATGCGCTTGTCTAAAGACCTTAAAGTAAAATCATAGCCTGCTAGAGCTGGAAGGAAACTTTGATATCATCTAATACTACTAAAAGCAATAGGCCTCAGGTTAACAAAGGATTCATGCTGGGATTTTGGGCAGCCCTTGTCTTTTGATCAGACGGTTGTTTGTTGCTGTTGTTAAGCTATCACCCCCTAATGGCGGGCTCATGGCATAAGGAATTTCCTGACTTGCCTGTTTTAACTAAAGTTACCAAACAATGTGTCAAAAGGCCAGTTTAATCTTTTTCATCAAATCAATTGGGTCTTTTAACTTTTCTGTATGTTGGAGAAACGCAAGTCAAAACCATGAGATACCACTTCATACTCGCTAGGATGGCTATTTAAAAAAAAAACAAAAACAAAAATAATAAGTGTTGGCGAGGATGTAGAGAAATTGAAACACTCAGACAGTGCTGGTAGGATTGTAAAATAGTACAGCTGCTGTGGAGAACAGTTTGACAGTTGCTCAAAAAGTTAAATATAAAACTACCTTACCCGTTGCTGTCGAATCAATTCCAACCCATAGCAATCCTAGACCACAGAGTAGAACTACCCCATAGGGTTTCCAAGGAGCAGCTGGTGGATTTGAACTGCCAACCTTTTGGTTAGCAGCCTATCACTTGACCACTGCACCACCAGGGCTACTTATGACCCACCGATTCCACTCCTAGGTATATGCCCAAGAGACTTGAAAGCTTGGACTCAAACAGATACTCGTACATCATTGTTCATTGCTGCACTTTTCACAATTGCCAAAAAGGTGGGAACAACCCAAGTGTCCATCAACTGATGAATGGATAAACAAAATGTGGTATATATATACAATGGAAATAAAGCTCTGATATATGCCACATATGAAATATCTAGAATGGGTAAATCCATTGAGACAAAAGAAGATTACTAGTTACCAGGGCATGGGCGGAGGAGAGAATGGGGAATTAAAAAAAAAAAAAAAGAAAGGAAGTTCAAAAGTTGTGATTCTCCAATATATCAATTATGACCTGCATTCCGTCTGCATTTAAATGTGCCAAGGAAAAGATTACAGGTAGTCCTTGACTTACGATGTATTCAAGTTATGACAAATTGCACTTACAACTGTCTGTTTCCACAAAGAGAAGCCGATTCCTGGTTTCAAGGCATTTAAAGGCAGAATCACGCTGCTGCTTGGAAGAAATGCTGCTGGATTTAAATAAAAACCTTTTTTTTTTTTTTTGGTTTACCATTCTGAAAACCCCCGAACATTCCAAAACATTGACAAAAATAAGCTGCCAGTCTACTACAGATGTAATTCCAAGGTCTGGATGACGACTGTGTTATTTGAAGACTGGTTTTTAAATTGTTTCATCTCAGAAGTGGGTGCCTACTGCCTTGAAAAGAGAATTCCTTTCAAGATTCTGCTGCTACTCGATAATGCCCCAGGACATCCTCCTCCTGTAGATGATCTAAATCAAGATGTGAAAGTGATGTATCTACTTCCCAGTACGACAGCTGTGATTCAGCCTATGGATCACGGTGCAATCACCACCTTCAAGGCATACTACCTATGGACGACATTTGCTTGTACCAACAGATGAAGGGACGTAACATTACGTGATTTCTGGAAGAATTATAATATTCTTCAGTGTATCTGGAACATTGCATCTTCCTGGGAGGAAGTTATGGGAAAATGCATGCAGAGAATATGGAAAAATTACTGAGTTATGTGAACATACTCCAAGCATTTGATCAGGATAATATGATGGAAGAGATTGGTGGAAAAATTGTCCACATGGAAAGAACGCTGAATTTAGAACTTGGTATCACTGATGTGGAACAGTTCATAGATGAGGAAGAAGAGGAATTGACACATCAGTACTTAATGGATTTTGAAGAGGAAAGAAATGCCGAAGAAGAAAGAAATAATGAGGAAGAGGAAAGAGAGAACTTTTCAAACAATTTTACAGTGAAAGGATTAGCAGGAATTTTTTCTAAACTAAATTAGGGGCTTCAGTTACTTGAAAACAGACCCAAACGCTGTATATCTGTAAGTTTATGTTTCCTACCCCTAAGGGCAAATAAAGATCACATTTGTAAAGGTACTGATAATAAAAGGAAATAATAATGAAAACTAAAAAAAAAAAAAGAAAAACGAGATATTCAGCTTAACATCAGACTCGAATTATAACAGAGTTGTCAAAAGCGAGCCAACGTAAGTCTGGGACTACATGTATTAAGATTGGTAATAGTATTGCCTCCTTATTCTTCAAGAGTCTGATCAAGAATTTGACAAAGAATTTTTACGTGTTCTCACCAGTGCAGATCCAACATCTGGAACAATTAGTTAAGATGAAAGGATCTGGAAAAAAAAAAAAAAAGCATAAGAATTCACTACCAACAACAGTTCTCTTGTCATACACATATTTGAAGATTCTAATATTTATTATCTATAACTTGAGACTTTGTACCAAAAAGTGAAATTAATTACTGCTTCAAATAGAAGATTAGTGTAGAAATGTAAAGATTTGGCTAATTCCAAGATGTTTTCCAAGTTTCCCTGAGCTGGATCTCAGGGGTTTGTGGCAAAGACTGCTAGGTGCCACCTGATATCAATTCTTTCTTTTTCTTTTGTAACAGAACCCTCGTTGTGTTCAACATATTTAAAGACTGCCCAAAGGCCTGTTTCCCAGCCTCGCTTATGTAGAGCTGTGGCCATGTGATTAAGTTCTTGACAATGAAATATAAATAGAAATGTTGTGTGGCATTTCTGCGATGGATTTTTAAAGGTGGCTGACTCATTTTGGAGGGAGCTCCTTTGTCTTTTCTTCTTTGTTCCTTTCTGCTGCCTTGAATGTGAGACGTGAGAGCTAGAGACTGAGTGGCCATCTTTGACTATGAGGCTCCTTGAGGTGAAAACTAGTGCTGAGGATTGCAAAACAGAAAGACAGAGTTTGGGTTTCTGATGACTTTCTAGTACCTCCACACCAGTCCTGGATAGACCCCCTTCAGACTTCTACACAAAAGAATAAGGCGTGCTTTGCCATTAATATTTTGAGTTTTATGTTCTGTCTGCAGTTGAAACTAGTCCTAACTGATGTACATTACAAAACTCCTTCTACTGCTGTTGTTGGGTGCTGTCAAGTCAATTCCAACTCATAGCAACCCCATGCGACCCCATGAGATGGAGTAGCTCTGCCCATAGGGTTTTCTTGGTTGTAAACTTTACGGAAGCAGATCACCAGGTCTTTCTCCCTGGGTAGGTTTGAACCATCAACATTTCAGTTAGCAGCTGAGCTCTTAACCGTTTGAGCCACCAGTACTCCTTCCTTCTACTGCAGGGGTTCTCAAACAATAACTTGCATCAGAATTACCTGGAGACTTGTTAAAACACAGATTTCTGTGTCCCACCCTGAGAGTTTCTGATTCAGTAGGCCTGGAGTGGGGCCCAAAATGTGCATTTCCTTTTTTAAAAAAAAAATTTTGTATTGTACTTTAGATGCAGGTTTACAGGACAAATGGTTTCTCATTAAACAGTTAGTACACACACTGTTTTATGACATTGGTTAACAACACCATGACATGACATGTCAACACTCTCCCTTCTCGACCTTGGGTTCCCTATTACCAGCTTTCCTGTCCCCTTCTGCCTTCTAGTCTTTGTCTTTGGGCTGTTGTGCCCCATTAGTCTCGTTTTCTTTTATGGGTCTGTCTAATCTTTGGCTGAAGGGTGAACCTCGGGAGTGACTTCATTACTGAGCTAAAAGGGTGTCCGGGGGCCATACTCTCGGTGTTTCTCCAGTCTCTGTCAGGCCAGCAGGTCTGGTCTTTTTTTGTGAGTTAGAATTTTGTTCTACATTTTTCTCCAGCTCTACCAGGACCCTCTGTTGTGATCCCTGTCAGAGCAGTCAGTGGTGGTAGCCAGGCACCATCTAGTTGTACTGGACTCAGTCTGGTGGAGACCGTGGTAGTTGTGGTCCATTAGTCCTTTGGACTAATCTTTCCCTTGTATCTTGTTTTCTTCATTCTCCCATACTCTTGAAGGTGTGAGACCAATGGAGTATCTTAGATGGCTGCTCACAGGCTTTTAAGACCCCAGATACTACTCACCAAGGTAGAATGTAGAACATTGTCTTTATAAACTGTGTTATGCCAATTGAGCTAGATGTTCCCTGAGCTCATGGTCCCCACAGCCCTCTGCCCAGCAATTCAGTCCCTCAAGGAGTTTGGATCTGTCTATGGAGCTTCCATGACCTTGCCGTGTACAAATTGTGCTGGCTTCCCCAGTATTGTGTACTGTCTTACCCTTCACCAAAGTTACCACTTACCTATTGTCTGTTTAGTATTTCCCCCTCCCACCCCTCCCATCCCTTGTAACCATCAAAGATTGTTTCTTCCCAAATGTGCATGTCTAACAAGTTCCCAGATGTTGATGCTGCTGCTGGCCTGGAGACCACATTTGGAGAACTACTGTTCTATCAAGATCACCTTCAATTTTAAGGCATATTCCTACTCTCTAGCCATTTAGGATCAGCATAGACCAGCTAGTTTCACATCCCTCAGTTGATATTGTGTGTGAGCTTTCACCCCACCTCAATAAAATTAATACAAATTCTACAGTCTGGTGGCTCACAGCCAAGTCACTTTCAGATTACTTAGTGTAGGAACAGTGCCAAATCTGAGTTATCCACTGCTACTTCTTTTTTCTCCCTTATCACCAATTCCTCTCTCAACCTCCTAACCAAAATATGCAAACAATTTCCAGAAGCCTCTTACATTCCACAGGGAGTTCTTTCACTGTAGTCAGTTCAGGCTAAGTTCAAAGATGACGGAGAAAAGCATTTCACTTTCTTCATTCCTGGTAGGCAAAAGACTGTTTTCTTATATTGGCTGGGTGACATAACCTATATAGATGGAGATTTTTGCTTTTCCTAGGAATAAGTGTGGACAAGTGTGTTCATTCCCATGTGCTAAAATGCTGGAAGAGAGATTAGCACTTCCTCAGTGGTTGCTACCTAAGGTAAGTGCTCACTTGCCCTTTATTACTGGTACTTGCTATGAGCTGCTCCTTTATAACTTTTTACTAGATGAGTTCAATCCAGCCATTGCCTTATGGCCCTTCCTACTTCCTCCATCCCTCCCCCAGTCCCCAGGAAATCCTATCTCCGCTAACATTCCCAAATCTTCTTTCCTAATTTCATTATACAGTTGGAAGCCAGACTCAACTTACTTGCTATGTGAGTTTGGTCAAGTGACTAACCTTCCTAAGATTTAGCATCTTCATTTGTAAAAATGCAGTTAATCAAAAAAAAAAAAAAAAAAAAAAAACCCAGAAAATAACAAATGTTGGAGAGGCTGCAGGGAGATTGGACCTCATGCATTGCTGGTGGGAATGCAAAACGGTACAACCATTTTAGAAAACGATATGTGCTTCCTTAAAAAGATAGAAATAGAAATATCATATGATCCAGCTATCCCACACCTAGGAATATATCCTAGAGAAATAAGAGTCGTCACTCGAATAGACATAGGCACACCTATGTTCATGGCAGCATTGTTCGCAATAGCGAAATGATGGAAACAACCTAGATGCCCATCAACAGATGAATGGATAAACAAACTATGGTACATACACACAATGGAGTACTATGCAACGAGAAAGAACAACAATGAATCTGTGAACCATCTCATAACATGGATGAAACTGGAGGACATTATGCTGAGTGAAATAAGTCAATCACAAAAGGACAAATATTATATGAGACCTCTATTGTAAAAACCCATGAAAAAGTTTACACACTAAAAGTAACAATCTTTGTTGGTTACCAGGGATGGGAGGGGTCGGGGGGGGAATCCTAAATAGGCAATAGATAAGTGGTAACTTTGGTGAAGGGGGACATCTAGCTGAATTGGCATAACATAGTTTATAAAGAAAATGTTCTCTGTTCTACTTTGGTGAGTAGCATCTGGGATCTTAAAAGCTTGTGAGCAGCCATCTAAGATACTCCATTTATCCCACCCCATCTAGAGCAAGGGAAAATGAGGATAAACCAAAGACACAAGGGGAAGATTAGTCCAAAGGACTAATGGACCACAACTACCATGGCCTCCACTAGACTGAGTCCAGTACAACTAGATGGTACCCAGCTACCACCACTGACCTAACAGGGATCACAATAGAGGGTCCTGGACAGAGCTGGAGAGAAATGTAACGAAAACAAAATTCAAACAACACAAAAAATGACCAGACTTACTAGTCTGACAGAGACTGGAGAAACCCTGAGAATATGGCCCCCGGACACCCTTTTAACTCAGTACTGAAGTCACTCCTGAGCTTCACCCTTCAGTCAAATATCAGATAAGCCCATAAAACAAAAGGAGACTAAACGGGCACACCAACCCAGGGGCAAGAACAAGAAGGCAGGAGGGGACAGAAAAGCTGATAATGGGGAACCCAAGGTCGAGAAAGGGAGAATGTATAGCCCATAAAAGAAAAAATGGGCACATTAAAAAACCAGTTGCTTTTGAGTTGATTCTGACTCATTGCAACTAAAACCTTTTGTTCTGCAAATGACCCAGTTAAGAGAATGAAAAGACAAGCCACTGATTGGAAGAAAATATCTGCAAATCACATATCCAACCAAGAAGTCATATCCAAAGTATATAAAGAACTTTCTAAAATCAACATTGGAGTTCCTGGGTGGTGCGAACGGTTAATGCACTTTGCTGCTAATTGAAAGGGTGGCAATTTGAGTCCATCCAAAGGCACCTCAGAAGAAAGGCCTGGAGATTTAATTCCAAAAAATCAGCCATTGAAAACCCTATGGACACCATGTGTGTCTACTCTGACACACATGAGGTCGCCATGAGTCAGAGTCGACTCGAAAGGCAACTGGTCCTGGCTAAAATCAACATTAAAAAAACCAAAAACAGTCCTACTAAAAAATGGGCAAGAGAGTTGAACAGAAACTTCACCAAAGAAGACATATGGATGGCAAGTAAACACATGAAAAGATGCTTCACATTGCTAGTCCCCTATTAAAATGGCTAAAATAGAAATTACTGGTAATACCAAACGCTGTCAAGGATGCAGAGATAGTGAATCTCTCACACATTGGTAGTGGGAATGTAAAATGGTATAATCACTCTAGAAAGTAGTAGGATAGTTTCATAAACATACACTTACTATACAATCCAACAGTCATCACACTCCTGGGAATTTATCTCAGAGAAATAAAAAGTTATGTTCCCAAAAAAACCGATACATGGATGTTTATAGCAGCTTTACTTGTAGTAGCCCAAAACTGGAGACAACCCAAATGTCCTTCAGTGGGTGAAACATTACACAAACTATAGTACATCCATACCGTGGGATACTACTTAGCAATAAAAAAGGAATCAATTGTTGATACATACAATAACTTGGATGGATTTTAAGGGCATTAAGCTGAGTGAAAAAAGCCAATCTCAAAAAAAATTTACAAACTATATGATTCGATTTATGTAACATTCTAGAAATGACAAAATGATAGAGACAGAGAACAGGTAAGTTGTTGCCAGGGGGTAGGGAAGGGGGGGGATGGAGAGAAAGAGGTGTGATTATAAATGAGGCAGCATGAAAAAGTTCCTCTGTGGTGACAGAACAGTTCTATATCTTATTAATTGTGGTGGTGGCTATACAAGTCCATATATGTGATAAGATGTCATAAAATTATACACCAATCAACCAAACCAAACCTGTTGCCGTCGAGTCAATTCCAACTCATAGCGACCCTATAGGACAGACTAGAACTGCCTCATAGGGTTTCCAAGGGGCAGCTAGTGGATTCGAACTGCCAGCCTTTTGCTTAGCAGCCTGAGCTCTTAACCACTATGACACCAGGGCTCCAAAAATTATATACATACATACAAAAATGTTTTTTTGTTGTTAACTGCTGTTGAATGGGCCCCCTACTAATGGCAACCCACGCACAACGGAATCACACGGTTGTGATCCATAGGATTTTTATCGGCTGATTTTTTTGGAAGTAGATCCCCAGGTCTTTCTTCCTAGTCTGTCTTAGTTTGGAAACTCCACTGAAACCTGCTCAGCATTATACCAACACGAAAATGTCCACTGACAGATGGGTGGTGGCTGTGCATGAGGTGCACTGGCCGGGAATTGAACCTGGGACTTCCACGTAGAAGGTGAGAATTCTACCACTGAACCACCTCTGCCCCTCATGAACACATGCAAAAACTGGTGAAATCAGAGTAAGTTTAGTTAATTGTATTGTGCCAGTTAATTTCCTAATTTTGATAATGCATTATCATTATGTAAGATGTCACCATTGAGGAGAACTGGGTGATGGAATACATTGACTTGTACTAGTTTTGCAACTTCTTGTGAGTCTATAATTATTTTACAATAAAAAGTTAAAGAAAGAATTAACACCACCACCAACAACATTTCAGCCCCAGTCTCAGAGTATCAACAGCTACTTGAATCAGTAAAATAAGTGAAAGAAAAACTCTTAGTAATACTGGTTTTCATGTAGAACTCATTGGACAAGAACCAGATTTTGAAGAGACATATGATTGATACTGAGTTTTTCTTAAGACAGTTACTAAGTTGTGTGTTTTTTTCTTTCCTGGGCTGAGTATATGCAGTGTGTTCATCAGAGCTCTGATATCCTACAGAATATTGAGTGGGAATACATTTTTTTAAAGGAATTTAGTGTTGAAATTATTCTGTAATCACAATATAATCTTTTCCTCATTAGACAAATGTCTAATTTTCTGGCCACTTGCTCTAGGCAGCAATACTAAGGTGACTTTTGCAGCACCCCTGCTAAGCATGAGGAGTTAAAAGTGGGTGGTAGTGTCAAACAGCATTAAAAAGTCACCCAAAGTTGTACCCAGTGAAAGGACAGCTTAAAAGAGCAGCAAAGCAATTCAGTCCTTAAGCAGAGACCTTATTTATATGCCACATTTCAGCTGGGAAGAGATTTTATGACCAAATCTTAGAGCCTTAAAGATGAAGTCTATAATATAAACATCCTAGCAGCATTAAGTCTAACAGCACAAGGCATGCTTGGCACATACCCCCATTTACTATTTTCATTCTCTTCTGCGTGAGAGACACTGCAATAGAGTAACACTTCCATTTTTATGATTCTCATCTCCGAACTTTTAGACATGATACAAAGCTCTGTGTAAAATTGCATTACAAGCCTTAATGTATATTTTAACTCACAGAATAGACTCAGAATTTGGGTTCTAGAATGGGCTTCCATCACTTCTTTCTCACTGACAAGCTCTAGTTCTGGATTTAGGATGGGCAAACAAAGGTTTCATTCTGACTCACTCTGGTTATTCCTGTCTGGAAGGGGCGAATGTCTAGGAACTATCATCTTTTTCCTTCTTGAGTTACCAGCAAAGTCAGCTTGGTCAAATTAAAATTAGGCAGCAGGTAGAGAAAGTAATAAAAGCTCTATCAAATACAGTGAAATCTGTGAGAGCCGGAACTCGACGGGACTGCCTCCGAGTCTCGCAAGTTTTCCGCCTTTGACTTTTGTATCGCTGGTTTTAGTGGAAAATGTTTTGAGTTTTCCTTCTCTCCTTACATAGGTTCCAGCTTTCACAGGTTTTACTGTATTTGCTTTCTATAATGTGTGCCTCTGGGCCTTTGTACATGCTCTTCCCTCTATTTGGAGCACTCTTCTTCCTTTCTCACCTCAAACTACCCCCTTCAATTTCCAGTTAATCTTACTCATTCTTTTAGAACTTCGCTCAAAATTTACTTCCTACAGGGAATTCTTAGATTGAGTCAGCTCTACCATTATACATTATACTCTCTCCTGGCATTCTGGACTACTTACTCTTTTCATAGCATTTATCACAGATGTAATTAAATAATTAACTTAATAGTTAATGTTTATATTATTTGTCTTCTCTTGTTATTGTTGTTAAGTGCCATCGACTCAGTTCCAGTTCATAGCGACCCCTACATACAACAGAACTAAACACTGCCTTGTCCTGTGCCATCCTCACAATCATTGCTATGTTCGAGCCCGTTGTTGCAGCCACTGCTTCAATCCATCTGGTTGAGGGTCTTCCACTTTTTTGCTGACCCTCTACCTTACCAACCATGATGTCCTTCTCCAGGGACTGGTCCCTTTTGATAACATGTCCAAAGTATACAGTAAGTGATTGATAAATGTTAGATATGACTCTTTTTCCACCACCTGCCTATCAGTTTGCCATACTGTGGTGGCCTGCACATTGCTGTTCACTTCCAAGGAGCACTCTGTCCTTCCAAGACAGACTTCTCTACTATACTATAAAGTCTAGGAGAGCAGGGAGATGTCTGACTTATACAGATCTGGATCCCCATTGCCCAGCATGGTGCCTGGTATTCAAGTAATTCAAGTATTCAAGAAATAATTGTTGAATAAAGTAAAGAATGAATGAAGTCTCAAGTAGAAGCAGTAAAATGGTAATAATAGTAATAGATAGATAGATAGCTGCCACTGAGTTGACACTGATTCACGGTGACCTTATGTACAACAGAACAAAATATTGGCCCGTCCTGTGCCATCCTCAAGGTTGCTGGCATGTTCGAGTCCATTATTGCAGCTATTGTGTCAATCCGTCTCACCTAGGGTCTTCTTAGACCTTGCTGGCCCTCTACTTGACCAAACATGAAGTACTCCTCCAGTGATTAATCCCTCCTAATGACATATCCAAAGCAAGCGACAATACCCTGCTGTGATCCATAGGGTTTTCATTGGTTAATTTTTGGAAGAAGATCTTCAGGCCTTTTTTCCTAGTCCCTGTTAGTCTGGAAGGGCCGCTGAAACCTCTCCACCATGGGTGACCTTGTTGGTGGCATAGCTTCCAGCATAACAGCAACATGCAAGCCACCGCAGTATGGCAAACTGATAGACGGGTGGTGGAAGAAAAGTCAGATCTAAATTTATCAATCACTTACTATATACAAGCCAGACATTGTGTTAAATGCTTTTCGTATGTTATGCCATTCCATTCTTACAACAACCCTAAGAGAGTACTATTATTATCCCCATTTAATAGATAAGAAAACTGAGGCTTTAGAGAGTTTAAGGAAGGTGCTCAAGTTCCGTAGCTGGTTAACATTTTTTTAGTAACATAACATCTTCTTTTATATTTGTTCCTTTCATTCCCTCCTCTATCCATTCTATATCTCATCCTTTCTCTGTGGAGAAAATTCCTGATGTAAACGTGGGACAGAAGTAACTACATTCTAGATGCTCTTTGAGGACATTGCTCCCTAGGGAGAAGCTGCTTCTAGAACAAGCACTTGATGGGGAGGCCAAGGCCAGATCAAGTTGCCTGATTCAGGCTTCAATACATCTCTGTGGCAGTCTGTATGTGTTTGGATGGTACGCTGAGGCAGGTTCAAAAAAGCCATTTTGCTCATTCTAATATATATGATAATATTGTACTTTAGTTATGGGGTAACTTTTTCATCCATGGGTCTAAAAGTTCCTTTTCAATATATCAATTTCAAAAAACATGATATAATTTTAAACACAGGCTCATTATACCATTGAAAATCAGATATGTGAGCAGAAAACTGCCAATATTTAAATTTCTTCCAAAGTGATTCATGGTCCTTCCCCACCCGAGGCCAGCTAGTGCTATCATCATAACTATCACGGTTTAACAGTTTTAAAAAATATGTTACATACCAAGTAGGCTGCAGTAGCTTTCACGGTGGCATTTGGAAACACATTAAAAATACGCAGCTTGACTTTTCATCCCCTTCACACCCTCTGCATTTCCCTTTTGGAGAGCTCAGAGGGAGGTGAAGTGGGAAGAAAATCAGCCCAGAGAAAGGAAAATAGAATTTTACCCATTGTAGCAAACAATGTGCAAAAGCAAATCTATTGTTCTTAATTCAGATTCTGGTTCCCATGCCTGCCTTTTTGTGTCTTATCATTTTATTTTTGTTTCATGGTGATTTTCCATTTAGAAACTTTCTTCTGTTTATCTCTCCTTATGCTTGTCTTTGTACCCCTACTGTTCCATTTGATGCTCCAGTTCCAGCTTATTTTAGTTCTTGAGGATTCTCACTTTTTGTTCACCATGTTGATTCACTTTATCTGCATCCTTTCCTAATTCTCCATTAACTCTTGATTGCCCAGATCCTGTTGTTGTTGTTAGTTGCCGACAGGTCAATTCCGACTCATGGTGACGCCATGTGTAGCAGAGTAGAACTGCTCCATAGGGTTTTCAACGCTGTGACCTTTTGGAAGCAGATCACCAGGTCTTCCAAGGTGCCTCTGGGTAGGTTCAAATTGCCAACCTTTTGACTAGTAGTCAAGTGGGTAACCTTTTGCACCACCCAGGGACCTGCCTAAATCCTAGCTATATTTGTTTTTTCCAACTTCGATATATTGCTTCTAAACCTTGACCTTTTTGGTTAACTAATTTTATTCCTTTAATTAATCCCCAAGTGTTTTATTTTTAGAAATCTCCCCACAATTTTCTCTAATTCAAGTTCCAGGTCTATTTTTCTTTTTGAGATTTACTTTTGACAGAGTGTTCACTTGCTTTATGTTTTCATTACTGTGTTTAGTTGGCAAAGCTTTTCACCCCTGCTTTTGGGCTTCAGGAGTCCCTGGATGGTGCAAACGGTAAGGTCAGAGGTTCTAGTCAACCCAGAGGGACCTTGGAAAAAAGGCCTAGCAATTTACTTCCAAAAAATCAGCCATTGAAAACCCTATGGAGACCTTAGGAGGCAGTGAGTTTATATTAATGGAGGAGGAACAACTCAGAAAAGGAGTGTGAGAATGGTTGCACAACTCGAAGAATGTAATCAATGTCACTGAATTGTACATGCAGAAAGTGTTCAATCGGTGTATGTTTTGTTGTGCATATTCTAATCAACAACAACAACAAAATAAATAAAATTAGAAAAAGAAAAGAAAACCCTATGAAGCACAGCTCTACACATGAAGTCGCCATCAGTCAGAACTGCCTTGACTATTACTGGTTTTTGGTCTTCAGATATACGTAGACTGAAAGTCCGAAGCAGTGATGAGGGCTATGGAAGGAACACTGGATTTGCAGTCAGAAAGTCTGTGCTCAAGTCTGAACTTGCTGCTTAATTAATCATTAGTCTCTCATTTGCAAAATGGAAACAATGACATTACCAGCCCTGCTAAGGGATCAAATGAGATAAAATATGTAAACATACTGCAAATTTCTCCTACTTGCGGGATTTTTAGTCTCCATGGAACTGTTATTTCCATCAAAATGGCACGCTTTTCCAGTTAACACAAGACCAAAGTAAAATGATGAAAAATGTTAAATTAAGCATTAGAGGCTTAAAATCTTATTGACTCTTGATAAAGGTACCTTGGTAATGTTGGCACAGAGAATACAGACTGTATCTACATCTCTTAGCTATAGAATGCACCCCAAGAAGCTATGTCTTTGAAGACTCCACAGAAGACTGTGGAGGAAGGGGGTGGCACAGGAAAACGTTTTTTGCAATTTTAAAACACCCATAGAGTTGAAAGAGGTCTTAGGCTCTAGGATTCAGAAATTATCACTCAAGTTTCCCACACAAAGATGAAGTCTTATCTTAATCATTCTCTTAAGTAGGTTGTGCAAACTTTGTGTAAATATTTTCAGTAATGGGTACTTGCTATTTCCGGAAGCAACCCATTTTATCGCCAGATGTCCTTGCTTTGAGAAAAATTGCACTTGACGTTCAACCACTAATTCCAGTGACTACTAGAGCAAATTCTTCTTACCTGTGATGGCTGTTTGATGTCTCTGAACAGCTACTGGGTTGCCCTTTTCTAAAGGTTAAAATTCCTGTCCCTTTAACTGTTTCTTACATGACAGGGTTTTTTAATGCTCTTCAATGTTCCAGACTGCTCCATTTGTCAATAGCCTCTTCAAAATTGAGCATCCAGAGTTGGATGTAGTACTCTGGACCTATTACCACCATAGAGATCTGGATAGGGTGATGTCACTGAGGAGGTCTACTTGTTTTGGGAACATGGGTGCTGTCGTTGGTTTCGGAGAGCTGCATTGCAGTCTATGAATTCTCCAGCAGGAGCCAGTAAATTAGCTTCCATTTGTATGTCAAGAACTTCTGTAAATTAATTTTTATTTTTAGTAATACTGTTGAGGGTTTGAAGTTAAACCATCAATAATAAGTTTCTTAGTGTTCTATAGACACAGGAGGTGTCTATTCAATATGATTGGAACTATGCAACTACTTAAGTGCACACTATTCAATGTCACGTTTATGCAAAAGATAGAATGCTTGTAGTTATTTTTTAACTTTTATTGAGTTTTTACTCCGTTCTCTGCATTTAAAATGTTTTACATACAGAATAGCCCTGTGCCGTAAGACTATTATTATTCCCATTTTACAGATAAGGATACTGAGGCACAGAGTGATTTAGTAATTTGTCCAAGATCATTCAGCTAGCAGATGGCAAAGCCAGGATCGGAACCCCAGAATTTTGGCTTCAGACTGTATGCTCTTTTACCTCCCTGGGCAATGCATAATTGGAAAACATCACTTGTATTAATAGGTTATTTTTCCTTAAAAGAAAATATCTGAACAATACGTTACACTAAAGTTCTTCTTTCCCAAGTTTCCGAGGTCCATTCCATTGGAACATTGATATCTTAAGGTGATCTGAAGTGGATAAAAAGAGTCCCACGTTCAAGGTCACATAGTGGCTATTTTTTCTTAACTTAGCCACTTTGATCATACTATGGTCTGATTCAAATGTAAATGACAAGTTATTCATTTCCATGAGATACTGTACATGAGAGAGCAGTTTGCAGATGCTGAATACATTGTACATACTTAGAGTTTCTCAGATTATTCATGAAATTTAGAAACGCCTTTTAAAATGGTTGCCTCTCTGATCATTTACATTTTCTTTACACGATATTTAAAAACTTGGTTAATTTATGGTTGTCAGCAGTTGCTACTCACTTAAGAATAATGAATGGCTTAAGAATTTTTAAACAAGTGGCCACATGTGCTGGCTTTATTAGAATAGAGACAATCGTGAGGGACAGGAAATGGGAAGTATTTTAAATCTTATAATGATATTTTGTAATTCTCTGAAGGAGAAATTCAGTTGAGGTAAACTGTCTAGGATGCTCCAAGAATTATGGAGGAGAATTTACATTAGCTTTGTTGGGCCACTCCTGCATATACTTTAAATACAACCACAACAGCAACGACAAAGCCCTAATGACGCAAAGGAATTCTCTAAATCAACATCGTGTCTTAATGGGACAACTAATACGAATGCCTATGCCCATCTTTATTCTAACATCTCAGTCCTATTGGTTTGCTAACTTCCTTTTATCCTTTTGCTTTGTTCCCCACACAGATGAATAATTCCCTCAGTTGTCCGTACCATCTCCTTTCACATGATATATCTGCCGAATTATCATGGCCCACCTATAAGCATCACTTTGGGAGACTAAACAAATTAAGTTCATTCAATCTTTCTGTCTAAATGACTCTCTCAAAGAGAAATTGAAGAAAAACCAATCCATTTGTTATAAGACACCATAAAAATGTCATGAATACTGGGCATGAAGTCAAACCAAGAAAGTTGGTACTTTTTATTATTATTATCCTCCCAAAATGGAAAGGAAAACAGAAAATATAAAAACCTTAATTTCTGAGACCAGTCTGGGCAACCGTAATTATATTAGCAACATCCAACACTATTATCAACACTGAGCATCCTCCCATCTCAACACAGCAGCCGACTCAGAAAATCACACCTTCTAGCTTGTGAGATTTGTGACGCTTAGTAATGCAAGGGTAATTGGGTAAAAACAGTCATTATCACAAACTTTATTTTTATTTGCTTCTATATTTCTCTAAAGGAAAAAAATGCTCATGGGCCTCCTCCTGCTGCTTCAAGAGGGCTATGGCTGGCTCCCTTTTAAAAGAGTGCATAGCATAAATTTTTCTGATTCCAGTCACCCAAATTCTACCATATTCCTGACAGGGGAGAAGTTGTGCCAGAAGAACCCCTGGAAGCTCTTCTCTTTCTTACAAAGCAGCTGGAGTTTCTGGAAGACTCCAATCATCTTCTCTCAATCAGAACTCTTTGCCTTCACTTGTGCCCACTTCTTGCCACCCTGGGTGCTGTTTCCAGACCCATCTTCCTAACATATGACTCATATAACGTCCCTCCTCTGATCAAAACGTACCATAGCTTCTCATTGCTGATTGCTTGAAGACTAAACTCCCCAGTAGCCATCCAGAGAATGAATTCATTAGGAAATCCAGTTTCCTAATCCTATCCTCTCAGTAATGCTTAATTTTCTCTTCTCCGCATCTTGAACCCTCTGCTCTTGCCTTGCCTGGCACCAGTATTCTGCCTTTGTTGGTAATGTGTTCCCACTCTGAATTGCCTTTCCTTCTCGTCTCTGCCTATTCAGATCCCTGCCTTCCTTACAGTTCCTACCCACCTTCCACGTCATCCATGATGCCTTCTCTCTTTATCCTCTCATCCTTCAGATGGAGGCCTTTTTCTGCAAGAAAGGAGCCAACATATACAAAGGCAGAGGGGATTAGCGTTGGTGGTAGGAATGGGAAAGTTTACAGCTCACCTTTAATTCCATATAGTCTAAATGTGTCATTGTCAGTTTTTTTTTCTTTCTTTTTCTAGCTCTACCTACATGTTCCATGGCACCTTGAATTTGGAAAAGTAGACTCACCTACTTGCCTTCAAGGTCCCCATTCCTCCTCTTGTGTTTCCCTGTCAATGATGCCACCATACACCCAGATATCCAAGCTAGAAATCCAAACATCAGCCTTTAAACTCTTTTTTTCTCCTTTGCTGCCCATCTGGTCATCAAGAGCTATACTTTCTGGTTTTCAATGTTTCTCAACACTACCCCCTCTTTGCTTCTTCACTTCTTCTGCTCTAGATGAGGCCACACCATTACTCTCCGGGTTTACTGAAGCCGTCCCTTAATAGTCCTCAGGCCTCAAGCCTCATCCACATTGAAATGCATAGATCATCTTCCACATTCATCCTTGTTCTGAAGGGGAAATTTGATCGTTCAATGAAAACATTCAGCAGTGACATTCCGTTGCTTTTCACATATAATTCAAACTTTGTAGTTGGACCACCAAGTTTCCTCTAATCTGCCCTGTTCCTTTTCTAGCATCTTTTCTCCCCACTTACTCTCTGTTCTGTCTTTCCCATCTTGATCCTGAACATGGGAGGGTCAATCATGGCCCATACCACTCTCTCTACATGCAAAGTTCTTTCTCCCTTTCTTTTCCTCAATATCTCCTATTCGGTCTTCGAAATTCCTTTTAGGTATCATCATACAGGAGAAAGCCTCCAGAACACCCATAACTCCCAAGTTTATGTAATGTTTCATTTCTCTGTGTACTTAATTCAATCACAATAGTTACTGCATTGATTTGAATGTTGGTCTCCCCAACTAAAGTATGAACATCTTGAGGGCAGGACAACTAGCATCCAACACAATGCTTGACCAAAATGAAGTCCTCATGAATAATTATTGAATGCATGAATAAGTAACACACAGTCCTAAGTTTCTCCATATGACTGTTTCAGAATTGTTCATTGATCTATGTCTCTGAGTATGTCTTTATAATATTACAATGACCTCAACAACCAAGGACTCTGTGTTTCTAAAACTGCATTGAAATAACCCCTACGCAAGAAGGAGTGTGATAGATGCACTAAAGGCCATGACAGAGAGTAGGAGGTCAAATATGTGGACTGATTAAGAGGCTACATTTACACCTTTATTCTTCCTTCCTGCTCAGTGTTTAATGGATACATTTTTGGCTTATCAAGCAGAAGCATAATCATTTCTCAGGACATCACTTTCCAGTCCAGTCAAGGGCACCCATCAACAGAACCTATCATCAGCTGCGGTTGACCAGCGCTTTAATTTGGCCAGTATCACTGAACTCTTTTGTAAGAAAGGTTGACTAAGCAGTGACCTTGTCTGTTTCACAAGATATAGAGAGCTCTTCCTCTAAACTTCTCCCATAAGCTTCAAAACCTTTCCTTTTCATGTCTGGGAGCTGCACATGAGGTATAAACAACCACTGAGGGACTGGTGTGTTAGAGATATAATAATAGATCAACATCCAACATGCCAGAATTCTCCTCTTGATGAAACTATTAAAAGCAGAAAAATCTATTGGCACAGTGGTTTCAATTTCTTAAACAGAATTTAAAATGAAAAAGGAAATGTATGTAACTCAGTCAGAACAGTAAATTTGGAACCAAAATAAGAAAAGCTTATTATATTGTCAAACTAGTCTGGTTTCATGTATTCTTTTGGACATCTGGTGGACCCAGGGCTTGATCATGTTTTTGTGATAATTCAAAACATGGCACTTCCCATGCATTTGCCATATCCCACTATATTATATTCTATCATGTGGCTCCTCTAACCCAGCCAAATTGCTCCACAACCTGTTCTTGAAAACACCTCACGTTATGGCTCCTGCCTAGAATTTCCCCACCCCTTATGTCACCTTTTTCTAAGTCTTACCCTTTCCTCAAGACTCACCTAAAGCTCCACTTTATCCATGAAGCTTTCCTCAATCATGAGTCCTGAATGAGCTTGCTTTGGTCATCACTTTTATTTAATTTGTTTGGCATTTATTCCATTTTACCATGCCAGTATAGAGCATTATGCCACTTGAGGGTGAGGATCAGATCTTACACTACTCAAAGCACAATCTCATTCATACTACAAATACCTATTAGCTATTTGTTGTGAAGATGAGTCAATTCAATCAATATATATTGAATGCTACGTGCAACAAAATTGCTAGATGCTATGGGGATTTAGGGGATAGAAAATAAAGATACATTATGTGCTGTCCTTAAAAAAGTTGTCTTTGGGTGGTGCAAATGGTTAAGTGCTCGGTTGCTAACTGAAATGTTGGTGGTTCAAATCAGGGCTTTGAACCGGATCATTCGAGTACGACCCCTTGCTGATAATTAGCATTTCTAACAAGTTCCCAGGCAGTGCTAATGTTGCTGGTTAGGGATCAGTTCTGAGAACCACTAGTAGAACAGTGGTTCTCAAAATTTATCATACATAAGAATCACCTGGGCATCTTGTTAATACGTAGATTCTGATTCAGTATATCTGAGTTGGAGATGAAAATTCTCAGCAGGGAATCGAACTGGAATGAACTGGTTCCAAGCCCTGGTTCAAATTCACTCAGAGGTGCCTTGGAAGAAAGTCTGGTGATCTACTTGCAAAAGATCACAGCCATTGAACACCATATGGAGCCAAGTTCTACTCTGACACACATGGGGTTTCCATGAGTTGGAATCGACTCAATGATAATTGAATTTTGGTTTTGTCGTTAAAAAAAACTTACCATCAGTCAAGGGAGGTACAAAATTAGTGGTTGCCAGAGGTTGGAGTGGAGAGAGGAGTTGACTACAAAGGGCCATCATGAGGGAATTTAAGGGACAATAGAAATGTTCTGTATCATGGCTGTGGTGTAGATATATGACTTTATGCGTTTGTCAAAACTCATAAAACTGTACACCCAAAAGAGTGAATTTTACTGTACGTAAATTTTAAAAAGATAAACGAGATAAATGCACAAGCTGTATGTTCAAGGAAAATTACATCGGAGGAAAGAGAGATTAATTCTGATTGGGAGATTGGTGAAGCTGGGCTTTGGAGGATGGCTAGGATTTTGTCAGATGGAGGGCAAATGTCTGGAGATAGGAACCTGTGGAGGTCTTGATAAGCAGCCATTGGTTCATTTGGGCTGGAGGGTGAGATTAGTAAAACTGAGAAAGAGTGTATAGTATGCTAGAAAGACAAAATGGGTATTGATTTGGGAGAACTTCATTCTGTAGGCCGAAAAGATCCCAAGAAAGGTTGAGTGGGAATTTGTGCAATGTAATCAGAGATTTGTTTTAGAAATATAACACTTCTCCAAGAAACTATTATCCAAAAATACTTTTAGTGCCTTGGTCCATGTAGGAGGGTTAAATATAATTTTGGTGACTTACCTATCGAATGAGTTAAGACCAAATTTATCAAAGATATAAAAATCAAAACAATGCTAATTCTGTTATTAAATTCTTGGTATTTTCAAAGTGCTTCATACACATTATTCCACTGTCATGGCCAGCAAAGGCTGCTCCTGCTTTAAATCCTAAGTAGCAGCAGGTCATTCATTAATTAAAAAATATTTATTGATTTCCTACTCTGTTCCAGGCACTGTTCTAGGTACTTTAGATAAACCAGTGGATAAACAGACAAAAGTCCCTGCCTTCATGGAGTTTACATTTGAGGAGAAGACAGCCAATGAGCAAAATAAATAAGTAAAAAATTAGTAGGTTAGAAGGTGATGGGTATTATGGACAGAAATGAAGAAGGAAGGGTGGGTAGAGAGTAAAGAGAGGGGAGCTCTTTAAGGAAGTCTCACTGAGAAAGTGATATTTTCACACAGAATTGAAGGAGGTGAGGCAACAAGTCATGAAGGAAGAATAATGTTTACGGTAGATTGTTTGCAAACACGGCCACAAAAATTCCCATCCCTGTATCCACACTCTTAGGTGAGTTGGTAAATCCCTTCTTGGAGAATTTCCTTCCACACTGATTCTAGGCTTAGCCAGGTGACCTGCTTTGGCCAATGGGACAATAGGAAGCATGACCTAAGCAGAGACTTGAAAAGTATTATGAGCTGGGGTCTGGTCTCTCTCTCTGCTCTCAGAAACCCTGTGACTATGATGATGTGAATGAGCCCAGGTTACCATGCTGGATGGAGTCCTTGGGTGGTACAAATGGTTAATGTTCTTGACTGCTAACCAAAAGGTTAGAGATTAGAGTCCGCTCAGAGGCACCTCAGAAGAAAGACCTGGTGATCTACAATTGAAAACCCCATGGAGCACAGTTCTACTCTGACACACTTGAGCACACAACATAAGCAGAGATAAAAGACAATTTGAGATAGATCTTGTGGCTGCAAAGCAGACAGTGAAGGTGAGGCTGTCAGTTTTGGAGGCGAGAGTGCCTGGGGAGCTCCTCTTCACATCTGCCTACGGAGATGTTGAGGTCTAGGGTGGTGATGGTAATATTTTATTAGTTGTACAGTCTAGTGGGTAAATGCCATGCTGTGCAACCTTGCTGCTGTTCCTTGATTCTGTTCTGACACTCCTGCGTCCCTTCAGAATGACTGGGTGGTTAAGGAACATTGACAGCCTTTAAACGTCAGGGGTTGCTGATAAACTTCCTTCTTCCAAATGTCTGACAAAAACGGTGAACCATTTTTTGAGGGAGGTAAAAACTGCCAGAGCCTAGTCTGATGTTGTTTCTCTGAGAGGAAGGGTGCAAGGCCTGCGTTTCTTTGATGTTGCTCTAAGACAGTTCTGCCGACACCACCAGGTGCTTTGATGTTCTTCTAGTGCTTCTGACATCCTGACATCTTGGCTTGTACTCTTCTGAAGTAGCAAATTGAAACAACAGTCAAACTTTGGTTTAAAAAGTAAAAAGGACAGCAAGACTTTCTACAGAACTTCTTGATGCCACTCTCCTGATTAGAGAGAATGCTCTCTCTGCTGCTTCAAACACAGGGCCATTGGTTGTAGGAGTTGTGAGATGAAAGTCAAACCAAAGAGCACTGAAATGCAAAGGACTGAAGGGAGATAGGCAAGGCATTGTCAGTACCTGCCTCATGGGGTTTAAATCTCCATTTTACAAACTACTAGCATTTGGACAATTTTCTTATCCTTTCTGCCCCTTGTTTCTTCATCTGTATAATGGGAATAAGAATAGTGTCTTCCTCATAGGATTGTTGTTGTTAGATGCTGTCGAGTTGGTTCTGACTCATAGCGACCCTATGTACAACAGACCCAAACACTGCCCCCAGTCCTGGGCCATCCTCACAACTGTTGCTGTGTTTGAGCCCATTGTTGCAGCTACTGTGTCAATCCATCTCATTGAGTGTCTTCCTCTTTTTCACTGACCCTCTACTTTACCAAGCATATTGTCCTTCTCCAGGGACTGATCCTCCTGATAACATGTCCAAAGTATGTGAGACGACATCTCGCCATTCTCACATCTAAGGAGCATTCTGGCTGTACTTCTTCCAAGACAGATTTGTTTGTTCTTCCGGCAGTCCATGGTATATTCAGTATTCTTCACCTACACCGTAATTCACAGGCATCAATTCTTCATCGGTCTTTCTTATTCATTGTCCAGCTTTCACATGCATATGAGGCAGTTGAAAATACCATGGCTTGGGTCAGGCGCACCTTAGTTTTCAAGGTGGTATCTTTGCTTTTGAACACTTTAAAGAGGTCTTTTGCAGCAGATTTGCCCAGTGCAATACATCGTTTGACTTCTTGACTGTGGCTTCCATGGGTGTTGATTGTGGATCCAAGTAAAATGAAATCCTTGACAGCTTCAATATTCTCTCTGTTTATCATGATGTTCTTATTGGTTCAGTTGTGAGGGTTTTTGTTTTCTTTATGTTGAGGTGTAATCCATACTGAAGGCTGTAGTCTTTGATCTTCATCAGTAAGTGCTTCAAATCCTTTTCACTTTCAGCAAGCAAGGCTGTGTCATCTGTATAACGCAGGTTGTTAATGAGTCTTCCTCCAATCCTGATGCCCCCCGTTCTTCTTCATATAGTCCAGCTTCTCAGATTATTTGCTCAGCATACAGATTGAATAAGTATGGTGAAATGATACAGCCTTGACACACACCTGTTCTGATTTTAAACCACACAGTATCCCCTTGTGTTTAAATGACCGCCTCTTTTTTTTTCATTTAACAAATATTTATTGAGCTTCTACTATGTGCCAGGCAATGTCACAAGCACTGAGAAATATAAAGTGAACCAAACCTTTTGCCGTCTAGTCTATTCCAACTCATTGCGACCTGACAGGACAGAGTACAACTGCGCTCCAGGGTTTCCAAGGTTGTAATCTTTTTTTTTTTTTTTAATTGTACTTCAGGTGAAGGTTTACAGAACAAATAGTTTCTCATTAAACAGTCAGTACACATATTGTTTTATGACATGGTTAACAACCCCACGACATGTCAACCTTCTCCCTTCTCAACCTTGGAAGACTTTTTTTTGGTGAAAATATACATAGCCAAAGTTACACCATTTCCAAAATTTCTACATGCACAATTCAGTGACATCGATTATGTTCTTCCAGTTGTGCTGCTAGTCTCACTTTAGATGAAGGTTTACAGAACAAAATAGTTTCTCATTAAACAGTTAGTACACATGTTGCCCTATGACAATGGTTAACAACCCCACTACATGTCAACACTGTTCTTACTCAACCGTGGGTTCCCCATCACCAGCTTTCCTGTCTCTTTCTGCCTTCTAGTCCTTGAAATGACTGCCTCTTGATCTATGTACAGGTTCTGCATGAGCACAATTAAGTGTTCTGGAATTCCCATTCTATGCAATGTTATCTATAATTTGTTATGATCCACACAGTCGAATGCCTTTGCATAGTCAATAAAACACAGATAAATATCTTTCTGGTATTCTCAGCTTTCAGCGAAGATCCATCTGACATCAACAATGATATCCCTCATTCCATGTCCTCTTCTGAATCCAGCTTGAATTACTGGCAGTTCCCTGTTGATGTACTACTGCAACATTTTTGAATGATCTTCAGCAAAATTTTACTTGTGTGTGGTATTAATGATGTCTTCTGATAATTACTGCATTCAATTGTATCACCTTTCTTTGGAATGGGCACAAATATGGATCTCTTCCAGTTGGTTGGCCAGTTACCTGGAATTTGGAAGCTACCTTCCAGATTTCTTGGCATAGACCAGTGAGCTCTTCCAGCATTGCACTCATTTGTTGAAACATCTCAATTGGTATTCTATCAATTCCTGGAGGCTTATTTGTCACCAATGCCCTCACTGCAGCTTGGACTTCTTCCTTCAGTACCATCAGTTCTTGACCATATGCTACGTCCTGAAATGGCCCTTGGGTTCATTGTTAACTGTGTCAGTGGGAGTCCTGCACAGTCCTGGCATCTTTGAGTATCCCTATGCAAGCAACTCTTCTAAACCTAAGGACTACTGCATGCTGGACCAAAAGACTCTCCAGAATGGGTACAGATGGCAAACACCTGAGGCATCTAGTCTTCTTTTTTTAAACCTTTTCCAGTAGGTTCTTTTCCATTAAGTCCCTATTGAGAGCCTCCTGATGGAGAAGTGGAGGTTCTCTCTGGTCAGAGGAAATTCTGTTTATGAAGAGAAAACTCTTCCAGAACAAACTGCAAGAGGAGGTAGTTTATTTGCCTGATTTTGAAGGCCGCAGATTTTGTTTATCAGGAGGCCACATGGTTGTTTCCATCTCTGAGAACTGGGATGGGTTTTTTGTTCTTAACTGGTCCCTGAAAGTATTGGTTCTGAGTCACTCTTTGATGTACCCTCTGTTATGGATTGAATTATGTCCCCAAAAATGTATATCAATGTGGCTAGGCCATGATTCCCAGTATTGTGTGATTGTCCACCATTTTGTCATCTGAAATGAATTTCCTGTGTTTTGTGAATCCTACCTCTATGATGTTTAATGAAGCAGGATTAGAGGCAGTTATGTTAATGAGGCAGAACTCAGTCTACAAGATTAGGTTATGTCTTAAGTCAATCTCTTTGGAGCTATAAAAGAGAGAAGCGAGCAGAGAGACAGGAGGACCTCAATACCACCAAGAAAGAAGTGCCAGGAGCAGCGTGTCCTTTGGAGCTGACAGAGAGAGAAAGCGTTCCCCTGGAGCTGGCACCCTGAATTCGGATTTCTAGCCTCCTAGACTATGAGAGAATAAATTTCTCTTTGTTAAAGCCATCCACTTGGGGTATTTCTGTTATAGCAGCACTAGATAATGACGATAATCCTCTTAATGTATCTTCTAAAAATGTAATCTTTTAATAAGACTACATTCCTCCCCAGATTACTGATGTCAATGATTTCCTAGAAGGTCTAGGCACTAGGAAAAAAGTCCCTAAAGAAAATGAATTCATGACCCCCTTTGTTGTGAACTGGATATGCTCCTGAAAGGGCTTTAAGATGATCATCAAGTTGGGCAACAAAGGTTCCAGCCGACAGAACTATGATAGGAACAATACCTTGCAAAAGATTCGTAATATCTCTGCAGGCCGGTTCATCTCTGAAGAATGATTAGAAGTTGCTTGCATAGAGAAATGTCTACTTGCTGTATTATTTAAGAGTACTCAGTTCTGTGATAGATAAGAAAAAAAAGTCAAACAAATAAGGATAGATGAAACAAAGTATACATAGTGCTTGTGAGGCATTTTAGACATGGATAAAGTAGGCAGAGTATATACGTATACTGAACATAGATAGGAATGGGCAGAAGGACAAAGTAGGAACCAATTATTCATGATAATTGTATCGTCCATAAATTAGCCACCCATTTGGTGACATACATCCTCTGCCCCATAAAAACCAAACCAGTTGCCATCAAGTCGATTCTGACTCATGGAGACCCCATGTGTGTCAGAGTAGAACTGTGCTCCATAGAGTTTGCAATGATTGATTTTTTGGGAAGTAGATCGCCAGGGCTTTCTTCCGAGACACCTCTGGATGGACTTGAACTGCCAAGTTTTTGGTTAGCAGTCTAGTGCTTAACTGTTTGTATCACCCAGGGACTTCCTCTACTGATATATCAGATAAAAACAGTGGCTGCTCAGCAGGTGATCTTTGAGTTATCACTGTGACCAGGAGTACTTGTCCCAGCATCTCTCTCATAGAGCAGTGTGTTTGCTACAGGTGTCTTCATCCCTGGTCCTCATAGCCACACAGTCAGTGGGGAAGGTTGAAGCACCAGCGGAGAGAATGAACATGTGAACACTGCATGACATGGGATTCATGCAGCATGCTCCTTCCATCCTGCTCTCTATCGCTCTCCTTGTTTCTCACTATATGTTTTAAATCATTCAGTAAACAGTGTCATTTGAGTATATTAATTTGATCTGTGAGACTTTTGGTCTGTGCCTTCTGGTGAATTCTTCCCTGTAATGCATTTGAAGGCTACAAAATCATCAAGATAAATTCTCATCATGGCAAGAAGATATAGCAAAAAGTAGAAGGTGAGCATTTTGGCCAACAAGGGAACAAGAACTGACGAAGTCACCTGCAGACTAATCTATAACCTGAGCTCTTAAAATTCTAAGCAACAAGAAAACAGTGCCCAAAGTCCCAAGCGTCACCTCTCAAATACCATCAGAGGCCCAGGAGCACACCAACCCAAGAGACAGGCACCATCCTTTTTCTAGATCCATCCAAGTTACTAACTCTTTCAGTCCGCATGATACCTGGGACAAAAAGTCCATATACATTATGACAGATTTGAGTGCCTACAGGGCCCAGCAGGTAATGCAAATCAATGAACAAGCACATTTGAGTGTCTAAGTTGCATTGCTTAAATACATGAACTGTGGTGAATTGGAGAACATATATACTTAAGGTGGCAACTGCAACTCAACTTCATAATAAAGGTTCTCATGGGAATAGACCCCAAAAGGGTCAATAGTCCACGTTTTCAAGAAAAGCTAGAAATATAGAATTTCATGAGAACTCTCCTAATTAAAAACTCATTAGTTTGCCAGGATGTTGGTTTCTAAATACTATTTATCCAATAAAAAGAATCAGGGCTCTTTGGAGAAATGGCTGATTCTAGGGGGTTGTGTAGGCAAAATACTAGATGAGCCTGGACCACCTTGGAGTGATGAAAGCAATTAAGGAAGTGTTAAACACATACACACGCACACGCACACACGGTGCACACACACACACATATACACACAATGATGGGGATATATCAAATGGACACAGGAGTCAACTGAAAGAGCTCCCAATGGCCAAAGCTGAACAATTTTAGCAACAAAAATAAATAAAGTATTATTGCATTATAACCAAAAGTATTAAATAAATATCCATGAGTCCATACTGATATAAATAAATGATTTAATAAAAAACGAATGGGGTAGAAGGGATAAATCTTTCTTACAGAACAATTCCAAATAATGTAGGTTGATATTCTCCCCATTCAGGAGGTGGGGCTTAAGTCTCTTCTCCCTGAGCACGAACTGGACTTAGTCACTTGCTTCCAAAGAATAGAGTATGGAAAGGGAGAAAAGGTAACTTCACAGTAGAGAGACCTGGGAGATACCACCTTAACCAAGTGATCAAGTTTAACATCATCAGTGACAGTCAGTCATGTTGATATCATGCATCCCCTGATATGATGTAATGAGAAGAGTATTTAACCTGTATGGTGTTGTTGTTAGGTGCCGTCGAGTCTATTCTGGCTCATAGCAACCCTATGTACAATAGAACGAAACACTGCCTGGTCCTGTCCCATTCTCACAACCGTTGTTCTACTTGAGCCCATTGTTGCAGCCACTGTGTTAATCCATCTTGTTGAGGGTCTTCCTCCTTTTCTCTTACCCTTTACTTTACCAAGCATGATGTCCTTCTCCAAGGACTGATCCCTCCTGATAACATGTTCAAAGTATGTTTTGCTTCTAAGGGGCATTCTGGTTGTACTTCTCCCAAGACAGATCTGTTCGTTCTTTTGGCAGTCCATGGTATATTCAATATTCTTTGCCAATACCACAATTCAAAGGCGTCAATTCTTCTTTGGTCTTCCTTATTCATTGTCCAGCTTTCATATGCATATGAGGCTGTTGAAAACATCATGGCTTGGGTCAGGTGCACCTTAGTCTTCAAGGTGATATCTTTGCTTTTCAACACTTTAAAGAGGTCTTTTGCAGAAGATGCAAAAATGCAATGTGTCCTTTGATTTCTTGACTGCTGCTTCCATGGGTGTTGATTGTGGATTCAAGTAAAATGAAATCTTTGACAACTTCAATCTTTTCTCCACTTATCATGATGTTGCGTATTGGTCCAGTTGTGAGGATTTTTGTTTTCTTTATGTTGAGATGTAATCCATACTGAAGGCTCTAGTCTTTGATCTTCGTCAGTAAGTGCTTCAAGTCCTCTTCATTTTAAGCAAGCAAGGTTATGTCATCTGCATAATGTAGGTTGTTAATGAGGCTTCCTCCAATCCTGATGCCCCTTTCTTCTTCATATAGTCCAGCTTCTCGGATTATTTGCTCAGCATATAGATTGAATAGGTATGGTGAAAGGATACATCCCTGAAACCACGCAGTATCCCTTTGTTCTGTTCGAACGACTACCTCTTGCTCTGTGTACAGGTTCCTCATTAGCACAACTAAGTGTTCTAGAATTCCCATTCTTTCCAGTGTTATCCATAATTTGTTATGATCCACACAGTCAAACGCCTTTGCATCGTCGATAAACACAGGTAGACATCTTTCTGGTATTCTCTGCTTTTAGCCAGGATCCATCTTACATCAGTAATGATATCCCTAGTTCCACGTCTTCTTCTGAATCCAGCTTGAATTTCTGGTAGTTCCCTGTCAATGTACTGCTCTAGCCGCTTTTAAATGATCTTAAGCAAAACTTGACTTGTGTGTGATATTAATGATATTGTTTGATAATTTCTGCATTCAGTTGGATCATCTTTCTTGTATTCTTCCTCAAAACCCATAACCCCAGTCTAATCATGAGAAACACACTGACAAACTCAAATTGAAGGACATTGTACAAAATACCTGACAAGCACTCTTCAAAACTGTCAAGGTCTTGAAAACAAGGAAAGGCTGAGATAGAGGTGACTAAGGAGACATGACAATAAAATGTAATGTGGGATCCTGGATGGGATCCTGGAACAGAAAAAGCACATTAGTGGGAAAACTGGTGGAATCTGAATACAGTGTGGAGTTGAGTTAATAGTAATGTACCAATGTTCACCTCTGGCAACCCCGTGTGTTATGGAGTAGAACTGCCCCATAGGGTTTTCTTGGCTGTAATCTTTATGGAAGCAGATTGCTAAGCCTTTCTTCCACGGTGCTGCTGGCTAGGTTTGAACTGCCAAGTTTTGGGTTAGCAGCCGATCGCAAACTGCTTGTGCCACCCAGGGACCTGAAACTATCTCCCAAAACAAGCAAATACACACACACACACACACACACACACACACACACACCCTAGAATGAACTCCTGTCCTCACCCCAGCCTTAAAGCACGTTCCTCTTCCAGTATGACCCATCTTAGTTAATATCCAACAGTAAAATACCAAGTCTTCTTCAGTTCCTCTTTCCTCCTTACTCTTTCCCCAACATCAATTGCTTATCAAGTCTTGTCTTTTCTACCCTCCTAATATATATATGGAAACCCTGGTGGCATAGTTGTTAAGAGCTAAGGCGGCTAACAAATACATGGGCGGTTTGAATCTACCACGCACTCCTTGGAAACTCTATGGGGCAGTTCTACTCTGTCCTATAGGGTTGCTATAAGTCGGAATCAACTCGATGGCAACAGGTAATATATATATTTTTAATTCACCAACAATGATAGATGCTTTGGTGCCCCACCCACATATCCTTGGCATTCACCTCTGTACTCTGAAAGCTGCTTGCTGGAAACACCTCAGACTCTTTTCCTGAGGGCTTTTTCCTGGTCAAGGGAGGACATTGGGTCCACTCGATGGCTAAGTGAAAGTTCTGAAGGGTGAATAACAGATGGGAAATTGGTGGGTAAATATACCAGCTTCCTTGCTCCTCAACTGAGATAACTATGAGGTTTGTTCTACACTGTCTCCCTGAGTTCTCCGGCAGAATTGAGCTGCAGTTGCCCATAGCAGTAACTGCACCGTTTTATTAGTTTCCTTTCCTTCCCTATCTGTTTTGCCACTCTCCACAGTTTTCCTGAGAGCAACTTCAAAATATACTACTTGCCCTCAAATTCTTGGCTGAAAGTCTGCTTCTGAGGAAACACAAACCAAAACACCAGGTCCTCACTTTCTCTTGCAATGGCCTCTCATTCGGTCTCCCTGCCTCTAATTTCTTCTCTCTCCAGGCTGCTTTCCAGATTGTCAACCTGAATCATTGTTTTAAGGCACAGATTTGAGTTTGTCACTCAATGACTTAAAAATCTTTGCCACAGTCCACCACCAACTCTTCAGTTTGACATTCAAAATTCTTTACAGTGTGGTACCATCTTTGTTTTCCAGACTTCTCACCCACCACTTCTCCACCCATATCTTTGTATAGGGTTCTTTCAAACACCCTTTGCCTTTGTACATGCTGTTTTCTCTACCTAGAATGCCTTTTTTTAGCTAGTGAACTTTACCAGTTTGTATAAGACGCAGTTCACATGTCATCTTCCCCATTAATTCTTCCTCAATTTTTCCAGTCAGAAGGTGACCAATTCCTCCTTGTACCAACCAAAGCTCTTTGTACGTACCCTGATTGTTGCATTTATCATGTTTCCTATGATGTTTGTAGGTCTTCTCGTGGCATAGCAATACGTATAGGTGTCCCTGGGTGGCGAAAACAGGGAAGTGCTCAACTACTAGTCAAAAGATCGGCAGTTCAAACACACCCAGAGGTGCCTAGGAAGAAAGGCCTGGTGATCTGCTTCTGAAAGTTCGCAGCCTTGAAAAGCCTATGGAGCAGTTCTACTCTGCAAACGTGGGGAGTCATCATAAGTCAGAATCAACTTAACAGAACCAATAACAGCAAACAATACGCAGACATGCACTGATTTCTTAAATAAATATCTCGATCCCTTCACACACAGAATCCCCCCACCCCGCCCCCCGCTTTCCTCCCTGTAAAGGAAGACTTCTAGAAAAAAAAAAGAAGAACAGGGGACTCAATAGGGAAAGAGTCATCTCTCATATAAATTTTTTTAGTTTCCTCTTCTCTAACCCGTCTCATTGTGACATGCCAGACTTTCCTAGTTACCTCCTAAAATCTATTCTCCCCTTATTTTTTAGTAAATGAACCCTGATATTTCAGCTAGGCAAATTGTTGTCCAGCTAAAAGACCATATTTCACAAAATCTTTTACAAGTAAGTGAGCCATGTGACTAGTTCCATGATGTCATGGATTGAATTATGCCCCCCCAAAAATGTGTGTATCGATTTGGCTGGGCCAAGATTCTCAGTATTGTGTGGTTGTCCTCCATTTTGTGATTGTAATTTTATGTTAAAGAGGATTAAGGTGGGATTGTATAGCATTCTTACTAAGATCACATCCCTGATCCAATGTAAAGTCTCCCCGGGGTGTGGCCTGCACTACCTTTTATCTTACAAGAGATAAAAGGAAAGGGAAACAAGCAGAGAATGGGGGACGTCATACCACCAAGAGAGCAGCACCGGGAGCAGAGTGCATCCTTTGGACCTGAGGTTCCTGCACTGAGATGCTCCCAGACCATGGGAAGACTGATAACAAGGACCTTCCTCCAGAGTCAACAGAGAAAGAAAGACTTCCCCTGGAACTGAGGCCCTTAATTTGGACTTGTAGCCTACCAGATTGTGAGAGAATAAATTACTTGTGGTATTTCTGTTACAGCAGCACTAGATGACTAAGACACATGATATGTAAGAAGAAGTATTGTATTTTAGTTCCAGAAGTCTTCTTAAAGGAGAGACGATGCCTTTTCTTCTTCTTTCTTCTTTCTCCTTCCTGGTATGCTGATTAGTGGCTGGTGCTCTAGTAGCCATAGTGGGTCATGAGACGACCTTAAGAGTGGAAGCTCTGTACAATGAAGCAGCAAAATAATCTATTTTATCAAATCAAAGATGTCAATTTTAAGACATACCTTATTTTATGTCCCACAAAGAAATTAAAAAAAAAAAAATGCTACCAATGAAATTAGGACACAATATTTTCTGATCCCTTAGATTTTTCATTTTATACTTATTGAAGGATTTGTTTTATACTTAATTAGACAGAGTTTATTTTGTCATTAGATCACTCGTGCACACACACACACAAAGGAAACCATATGTTAAGTAAATTTTTTTTTTTTTTCAAAAAAACAACAAACCCATTACTGCCAAGTCGATTCTGACTCATGGTGACCCCATGTGTTCTCCATAGGGTTTTCAAGGCTGTGACCTTTCAGAAGCAGATGGCTAGGCCAGTCTTCTGAGGTGCTTCTCGGTGGGTTCAAGCTGCTAACCTTTTGGCTAGTAGTCCAGTACTTAACTGTTGGTGCCGCTCAGAGATTCCTAAAATTGTATAGGAGACTGCTAAAACATCTTCAGATTCAAATTTCAACTTTTCTAAATCACTGTTGTATTGAGAATCATTGATATCTCTTAATATTGTCCTCTGTGCCATCAAAGTTGTTGATGTGCAGCATTTCTAAAGAGTACTCCTCTATTGTCTCCGGGACTTTTTTGCAAGACAATGACCCCACTCTGCTGAGTTTGATGTGCATGCTCAGGCTATGACCCCTATGGCCAACAGAGATTGTGAAATCTCAATTTCAAAGATACTTGTTAGTTGTTGTTGAGTTGATTCCAACTTATGGTAACCCCATGTGTGTCAGAGTAGAACTGTGCTCCATAGGGTATTCAAGGCTGTGACCTTGCAGAAGAAGATTGCCAGGCCTGTCTTCTGAGGCACCTCTGGGTGGGTTCAAACCAGGGCTTTGAACCGGTTCTTCCTGTTTCAATCATGGCCACGGAAGCGACACAGGAACTGACCAAATTTTTAAAACTTAAGTGAACCTGAACCATAACTGGAAAGGGAAAAATTATGGGTGGAAGCCCTGCCAGAAACTTAATCCCTCTATTAGAAAACAAAGGCTGCGTATGCGTTGCATAGCAACCAAATCTCTTGCCTGTGGGATTTTGTGCAGAGACAAAAACAGTAGTACCCTGCGCAAAGATGGTGGCCGACCACACCGCTTTCAATGTGTGTCATCTCCTGAATCCTGGCGATAATCCAATCTCACATATCAGGCTCCTGAAAGGGCTCACTACGCCTGTTCCGAATCTCCCATTCCAGGGCTTCGACCTGTAATTTTTCCCGTTCCAGTTACGGTTCTGGATCACCCAAATTTTAAAAATTCGGGTCTGTTTTGGTTTTACTTTGTCAGCCATGACTGAACCGGGAACAAACGGTTCAAAGCCCTGGCTCCAACTGCCAACGTTTTGGCTAGCAGTCCAGCGCTTAACCATTTACACCACCCAGAGATTCATTCAGACACTAATTTTTTTTTTTTAATGTGCTTCTTGGAATCGGTGAAATGTGATAGAAAAAAACTTCTACAGCAGCCTTGGACTCTTTTCTTCCATACTTCTTTTACACAAGGGAGAGAAAACCTTCTATCTTCTTAAAGCCACTGCTTTTCCGGTCTTTGTTATGCATAACCAAATCCAATGGAAATGGATACACATTTCTTTAAGACATCTTAGCCGTTATCACCTTCCTTTCTCACTGTACCTTACTCTACTCTTACGTCCCTCTTGACTAGTGCATCAAGGTGTAAATTTCTTTAACTTTTAGGTGTCCTAACATTTTGCCAACATAATTACTCTAATTTCACACTTCAGCTTTCCTGAAGAAAATTCTCCATCAATATCCCTCTGAAGATGGACTCAGGACTGAAAAGAAAAAAAAAAAAAAAGATTTGTAACGATTTTTGATATTTTTTAAACCTAAAGCATAATATCACTGATAATGCTTGCCTCAACTGAATACTTGATTAGCTACGTCTCTTAGGTTTGAACAAAGAAAATGGAATTGCTGGCAAATGGAAAAAAAATAAAGAAGAATTTAGAAATCAGAAATTTAGAACAAATTTCAAGAGTAGAGAAGATTCAGGAGAAATTAATTGGTGCTTTGTACTGCTTGTCACACATTTATGAGGAAAAAAAAACCTTTTCCTTTGTCTGGAAAATAAAGTACAAGTTGTCAGTGACAACCATCTATTAAGAAATTTCCTTTCGTGATAGAGTGAGGATTTTTCCCCTCAGAGGTAAATTATTCAACACAGTTAATTTGAATCCATGTTTGAGCCTGAGATGAAGTTATCAATTTTACCATTTTCCCTTAGTCTGTCCTGATATTAGCATTGCCTGAGATTCCAGTACCCATAGCAACAGCCATGTGTCAGATATTATTCCCCCAAGCAACAGATCATGGCCAGTGACTGACAATCATCCAGCCGTGCATCTCAGGGTGGTATTTTCCAGGGCTGGGAGACCAAGTCACAACTCACTCCCAAGTACTGAAAGTTACCTTAGGTTATCAAGGAGTTGGGAAGGCTGTGAGGATGTTGGCAGGGCACAAAGAGGGGGCACATTCACAAGAAGTTTGCTCACCCCTTTTGAGAGGTATATTGTAGGGGAGGGTGGGAAAAAGGAGACTGGGGGCAATGGATGCTTGGCTACTAACCTAATGGTTGGTAGTTTGAACCCACCTAGTAGCACTACGGAAGAAAGCCTGGCGATCTGCTGCCCTAAAGATTGTTGTTGTGTGCCGTGGAGTCGATTCCAACTCATAGTGACCCTATAGGACAGGGTAGAACTGCCCCATAGGGTTTCCTAGGCTGTAATATTTATAGGAGCAGATTGCTAAATCTTTTCTCCCATGGAGTTACTGGTGGGTTTGAACCATCCACCTTTCAGTTAGCAGCCATGAACTTAACCACTGTGCCACCAGGGCTCCTTCCATACAGTTTACAGCCAAGAAAACCCTATGGAACAGTTCTACTCTGTAACACATGGGGTTGCCATGAGTTGGAGTTGACTCGAAGGCAACAGTTTTTGTTTTGCGGAAGGGGGAAAGTGAACCTGAGGCAAACGTAACCTGTCCAAGTGTTTCTTAATTCCTCTACCACTGCCCCGCTTGTTTGAAAGGCTGTTTGTGGACCCTAAAACTGAACTAAAAGAAGGGGATTTAAAACATTCATTTTTTTTTTTTTTTTTGGTAGAAGAACACAAAGGAGAGAAACAACAAAGCTGCAGCTGTACCTAGACTTCTTTGCCAGGGATTCTTAAAGAAAAGCTGTGAAATTCGACACTACAAGTAGTGGCTTGTAATGCGTGCTGGAGTGTCTTCACAACTCACTTCTAGTCTTGCAGGTGAGGAAAATCCTTCTTTTCTAGGTAAAATAAAAGGATGGAGGTCTAAGTGGACTTCTCTTCATTATTCCAGAAAGTTCCTCTGAATCACAGGAAAAGGGAAACGGAGACAAACGGGGCCAAGTGACCAAGACAGAACCAGATTGGGGTCAGCTTGAGAGAAGTCAGTAAGGACATCACAAAAGTCAATGCTTCAGTATATAGATTATAATGCACCGTGCATGGCAAAGCTACAAGGGTTCTCTGTCCAGGCTTTGGAGTGAACTGACTTTGCAGGTCATGCATGTGTGTTCTGCAGTCACCTCCTTTGCCCATTGTGCCTGAAGAAAAGCCACTCATAGTGAAGACTTCTGGGTGGATGGCACACTCTCTGGAGCATCCTGGGGATTTCCAGCCCTGAGGTCTTCCCAGGTAGTCAGTGCCAACTCAAGTCACAGGGTTGCTGCCTTTGTAGGGCAGAGAGCCTGAACAGAGGGCTTCAGGTGTACAGGTGTCAATGCCTTCCTGTGAAGTGCCCTGCTTCCGTTTATACAGTCTGTTGCTAATTTTGAAGGCTCCTTTCATATGGGAAGGATTTTTGGCTGAGGTTTAGAAGCCACCCCCACCCTAAGCTGAAAGGCACACCTGTAATTAGGGGAGAAAGCCTACGGTGATCAGTGCTGTCTTTAAGGGTGGGGATTTCCCTTCTTTCCGGGCTGGTTATCTGGCTGGGTTCCCAGTCTACCCACACAATCCTGCTTAACCCATTGATATAGCTGTGAGATAACAGAAAGAGAATGTAACCTGGTATCAGAAGACCTACGTTCATGTCTGCATTCCATAACTTCTTACCTGTGTGACCTCCGCTTTTCTCACAGGCAAAGACATGGTCCTAATACCTGCCCTTCCTACCTCCTGAAGCTCATACAAAAATTAAATACAATAATGTAAACAAAAGGACTTGGACTTCCAAAGTGCTATTGTTAATATTTTAAGGAGCTCTGGTAATGCAGTGGTTAAGTGCTCAGTTGCTGTTTGGCTTCCGTAAAGATTACAGCCTTGGAAACCCTATGGGGCAGTTCTAATCTATCCTATAGTGTCGCTATGAGTTGGAATTGACTCAACTGCAATGAGTATTTTTATTATTTCAGTTTGTCATCGCCCCCATGGGGAAGCCCGCCTAAGGCTCAGTTTCCGCTGCCACTGAAGGTGAGCTTGTCAAAGAGGTATTCTGCCATGCTTCCTTGGCGGGGGGGGGGGGGGGGGCATGTTGCAACCCAGAATCAGTAAACGTTAACATTTGCATATTTTAATAAACTAAAACATTTTAGACTAAGTTAAAGATCTTTATTTTAATCCCTGTCCAATACCATTCCTTTCACCTCCCCCTCCTTAAAGGTAACCATTATCATGAATTCCAGGCCATGTTATCCTTTTACTGAGCACATGCATGCGTGATCACCCAGGAATCACCCCAGTCCACCCCACCCCACCTCACCCACCCCACTTTGTTTATAAGGGGAAGATTAACTTTGTGTCTTCCAGGCTCACCTGAAATACCTTTTTCCTCCCTCCACCCCTGGAGTTTCCAAGCTGCATGAGGTTGGGGCATGGGTGGGTGAAGAGACACCCAGGTACTACCCCACCCTCCCTTACCCCCTCACCCAACCCCAGTTCACCACCACCCTCCACCTTGCTTATAAGGTGAAGATTAATTTTGTATTTTCCAGGCTCACCTGAAATGCCTTGTCCCTCCCTCCACCCCTGGAGTTCCCGAGCTGCATGAGGTTGGGGCATGGGTGGGTGGGTAGACTCCTGGACCACTACATGAGGATGTGCCCTGTTCTTCAAAGGTGGGAGTGTCGCGCACACAAGAATCACCAGGAGACCTTTATTTATTTAACTCTGGTACCAAGTCACTTTATTGGAAGAAATGGTAGAGTATGAAGAGAAAAGAAAGTGAACTTGTTGTAACTGCAGCATGCTTGGGCACACCAGGGACCACGGAAGTCCCCCGGTGCTAAGGCTCAGTTCTCCTTGTTGCTGTGGCCCAGGGTGAACCTGTCGAACAGGTACTCGGCCAGGCCGCCGTCCAGGGCCCCCAACTTGCGCAGGTTGGTCACGTGGTCGCCCAGCTCCTTGATGGCCCTCACCTGCTCGTGCAGAAAGTGACTCTCCAGAAAGTCACACAGCTGCGCGTCGCCCTTGTCGGTGGCCAGCCGGTGCAGGTCCAGGAGGCTCTGGTTGACGCTCTGCTCCAGGTGGAAGGCGCGCTCCATGGCGTTGAGCCCGCTGCCCCAGTCGTCCAGGTCGGGCCTCCTGATGTCGCGGAGCTGGATGCGGCCCCCGCGCTGGTTCTGCAGCTTCAGTAGCGTCTCCGCGTGCTTGTGCTTCTCGCCAGACTGGCGCAGGAAGTAGGTGGCGAAGTTCTTCAGGGCCACGTCGTCGCGGTCGAAGTGGTAGGCCATGGAGAGATACACGTAGGACGCGGAGAGCTCGAGGTTGATCTGCCGGTTAATGGCGGCTTCGCACTCCTGGTGGTAGTTCTGACGCACCTGCGACGACTGTGCGGTCGCCATGGCGGGCAGCGCGGGCCAGTTGGCGCCAAGGAGGGGGCAGGTGGAGCGCAGTGGGCGGCGGTGGGGGCGGTGGGCGCGGCGGGCGCGGCGGAGTCCACGAGGCACCCCCAGGGTGGGCGGTTCGGCGTTGGCACCAAGCTCTGATATCGGGGTTCAAACCAAGATGGCGGGGCTCGGACCGTCTTCTCAGCGTCCTTTTATAAGGGGAGGATTAGGACCCGGATGGTGGGTCCGTTATTGGGGGGTGGGGTGGGGATGGGGACCCGGATGACAGGTCCGTTATGAGGGGCAGGCCTAGAACGCGGGCCCAGAGGGATGGTGTGAGCGCAGTGTTCCACGGATCCTGGTTGAGGCAGAAACCCTGGTGGCTGTTCGGTGAGCATCCGGAGACTTTTTTTTTTTTTTTAAATAACAGCACTATTGAGATATAATTCATATACCATAAAATTTACTCTTTGAAAATGAACATTTCAGTGGTTTTTACTGTATTCATGGTCATGGAATTGTGCAACCACTATCTAATTTCAGAACGTTTTCATCATCCCAAACAGAAACCTGGACACATTAACAAAGGATCGCTGGTGGCCCAAAGGGTAAGCGCTTGGCTGGTAACTGAAGGATTGGCGGATTGAACCCACCCAGCGGCTCTCCAGGCCTGGTGATCTGCTTGCCTAAAGATTACAGCCAAGAAAACCCTATGAAGCAATTTTACTCTGCAACACATGGGGTCGCCAAGAGTTGGAATCCACTTGACTGCTGTTAACAACAACGACCCATTAGTAGTCATTCCCCACTGGCCTCTCCCCAGTCCCTGACCACTGGTAATCTACTTTCTGTCTCTATAGATTCACGCATTCTGAATATTTCAAATAAATGAATCATACACTGTGTGACACTTTGTGCCTGCGTTTATCTCTTGGCGTAATGTTTTCAAGGTTCATAATTTTTGATGCTGAATAATATTCCATTATATGGATATTCCACATTTTATTTATCCATTCATCAGTTGATGGGTATTTGGATGTTTTCATTTGTGACTATTATGAATAATACTGCTGTGAGCATTGTTGTACAGATTTTTGTGTGGATATACATTTTCAGTTCTCTTGGGTATATACCTAGGAGTGGAATTGCTGGGTCATATGATAACTCTATGTTTAACATTTTCAGGAACTGCCAAACTGTTTTCAAAAGTGGCTGCACCATTTTACATCCACGACAGCAATGTACAAAGGTTTCAGTTTCTCCACATCCTTGTCAACACTTATTATTGTCTGTCTTTTTTATTTTATCCATCCTAGTGGGTTTTCCACAAGCAGAAATGCCAGTTCCCACCTCACAGACAGTGCTTTTGCTAGTTACACTAGATGTGTGCTCCCAAGGGAAAAGGGAGAGGCCTTCCTCCTGTTAGGAAAAATTGTGGAAGACTTTAAAATTAGGAAAAAGTGTTTATGAAATGTCCTTTCTAGGGCACCCTTCTAGGTTATTTCCACCTATCATTGACTTTGAGCTATTTTACGGCTCTGCAAGTTGTAGAAAACTAATAATAATGCTAATGATTCTTGCCCACAGAAATGCAAATGAATTGTGTCTGATGGAATGCAATTTATTTTTAACTCAGTTTGCATCTATTTATACATTCATTTCAGCACTCCTTTTTGCCTGTGTCTGTGTGGTTGTTTGAATTCTCCTTTGAACTGGTTGTAACTTCTTAAAGGTTTCCTCATTAATTAATGAGTTAAATGAAATTTAAAAAAAAATATTGCATTTTTGGTGAAAGTGTACACAGCAAAACAGGTTCCCATTCAGCAATTTCTACACATATTGCTCAGTGACGTTGATTATATTCTTCACATTGTGTCAACATTCTCATTATTTTTATCCTAGTTCTGTTCCCAATAACCTAGTGTCACTTTCCCCCAAACTTCTCATCTATGTTTTAGAATAATTGTTGGCCATTTGGTCTCACATATATGATTTTTTAAAGGAGTGCAATACTCAAGGGTGATATTCTTTACTTTATCAGCTAACCTGCTGTTTAGCTAAAAAGTGACTTCAGGGGATAGTTTTGATTCAAGGTTTAAAGAGTATCTCAGGGCAATAGTCTCAGGGATTCCTCCAGTCTCTATTGGTCCAATAAGTCTGGAGTTTTTGAGAATTTGAAGTTCAATTCCACATTTTTCTCCCTATCAGTGTTGTCATACTTTAAAAAAAAAAAATTATTTATTTTGTTGTTGTTGTGGAGAATATATGCAGCAAAACATATACTAATTCAACAGTTTCTACATGTACGATTTAGTGACATTGGTTACATTCTTTGAGTTGTGCAACCATTGTCACCCTCATTTTCTGAGTCGTTCCTCCCCCATTAACATATATTCACTGCCCCCTAAAGTTCCTATCTGATCTTTCAAGTTGCTGTTTTCAATTTGGTCCCATATAAATGGTTCTTAAAAGAGCATAAAGCTCAAGGCAGACATTTTTTACTAGTTAAGCTAAATTATTGTTTGGTTTTAAGAAGACTTCAGGGGATATTTTTGGTTTAAGGTTGAAAGATTATCTCAGGGTAATGGTTTCAGGGGTTCATCCACCTTCCATGGCTCCAGAAAGTCTGGAGTCCATGACAATTTGAAATTCTGTTCTTCATTTTCCTCCTTTTGATCAGGATTCTCCTATAGAATCCTTGATCAAAATGTTCACTAATGGTAGCCGGGAACCATCCAGTTCTTCTGATATCACGGCAAAGCAGGCAGTTGTTCATGGAGGCAATTAGCCACACATTCCATTTCCTCCTCCTATTCCTGACTTTTCTTCTTCCTTTGTTGCTCCAGGTGAGTAGAGACCAATTGTGGTCCCTTAAATGGCCACTTGCAAGTTTTTAAGACCCCCAGGCACCACGTAATGAACTAGGAGGTAGAACAGACGCACTAAACATGTTATCAGGCCAGTTAACTGGGATTTCCCATGAAACCATGATCCTAAATCTCCAAACCAAGGAACCAAATCCCATGAGGTGTTTGGTTGTACATAAGCAGCCTCAGCAACTACTCTCTCTCTCTCTTTTATTTTGTAAATATATCTATCTTAGTTATCTAGTGCTGCTGTAACAGAAGTACCACAAGTGGATGGATTTAACAAACAGAAATTTATTCTCTCACAGTCCTGGAAGCTAGAAGTCTGAATTCAGGGTGTCAGCTCCAGGGGAAGGCTTTCTCTCTCTGTCGGCTCTGGGAAAAAGCCCTTTTCATCAGTATTCCCCTGGTCTAGGAGCTTCTCAGCACAGGGACCCTGGGTCCAAAGGACGTGCTGCTCCTGGCACTACTTTACTTTCTTGGTGGTATGAGGTTCCCCCCATCTCTGCTCTCTTCTCTCTTTTATATTTCTAAAGAGATTGACTCAAGACACAACCTAATCTTGTAGATTGAGTCCTACCTCATTAACATAACTGCCTGTAATCCTGACTCATTAACATCATAGAGGTAGGATCTAAAACATGTAGAGAAATCACATCAGATGACAAAATGTTGGACAATCACACAATACTGGGAATCACGGCCTAGCCAAGTTGACATACATTTTAGTAGGACACAATTCAATCCATAACATTCTACCCCTTGTCCTCCCCCAAATTCATGTCCTTGCCACATGTAAAACATTAACCCCATCATGCCATCCCAAAAGTCTTAACTCCAAGTCCAAAATCTCATCTTCTGAACAATTCCTCTTCATCTGTGAAACCTAGAATACACGTTATCTGCTTCCAAAGTACAATGGTTAAACAGCCACAAGCTAGACAGTCCATTACAAATGGGAGAAATTGGAGGGAAAGAAAGGATAAAAGGCACCAAGAAAGTCAGCAGAATACATTACATTAGTTCTCAAGGCTTGAAAATAATCCTCTGTTCTCTGAGACCATTTATGCAATGGCCTTGCCCTTCAGACTCTGGGTTTTGGCCACATTCTCTGGATTCTGGGTGGAGTTCCCTCAGCCCTGGGCTTCAGGTCTGCCTTCTAGGCCCACTGGAATGGCAACTCTGCTCCCTTGGCTTTGGGAGGCTCCATTCTTTTAGTTTATCTGAGTGGTGATCCTACCCCTCAGCCCCAGCAGGCCCTGTTCTTCTGCCCTTTGGGCATGGCAGCATCGCCCCCTCAGCTTTGGGCAGTGGACTCGGCCCCAGCCCCGCTGGCATTCATGAATGGCAGCCCCACAGTCCAGAACCAAGTTGGTGAAGATCTGACTCTTTGAAACTTAGGAGGCTGTGGTGCCACAGTTTGAGACTGAGGCAGCTCTGCTTCCTGTACTCCTTGTCTCTTCAGCTTTTTCCTGGTTTCTTGGCCTCTTGGCTCCTCGGGCCTCACCACCCCATCTACCCTGCTGGGGCACGTGTTCCGAAGCTCTTTAGCTCCACCAACAAGTGCCCAGAGGCACCCCAATCTGCCAGGAAGCCTCCTGCACAAAGGCACTCGGCTCTTTCACTCCGAGGGTCAGCTCCAGTGCTGTGTCACACTGGTCTCCTGGTTCTGCTGCCACTGCTTCTCTGCTGCTGCCATTTTTCTGCTGCTGCTGCTTCTCTGCTGCCACCATTTTTGTGCTGCTGCTGCTTCTCTGCTGCTGCTTCTCGTGGTCTGTGCCGTCTCCAGTTTAATAGCTCTCCTCAGTTCCTTTTGAGTCCTCACCAGAATTGTCTTTGATGTCCATAATTCCACCAACAGTCTTTTCAAGGCAATCTAGGCTTTTACTATTAGGCACTTTAAAACTTTTCCAGCCTCTACCCATTCACAGTTTCAAAATTGCTTCCACATTTTAGGTATCTGTTAGAGCAGCACCCTACTCTCCTGGTACCAAATTCTTAGTTATTTAGTGCTGCTATGACAGAAATACCACAAGTGGATGGCTTTAACAAACAAATTTATTCTTTCACAGTCTAGGAGGCTAGAAGTCTGAATTCAGGATGTCAGCTCCAGGGGAAGGTTTTCTCTCTCTGTTGGCTCTGGGGGAAGGTCCTTTTTTATCAGTCTTCCCCTGGTCTAGGAGCTTCTCAGCACAGGAACTCCAGGTCCAAAGGATACACTCTGCTCCTGGCACTATTTTCTTGGTGGTAGGAGGTCCCCCCCGCCCCCCCGTCTCTCTGCTTGATTCTCTCTTTTATATCTCTAAAGAGATTGACTCAAGACACAACCTAATCTTTTAGAGTGAGTCCTGCCTCATTAACATAACTGCCTCTAATCCTGACTCATTAACATCATAGAGGTAAGACCTGTAACACAAAGGAAAATCACATCAAATGACAAAATGGTGGGCAATCACACAATTCTGGGAGCCATGGCCTAGCCAAGTTGACACACATTTTGGGTGGCACAATTCAATCCATAACAATATCTGTCAAACAACCTTTGCCAATTCAACTTTTTACATGTGTATAACTTATTGACAGCAATTACATTAATCGGCTTTTTTTTTTCATAACTTGTTTACACCTAAGAAAATTAATCATTTATTTAAAAGTATCTTTAAACTATCACTTTGAGAGCAGTAAAGAAACTTGAATTGGAAGGGGAAAGATTAGAAGGAGAAAGACTAGTTGGGCCACAGTTAAACAATCTCAGGGAAGCACAGCAGGGTCAGGAAAGGGGAGGTGATAGTAATGACAGAGAGCAAGAGGATGGCTCTAGAGGTGGACTCCACAAGGAAAGGGAACCAGTGGGAATGAGGGAGAGTTAATCTGTAGTGGGTTAAATTGTGCCCCCCCCAAAAGACACGTACATGCCCCAAACCCCAGTACCTGTAAATGTGGCCTTATTTAGAAGTAGGGTCTTTGCAGATGTAATCAAGTTAAGATGAGGTCAGGGAGTTAGGGAGAGCCCTAATCCAATGTCTGTGTATAATTTTATGACATCTTATCACACATATGGACACGACAGAGGGACCAATCCCTGCTCACGTCAGAGGAATTCACTCCAAAGGACAAGTGTCTTTGGGTCAACTTGAATACACAGCCTAAGAAATTCTTGGGGACCCAGAGACCTGCATGAGGCTGGGCATTCCTTCAGGCTAGAGAATAAATGGAGCTGAGAGAAGAAATAAAGTGCCTGATCTAGGACATTCTCAGGCAGCAAAATAATGGCCCCGGTGGAGCTGTTGCCCAAGATTCAGGCCCTAGTTTCCTATCTTGTGAATTCCTGTAGCTCTTGTCTCCCTTCTTCCTTTTGGTGACTGACCCTTTGGGTACCTCTCATTTAATTGGTAGGCCCATTAGAAAGAGGAGCAGGGAAGAGGAAGCAGGGAAAGTTATTTTCTACTTGTCAGTTGTGTTGAAAAGTCTGGTTGGGGAAGATGTTGACTTAATGAGGTTTGAGGATTATCTGTTCATTTTAAGTAAACCTTTGTCCTTCCCTGCCCTCCCTCGATTGCCCATGATCCAAGCTATTAAAGGGTGTTCTGCACAACACTGTGTGAGTGCGATCAATACACACAAGGAATTATAGACACTTACTGTTTAATTAAAAACAAACAAACAAACAAACCCATTGCCAATGAGTCAATTCCAACTCATATCGACCCTATAGGACAGGGTAGAACTGCCCCATAGGGTTTCCAAGGCTATAGTCTTTACAGAAGCAGACTGCCACATCTTTCTCCCAAAGAGCGGCTGGTGGATTTGAACTGCCAACCTTTTGGTTAGCAGCCTAGTGCTGGGCCACCAGGGCTCCTGTTTAATTAGACACCTCTTAATCATCTGCTCCTAGACAGAAAAGTATAATAATCCTCAATTTCAGGTAGGCAAATGTAGATTTACAAAGTTTTCTTTGCATGCCATCTTTTTTTAATAGAGGATGAATCATTTTTGTTTTGTGTTGTTCAACTCTTTCATGGAGAACACGAGGTATAACAGTCAGGATAGGGTAAGTTCTGTCACAATAACAAACCCCAAAATCTCAATGGCTGAAGACAAATGTTTATTTCTTGTATCAAAGTCTGAGGCAGGTGAAGTGACTCTCCACCACAGGTGAATTCACAGATCCAGGTGAAATTCCATCCTTCAATTCCACCATCTCAGAATTCGTCCCTTCCAACTGCACAGAAGGGAAGGAGGAAGCATGAAGACCTCCCACTTGCTCTTAACTGCCTTGGACCAGAAGCCATACACACTTCACAACCCAACTTCAAGGGAAGCCGGGAAATACAGGAGAAAACGTGTAATATTCAGTGAGCAATCTAATCTCTGCCATGCATGTTTTATCCATTTCTCTTAGTTGTTAAAAAAACTTTAGAACTTACATTTTTGACCATCATTATTTACTTATTTATTACAGTGTTTTTATAGCAAGGCTTCTTTTGAAAACAAATTAGAAGTTTTTTTTGTGTGTGTGCAAGCATGCTGTCTTAGTTTCCTAGTGCTGCTGTAACACAAATACCACAAGTGGATGGCTTTAAAGAACAGAAATTTATTTTGTCATAGTTCTCAGGCTAAAAGTCCAAATCAGGGTGTTGATTCCTTCAGGGTTGTTCCTTGGTTCCTTGGCAATCCTCACATGGCATCTGTCTTCCCCAGTATGTGCTTACTTCTGTGTCTAATCTGCTCTTTTTATAACTCAGGTGAGATTAGGTTTAGGATACACCCTACACTGATACGGCCTCATTAACATAACAGAGAAAACCCTATTCCCAAAAGGGATCACATCCACAGGTATAGAGGTTAAGATTCCAACACATATTTTTTGGGGGGACACAATTCAGTCCGTAACAGATGTGGTGAAGGTGGCATACTGGACTACCAGGAAGATGGGCAATTGTTTCTTCCCTCCACTTAGAAGTTTTGCTGTGCACACACTCTCCCTCTGAATCCAGCCACCGTGCTGTGAGAAGGTCAAACCACATGAAGTGGCAACATGGAGGGGAATCAAGGCTGAGCTCCCAGACAGCAGCCAACACCAACTGCCACCCAAGACCAGTGAGACATTTTTGGATATTCTAGATGACCGCAGCTCCAGCTGCCGTCAGAGAAAGCAGAATAACCACCAAGGTGAACCCAGTCCATCCACAGAATTATGAAAAAAATAGTAAGATGCTGGTTGCTTTAAACCACTATGCTTTTGTGTGGTTTGTTATGCAGCAAAAAAAAAAAAAAAACTAAAACACAGGATCAGAAAGTTTTACGAGCACAGTGGGTCCACAAAGGAATGAAAAGGGCCGAGGAGGCTCAGAAATGCCTTCATAGAGGTGACATTTCGAATAGATGAGTCGAAATTCCCCCAGGCAGAACTTGAAGGGCTTGCCAGTTAGTGACCCTACATGAGGAAAAGCACAGAGGTGTGAAATTATACGGTGTTACAGAAAACTACCAGCAATTTGTGATGGATGATTTGTGAATTTAAGGGGGAGCTACAGGAATCTTGAGAGAAAACTGAAAATCTAAGAAGCTGGCCCTGGGATTCATTCTTTACCCAATGGGGTACTTGGGACTTTTTAAAGCATCCCAGAACCCATTGCCATTGAGTCGATTCTGACTCATGACAATACCATGTGTTACAGAGCGGAACTGTTCCATAGGGGTTTTTTTTGGCTGTATTCTTAACACGAAGGAGCCTTGGTGGCACAGTGGTTAAGTGCTCGGCTGCTAATCAAAAGGTCAGCAGTTCGAACCCACCAGTGGCTCCGTGGGAGAAAAGACCTGGCAATCTGCTCTCATAAAGATTACATCCTGGAAACCCTGTGGGGCAGTTCTACTCTGTCATATAGGGTCACTGAGTTGGAATTGACTCGACAACACATAACAACAACAACAATCTTAAACAGAAGCATATTGTCGGGCCTTTCTTCTGCGGTACTGTTGAGGGAGTTCGAACGATCAACCTTTAGGTTGGCAGTCGAGTGCAAACTGTTTGCACCACACAGGGACCTTTTAAAGCAGAGGAGTGCCAAAATTGGATTTTTGTTTTAGATGGATTATTCCGGCATGAGAGGTAGACTGGCAGATAGGGGGTGGAGGATTTGAGAATGTAGAGAAGGAGGTTAGGAGTCTTTTGTAATAATCCGGAGTGAGAAGATGAGGCATGGACCAGGGCAGTGGCAAGGGAAATGGAGAGGAAGGATGGGGTGTAAATGTCACGGAGGTTGAAAATCAATAGAATTTGAAGCTGGATGTGGGTAATGACGGAAAGAGAGGAATTTAGGACTCTTTAGTTTTCAGGCTTTGATTTGCTATTTTCAGAGACTGAGAATGCAGGAGGGAGGATAAGCAGGTTGGGGAAGGAAGATGAAGATTTATTTGGGTTTCGATTGAACCCACTGAGTTCTGGGACATCGAAAAGAAGATACCCTGTAGGAAAGTGACCACTGGGTTCAGAGCTCAGGAGAAAGTACTCAATTAACATACTAGTTTTAAGAAAGATGTCCAGGGCCTGTGCAGAAATGAAGCTCCATTGTAGGTATTTATTCTGTTATAGTATAATATTTTAGAGAAGAACGTGTTTGAAACATACTGTGTTAGTAGGCAGGCCCCTGGAGAGATGATGCAACCAGTAAGAGGGGTGTTAGGACTTCTTTTTCCATTAGCAGTAATGGGATGTGGAGAGCTACAGCCATGTGTATCTAGGCTCCTTTGTGGCTAATTTGGCAGACTTTATCTTGAGACCACAATTGTGGGTGTAGCTTGTGGCTATGGAAGATTTTCTCTGTGTGACGCTAACTGACCCACCTGGGCTTAAGCTCAGTCTTGGTTTTTCTGAGGCCCACTCTCCAAGCATCTGGGCAATCTCCCAGCATAAGGCTGCATGATATACCAATCATCCTAATTGTATGAGGCATCTAATGGGTTACAGCAGTGGGAAATTACTTTGATTTTCTAGAGAAGATCTGAAAGCTCATCATAGTGTCGTGATTCCAAAGAAACCAGTGACACTCTTAAATCCAACTTTGTGCCACATGTCACTTAACTAGGTGATTGTTTTGAAGACAAGTGGAATACTTTTAGGCAGGTATCTAAAGCACTGTAATAAAAAGTGTTACAGGCTTTCTGTGTTATGTTAACAGAGTTGCTTATACCCATCACTTTGTACATGGGGGGCTTGATTTGACCCCAGCTGGTAATTTGTGGTAGATCCTACGAGCATGTTATAAATGGAATTTTTTACTTTTACTGGACCCTGTGAAGGGCAGAGTAGACATCTGATCTGAGTCTTGGCCATCCTGTTTACTCTCTCACTTTCTATTTATGGACGGTCACTCTACTCTGGGACAATCCCCAATTACGTTGTTAACTTGCTCATTGTTTAGTCTTCTGACCATGCCGATCACATGATCACATATAGGAATATCTGTAAGTTCACTTAATTTGATTACTTAATAGGATTCTATTTTCCCAAATGTCGTGGCTTACTCACAAAAAAAACAAAAACAAAAAACCCAGATGCAATTTCAGAGCTGGAGTTTCCAGGACATGGAAGGCTCAGGCCTGTTTTAGAACCACCTGGGCTGAAGCCTGCCTATTCTTCCTGTTCCAAAGTGGAGGGGTGTTTTATCAGTCAGTATGGGCTAGAGACCTAGTGGTACAGTGGTTAAGAGCTCGGCTGCCAACCAAAAGGTCAGCAGTTTGAATCTACCAGCCGCTCCTTGGAAACCCTATGGGTCAGTTCTACTCTGCCTTATAGGGTTGCTATGAGTTGGAATCAACTTGATGGCAACGGGTTTGGTTTTTTGGTATGGGCCGGAGAAGGAACCTTGGTGGCACAATGGTCAAGCACTCTGCTGCTAACCAAAAGACTCCATGGAAGAAAGGCCTGGTGATCTGCTCTCGTAAAGATTACAGCCTAGAAAACCCTATGGGGCAGTTCTACTCGGTCACATGGGGTCGCTATGAGTTGAAAATTGACTCGACGTCACCTAACAACATCAACGACATGGGCTAGAGTATGCTGTGGTAACAAACAACCCCCTTCCAAATCTCAATGTCTTAATACAACAAGACTATAATTCTTGCTTAAGGCTAGGACTAGGGTGAATCAAGTGAGGTGCCTCGGGCACAAAACTTAAGGAGGTGCTCAATCTTCAGGGTCATGGAAGTGCAGGTTCTTGTTTATTCTAGATGTTCATTGTAGGTCAATATGAGACTCTGTTCATTATTGCTGCATAGGGATCCAGATTGAGAAAGACCTCATTTTAACACAGACTTCCATAATCACTGCAGTAGTGGGACAGAAACATGGCAAATTGCCAACTGGCTCTTAAAGTTTCCACTGGGAAGTGATACATGTCACTTCTGTTCACATGTCATTGACCAAAGAAATTCACATGACCTGACTTCAAAGAGGACAAAGAAATGCCACCTCACTATGTGCCTGGAAAGTGGAGAGCTGAAAGTGTTTGATGAACTCCCCCAAATGATTGCCATTGTTATGTTTTGTACATTCTCTAGCACAGCACTCCCTGGCACACTGAGCCCATAGCACTGTGCCGGTAGCCATCACAACTTTCAATATGGAAGTATAATGAATTCTGGCAATAGGCAGTTGGTGGGCTGTGCCTGTTTATGGGTGCATAGGGTGGCTCGTTAGGTGGATAGGCTGTGCTCCTCAGCATCATCTGCTTAGCAGAGGAAGGGTTCACAATGGACTCCTGTGTGTTGGGACAAGAACATCCCTAAAGGGAAGCTATCTCCTCCCAATTTGCTGGAAGCTTTGCAGTATGTGGTGGCTCCAGTTATCAAGCCTTGTCAAATCTCAGCTGAAGAAAAGAGCACCACTCTTTTCTCTACCTCTTAATTTCTTTCATGCTCCTCTTTGCCATTATTTATCATATGACTCCAGGAAGCCTTGGGATATGTTATGCGAAGGAGATGTTATCCTAAATAGAGTTGTTCTGTGTCATCACTTGGGAGAAGTGAAGAAGATTAGTCAATGGGCAATATTTATTATTAGCTATGGGCTCCAGAAATAGCTGGGGGAGAAAAGAAGTCATTATAAAATAAAGAGAAAAGGCAAAAGCAACCAGTTGGCTCTTGCTTTTGATTTTTATTATTATTTTTGCCTCTTCTTTAAAAGTACCAGTTACCAGTTGTCTTTGAGTTGACTCTTGACTCATGATGACCCCATGTGTGTCAGGGTAGAACTGTGCTCCACAGGGTTTTCAATGGTTGATTTTTTGGAAGTAGATGGCCAGATCTTTCTTCCAAGGCACCTCTGGGTAGACTTGCCCCTCCAACATTTTGGTTAGCAGCCAAGCACATTAACCATTTGTACTACCCAGGGACTCCTCTGTAAAAGTAGATTACTTAAAGCATGGTTGGAAAATTATAAAGAATAACAACAATCTTGTATTTTGTAGGAAACCTTTTTCAAGAAAGTTTGGAATTTTTTCACACTTAATCAATTTTCATCAAATACCTCTGCCTCTTGGATGTGGCACACCCATTTTATAGATGAGGGCTCAAGAGCACTGGCCAGTTAAGAGACTTGCTTAAAGTCATGAGGTGGGTGACTGGTAGTTTGGGGAACAAATATTACCACAGGCTTTTGGGGTTGCCACCTTAGCCTTTAGCTTTTCCTATGGTGATAAACTCATGAATTTCATTTCAGCAGTGACTGAGTTTGTTTTTTGGTGTTACAGATAATACCCTGAAACTGAGATTTCAGTCTGGTTGTATCTGGGTATTTATTAGTTATGTGTCATATTTGGTTGAATATTTACACTGAGATTTGGGGGAGAAGAGGAAGTAAAAGATGAGAAGTATCTCACTTCTACTAAATAGGGTATGATATGATCTTTCCGCAAAGCCCTTTGTTTATGGAATGTCAAGTCCATGCTGACTCAGAGTGAGCAGCAATTGAGTGTAGCCACAGATCTGGACCCATTTCCAGGTTAAATGGGAGGTGTTTGGGCTGACATTTTACTTCACTTCCCTGGATTTCAAGGGTAAAGATTCAACATATAATCAATGAGATGCCATTTTAGCTTTAGAATGGCAAAAACACAATGCCAGGTATTGGTGAGGGTGTGGAACTATCGGAACTCTCATACATTGCTGGTGTGAATATAGAATGGTACAACCACTTTGAAAAACAGTATTGCAGTTTCTTATAAAGCTAAACATGGACCTACCATATGACCCAGAAATTCCACTCCTAAGTATGTGGAATGTGAAATAGAACATGTGTATATAAAAAGAACTGTACAAGAGTGTTCATGGCAGCTTCATTCATAATAATCCCAAACTGGAAACAACCCAAATGTCCATCAGCAGGTCAATGCAATGGATAAACACACTGTGGTATATTCATACAATTAAACGTTACTCAGCAATAACGGAATGAGCCACTGGTCCCTACAACAATATGGATGAATCTCAAAAACATTGCATTGAGCAAAAGAAATCAAAGGCACAAAAAAGCATAAATTGTATGATTCCATTTCTATGAAGTTCAAGAGCAGGCCTAGCTAAGTTATAGTGACAGAAGTCAGAAAGTTTTTGTTTTTGGCAGGGTGATTCACTGGAAAGAGATACGAGGGAATTTTCTAGGATGATGGAAATATTCTGTATCTTGATTGGGATGGTGATTACGAGGGTATCAAAGCCCGTCAAACTGTATACTTTAAATATGTGCTTTTATGGTATGTAAGGAGCCCTAGTGGCACAGTGGTTAAGAGCTTGTCTGCTAACCAAAAGGTCAGCAGTTTAAATCCACCAGCCACTTCTTGGGAACCCTATGGGGCAGTTCTGCTCTGTCCTATAGGGTTGCTATCAGTTGGAATTGACTCAAAGGCATTTTTTTTAATGGTATGTAAATTATACCTCAAATTAAAAAAAAAAAAAAAACAAAAGAAATTCAAGGTACCAGACTTTCAGGACCCCTGATCTAACTCATAGTTTCCCCAAGTGTTCTTAGTTTTAAATGTTGTTGTGTTGTTAGCTGCCATTGAGTCAGCCCTCGACCCTAAGTAAGGGAATCTTGAAGGAATATCTTCTCTCCATTGGTCACCTGATTCAGAGGAAATCAGTGTTAACTAGCCCAACTTTACCCTCTTCAAGGGAGAATGTGAGAGCTGCCATGGAGTCTGAATCTCCACATGGGGTTGGCCAGCCTTATCTTAGCTTATCTCCTGTTAATGGCTCATAGCCACAATAGTGGCAGGGCACAATTACAGAAAAGCTCCCTCTTTGTCTACTTAGAATCAACAGAAATACATGATGCCCTGATAGATTAAAACCAAATCCCTGGTCATACGGGTGCTGAAAATGGAATGCACTAACTGCTTCTTCAATGTGTCATCATGGTTCTGGCAGGTGAAAGGGGCTGCATCAGATATGGGCAAAGCCGTAGGGACTGCAGAGGTAGATGTGCAGAAAGAAGACAGAAGGAAAGGGAGGCTGACAAATAAATACGCTCCCTTTTCATGTTGTAAAGGATCACATTACAAGCTTAAAGTGGCACTGGGATGGTATCTAGTCTGCACTTATTGGAATGTGAAACTTGCATGACAGGGAAGGGAAACAACCCCACCACTGTCTGATTACCTGCCTTGGAATGCTATTCAGGATTCTGTCTTTTAATTTTTTCCTTTTTTAGTCTCTCATGCTTTCTAATTTTTGAAAATGAACAACTGCTGTTATGACATGTTCTCCATTCATTTATATTAAGTATGTATATATATAAAACTATGAATGGAATATATTTTTAAGTGGCAGATGTCATAGGTGCTAAAAAGAAGTCTATGTAGTTACTTAAAATTAAATGATTTTGAAAAATGTGCTTGGTATGAGAACATAGACATTCTTCCCTTGACTGCTGGAGCAAGCCTTTTCTTGAAAACATTGGTTTTCTTTTTTAACTTTTTTTCAAATTGTGCTTTCAGTGAAAATTTACAATTCATGTTTCTCATACAAAAATTTATACACACATCGTTATGTTACACTAGTTGCTCTCCCTGTACTGTGACAGCACACTCCTTTCCACCCTGGATTTCCCGTGTCCGTTCAACCAGCTCCTGTCCTTTTCTGCCTTCTCATCTCTCCTGTGGGCAGGAGCTGTCCATTTAGCCTCATGTATCTACTTGAGAGAGGAAGCACACTCTTCACAAGTGTCATTTTATGTCTCATACTCCAGTCTAATCTTTGTCTGAAGAGTTGGCCTCAGGAATGGTTTTAGTTTTGGGCTAACAGAGAGTCCGGGGGCCATGTCTTCCAGCATCCCTCCAGTCTCAGTCAAACCATTAAGTCTGGTCTTTTTACGTGAATTTGAGTTCTGCACTCCACCTTCCTCCTGCTCCAACAGGGATTCTGTTGTGTTCCCTGTCAGGGTGGTCATTGGTGGTAGCCGGGCACCATCTAGTTCTTTTGGTCTCAGGCTGATGGAGTCTCTGGTTTCTGAGGCCCTTTCTGTCTCTTGGGCTAATATTTTCTTTGTGTCCTTGGTGTCCTTCATTCTCCTTTGCTCCAGGTGGTTGAGCCCAAATGATGCATCTTAGATGGCCGCTCGCTAGCTTTTAAGACCCCAGACGCCACTCACCAAAGTGGGATGCAGAACATTTTCTTAATAAACCTTGTTATGACAATTGACCTAGATGTCCCCTGAAACCATGGTTCCCAGACCTCCACCCCTGCTACTCTGTCCCTCAAAGTGTTCGGCTGTGTTCAGGAAACTTTTTAGCTTTTGGTTTAGTCCAGTTGTGCTGACTTCCCCTGTATTGTGTGTTGTCCTTCCCTTCACCTAAGATAATTCTTGTCTACTATCTAGTTAGTGAATACCCCTCACCCTCCTTCCCCTCCCTCGTAACCATCAAAGAATGTTTTCTTCTGTGTTTAAAACTTTTTTTGAGTTCTTATATTAGTGGTCTTATACAATGTTTGTCCTTTTGCGACTGACTAAATTCACTCTGCATAATGCCTTCCAGATTCATCCATGTTATGAGATGTTTCTCGGAGTCATTGTTGTTCTTTATCATTGCGTAGTATTTCAATGTGTGAAAATACCATAATTTGTTTATCCATTCATCTGTTGAGGGGCATCTAGGTTGTTTCCATGTTTTTGCTATTGTGACCAGTGCTGCAATGAACATGGGTGTGCATATATCTATTCCTGTGACGGCTCTTATTTCTCTAAGATATATTCCAAGGAATGGGATTGCTCAATCATATGGTACTTCTATTTCTAGCTTTTTAAGGAAGCACCAAATCGATTTCCAAAGTGGTTGTACCATTTTATATTCCTACCAACAGTGTATAAGTGTTCCAGTCCCTCCACAACCTGTCCAGCATTTGTTATTTTGTCCTTTTTGGATTAATGCTGGCCTTGTTGGGGTGAGATGATATCTCGTTGTAGTTTTGATTTGCATTTCTCTAATGGTTAATGATCGTGAGCATTTCCTCATGTGTCTGTTAGCTGCCTGAATGTCTTCTTTGGTGAAGTTCATGTTTATATCCTTTGCCCATTTTTTAATGGATTATTTGTCTTTTTGTTGTTGAGGTTTTGTAGTATCTTGTAGATTTTAGAGATTAGACCCTGATTGGATTTGCCGTAGCCAAAATTTTTTTCCCAGTTTGTAGGTTGTCTTTTGGCTCTTTTGGTGAAGTCTTTTGATGAGCATAAGTGTTTGATTTTTAGGAGCTCCCGGTTATCTAGTTTCTCTTTTGGTGTTTATGCATTGTTAGTAATGTTTTGTATTCCGTTTATGCCATGTATTAGGGCTCCTAGCATTGTCCCTAGTTTTTCTTCCATGATCTTTATTGTTTTAGACTTTATATTTAGGTCTTTGATCCATTTTGAGTTAGTTTTTTTGCATGGTGTGAGGTATGGGTCTTGCTTTATTTTTTTGTAGATGGATATCCAGTTATGCTAGCACCATTTGTTAAAGAGACTCTCTTTTCCCCATTTAGTGGACTTTGGGCCTTTGTCAAATATCAGCTGCTCATAGGTGGATGAATTTACATCTGGATTCTCAATTCTGTTCCGTTGGTCCATGTATCTGTTGCTGTACCAGTACCAGGCTGTTTTGACTACCGTGGAAGTATTAATAAGTTCTAAAATCAGGTAGTGTGAGGCCTCCCACTTTGTTCTTCTTCAGTAATGACTTACTTATCTGGGGCCTCTTCCCTTTCCATATGAAGTTGGTGATTTGTTTCTCCATCTCACTAAAATTGCTGTTGGAATTCAAATCGGGATAGCATTGTATCTGTAGATCGCTTTGGATAGAATAGACATTTTCACAATGTTGAGTCTCCCTGTCCATGAGCAAGGTATATTTTTCCACTTATGCAGGTCTCTTTTGGTTTCTTGCAGTAGTGTCTTGTAGTTTTCATTGTACAGATCTTTTACGTCTCTGGTTAGATTTATTCCTAAGTATTTTATCTTCTTGGGGGCTATTGTAAATGGTATTGATTTGGTGATGTCCTCTTCAAAGTTCTCTTTGTTGGTGTAGAGGAACCCAACTGATTTTTGTATGTTTATCTTGTATCCTGAAACTTTGCTGAAATCTTCTATTAGTTCCAGTAGTTTTCTTGTGGATTCTTTGGGGTTTCCTGTGTATAAGATCATATCACCTGCAAATAGAGATAATTTGACTTCTTCCCTACCAATTTGGATGCCCTTTATTTCTTTTTCTTGCCTAATTGCTCTAGCTAGGACCTCCAGCACAATGTTGAATCAGAGTGGTGATAAAGGGTATCCTTGTCTGGTTCCCGTTCTCAAGGGGAAAGCTTTCAGACTCTCTCCATTTAGGATGATGTTGGCTGTTGCTTTGTATAGATGCCCTTAATTATACTGAGGAATTTCGCTTCTATTCCTATTTTGCTGAGAGTTTTTATCATGATTGCATGTTAGAATTTGTCAAATGCCTTATCTGCATCAATTGATAAGATCATGTGGTTCTTGTCTTTTGTTTTATTTATGCGATAGATTACATTGATTGTTTTTCTAATGTTGAACCATCCTTGCATACCTGATATGAATCTCACTTGGTCATGGTGAATTATTTTTTTAATAGGTTGTTGAATTCTGTTGGCTAGAATTTTGTTGAGGATTTTTGTATCTATGTTCATGAAGGATATTGCTGTGTAATTTTTTTTTTTGTGGTGTCTTTACCTAGCTTTGGTATTAGGGTTATGCTGGCTTCATAGAATGAGTTTGGGAGTATTCCATCCTTTTCTACGCTCTGAAATACCTTTAGTAGTAGTGGTGTTAACTTTTCTCTGAAAGTTTGGTAGAATTCTCCAGTGAAGCCATCAGGGCCAGGGTTTTTTTTTGTTGTTGGGAGTTTTTAAATTACCTTTTCAATCTTTTCTTGTAGGTTTATTTAGTTGTTCTACTTCTGTTTGTGTTAGTTTAAGTAGGTAGTGTGTTTCTAGAAATTTGTCCATTTCCTCTAGATTTTCAAATTTGTTAGAGTACAATTTTTCATAGTATTCTGTTATGATTCTTTTAATTTCAGTTGGGTCTGTTGTGATATCACCCATCTCATTTCTTATATGGGTTATCTGCTTCCTCTCCAAGTTTTCTTTTGTCAGTTTGGCCAATGGTTTATCAAGTTTGTTGATCTTTTCAAAGAACCAACTTTTGGACTTGCTAACTGTTTCAATTGTTTTTCTATTCTCTATTTCATTTAATTCTGCTCTAATTCTTATTATTTCCTTTCTTCTGGCGCCTGAGGGCTTCTTTTGCTGCTCTTTTTTTACTTGTTCCAGTTGTAGGGTTAATGTTTTAATTATGGCCCTTGCCTCTTTTTGGATGTGTGCATTTATTGCTATAAACTGACCTCTGAGCTCTGCTTTTGCTGTGTCCCAAAGGTTCTGGTAGGATGTGTTTTCATTCTCATTGGTTGCTGTGGATTTCTTTATTCCATCCTTAATTTCTTCTATAACTGAGTAGTTTTTGAGCAAGGTGTTGTTCAGTTTCCATGTGTTTGATTTTTTTCCCTTGCTTTTTCTGTTATTGATTTCTACTTTTATGGTTTTATGGTCAGAAAAGATGCTTTGTAATATTTTGATGCTTTGTATTCTGGTAAGGCTTGCTTTATGGCCAAATACGTGGTCTATTCTGGCGGATGTTCCATGTGCATTAGAAAAGAAAGTATACTTGGCTGCTATTGGGTGGAGTGTTCAGTATATGTCCACCAGATCAAGTTGGCTGCTTGTAGCATTTGGCTTTTCTGTGTCTTTATTGAGCTTCTTTCTGGATGTTCTGTCCTTCACTGAAAGTGGTGTGTTGAAGTCTCCTACTATTATTGTGGAGCTGTCTATCTCTCTTTTCAGTGCTGTTAGAGTTTGTTTTATGTATTTTGGAGCCCTGTTGTTGGGTGCATAAATATTTATTATGGTAATGTCCTCCTGGTGTATTGACCCTTTAATCATTATATAGTGTCCTTCCTTATCCTTTGTGGTGGATTTTACTTTAAAGTCTATTTGTCAGAGATTAATATTGCCACTCCTGCTATTTTCTGAGTGTTGTTTGAGTGATATATTCTTTTCCATTCTTTGAGTTTGTTTGTGTCTTTAAGTCTAAGGTGTGTCTCTTGTAGGCAGCATGCAGATGGATCGTGTTTTTTTATCCATTCTGCTACTCTCTGTCTCTGTATTGGTGCATTTAGTCCATTTACGTTCAGCATAATTATTGATAGGTATGAGTTTAGTGCTGTCATTTTGATGTCTTTTTTTGGTATGTTGTTGACAGTTTCTTTGTTCCACTTAATTTTCTGTGCTGAGCTGTTTTTCTTTATGTATTTTCTTTTCATCTTTTTTATTGTTGTCGATTTTGTCTTTGCTGAGTCTTTATGTTTTTCTTGCTTTTTTATTTTGTTGTGTAGGATTGTTAGTTTCCTTTGTGGTTACTTTAATATTTACCCCTATTTTTCTAAGTTTAAGCCAGTCTTTTATTTCTTTATATCACCTTGACTTCCTCTGTATATGAAAGATGTATGACTACATTTTTTTAGTCCCTCTTTTTTGTTTTAATGTTGTCATCTTTTACACATTGACATCTCTGTTTCCCTATTTTCAGTGTTTTAGCTTTGATTTATTTTTGTGTCTTCCTTATCTGAGTTGATATCTGGTTGCTCTGTCCTGTGTTCTAGTCTTGGGTTGTTATCTGATGTTGTTGATTTTCTAACCTGAGGACTCCCTTTAGTATTTCTTGTAACTTTGGTTTGGTTTTTGCAAATTCCCTAAACTTCTGTTTATCTGGAAATGCCCTAATTTTGCCAGCATATTTGAGAGACAGTTTTGCTGGATATGCAATTCTTGGCTGGCAATTGTTTTCCTTCAAGGCTTTATATATGTCATTCTATTGCCTTCTTGCCGGCATGGTTTCTGCTGAGTTGTCCGAGCTTATTCTTATTGACTCTCCTTTGCAGATGACTTTTCATTTATCCCTACCGCTCTTAGAATTCTCTCTTTATCTTTGGTTTTGGCAAGTTTGATTATAATATGTCTTAGTAACTTTCTTTTGGGATCTACCTTAGGTGGGGTTCAATGAGCATCTTGGATACATATTTTCTCCTTTTTCATGATATCAGGGAAGTTTTCTGTCAACAAATCTTCAACAATTCTTTCTGTATTATCTGTTGTCTACCCCCCGTTCTGGTACTCCAATCACTCGTAGGTTATTCCTCTTGATTAGAGTCCCACATAATTCTTAAGTTTTCTTCATTTTTTTACATTCTTTTATCTGATGTTTCCTCAAATAAGTTGGTATCAAGTACTTTATCTTCAATCTCACTAATTCTTACTTTCATTGCCTCAATTCTACTCTTATGTCTTTCTATTGAGTTGTCTAATTCTGAAATTATATTGTTAATCTTCTGGATTTCTGTTTGCTGTCTCTCTATGGATTCTTGTAGCCTGTTAAATTTGTCATTGTGTTCTTCTCTAATCTTCTTAAGTTCCTCTATTACTTTGTCTGTGTGATACTCGGCTTGTTCTGAGTTTCGCCTGATCTCTTGAAGAGTTTTGTATATTAATCTTTTGTATTCTACATCCGATAATTCCAATAAGTTCTCGTCCTCCAGAAAATTTCTTGAATCTTTGTTTTGGGAGTTTGCTGAAGCTGTCATGGTCTGCCTCTTTATGTGATTTGATATTCACTGTTGTCTCCGAGCCATCAGTAAATTATTATATTTATTTATTTTGTTTGCTTACTGTGTCCTAGCTTCTTGTTTTGTTTTGTTTTGCTTTGATATGCCCAAATAAGCTGCTCATGTGAGCTAGTTTGATTATTGGCACCTTTGAAACTCTAACGTCCTGTCACTAGGTGGTTAGATCTGTTACTAGGTATGTGAGCCCAGGAATCCATTTACTTTTCTTGTATGGATTCAGCTCATGTGTCCAGGTAGTTGGTCACCAAGTTTGTGGTGCAGGCTCCCACCTACAGTCCTAGATGGGCAGGGGTGATTGGTGGAGGCACAAGTATCTGGCTGCAGTAGGGGGTCACATGCTGAGCAAAGCAGGGGGCTGAAGGCTGCCATTCAGTGTCTGGGAGGAAAGCCTGTCCCTGTTCCCTAGAGTGCATAGGTGGGTGGGTTTTGCAGCCAGGCTACGAGCACCCAATGCTGTTGCCTGTAAGGACTGGGAGACACCACTTATTCTTGGACTTCTGTTGCCTGTGGCTAGGTGCAGTGGGCAGAGCCACTAGTCCTCAGGTCCCTGATGTGGGTAGGTGAGGACCCTGCTTAATGGGCAGAGAGGTGTAAAATGTCATGAACCTTCCACTCCACCATATAGCTGACAGTTGAAGTTAGGCTTCAGGTATATACCCTGTTGTACTGTGCTAATGAGGGCCTACACTGTTGAAATGGGCCCACACAGGTCTATGCAGGGGTGAAAAGCTTTCAAAGTCTGTGGACCCCTTATGCCTGTGCTTAGGCAAAGGAGCTGTGCCTACCCTGAGTTCCCAGCTTAGGGGAGCTGGCAAATTATTTTTTCCTGTTTGTCAATTTGTTCCCTCTCCAGGGCTGGGAAAATGGCTCAGGGTGCATGACAGGTTCTACTTCCGGCCCAGGGTATGTGGCCCAGGACCTAGTGTAGAACAAGGAGGGGGCAGGTAAACAAGGGAGAGGCTTTTCCCAAAAGGAATGTTTTTTAATCTGTGTGGTAGGTCAGATACATGTACTTATCTTTTGCTGATTGAATGCCGCTTTTCACTGGCTCTGAAGACCCGAGTAGACTCTCTGCTGCTTGGTCTCTCCTGACGTGGAAAACACTTCCTGAGCACCACTGCTTGCCTCACTGCACATGCCAGCCAATCCGGTCTGAAGGGTGCCAGCTCCCACCCAATCAGGTCTGGCAACTCCTCACTGCTTCCGAACCATCTCTCCCTCCCCTTGCTGCTCATTCCAATTCTTCAACTTTGCCTTTGATATTCAGGTCTCCTAGATTGTCATATATAATTGATTCACTTGTTTTTTCTGGTCTTTGTTGTAAGAGGGACCCCAGGACTTCTTCTGACTACTCTGCCATCTTGGCCCCACTTCCTCATTGGTTTTCTTGAAAAAAAAAATCACTTAAATTTTGGTCTGGTTTCTACTTTGTTACATTTTTGACCCCCAATGGAATGCATCTCCCAGTATTCATGCCCTTGTGTAGTCCCCTTTCACTTTGATTCTGGGCCTGGGCATGTAACTAACCAATGGGAAATTAGCAAGTGTGATGCGAGCAGAAGCTTGATAAACACTTTACAATGGGACTTGCCTTATTGGAATGCTTGCTCTTGGAGCCCAGCCACCACGCTGTGAGGAAGCCCAAGCAGCCATGAGGAGCATCCTACATGGAGGGCAACAAAAGCCCCTGGCCAACAGCCCCAGGTAAGCTTGCAGCTAACAGCCAGCCCCAACTTGCCAGTCATATAAATGAGGCATCTTAGACGTGGATCTTCCAATCCCCAGTCAAGCCTCCTTAGCTGATGCCACATGGAGCAGAGATGAGCTATCCCCAGCAAGCCAGCCCAGACTTCAGATTTCTGAGCAAATAAATGACTGTTGTTGTTTTAAGTCATTAAGTTTTGGGGTGGTTTGTTACATGGCAATACATGACTGAAACGGTATTCAAGCTATTTCTTTGCTTATTTTATTTAGATGACGATCACCATCTAGGTTTCAGATGGCATATAAATTTTAACTCTGTTTGGTAGTTTAGGAACTCTTTGTTGATGCAGATTCTGAGACCTGCTTCTGCTTTAGCAGGAAAGTATGCAGGCCCTTCATATAATCTGTTCTCCACACAGCAGCCAGAGTGATCTTTTAAAATATCGATCTGATCGTGTCACTACATTGCTTAAATCGTCCAGGGGCTTCCCATTTCACTTAGAAGAAAAACCAAACTCTTTATTTTATTTTTTATACATTTTTAAATTGTACTTTAGGTGAAAGTTTACAGAGCAAATTAGTTTCTCATTAAACAATTAATACACATATTGACATTGGTTGCCAACCCTGCAACGTGTCAACACTCTCACCTTCTTGACCTCGGGTTCCCCATTTCCATTCATCTAGCTTTCCTGTCCCCTCCTGCCTTCTTGTCCTTGCCCCTTGGATGGTGTGCCCATTTAGTCCGGATACTTGGTTAAATTATGCGTATTATTGTTTGTTTTATAAGCCTGTCTAATCTTTGGCTTAAAGGTGAACCTCAGGAGTAACTTCAGCACTGAATTAAAAGGGTGTTCAGGGGCCATACTCTTGGGGTTTCTCCAGTCTCTGTCAGACCAGTAAGTCTGATCTTTTTCTGTGAGTTTGAATTTTGTTCTACATTTTTCTCTCATTCTGTCTGGGACCCTCTATTGTGATCCCTGTCAGAGCAGTCGGTGGTGGTAGCTGGGTACCATCTAGTTGTGCTGGACTCAGTCTAGTAGAGGCGGTGGTAGTTGTGGTCCATTAGTCCTTTGGACTAATCATTCCCTTGTGTCTTTGGTTTTCTTCATTCTCCCTTGTTTCAGATGGAGTAGGACCAACAGACATATCTTAGATGGCTGCTCATAAGCTTTTAAGACCCCAGATACTACTCCCCAAAGTAGGATATAGAACATTTTCTTTATAAACTATGTTATGCCAATTGAGCTAGATGTCCCCCGAGACCATGGACCCCAGCCTTCAACCCAGTAACTCGGTCCCTCAGGGAGTTTGGATGTGTCTATGAAGCTTCTATGACTTTGCCTTGGTCAAGTTGTACTGACTTTCCCAGTGTTGTACTGTCTTATTTTTCACAAAAGTTACCACTTATCTATTATGTAGTTGGTAAAGCCAAACTCTTTACCCTAGTTTGCAAAGCCCTCTATGAGCTGGTCTTGCCTGTTTCCTGTTCAGTCTCATCTCCTGCCACTCTCCCGTTCAACCACTCATGTAGTCCAGGCTCACAGGTTGTCTTTCTGTTTCCTGAACATGACAAGCCAATTCCCACCTTTGTATTTTTGTACCTGTTTTAGATGTTCTCTCTACCTGGAATGGTCATCACAAGACAGGCTTCTTATCATTCAGATTCCAGCTTAAGTATCACCTCCTCAGAAAGACTTCCTTGACTATCTGGAACAGTTAGCTATTGCTTTTTTTTTATATAGCTATTCTTTATAACAAACCATCTCAAAATTCAGTGGCTTAAATCAACAAGCACTTATTCCCTGTGGAATAATTGAGGCAGTCCTATTTTACTTCTTAGTCTAGGGTCCAAATTCTCTCCCAGATGAGCGAATGAAAACACTGAAGGCTTCTTAAGGCCTCGTAAACTCAGAACTCACCCTCGGTCTCTCCCCACATTCCAGCGTACAAAGCAAATAACTTAGCAAGCCCAACATCAATGGGGGAAAGAAAGTACTCCTCCCATGGAGAGGAATATTTGCTGAATGATAATGTAATCTATGATGCCATCTAATCTAAAGCAGCCACACCATTGGTCCTTGTCTTCATCTCACCCAACTTTAATTTTCTGTGAATAATTTATCACTCTCTAATATTTTGGTGTTTATTTATTAAGCTTATTGTCTGTCTTCTCTTGGTAGACTATGTGTTCTATGAGAGTGAAGATGCTGTGTGTCTTTTCCAATGCCGTGTTCCCAGCAAACAGAACATTTTTTGCCAGAGTGTAAGTGGCTGATAAGATCAAATGTTTTCTGTAGATTTAGAACTGGGAGAAGCAACAGGAAAGCCACTTATTTTTTTCCCAAACTCTAGTTACATAAATATCTTGATTTTTTTCAACCAGTGGTATCTCTTCTTGCAACTTGTCAAACTCTTCCAATATTGTAAGAGGACCTGCCTTTAATGCTTTTGTTTTTTATTACCTATCCATCATTGTGAAAAATCTTTTGTACCTGATGTTAGCTTTAGAGAACAGTACTTTAAATCAAAGGGTTCTAAAAGGCAGTACCTTGGGACTCAAAGCCTCGAATCAGTTTCTGCCTGTTTCTATAGAGAAACCCTCACCAGAGCTTTGAACCTGTTTGGATTGGGCTCCCCCAGAAGCAGACCTGAGTTAAGGACTGGAGCACAAGTAGGTTATTTGGAAAGTGCATGGACATGAACAGCGGCGTGGAGAAGTGATACAGGAAAAGGAAGCCAGCCTATCAATGGGGTTCATTAAGCCAGCTATCACCATGGGCAACTGGAATTTAATCCCACCAGTATTAACAATTCATCTCTGAATTATTCTGGCAAAGGGGTAAGGGAGCTGGGCATTTATGCCCTCACAATTGTCAATCTTTAAAGACTTCCAGAGAGGTGAAGGAAGCAGAAGTGAGGGGCCGGAGGGGGGAGATGTTAAGTTCTAGGCACATGTACCCAGGGTAAAGTGGGTTTTGGCAGCCCAAGGTCAGGATTCTGACGAAGATGTGGGTATTGGCCATTGGAAGTCAAGCTGGGTGCTGGAAAATTTTAAGGATATCAGAGAGCATAGGAGCAGAGCAGTTTGTTTACAGACCCTCACCTAGATTTTTTTAAACCTATTTTATTAAAGTATGATTGACATATAATAAACTACACATATTTTGAGTGTACAATTTGATAACTTTTGACACATACATGTACCCGTGAAACCATCACCACAATCAAGATAATGAACATACCCATCATATCCAAAAGGTTCCTCATGCCTTTTTTAATCTTGTCCTCTGGCCCCTCCTCATCTCCAAGCAACTACTCATCAGCTTTCTGTCAATATAATTTGCATTTTCTAGAATTAGATATAAATGGGATCATACAGTACATATTTTTTGTTTTCGTTAATTTTTGTTCAGTCTTCTTTCACTTAGAATAATTATTTTGAGATTCATCAGTGTCGCTGCTTGTATCAATATTGTTGTTGTTAGATGCCTTTAATAGTTCTTCCTTTTTATTACTGAGTAGTGTTCCATTGTATGGATATACCACAATTTGTTTATCCATTAACTAGTTGATATGCATTTGAATTGTTTCTACTTTTTGGCTAGTATGAATAATGCTGCTATGAACATTTGCACACAAGTCTTTGTGTGGACATATGTTTTCATTTCTCTTGTGCTACTGAGCATTTTTTGTCAAATCCACATTCATTGATGTCACATTTGTAACTTGGAATTGGCCATAGCGGGAGTAGTCACACCATGGAAATTGGCAAACTGTACAAAGCAGGCCTTTGCGCAACATTACCACCACACCACTAGATACACCCTAGAGTTAGAATTACTGAATCAAAGACTAACCTGTTGCCGTCGAGTCGATTCTAACTCATAGTGACTCTATAGGACAGAGTAGAACTGCCACATAGGGATTCCAAGGAGTGTCTGGCGGATTTGGACTGCTGACCTTCTGATTAGCAGCCGTAGCTCTTAACCACTACGCCACCAGGGTTTCTGAATCAAAGACTAGGCACTTATAAAAAGTCATTGATGTGTACTGTCAAAAGACTTCCCAAAAAGATTGTAGTTCTCTTGTTTATTAAAATATGTATATCCTTTATGGCCTTTCAAAACTTTCAATTCCCTTTAAGTTGAAAATTCAACAAAGTCTTTCCCCTGTGTGGTGTTGCCAGTTTCTCTCATAGCAATAAAGAGCAAGAACTTCTGACTATATCTGAAAGACTCAAAAAACATTTTTAGACCACTGTATGTGTGTGTAAGACTTTCATAACAGGGAAAAGAAGACACTATTTTTAAAAAATCGGGGCAGAAAGGTGACATAATTAACCAACGGGATGGGAGGAAAAAGGAACCATGAGACATTAAATTCTTGTTTCTTTGGTGTATAGAGTTTTCTCAGTCATTGTTTATAGAGGCATGCACATATTTTCATATAGTTATAACCCAGTGAACATGTACCATTTCTGCTTTTCTCATTTAATATTCTTTCACGTCCCATTTCTGCAAATGGATATAATTTTCATTATTTTCTTTTTAACTGCTTCATAACATTCTATTATTATCATTCCCCTATTGTTGAGCGTTTGGGTTGTGTCTAATTTCTCAGCATTATAAATAGCACTTCCATGAATATCTTTTTGCAAATTCCTTCTTTTGCCTGTAGATTATCATTTCCTTGGATTAAACTTTTTTCCCCTTTCATTACTTGTTTATTTGGTTCCGTATAGACACTTGTTTTCTTCTGTGTCTTGTTCCAACCTTATGCTTGACAGGGTTATGTATTTCTACCATGGGCTGTCATGATACTCTGTATTCCCCCCATAATAAATTACCACACTTTCTTTAATAGCTTAATTGTTTGTTTTCCAGTCTAGACTGTGGACTCCATGAGGGAGAAGCCATTTTTACCCCACATTTTTGGTTCCCTATTGCTTATACTGTGTGTAGCTCATAATAAGTACTTACGATGTATATGTATATATTCAGTGAATACATATTGAGTACTTATGTGTTATAACCAAACCCACTGCCCTCAAGTTGATTCCGACTCATAGCGACCCTATAGGACGGAGTAGAACTGCCCCATAGGGTTTCCAAGGCTGTAAATCTTTACGGATTTACAGCCTTGGAAGGTTCAAACTGCCAGTCTTTTGGTTAAGCAGCTGAGTGTTGTAGGTAATATATATGTATATGTTGTTGTGTGTGTTGTGTGTCGTGAGTAGACTCTGACTTATGGTGACCCTGTACGACAGAGTAGAACTACCTCCTAAGTTTTCCTAGGTTGTAAACTTTACGGGAGCAGATTGCCAGGTCTTTTTTCCCGTGGAACTGCTGGTAGGTCCTAACTGCTGACCTTTCAGTTAGCAGCTGAGTATTTAACCATTGCGTCACCAGCTAAGATATATATATGACTTTCCCTTCTTCCTTCTTCAAGTCTCATCTAACATTAATTCTTCTCAGGAATTAATACACGAACAACACTTTTCATCCTATTCTAAACCTGCTGGACTTGCTGTAGTTACATACAGGCATACCTCGTTTTATTGCACTTTGCAGATATTGCGCTTTTTACAGATTGAAGGTTTGGGGCAACTTTGCATCGAGCAAGTGTATTGGCACCATTTTTCTAACAGCAGGTACTCACTTCGTGTCTCTGTGTCGCATTTTGGTAAGTCTCACAATATTTCAAAATTTTTCATTATTATTATATCTGTTATGGTGATCTGTGATCAGTGATCTTTGATATTACTGTTGTAATTGTTTTGGGGCACCATGAACTGCCCCTGTATAAGATGGCAAACTAAATCGATAAATGTTGTGTGTGTTCTGACTGCTCCACTAACAGACCATTCCTCATCTCTCTCCCTCTCCTGGTGTTGTTGTTGTTGTTGTTAGGTGCCGTCAAGTCGGTTCCAACTCATTGTGATCCTATGCACCACAGAACGAACCACTGCCCGGTCATGCGCCATTCTCACAATTGTTGTTATGCTTGAGCCATTGTTGCAGCCACTGTGTCAGTCCATTTTATTGAGGGTCTTCGTCTTTTTTGCTCACCCTCTACTTTACGAAGCATGATGTCCTTCTCCAGGGACTGATCCCTCCTGACAACACGTCTAAAGTATGTAAGACGTAGTCTCGCCATCCTTCCTTCTAAGGAGCATTCTGGTTGTACTTCTTCCAAGACACTCCCTCTCCTAGGGCCTCCCAATTCCCTGAGACACGAAAATATTGAAATTATGCCAATTAATAACCCTGCAATGGCCTCTAAGTGTTCAAGAAAAAGAAAACTCACGTGCGTCTCTCACTTTAAATCAAAAGCTAGAAATGACTACGCTTAGTAAAGAAGGCATGTCAAAAGCTGAGACGGGCCATAAGCTAGGGCTCTTGCACCAAACAGTTAGCCAAGTTGTGAATGCAAAGGAAAAGTTCTTGAAGGAAATTAAAAGTGCTACTCCAGTGAACACATAAATGACAAAAAAGTAAAACAGCCTTATAGCTGATGTGGAGAAAGTTTTAGTGGTTTGGATAGAAGATCAAACCAGCCACAACATTCCCTTAAGCCAAAGCCTAATCCAGAGCAAGGCCCAAACTCTCTTCAATTCTATGAAGGCTGAAAGAGATAGGAAGCTGCAGAACAAAAGTCTGACGCTAACAGAGGTTGGTTCATGAGGTTTAAGGAAAGAATCTGTCTCCATAACATAAAAGTGCAAGGTGAAGCAGCAAGTGCTGATGTAGAAGCTGCAGCAAGTTATCCAGAAGATCTAGCTAAGATAATTGATGAAGGTGGCTACACTAAACAACAGATTTTCAATGTAAACGAAACAGCCTTATATTGGAAGAAGATGCCCTCTAGGACTTTCATAGCTAGAGAGAAGTCAATGTCTGGCCTCAAAGCTTCAAAGGACAAGCTGACCCTCTTGTTAGGGGCTAATGCAGCTGGTGACTTTAAGTTGAAGCCAATGCTCATTTATCATTCTGAAAATCTTAGGGCCCTTAGAAATTATGTGAAATCTACTCTGCCTGTGCTCGATAAATGGAACAACAAAGCCTGGATGACAGCACATCTTTTTACAACATGGTTTACTGAATATTTTAAGCCCACTGTTGAGACCTACTGCTCAGAAAAAGAGATTCCTTTCAAAATATTACTGCTCATTGAAAATGCACCTGGTCACCCAAGAGCACTGATGGAGATGTACAAGGATATTAATGTTGTTTTCATGCCTGCTAACACAACATCCATTTTGCAGACCATGGATCAGGAGTAATTTTGACTTACAAGTCTTATTTTTTAAGAAATACATTTCATAAGGCCATAGCTGCTATAGATAGTGATTCCTCTGATGGATCTGGGCAAAGCAAATTGAAAACTTTATGGAAAGGATTCACTTTTCTAGATGCCATTAAGAACATTTGTGATTCATGGGAGGGGGTCAAAATATTAGCATTAACAGGAGTTTGGAAGAAGTTGATTCCAACCCTGTCAGATGACTTTGAGGGGTTCAAGACTTCAGTGGAAGAAGTAACTGCAGATGTGGTAGAAATAGCAAGAGAACTAGAATTAGAAGCGAAGCCTGAAGATGTGACTGAATTGCTGCAACCTCATGATAAAACTTCAATGGATGAGGAGTTGCTTCTTACGGATGAGCAGAGAGTGGTTTCTTGAGGTGGAATATACTTCTGGTGAAGATGCTGTGAACATTATTGAAATGACAGCAAAGGATTTAGAATACTACATAAACTTAGTTGATAAAGCAGTGGCAGGGTTTAAGAGGATTGACTCCAGTTTTGAAAGAAGTTCTACTGTGGGTTAAATGCTATCAAACAGCATCGCATGCTACAGAGAAATCTTTTGTGAAAGGAAGAGTCAATCAATGTGGCAAACTTCAGTGTTGTCTTATTTTAAGAAATTGCTACAGCCACCCTAGGCTTCAGCAGCCATCACCCTGATAAGTCAGCAGCCATCAACATAGAGGCAAGAACCTCCACCAGCAAAAAGATTATGACTCGCTGAAGGCTCAGATGATGGTTAGCATTTTTTAGCAATAAAGTATTTTTTAATTAAGGTATGTACATTATTTTTTAGCCATAATTCTATTGCACACTTAATAGACTATAGTGTAAACATAACTTTTATATGCACTGGGAAACCAAAAAATTCGTGTGACTGGCTTTATTGCGATACTGGCTTTATTGCAATGGTCGAGAACCAAACCTGCAATATCTCTGAGGCATGCCTGTAATTGCTATCCTTGAACTAAACCTCTTGTTTGGCATCAGGCTCTGTCTGTTATAATCATGAGTCAAAGGACAAGGCCAGTCAGTACTTCCATCAGAGGTGACTTAATTATAAGTAATAAAGATTTAAAAGAATTAAATTAGGTAAGCCTATAAAATTATCATTCTGACTCTTCTAAATGCACCCGTGTACCTAAAATGGGTATATCTTAGGTGGGGTGCCCTAGAAACAGGCTGTGAGCTGGAGATTAGTGCACCTGGAGTTCACTGTGGAGTACTCTAGGCAGAGAAGCCTGTGGGGGACTGAAGGAAGCTGGCCTGGGTATAGGGAGAGGTTGAACTGTGATGGAGACCCCTCAGCCAACCCCAGGGGGAGCTCTAATGCTGAATGGCCCTTCAGAGTTGTCTTAAGGTGGGGTGAGGGGACCAGGACTTTGTACCTACCCCCATTGGCCAATCACTGAATGCAGGCATAGCTTTGGATGAGAAAGCTACCTTCCATCTAGAGTAATTTCCAGAGAGGGCCTAAGTGTGAGCGGGCACCAGCCAACACTGCCAGCAGCTGCGGGGGGTGGGGGGGGACGGGGCGCTGAATACCTTAATCCTGAGGGGACATCTAAATGCGCAACACAGCACCCACCACAGGGGGCATGAATTACCTCAAAGTGGAGGGCTATGAGAATGGATTGGCAGCTGTTACAAGAAGACAGAGCAGAAGTGACTATCTCCATTCAATTCAATTGCTGGTGTTATCCAGAGCTCTGAAGTTCAGAGGAGGTAATACCTGAAATAGTCAAAGTTTGTGTGGTCTCAGGATGTTTTGAAAAGAAGTGTAACAATCACCTCCTCCCCTTCCCTAGGGATATTTTCCCCAACATGCCTTGCCAGCTGTTTCCTCATTCTGGAGCCTGAGGAGAAGGAGGCAGGAAGGTGTTATGATATAACCAGGAAGTCTGGCCTCAAAAGCCCAGGATGATCTCAGGGGCCTCCAAAGATGCCCTGAGGTTGGAGATAGGCCTGTGTTACCTGAAGACATCTTCTCCTCACAAACTGCGTCCCATGAGGCAGTTTCAGAGGGAACAGAGGACATGAATCCAATTATACGAACTTCCTTACAAGGCTGAATTAGCTCATGTCTGCAAAGCACTTGAGCAATTTGGGTAGACTTCATCAATTGTTTACCTCAAGTATTACCTCACCCTTAAGTTAATTTCCTAGAGGTAGGGTAGACTAAATACAGCTTCCTTTAAAAAACAATCTTCTTATGAGCTTTCCTAACACTTAATATGTATTACCATTAGCAGTTAGACATAAAAGTTTGCTTGTTGAGAGAAGACCATTATTTTTCATAAATTTTCATTTACTATCTTGTGAGAATGGTTTATGCTATTTGTGCTAAAAAATTATAACTTGGTACAGACCATATTTAAAGGAATACTTTTAGGCTGAAAGAATCAGTCATATTTTCAACATAAGGTAACCAGATGTCTTCATTATGTGCGCGCGGGTGTTTTAGCAAGCTTTACATTAGAATCCCGACTCCCTGGAAACAAATAGCCCCACTGTCTTCCAGGATCTCCAGCAAAAGAGGGCTTTAGGGACAGAGACACTGAGTCAGTATCAGGTATGGAGTAGTAGTTGTTGTTGTTACGTGCTGTGGAGTTGGCCACCAACTCACGGGGACCCCCATGCACAACAGGACGCTGTCCTTGCTCCGTATTGTAGCAACATACAATCCTCCACTGACAGGTGGTGGCTACATATGAGCTACATTGGCTGGGAATCTAACTGGGGTCTCCTGCATGGAAGGTGAGAGAATTCTGCCACTGAACTACCCCATCAGGTATGTGCACCCATTGTCCTCGAGTCGATTCTGACTCGTAGTGACCCTATGGCAGAGTAGAACTGCCCCACAGGGTTTCCAAGGCTGTAAATATTTAAAGAGGTGGACTACCACATCTTTCTCCCATGGAGTGGCTGGCTGGTGGGTTCGAACTGCTGACTTTTTGGTTAGCAGCTAAGCACTTAACCACTGCGTCACCAGGGCTCCTTTCAAGTATGTATAGGATATCCTGATCAGGAGTCCCTGGGTCTTGCCAATGGTTCATGAAGTCAGCTGCTAACCAAAAGATTGGCAGTTCGAGTCCACTTAGAGGTGTGTCAGAAGAAAGGCCTGGCAATCTACTTCCAAAAAAATCAGCTATTGAAAACCCTATGGAGCACAGTTCTACTCTGACATACATGGGGTGGCCCAGTGGTAATGTATAAAGGCATCGCCAAAACCAAACCCATTGCCATCAAGTCAATTCCTGCCCATAGTGACCCTATAAGACAGAGTAGAACTGCCCCATAGGTTTTCTAAGACTGTAAATCTCTACAGAAGCAGACTGTCCCATTTTTCTCCCTTGGAGCGGCTGGTGGGTTTGAGTCACTGACTTTTCGGTTAGCAGCTAAGCATTTAACCACTATACCACCAGGGCTCTGTAAAAGCACACAGTAGTCAATTAAAAAAAAAAAAAAAACAGTTTACTGCAGCATCAGCAAAAACAAAGTGTAGTCATTTCTCTTTTTCACTAATATATAACTGGTAAGAGTTTCATAATATTTGACCAGTTATGAGTGGGTTGGTGTCTTAGTTAACTAGTGCTGCTATAACAGAAATACCACAAGTGGATGACTTTAACAAAGAGAAATTTATTCTCACACAGTTTAGGAGGCTAGAAGTCCAAATTCAGGGTGCTGACTCCAGGGGAAGGTTTTCTCTGTCGGCTCTGGGGGAAGGTCCTTGTCATCAATTTTCCTCTGGTCTATGAGCTTCCAAAAGACGTGCTCCCCTCCTGGTTCTTCATTCTTGGTGGCATGAGATCCTACTGTCTCTCTGCTTGCTTCTCTCTTTTATATCTCAAAAGAGATTGACTCAAAATACAACCTAATCTTGTAGATTGAGTCTTGCCTCATTAACATAACTGCCTCCAATCTGGCCTCATTAACATCATAGAGGTAGGATTTACAATACATAGGAAAATCACATCAGATGACAAAATAGTGGGCAATCACACAATACTGGGAATCATGGACTAGCCAAGTTGACACATATTTTTTTTGTGTGTGTGTGTGCTTTAGGTGAAAGTTTACAGCTCAAGTTAATTTCTCATACAAAAATTTATACACATATTGTTATGTGACACTAGTTGCAATCCCTACAATGTGACAGCACGCTCCCCCTTTCCACCCCAGGTTTCCTATGTCCATCCAACCAGCTCCTGTCCCTTCTTTCCTTCTCATTCTACCTCCATTTGGTTTCGTGTATCTGCTTGAACTAAGAAGCACACACTTCACAAGTACTATTTTATGTTTTATAGTCCAGTCTAATCTTTATCTGAAGACTGGGGTTTGGGAATGATTTTAGTTCTGGGTTAGCAGAGTGTCTGGGGGCCATGGCTTCGAGGGTTTCTCCAGTCTCAGTCAGACCATTAAGTCCGGTCTTTTTACTAGAATTTTGGTTCTGCTCCACACTTTTCTCCTGCTCCGTCAGAGACTCTCTGTTGTGTTCCCTGTCAAGGCGATCATTGGTGGTAGCCGGGCACCATCTAGTTCTTTTCATCTCGGGCTGATGGAGCCTCTGGTTTATGTGGCCCTTTTGTCTCTTGGGCTAATATTTTCCTTGTTGATACACATTTTTGGGGGACACAATTTAACCCATAATAGTTGGTTTTGGGGGCTGGGAGGTATGGCTTGATAGATACAATCTAGCACTTTTTGTTATCTATGGACAATAAGAACTACTATGTAAGAACCCCTAACAGGGACTGATGCTGGGGTCAGATGACAATGTAATCATCGTGTGCCATGGGCTGTTAGAATCTTAACCTTTAATTTCTAGCTGGATGTTCAGTGCTTTCAGGCCTAACCAGGCCAGCAAAATCAACCAAGACACCGATTACCTTGAGGTTATAGTTCTGTATCCACCGCTTGTCCTGTTACTATATCAGTGAGGTTTCTTGACTGCAAGCAACAGAATTCTTCTTGCTTGTTTAAGCTAGAAAAGACATTTATTCAAGGGTGTTAGGAAATTCACACAATCTCCACTGGGGCTGGAGTCACACAAGGGAACTGCTCCAGCAGAGACAATGCTGCCACCATTCCCTGGGATACCACCAATGCTGGGCACGCGACATGACTGCTAGGAACTCTGCCACTAGTGCTTCTGGAAACTGGGTGTGTCTGTGCTGCCCATGTCACAGTGGATTCTGGGCAGTGCCTGTTTCTTCGGGTCACCAACTTCTGATTCCATGGTTGGCAAAGGTTGGCATCAATGAAGATTAGGGTTATGTGTCTGTATCCTATGCTCTCTGCCTCCCTTGGCCTCCAAGCTTATCTCCCATTCTATTTTGAATTGGTTATTCAGAAGGATGAAAGGGAGTGAGGGAGAGAGGAAGAGATTGGAAGACCATAAAGTGGTGAGACAAAATTCCAGAAATTACACAAAGAAACATTTTTACTACTTTATCTCCCATCAGAAAGGCAATTTCAGACCTTTCAGTACTTTGTACAAACCATTAAACTTTCAGCTATTACGTCTTTTGCAAGGAATCTGTAAAACAGGCATTCTTACACTTAGAAGAAAATCTGGGTAATTATTTATATAATTTTGGAGGACAACTTTCTAAGCATGACACCAAAGCCAGAAACTATAAAGAAAAATATTGATAAATATTAATACTTCAGGAAAAACCCCGCCATCAACAGTGCTAAAACATTTGACAAATGGAGAAAAATTTTTTTTGCAACTATTTGACAGAAGACTAATGTCTTTCATATAACAAGATCTCTCAAAAACCAATGAGAAAAATATTAATATCACATTAAAAAAAAGGTCAAAGCATATGTACAACAAATTCACAAAAAGAATAAAGGCAAACAGTCAACAGCTATATAAAAAGATACTCAACCTATTAATGAAAAATGCAAATTAAAGCATTAAGACATGTGTGTTCTATACATACATATACATATAGACTATTACTCAGCCTTAAAGAGAAAGTTCTGATACATACCACACCATGGATGAACCTTGAAAACATTATGCTGAGCGCAATAAGTCAGTCACAAAAGGACAAATACTTATATGAAACAGGCAAAAGCCAGAATGGCGAGACTTTGGCTTGCTTACTTTGGACAAATCATCAGGAAAGACCAGTCGCTAGAAAAGGACATCGTATTTGGTAGACAGTCAGCAAGAATGATGGAAACCTTCAATGAGATGGATTGATACAATAGCCACAGCAATGGTATGTCTCAAACATACCAATGATCATGAGGATGGCACAGGACTGGACAATGTTTTGTTCTGTTGTATATAAAGTCTCCATGAGTCGGCGCCATCTCCACGGCAAGTAGCAACAACAACAACAATAGAGACTAAAGCTTATTAGTGGTTACCAGGGGTGGCAGGGAGGGGGAAAGAGGGAGTCATTGCTTAGGGGCACTGATTTTCTATTAATGGTGGTGGAATAATTTGGAAAAGGATAGTGGTAGTGGCAGCACAACGTGATAACCTAATCAATGTCACTGAATCATACATGTAATGTTGAATTACCAAATGTTTTGTTATATATGTGTGTGTGTGTATATATATATATATCTCACGATAATAAAATCAAACACATTAAGGCACGATTTCCTGTCTTTCAGACTGGCAGGGATAAGAAAGATATTACAAACAGACCTAAGCCAACTTGGCAGTTCAGCAAATTGGTGAACACATTAAGGCTGGGTGATGGCTGTACATGCCTCCCCTCACAACCTTGCTAGTAACTGGTTTATTACTATGAAATTAAATATTAGACCAAATTCTCTAAATCCTTTCCAGCTTACAAACATTTATTAATAACTGTGAGTACAAAAGATCACCACCACCATCTATCAGTTTGTCATACTGTGGTGGCTTATATACTGCTATGATGCTGGAAGCTATGCCACCAGTATTTCACATACCAGCAGGGTCAGCCGTGGTGGACAGGTTTCAGTGGAGCTTCAAGATTAAGAAAGACCAGGAAAAAAGACCTGGAGATCTGCTTCCAAAAACCCTATGGATATTGTCCTAAATAGTTCTGGAAGATGAGCCCCCTAGGTTGGAGGGCACTTAAAATACACAGTGGCTGCAACAATGGATTTGTGCATATCAATGATCATGAGGATGGTGCAGGACCAGGCAACTTTTTGTTCTATTGTGCATGAGGTCGCCATGAGTTGGAGCCAACTAATAACAACACAAAAGAGCATGAAAGGCTTATTCTGAGGTAGATGCTCCTCTATTCCTGATAACATAATAAACTGGTTTTGTAGATAGTCAGAGTAGCAGGGTCCCATTGGACTGATGGGACCAACAGGGTTCTAGAGCTGGAATGATGCTTCAGTGGAATTAGATTTTTGGGCTGGAATCTTATGCCTTGTTCATACAAGGGCAATAGAGTCCATACAACATTCTAGCCAGTCATCTCCTTGGAATACCACTTATCTCACCAATATAAAACATCTCTTTACTATTTAAAGTGCTAGGTAATCACCTCTGAAGCTGTCAATTCTTGATTAGGGCCTACCCAATGCTGTTTAACTATCTCAAGATACTTCAGGTAAGAACTCACCCTCCTAACTTGCACACACAGAATTACCTTGGGCACACACAAACACACCCATCTGTCATGGTGGCTTGCGTGTTGCTAGGATGCTGAACAGGTTTCGGTGGAGCTTCTAGACTAAGATGGACTAGGAAGAAAGGCCTGGTGATCTACTTCCAAAAATCAAGTCAATTAAAACCCTATGGATCACACTAGTCCAATCCTCAACTGATCAGGAGATGGTGCAGGACTGGGAAATGTTTCATTTTATTGAGCATGGGGATACCATGAGTCAGCGACTGACTCAACAGCAGCTAACAACAACACACCGACACGTCATCAGTATAACAACTGTAAATAAGTGAGGAGAAACAGTCATTGCACATCGCCACCTTTCTGAATGGCAATTCATGAATGTATATAGCAATATCAAATGAACATCCTCTGCAAATTAGCAGTCCTACTTATGGTATTTCATCCTAAGGAGAGAATTGAACATATATACAAAGATCTGTCCATAGATTTGTATGGCTGATTCATTTTTTTTCATAATGCAAAGTTGCAGACGTTCAAAATTCTGTTAGTAGGATAGTGACAGAAAGTAGATCAGGGGTTGCTCGGGAATGGGGATGAGGAGGGCAGGACTGATGGATATGTTCACTATCTTGATTGTGGTGATGATTTCACGGGTGTATATGTATGTGGAAACTTACCAAATTTTACACTTATGCATTTTATTATATGTTAATTATACCTCAATAAAACTGTTTAAAAAATTCTGTCTGTAGGTAGTGGATAAATAATAATAATGATGGAATATTTATTGAGCACATAACATGTGCCCGATACTGTACCAGGGGCTCCACAAATACTTTCTTTTTTAAAAAATTTTATTTATTTTGTTGTCATTGTTGAGAATATTTCCATCACCGCTAACCTTCCCTCCCCTCCTCCTTCCCATCCCTAGTAACCACTAATAAACTTTGGTCTCTATACATTTGCATTTTCTTGTCTTTTATATGAGTGAGGTCATGCCGTACTTGTCCTTTTGTGATTGCCTTATTTCACTCAGCATAATGTCTTCCAGCTCCATCCATATTGTAGCAGGTATCAAGACTTCATTCTCCTACTGGCTGAGTAGTATACTGTTTGTATATATGTACTACATTTTTTAAAATTGTATTTATTTTGTTATTGTTGTGGAGAGTAAACACAACAAAACATACACCAATTCAACAGTTTCTCCATGTACTATTTAGTAACATTGATTACATACTTCGAGTTGTGCAACCATTTTGACTCTCTTTTTTTTCTTCCTTTTTTAAATTGTATTTTAGATGAGGGTTTACAGAGAAAATTAGTTTCTCATTAAACAATTAATGCACATATTGTTTTTTGACATTAGTTGCCACCCCCCACATGCCAACACTCTCCCCTTCTCAACCTTGGGTTCCCCTTACCAGCTTTCCAGTTCCCTCCTGCTTTCTCATCCTTGCCCCTGAGCTGGTGTGCCCATTTAGTCTCGTTTCGATTTATGGGCCTGTCTAAGCTTTGGCTGAAAGGTGAACCTCAGGAGAGACCTCAGTACTAAGTTAACATACTCTCCGGGTTTCTCCAGTCTCTGTCAGGCCAGTAAGTCTGGTCTTGTTTTGCAAGTTAGAATTTTGTTCCACATTTTTCTCCAGCTCTGTCTGGGACCCTCTGTTGTGATCCCTGTCAGAGAAGTCAGTGGTGGTAGCTGGGCACCATCTAGTTGTGCTGGACTCAGTCTGGTGGAGGCTGTGGTAGCTGTGGTCCATTAGTCCTTTGGACTAATCTTTCCCTTGTGTCTTTGATTTTCTTCATTCTCTCTTGCTCCAGATAGGTCTCACGCTCCTTTTCTGGGTTGTTCCTCCCCCATTAACATAAACTCACTGTCCCCTGTGTTTCCTATCTAATATTTTGAGTTGCTATTGTAAATTTGATCCTATTTAAATACTTCTGAAAAGAGCATAATGCTCAAGGCGGACATTTTTTACTAGTTAAACTATTGTTTGATTTAAAGAAGACTTCAGGGAATATTTTTGGTTGAAGGTTTCAAGATTATCTCATGGCAATAGTTTTAGGGGTTCATCCAACCTTCATGGCTCCAGGAAGTCTGGAGTTCATGAGAATTTGAAATTCTGTTCTGCATTTTCCCCCTTTGATCAGGATTCTGCTATAGAATCTTTGATCAAAATGTTCAGTAATGGTAGCTGGGCCCCAACCAGTTCTTCTGGTCTCATGGCAAAGGAGGCAGTTCTTCACAGAGGCAATTAGCCACACATTCCATATCCTCATCCTATTCATGACTCTCCTTCTTCCTCTGTTGCTCCAGGCAAATAAAGACCAATTTTTGTGTCTTGGATGGCCTCTAGCAAGCTTTTAAGACAGCAGGCACTACAAAATGAACTAGGAGGTAGAACAGAAGCACTAAACAAATTATTAGACCAATTAACTGGGATGCCCCATGAAACCATGACCCTAAACCTCCACACCAAGGAACCAAATCCCCTGAGGTTTTTGGTTGTGCATAAGCAGCCTCAACAGCTACTCTTTTTTTTTTTTTTGTCTTTGTTGTAAATATGTCTATCACACAACTTTTGCCAATTCAACATGTACAGGTGTACAACATATTGACAGCAATTACAGTAATCGACTGCAACCCTAAATCAATTCAATATTTCCATCATCATTAACCCCCACTTCCCCTCCCTCCCTCCCCCGGTAGCCACTAATAAACTTTGTGCTGTATACGTTTGCCTTTTCTTGTCTTTTTATATAAGTGAGGTCATACAATATTTGTCCTTTTGTGATTGACTTATTTCACTCAGTGTAATGTCTTCCGGCTCCATCCATATTGTAGCGTGTATCAAGACTTCATTTCTCCTACTGGCTGAGTAGTATTCCACTGTATGTATGTACCACATTTTGTGTATCCATTCATTTGTTGACGGGCATTTAGGTTGTTTACACCTTTTGGCTATTGTGAATAATGCTGCAATGCACATTGGTGTACAAGACTCTGTTTGAGTCTCTGCTTTCAAGTCTTTGGGGCATATACCTAGGAGTGGAATTGCTGGGTCATATGGTAGTTCTATTTTTAGTTTTTTGAGGGACCGCTACACTGTTTTCCACAAGGGCTATACCATTTTGCATTCCCACCAGCAATGGGTAAATGTTCCAATTTCCCTATATCCTCGCCAACGTTTGTTATTTTCAGTTTTTTTTTTTTTTTTAAACTTAGCTATCCATGTGGGAGTGAAATGATATCTCATTGTGGTTTTGATTTGCATCTCTCTGATGGCTAATGACATTGAGCATGTTTTCATGTGTTTGATGGCTATTTGAATGTCCTCTTTGGTGAAACGTCTATTCAAGTCCTTTACCCATTGTATGACTGGGTTGTCTTTTTGTTATTCAGTTGTCGAAGTTTTAAATATATTTTGATTATTAGATTCTTATTGGATATATCGTTTCTGAAGATATTCTGCCAGTCTGTAGCTTATCTTTTCATCTTTTTGGTGAAGTCTTTTGAGGAACAAAAGTTTTTAATTTTTATGAGGTCCCATTTATTTATTTTGTCTTTTGCCGTTTGTGCTTTTGTTATTATACTAGATAATCCATTGTTAAAAGCTAGGCCCGACAGCATTGCCTCTGCATTTTCTTCTAAGAATTTTGTGGTTTTAGTTTGTGCATTTAGTTCCTTAATCCATTTTGAATTTGTTTCTGTGTATGGTGTGAGGCATGGATCCTGTTTCATTTTTCTGCTCTTGGAAATCCAATTTTCCCAACATCATTTATGGAAGAGACTCTTCTTTCCCAATATTGTTTCTTTTACTCTCACCCTAATCCATTCAATTTGAAACTACACCTATTCCTCACTTATTGACTATCTCTTTATCCAACATTTCACATTTATGGCAATAGTAAAAAATCTTCTACCCAACTGTTTTTTGCATATTAATGACATATGTCTGGCAGTAACGAATGTTGAGGTGCAAGGTGAGAGTAATGCTGGCTGTGATGGTTAAGGTTATGTGTCAACTTGGCTGGGCCATGATTCTTAGTGGTTTGGCAGTTATGTAATGATGTAGCCATCCTCCATTTTGTGATCTGATGTAGTCATCCTCCATTTTTGCATAACGCCAATTTTCACGTAACGACCTGGTCTTTGGAACCTAACCAAGTCGATAAATGTGAGGAGTGTATTATTATCCTCGATTCTCACAGATGAGAAAACTTTGGCTTAAAGAGTTTAAAAGACCTGTCCAAAGTCACAAAGCCAGAAAATGACACGTGTTGGCAAACCACAGCCCATGGGAGAAATCTGACCTGCCACCTGTTTTTGTAAATGAACTTTTACTGGAACACAGCCATGCCCGTTCATTTACATATTATCTATGTCTGCTTTCACACTACAATGACAGAGTTGAGTAGTTTGCAACAGAGACTATATGCCCCACAAAGCCTAAAATATTTACTATCTGGTCCTTTACAGAAAAAGTTTGCTGACCTCTGACTAAGAACCAGGATCTGAATGCAGACAATCTGAATATAGAACTTTCACTCTCAGCTACTACCTTACATTGCTTCATGGCATATTCGTACAATGGAATACTCTGTGGTCATTAAAAATTATGGTACATGAAACAAAACGAGACTAAAGGGGCACACCAGCCCAGAGGCAAGGGCTCGAAGGCAGGAGGGGATAGGAAAGCTGGTATTAGGGAACCCAAGGTAGAGAAGGGAGAGTGTTGACATGTCATAGGGTTGTTAACCAATGTCACAAAACAATGTGTGTACTAACTGTTTAATGAGAAGCTAGTTTGTTCTGTAAACCTTCATCTAAAGTGTAATAAAAAAAATTATGGTACATAACTATATTTATTATTTTGGAAAAATGTTCAGCATCTATTGCTAAACAAAGAGAGCAGGTTTCACCTGCATTTACAGTATGATCACATTTCTGTTAGAAAAAGCATGCGTGGGAAAAGTTACAGAAAAGTATCTGCTGAAAATGTTAACAGTAGTTTTCACCAGACACTGGATTATGAGTGATTTTACTTTTCCTTCATCCCTCATTGTATTGCCTGGATATTCCACAATGAGCATAAAATCAGAAGAAGAAAAACAAAAAAAAAAACAACGAAGCAACTTCCATTTTGAAAATGGAAAGAGAATGTATAATGATTTGCTTTTTATACTGCCTCAAAATTACTCATGTCAAAATGTCCAGGTCAAAGTGATTATATCAAAATGTTCTTGATGACAGAACAGTGGCCGCCGGGTAGCAGCCACAGTCTTCTCCCCACGTCCTGCAGCAGCTAGTCTCAGTGGATCTTTCAAAAGCACCGACGATGTTGAATTTTACCTAAGCCCTGTGATCCTGGAAAACAGCAAAGACTAAAAAATTCTCCCACCCTTTGTGTTCTGGAAAATGGCTTACTGCAAATAACCACCTTCCCTGTATGACTTAAGTAAGACTCACAGATGCCCCCTTGTTTATCTATGACAAGGTAAGACAGACCCTCCAAACTCCCATTCTTTGCCTCATAAATGATTAGCTGAACTGTTTGTTCCCACAGCTCAGTTGGAACAAAATGCATGCTAAAGAAACTATTAAGCTTTTCCCCTTTCTCTAGGTCCTTAAACTGTGACCTATCCTCACCCTGAGCCAACATACCAGTTGAGTTGCTGTCAAGTTGACTGCAACTCATGGTGACCTATGTGTGTCAGAGTAGAACGGTGCTCCATAGGATTTTCAATGGCTGATATTTTGGAAATAGATTGCTAGACTTATCTTCTGAGGCACCTCTGGGTGGACTCGAACTGCAACCTTTTTGTTAGCAGTGGAGCACGTTATCCATTTGTACCACCCAGGGACACCCCTCCTTAAGGATCTTTCTGGGACAATAGGCTGACGTCACCATAAAACATTCTCTGATCTACTGTCCGATCCCACCACTCTTGCTCATCCCACTTCTGCACACCCAGTCTAATCTCTTTCTATGAAAGAAAAACTTTTTTCTCCCCCTAACTCTTGAGATGCCTGCTGATGTTATGGTTAGTGTTCTTCGTATTGCAATAGCTTCCCCCACCCCTTGCAATAATCTTTTTGAATAAAGTCTCTCTGTCCTAAATCTCGATTTATTTTTTCTTTGACAGCAAACATCTAGTCACGTTCCTCCTGTGTCTTAATTCTTTCAGTGGATCCCTACGTAAGCTCACACTGTTATCAGCAGGGCACACAGAGCCTTCTAAGTTCTCCCCTGCCTCCCTACCGCCCATCACAGTCCTTGGCCCTTGCTGCACCTGTCTTGCCCTCTCTTTTCAAGCAACACTGATCTATCTGCAGTTCCTGAAGACTCTCTGGTTCTTATCTTGGCCTGACAGGAGTTAATCCCAGTACTGTCATTAAGAGCAATAACTACATCTTATCTTTGTTTGTTATAGCATGTGACTACCACAGGTAGGCAAAATAAATGTTAGTTAATTTTTAACTTTGGTCCTGGTAGACCAGATGGTCAGAGAGGTGACATTTAAATCATTGAGGTATTATTCTATTAGCACTGTTCTTTAGGAGCATTGTGGTTGGCTTGACTTGGGAATCTAATCACCGTATATAACTGTGTTTGAATAAAAAGTGTGTTTTAAGTTCTCTCCTTCTGTGTTAAAGACTAATGAGACACCAATCCATTTCCTTTTTCTTGGCACCCAGACAGACTATATTTCCCAGCTTCCCTTGCAGTTAGATTGGGACGTGACTGAATTCTGGCAGATAGGAATATGAACAAAAATATCTGTCTCTCTCACAAGTGTGCCTTCTATGTACTTTCATTTTCTGGTTCATGTGGCTGGACTCAGAGGACTCTGAAATGGTGGAGTTGCAAGATGAAAAGAGCCTGGTCCTTGATCTGTGATGTGGACTAGAAAGAAATCTTTGTTGCATTTAGCCACTGAGATTTTAAGGTCTACTTGTTACTGCAGCACAACCTAACTTCTCCTTACTACATCATCTTCCAAAGAAACTTTGGCAACTCTGCTTGGTTTTGTGTTGGGCAGGACTTACATGGTCACTTTAATTTGACACATCAGGATGCAGATGTCGAAGCCTATCTCCTCATTCAGCTTCTTCATTTTGTATTTCCCAAATGATTTGAAAGAGAAACATAGAGTAAGATAATGACTATTCAGTAGAAAGCAAAAAATAGTACACAGCTCAAATAACTCACAATTAGCATAACAATTCTTGCTATTAATATGAATCTTTCATTTCTTCTCTATTTTTTTTATAGTTTAGAAATCTGTTATGTTTAACAGAAAACTCCAAATACACTGTCTGTTTGATGAAAGGGGAGAGGAGTTGTACAAATCTATCAAACACACGAATATATTATGTGCTTAATTTGTTAATTCACGTATGTAAAAATGAAATCCAACCAAAAATCAGTTGTTGTTGTTGGGTGCCATTGAGTCGATTCGGACTCATAATGACCCCATGTGACAGAGTTAGAACTGCCCCATGTAGTTTCCTAGGCTGTAATCTTTAGGTAAGCATATTGCCAGGTCTTTCTCCTGTGGACCCTCTGGTGGGTTCAAACAGCCAACCTTTCAGTTGGTAACCGATCCTTTAACCACTGTGCCCCCAGGGCTCCTTAAAAACCAATTGGGACCTACTATGTGTATTTCATTGCATAGCAAGGCTCTTTTTGGTTGGTATTCACATGGGGATATTGGTGGATTTAGGCTGCTTGTAGTAATGCTTGTCTGTTAAATAATCTTTGCTACATGTGGCCAGAAATGTGGAATTTTTTATTGGCAATTATAATTCTTGGGCCGCATGTTATTCTATTAGACACCTAGCTGCCAATTCCATGTGGGATCTTTTCATGACCATTGTCTACTGCAGGGAACATTAATTTACTCTGAACACCAAATTAATTGAAAAGATCTTCTCCAAATAAAGCATATGAAAGGATGTTAACAGAGTGCTTGCAAATGTCATTATTTGATCCAGTGTAGGGATCTGCTCTATGAAATTTTGCCTGACTCCCCCTATATTTACTCAGTACATCTCCTTGTCATACCACTTTAGCTTGTGTAAACCTTTTAGCATGACCTGTGGCAATTATTGAGGGCAGTGGTGGTTCAGTGATAGACTTCTCACCTTCCATGCAGGCAACCCAGGTTTGATTTCTGTCCAGTTCATCTCATGTGCAGCCACCACCTGTCATTGGGGGCTTGCATGTTGCTATGATGCTGAACAAGTTTCAGCAGAACTTCCATACTAAGACAGGCTAGGAAGAAAGGCCTGGTGGTCTGTTTCCAAAAATCAGCCAGTAAAAACTCTATGGATCACAATGATCCAATCCCATTGTGCATGGGGTCACCATGAGTCAGGGGCCAACCTGATGGCAGCTAACAACAAAATGACAAGTATTTCTCACCTGGCTCCTCTAGTAGACTGGGAGTTATAAGAGGGCACATACAGACCCCTTCTTTTTTAAATTTTTTAAAATTGTACTTTAGATGAAGGTTTACAGAACAAATAGTTTCTCATTAAACAGTTAGTACACGTATTGTTTTATGACATTGGTTAACAACCCCACGACATGTCAACACTCTCCCTTCTCGACCTTGGGTTCCCTATTACCAGCTTTCCTGTCCCCTCCTGCCTTCTAGGCCTTGTCCCTGGGCTGTTGTGCCCCATTAGTCTCATTTTGCTTTACAGGCCTGTCTAATCTTTGGCTGAAGGGTGAACCTTGAGAATGACTTCATTACTGAGCTAAGAGGTTGTCCGGAGGCCGCACTCTTGGGGTTTCTCCAGTCTCTGTCAGGCCAGTAAGTCTGGTCTTTTTTTGTGAGTTAGAAGTGTGTTCTACATTTTTCTCCAGCTCTGTCCGGGATCCTCTGTTGTGATCCCTGTCAGAGCAGTCAGTGGTGGTAGCCAGGCACCATCTGGTTGTACTGGACTCAGTCTGGTGGAGGCGGTGGTAGTCGTGGTCCATTAGTCCTTTGGACTAATCTTTCCCTTCTATCTTGTTTTCTTTATTCTCCCTTGCTCCCAAAGGGGTGAGACCAATGGAGTATCTTAGATGGCTGCTCACAGACTTTTAAGACCCCAGACACTACTCACCAAGGTAGAACGTAGAACACTTTCTTTATAAACTATGTTATGCCAATTGAGTTAGATGTGCCCCCAAGACCATAGTCTCCACAGCCCTCTGCCCAGTGATTCGCTCCCTCAGGGAGTTTGGATGTGCCTATGGAGTTTCCATGACCATTCCTTGTACATGTCATGCTGGCTTCCCCAGTATTGTGTTATCACTTATCTACTGTCAATTTAATATTCCCCCCACCCCTCCCATTCCTTGTAACCATCAAAGATTGTTTCTTTTGGTGTGTAAACCTTTTCATGAGTTTTTACAGTAGTGGTCTCATACTATATTTGCCCTTTTGTGGTTGGCTTATTTCACTCAACATAACGCCCTCCAGATTCATCCATGTTATGAGTTGCTTCACAGATTCATCATTGTTCTTTCTCGTTGCATAGTACTCCATTGTGTGTATGTACCATAGTTTGTGTATCCATTCATCCGTTGATGGGCATCCAGGTTGTTTCCATCGTTTTGCTATTTTGAACATGCTGCCATGAACATAGGTGTGCATATGTCTATTCGAGTAACGACTCTTATTTCTCTAGGATATATTCCTAGGAGTGGAATTGCTGGATCGAATGGTATGTCTATTTCTAGCTTTCTGAGGAAGCGCCATATCATTTTCCAAAAATGGTTGTATCATTTTGCATTCCCACCAGCAGTGCATAAGAGTTCCTATCTCCCCGCACCCCTCCAACATTTGTTATTTCCAGTGTTTTTGATTCATGCCAGTGATGCCGGGGGGAGATGGTATCTCATTGTGGTTTTGATTTGCATTTCTCCAATGGCTAGTGATCGTGAGCATTTCCTCATGTGTCTGTTGGCCCCTTGAATGTCTTCTTTGGTGAAGTGTCTGTTCATTTCCCTTTGCTCAAGGGAAATTTTAACATACTTAATGGCACAGGCTTTGACCTGTGTTGAAGCCGAATGCCAGAATGGGCCATAGGGCGGTAATTATTGTGTAACTTAGGGTGGGAGGTCCTACCATATATGTAAAAGGCCAGGTTTAAACAAGACATCCAGCCAAACAAGACAATGAAAGATAGGCCAGAGGGTCAGAGGAAGGAAAGGTTTCTTATGAAGCCATTTCACATTCTTGTTTTATCTTTTATCCTGCCTGCATTGCTATCAAATAGGACCAAACTCGATGGGGGATCAGTCCTCCTTTAAAAACTTCCAAAGGAAGATAAATCCACTGCATCCAGTATTTAGCCAAGGTGGTTGTTACTGAAGTCTTCCTTGTACGTCATCCCAATTTCCAAATTCTTTAAGCTTGATTTACACTCCCTTTTTTGGGGGGGAGTTGGGGGGTAGCCCTTTCCTCAGTAGAGCTGGAAACAGTTGGTCATCATCTTCAATGTAAAGCGTTAAATCACCTCTTAATTAATTAATTTATTTTTTCCTTTTGTACAAAATTCCAGTTCCCTTATTTATTTCTTTTAGGATTTTATTTCCTAAGCATTCATGCCTCTAACTCTTGGCTGGGATGTCCCTGGCTTATCCTCATGCTGGAGCTCTGAACACCACCCCATGAAAAGGACATGACTAACGCCCAGGAAAGGAAAGCTAGTCTATGAAATCCCTAAATGTCACTTTTCTTGTGCGCTTTATTGTCTCTTGCCTAGTTCATTCATTCACTCTGGGCATATTCTATGTGCCAGGAGTTCTAGGTACTCCAATATAGCATACTGAACAAAATTGACCCATATCCTTGCCCTCACAAAGTTTATATTCTAGCTGAGAGAGATGGATAATAAAATATGTAAGTAAAGAATCATAATATGCCAGCTGGTAATAAATGTGATTATTAAAATAAAGCCGGGAAGGAGAAAGCTAGTGTTTGAGGGTTGCAGTTCTAAATAGTGGTTAGGGTAAATTTTGACTGAGGTGAATTTTGAGTAAAGACCTCAAGGTGACAAAGAAGCTGGCCAAGGAGGCACCTGGGGGAGAGCATCCTGGGCAGAGAGAAAAGCAAGCACGTGGGCCTTGGGATTACAACTGGCCCATGTGCTTGAGAAACAGTAAGGTGGCAGTAACATGGCTGGAACAGAGTGGACAGGGAGAAGGGTAGCAGGGATAAAGGCAGAGAAGGAGATCATGTAGGACCTTGAAAGTCTCTGGAAGCACTTTGCCTTTTACTCAGGGGTGAGACGCCATTGGTGAGTTTTAAGTTGAGGGGTGACACAATCTGATTATGCCTTAATAGGATCACCCTGATTGCTGTGTTGAAAATAGACTGAAGGGTGAAAAGACGGAAGTTGGGAGACCAGCTAACAGCTATTGTAATAATTTAGGAGATTATGATGTTTTGGACTAGAGCAGTGGAAGCAGACATGGGGAGAAGTTGTTGGATTCTAGATATACTTTGAAGACATTGCCAGTAGCATTTGCTAATAGAATAGATATGGGTGTGAACAAATAGGAGCTTTCAAGGGTCACTTCAAGGTTTTTGGCCTGAACAACTAGAAGGATGTAGTTGCCATTAATGGCTGAGAAAGAGAACATACCACACAAGCATTTTGACAGAAGCAAACACGTCTGTCAGTTTATCATACTGTGGTGGCTTGCATGTTGCTATGATGCTAGAAGCTATGCTGCGGGTTTCAAATACCAGCGGAGTAACCCATGGTGGATAGGTTTCAGTGGCGCTTCTAGACTAAGACAGACTAGGACGAAAAACCTGGTTATCTGCTTCTGGAAATCAGCCAATGAAAACCCTATGGATCACAACTGAATGCATTGTCTGATATAGTGCTGGAAGATGTGCCCCTTAGGTTGGAAGGCACTCAAAATACATAGTGGCTGCAACAATGGACTCAAACATACCAACAATTGTGAAGATGGTGCAGGACCAGGCAACGATTCCTCCTGTTGTACATGGGGTCACCAGGAGTTGGAGCTGGCTCAATGGCAAGTAACAATAACAACCATGAGTGAGTCAACTCTGAAGAAGGAGAGTGAGTCAGCTCAGTGTGGAGGAAGGAAAGGAAACTAATGTGTGGAACATAACTGGGCAGATGAAACCTCGAGGAATAAGAATGCAGCAGGGAGTGAAGAAGGCTAGGCTGACAGTTAGAAGCAGATGAAGGGAGCAGTTGCCACAGAGTCGGCTCCATCTCACGGAGACCCTATGTGTGTCAGAGTAGAACTGTGCTCCATAGGGTTTTGAATGACGGTAGTAGGCAGCAGGATGAAGAAACACGTAGAATGGCTTTGGCTCCTCCTCTCTTCTCTCACAACTCTATTTCCCAATGAAACTAATAGCAGTGTTTTGACTAGGCGTCCTGGAAATAGCGTCTGCAGAAAGTTTCCTGGGCACTACGTTCAACTGATACACCTGAAAAAGGTGAGGAAGGCAGGGAGTGCGGAGGAGAAACTGAACTGTGCTGTGATTGCAACTGAGGCCCCAGTGGACCCCACAGGGAGCTCTGGATCTGGGTGGCCCTTCTGTGTTGTCTCATTTAAGGCATAGGGGCAAGCTTTTGTGCCATTAGGTCAGCCAGTTGTTGACCCAAGCTGTCAATCTGCGAGGGCAAGACACTTCCCTGTGGCTGAAGGCAATGCCCAGAGAGGGACACAGCAGTGAGCCATCAGCAGCCTATATTCCCAGTCACCGGTGTACGGGTGCACTGGCCCCAAAGACAAGAGGGGATGTGGTCGGAGCCCTGCAGTATCCCCTACAAGCATGTATAAGCTGAACGTACACTAAGGAGTCGGATGTTACATTTAAGTTAATGCAAATGAATGGGGTTAGTGTCTTTCTCCACTCTCAGAAAACATATTTCTTTATTTGCTGGTTTTTATGCGATGGTCATCGTTTTCACTTGGGGTAGTGTCATTAAATCATTTTAGAGAAGTGACGAGATGGCCAGACAAAATAGGAAAAGTATGCAAGAACTACTGCCGTTAAAACAGCTCTAAGAGCTGGAGCCTGCCAAATAGGGAGACTATGCAAAAAAATATCAGCCTTAGAAGAACTACAACTGGAATGCTTCTTAGAAGTAAGGATGGCAAAACTTCATCTTGCATACTCTGGAACACATCATTAGGAAATTCCAATCCCTGGAGAAGGACATTATGTTCGGTAAAGTAGAGGGTCAGTGAAAATGAGAGAAACCCTCCATGACAGGGACTGACACAGCAGCCAGAAACAATGGACTCAAACATACCAACTATCATGAAGATGGTGCAGGACCAGGCAACAACATTTCGTTCTGTTATACATAAGGTGGCAAAATGGTTAAGTGCTCGTTTGCTAACTGCAAGGTTGGCAGTTGGAACCCACCAGCGGCTCTGCAGGAGAAAAGACCTGGTGATCTGCTCCCATAAAGATTACCGCCTAGAGAAGCCTGTGTGGCAGTTCTGTTCTGTCACATGGGTCACTGTGAGGTGAAAATCAACACGACGGCACACAACAACAACATACAGAAGGTCACCATGGTTGGAGCCGACGCAACCATCAACTAACAATAACAACAACAACATGAACACAAGACTGTATTCAGGCAATAGAGGGAATTAGTAATTCTCCACTGCTTCCCTAAGAGGCATTTGGAAATTTTTTGAGGTGATTTTGTTGTCAATGACTGGGAAACTACAAAGTGAAAAACAGTCCCATGTAATGAAGACTTGTCCCAACCCAAATGCCAACAGTGGCGCTCTTGAGAAACATTGGTGGTTGAAGGAAGTTAGCTGCAACCTGGTGGTTATAGGTAGAATGATCAAATAATTTTTTTTTTTTTGTACTTTAGCTGAAGGTTTACAGAGCAAATTAGTTTCTCATTAAACAATTAATATACATATTGTTTTGTGACACCGGTTGCCAACCCCATGACATGTCAACACTCTTCCCTTCTCGCCCTTGGGTTCCCCATTACCAGCTTTCCTGTCCCATCCTGCCTTCTAGTCCTTGCCGCTGAGCTGGTGTGCCCGTTTAGTCTCATTTTGTTTCATGGGCCTGTCTAATCTTCAGCTGAAGGGTGAACCTCAGGAGTGACTTCAGTACTGAGTAAAAGGGTGTCTGGGGGCCATACTCTCGGGGTTTCTCCAGTCTCTGCCAGACCAGTAAGTCTGGTCTTTTTTTGTGAGTTAGAATTTTGTTCTACATTTTTCTCCAGCTCTGTCCAGGACCTTCTATTGTGATCCCTGTCAGAGCAGTCGGTGGTAGTAGCTGGGCACCATCTAGTTGTGCTGGACTCAGTCTGGTGGAGGCGGTGGTAGTTGTGGTCCATTAGTCCTTTGGACTAATCTTTCCCTTGTGCCTTTGGTTTTCTTCATTCTCCCTTGCTCCTGACGGGGTAAAACCAGTGAAGTGTCTTAGATGACCACTCACAAGCTTTTAAGACCACAGGCACTACTCACCAGAGTAGGATGTAGAACATTTTCTTTATAAACTATTATGCCAGTTGAGCTAGATGTTCCCTGAGGCCACGGTCCCCACAGCCCTCAGCCCAGTAATTTGGTCCCTCAGGGAGTTTGGATGTGAAGGTGACCAAATAATTTATCCTAGTAACCAGTGCAGTGTTGAGAGTGAATGGGGGTGCTATTAATAATTATGTCCAGACAACAGGCAGAAACCAGGAATGTGGCGGGCAAACTGAAACTTACGGGAACTCTAGTATAGGGTCTTGCAGCCACCCACACAGGTAAAGGGGTAATTAGAACTGAGGAACCACCAGTAAAAACCAGTTGCCATGGAGTTGATTTTGACGCATGGAGACCCTGTGAGTGTGTCAGAGTGGAGCTGTGCTCCATAGGGTTTTCCAGGCTGCGTCCTTTCAGAAGCAGATCGCCAGACCTTTCTTCTGAGGCACTTCTGGGTGGGTTCGAACCTCTAACCTTTCAGTTAGCAGCTGAATGCTTAACCATTTGCACCACCCAGGGACTCCAAACCAGGGAACACAGAGTGTTAAATTAATCCTATCTGAAGGGTATAGGCTTGGAGTCCCCCCATTGTCATATTGACTATAAAAAAGGGGTTCAACATTTATCCTCTTATGGCATAAGAAGATTTACGCATCTCAGCCACAAATTTCTGGCTGAAAAATATTGTCAGCATGCCGATTGTTGTTGTGTGCCCTCGAGTCGATTCTGACTCCTAGCGACCCTATAGGACAGAGTAGAACTGCCTCATAGGGTTTCCTAGGCTGTAATCTTTACGGAGCAGCAGTTCACCAGGTCTTTTCTCCCTCGGAGCTGCTGTGTGGATTCAAACCGCCGACCTTTCAGTTGCCAGCCAAGTGCTTACCCATTGCATCACCAGGGCTCCTTGTCAGCACACCTCAAACAAAAAACCAAACCCATTGCTGTTGAGTCGATTCCGACTCATAGTGACCTATAGGAAAGAGTAGAACTGCCCCAGCATGCCTAGGATGTTTAAATTTATTATAGACAGGAATTGTTGAAGCAGTAACCCCAACTCTTTTGTGATGGTAAAAGTGCTTCCGCAGTGCAGTGTTTCCCAAGTGTTTTTGTGTCATGGTACACAGAGAAATCGATGTTTAATTGTAGGACACCCTCGAGTAACTGCAGGAGGCTGAAGGTTACAGGCCCCATCTGGCTACCCCCAGGACTGTGAGGTTCAAGTCATTAGGAATACTCTACTGAGAAGTCTTGGAATCCTAGGACGTTTTAGAATAAACCGAGAAATGGTGAAGTAAACCTAATCCATGTTTTTAATACTTTTATGTCCACTTAAGGAATCATCTGTGTATGTTTGTTTAAAGTGCTTAAACTGCTTATGGGAATTTGGCATATTAGAAAATTGAAGAAATTAGCCTTAGGTTCCATTTTAAAATATGTGATTTTACACATGTGAATTTAAAACGAATGGTATAAGAAAATTGGGCTCAGTATATACAATATACACTATCAGAACGTTTCAGAGAACTTGAGACTAACTGTACTTGTAAGTTTGTTTAAACTGATGTGAGTTAAGCACTGGGGAGGTTTTGTTGGTTGATACTGAAAAGTCTTCCCCATCAGACATTTGACAAGCTGGAAAATAAAGCATTTTGAACGTATAAATGCAGTTTAGAACAAGAGAATTCAGACTGCTCAACTTGGATAAGTCTGCTAATCGAAAAGTGACTGTTCTTATTTTATACAAATCGTCTACATTTATAAATATAAAAATAAGATTTCTAAGTGGAATCTAAAGGTTTAAGAAAAACGAGGTTTTAAAATGTATACCATGTGGAGAAATCTGGCAGAAACCATCTTAAGCCAGTGATCAAAGTTAAGAAAACCAAGAAAGGGACCAACCATCATTCTGTGCCTCCTGGTATGATGCGCTGAGGACATCCCATCGCTTGTGGAGTATTCCTGTCCAAAACGCATAACCTGAATCTAACCGTGAGGACACATCAGACAAACTCAAATTGAAGCACATCCTACAAAGTAACTTGTTTGTACTCTGAAAAAAAACGTCGAGGTCTTGGAAGACAAAGGCAGAGAAACTGTTCCAGATCAAAGAAAGGTAGAGAGACACAACTAAATGCCACAAGCTTGTGAATTAGACCCTAGACCAAGAAAACGTATGTAACTCTAAAAGACATCATCGGAACAATTGACAATATTTAAATATGGGCTGTGGATCAGATGATAGTTTTGTATAATGTTGAATTTCTTTGTTCTGATAATTATCCTGTGGTTATGTAAGAGAATACCCTAGTTCTTAGGAAATATGCAGTGAAGCATTTAGGGGTAAAGGGGCATGATGTCTGTCCTCTCAAAATTGTTCAGGGTGTCAAAAAACAGAGAGCGACAGAGAATAACAAAGTAAATGGGGCAAAATGTAAACAATTCTTGAATCTGGGTAAAGTGTATGGGGGTTCTTTGTGCTATTTGTGCGACTTTTAAGTTTGAATTATTTCAGAAAGTTACAGAAGACCTAAAATTTTATCCTGAATATACATAAACCAAACCCGCTGCCGACGAGTTGATCCTGACTGACCCTATAGGACAGAGTAGAACTGCCCCATAGGGTTTCCGAGGAGTGGCTGGTGGATTCAAACTGCTGACCTTTTGGTTGGCAGCCTAGCTGTTAATCACTGTGCCACCAGGCTCCCTGAATATGCGTATAGATATACACACACACGCATATACCTATGCTATATATAAACACACACACACATATATATAAGATTTAAGCCTCAAGTAACTGTGCATAATGTTTTCTGTATGTAAAACGTAAACATCCCCAAACTTAATACACTCACACAGTATTGTTTATTATGAAATGGCTGATGTGTTGCCACTCTCTATGTTGTCCAATATGTGCATGGGATTGCAGCACACGGAAGTCCAGGGAGCAATGAAGAATGTGTTTATTGTTCCTACTCCAGTGGCTTTGCTACTGTTGGAAAGAATTGGATTCCTGTCCTTCCTACACTTAATTTGAAGGCAGTCTTTGAGAGCGTGCCAGTGCTTGCCTTAGAGCATTACAGATTCAGGGAAATCCCGTCATGGCTCCACAGAACCCACTCATTAGTCTTGGTGCTTTCCCCCAAACACACATTTCGCTTGCTGCTGCACAATCTGCACCTGTTTGATCCATTTTAAATTTTTAACCAAAGTAATTTCCTCTCCTCCAGCCTGTGCCAATGTATGGAATGGAAAGCCAACTTTTCTCCTCAGAACCATCTACACACGGTGGTGTTAGACATGCTGAGGTGCTGAAGAGTTCGCAGTTCCCCTCGTTAAGTGCCGTCAAAACAGCCAGTTTGGGTGTTTCAAACAAAGGCAGGTTTGGGAAATGGTGGGAAGGATAAAAGCTTTGAGATGTTTATTTAAATAGGATGAAAATTAGTTTTGGGATATGTGGATTTCAAGGGAAGTCTTTCAATGTAGTAGGCACCTAGGTAGGCATCATCACCCCATCCTGAAAAAGTTATCAAGTGATTCGTATCGGAGACACCACATCCACTAACACCATTCTTAATAAGCGCCACTATCTCCTGTTATTTCCAAAATCACTAGGGTAAGTTGTACTTAGTGGACTATTGTCATTTTCTTGATCTTCCAGCATCTGACCTCTCTTGGGGATTTCCTCACCATGAATCTTGGTGGGAGGCAAAGATAACTTCTCCCTAAAGGGGCTGACATTGCTCCTCATTTTCCAAGCCTCCCTTGCGGCTAGGGCACAGGCAGGGCAGGGCCGGGGATGGGGGAGGGCGAGGAAGGGGGTCTCCCTCTGGTGGTGGTGATGACTATGTATTCCCCCCAGAAACCAGTTCTGAGGCATCGTTTCAGGGACTTCTCTTACCACTTACATTTTCCCGAAGGTTGGGTATCATTAATAATAGAAGTAATATGAAATTCTCAAGAAGAAAAGTGTACATTGCAAACTGATTAATTCATCTACTTGTTGTTACTAAAACAAATAAGCAAACAAACAAAAACAAATACCATGACTGTTGCTGCACAAAGAAGATCTTCTGAGCTACAAATGCTTACGCCCTTTGATCGACCATTCTCCCTTCTAGGAATGTGTCCCACAGATACATTTGTGCACAAGTAAAAAGATGAAATGAGAGGTGCACAGTATTGTTTGTGATAGCAAAAGACAAAACAATGCAGATATCCCATCAAAGGGGACTGCTTACATAAGATATCCTACAAACATACACTGGGATATTATACGGCTATAAAAAAGAACGAGAACGTTTTCTATATATTGAAAGTCCACAGAGTCCATTGTTAAGTTTTTAAAAGCAAGTTGCATAACTGGGTACATGGAATTCTATTTCCTGTGTAAGCAAAGGAGAAAAGTAGGGATATATATTTGTAATTTCTTACATAAGAATAAAGACACGTTGGAAGGATACGCAAGAAATTAACGTTTACTTATAGGGCAGTGAGGAGGATGTGGAAGGGAGATGGTGGGAGGGAGGCTTTTCACTGCTTGCCTTTCAAGATTTTAATTTTGGAACCATATGAATGTATTACCTATTAAAAATTAAATAACAAAGTTAAAATAAAAACAAAATATTGCAGTCCAGTCAACACTTTTTTGTAACATAACTGCGTGCTTTATTGAGATACACAGTAAAGCAGTAATATAATACAATAGTAAGGCATATATTTGGTGAAGTCTGATATGTTGTGAAAATGCAGTAAAACTGAAGTTTAAAAAAATAATTAGTCAATGTTACAGTGTTGCTGTTAAAACACAATATATTATGATACTCAAGTAAGAACGAAGTACCTGAAAACAATGACGTAACATGCCATGTGATGTTTATGCTTCAGTTACATTGATTATGATTTACAGTTTAATACTCGGTGGTTATAAAGAACATGAAATAATGTCCAAATTATGCTTAAAAATCGGCAATAAAGCTCTCGATTTTTATTCAAATATTTCGACAGACTCACTCCAGAACTAATGTCTAAAGGATAAAACAAAACAAAAAGATTAAAACAAAATTATGCATTCTACTTAACTCTGATTTTAGAATGAAACAAACCTCGTAGTAGGATGTAAAGTAAACCCTTTTTAAAACTCTTGCGAAAAAAAAAAAAAAATTCTTGGGTAAAGAAAAACTCTAACATCACATCAAGGAAAAAATCTAAGACTAAAACCAAATCTTCGTGTAATTTGTTACCTTAGAGCTTTGGGTTTTCTTTTGGAAATTATAAAGGGAAAAGAAATGGAAAAAAATGTTGACACGTGGACAAGTGGTGACGCTGTGAAATCAGGTGTGCACAATTATCAGGAACACCCCAAAACCAAAGTGAGGTAGAAATAGCATGAGAAGCCGTGTTGGATGTTAACTATCATTAATAAAATAATGGACAAAACCCACTTTCCAAAAGTTAATTACACTTGATGTAAGAGGTAACAGATTTGCAAAATGATAGGTCACATGGTGATTTCCACTGAATGAATGACAAAATCAGAGACTAATAAAATGACATGAAAGAGTAAAGCTTTTTCCTACGAGTTCTAAGCTTTTCCTCTTGAGTTTTTCTTCCCCTTTTTGAACAATTTGTGTTAGTTTACATATTTAACCTGTCTAATCCACCAAAAAGGGTTTGAAGTAGATTTTGGAACATTTGTATAGATTGTTTGCCTTCTCACTTACAAAACTGTGTGGAATTACTTGCAGAGAAATGCAAAGGAGAGAAACACAGTTTATGGGCTTCTGGGTTGATATTTAACAGTATCACTATGTGATGATGGGGCTACTGTCTTACACATCTTCCCAAGGGTTATTTTAAATTAAGTGTTGTGGCATTTAAAATCTCATCGCAATGGGAAAAACCTTACAAAAACACAACAAAACCAAAAAACGCTGCCGTTCGACAGTGAGAAGAGGGCAGAATACGTTAGTGGTGATTAGAGAGATTTCTATGTATGGTTATGAACATTCATGCAATCCTTTACTTCAAGAGTGGCCTGCTTCTTTGCAGGAATTGGCTGGGAATCCATAGCTCTCTGGTTCTGCCACCGTCCTCCTACTGCCTGAGCGTTAAAAATGCCTTGTGATGCTCCAGCTTCCACTGGAGCATCATTAAATCTAAATCATGACATTGTCAGCAGCAGGAAGCTGTATACATCAACCATAGGGTTACTCTGATATAATAAGCCCTATGTATTCATTCACATGTTGCTTTAAAAAAAAAAATCAGTACACTAGGTGTCAGGGGAAAGTGTAAAACGAGAAACATCTGGAGCCTTAGACAATGTTTTAGTGTGGTAGTTTCCTCCTGGCTTTAGGCTCCAGGGAAAATTTATTCTAGACCAAGCAGGTAAGCCTGGATGACTAGAGGCAATTTCTTTACATTAGGAAGTGGCAGGAACATTTGAGCAAGAAATTTAAAAGATTTATAGAAATTTGTATCTATTTATCTATACACCTACAGTATTTATATACTTATAGACATATAGCTGTATAAAGTAAAAACCCACAACCAGCCCCACTCAGTCAACAACCTCAAAAGGAGCAGGGCGAAGTAGTCATTTGGTGGTATTAGAGAAAGTTCTATCTTTAATATGCAAGAAAAGAAAAGAAAAAAAACCATGAACTTCATATGGATATCACGCTAAAAGGATGCAAAACAATGTGCTGCCTCAAAGTTTGTGTGTGTGTGTGTGTGTGTGTGTGTGTGTGTGTGTGTGAGTGCGTGTTCATTTTTAGGGGTTTTTATAAACAACTTTTTTTTTATAAAGCACACTTTAGTTTACAATCTTTCTTTATAACTGTTATAAATTTTTTAAACAACCCAAAATGCGTTCCATATAAAGAAATGGCAAGTTATTTAGCTATCAAGATTTTACATGTAGTTTTCTTATAACTGTTTTGTACAATTGCATAGACGTGTAAAACCTGCCATTGTTAACAAAACAATAACAGACTTAGAAACTACTGAAATCTACAGTATAGTACCACTATCCTTCACAAAAATATAGATTTTTTTTTCTTGTAAACTCTTACTGTCTAATCCTCTTTTTTTGTATGAATATTATAAAAACCATGCGGGAATCAGGAGTTGTAAAACATTTATTCTGCCCCTTCTTCGTCTGTCATGACTGAAACTAAGGATTCCATCGCTCTGCCCAAATCATCTGCCATGTGGAAAAGGCTTCCTACATTGTGTCCTGAAAAATAAGAAAGAAAGACTTTACAAAGGATGCAGATATCATCACCCTGATTCTTTACCATTGGGGGAAATCACTCCCCATTTCTAGGTGAAGACAACACAGAAGCTGCACCAGGGGTGTACACAACAGGGTTGGATTTCCACCAGTTTCCAGAAGCAAAGCCTTGTTAATGAAGCCATTACGCGTTGTTAGTATCAGCTTAACATTCGACCAGCCTACTGGCATTGTTTAAATGGAAAAATGTCAAACACTGCACTCATCTTCCCACAGCAAAAGGATTCCATGGATAAGCACAAGATTCCTTGTCATGACAGGAATATTTCATGATGGGATACATCTTTTCCACCTTGCTGTGGGTGTTTATGTACAATCCACTTGTACTATAATTTTTCACTATCAAATCAACACCACCATCACTGCCTCCACCACCAACTCCACCACCCTCACCACCACCACCACCAACTCCACCACCTTCACCACCACCACCAACTCCACCACCCCCAACACCAACACTAACTCTACCACCTTCACCACTGCCATCACCCCCCTCACCACCACCATCACCACCACTAACTCCACCACCCTCACCACCTCCAATATCACCACCACCTCCACCACCACCACTACCACTATCATTATCATCATTACCACCACCATCACCACCACATGAAATCTTCATTTCAAAGCTGTTTCCAGCTGCTGGCTCACTTCTGAGGCTACGGTGGAGGTGACTATTTTCTCTCTGCCTTTACTTGGGTTGAAAAATAAACTGTTGAATTGACCTTTTTGTACACGATTAACATTTGAATTAGGAAGCTTCAGAATAAAAATCACTTTTCATTCCAAATTCCTCCAGAGCCTAATTATAATACGACCCACATGTACAGCATGGATTTGGGTATCCTGTGAATCTATCTTTGATCTCTTCCTAAATGAGGGTTAACTATCGGATAACCTTTTTAATAATAATGTGGCATGACCTAGCATTAATCCCCCAGCATGGAACATAAGAGCAGTAAAATGGGTACTTTGGAACCAACCTTCAGATCTAGAATAAGATAATCTCAGACATAGTTTATGGCTTGCTTTTTCATGTATGTCCCATATTTTTAATTCTTGGACATGGGTAAATCATTCCACTATTCAGGTACTGCCTTTGGAACTAAAAATACTTTACTGGGCTATTACTACCTTGCCATGTATCCACTTTACAGATTCCCATAATAATTGTTAAAATCCCAATAAAAATTAAATATAGACTAGGACAGGTATTCTAATATTTATTTCAAGAGATGTAGCTTTTTCAAAAATATGAGAGAGGATATCTGCAGAGGATTTGAGACTGCAAATATAAAAACTTTTACCAAAGCATAGGTACTGTCCATAAAGTGGGCCAACAGTTTGACAGCCCTGAGTGAAGAATTGAAATCATCTTTGGCTTTTTCTAAACCATAAAAACCACAGGAAGACACAGTGGGCCCTCTGCTGATCCTTACAGCTTGCAGCAAAAGTATGTACCTATTGCCCCCAGGTTGGAGGGCTTCCCCTATATCTAGTTTTGATAGCCGGGCTCCCCTGGGAAAACTGCACACTTATTCATGCATAATTGAAAATGGATGGACTAACAGCAGATTTTTAATTACTCACAATCTTAACTGCTATTAACAAAACCAGTAAAAACAAAACCCAAGACCCTTACAACCTGATACCTGAATATAATACAAATGATTTTTCATTACCCACTCCTGATTATAGTACAGTCCACCTGGTAGCTAGACAATGTATTGTAAGACATAAAGAAAAAAAAAAGGGAAGAACTCATTTTTCCCCCTTATTGATATGAATCAAAAAGTGTCTATTAAGACTGTATGCTAGGTAACTTGGACTGCAGTTGAAAAGATAATAAAAACAAGTAAATGCATTTATAGATTATACACCCAAGTGATGCTTCCACTCCTTCAATTGATGCCCAGTTACCACCTGAAAGGAAAATTATTGCGTCTCTGAAGAGGCATACGTTCCAAGCGTGTCTGCTACTTAAACATTTACCAAGTAGTATTCTTAACATATCGCAAACACCCACAAAATGTTAGGTGGCCTTTAGCTTGTTGAGACTTAAATTTTTACAGCTGACCTTGTGGCTATCCCTATGCTATAAAAATCAAGAACTTTTCGAGGCACCTCACCGTATCTATGTTACGCCTTTGGTCACTTCATTTAAAAATACATACTTTACCAGAATTTAAATTTTTTTCATGGAAGTTTTCATTGGATCCAGAAACAAACAAACAAAAAAACAAAAAACATTATCTCTTTGACAAAATACTACCCCAAAGAATCATATCTCAGCCCACTGGGAGGGGTAAAACTGCACTGTAATATGGATACAGAAAACAGATTTGTACCATGGTTCTGTTATCCATGTGTGTAGGGCAGAGCATTAGCGAAGTTATTAATTCTACCTGTCAGATTTTTCTAAAGTCAAAATTAAAATCTCTTACTGTGAGTGCAAGAGGCACTGAAAAGACACCAGTATTCAGGCTTTTGTAATCAGCTGCAGGCACAAGTTGACGCGAAAATTAAGTCTATAGAAAGTATTAATTTAATCCATTCTTAAGCAAGGATTGTTGAACACAAAGGCACCATGCGTTGAACACTAGGGCAGTTGTATGTTTTTCCAACTTTGCTCTAACTGTAACACATTCAGTCTCACATGCCACCACTGCCTGAGGGAGTTGTTTTCCACAGTGATTGGAATTGAGACTTTCTGGCAAGGATCCAAGACCTCAATAACAATCTGGCACTCTAACTTTTTTTTTTAAAAAAAAATACAATTCCCAAATAAATGGGTAGCATTCAGCTGGCCAAAGCGAAGCGAGAATACTGCAGTGAAATGTGCTTACCATTTTTTTCCCCCTATAATTTAATCTTTCAAAAAAATATCTGGTCTACTGTACATTTGAGGGATTTTCATAGCATTAAAAATCACTATTGTCGTGGTTCTCTGGCTTTCTGGAAACTTATCTGACTATCGTATACTTGAGGTAGTCAAGTCTCCAAATGCCTACATGACCTCAATTATATGTGCTGACCTTTTCTAAAATCCATTTGTGAGAGACACATGTTCAGGATGGTCAAAATTACAGGGCAACTTTTCACAAAAAGTTCAAAGAAGTTATAAGGGGCACTTACCATAAGAATGAACCAAAGAAGTCTCACATAAGAAGTATATGAACCAGGCAAACTGTCAGGAGCATTCAATGCTTCACCAATTCAAGTTTCCTCAGTTTCTCCCCCCAATCTACCACACCCTTCCTTGGACCCCATATCCCAAAGCCTTGGAAGGGAGCACTGGGGTAGACACACTGAAGGATCAATAATTCATCAGACTTGGATGGCATGGTGCTGGCAGAATTTCCAGTGTGGCTCCTTAAACATCTTCTCATAGGACTCTCCACACATCCAACCTGCCTCCCAGAACAGTACATACTATTGGCATTCCACAGGAGAGCTTCTCCTCTCCTTCACACTAAGCTCCTGGCAAGGAAAATCTTGTTTCACTTGGGTGGTCACTCAACACTTTGTCATCCAATAATCATTTGATGTTCAGATAGTATTCCTGGTAGAATAGGAGTAAGAAGCATCTTTCACTGTAAAACCCCAAACCACGTTTGATGATAACGCTGCATCCTACCTGTTTTACCGCATGTTGTTGTTGTTGTTGTTAGATGCCGTTGAGCTGATTTCTGACTTATAGCGACCCCATGTGACAGAGTAGAACTGCCCCATAGTGTTTTCTAGGCTGTAATCTTTACAGGAGCAGATAGCCTGGTCTTCCTCCGTGGAACGGGCTGGTGGGTTCAAACCGCCCATCTTTTGGTTAGCAGCCGAGGGCTTAACTGTTGAGCTACCAGGGCTCCTTTTTGACTTCGCAAGTAGGCATTTTTACAAAACCCTCAAGACTCTAATATCTAATGTTTATACTGAATTGGTTATTGTTCTGTCAGGCTCCAAATGTCAGATAAAAAAAGGACGTCTTCTAAAGGGCATAGTTAAAAGGATCTATGCCTTTCAAATACCATTTTCTAAAGTGGCAGTATAGCGTAAAAGTTAAGAGTATCACTCTGGAGCCAGACTGCCTGGATTTTCAAATCCTAGCTCTGTCACCTTAGACACATTGCTTACCCTCTCTTTGACTCAGTTTCCTTGTCTATAAAATGGGGTTAATAAGAGTACCTACCTCATAGCTTTGTCATGAAGATTACATGATGAGAAATATGGCAAGTGTTTAGAACAGTGCTTGGCACACAGCAAGTGCTCAAACAAATGTTAGCTAAAACGGGAAAGAGTGTGGAAACCAGGGAAAAAGAAAACAAAAGAAAATGAAGTCATTCCAGAAGAATAAAAACCAAGGGCACTGGAAGAAAATGCTAGGGTCCTAGAAGTGGAAGAAGTTTTATGACTCATCAGTTATGCTGAAGACTAAATTTATTTTGAAGATTTTGTTCATGTTGCAAACAGCAACAGATGACTAGCTACGGGATTCCAGCCTAGGGACTACAAAGAATTGCCATTTTAAAGAGATCCCTGCTCCCCCAACCCCTAGTCCTGTCATCATGGTGATGACAATGGTAATGAATATTTGAGGAATGTTCCTCATGAACTGCAAGTGGAGAGGTGGCTACCATCCTTACATGATGACACAACGTGTAATACACACATGCGCGTGCACGCACACAATTCTTACACAAACGCCAAACACAGAAAGCAGGATGAGACAGACAGAAGCCATGGCTGTGAGCCTGAATCTCACTAACCTCTCTCATTGGCTTTCCAGGGGTATTTCTTCCTTTAATAATAGAGAGAGGGAGAGGCAGAGATATCAGAAAGGAAAAAAATGCATAAATATACAGTTTCATACCAAATTTGCTTCTTTTACCAAACAAATGTTGAGACAATTCATTTATTCCCTTCTGAAAAAAAAAAAAGAAGAAACAAAAAACCCAAAAAACACATCTAGTCAAGTAACTTTACATACACTTAAAATCAGTGTAAACAGATAACGTGATCCAAGAGACATTACTTATAGAATCCATAGAGTTCACACATTAAACTGAATGGAAACTGGCACAGAAATAGAAATCTGACAAATTGAGCATTCTTTTCAAGGGTGACTGTAGAATCTCAAATTTAATGTCCAAAAAATCTCAGAATCTCTTCACTCTGGACTTGACAGTCAGCACACTGAAATATAACAGTAGTTGACTTTGTATGCCAAAAGTCTGCACCCCAAATGCAAGGCAGAACCCTACAGAGACTGGGCACTACCCTCTTAGGAGAATTTGTTCCATCTGGTAGAAGCTGAGCAGACCCATGATGGGATTGGGGGAATCTGAGAAAATAGAAGGAAAAAATGGGGTGGGGAGAAGAGGTTAGCCCCACCAATGGGCAAGCCACAAGGCCAAATCCAAGAATGAGCCTTCAACTTCCTCCTCATAATTCAATAGTCATCAAAAGCCTAGAGAGTCAATGGCTAAAGATCCACTGGCTTTGTTTTATAGGACCCTACATCTAGGTGCATTTATTTATTTTTGAATAGCATATACTGATGAGAAAGTGTTCTATGATAATATTCATAATTGGACAGAAAATTCAGAACCTCTGACCATACCTAGCATGTCTTATCTTAGGCACACAATTTCTTTTTATCTCCAGTGTCTTCAAACTGAAACACTGGTTTTCCAACTTCTGGAACACTTCCTGAACAATCTTATATGGAATTCCAATACTTACAGCAGATAAAAGCAGAGCTGTGAGAGATCCTATAGAGTATCTCCCATCCCCCCATGCTCAGAGGCTCCAAGATGATTAAAATTCCATGGAATAATTTGAGAATGACTAGTCTAGAATGAAGAAGTATGGAGCTAGTGTTCCAAAAGAAATCTTCCAAAACTCAAGTTTAGGGTTCAAAACTTCTAATATACATCTAAAGGTTTTTTAAGGATGACGTACCTACCTACCTACCTACCTACCCTCCCTCCTTCCTTCCTTCCCTCCTTCCTTTCCTAAGTGAGTCAGAGATTTCTTAGGAATATAAAAACTGCATGTTTGAACATGGAAGGGCCAGGTAATTCATGACACTCTTCAAACCAGGGAAAAGAGAGCAGTGGGTGTTACCAGTGGTAGGCCCATGCCAGATGACAGAAAAAGGGGATGAGAGGAGAACGTTATTTCATCCTGTATAGTTCAAATGAATCCCAACATGAATTAATCACTCCTTTCTTTATGACTCCTTTAGCAAGGGCTTATTTTATGTTTTAATCTTTATACTTCATAGTTATACTGTCTGTTAATATAATTAATTTTCTTCCCCACAAGAATGTGAGCTCCTTGAGAGCAGGGTCCACATGTTATTCACCTACCTCTCTATCCCCAGTATCTTGCAATATAACTGGAGCCTATGGGTGTTTGATAAATGTTGACTAAAGTGAATTGGTAAGGTAGCAGCTAGGTCGTGGCCAAGAGTTCTTCTGTGTTATAAGCAACTTGGTCTTGCCTGCTGCCTTTTAGCTTGGCTGCCAAGGGCTGGTGACATTCTGGCTAGCAACTATGGTCTATTTTTAAAATGTCAGAACTTTAGGAAAGACAGTTGCTAGAAAGCAATATGATTTAGTTTCAGAATGTAATTACAGTTCCCAGGATGAGAAAGTTTACATATTTTTATCAAGTCTACACCAAGCCATATTCAGAGCTCAGTATCAACTGGTCACTGCTGAATATGCAGCAAATGATTTGTGTTTTGTTACAGGTACTTCTTTGGAAACCATACTTTATGTAAAACGGCCCTCTCACAGCCATGTTAAATGGTAATCTCTTTCAGAACTCTCCCTCATCACTGGATTCCCAATGTGCTCATTGACAGAGCACAAAAGGAAGATCCTTTTTTCTGTTTAAAAAAGAAAAAGTTAAAGACAAAGATTATTTCTACTGTATTGGAAACTGTCCAATTCAAACAAAATAGAGGTTAATTGGTTACAACATTTAAAAAATTTCTTGACTAAAAATAAATAAAACAAAAAAATAGAAGTGCCAGATAAAAGTTTTACTTCATAAATATATTCTTTAGAAATGAGTTTCTTTAGCCCTCCACCTAGGGTGTCCATCTGACAATGTGCTAAGTTGTCAGGAAATGAATCAGGAGAAAAATGACGTGTGCTGGGGGAGTTTGGAGTCTAAATAAAGCATTTGGTCAGGTCTGGAGAAGTCTAGTTTCCTCATGGAGCCTGAACTTGAAACTGTTAGTTGTAATTCATTATTTCAGAGTCATACTTTACTTGCAGGATGTGACTGTTTCTGTGTGCCCTTAGCTTCTTTTATCTTAGGTGTTTTAAAAAGGTTAAGGAAGAACGAGTTCCTTTTTAGGCTTTCTGTTTGTTTCATTACAAGTCAAAGAAGATTCAAATAGCTACATTTTAAATATCAAAACATGCAGGCTCTTTGGTGAACATGGATATATAACTGTTTAAATCAATTCCAAAACAGTTCGGCTGAGCTGAAGTTTGACCAGCACTGAAGCTTGTGGCTGTACACATGAAATGAGCTAGAACGGACAGCAAAATATTAGTGCAAAGCAGGGGTAGGTAAACTTTTTCTATAAAGGACCAGGTAGTAAAGACTTCAGGCTTTGTGAGCCATGTAGTCTCTATAGCAACTGCTCAACTCTGCTGCAATTATTCTGCCCTTATAGCATGAAAGCACCCATAGACAATATGTAAACAAATGGGTGTGGTTGTGTCTCAATAAAACTTTATTTATAAAAACAGGCAGTGGGCCAAATCTGGCCCCTGGTGTAACGGAATAAGTGCTCAAATCCTTTGTGGAAGCAGATGGAAAACAGAATGGTACCCGAAAGGAGGCAAATGATGCTTCCATCTGCCTTTGTTCCTTATGTTGCCCTTCCATAAAAGAACCACAGAACAAGAACTGAATTTTAAAAGATGGCAGGTTTTACAAAGCTGTTGGGTTGGTAATTTAGAGGCATTTAATAGAGTGTATGGGGGCTTCTTTGCGAGGGGGTGATATGAGAGGGAGAGGATGGCATGTGCTGTTCAGGATAAAAATAATGTGGCAGAGGTCAGCAGATAAGAGATTATATAGGCAGCAGAAACACCCACATAGCACTGCTAACTGCTTTCTGGATTGTCTCACTGTACCAAGAGCTTATCTTAGATCCTATTATTCATTAATCTATATAAAGTGGCAGCTCATTTTAGAGAGCCCAATAGCATACCACTGACTAGGAAAGCACTTCCTTCGTCAATGCACATACATATAAAATACCTTTGTTAGACTGCTAATGATCAGCAATTTATGGACAAATCGCTTAGGGGGCTTATTTTAAAATTATACTTATTGTTTGTTCCACCCATGTAGCGTTCCAATAAAATAATGGTGGAGATTTAGAAAAGGCATCTTATAATGACTTTTATTACTGTGGAATTCAACTTCTACACATACTTACAGACAGAGGGACAGATTATAGATAGATAATAGACACATTAGACAAAAATTGGCTAATGTTAAGTGTTTAATATACACAGAGACATTCAAATTCCCCTAGCAGTTGTGAATAACTATATCCACATGATTGATCGGGAAAGAGATAATCACAAAGCTAAATGTACACACAGTCACACCTTGGACATACTGTAATTTATACTGGCTATTATGCAGGATAGTGTTGGCCATCAGTTATTACTAAATGGAGAAGCATACAACCCCATTTATTAATTTGGATAACAGTTTAGCAAGGCCATTGAGATACGATCAGAAGCCTAATTTCACTTCTGAGTAGCCATGAACAAGGTACTTAACTTCTCTGGGTGTCCAGGTACTCTTTGTGAAGATGAAAGCTATAGTTGGTAAGTTAAGGTCCACCTCCAAGTCAAAACTGTAGTAAACGGTAGCAACAACAACAAAAGTTGTAAATTTAAAATACACACAAACTCGCCTAGCTCTATATTATGTTTGTAAGAAACCTACTAGTTTTAAAGAAGTCTTTTCCTCTGTGGGCAATTATCCAGCAGGGCTTAGTAAACCATGAGGTGGTATTTAATAACACATTTCCACTAAATGTCAGACCTCTGGCTCTGACATCTGTTTTGAGTTACTCAAACAGCTGTCTAAAACAGCTGTACCAATCGTGAACTTCATTTTTTTGTAACAGAACAATGGGAACATGGATGGCAGACTTGGATTCAAAGTAAAAAGTCCTCTAAGACATTAGCAGGGTCTTGGGAGAAACTTACACGGTGAAAAATTTTAATTTTAATCTTTTTTGGGAAAAATATTCAGCTGGCCAAGGAAAACTGAGATTAATTAGATCAATATTTTTAAACCACTGGATCAGAAAACCAATTTAGTGGGTCGCAACCAGCATTTTATTTTAAAATAAACTGAACAGTGAAACAGTGTATGCTGTATGTAATATGAAAATTATTGCTACATAAAACATGTTTTGATCTTTATATGTATATACGGTGTATATATACGGTGGGTGTATACATATATATATATATATATGTATGTGTGTATGTGTGTGGGTCTTTATATACACGCACAACTTATTTTATATCCTTATCCCAGTTTGAGATGTAATATGTTTTTCTTATTACAGATAATAGTCAAAAAAGGTTGAAAGTCACTGTGCTGGATGTCAAAGATAGTGTTTATAAAGGAGATGGAGGTTGAACAAGAACTTTTCAAGGCCCTTCCATTTGGGAGAATCTATAATCCTGAGATGTTAAGATTCTCAAGGACTTCTGTTTAGTATCATCTTAACATACCTACCAACTGGTAAGATGGTCCCGCCAAACTCTACCCCTCTTTTTTAAAGAAACGAGGATGCCAAAAAGTGTTGCTATGGAAAAACCAACTTTTTAGAGTGCACTGATATTTAGCCTATTTTTACAATGATGAGACATTTTATCCATTTGAATTTGGGGAGAAAAAAGCCTATAACAAGGCTAAATTTGGCAGGAAGTAGAAAGGCCTAGCATCACAGAAAGACTTGCCAGATTTTCCAGCACCTTAGCTACTCTCTTGTTATATGTTTTATGTGTGTTTGTTTTTTCAGGAATATGAATTAATTCTCTTCAGGCCACTGGGGAATTATGGAGTAAGTAGGAACTTAGTGAATGGAACCGATATCAGACGAGGCATCCTTATCCCATATTGGAAAACTCAAATCAGCATTTAGGGGATGATAAGTTTCCACAGGCAGTAATTTAGTCAACACTATCCAGGTGGCCTGAGTGAATAGACTTTTCCAAGATTCCTCAGAAGTCAATCAACATCATACATGTAAATACAACATCAGAGATGTTAACTGCCAAATACCATATCAGAGGAGATATGTTTCTATTCTTCCCAGGTAGCTTCTTCCAAACCCACGTGGTGTCTAGCTTCAAGGGCACTTAACGGGGGATGCAGGGAAAAGGTGTAAAGGATTTCACCTTCAAACTAACTAGGATGTACCTAGGTACAAAATGGGGTCTAAGGAGGCAAGGCTGCTTATGGGGAAGCAGAGCCATGTACCCTGCTATAGCTTCTTCTCTGCTATACTCTGGTTATTTAGGTGTGGAAGAAGTGACCAGGACACCAACAAAGCAGCTACTAACTTCCCACAGTGTAGGTATGCAGGCCACCAGCATAGGGTTCAAGGAACTGGGAAAAGACACATGTCTCTGACCTTCAGGGGGAAGCTTGAGGGTAATAAAATGTATACTTGACATGAGGCCAAAAGTCCTGTCCCCCTACTAGCAGTGTGACCTTGAAGAAGACACTTCTTCTGCCTGAGGTTAACCCCTTCCTAGTTATCTAACAGGCTAGTTCTGGGATTCTTTCATGTCATAACCATCTCCATTACAGCAATAATGTTATTGTACTGTGATTTGAACTTCTTTGGAACACTGCATCCCTAACTGACCATAAGCACCTTGAAGGCAAGGAACTAGTCTTTTCTTCTGTGCATTCCTAGCACCTCCACCAGCACACAGTAGGTGCTAGTCAAAGCTGACAGGAGGAAGCAATTAGGATAAAGGTGAAAGACTTTGATTAATGCCCAGCCTGGGCATAGTCTTCTTATTATGAATAATGGCAGCTAGGGAGAAGAAATGCCTAAGATAGTCAGGATGGGGATGGGGCTAGGGGTGGGTGGTGAGAGGGTGTGTGGAAAACAGATAAGATTTTTATCTGGTAAAATCAACACATCAGAGGTGCTCAGCAGTGAAAAGATGGCTGGTGCAGACATTTAAAATTAGCTTCCCCTGACGCTTCCTTAGCAACGCTCTATCAGAACATTATTGCTTTTAATGTGTACTGCACAACGTTCACTCATACATCAAATAGGTAGGAAATGATCATTGTTCACTGACACTGAACAAAAAGACAGGAAAAACATACAACTCAAAACACCCTCCTAATTGCCCTTATGGAGAGGAACGAATAGCCTAGATTTTCTGCCACCCTTCCCTCCTAGGCTGCCCATTAGGGGTGCCAATCACTGGCCACAAAGCCTTGGGTTTTCCCCTATGGTTCTCCAGGCTTTCCCTGTATCTGATCACAGGCGACTGCTGCCATTCTTTTCATCTGTTGAAAGGAGGTGGGTCGGTGCCTTTGTTTTATGCCAGGGCAATAAAACAAAATAAATACCCCACAAAACTAATGACACCAAAAAACAAAAACCTCCTTGACTGAGGCAAGGCATCTGAAGCTGATGCTGACTGGTGGGAAAATTCCGTGGGGTAAAATACTGCCCTTATATGAAGGACGAAATACCCAAGTTCAAAGTGATGGGCAGAAGGAAAATCAATATTAACATCTTTCTTTGCTAAGTATGTATTCCATGTGTGGAAGTGAAAAAAAAATACAATAAGAAACAAAATATTATATAAAGATTTAGTTATATCTACATTGAAATGATGGGGTAAGATACAATTTTTAAATATAAAGGGCATCAGATTTTAAGTCAAAATCCCCACAACCACTGCTTGCTAGGCATGTTCTAGGCTTTGCCATAGTGTGAAGTAGCTGTATGTTCTTAGCAAAGGCATTAATTTCCTCGTCTGAGAAAGTTGCATAATAATCACTCTTAGGTGAAAGGTACCTCATAATTTAACACTTTAGAAATGTAAGGTAGCATTCTTATCTCCAGAAACGTCTTGATTACACAGGTATTTGAATTCAAAATACTCCAAACCAGAAATTCATGTTTAAAAATAAGATCTGTTGACTATGATTCCAAATTGGCCTTCTGTTAGCACGTGTCTATTTAAACATGGAAAATACACATACCACTTGGCTATGGAAGTGAGCGTTTGTCTTAATTCCAATAACTCTTGACTGCTTCTAGGTATTGGAGCTTACCTCTCGAACTGGGGAAGGAGTTGTTGAGTTGCTCCATCACTTCCTCTAACCCCGTGCTTGTGTCCTGGGGAGGACTAAGAAGGTCTTCCTCACCTTAAAGAAAGCAAAACAAATAATGGCAAATTACAATTAAGGAATGTCATAGATTGAATTACCTCCCCCCCCAAAATATGTGTTATAAATCCTAACCTCTATGCCCATGGTTATAAACCCATTTGGGAATGGGTTGTCTTTGTTACATTAACGAGGCAGGATTAGCTCAGGGTGCATTTTGAATAGATCTCTTTTGAGATATAAAAGAGATTAAACAAGCAAGCAAGAAAGCAGAGATGGGAGAAGACAGACGCCATGCCACATGAAGATCACCAAAGAGCCAAGAAATAAGGACCTTCCCCCAGAACCAACAGAGAGAAAGCCTTTCCCTAGAACCAGCACCCTGAATTTGGACTTATAGCCTCCTAAACTCTGAGAGAATAAATTTCTGTGTGTCAAAGCCACCCACTTGTGGTGTTTCTGTTATAGCAGCACTAGATAAATAAAACAAGGAAAAACAGAGAAAAAGTCCATGATCACATTTTTAATATCATTATAAATTCATTTTCACTTGCTTATAAATAACAAATAAATAAAACACCCCTCAAGCTTAGTAATTAGAGAACAGCAGTTCCTTAAAGGGAAGAAGAATTCCATGTAGTAATTTATGTATGTAATTATATCCTTGGAGAATGAAATTATATACTTATTTAGAAGTTAAGATAAAATTGGTGAATCCCCATTGACAAATATGAAACTTTTTCCTTTGTAATAAAACATTATTATTGCACACATGCAGCACGTCTCTTCAACACAAAAGAAAATAGCAATGTGACATTCTGTATTCACTCTATGAAGGTGAGAAGGGCGTGGAGACACTAAGGTATTTTTCCACTCTTTCTTTTGACATTTAGACAAAAATACAAACAAAACTCAAGTACCTTTAAAGTCCAATGTCACAGGGAGAAAAAAAAGTTGTATATGACCTATGTAAGTAATGAAATAGTAATATTCTAAGGACTACAGATATGGGGCATACTGGGGAATTATGTCCCTTTCCTATTTGTTATTTGAGACTACTTTATCATAATGAGGTTTGGGGGGGCTGGTAAAGGGGAATTAAAAAAATTTTTTTTGACAATTTGCTTATGTGGGGAAAGAATGATGATTTGGGAGTAAAGGAGTTCACGGATGGATGGTCTTCTGTTGGGAATGTAAGAGTCCCCTTGTAGAGTTTGTGGATCTGTGTCTCTACTATTTATTCATGTGTCAAAGAAATCTACTTTAAACAGCATTTTCAGTAAGGGAAAAATTTCCTAAATGCAAACAAAATTAATTTGAACTTTGGAGGTCATTTGAAACTAATATTTCATAACATTCAATTTTCCCATAGTGAAAGTAACTTCTTTTCAAGCTCTATTTTTTCAGCACGTTGTCACTTCCATCTAAATCAAGACCTTGCTTCAGCAAATCAACAACAGTGAGCATGCTTAAGGACAACCCAGGTTCACATCTGACTTGGAAACGACTGGGGAGCTTGTATCTTAAATATGATCATTTCCTTTGGTCTATGAGAGTTGGATTTTCATCTATGATTATAATCCTTCATTTATTGCTACGTTTTCATCACTGCTTTTTAATGCACAAGCTAAAAGAATCCTCAGTAATGCTAACCATTAAGAGAAAATCTTATTCTACTTGGATGTAGGCTGTGTGTTATTATTAAACGGAGGATTAAGAACCTGGTGTAGACAAAAAACAACTCTGATTCTATGAGTCCTGTGGCAGGATACCATAGGAAACTTCTTTGAAATACTAAGTACAGGAAATAAGTACTAAAGGACTAAGGTCACAAAGTGAAAAGAGTTCCAACATCCCTCTATCCATCTATCCCTCTATCTATCCACCCATCCACCGACACCAAAAAACCTCAAACCAACCCCATTGCTGTTAAGCCGGTTCTGACTAATGGCAACCCCATGTGTTTCTGAGTAGAACTATGCTCCGTAGGGTTTTCAATGAATGGCTATAATCTTACGGAAGTAGATCGTCAGTCCTTTCTTCCCTGACGCCGCTGAGTAGGTTCAAACTGCACATTGTTTGCACCACCCAGGAATCTTATCTACACACACACACACACACACACACACACACACACACACACACACATATACATACACACATACGTGTATGTGTATATATTTATTTACTTGCATAAGTTTATGCCTTTAGAAAAGAAAAAAGGGAAACTCAGTATTTTTAGTCTCCCTTTTCCTGCATTTTTAAACTACCATTATTTGGTGAGGATGGCATGAATGAAATGCTGCCAGGAAGAACAGGATCCTGACAACTGCAGGGCCGATTATATCTCTCTGTTCCATTACCAATTCAAATTTTGGCCGAACTGGGAAACATGAGGCATTTTTAATGGCAGCAAGTCCACTTTAGTGATAGTATGCCTTGCAGAATAAATCCGAACCAACAGAGACACTTGTAAGCATCAATGTTAATATTTGTGACAGTTTAATTACACATACCGGCGCTCTAGAAACTCAATTGTACTGTGTTAAGATTCAAGTACAGTTCAATGAAGTGACTGGCATTTATCTCCCTGAATTATTTTCAGGAGCAAATTATAAAGTATAAACCTAATGATGTCAGCCAAATTCATCTACACAGATGAACTATCATCTGTGAGTTTCAAATATGAGTGTCCAAATACAAATGCAAAATTGGCGTATTTGTTTTAATGGAGAACTTTCATGGCAGTGATACATGTATCCATTCAAACATACTGGTACATAAACAAGTAAAATATAATCTTGTTTCCTTCTTTCCTCAGGATTCTCAAAGGCTTTAAGTAAAAAATTATTTGGATTCAACTAATCGCCTTTTAAGAATCAAAGTCAAATTTATCATATGTATGCATGAGTAGAGGTGAATCAATCCACTGCAAAATGCTTAATGCCTAATATTTTCTGTCTCAGATTATACTGGAAAAATGGAAACAGCTAAATGAAACACCACTGTATGGAATTTAAAGTAACACCATTGTACTATCCAATACTGAGACATTTTTAAACTGTCTTTAAAAAAATATAAAAATTTAAAACAAGTAAGGATAATTTGTTTATTCAAATATTTATCAAAAGCTGATTATATGCCATGCACTGTTCTAGGTGCTGGGGTTATAGCAATAAACAACCAAAACAGCTCTATCTTCATGGAACTCACATTCTTACGGGGGGACACAGCCTAAGCCATAAACAAGTAAATTATGTACTTATGTTAGAAGGTGATAAATGCTCAGAGGAGAGAGGGTTAGGGAGGGAGAGTGAGGGGAGTCTTAGAAGCCCTCACTGATGAGGTGCAGTTGAATAAAAACTTTAAGGACTTGATGGTCATGCAGGTATTTGAGAGAAGAGCACTCCAGACAGAGGGAGGAGCAAGTACAAAGCCCCTGAGGGGGAGTGTGATTAGCTTGGTCAAAGAACAGCAAGAAGGTCAGTGTAGAGGGAATGGAGTGAGCAAAGGGAGAGGAGTGTATTTCCCTGGCTCAGGAATTCAGGTGCCATAAAAAGCACACAGTCCAGGTAGCCTGCTGGTCCAAGGAGCATGAGAGACATGTGGAGCAGACAAAAACCCAACCCAAAACCTGGAGTCAAAGCCCAGCTGAGCTCTAGCCAAAACTCCAGCTGACCAACAGATGCATGAATGAGAAACATGCAACTTATTTGTGGTTATTTATTACACAGCAATACTGACTGATATACTCTGTTTTAAGTGTCAAATCAGCAAGACACCAATATTTACAGGTTATCTAATCATCCACTGATATATAGCCACAATATGATTGAAAAAAAAAAAAAAAACAGTTGCCATCAAGTCATTTCAGACTTATGGCAATCTCACGTGTATCAGAGTAGAACTGTGCTCCATAGGGTTTTCAATGGTTGATTTTTGGGAAGTAGATCACCAGGCCTTTCTTCTGAGGCACTTCTGGGTTGATTCAAACTACCAACTTTTTGGTTACAGCAACATGCATTAACCATTTGCACCACCCAAGGACAGGCAACCCTGAATGTTCCTGACTCTAACAACCATACCTGTGACCACAAGCCCTCCCTCCCCTCAACAAATCTTTTCACTTGTTTAACAAGAAAATCCTGATTGAGTCCCAACTATGCACACTAGAAATTTGGCCAGCCCTCATCCCCACTTCATTGATTCACTGCCAGCTCAAATAGCATATTGCTAGTGGTTAAGGGATTTCAAACTTAGTTAATGGCAATTCTTTAGCATTAACACTTCAACTTGATTCTACTCCAAGGTGATTTCCACAAGCACCCATAAAAATCCTTTTTGGATTAGTAGCTATAGTCTTCTCGGCTTGTCTGAAGTGGGTCCAAACAAATAACTTTGAAACATTTTAAAAATGAATGTCTCAAAATAAGGAAATACATGGTCAACGTAAAATAGTACCCTGATGTAGCATAATACAGTAGACATTGCTGAAGTGAAGCAAAAAGGGGTGGATGACTCAATTTAATCCGAGAAAAATGAAATGGAATGTTTTGCCATGGGCAGGATGTTCTTCAAGTCTACTTGCTTTAAAAATGATTTTAGCCAGAACCCCTGCAGCCTATGCATAATAGACAGAAGGGTCCTTACTCCTAGGATGTTAGGTGTAATTTTGCATGCACCTAAGCAAATTATTTTCTCTTAAGAAAAGGAGCTGTGTATGAGAAAATTATTTTCTCTTAAAAAGGGGACCATGTATGAACAAATAAGTCCACCATCATTTCCTTGTGATCATGAATCTAAATCACATAGTTTGTTTTTAACCAATTGCTAACTTGGTGAGTTATTATCTTGCGACGTATGTCTTTCCTGCCTTTTTCCAGTTTTTCAGAAGAAAAAAAATACAGTGATTTATCCAGGACCACATAATTAGCTTCAAATACTTTTTAACATTATGATTTGGGGTAGATGCCTTCAATTTTACACATGCCGTGTGTAAGTTCTTTAATAGATTCGGTATACAATGGTGATGCTGATTATATGATGGTCAGTTCTTGAATGGTGGTGAAAGATACTGAAATTAGTAGCTAAGTTTCTTAAGTGTGTGGATTACTCCATATTTACACAAGGATGTATCGTGCTTGATTTCCAAACGATTTATTCAATAAGCACTTTACTGAGTGTCTTTTTTATAAACCCACAGCTGTCAAGTCGATTCTGACTCATAGAGACCCCACTGGGTTGCCAAGGCTGTAAATCTCTACGGAAGCAGACTGCCCAGACTGCCACGTCTTTCTCCCATGGAGCCGCTGGTGGTTTTGAACCACCAACCTTTCAGTTAGCAGTCAGTCGTTTTAACCACTGCGCCACTAGGGCTCTTTTTTCTGTTGCATAGAGGGTGCTCAAATGGGAAAGGAAATAAGCAAGAATTAGTCCCTGCCCTTAAGGAGCTTAAGTTCTAGGGAGAAGAAAAAAATGCTAATAACTATCTGTAAGAAAGGACAAATTACAAGATACAATGCATTATTAAACCATATAATACATTATTACGTTCCAAAGGAACACTCATTGATTCCATATTTAAGGCAGAGAAGAGTGAAAAAGAAGGATGGTATATTTCAGGTTAAGAAAGTATTATCCTTAAGGCTAAAGAGGAATGACAGCATAGAGCAATGAGACAGCAAGAAATGTGTGGGCAACCCCGGGTCTGTGAATGGAGGCAGAGGGATAATGTTTGAAGGCAATTAAAAAATGGGCTGGAGAGGTAGGTGAGCTTTGAATACCATTCTAAGGAGCCTGGAATTTATTCTGTACACAAAACAGGAGCCATTAAAAATACTTAAGGAGGGAAATAACATGATATAATCTGAATGTTAGGAGAGTAACCAGAAGCATCTGGAAGATGTCTTGGAAACTGAGAAAAACAAAAGGCAGAGAAATCCATTAGGAGAATATCTGTATTGTTTGTTCAGGTAGTACACAATGAGGGCTTACACTTGGGCAGAAGCAGATGAATTGAAGAGTTTTACTCTTTTTATAAACATGTTATGCATCTTATGCCGAATAGACAGAGCAAAACAGACTGACCTTGGTGATGGGATTGGTGGTGGTAGGGCATGGTAAAAAAAAGGTAGGTAAAGGAAAAAGCATGGAAAATATACTACTTAAATTCAAATTTCCCCAATTCTGCCAATAATGTTCTTTTTTAGCTTTTAACTTTTTTCATTCAGGATCCAGTAAAGGGTCATGCTTTGCATTTAGCTGTCATGCCTCTTTAGTCTTCTCTAATCGAGACTCATTCCCAGCCTTTTTATGTATTTCATGATGCTGACATTTTAGAAAAGGTCAGGCCAGTTGCGTTGTAGGATGTTCCTTGATTTGGATTTGTCTGCTTATTTACTCATGATTGGATTCAGGTTAAATATTTTTCACAGGATTACCACACAAGTGATGGTATTGTATCTATGTTAATTTCTTGTGTGTGATAATCCCATTGTGGTTATTTAGAATATCTTTGACCTTGGAGGGTATCTGTCGAAGTGTTTTGGGGTGAAGTGTCATTATATCTGAAGCATAACCATTAAGTGGGTCAGTGGAACAAAAAAACAATACTAACAAATCAACAAACTAGACACATACATAAATATGATAAATATGTACATAAATATAAACATATACAGTATGCATAAAGATATATTAACATATAGCTATAAATAAATAGATGTTAATATAAATAAACATATGTCATATATTTAAAAATACATAAAGGTACATAAATCAATAGACATAAAGCAAATATGGCAAAAATGTTACTTGGTGAATTAATTACAATGTTCCCATGTTGTTGTTGCTAGGTGTTCTTTAAGTTGGTTCTGACTCGTAGCGACCCTATGTACAACAGTACAAAACACTGTCCAGTCCTGCACCATGCTCACTGTCATTGCTATGTTTGAGCCCATTGTTGCAGCCACTATGTCAATCCATCTGGTTGGGGGGGTCTTCCTCTTTTTCGCTGACCCTCTACCTTATCAAGCATGATGTCCTTCTTCAGGGTTTGTTCCTATACCCTTGACATTATTGTAAGTAAAAAGCTAGGGAACATTTTAACATTTTTGAACAAACAAAGTATGTAAATACAAGAAAATATAAACTGCTTTTAAAAAAGAATGATTGGATGGGGAACACAACAGAGAGTCCCAGATGGAGCTGGATAAAAGTGTGCAGCAGAACTCAAATTCACGTAAAAAGACCAGACTTAATGGTCTGACAGAGACTGGAGGAACCCCTGAAACTATGGCCCCCGAATGCTCTGTTAACAAAGAACTGAAACCATTCCTGAAGCCCACTCTTCAAAGATTAGACAGACTATAAAACAAAAAATCATACATGTGAGGAGTGTGCTTCTTGGTTCAATTAGATACACGAGACCAAATGGGTGGCTCCTGTTCAGAGGTATGATAAGAAGGCAGGAAGGGACAGGAACTGGTTGAATGGACACAGGGAACCCGGAATGGAAAGGGGGAGTGTGCTGTCAGATTGTGGGGATTGCAACTAATGTCACAAAACAATATGTGTATAAATTTTTATATGAGAAATTAACTTGAGCTGTAAACTTTCACCTAAAGCACAAAAAAATAATAATAATAAAATAAAATAAAAATGAATGACTGGGTAGAAAGCGGAACCCTTGTGGCACAGTGGTTAAAGCTCTAGGCTGTGAACCAAAAGGTTGGTGGTTGGAACCCACCAGCCGCTCCACGGCAGAAAGATGTGGCAGTCTGCTTCCATTAAGATTACAGCCTTGGAAACCCTATGGGGGCAGTTCTACTCTGTTCTACAGGGTCGCTAGTAGTTGGAATCAACTTGAGGGCAACAGGTTTGGTTGTTTTGGTTTTGGGTAGAAGGTGAGGAGTCACTAAAGATAAGGAGTTGTTAGGAAGTTGTAGACTCCCGTGTGCGTAGCTCATGAAAGACAAAAAAAAGAGATAAACTTCCTTAAAAATTTTATTTGTTTATTGTCTGTCTCCTCCAATTTCCAATAGAATGTATGCTTCATGGGGACACTGTTCCAGTAAAAAAATGTATAGAGCACACATATGGTACATAGAGACTTAGCAGTGATAAGTACATCATGGATGGAGGAAGCACTGTGACCCTTTAGCCAGATCACCAGGTACAATTTAACTCATATTTCAATTTACAAAAATCACTGAGGTTGTATATTTAAAGAAACAAATCTCTATCCAGAATACAGTTCAGCAAATCTCAGCCTCATCATGCCTCAAGCCTTCAAAGTATGAGCACATACACTACATGTATTTAAAACCTGTGCACATCCTTCAAGAAGATGGTGGTTTTTTTCTTAAATGAAGTAGGTTTATGCAGTTGAAAAAAAACTGTCCTTGAATTCAGTCTTTTCTTTCAGAGAACAAACCTAAAAAACAGAGCCTATGTATTTTATATTGGCGAGTTATTTCTTAGCTTAACAGCCATTAGAATGGAGCCCTTCTGTCCTTGTATTCGGTCTGCCACAATTTTCTCAGCTCCACAAATCATCAGGACCACAGCCTGATGTGTACTTTAATTTGGGTGCTTTAATAGGCGTGCTGTCTCTTCACCAGTGTTGACAGGCCTAAATAATTAATGTTTCTAAGCACCCAGGGCTCTGAATCTCCCCCCTAAAATATATGACTTAGTTTCACATGCTTTACTTACTTCAAAAAAAAAAAAAAAAAAAGAGAAAATCCTGAAGAAATAACAACAGAGGCACTAAAACTTAGTTACTTTTGGAATTTATAGACTTTTCAAAGGCATATAATATTTTTTCACGTGCTGCACTATCACTGACAGTCCCAACAGCCCATTAGCTATATTCAGATCTCATGTGGAGAAAGAGAATCTGATGTGGAGATTGCCCTAATCAATGAGGCATGGTCAAACCAGGAAAACAACTTCAGACATTTCCTCTTCCTTCTCAAAAATAACTGAAACCTGGCTTTTCTACAAGGTTTGACTTCTCTGGAGGAGGCTGTGACTTTTGTCCACTGCTCCAGGTTCTTCAAGTTCATCACATTTGCTTCACTCTTTCTCCATCTTCAGAAATGCTCACTACCTCAGAGCTCTCACCCCCCTTCCTCAGCATCTTTATCCATTCCCATATGTGTCTGTCATCATTTCCACCATAAGGAGCTCACCATCCTTCTGATGAGCCCAACAACCTTGGCCTTATCAACCCCATGAACTGTGTGCCTCATCCTCAATGATCTCCATGTACAATCTTCAGCAGCTTACCAGTAGGCTATACCTTAGTTGGAGGCATCACTTGAAAATGTTTTACTTCCATGATGTCCAACTTTTGAATTTTCCTGACCATAGTCTCCTAATCTCCCACCATACAACTCACTCACACCCTTGAACCTTTCCTTTTGTTTCATCAATTCTGGTTAGGCAGTTTGCTTTTCTTTGTTCTACCTTCGTGGAAGAGCTCAAGCATGAAATGAATTCCTCAACACACCATGGTACCACAATAGAGCTTTAAGCATGAGGAAACAAGTAGTCACAGGTCTCTTCCTTTCTGTTTTTTCCTTTCTATGAGATAAGATCAAGAAGGCCAAGTATAACCAGTTTAGAACGCAAGGAAAAGGAAGCATAGAGCATGGGGGCTGACTCATGCTGGGTCTTAAGGGAGAAGGAGAAATGAGGAGGATGGACCAGGTATCTGTAGCCTTTGTAAAACCTCCTACTGTCTAGCCTAGAACATCAGGGAAAACCAATGAGCAGATGTGGGCAACCCCTTTCATGGCCATTTTAACAATGTACTCATTACCACCGTGTAATGCCTTACTCATTTTGACCTTCTTTATTATGTACGGCTCATCAATTACAGCTTACTTAGAACTGAGTCCTAGGCAGAGAACAGTGCTGAAAAATTACACCAAGCCATGTTGACCGTTTCCTCACACAGATTCATCTGACTTTTAGCTAAGCCCTCATTGTTACTTTGTAATGTTCCAAAAGTGTCTTCACTTTCTTCAAGCCTCACTCATTTTTAAGATTACTTGGTCTTTTATTTTACTGAAAAGACAGCAACACTCCAACTTTCCTTCTCTTGGCTGAAACTGCTTTCCCAGAAGTGGCCAATGGCAGAATTTACAGTGATCCAACAAGCTTTAATTTATTTTTCTTTTCATTGAGCTGTCTTCAGCATTTGACCTTTTGACCACCTGTTTTTACTCCCCGTTCCTTCACTACACCATCACCCATATGGAGGTCTTCCCTAAGGTTCTGTATCCAAGTACCTCATTTTATTATTTCTCATCTTCTTTCACTATCAATTCTATGGAGCTCACTCTCAAACCTCTCCAGCCTGTCCTCTTCCACCAGTTACAAACCTGTATTTTACCTTCCTGCTGGACATGATTTAAAAGATCTACCAGTTTCTCAGACACAATACATCCACCATCAAATGTATCACTATCTTCTTCCAACTAAATTCCCTTCCCTCATTTCCTTTGCTCACATTATCTAGTCGGTCCTCACCCATGTCCTGAGTACTGTATGTTGCGATAATAGTCTCACATCCATCTCCTCCCATTCCATGACTCACAACCCTAAAGCCCAGGCCCTCAGAACTCACATACCTTAACCTTTGCAATAGTCTCTTAACAGGTCTTTCCATCTATAAAAGTTCGACTTTGGGCCAGGCACAGATGCCAGAATACATCTTTTTAGAAACGTCCTTTTTAGCTGTTTCTCACCTGGTATATGATTTTCAATGGCTCCCTAACACCTACCAAAAGCAGTCAAACACCTCTATTCAACATTCATGTCATGATAATGTGACCCAGACCTTCCTCTGCAACCTTATTTCCCTCCACCTCCTGCTTTGACCTTCTCTTTCTAATAAACTGGACTCTAGGCTGTTTCCCACCCTTGGCCTGAGCTCCTCATCTCTACACCTTTGCACGTGCTAGTCCTTCTTCAAGGTATGCTCGATCCCTACTCCATCCTTCGGAACCCTTCATAAATTACAACTTACCATAAAGTTTTCTTTGGTCTTTAAAATGAATAAAACTTTAACACCACTCTGGCTTACTCTGAATAAGTGGCTCTTTTGATGGGTAGGACTATGTCACGTATCTTTGTATCTCCTGAGGCATTATGACATTGTGTTGTCCACAACTGGTATTAGATAATTTAGCTGATGATGTGGACCTCTGAGCAAACATCTCACCATTTCCAGACCTTAAGAGATATCAAAATCCAGAGGTAGCTAAGGAACTTACCCATGGATTCTGAAGTTTGACTGCCAACCACCCGGAGAAGCATAGGCTGACTGCTGTCTGACCTCTGTAGAGAGGTAGAAGGAGAGGACACCGTTGTACCATTCACCTTGGCCTCTGCCTGGGGCTAAGGCATCCAAAAGAAAACAATTATTTTTCATAATAAACACTCAAACAAAAATATACATATAAGATTCTGATAAACACTCATGACTCTATGAAATTTTGATATTTCCTAATTAGAAACCTCTCAAAGACTGGTGAATTTGAGAAATTTCACTGTTGATAAGATATATGGATATTGTCTTTGTATCTGAATTGTGCCTCCCTTCCCGCCATGACTTTGAAAAACTATTAGAGCTACCGTGGAACAAGATACCACTAAATAACGGAAAGATTTAGAAGGTAATGTGAGAATGGTGAACACAAAGATATAATGGAGGAGTCATGTTTTTGTGAAGTATTAACAAGATGAAGAGACCATATATCAAAATTTAAAATTCCCAGAAACCAGTGACCATGTCCAGGTAGGGCAATATCTTGCTAGGTTTTCAATGGAGGCTTAAAAAAATCATATTTTATGGATTGGAAGAAGAGAAAAAAAAAAGAAGTTATATTAGAAAATAAAAGTCATTACAAAAAAGAAAGTTCTATTTCAGGAGGTAAAATTTTCACTTTTAGAGAACTAGTGGACACTTTTGGGCATTTTTTTCCAAGATGTACTCCAAGTTGGTCAAGCCAAAAACACGTTTGTAGGAAACAGTCTTGAACAAATATAAAAAGACACACTAGTTTTCCTCCTCTTTTTCTATCTCTTAATACTGGGCACTTTGCTAGACATATATCAAATACTCAACAAACTGATGCTGGTTGCACTTATGAAAAGGACTCTGAGTTCTTCTAGGTTTTAGTTTTGTTTATGAGAGGGAAATGAGTTCTTGTAAATGTCCCATGTTAGAGAGATGGGGGCCTCACTTGTTCCAGCAGCTGCCTTAGCCTATGTAGCTGTGACTCCAGCTGTTTATTGTGGTCCTCCAGGATTTGCATCCTGGCTTCCAGGCGGCCTTTGTGTTGACGCAGAAGCTTGGCCTCAGCAATGAGCTCAGCATCTCGGGGGCTCTGGGGAGAGGTGGGCATCATTTCAGGAGGGGACGGCAGTGGGGACAGGCCTTTATGTTCATGCTGCTGCTTCAGACGATCATATTCTGCTTGCAGATTCCTGTTGGTGTTGGCATCAAAGAAGAAGAAAAGAAAAGAAACTTCAATATCATTATCAGATTTCATAGAACATGGCAGATAGATGCATCTGACCACCACCAAACACAACAGCAAGCAAAAGAGAGGCACTTAATGAATGATTTTTATGATGACAATCTTGTCAATGCTAAAAGAACAAAATAAAATTTGAAGCGTTTGCCTGGTGTGTGAGGAGAGATGTTTTTCCATCTTTTATGTTATACTAAAAGCCTCATGAGTGCTATGTTCAGAAAAGTGTGCAGCAAATACTTTAATCATTTGGTAAATATTACTTTATAACGTCATGGAATTAAAATTTTTATACCTCTGTCGATACTTGAGTTTGCTTAAAAATGTCACCAAATATTTTCAAGAGAAATGTATAAGAATATGGTAAAAGTATATCCGCGTACCTATTACCCTGCATCGAAATTTTTTGAAGAAATAAAATATGACAGCTAAAGTTGAAGCTCCCCTATGTAACCTCCTTAATATCATTTAGTTCCCTCCTCACATCGTCCCCAAGAAGATAATGCCATACTGAATTCCATGTCCAGCATTACCATGAATATATCTACAAATACTACATTGAACTTTTAATAAAGATGCTGACATTGGACTGGTTTTTACCTACAAAAATGGCCATTTCATGTGATTCAATCTAATAGCATTATTTTGCATGTTCTTAAACTTTATATTTACGAACTTTATGCTTAAAGAGTGTACATACCATTCTAAGAGTTGCTTTTGCCTTCAACATCATTCTGAAGATTTATCCATGTCGATACATAACAGTTCATGATTTTTAACTTCTGTAAGGTATTATTATGCTTGAATATGCCAACAACATTCTCCTATTACTAAACATTTGGTTTTTCCAACTTTTCACTATTACGGACAATGATGTGATGAACTTCCTTATATCTGTCTCCTTGGATACCTGATGAAGATATTCCCTACAGAATATATCTAGATGTAGAAGAGGTGAGTCCTAGCGACATCTTCACCGTTGCTACCTATCACCAAATCGCTCTCCTAAATGGTTTTACCAGTAGCGTATGAGAATTTCCATCTGACCACATCTTCATTAAATACTTGGTGTTATCAGACACTTAAATTTTGGCCAATTATGATAGGCGTATTTTACTTCGCATTGGGTGATGTTAATCTTCTTACAAGTTAATTGGCTGTTTTTGTTTCTTTTGCCTATTTTCTCACTGGATTGTTCCTTTTCTTACTAATTTAAAGTTCTAGATATATTCTGGGTACTTGTCCTTTGCCAGTTATGTGCATGGCAAATATTATCTCCACTTATTTTAGTGTAGCTGTTTTTTAACTTTGTTCATGGTTTCCTCTTGTACAAAAACTTGACATTTTAATACAACTTTCCACGTTTTCTATCTATTATGTCTTGCTTAGGAAAATCTTCCTTTCACCTACATTTTTTTCCTTTCTTTTTATTTATTGTTGTGCTTTAAGTGAAAGTTTACAATTTAAGTTCGTCTCTCATACAAAAATTTATACATAGTTATGTGACCCTAGTTGCTCTCCCTATACTGTGACAGCACACTCTTCCTTACGCCTATATTTTAAAGATTAAAATTTTGTTTTTCACATTTAGGACTTAAATCTACCCAAATCTATTTTTGTGGTAGGTGTATGAAGACAGTATCTAATTTTACTTCTCCCCCCCACTGCCATAGATAACCTGTTAACCTAGCACCATGCATTGGCTACTCCATTTTTCCCTCACTGATTTTTTTTTTTTTAATTGTGTTTTAGGTGAAAGTTTACAGCACAAATTAGTTTCTGATTAAAAAATTCGTACACAAATTGTATTGTGACATTGGTTGCAATCCCTGCAATGTGTCAGCACTCTCCCTCATTCCAACTTGAGTTCTCCGTCCATTCTTCCAGTTTTCCTGTCCCTTCCTGCCTGCTCGTCTTTGCTTTTGGGCAGGTGCTGCTCATTTGGTCTCGTATACTTGACTGCACTAAGAAGCATGTTCCTCACACGTGTTACTGTTTGTTTTATAGGCCTGTCTAATCTCTGGCTGAAAGGTGAACTTTGGGAGTGGCTTCAGTTCTGAGTTAGCAAGGTGTCCGGGGGCCGTAGTTTCAGGGGTTCCTTCAGTCTCTGTCAGACCAGCTAAGTCTGGTCTTTTTTGTGTGTGAATTTGAATTTTGTTCTACATTTTTCTTCTGCTCTGTTCGGGACCCTCTATTGCGATCTCTGTCAGAGCAATCGGTGGTGGTAGCCGGGCACCATCTAGTTTTTCTGGGCTCAGGCTGGTGGAGGCTGTTATTCATGTGGTCCTTTAGTCCTGTGGGCTAATATTTCCCTTGTATCTTTGGTTTTCTTCATTCTCCTTTGCTCTGGACAGGATGGGACCAGTAGATGCATCTTAGATGGCTGCTCACAAGCTTTTAAGACCCCAGGTACCACTCACCAAAGTGGGATGTAGAACGTTTTCTTTCTGAGCTATGTTATGCCAACTGACCTATATGTCCCATGAGAGACCATGGTCTACAGCCCTCAGCCCTAGTAACTCGGTCCCTCAAAGCGTTTGGATGTGTCTAGGAAGCTTCTATGACTTTGCCTTGGTCAAGTTGTGCTGACTCCACCTGTACTATGTGTTGTCTTTCCCTTCACCAAAGTTTAAACACTTGATTACTATCTAGTTATTGATTTCCCCTTTCTGTCCCTCCCCTTCCCTTGTAGCCATCAAATATTTCCCCACTAATTTGTAATGGTACCTCTGCAATATATCAAGTGTACATAAATACACAGGTGTGCTTCTGATCTCCCTATTCTATTCTGTTGGTCTATTTGTATATCCCTGTGCTGATCCCACATTACAGCTTTAAATAAAATGACGTCTGTCAGGTCCTCCCACCCCCACATTGTTCTGCCTGAAAACTGCCTTGGCTTTTCTGAGACCTTTGCTCTTCCTTACGATTTTAGTATCAAATTTTCATATGTCATGAAAATCCTTGCTGCAATTTTGGGTTTGAATTACATTGTATTTATAGATTAAACTGGGAAGAGTTGGCTTCCTGTTATTGAATCTTCTCACCCAGAAATGTGGTAGAGTTCTTCACTTATTCCAGCCTTGCTTAATCTCCATTAATAATATTTTGTAATTTACTGTCTTTTTCTCCTAGCTTTTCAGATTGAATGCTTAAATCATTTATTTTCAATTTTTACTGTTTTTAATAAATGCACTTAAGAGTTATGAATTTCCTTCTAGGTACCACTCTAACTGTATCCCAAAAATTTGATATGTATCACTTGATTTAATTCAGTTGCTTACATTTTGTAATTTGTCTTGTGATTTTTTATGTAGCCTGTAAGTCTTTTAGGAGTGCACTTTTTATATTTCTAAATATTTTGTTCACTTATCTTTTTAGTGCATATTTCTGCTTTAATTGCATTTTAATCTGAGAAGAGCTGTATGATACTGATCCTTTGAAATTTATCAATACTTATTTTTGCAACATAGTTCATAGTCACTTTCTATAAATGTTCACTTGAGTACTTGAAACAAAAATGTGTATTTTCCCATTTGAAAGGTGGAGGCTCTAAATACATATTTAGATCATGCTAGTTAATTTGTTGTTCAAATTGTCTATATCCTTACTAAATTTTTTATCCTTTGCAGCTATCAATTTCTGTCAGAAGAGTGTTAAAATATAATTATGGATTTGATAGTTTCTCCTTTTAATTCTGTCATACTTTGCTTTATAGATTTTGGGCCTACTTAGAGTCATACAAGATTTTGATTGTTACTGTTTCTTATATAATTACGTAGTATACCTTTTTCTTCCTAAAAATGTCTATTTCCATGAATTTTCTTTCATTTAAATATTTCTGTGGCTATTTCACTTTCATTTGGTTATATATGATTGCTATCAAAAGAAATATAAACAGTATAGACTGTTCTAACACATGCAAAGGTCTCAAATGCTTTAGGATTTTCTGGGAATACAATTCCAACCTAGGACACTTACGATATTTGCTACCCAGTGACTGATTAGAACTCTTGATACCTTTCTTCCAGTTATGATAAATACCAAAATAAGGTGACAGATTTCTGTTGTTCACAGACTATATTTCATCAGGTAAGAGAAATTCCTAGCCACAGATGTGAGAGATCTATAAGAGAAGGCATGAGATGCATGTGGTGAGTAGGTAAGAGGAGTTTCCCATTCTCCAGTTTGATAAATAAGATAACCTCATGACCAGATTTGCTACTGGGGAACTATTTTCTGTTGTCCCACACCTGAAATAAACTTTCTGTCTTCTAAAACGCTCAGTTCCAAACTGCTGGATCTCCCCATTGAAAGCACAAATAAAATCCAATCTAGTCTTGGTTTCTTAGCTCTACCTTGTACCTAACTTTACAAGCTTTCTAGGAATTTGTGTAAAATCATGCAGAAAACCAATGTCTGATCATTTTCATCTACAGAAATGGAATCTCTCATCTGAATTGAATGGAATCTCCTATCTGTATGCATTGAAATCTGACCTGCTGACAATCTTTAGGACAGCTGTGTGTACAGTTTGTTCCACAGCAATCTGCTTTGACAAAGAAGTAATAAGAAGAGATTTATCGAAATAAGTTTACCCTCAACCAGACTCTGCACACTGGTCCTTTGGGTGTGGAACAACTTCCGTAGCTCTCCACATTAATTAAATCCAATTTCTAACCACTTAACTGGCAAACATCTAAATGTTTCTGTGATCTTGAAGAAGCCTTCAGTGTTCACAGAGTTTCATTTGATAGGAAATACCTGCTAGTTTTTCCCTTGTAGTTACTCGCTAAAAGAAAACCACCTTCACTGAAATGTTCCAACCAACAACACCTTTTTATTTGGGAGTCATATTCAAAATTCTTCCTTCCACCAGATTGGGTCATCCATGATGTTCCCTTTGAAAACACTGTTTTTGGACACAGACTTCAGGATACAGCAACAAACAATTACTGTCTTCCTCAACTCCTTTTCAGAAAGGTACTAATAGGAGACTAGACTTTCTAGCAAGGTCTTCCTTGGTACCTTGATCCTTTGGGTCTAGTTGTCCACTGAACTCTCCTTTTATGAGTTATTTGTAAGTGCCTTGCTTCAGAAAACATGCTTTAGTATATGCAACACATTAAATTTCCATTTTTATGTTTTCTAGTAAAAAAAAAAAAACAGAAACGGCTCATTTTGATCAGCCAGGGCTTCTCGAAGCTGAACTGTAAAGAATACCATTTGCTCTGTGTTGGCTTTTCTTGTCTTCCCAGATATTTGAGATTTCTCTTGAAAAAAATTTTTTTTTTTTTTTTTTTTTAGTCTTAAAGACTCACGTCCTTCAATTCTGGAAGATTCTCAGCTATTATACTGTTGTTTCTCTGTCATTCCCTCTATTCTCTTCTTCTGAAACCCTTACTAAGTATATTTTAGAACCTTGTGGTCAACTCTCCATCTATCTTAATTGCTCATTTATATTTCTTACCTTTTTCTCTTATTGCTATGTATAGAAAAGTTCTCCTCCTCATTTCCTAATTTCCTTATCTTCTCTGACTGAGTCCAGTCTAGAGTTTATCCTGTCTATTGCATTTGGAACTTTAATGACGAGAGTTTTTATTTCCAAAGAAGTCTTCTTCGGATCTACATGCTCTTTATCCATTTCTGTTTCTTAGTTTCTTTGTATTTTAATTAATGTTATTCCCTTATTTATGTCTTTGAGCATCCTAAACATACTTAAAAACCATCTTCATTGTATTGGTCTATCATTTTCTTTTCATCCAGACTTAATTCATCTTTTCATTGGTACCTTTTTTGGGGGGAGGGAACTATTTCACTTCTTTATGTCTTTCAGATTTGATTTAGAGACACAATTTGAAAGGAATGTTTTCTGTGTGTGTGTTGTCTGTTATATTTTTGTATGTGAGTGTTTTCCTTTATATTTCCCTCGCCTTATGAACTCATCTCTCTCTGTCAAGTGGTTTTGTGGCTGCTCCCATCTGCCACTCAGGGACCTGTAGTCTAGAACTAGATCTCATATTGGTAGTTTGCAGCTCCTACACTGAGTGATAGGGAGCTATCGCTAATTTTATTACCAGGCAGCAGGCAGATTAGGGCAGTTCCTGATTTTAAGGATGTGATGCTCCCTTCCTAAATGCATTCCCCACCTCATACTCAGGCTCTCATGACTGTGTATAAGCTGTAGCCTGCTGCAGCAGTCAAGATTGTTCCTTTTCATTTTTCTTTCAGGTATGTGTGTGTGTGTGTGTGTGTGTGTGTGTGTGTGTGTGTGTGTGTGTGTGTGTGTGTGTGTGTGTGTGTCTGTGTCTCATGTGTCTTTCCAGGTGTGTTTTGGAGATCCCTGATTTCAAATAGTAAGCCTGACTCTGGGCTCCCACCTTGTGAGGAAAATTTTAATCCCTGTTATTACAGCAGGAGCTGAAAGCCCATAGACTTAGCCCTACTCACCATGCCCTGCTTTGCTTCCCCACTACCCCATTTCTGGTCCATGAAGATGCTGATCTTGTTTTAAAGTCTAACTATGCCTTTTTCATTTTTCACTCCACATTTTATCTAACACTGGATAAGTGGTATGCTCAGAGGAAGATGCCTTAAAGCAAGAGCTAATGCTATCTTAATCAGAAGCCTACCAGGACACATTGATTTTGTAGATGTCTAGTTAAGGTCCCCTCAGTATTAATTCAAACCTAAATTCACTAGACCAGGATTAAATGAGCCAAACAAGTGCCTCTCTCCTAAACAAATATGTGATACACATACACCTTCTAGTAAACTCAGTAACAAACTTGATTTTGAGGGACTACTTTTTCTTCCTGAAGCTCTGAGGCAGGTGAAGCTATCATGCCAAAGTTTCTAAAAGCCAGAAATGGCTCTAAAGAGGTATCTTGGCCAGCAACCAAGTAAAATACACAGTCTTTGATTTAAGTCAAAATTTTCTTTTAAGGTATTTATAAATGTTCGTGAGGATTATCAAGAAGAATTGTTGCTCAGAGGGTTGAATTAGAGATGACTTTTACTAAGAGTTTCCTAATAAGTGTGGCCATGGTTACAGAGTATGTGAGAGCAAATTTTTGTTAGGAGTTGGGAAATGGAGACATGAAGCCCTCATTAATTCAGTCACTTTCTTATATTTACAAACATCTTGTGCCAATACCTTTAAAAGTATATCATAATGGTAGATTTTTGTGGATACACTATTTATAAGGCATATAGGGGAGACTGTTCCCATAAACGTTCACTCAAATAACCACTATTCCAAGGTGAGTTGTTTTAAAGAAAGCTTAACTATAAGTACACAACTTACTTATTTTAATGCTTGGTTGTCAATTTATATTGTTACCGATATGTACTTTACTTTTCTTGAAGTTATACATGTACATCTCACCCCTATTGATTCTGTAATTGTTAGAATGTAGTCATGGAGTCATTTCAATACAGATAAATATACATCAGCGATCAGACAAGGACTCCACGGAGAATCTATTTACATTCTTGATTATCTATCTTGTAAATTATATTTCTCTGGTGGCTCCCTAAAGAATACTAATTCAAATTCATTGCACATGGCTTCCATCACTACAATTTCTTCCCACAGCCAGTCATCCTAAAAAAAAAAAAATCTCCCATTCATTATCAATTTCTAATTCTCCATAGAGCTTAAAAATCCCTCCATTCTGCAACTATGAACATATATCTGATTAACTCTATGGCATCATGTGTATAAATGTGGTTGTCCAGATACAAATTACATTTTAAAACAATTTAACCAACCAATGGACATAAGACCTGGATCAAATTGGCAGGACTTCATGCCGTACCTCTACCGCTGAAAACATGAAAGCAGTTTGTGCCTGTAGCAATACTTTAGGAGTGTCCCTCAAACAGTCATAAGTAGCATGTATGATAAAGACCATTACAGCAATCTTTGAATAATTTCTATTCAGTTACAGGGGTCAAGTGATTTCAATGTACGTACCCTACTCTTTAAAATGGAACTTTCTTACCACTTGCAATTATATAGTAGTATAATGAGAATTTTGAAATAACTGAAGGTCACTTCCCAGTGACCAATATCTTCTTAAAGAGTATTATACATCACATTTTATACCAAAGCATGCACATACACAGGGTCTATTACATCAAGTGGGGACAACTACAAAGGTCTGCATCTAAAAAACAATAGGTTTGGAGAAATCCGGCTTTACCCTCATACAGTATTAAAAGCAGCTAAATCATATCCACCAATCTAGATTCAGACAAATGTAAATCTTATAGAACTCTTAAATGGCAACTATACATCAAGCAAATTAGCAGTTTCTTAAAAAAAAATGACAAAGATAAATTCTGCAAGCATGAGTAAAAACTGGAAATCATACAGAGCCTTTTCAGTTAACAGTAAGTATATTTAAAGCTATGCTGTAAAATTTTATCAAACAAAAACGTCAAAAATACCCCTAAACTAGGTGGAAGAAGACATTAATGTGTCTTGACATTAACAGCATTAATTAAAGAGAAACTCACAGAGTGGGAAGTAAGAGAATGCATATTTTACATCTGCCTTAAGCAAAACGGTAAAAATGGCAGGACCTTCCCAGGCTCAAGTTTCTATAATCCTCTTCTCTTACTATGGTTCCCCTTTCATGCATTCAGAGCTCTTACTTCCAACTCTTTTCCTACCTAAATTTGTTCAGTAGAAAAGATTTGATAGAAATCATTTAAACCTTACTAGGATTTTATAGTAATGTGCCATTTCTTCCAGCAATATCTATATTGTAAAAAAGATTGTTTAAACTTTAAAACAAAAAGCTTTGTCGAATCAGGACAAAATCAGGAGAGAGGTTGGATAATATAATTTGTTTTGACACATTGCCTTTTCTGGTGCCTTTTACCACCCCCAGCTGAAGAGGGAAGTAGTGCAGGGTTTGAGAGCATGGTTTTGGAGTCAGAAAGACCTTGATTCACACCTTGGCTCTGCCACTTGCTGAGGCTGAGCGACTTACTTCAAGCGGTAATCCCATTACGAGGATTAATGAGCTAGTATGATCTAGACTCTATACGTAAAACTTTATTAGAACCATGCACAGCTCATACTAAGTGTTCAATAATTTCTGGCTACTATTATTCTTATTGCTATTATTTATTATTTTTACTTCACCCTCTCTGTGTTCTGTACATTATAGATTTGAAAGCTTAGGTGTACTGAAAACTTCCTGTCAAAAGAAAGCAATCTACTAAAACTTCATGAGTTTGGCAGAAAACATACACATTAAGTGCTTAGAAATCGATTCATCATTCAATATTTACCCTCTTCACATATACTTGAGTTCTAGCCTCCAGCAAAACTGTAGCTACCCCAGAATTTGGGAATAAATGTATACTGTCCATCCTCTGTGATGTAATCAAGTTTATCACAGCTGAGCACCTAGACAAAATGAAATCACTAAGCTGAGATCACAAGGATGAGACTTCCTTAGATTTGCCCAAATCTGCCAGGCATGTGACAAAATCATAAAATTATGTCCATAAATTACTGCTCTAATAAGATGTTTGGACCAAGCCTACAGGGTTAATGTATCTAGATGCACTCTATTTTCTGGATACGGCCTTGACACATCAATCTATATCTTGCTTGAATTCCAAGAGACAGAACCCAATACTAATTGGCTTTAGTTTCTTTATCTTTAATGATTGAGATATTTTTTCACTTATTCAAAAGTTCAACACAAGAAGAGAAGAATTCATAAGGAATTCTAACCACTATATCTGGAAATAAGGCAGATACACAAAAAGCTAAGACAAAAATGACAGTGGCTAGTTTTTACCATTCAAAAGGAAAACAAGGATTGGAGATGTTTTAGATGTGGAAAAGTCTAGTTTCCACGGATAGTGCTGTTGGGAAAGCGTGTCTCAATTTTCAGATACATACAGCAAAATATCAAACTTCAAGACATAACAGCCCCTAGGATAAACATAATTCTAAGCTTTGTGTGTCCCATCTTGTGTCCCTCATGTGTAGTTAGACTCTGCCTTAAGTTCTCCCAATAAATTCATCTTGATGGCCTATTTTTCACTTCCTGACATGCACTGCTATACACTGTTGCCATATCTGATCCTACGGTCTCTTCTATTACAATGACTGAAATTACAAAATTATTTCTTTAAAATACTTCCTAGTATTTGTACATGAATTTTCATAGAAGTATTATTCATAATAGCCAGTAAGTGGAAACAACCCAAATGTCCATCAACTGAAGAATGGATAAACAAAATGTGATATATCCAAACAAAGGAATATTACTCAGTCATAAAAATGAATGAATTTCTAATACATGCTACAGTGTGGATGAACCTTAAAAACATTATGCTAAGTGAAAAGAAGCCAGACACAAAAGGCCACATGTTGTCTGCTTTATATGAAATATCCAGAATAGGCAAATCCATAGAGACAGAAAGTAGAGATTAGTGGTTGTCTAGGGCTTGGGGTTTGAGGGAGAAATAGGGAGTGACTGCTAATGGGTATGGGGTTTCTTTTTGGGGTGATGAAAATGTTCTAAAACGGATGGTGATGATGATCGCACAACTCTGTGACTATACTAAAAACCACTGAATTGTACACCTGAAATGGATGAATTGTACAGTATGTGAATCATATCTCAATAAAACTGTTATAAAAAAAATTCCCAGAGTCAAAATTCTATTTCTCACAGCACAAAAGGTATTTCCCCAGTGAAGACAATGATCTTCTAATACTCTCTCCTTCTCCAAAGGAATCAAGCTTTAGTCCATGCATATTAAAGAAAAATGGTATGTACATGCCTGCAGAATTATCTATGCAGACACTTCTCAATATTTTTAGATGACAACTTAAAAAAAAAAAGGTCTGAAAATAAGCCCAAGTCTGGGTTAACTTAAGTAACTTAGATGTTTTCACTCTAATGGAAAATGGTATCACAACCTGAACAGGTATATTAAGGGATCTGGCAAAAGAACAATAAGATAGGAAATGAGAAAAACAAGAAAGACAGTTGAAAATTAACGAAAAAAATCCCATCAAGAAGTATGGAAAGTCCAAAGGGTATTCATCCATTCATTTATTCAACACATATTTACTCATCCAGTAGTGCGGAGATAAAGATGTATAAGACACTGTCCCTTACCCTTGAGGGGCTCACATACTAATGCATGGGATGTTATTTAGTTCCGCTATGGTAACAAACCTTACAACAATGCTTAGAATTATGCTCACTGATAATGCTAAAAAATACAGATAATTTTACCTTTGAAATAATCATTTTTAGTTACTAGGAAATTCTAGGAAGAGGATCACATAGATTTATTTACAACCTGTAGTTAGCAGATCAAGTGGTACCATAAGGTAACCCAGAATTTGAAGATACAGCAAACGGTGAACTTTTAATTACTGAGAGAGTAAAAAAAGAAAAAGAAAATGGATGTTTAGCCATCTAAAGAAGCCATCCATCTACATAAGTAATACACACCAAGAAACCATTTCTAACTGGGCTGCTGGTGAGGAATCAGGCATGCCCTACCTCAATCAAGTATGCCAGGAGGTTCTTGGTCTTCTTTCTATATATACTCTGTTCCTAGAAGGACCATATCCTCTCCTCAGACTTCTATCTCCTCTAAAACCAGGACCCCTCCAAAACCCATTACTTCTCAATCTGAACTTCTCTTCTAAACTCCAGACCTGTCTTTCCAACAGTCTCCTAAATGTCTCCTTTAGCGATGGGCTCTGGGAACTGGAACTTCCTAAATTCTTTAAAATTTCAGTGCCAGAAAAGGGATCAGCCTCATCAAGTAGCATTACACAGTACCATATACTAGCTATCTGTTTTTTTAATTTATACCTAATTTTACTTTGCGATGAATGTCACACCTGTACTCCTACTGTAAGATGAAGAGAGAGAAGTAGCTTCCCAGGTGTTGGTGATATATTTTTATATCACAATCCAGGAGTGGCCTCAAGGAACAATTAGACTTTGCATCTAACTACTTAGAAAGATTCAACAGTAATTGTGATAGAAGCAAAAATGGCTGCCTTTGGTAGACATCCTCCAAAATTCAACTGATTAACAATTAAAAACTCCATATAGAAAGTTACTTTTATCAAGTTATTGGTGGAAATTTCTGTTAGTGGTTTGGTTGGAAAGCCAGGTTGCTCAATGAGCTAATCCATAAAAAAAAATACAAATAATTTTCCATAGTCATGGGAGATGATTTAATACCCACCTCTGAATTTTCCAGGCCAAATCATTCTGGCCTTTGGGTTCTATAGGACAACTGCTTAACTACCAGAGCAAATCAAAAGTTACTTTGTAATAAAAATCCAGGCTTTATTTTCAGGCACCTCTTCTAGCTACTTCCTCTGATGTCCCTGGAAAGGCAATGGCTAGGCTTGTCAACCACTATAGCAGAAAGTCAACTGTGCTATCCACTTGCCTGGTTTTCAAAGTTGATAAACTTGATATAAGTTAGCATGATAGAAGGCCAATCTCCAGGCCCTCAGAGGGTTAAATCTTAAATTGGAGGCTATCCTGCTCTCACTGTTCTAACCAAAAAAAGATACGTCAAGAGTGTCTTAGGGACATGCCATCCATCCACTCTTCCAGATACCCTAAATTTTGTATCTGGATTGCTTTGCCCCTGGAATGCATGTATGTACATTAGTACAGTGCTGAATTTCTTCACCAAAGTCTATTCCATAGAATATTACAATTGAGCTTGAGGTCACTCACGTAAGTATGAGCAACATTGGGTTAAACAAAGTTAATCAGGGTTCTTTACTTTTAGACTCCTCAATGTAAATGCTAATGCAATTCTGACTTTCCAATAGAGAGTAATTCCAAAGCTTATCTGTTCTTGGAATCATTTTTTTTTTTTAGTATCTCAGAGGTATTCTGCAGAACACATTTTGGGCAACACTGACCTTTATCCTCGGAGAACTGTCATAATTTCTTTGGTCTTTAATGTTAAGCTTTCCACAATTATCAAAGGCCACTAGAGACAGCCACATAAAATTTCCTTTGGTCTTTGTTATAAAAATGTTGATAAGGACACTAGCCAATAGATCACATATCAAATGTGACAGTGGTTAAGAGTTCAGGACTGCCTTAGTTTGAATGCAGGCCCCATTCCACGCTAGCTATATGAAGTGTCCTTCATACTCTGTATTACAGAGTTCTCATTCAGGAAACAGCCTCTCCTTCATAGGGTTGTTGTAAGGATTAAATAAACTCTTACATGTACTCAGAACAGTTCTTGTCCATATCAAGTACTCAACGGACAGCTATTATTTTTGTTGTTATTATTATTATGATGCAGAGCCAGAAAAACTGTGGCGCTTCCTTAGGAAGCTGCATGCTTCTTTCAACCAACATTAACAGAATTATTATGTTTCCTCTTACCCCCTGATGGCAAGGAAGCTTGGCCAAATTTGAAGCTCAGTTGTATCTACTACGCTAATCTCTACTATATTAACTGATTCACCATTTATACTGTGGGAATCTTATTGCTATGGCTTTTTTTCCCCAAAAATCCTTTTTGGAAAGTAAATACATGAATAAATACAGGAAATTTCTACCTGAATGTCTTTGGGCAAATCAGAACTTAGTATGTTCAATATGTCGTTCTTTTTCTCCATTAACTGACCCTTTCCAAATCAGTAGCTTTTCCTGAGTACACTATGTTGGTATTTGTTTGTTTCTTTAATCATCATTTTCCAGTCCTCCAATTAAAAAATTTCATATCACTCAATCCCTCCCTCTCCCTTCTCCCCGGGCCTCATTCATTCAGTGACCTTCCAATTTCTCCAGCCCTTCTTCATTCCACTAAGACAGTCTTAGTTCAGAACCTGATCATCTGTCAATGAACGGCTCCACTATCCTTCTACCAATCTCTATGGCTTCAGCTTCCTCTTTACAATTACTTTTCTCAATCTTCCCCTCCTCAAAAAAACCTTCATTGTTTGCCTGCCTGTCGGATAAAGTCCAGACTCCTAAGTATGATATATAAAGTCTTTCAAACAGTGGCGTCAACCTACCATTCCAGTCACTACTCCCATTTAACTCATTCCATGATCTGGCCACACAACTCTACTCATTGCTCTATCAGTCTGGCAAACTCAACTTTTTCCTCTCTCTCAGCCTAGAAAACTCCTATTCAGTCTTCAACCTTCAGTTCTTTTTGTGAAGGTCTCTCTTATCCCTCAGATAGAATGAACATTTCACCTCTGTGCCCCCTCAGCCATTTGTTATAATTAGGTATCATTATAACTAAATAACTGTAATTAGTTACAATTAGTTGTTTATATTTTAATGTCTTTTATTCAGTTGTGAGCTCCATGAGGGCAAGAACCAAGGTTTACTCATCTTTGCAGTCCCAGTCCCGACAGCTTTAAAAACACAACAAGCATTCAGTAACTATCTGCCGAATGGAATGGAATTACATCCTCAGGCCTGGGATATAACTAAAGAAAGCTATGACCACAATCAATCCTACTGTAGCTGGATGGTCTAGTAATAAAACACCAAAAGGAGAACGAGGGTCTCTGTGGGAAATGGATTATAAGAATGTCAGCTTTTCCCCAGCTGTACCCGTAAGACATGAATATTCTTATTCACCAGAGGGTACTTCAGTTTTTTTGTAGTATGAAAGAAACAGTCCTCACAACCAACCCATTTCTTATGTCAAGAGTCTAAGCTCACCAGGTAACAATTTGATTTTTATTTTTATTTCTAAGATACCCAGTTCTAAGACATATGGGGCCCTGGAATGGAGTGACAATTCTAGTCTCTAAAATCCATATATTCTCCATTTTAGTAGATTTAGTATTTGTAGTTAAACCCCACGCTGTTCTCCAAAAGGTTTAAGAAACCTTCATACATTCACTACAACGAGGCAGTTCAAAAGAGAAGACATCGGGATAAAGGGAGAAATAGTTTTTCTAGGTTATCCATCTATTCCCGTGAACTGGAGAGCATGAATCAGTTCTCTTAGACTTAATTGAGTAAACCAAAGGAAACTTAGTTAATTGGGTTTGTCAGTTAGAAACTAAGCCTTTGACTCACAGTGACCCCCTGCCCCATGTACCTGTCCTCTCTCCCTAAGTAGGGCTGAGACAGTTGACCTGACTCTCAGATTTTTAAAGGCTGTGTACATGCCCTTCAGCTTCTCCTCATCCTTGCTATAAAAGATCTTGACTGTCTGACTTATGTGGTAAACTATTTCCCTTTATCCAAAAAAAAAAAAAAAAAAAAAAAGCTCTGCAGCTCTTTGTTTCGGGGCCCATATTGCCAAGTGACATGAAGGGCTAGTTCATTAAATTTTTCATGTCATAATCTTTTCCTCACTCAACATAAAAAACAAAACAAAAACAAAAAACAAAGCGTGTAGAACCGCTGTGAGAATTGGTATCTACTAAATTCCAATGACGTCTATTAACTGTTTTAGAATTCATTCCATCATCCGCCCTACCCCTTTCCTCACCAAAAGTTCCCACCTACCACATCTTCATTGCCTTCAGAGGCGGTCCTTCTCCCATTCAGGGTCGTACCTCCTGCTGTGCCCTTGGCCCCCCTCCCTCCTACCTCCTCTTGGAAAGTGCTCCTGTCAGTCATTCCTATGTTCTCCTCCCTTCTTATTCTGGCATATTCCTCTAGCATGTGGAAAGTAATTATGATTTTTAAGTAAAAAGAGAAGATGAGAGTGAATACTACACAACTATTTGTATGAAATAATCCCAACAATCACAAATACATTTGCAAATATTTGCATATGGAAAGAGTATCTTTGGAAGGATACACTGGAAACCAATAATGGTGGTTGCCTGCAGAGCTGGGAACACCACAGCCAGGAGACAAGGTTGGGGAAAGACTCACTTTTCTTTATATACTTTTTTGAACCCTTTGGGTTTTGTATAATATGCATGTATTACCTATTCATAAATAAAAATAATTAAAAGAAAACATTTCAATGTTCATATCTTCCAGAGTTCTGTCAGGCTCAGTGTTTTCCTTCTGCTACACACTCCCTGGATAGAAATATTCACTCTCACAATTTCAACTACCACTTGTGAACTAATGACTCAGAAATCTAATATCCCTAGCCCACACCTCTCCTGCAAGCTTTAAAGTTATATTTCTCAGCAACTACTGACTGTCAGACATTTACACATGGATATCTCACCAGGATCTCAGACTTAACCTCTCCCATGCCCCCTTATTCATCATCTTCCAGTTATTCGACCCTTGAGGACCTCGACAAGTACTATTGAATTAAGGAATGGACCTGCTGCTACCTCGCCTGAATTGTCAGTCCCAGCTGCACACCATCACTTTGCCATGAACCCGACTAGACCAGGGAATTATCCTTTCCCTCTCTATATCCAGCCTACCCCTCCCCTGAAATATCACTCAAACCCATCCATCTTCCTTATTTCTATTACTTTACTTTAGACCCTAATCATCTCCTTCCTGGATTTCAGTGCTACCTCCTAATTTGATTTCCTTCTTCCAGTATTGTTCTCCACACACATCACCTAGCACAGAACATCACCCCTGGCTTACACCCTTGAGTAGCTCCCTACACTAGGTGAGGAGGAATAAACTCTTCAGCATGGCACCAAGTGCTTCCCAACCAGGCCTTTGGCGACCTGTCCAGCCTCATTGCCTTTCATTCCTCACCTTGTTGCAAAAGTAACACAACTGTTGGCAGTTTCCCAAACATACTCTGCTATTCCTCATCCTGACACCTTTGTTTATGCTCCTCCCTCTGCTCAGAATGCCCACTCCTGCCCCCACTTCCTTCTGTTTCCCTTCATCTTGGCTACCTTCTCACTATCAGTTGAGACTCACACAAAGACCTAATGTAGGAGCATTGAATAAAGATGTCCTCCTGAGCCTGTGGAAACCAAATATTAGACCAGGGCCGGAAGTCATCTCGTCAATTACAAGGTAAAAGCAACAGGACCGTGATGTCCAGCTAATTCAGTGATATAAGTAATCAATCTAGAATTTCTTTGAGTATAACATTAATAATCTTGCCTAACTGTTGGATGAAAGGAAAGGAGCATGGGAAACGCACATTTAAGCTGCATGAGGTCTGGTAGCCCAACAAGATATACGAAAGGAACTGAATAGTTTCCAGAATCCACAGAGGATCCTGTAGTCATACAACATCTACTATCAACTTCAGTTAACTTTAGACTTCATAGTGAATCAGGTTAGTATCTACCCTCTTTTTAGATTTACGAACAATCCAATCAATTTGTATGCGGGTAGCAGAATGAAAACACAACTCTGTCTCTCAAAAAGGCTACCTTTTCGTTACCAAGATCATATCTTGAATTGCAGGGCAAGTCTTAGTTCATTTAGACAGTGCAGAGAAGAGTATATCGGGATTTGGACACTAAAGATTTAAGTCAGGAGATAGCAGGTTATAATCTATGCTGGAAAAAAATACAACAAAAGCACGTTGAGTCGCTGTATGAGTTTGCAATGATCAAAAATATACAATGGGGGAAAGTCCCAACATCCACCTGGCTTTCACCAAATAAAGGTGGATCCCAAAAACCTGTGGCAATTAGGGAGGGGTAGCACGCAGAACTGAAACATTAAAGATTGTGTATCTTACTAATGTTACTATTTGCCCAAATTTATGAGAGAGACCATTAGGACAATTTTGAGTCAAGTTTAGTTTTTGCTTAGTGCTTTAGCCTTATCTTTGTGGCATAAACCAAGAATCAGAGAATGGCCAACAGGCGTGTCAGCGGGGGAGACACACAGGGCCTGGGATTTGGAAAATGGGCTTTTAACATTCTAACTTTATGGCAAAGCAATGCTTGGTGTTAATGAAGGAAGTCTGAAAAATGGAAGTATTTGAAAAGTGAGCAGAAGAAAAGCATCTGAAAGGCTTTTCTTTATGAAATTGGGTTTTTAAAAGAATTTTAGACAAAAGAGCATGCATGTGGGCCACAGTTTAATTCAGTTATGTCTGAATTCATTTACTTGTTAAATTATCCAGTAAATACTTACTGAATGCTATATAGGTGCAACAATTGGGAAAAATGGAATTCTAAAGACAGAGATAAGACATCTCTGAGATGCTTCTATATTACTCATTCTTTGTTTTCCAAGGGATGTGGACAGGTGTCATGAATAAGAATAATTGACAGAAATCAGTAACATATCTAGTCAAAAATGGGGGGTATCCAAGTTTTTCTCTTTTGTTAACTGTCATTTAGAGGTAAGTCACAGTTACAGAATAAAGGAACATAAAATATACATAGATATAGTAATTAAACATCTGAAGACTTGGGACAATCTCAATTTTAAATATTCTTTCCCATTTTATCCCAAAGTATGCTTGTATCTGTCAGACTACGTAGCCCAATTTTGATTTGGGAAATACAGCCAGCTTGGCAGACACAAGAGGGGGACTTGTAATGACTTCCTGGGTTATCTCAGGAGAAGGACAGGAAATAGCAAATTAAAGGCTCCTTAGCAATACTGAATTCAAAGGTCACACAGACAAAGATAGGGCTCAGAAGCTGCTTGAGTGGAATTACAAGAAAACAGGAGGGGACAGAGCAAAGGGAACTAGACAGGCTGTTTTCAGGAGGGGAGTCCCGTAGAGATATTTCTTTGGAATTTGGTAGGAGGCAAAAATGTGACAAAAGGTCAAAATAACCGACAGGAAGACTTGCATCAACTCTAGATTCCTCATTTTGGAGCTCTCAGCAGCCCTGGATTAATTTTTTTCTTTCTTTCAGAAAACAAACCATCCTGTTCTTGGGGAATGGCCTTGGATATCTTTTAGAGTAATATGGATATCACTGTACCACAAGTAGATAAAATGGTTTATGCAGGGACATGTACTCCTTAAAACCATTTTCTCCAGTTAAAATGCACTTTAGGGAATGTACCAAGAGTCTATGTAAATGACATTTACATAGAAGGACTCTCTGTCATTCTCTGGTCCAAGGCAGAGTTCCTATTTTGAGTTAGAAAACTTGGATTTGAACTTGGTTCAGCCACTGGCTGACTGTGAAATCTGGGACAAGCCATTTGAACCCCCATGAACCTGAGTTTCCTCATCTATAGAAAGGAAACAAACTCGTTTTTATGGAGCTTTTAGGAAGATTCCAAACCTGTTGCCATAGAGTCGATTCTGACTCATAGCAACCCAATAGGACAGAGTAGAACTGCCAACAGGACAGAGTAGAACTGTAGAGTTTCCAAGGCTGTAATCTTTATGGAAGTGGACTGCCACATCCTTCTCCCTTACACCACCATGGCTCCTTCCTGGAAGACTAAGTGACCTAAAATACATTGAAGTGCTCTGAAAATGACAAAATGAAATATAAATGATAGTTAACAGTACTCTCTGGCCTGGATGCCATGGTGTGGAGGGAAAGTGTGCTAACAACAAAAAGGCAGAACTCTTACCAATGAGCTGAAAAGATATATTGACAAAATGGCAAAAACACTATACATTACTACAAAAACACTTTTACTCCAAATAACATCCAAGTCTATTTACAATGTCAGTCTCGACTTTTTCTTCCTATTTGATTTTGACCACTATAATAATTGAAGACTTAGCATAAGTAACTACTAGTGCTGATTTCCATAAATAACTACTAATGCTGATTTCCAAGAAAGTGGAGGGAAATGTTTTATCAGCCATGATCTTCATTGCCAAACAGTCTTATAAATAAGGCCAGATATAAAGTTATTATTAAAACCAACAGAATGTTCAATATTCCTTCCTGGATGGTAGTCACGTGATATCCTCACTGTATTCTTAAGTCTTCACCAAACGTTTCCTGAGTACCCACTAAACATTCACACTGTGATAGGTTACTACAGGGGACATGAAGATGATTAAGACACAGTGCTCTCACCATCTAGTGAGAGGGAGGCGTTGGTAATAACCAATAAAAAGGCCAACTGCCAAGGAGTTCTCTGAGAAAGGTCGGAAGTGTTCTGGGACTATATGGAAAAGACAGACTGCTTCCAAATGCAGGGACTAGGACGGTTCTGTGGGGAAGGTTATTTGGAGCAGGGCCATGAAGGATGGGCAGGACTCCTTTGTCAGATATGGCAGAGGAGGTTGAGGGTTAGCAGCTAGGCCAAGAAGCAAGCTTCAGCTTGGTCCAGAAAGTGCACGAGAGTAGGATGTATTAGAAAATACTAGCTACAACAATGCGGCCGGAGCACAGGGAGTACAGAAGAAGATGAAGTTGAAACAGCAGGACAAGAGAAAATTGTGGAAGGCTTTTTGGAATGCCCAGCTGAGCACCTGGATTTTTTTTATAGATGCAGAAATCAAATGAAGGAAGAAGAATGCCATGATGGGTCTTGGTTCTGGAAAGATGCACAACTACAGTCAGTACTGAGGGTTTATTGGCGCGGTGGGAAAGACACTAAAGGGAAGCCAACCAGATAAGGAGGTATGGCGATAATCCACGGCAGAGGTATTAAGGACTAGGAGCAGGCAGTAGCAGCAGGCAGCAATGGATGAATGGCAGTGTGCTTTTTCATCTTGAGGTGACATAGTCCCTGAGGGCACTGGCCGCAGACATACTGTGCTGCCTAGATTGAGAGAGAGAGGTCTTGGTGCCTTGGGCTAAACTGAAGACATGAGAGTACTCAAGTCTCAAAAATCTGAGCAACTGCTCCCTTAAAGACTTGCCTGGTGGCATTTGTCTGAAGAAGGCACACTGTGAGTTAGCGATGATCATTTGTAAAAGCTTTCTTAACCAAGGGGCCTGTGATATAATAAATGTAGTACAAAAGGAAAAATCCTATTTGAGTCATGTCATTCCATAACATACTCAGAAAATTAAACCAATGGCCTGTGTAGTAAGATTTGTTCTAAATATATATATAAAGAAAAAAAAAGTAAAAGTCCTATGATTTTTATTATCCTGAAACCATACAATATTCCAGGTTTTTACATCTTTGTCCTGTCTGCAGTAATTATGAATTTTCTTTAGCCTTTTACTTCTTCTACAACTTCTGTTATTTTTACGTGGACATCTTTTGCAGATGCTGTTTGACAACTGTAATTGTCTCATAAATCTGCTATGATAGTGAGCATAAGTGATGATATTTCTGGGTTTGATGACGAAAACTAAGATGAAATAATTGGTTCCCAAATACGATCAAGCCAATGAACCTACTTTCTTAAATGTTTTGAGGTAGATAATACGGCCAAACGCATATATAAATCATATCATCATAAAATTAAATGACCTGTGTTTTTCTTAAACTCTATTCTCAAATATAAAATCAAAACCTCTTAAACACGTGCAACAAATCAAATACCACCATCAGCATTGGTTGCTTTCACACCTCAAATATGAGTTCTTAATTACACTACTGCATTTATTTTCTTCTTTTCGAAAACAAAAAGAAAAGTGAATCTGTAAATGGAGCTAAACAGAATATTTTTAGAAAACAATTAGACATAACATGACTCTAAGTGAAGATTCCTGGCACTTTTCTATGTGTGCAAGTGTATGCGCTCTGCATACCAATGACAAAGCTAGAAAGAAAACTCACCTGTTTTCTTCCTCAAGATCTGCTAGGATTCTCTCTAGCTCCCCTCTTTCCTCACTCTCTAAGGAAATCAAGATCTGGGCAGGACTACGAGGCTGGCTCAGGGGGGAGTCCTGGTTCAAACTTTGGCAGTAATGCTGGATTAACAAATGTTCATCATCTCTGGAAAATAAAATCAAAGGTTTTGGTTTTTCCCCCCCCCCCTTATTTTGCTTTGGGGGTCAGGGTCTTGGGTGTGTATTTAAAAATAAAGACATTGATTTGCTCTTAACAATTAATTAGACCCTTTTTCCTGCTTCTAAAGACATTTTGATACTGTTAAGGTTGTGGTCTACCACCCTATCGGTGACAATTCAAAGTGTTTCTTGCTCAAATTTTCAATTGAATTTGCTTGGCCTATTTACATGGGTAAAGGAAAGGCAGAATTACAGAAATGCTGGGACTCTATGTTGACAGTTTAATCAATAGTTAATAAATATTAAAAAAACACAATAACGGCTGTGCAATGCTTTTGCTATCAAGCATGTCAAGATAATCTGTCCACTGACCCACGCTACTGTTGATATTGACTAGGAAAAAACTGCAGCCCTTAAAATAAGAGTAAATTGTAACCAAAAAATGTAACCAAAAAGTTTTACTTCAGTAAGTCAGTTTTAACTTTTAAAAGTCACAGGGGCAGGAAGGTAGCAATAATTAAACGGTAGTTAAATGGTTGTTTCATCCAATTATTGTTTAGATAGAAAAGCAAACAAACAAACAAACAAAAAAAAAAATAGAAGAAAAAAAATTAGGGTGACTGGTTAAAAGAAGACCAAACAACTCAGTCTTCAGACCCTAGCTATAAGGACTAATCTTGGGGGGGGGGGGGGGGGGAAGGCAAAATGATTATATTTTGGAAAGCAGCTGCAACTTTTCCTGGAAACTAGGAATTCTCCAATACACGGGAAAAATATTTTCTAAATGTATTTTTCCAAGCTCCTGAAAAGTCTGCTTACCTCCAAGGTATAAGAACTTCATTCTGTTCTTAATGGGAGGCTAAAAGTCCTTGGCTCTGGTTAAGTATCATTAAGATAATATTAGAATACTTCCCTCCCCACACCCACTTAATTTCCTTTTCTCATCTCCATGTCTTCTAAATTGGGGGAAAAAAATTAGGGAAAAAAGCATCCTGATTTAAATTATTTTGGTCCATCAAGCTATCTAAATAGTTACGAAATGAAAAGTTGACTAAAAATAATTATTATGTTTTAAAAACAAACATTTACATGAAGTCAACCTATCTACCAAACCACTTCCCCATTCCTCTACTGTCCCTTAAAAAATCATGATTTACCATCCAAATGTGAGTCTAAATGGGTTCTATGTCCTCAGAACGAGCGGAAGCTAAATTTCTTTAAAAAAAATAAAAGCAGTTATGCCACCTATTTAATTTATTCTCTCTTCCCAAATTCTGGAATTTTATTCCTAGAATTTCTCATGTTTAATCATAGCACATAGCTGTAATTAAACTGCTCTCATTGTTCTCTTAGGCAGTCAATGCATGGCAGCTATCGTTATATAGATACCACCTGAATTAGTTTGAATGTGCTAGAGCGTCTAATATCAAAATCAGCGACCCGAAGAAGCAAATCATTTAAGTCATTTACATTTGGTTGATTTTTCAGCTACATATTTTCCTGTCAAAGCGTTTTATTTGTCAATAGCATTAATACTTTTTCCCATAGCTAAGAAAGAGAATGCAGCACAGATATGTTTGGGAAAAGGTTGTTTTGTTTGTTTTGTTTTGCTTTGAGTAACTAAGTCATATAAATATGACTGAATGTTGACTTAATTCTTTATTATTACCTTGATCGCCTTTATGTGTCAGATGAGATGATTTATTCTCAGGTCTTCAGTAACTAGTTATACATAAATGCCTCTTCGATACTATTTCCCCTCAGCCCAATCCTTATGAAGGTCCTTTTCTTATCTTAGTGTGATTCTGGGTTGCCATACCAACTACATATGATAAATGGACCATTCTTCCCTTTGCCTAGATTTAGATTCTCTATGACAAAGTGGTAACCATAACTTATCAAACTAAAAACACTATTATAGTTTGACTAGATTTCTTCTACATTATCTGTTTAGTTGGCCAATCCTTACTCTTTCCTTCATATTAGCTTCTTAGTTTGCTCCCTTCATCTCAGGCTCTGGTCAGCGTTTACTTGGTTCACGGCAATATTCCTCTACTTTATAATGAAGCCTCTGTGTCTCTGCCATAGCTGTGTTCTCTGCCACTTTTAACACCACTCTATCACCTTTCTTAAAGTTTGACAGGGCTGGCTTATCATCCCACTAACAAACGGTGACCTGAATCTATCCTCTCTCCTCTGAAACCCTTTACAAGATTGCCTCTTTATTTGCCTCCTGAAAATGCCAAATCACAAAAATCAACTAAGCTGGATCTCTGAAGGCTGAAGGAAAGTGACCAACTAATCTACCATATTGGAAGACCAATGCAACTACACTAACATTACATTTCCACTCCCAGGAGTGGAGAAAATTCTACTTAGGCATCACTTTAAAAACAATATTGAATCCCCTTAAATATCTGGCAGGTTTGGTCAAAAAAACAAGCATTTAATGTAATTTAAGTATTTGGGACTCTGTACTTTATGATAACATGGTTTTAAATAAGCTTGAATAAGGCAAACTACTTTTGCTACTCCAGAACACTAACAGCCAGAATTTGGATGAGCTCATTCCATGCCAGGTTGTGAAGAGTTAAAAAAAAAAGTAAAGGAATGGCTCCTAGAAAGATCAAACGAATACACTGCTAATTCCTATATCCTGCTCTACCCTACCTCTAAGTCCCTCAAAGCAATTTCATCGTCAGGAACATTTTGTAAAAAGAGATGGGATACTTACATGCTCTCATTAGGAGAGATGCTATCATTTAGATAAGATCCATTGCTGTTTTCCATTTCTGCTAGCCTGATAAAAAACGTAAAAGCTCATTAAAACTTATGTGACTTCTTAGAATCTATTCAAGACCTAATCGAACATTCCTGAAAGCTAAAGGATAAATCACATCAAGAGGAGAAAGGAATCCTTCAAACTAAAGGATGTGTGTGCTGGCCTAACCATTTGAGGCAGTGTATGTAGACCAGAGCTAGTTAGCAACTTTACACTGATGCTATAGATTCTAAGGGAAGTCGTATTTTATTTTATTTTTTCACAGATCGATCTTCCTTTCACTGAGAACAGGCCTTTGTTTTCCTACGAAGAGCTTCCCTAACAACACATGCACTCCTTGCCTTGCACTATTCCTTGTCTGAAAGACAATTAATGCTTTTCCACTGAAGACAGACTTATATAGCTATTTAATGCTATCCACGGTTGATAAACATGCTCAGCAGTTAGAATACTGATAAAAGATGGGTTTACAGTAAGCTCACTTATCATTCTGCCACCAGTTTTTACCTTTAAAAACCTCTTCCACCTCAGAAAACAACAGTGTTTTTACAAAGAAAAAAAAAAAAAAGTTAACCAAACCCTTACAGATTTATTTAACAAACATAAGATATTATACCATTAGTAATTCAATTTTTAGGTAAAAAAAAAATTATCTCAAACACAAAGAAAGTTGGACAGAAAGTTCCAAGTATTCGGAAAATTAATTATTCTGTTCTTCACAGCATAGTATATAAAATAAACACACAAATAGAAAGCTGATGCTTTCATATTGTCCACATAATATAGTATCATTTCTTCACATAGTAATGTCTGGCCTAGCAATTTTCTAAGAAGGTTCGGAGATTTCTAAGTCAATTTATTAAACGTGCTCAGTATACAAAACATACCAAGGCTACCAGAAATGCTTAAAGGCCAGGGTTAGGAAAGGTTGTTCTGGACTAATTCTCTTGTTGGTGTCCAAGAACAGCATGCAATGGAATGGCATGCACATTAGTGGGCAAGCTGATTAGTGAAAATCAGACAAGATTGGGGAAGAAAGAAAAGATTTGTTTAAAATTATTATAGCTTTCCTTGGTTAGTTATTTCAATCAATATTTGCCTGGCATTCAACTAGTCTCATACCTGCTAGCATAATGTTCAATGCGTGAATGAGTATCATCGTGTGAAAGCTGAGGGGACGAGGCAGGCCTATAAGGCAGAAAATGTGATTAGTCACAGATACCATCCATTAATGGAGAAAAAAAAAAAAACACCACACAGTTTCGTTATATACACGGCCTAGAATGCTTTTACTCTAATTCTATGGATAATGTACACATTTAGTTGTTCCTGTATCTTAGATATCCCCAAGTATTTTAACTCCAGGTTTTAGAGGTGATTTCTCATATTTTGGCTTTTCTCAAAAACCATAAAGAAAGACCAAAAACTTTCCTGGGAAGTTTTGATTATAGAAAAGGTTAGAGGAGAAACTCTCTAGGTAGCATTTTGTTCTCCCACCTTATCATTTCTTGTATCCTATAGTTCTGAAGTTGTGTTAACACTATGTGGTTTAAAACGTTTAACGGTTTATACCTGTGCCATTTATTAGCCACCTTCTTACTGAATGGAAGCTATACATTTGCCTAGTACATTTACAGTCAATAATTTTAGTTCCTGAGAGGCCACTACAGCCCATGACTTCTTAAGATTCTGTGAATCAAGATGGCTTGGTCTGTGCAATTTTGTAAAGAAGGAATAAATCCACCAGTTTAGCAGTAGGACCATGCTACTACTTCATAGAATAAAACAGAAGGACCCTAGAGATTATACTGTGATATTTTAAAAAAGAATGGTTAAATTAATAGACTATCAACTATATCTAAACTATTTCTTATTAGGGAGGCTATGTATTAACATACAGAGGGGAAAATTAGCACGAATAGACTGTGTGCTTTATGGGTATAAAGCTCTACTTTTTTTGGCTCCACTGGCTAGAATTTTGGTAGTGTTAATACTTTTTTCAACCTTTCAAATGTGATATTAATTATCCTTGAAGTTTTTATACTATCTTCTGGATGAAACTTAGAAAAAAAAAAATCTGTTTGGAAAACCAGATTGAGCTTGTGCTTTTTGTTTTAATTGGAGTAGGACAAAAGGTCTCTCCTGACACAGAACACCCTCAGGTAAAGGCATGGATCCAAAACTCAGCAGTAATCTATTCAGTGAGGACTTTGGTTTAACCCAAAGTCCAAGCAACATTCAAGAAATTGGTCAGGACACTCAGAAGAATATGTTTATTTTTTTCTTACTTAAAAAAGGGAAAACTGCAGATACTTTTAGCCAGGCTTAAATAGAAAACGTACCAGAAATTCATATTTCTTAACGAAGATACACTATCATGAGATGATTACAACACACCACAGCAAATAACTAGGGACCTGGCCACCTTCCCTGAGAGATAAAACTCTTATTTATGAAAACATATGTCTGCTAGGTCAAGTGGTACCCTAATGAAATTTGGAATGAATCACAAAAATGTTTATATTGTCTTGAGGAAACAAAACAATGACTACCCAATTTCATAGCCAGACCCAAAGTTCTCCATGTGAATCTTCACTATAGTTTTGAAGAGCTAATCTGCTAATATCCTAAAATCCTGGATAGTCCAGTATTAAGAAAAATGCTAAAGTTTATTTTGAAAGCTTTACTTCAGGTCAAGATAACTTAGTACTTGGATTATTTATTTGGCTTCTCAGCCCTTTCTTCTGGAACAGACCATAGTCTTTCAATTATATACATATTTTATAAGCTAAAAGCTTATGAAGGAAAATATATTAGTAGTGTTTTCCCTTATAATAGTTGCTACCCTGGTAGTGTATAAAAGAAAGAAAACCTGAGATTTTGGAGCTTAACTACACCAAGACAAGTAGACATGTAAATCCAAAACACTTTAAGAAAATCATATACAGAAAATCTTATACAGAGCTTTAATTCTTAGCGTTGAGGATAATGCCATGTTAATTCTTCTTATTAATGCACACAGCACCTATCACAGCATGTATAAGCACAAGAACTTCTTATAATAATCAGAAATCTAAAAGAATATACTCTAAGGAAGGCACTTATTAAACCAGGAAATGAGCCTGAAGGGAGCACCAGTCAGAGAAGAATCGTAAAAACCAAGAATTAGTAAAAGTACAAAACGACTTAGTCCAGAAATAAAACTACATGCAAAACCTTCTAAAACACTTTTCCAAGGCAAAGTAAAGACACTGCTCCTCCTTTCCACTTCTGAAATACAAAATTATATACCCAGAAGGATTACTTCCTATTATGGTTAATGACCACTGGGCCAATTCCACCCCCCTACCCCCACCATTTTCTCTTTCGTGAAAACTTCAGTACTAAGTTTCATCCATTCAGAATTCAAAACAGAATAGCTCAAAGAATACTGTTTGACTGCCTTACCTATGTGCAAACAATATAAAAAGCTTATGCTAGATTTAGTTTAAAATATGACAAACAGTTACAGGCAAATAAGGGTTTTGTCTAAGGAAATACAAAATATCTGTATCCCAGTAAACTTTCAGTTTCTGTGATCCATTTTAAATGGATTAAATGCTGTCATCGTTATAGGATTTAGCATTGGATAGAATTATTGCAAAATAAAATACCTTAGGACCTGGTTCTTCTGCCTGAACAGGATTGCTTTATAATATGTTGTATACATTATTTACAACTCTATGAATAAAAACGTTAATAACACTAGTGGTATTAAAGAAAACATGGACTGAGTCTGCTGAGTTTGTTACTCCCTCAAAATTAGAACTTCCCACTATTTCTGAATAATCCAGCAAATTTTCCATAAAAAGGCAAAATGGAGGTATGTTTCAGTTGTTAGAGAAGAAATTTTAATAAAGGATGTTTTTAATCTTAAATGCGTCCAAGTTTAAGAAGGACAACCATCCTCTACTTAAAATAAGTTAATTACTTTAAAATGATTGTCATGATTTTTTCTCATTAACATATATGTAAAATAGCATGATCTTTTCATCTTTCCTTTTAAGAAATTACTATTCTTTGCTTATTATTTTTGTGCTACCTCTAACCCGGCATTTTTAACAATTGTTCTTTAGCGTATTTGTCTTTTGGATGTCTTGACTGTTTAGAACTTACTCCAACACGGACAAAATCCATTTGCGTATCAGGATCCAATCAAGCTGAGGATTTCAGGGTATCAATTTTTAACATTTCTAATTTATGAAAGGTTCTAACTTTTATAAACAAACAGACTACCTGGGTTAGGGTAAACAATTACCAACAGGCAAGGAACATAATTAAGTCTAAATAGCTCTCCAAGTTGCTTAAAGAAATCAGATAGTTCACTGCTTACAGCTAGCATTCCTTAGAATTACGGGGCACAATAATGCAGTTTTTAAAATAGAAAGGGAAAGCCTTTCACTTCCTTTAGGCCAATAATGACTTAAGATAAGCCTCTATTAACAGTCTGCATTTATCACTACAGGATTAAAAAAAAATCTAGTTTAAATTAAATTACATAGTGGAACAATAAAGAAGACTCAATTAAAATAAAAGTGAATTCTTACATAAGCCCATCTTCCAAATAGGATATTTCCCCTTATATTTAATAGAGCCATCTGACTTTACACAAATATTTTTTAAAAGTATATACTGAAATACCCAAAAACTTCTTATAGAAACACCACACAATATAATTTTAAAACATGCATGCTTTGTAATATACAAATCACAGGCCCCAAAGCGCGTTTTCTAACATTATAAAACTCTGAGATAAATCAATTATCTCTTAGTATCTAATATTAGTATTACTAATACACACCAATAGTAATAACAAAGACTACAGTACACTTTCCTCCCAGGATAAATGTATAGCTATTTATGAGTTCGAATATTTAGTTTCGAGAGGAGAGCAAAGTGGGTTTAGTCTCAAATTTAGAAACCCATGCATATAAAGATTAGTCAAACAGCATAGCATAACCTGATAAAAAGTCCACATGCCTCACTGAAATTATCCAACCAAACTCAACATCATACTATACAGCAAATTCTGCTAATCTTAAATAGTCCACTTATAACAGGCCCTGAAGAATAACCATCATCCTCTTGAAGGTCCTAAAACATTGAATCTCAAGCTATATGGCTACAAGAATGTTGTTATGTAATCAGGAGGCTCTTTCCTGCTTACACTTAAAGAAATACATAAATATGTCTCCCAGGAATACAACCCAAAACCCAATAAGTTTTTGATTTTCATTTGAACTCAGGCCAGGATTTCTGCTGGTTAGCATTTCACCAGGCGGCCGACCCGAAAACCCCACTCTGATTCTCCTGATCTCGGGTAGATGACACTCTCAAAGTCTTATCAAGGGAAGAAAAAAAAGAAAAAGAAAAAAACTGAAATGAAGGGAGAGAAATTAATATGTTTTTAAGACAAAATAAACAAGCAGAACAAAAATTTAAAAAAAATCAAGCGAGCAAATGTGTTGGTGGTAGCAGCACCCTTCAGCAAAAGTACTCACGCAGAATCTACTGGCCAGAAGTTGATCAGAGTAACAGGACTGCAAAACAAAAAATGAGATGGTGAAGAGAGACACAGGAAAACTCAGCAGCCAAAAAATTACTGAAAGGTCAAAATAAATAAAATCCAACCAATTAAGTACGAACCATGGAAAGCAACAGCCAAACAAAGGTGGAAAAGAAATTATAAGAAAAACAAACAGTTGTGTGATTGCCATTAGAGTTTTGGAAAAAGGAGGGGAAGCTTTAAGGGAGGTGAAGGAAGACATCATCAGTTTGATCATGAAGATCATCACAACTTACTGTGAAGGAATTTCCTGTGACTGTATTTTCTCTCAAGTAGAAAAAAAAAAAAGTGACTAGATGTGACCACACAACCGGATACAAAAGGACACACGTCTACTGATTTGTAAAGGAGAAAAGTCAAAATGAAATCTTGGAATCACTCATTTGTAAACAGTCCCACATTTCTTAAAAGCCTTGTAAGGCCATTAGTTGCTGGGACGTGGCTTTTTCTTTTCCCCTCCCCATGAAATAAAGTTTAACTTTTGGAAAAGTTAATTTTTAAGAGACACAGGAAAATGGCAATTGAACATCAGCTTGTTTTTCTCTTTCAGCTAAAGTAAATCGAAAGAAAGAAATAGAAGAGACTGTTTGCATCTGGGAGTGAAGAGGGGTACTCAGCTGGGAGGAGTTCAAATATACGTCAAATGAGAGTCTGTTTTGCTTTTGCCACTACTCACGTTTCCATGTTGTCCCCCTCTAAAACAGTCTGCACTGGCAGGTAGCCCATTCGGGGATGCTTCGCAAAATACCTTTTGGTTCGAAATTTGTTTTTTAGTACCTTGGCAAAGTCACGAACATCTTCTCCTGATGTAGTCTGAAAGGGAAATGACGGGAAAATCAGGTTTAAGAGAGTACAATTCTAAAGCAAATGACCACTATAGGGTTCTGCCTTTGTTTTGTAATTAAGGAGAGTGCGGGGGTTGAGAGCAAAGGCTTTGGATTCAGACAAACAGGGCTTTGAAAGCAGGCCTGGTATTTCCAAGTGGGGTTAACTTGAGCATGTTATTTACCTCTCCAAGACTCAGATCATCTGTAAAATGGGGATAATAAGAGCTCAACAAATTGTTATGATGAATAAATAAAGTATACAAGCTATTAGACTGCTCAATAAATGGTAGTTTAGAAAAGTCTTAAAGTCAAAAAGTTGACCTTAAGTTTTGCCACGCTTCACGGTATTTTAAAAACTATTTAGTCCACATTAGGTTGGTGGTTCATATCCACACAGAGGTACCTCGAAAGAAAGTCCCGGGAATCTACATCTGAAAGATTGTTGTTGTTGTTGTTGTTGGGTGCCATGGAGCCAATTCCAACTCATAGTTACCCCATGCAACAGAGTAGAACTGCCCCATAGGGTTTTCTAGGCCATAATCTTAACGGGAGCCGATGTCAGATCTCTCTCCTACAGAGAAGCTGGGTAGGGGTCAAACTGACAACGTTTCAGTTAGCAGCTGAGTGCTTAACCGTTGCACCACCTTACAGCCATTGAAAACCCTATGGAACACACTTCTACTCTGAAACATGTGGGGTCGCCATGAGTCAGAATCGACTTGACAGCAACTCATATGTTTGTTTGTTTTTTAAGGACACATTAATATCATGTTTCACCTACTAAATATCATTCTAGTCACAGAATGGTACAATTCCCCACTACTGACTATGGGGAAATGTGTACGAAATTAAAGGGAGAAAGACAAAGAACCTGAGTATCACTCTGATGATGGACGCTCTAGTGCAGAGCTTCTCAAACTCTGATGTGCATAGGAACCAACTGCTAAAAATACAGGTTTTGATTCAGAAAGTCAGGGGCTGGGGCCTGAGGGTCTGCATTTCTAATATGCTCCCAGGGAATGGCAGTGCTGTTGGTCAACAGGCCATATTTTCCATATTTTGAATAGCAAGTTTTTAGTTTGGAGAGCATAAGATTTATACCCAGGTCTGTCGGTCTGCAAAGTCCATGCCCTTTCCATGTCCCCCCAGTGATCGTTCAAAGTTCTTTTTCGCTACTAAACATTTTCCTAAAGTAACATCTTAGGAGAGGGCTCCACCTCTTAATTATAGAACCTTGGGCAAATGACTCAACCTCAAGGCCTCAGAGACCTTGTCTATAAAAAGAGGATAAAAATAAAAACACCTATTTCATATAGGGTAGTTGAAAAGGTAAACATCTAGCAATTAGTTGGTGTTAGTACATATACTAACAGATTTAAAAAGTGTTAGTTGGTAGTATGCCAAAACCCACTGCCGTCGAGTCGATTCCAACTTATAGCAACCCTATATGACAGAGGAGAACTGCCCCCACAGGGTTTCCAAGGCTGTAAAGCTTTACAGAAGCAGAATGCCACCTCTTGCTCCTGTGGAGCAGCTGGTGAGTTCGAACCACCGACCTTTCAGCTAGCAGCTGACTGCTTTAAACACTGTGACGCCAGTGCTCCTTTGTTGTTAGTATATAAAACAGATAAAAGGTGAGTAACATTGATTGATGCTGATGGGTTATGAATTTTGGGGAACCCACATATTTCCCATGCTAACAAAAGAAAAACCTATGTATTCCTTCAACAATATTTGTGGAACATCCAGAATGTTCCATGTGTGCCAGATACTGCTTTAGGTACCAGGGATAGGGTAAATCCTGGAGCTTACAGTTAGGAGCCACTTTAGCTGGGGCATACCTGGGAGAACATCTGGGGAACTCATAAATCACAGCATTACACACGACTGCAATATTGTACAAAAACCAAAAGTTATCTCATGCTCAGGAGGAATCTAACTTACCGGAGTGCAATATTCCACCATGGGATAGTGCATTTTATGGCCTTTTGCAACTCGACCAGAAAAAAAGCAGCTTTGGCAGATGTCATAATTAAAGTGCTTTAGACTCCTGTACCTGGTGAAGAACAAAAACAAACACATACGCATTTCTTCAAATTAAATTCCAAAGAACACTCTTAATAAACCTTTTTCCACAGTGTCTACATTTTAGAAACAGAATGCAACGTTATTAGTCTCACAAGGTAAGTGATTAACTACCTCTGGTGCCTGCCCTACAGCATCAAAACATTTTGGCAGAAAGATTATCCTATAAACATATGGATGGAAGGGAGAAAACCTCAGCTCTTATTTCAACTCCACCGGAACTCTTTCACATTAAGTAGGAAAGTACTGGCAAACTTCTTGTCTTTTGAAGACCAAATACTAGAATTTGATAGAACTTCCAGGATAGATTTGATGAATTGCCTGCCTCCCTAGCCATTATGGGGACAACATTTTCTGAAGCAATTATTTTCAAAAAAATATATAAAGGTAAAGCAATTTAGTGAGACAAAAGAAAATTAAGCAGGAACTCTCAATTCAAACGAGGCTTGCTTTCATTACAGTTTATGATTGACTGGCATGACTGATCTTCAAATAGTTACTTGGACAGTCGCTTTCATCACTCTTCTCGGAAATCCCTCCCCATATTACTCATAAATGATAACTGAAGCCTCAAGAAAAGATACAATTTGGATTAGATGAAAGAATTTATCATCTGTAAGTACTAGTTGGTACTTTTCTCCCATTTTCAGAATACTATATTCTTTGCTTCATACTTTCCCTGCCTTTTGCTCTCTCAGGTAAGAACCTTAGCCAATTCAAATGAACATATTCCTTAAGTCATATATAAGAATGTGGGGGAAAAGTTGCCTTTTTTTTTTAAGATCTGAACCATTTGTGGGGAGCGGGGAAGAAAGAGAAGCGCCGATTCCTAAAATCATTGAACTTGGTAAGGGCAAAAGAACTGAATGTGAAAATGCTCTTTTAGATCCTCCAAAGTGTGCTCCTCCTTTTTTATTTTATAAATTCTTCCCCTGAATACAAATCCCACTAGCTAAGGAAGCTGAGAAAAGAAAAGTAAGAAATGTAATGCAGGCCCCTGCGGCTTTCCCTCCTCCGTCTCCCGTGGCATCGTTCTTACCTGCCACAAACCAGGAAGGAAAGACGGTATCCTTTGCAAGCACTCCCTAACTCATCGTTGTCTATCTAGGCTTTAGAAACTGCGAAAGGTTTTGGTAAAATCTCTTCATAAACAGCATGAAGTATGGAAGAATAAACACCAATGGTAAAAGAGCTCCATGAATGAAAAGCACACAAATGGTACAAAGTAGTTATTAAGAAACAAGATACTAAAGCAAGTCTAAGGAAAACTACAAGAGTATTTACTTAGCTGCTAGGTGGATTCCGAACAGGTACAGTCTATATAGCTAGTTTACAAACTTTGTGGCTTATGCATCACTATGGAAACCTTGATGTTGATCCAGATGTTTAAATACATCATCGTTTTAGAATTAGGATTTAGGATTGCTGTTAAATCAGATTAATTCATTTAAAAATATCCTCCTCCCCAAACTGCTCCACAAGGCTAAAGATCTACGAGCCAATTGGTTTCCATGACATTTTAAGAATATCAGAATAATAACCTGTGATGTTTTATATCTCTTTCACTTTTAAATTTATAAGGCACATTTTCTATTTTTAGAGGCTTTGTGAATCTTTCATTTACTTGCATACTTTATATTCCCTTGGAAGTTCATTAGGATACTACGCAAAGAGTGTGTAATCAGATTCACAGATAAAAAGTAAGTTCTAGGATGCTTGAAACTCTTGCCACTTAAGGGGGAAAAAGTGGCACAAAATGAGTAAGAGACTGAGCTACCACGATGGGTCTCTCAGAATAGAATTGTCTCTTAGTTTTACAAATGATCCTTGGGGAGTTTCTGTAAACAGAAAAGACTATCAAAAAGGGGAGAGATGGTAAAAATGCTTTGGTTCAAGGAGGAAGTACCGTTAATCTACTTCCCTTGAAATATATCTCTGTGGAGACAGACAGACAGTCCAGTTCAACCGAAAATGTGGCTCTGAAGAGCTGAAGAGTGAAGGTGGAAAGGGACACCTGCCTAATGAGTCAGATCCACCAAAATAACCCAGTGATCAGGGGAGTGACAGGTGTGATCGATGTGCCAGCCCAATCACCTTCTCTCCCACTTTGGAGAAGAACAAACTAACAGCAACTGGGACAGAAGAGAAAAAAAATCAAGTCGCAAAAAAGGTGAGAAACAAACAAACAAAAAAATGACAGCGCTTTAGTTCCTAATACCTGAATCCAATGATTGGACACTCCTTGCAGATGTTGCACTTGGCCTGATGCTTGGCAGTTTCGGCAGCAGCCACTCTGTGCAGGACAGGCAGCCACACCATGGACTGGGGCTCCAGTCTCATCCAGTCTAGAAAGAGGGCTGCTTCGATCTCAGGCTTATTATTGGCCTGCAAGGACAGGAGAAGGGAAGGAAGGCAAAAGAATGCAAGAGAGAAGATAAGAAAGTAAAGTTAAGGTAATAAGTTAAAACAGAAAGAACAGTAGTTGCACAGTGAGGCCTGCTTTTCACAGGTGGTTCCTACAAATGTCCCCCTAACGTCCACATGAGCCACCTACCACAAAGGAAATGTGGCAAACCGCAATTACTCTTTTTACCTCTAGCTGACGAGAAAACAAAACAAATAGAAAAAGTAAAATACACATCTAAAAGAGACTATATTTAGTTCCAATTTTTAAATACCCAATAAGTTTGTACAGAATATAAGTCAGCCAGGAACATTTTAATACTTTACTTTTTTGGTTGTATTATATAATCCATACTTATATACCTATATACATACATACATATACATGTATAATACTTGTATTATTTGTTTAATACATTTTAATGTGTTTACTGATAAAATTTTGAAGAAGGAAAAAAAAAAAACCTCAGGAACTATTGATTTTTTTTTTCCTACAGAACCTATTTCTCAATGTTTCATAGACTAATAATGAAGGGGCTTTAAAATTCATATGGTTCCAAAGTTTCTTTTCACAAAAAAGAAAACTGAGATATAGGTCTGAAAAGTAGCTTTGCAAAGGCCTACAACTAATTGGCGGCAGAGCTGGTACTAGAATACAATCTTCCTAGTCTAGTGCTGTTTTCATGGTGTCCTGTTGTTTCTGTCTGTCTGTCTCTTTCATTCTCTCTCTCTTTCAAAGTCTAAATTGAATAAAGACAGTCCTCCCAGAGAGTACGGAAGCAGACTGCCACATCTTTCTCCCGCTTTCTCTATTAGCAGCTGAGAGCATTAACCACTGCCCCACCAGGGCTCCTTACAATGATCTTAGAAAACTCTAGTTATACTTACTCATCACTTGACTTATACATTATTATACTCACGTATTTTAATTATATCTGTTTTTTAACCATACAAGATTGTGTTTTAATTTTTTATATTGTTGGATTTACCCACATATTGCCCCCCCCTCCCTTTTATTTTCTTTGCTCTTCATTGTTTCTTGACTCTCAAGTCTTTTCCACCTAGGATTGCTTGTCTGCTGCCTGAAGTACATCCTGTAGGATTTCCTTTAGTCAACGTCTGTTGGTGGCGAATTTATTATATTTTGTTTGTCTAAAAATATCCCTTTTATATACATTTTTTTATTACACTTTAGATGAAGGTTTACAGAGCAAATTAGTTTCTCATTAAACCATTAATACAAATACTGTTTTGTGACACTGGTTGCCAACTCCACGACATGTCAACCTGTCCCCTCCTGCCTTCTTGTCCTTGCCCCTGGGCTGGCGTGCCCATTTAGTCTGGCTTTGTTTTATGGGCCTGTCTAATCTTTGGCTAAAGGGTGAACCTCAGGAGTGACTTCAGTACTGAGTTAAAAGGGTGTCCAGGGGCCAAACTTATATCCATATTCTTGATAGATACCTTCATTAAGTATAGGATTTTAGATTGAAGGGTCTTTTGGTTTTGTTCACTTTTATTTTGTTTTAGCATACTGGAACGTTATTCCATTTTTATCTCACCGTCTGCGTTGCCACTGCTGAAGGTAATCTATCCTTTTCCTGTCTTTGTCTCTTCGGTTTTCTGCACTTTCTTTGTGTTTTATTTATACTACTTAGGACTCACTGGGCTTCTTGAACCTCTGATTTAGTCTTTACTCAGCTCTAGAATCTAGAATCTTGTCAGTCATGATCTCAGTAGTGCCTGTTCTCCATTCCCTCTCGTCTCTACTTATAAAACCCTGTTACTTAAATCTTAGACCTTCTCAACCACTTCCATTCATTTCTTTGAACAAGTCTTTCCTATTTTTCATATTTTTTATCCTTCTCTGCCTCATTCCTTTTAATTTCTTCTGAAGTATTGTCTAAGTAGCTATTCTCTCTTCAGCAGCATCCATTTTGCTGTAAGCCCAAACAGTAAAGTTTTAAATTTTGTTTATTGTGCTTTTTAATATCTAGAAGTTTAAGTTGGTCACTTTTAAGGTCATTTTTAGAACTGGTGCTTCCCTGCAGATATTTTTAAATCTTGCTTTTTAAATTTTCTTAAACAGGGTAAGCATTGTTGGTGTTTTAAAAAATAATCTCCGCCTGAGAATTCCAATATATGGAATTATTGTGGGTCTCCTTTGGTCTGCTATTTCTATTGGCTCTCATCTTGGGTTTCTCGTATGCTTAATTCTTTTTTATGATGTACTAATTGACCTTAAAAATATTTTCTGGTGATACTTTGAGCCCTGGAATGAAGATGCCCTCTCCAGAAATAATTTTCATTTGCTTTGTCCAAGAACCAAGGGGCACTACTTGTTCCAAGGGCAATTTAAACAAAATATATAACATGTGATATTTAGTATCAAACAAGTAATGAGCATTTGAACTTCAAACCCAAGTTGCTTCTCTTTGAATGTGGCTTGCTAATAAACAATCTATTCACATTTCAGAAAGAAAGGAAGTAGGGTTTGGACTGACGGGCCATTTGGCTTGCACCACTGACCACTTCAACCAGTTGTTACCCCTGATTATAAATTTAACAACATTATAATGAGGTGTTTAACCTTGGATTTTCTAGCTGCAAAATGGTATCAATTCAAACTACTGATGAGAAGCTTTTGTTGAGAACTTTTCTCTGGGTAGAGTGCCATCACAGAGGTACTTTGTAGAAAATTAAAAAGAAAAAAAAAAAGGAATTATAGAACCTAAAGATGAAAGGGACCATGCAATTCAATTCATCCTTTTGGAATGGTCCCACAGAGCTGGAAGACCTTCAGCAGTGTCCAGTCCAAACTCTTATCTAATGCCAGTGTGTTCTTACAGCCACCATGTAAATACTGTCCGTGAGAGGGAACAAACATCCTTAAAGGATGATCTTGAACATTTGTGTACCTCTGTTAAAAACGGTGCTTCATCACACTGAGCAGAAATCTGCAAGCAGAGTGGATAGGAGCAGAAGCTCCAGAGTCAAACCCCGTGGGTTCAAATTCCAGCTTTGCCACTTACTAGCTGTGAGACCTTGAGGAAATGACTTTATCTCTGGGTCTTAATTTTCCTCTGCTATGAAATGGAAATATTAATAATGCTTACTCATTGGGTTATTTTAAGAATTAAATGAATTAACAAATGAAAGGCACTTGGAACAGTGTCTGGCACATAGCAAGAGCCATGTCAGTGTTTGCTACTGTTATCGTCATTATTATTATCCATTTGACCAGAAACCCAGGCGTTCTCAGCCTCTGTGCAGCTTTTTAAATATTTCACCAGGGGTGTCATGTCTCTCAATGCTTCCTCATCCTTATTCCTTTTATTTCTTTCTCCTATGACATGGCTTGGTTTGCCATTGTCCTTTAGAAAACTATTCTCCAAATGCGATCTGCTGGGACTAGTACCTCGATTTCTCTGGACAGTAGAATTGGATGACTTTCTTTTGTTCTGTACTGTAGGCTCACACAGGGTTTCTACTCAACTAAAACCTCTGGGTCAGTGTTTCCCAGTGCATCCAGCAGATCAATCATCCAGCAAAACGCTTCATGAAAAGAAGGTCAAATTAATTACGGAAACATTGCACATTATATCCGCCTCTTAAAATTCTTAATGCATGTTAACATATTAAAAGTTAAGAAGGTCGTCAGTAAAGAAACACGTTAAACTTTGTTTGACCTCAGAATTTCCCAGACATTATTCAGTGGTTCCCAAGACCTTAAAAAACAAAACAAACAACAACAACAAAAAAAAAAACACCAAACTTAAAAGGCCCGTGAACACCACAAAGTAGTAATGTCCTGATGGGCATTATGGGAAATGCTATTCTTGGCTGTTTCCAGTGATTCTTCTACTCTGTGCATGTTCATTGAGGATTTTGTTTCCTTTCACTTCTGTCAAGGACTTTCCTGTTGGTTTGCGCCCACTGTGCAATCTCATCACTATCTTTAAGAATCCTGACTCTTACAGTCGATGAATTAGCCATTTGACCCAACTTTACGTGATTTTTGTATTTTAAAACGTGTTCTTTCTTCATCACAAAGTCACTGGTGAAAATATCAATCAGGCTAAGGTCAAACATGAGCCACACCACTATAGCCACACCTCAGGTCAACACAAATCTATCATTTAGTCCTCTCTGATTGATGGAACTATGAATGACTCTTCCCAGCTATATTATCATCTAGTCTCTACTGCACACGTGCATCCACTTTGTGCATAAAGCCACAACGAATGACTCTGTGAAAAGATTTGCAAGTGTTCAGCTACAATATGTCCTATAGTAATCCCTTGCTCCACTGGTCTAGAAACTAACCTTATCAAAATAACCCCTTCTAGCCTAGGAGACAAAACATTATAGAAAGGCAGTAAATCAAAGAGAGTTACCAATTTATTTCTATTTAAAATGTTGTTTAATCTGAACCTACTTTTTTCTGACTTATATTTAAGTGGTAGTTTGTTAAATGATGGATTAACAGACATACTGCAGAGTGAGAATTCATGCTTAATATAAAAAGTGTCATAATAATATAAAGCTTCTGTTTATTCTGAAAGATGGGAAAAAAATCTGACCACGAGTCAGCAACAATGTAGATGTAAAAAATAAAATAAAAAGGAAGCACCATGTCTGTGATATATAACTAAAGGTATAACATGAGAGAATTATCTCATTACTTTTAGTATTGTTCAGATCCTTCCTAGAAAACGGCATCTAGTTCTGGTGGCTACAGCTGACCCAGAACTTAAGAGAAGGCTTGGCAGAAAGGCATGACCATAATTAAAGGGTTTGAAAGACCTATGAGAACAGCTTAAGAGAATTGGGATTATTTAGCCAAGGAAAAAAAGAGAGAGAAGGAGCAAGAAACAGCGGCTGAAGGGGCGATTTAATAACAGTTTTCAATTATGTGAATGGCTCTTGCACCGGGGCCTGTGACCAGCTGTTCGATCCCTCCACTGAGGACAGAACAAGCAGAAACAGGCTTAAGCAGCATGAGGAATTTAGGCTGTAATTCACACGGAAAAATTTCCTGATGCTGAAAGTTGTTAAACCATTAGTGTGAAATTACCAACAGAAACTATAGAAAGTTCTCCCTTTCAAAATATTATAGATTCTCCTGTGCTTAAAGGTTGGAAATTCTCAAGATTCTTTCTAGCTCCTAAAATGCAAGGTCCATCATTCGGGCTCTTTTAATACTGCTAGCCTATGCCAACTGACAGCACTGAAGACAAGATATGGGAATTCACATTCTCATTCTGTTTTCGATCTTTCATTTTTACTACAAACTATTCTGTATCTTAGTGGTATAGTCCCTCCTCTCCTTTTGTCTGGTAATAAAGAAAGAACGCATTAAAAAATAAAACCAAACAGGCAAACTTCTATAAAGATCTTACAGAACTAGAACTAAAACCCAGCAAAAACTACATTTTGATCATTCTAGAATAAATAACTAGGGATAGACTGGAACAGTAGGGAGCTGTTGAGGTGAAAAGACAAGTACATTTGCATTGGATTGTGATCAACCTTGGAGGTGCCATTATTTGTTGGCATACATATAGGCCTAAAATATCTTCTCCTCTTGGTTTCAGGGATGACCTTGCCCTCACCCCTCAATGCCAGTTTCAAACCATCTAAGCAGAAACTCTTAGAATGGGCCATTTAGCCCTGGTTTTTCTTTTTGTTTTTGCAATACCTCCTTTTTTCCTCTCCTATGGCATTCATACATAACAAAAAACGCACAGATATCACAGCTCCTGTAGTTGTGATTGCCACAGTTTGGAAGTATCTTGAGTTTTCCCTCCTTCTTTGTTGGTCCTCATCTATCAAAAACTATCCATAGCATGGAGGCTGGGCAAAGAAATCAAGCTGGCATCACTGTTGCTTTGTTAGAGAGGACTGAGGTGGCTTTATACATATATCCTCTTAACAAGGCATAAAGACAAACACACACACAGTTGCCATTGAATCAATTCTGACTCATGGCAACCCCATGTGTTTCACAGTAAAAGTGTGCTCCATAGGGTTTTCGATGACTGTGACCTTTTGAAAGGAGATCACAGGCCTTTATTCCTAGGTCCCTCTGGGTGGATTTGAACTGCCAACCTTTTTGGTTAGTAGCTGAGTGCTTACACGTTTGGGCCACCGAGGGACTCCAAAGACAGTTAAAAAAAAATCTCATCTGGAATTTCTAGCCAAGGGATTTAACGACCAATATAATAACAAGCAAGTTAGGAGTTAGGGAATTTGACAGGGCTCAGAATAATTTTTGAGTTTCTGTCATGATATGCTTTCCATAAGCCCTTGCACTGAAGGGTCAGGCCACAAACGGCTGCCAGGGGTCAACCTGAATACTCATTTTTCTCTTAGGATAACAATATCAACTCAGAGCTCTGGAAGAAAAGCAATGGGAAGATACCTCAGCAAGCTCCATACCCGAGCTACCACAAAATATATATATGCTAGTTTTAAGAGAATACAATTGACATCTCAATTGTGAGGTTTGTGAAAATCATGTCAAAACTTAATAAACTGCAATAATTAATATATAGAGAAGTAAACATTCTGCAAAAGATCATGCCTAGTAATGCTCAGAGAAGAAGCATAGTTATGCTTCTAGATCCTCCATAAAAGTTTGCTGAGTTGAACAATGGGTGGGAATTAAGCTGCAATATGACCACAATGAATAAAACGAAGGATTATAGGATCTAAATGTGATTAGGATGAAAAAAACTGCCGAGTCATCCAGAAGAGCTAAAAAATTAAACTTACAAGGATTGTCTAAGGGGTAGACAAAAATACGTACATTCTCAAACTGCCCAAAGTTTATTTAAACTAAATGTCTCTTTGCTGGTTTGTATGTTATAGGATCATATACAAAGGCTACATAGGCTATTTCCAGATTCGGAAGGTATGTTTAAAATGATCTGGCTTAAAATTTCGGCTTAAAATACAGGAATATACAATATCCACACTGAGGTCCCTGAATGGAACATCACAGGCAGACAGCCATCCTCTAGAGCAGTGGTTCTCAACCAGGGACAATTCTGTCCCCCCAGAGGACATTTGATAATGTCTGGAGGCTTAGGTTGTCACAACTGGGGTGGGGGGATGTGTGTTACTGGCATCTACTGGGATGCTGCCAAATATCTGACAGTGCACAGGGCAGCCCCATACAAAAAAAAGAAAGAATTATCCAGTCCAAAATGGCAATAGTACCAAGGTTGAGAAAAACCCGGCCCTAGAGTTCACATCTTATATTACCATGTTCATTTGTCAAAACTAAGAAACCAATATGGTTAAGAGCTCAGGTGCTAACCAAAAAGGCAGCAGTTCGAATCCACTGCCGCTCCTTGGAAACCCTATGGGGTGATTTTACTCTGCCTTATAGGGTCACTATGAGTCGGCAACAGGTTTGTTTTTTGGTCTAGACTTCTCTGGGAGCCCTGAAGGGCACCCAACAGGCAGACAGCTATCTTGTAGAAAACAGAAGCTGAGAAGCCATGATAGGCCTGTTGAACTACTGCTTGGAAGGGAAATAACATGCTTGTTAGTATATTCTGGACAGATGGTATACAGAGGACTAATAAATAAAAAAAACTCAAACTGGAAGTCACATGGAAACATGCTGCATTTTATAGACCTTGATTTTTTAGGTCAAGTTGCTTTTCAAATAGATAAGTCTATGCAATGTATTCCAGAATAAATAGTTGTTGTTGTTGTTAGGTGCCATCGAGTCCGTTCCGACTCATAGTGACCCTACGGACCACAGAACAAAACATTGCCCTGTCCTGCACCATCCTCACAATAATTGCTACTCTTGAGTCCATTGCTGCAGCCACTCCGCCAATCCATCTTGTTGAGGGTCTTTCTGTTTTTCGCTGACCCTCCACTTTACCAAGCATGATGTCCTTCTCCAGGGACTGATCCCTCCTGATAACATGTCCAAAGTATACGAGACATAGCCTTGTCATCCTTGTTTCTAAGGAGCATTCTGGTTGTACTTCTTCCAAGACAGATTTGTTCATTCTTCTGGCAGTCCATTCAATATTCTTTGCCAACACCACAATTCGAAGGCGTCAATTCTTCTTTGGTTTTCCTTATTCATCATCCAGCTTTTGCATGCTTATGAGGTAATTGAAAACACCATGGCTTGGGTCAGGTGCACCTTAGTCTTCCAGGTAACATCTTTGCTTTTCAACACTTCAGAGGTCTTTTGCAGCAGATTTGCCCAACGCAATGCGTCTTTTGATTTCTTGACTGCTGCTTCCATGGGTGTTGATTGTAGATCCAAGTAAAATGAAATCCTTGACAACTTGAATCTTTTGTTTGTTTATCATGATGTTGCTTATTGGTCAAGTTGTGAGGATTTTTGTTTTCTTTATGTTGAGGCGTAATCCATACTGAAGGCTGTGGTCTTTGATCTTCATCAGTAACTGCTTCGAGTCCTCTTTACTTTCAGCAAGCAAGGTTCTATCATCTGCATAATGCAGATGGTTAATGCATCTTCCTCCAATCTTGATAGCCCGTTCTTCTTCACAGAGTCCAGCTTCTTGGATTATTTGCTCAGTATTCAGACTGAGTAGGTATGGTGAAAGGATACAACCCTGACGCACACCTTTCCTGACTTTAAACCATGCAGTATCCCCTTGTTCTGTCCGAATGCCTGCCTCTTGTCTGTGTACACGTTCCTCATGAGCACAATTAAGCATTCTGGAATTCCCATTCTTCGCAATGTTATCCATAATTTGTTATGATCCACACAGTCGAACGTCTTTGCATAGTCAATAAAACACAGGTAAACATCTTTCTGGTAGTCTCTGCTTTCAGCCAAGACCCATCTGACATCAGCAATGATACCCATGGTTTCACGACCTCTTCTGAATCTGGCTTGAATTTCTGGCAGTTCCCTGTCGATATATTGCTGCAGCCGCTTTTGAATGAACTTTAGTAAAATTTTACTTGTGTGTGATATTAATGATATTGTTCAATAATTTCCACATTCAGTTGGAATAATATGGATAGGAATAATAGGAATAAATACAGATCTCTTCCAGTCGGTTGGTCAGGTAGCTGTCTTCCAAATTTCTTGGCATAGACGAGTGAGCACTTCCAGTGCTGCATCCATTTGTTGAAACATCTCAATTGATATTCCGTCAATTCCTGGAGCCTTGTTTTTTGCCAATGCCTTCAGTGCAGCTTGGACTTCTTCCTTCAGTACCATCAGTTCCTAATCATATGCTACCTCCTGAAATGGTTGAACATCGATCAGTTTTTTTTTATGTAATGACTCTATGTATTCCTTCCATCTTCTTTTGATGCTTCTTGTGTCGTTTAATATTTTCCCCGTAGAATAGTAGCAGGAATTTATTTATTCAATCATGGCTGATAATTATCCCAAGCAAGGTAAGGCAGGCCCCTAGTAGAAGTGTGTGTGTGTGTGTGTGTGTGTGTGTGTGTGTGTGTGTGTGTGTGCGTGCGTGCGCGAGTACACCCAAGCAAGTGTATCCCTTACTTTTATTCAGTAGAGTACCTGTACATTTAGAGGACTGATATTAACTAAATATATTAAATCATATACTTGTGCATGAATAGAAATCCCAAACAATCTTACTGAAAGAAATAGGTATGACCCCTCTGACCAGGATCATAATAGAGGGTCCCAGGCAGAGCAGGAGAAAAATGTAGAACAAAAATAAAATCCATAAAAAAGACCAAGCTTACTTGTCTGATAGAGACTGGAGGAACCCCTGAGACTATGGCCCTTAGACACCCTTCTAACATGGAAGTAAAGCCATTCCCAGAGACCACCTTTCAGCCAAACAATAGACAGGCCCATAAACGAAACAATAACACCTGAGAGGAACGAGCACTTTAGAAGAGTTAATTGTATGAGACCAAAAGGACAAAATCTGCCCCATAGCAAAGATGAGAAGGCAGGAAGGGGTAAGAAAACCGGACAAAAGGTAATGGGGAACCCAGGGTGGAAACGCGGGGAGTGCTGATACGTTAAGGGGACTGCAACCAATGTCTTGGAACATTCTGTGTACAAACTGTCGAATGGGAAACTATTTGCTCTGTAAATCTTCACCTAAAGCCCAATAAAATATTTAAAAGAAGAAACAGATAAATTTATGTAAAACACTGGGGACAAACCACAGTTTTTGAAAAAAGGTAATCTCTCCTTCCTGGGCATTTTCATTTGCTGTTTTCTCTAGTAAAATGTTCCCTTCATAAAACCAAATAACCATTTCAATGTTGCTGCCATTGTTAATGGGTACTGGCATTAGTAGATGAAAACCCGACTTTTCTGGCCCTGACTGTACAAAGCTCTCATGCTTGGAAAGATTTGCTGAATTTAAATTTGTCAAAATCTGTTTTGTGAATTACAGTCTGTACACAAAGATTTAAAACTACAAGGAGAATGGCTAGTCAGGGTCAGACGGTGTAGGACAGGCAGTTCTTGACTGTTCCCTGAGCTGTTATTACAATTTCTTTAATAACCTCGAAATCTACCAAGGGCATCAGTGGAATATTTTACAAAAGAGAGAAGTCTGCACTAGCAACGAACATAAAAGGAGGAACGAGAACAAGCTGTAGAGAATATTAATGACTCTTCTTCCAAACAATCCCAATTTTTATGAAAATCAAATGGATGATGAAAAAAAAAGCCTCCTATAAAACGATACGAAACCGTCATGTAACAATAAAACAAAAAGAAATGTGGCATTTTGATCCCCTTAGACACAAGAGACTTGTGTTTTACCTTTGAGTTGCTGGGGAAACTATAGTATAGGGGCACAAGGGATCGTTTACATGAGGTTCCACACACTGTTTTTTCATATCCTGCTCTCCGTCTATGCTACTTCTCTTCAGAGAGTGGTTGGTCTCATGTGAAAACCACACTGTATGTACAACACTGATTTCTATACCTTAGGGGGCTCTGTTACAAGACTTGTTACCCAGAAGATCGGGTAAGACTTTGCTGATAATGGCCAGGCTTTGAAACAAGAACAGTAATCCGTTTCCCTTTCTGCTTTTTCCATTTATAACTTTTAGCGTATAATCAAAGAAACTTGGAGATAAGTAACTGTTGAGATAATCTACTTTGACTTTATTTTACAGATGAGAAGCGGCTCAAAGAGGTTAAAGACACAGTTCGTGATGGTCTATCATTTTAATACGAAAATATGTATTTCCCTTTAAAAAAGGGAAGACAAAAGTGATTTCCTATGGAAACATACAGACTGTCATCAGAGATTTTTGGGATCGTTAACTTGTTTGACAGTGCTATCAGTACCAGTTCCAGTTGTCGTTGAGTCAATTCCAACTCATGGAGACCCTGTGGTGTGCCAGAACATAACTGTGTTCCATAAGATTTTTGATGGTTGATTCTTCAGAAGTAGATTGCGAGACCTTTCTTCTGAGGTGCCTCTGGATAGATTTGAACCTCCAACCTTTTGGTTAGCAGCCAAGCACGTTAACTGTTTGTACCACCCAGGGACTCCTTGAGAGCACGAGAGGCTCTGATATCCACACAAGCAAAGCCTACATAGGACAATGCCTAGGTACTAAATCTTGAAGTGAATTCTGTTCTGATCTACTGACAGCCACAAGAAGGTACAAGTGAATAACCAAAAGCACTGTGGTAAATATACACTCAGAGTTCCTCTGAGTGCCTCCCTTCCATTTTGTTTTGGCATTACCTGTCCTCCCTACCATTAGATGCTATGGTGCATTAAGAGCTACATGGACTGATAGGTACAGGTCAAATATACATTAAAGTAGCAAAAAGGAAAAAAAAAAAGAAAGAAACAGAAAAGCCTATGAGCCTCTCTATCCTCATTAGCACAAAGCTCACATGATGTTATGGTCATATCAAGTTGTTGCTCCCACAAGATAATTGGTTGACATGTAAATATATTTATTAGACACAAGTTTACATTGCTATGGGAGAAAAAGACTGTCAATTCTATCACTAGCATTTTAGACACTGTCCTGGCAAAAATAGTATACAAGGGCAGTTGAGTCAGAAGAGGTCCCATTCTTTGGACATTCAAAATGACCTTAGATGTCCATAGCGATATGCATATTTCACTTTACAGAAGTAAGCCAGCTAATACATGCAGAAGGAATGGTAGAATTAGAAAATCACTATTCTGCAACCACCAATATAATAATTGAATTAGATAAGGATCATCAATGGATGCTAAAACCATAAGGTGAACGGCTATTAAGGAACAGGATACAAACAGGGTTTCACAAAAATTATCTTCTAATTACAAAAGCAAAGGGTACTTTTATAATGGTGATATCTGGTATGATGGTTAAGGTTGTGTGTCAACTTGGCTGGGCCATGATTCTCAGTGGTTTGGCAGTTATGTAATGGATGAAGTTTGGCAGTTTATGTAATGATGTAGTTATCTTCCATTTTGTGATATAATGTAATCACTTCCATGATGTGATCTGATGTGATCAGCCAATCAGTTGTAAAGGAAGCTTCCTCAGGGGTGTGGTGTGCATCTAATATATATGGACGTTTGGGCAAAGCTCACTGGCCTTTGCTTGCTCTAGATGCTGCATTCGGCTCATCATAATCTGACCTCTGGTTCTTTGGACTTGAGTCAGTGGCCTGCCACACTGCCTACTGATCTTGGGATTTGTCGGCCTCCACAGCCTGTGAGCCACCAACTTGCCATCTTACCTGCTGATGTTGGGTTCGTCAGCCCCTGAAACCACACGAGTCAGGAGAAGCCTCCAGCCCAACACCTGACCCTCGGACTTGGGACTTGTCAGCCTCTACAACTGTGTGAGCCATTTGCTTGAGATAAGTCTCTCTCTCTCTCTCTCTCTCTCTCTCTCTCTATATATATATATATATATATATATATATATATATATATATATATGTATATACATACACTTCACTGGTTTTGCTTCTCTAGAGAATCCAGCCTAAGACGTTTGGAAAACACCACCTTAGCATTCTTAGCATTATCAAGAAGAACAAAGTGTTATTTGTTTCTCCGGATGTGATGCAGTGGTTAAGTACACAACACACAACATCACTCCTATCATTTTCTTGCCAAAAAATTTTAACCTGAATCTAATCCTGAGGAGGCAACCAGAGAAATTCAGAATGTGGGACCTTCTTCAAGAGAACTGGCCTGGGCTCTTCAAAAGTGTGGATGCCATGAAAGTAAAAACAAAAATGGCTGATAGACTGTTCGAGATTAAAGGAAAGTACAGAGACACAACAAGCAAATGCAAGGCAAAAGCCTTGATTGGATCCTGGAAGAAAACAAATAGCTAGCTCTAAAAGACATTCTGGGAGCAATGGGGAAATTTCAGTGTGGACTACATATCAGATGACATTACAGAATCCATGTTAAATTTGAGTGTGATGATGGCATTGCAGTTACGTAGGAGAATGTCCTTTAAGAAAAAGAAGATAATATATGAGTGTTCAGGGGTGTATATTATGATGTCCCTTTACTTTTAAATGGTAAAGGGGAAAAATGTGTGTATATGTACGTATGGTCACATACCTGGAGAGCAAGGGGAGGGAGGGAAGATAAATGGGGCAAAATGCTAACCATGGGGTACAGATACGTAGGATGTACATGTTCGTTGTACAGTCTGCCCTCTATATTCGTGGGTTCTGCATTCGCGGATTCAACCAACTGCGGATCAAAAATATTTGGGAAAAGAAAATTCCAAAAAGCAAAACTTGAATTTGCCACAGGCAGAGCACTACACTGAGTCCATGGGAATGAAGCGATGTGTCGGCAGCCCCTGCTGTAGCGTCCTGCCATTTCAAAGATCCTCAGTCTCTCTCCAGCCCTTGGTGTTAGAGCATTTTTTTGCCTCACGTCTTGTTCATTCGCAACTTGTGTTGTGTGTACCCTTTGTTTCTGTGAAAAAAACGGCTCCTAAAATGCACTGGAGCCCTGGTGGCACATTAGTTAAGAGCTTGGCTGCTAACCAAAAGATCGGCAGTTCAAATCCACCAGCCACTCCTTGGAAACCCTATGGGGCAGTTCTACTCTGTCCAATAGGGTCACTACGAGTCAGAATCGACTTGACGGCAATGAGTTTGGTTTTGGTTTTTAAAAATCAATGAAGTGGTCAAAGCGATCCCTCAAAGGCTAAAGTGTGAGGGAGTTGAGGAGAGCAAGAGGAAGGAGTTTCAGGCTAGTAAGGGATGGCTGTCTAGACATACAAAGTGCTCTAGCTTCCAGAACTTCAGGGTCACAGAGAATCAGCACTGGCTGATGCCCAGGCAGCATCAGCGCTCCAAGAAGAGCTCAAAAAACTCAGAGAAGAGAAAGGTTACCTTCCAGAGCAAGTCTTCAATTGTGATAAAACAATTATTTCCACAGCATTTACCCTGTATCAAGCATTATAGGTAATCTAAAGTTGACTTAAAGTATATGGGAGGATGTACGTAGGTTATATGCAAATACTATGCCATTTTATATAAGGGACTTGAGCATCCTCAGATTTTTTTTATCCATGAGGGGTCCTAGAAACAATCTCCCACAGTTACCGAGGGATGACTGTACAATCCTTTCAATTCTTCTTTAAGTTTGAAAAATTTCCAAAATAAAACATTGGTTGAAAACCATTGTTTCTCCCAAGTCACTCCTTCATGGCAGAGAGCAAAGGAAAGGGGTGGGTAAGAGTGGCTTTAATAATTGTGAAAGGAGAGAGAAAATAGCATTAATGTTAGCGGTATAAAACTTGAAAAGCTCCTCAGGATTAGTCTTCTCAAAAACCATAAATTTAACACAAAGCTGATTTTCTCCCTGTTCTTATACCTTCAAGGAGACCTGGTATCAAAACAGTTAAGTGTTCAACTTCTAACTGAAAGGTTGGCAGTTCAAACTCACCCATCTGCTCTGCAAGAGAAAGACCTGGTGATCTGCTTCCATAAAGATTACAGCCAAGAAAACTCTATGGGGCAGTTCTATTCTGACACATGGGGTTGCTATGACTCGGAATCAACTTGACAGCAACAACAAGAACTCTTACCTTCATTGTTCCTAAAACATCCCTTTATACACTCTGCCTACCTGTGTTTTTCCGAGATCCCTAAATGTGAATCTTCAGCCATAAAAAATGAGTGTAAGAATCCCTACATTTACAGATATTTTTCTTGTTTAAATTAAGAATTGAGAGATCAAGAGTTGTCTTCATGAAGACAAGAAGCAAAAGGTTTCCCATAACTGCTGTCTTGGGTAGAAATCAAGTATTTTATTTAAAGTTCTAAAGACAATGAGCAGATTGGAGGCCAGCAGTCACTGCTCTAAATATTAATCAGCACTCTGAATAACCCATTAAAGATAAAATCAGCCCAAACAATAACAAAAGGGTGATTACCCACTCTTCATTTACATGTTCAAGGACAACCATCTTGACCTCAGGCTCTCCACTCCACCTGACTAATAAACCAATTAACATCATGGCCCCAGGGAAAATGAGCACAATTTTTAAATCTACACAAATCCATAAGTATACTCAATGGTATCAATTTATGCTAGAGAGTTCTTACTTAACAGAAAAGTTTCACGTACACATTGTAAAGCACGTATATTTAAGTCTTCAGATATCATGGAACACACTTTCTCAAGTGAGGATCACCACACATTATGCAAAAGTACAAGCTGTAAAGTTAAACTTTACACTACTGCCGCCTAGGGTCATTTAAATTCCAGTTTAAGAAAAAGCAAAATGATTGGAACAGAAAAAACAGATCAGTGGTTTCCAGAGATTAGGAGTGGGAGAGATGGTGACAAAGGGACAAAATACGGGGATTTTAGGGGGTGATAGGAATGTTGTGTCTTGTTGTGGTGGTGGTTTCACGACATATGCATTTGTCTAAACTTATAGAACTGAACACCAAACGGAGTAAATTTTACTGTATGCAAATAAAATGAAGCTTAAAAAAGGGCAAGATGAAAAAAATTTTTTTCCCATATTTTACCAGATGCCAAATCAAAGAAACTAAAAACTACTTGTTAGATCAGGGGAGATCAATAGGCACTAAGGACTTTGGATAAACAGATAAGAATTTCTGAGGAGGAAGTTTTGTACTTCATTTCATTTTAAATAATCTTTGCAGAAAGCAATTTTCATTGAAAAATCCAGTTTACAATACAATGACAAACCTGGGGGAAAATGGTAAAAACTGAACTCATGTTTCCTTGTCTCCATGAGCTTTTGGGTTAAGTGTCAACATGAATTGGAAGAAACAGTGAACTGGTGAAAGGCGTCAAAAGCATGGCTCTCAAAAAAAAAATTCTTTTTATTTTTGTATCAGCACCCCTATCTCAACTTTTCTGTTTAAGAAAGAAAGAAAGAGAGAGAGACAAAGAAAGGGAGAGAGGGAGGGTGGAAAGAAGGGAAGAAGGGAGGGAGGGAGGGAGGAAGAAGAAAGTAAAGAGAAGAAGAATTTGGTCATAACAATTACAGCTGCTAACCAAAAGGTCAGCAGTTTGAATTCACACAATTATTTAGTTACTAGTTGTTGTTAGGTGCCATCGAGTCGATTTCGACTCTTAGCTACCCTACGTACAACAGAACGAAACGCTGCCCAGTCCTGCACCACCCTCACAATTGTTGCTGTGTTTGAGCCCACTGTTGCAGTCACTGTGTCAATCCATCTAATTGAGGGTCTTCCTCTTTTCTGTTGACCCTCTGGCTTTACCAAGCATGATGTCCTTCTCCAGGGACTACTCCCTCCTGACAACATGTCCAAAGTACAGAGACAAAGTCTTGCCATCTTCACTTCTAAGCAGCAGTCTGGCTGTATTTCTTCCAAAACAAGTATGTTCGTTTTTCTGGCAGTCCATGTATAATTCAACATTCTTCATTAATACCATAATTCAAAGGCATCAATTTTTCTTCAGTCTTCCTTATTCGTTGTCCAGCTTTACCATGCATATGAGGTGACTGAAAATAACACGGCTTGGGTCAGATACATCTTGGTCCTCGATGTGACATCTTTGCTTTTTAACACTTTAAAGAGGCCTTTTGCAGCAGATTTGCCCAACACAATATGTTTTTTGATCTCTTGACTGGAGTGTTGATTATGGAGCTAAGTAAAATGAGATCCTTGACAACTTCAATACTTTCTCTGTTCATCATTATATTGCTTATTGGTCCAGTTGTGAGGACTTTTGTCTTCTTTATGTTAAAGTGTAATCCATACTGAAGCCTGTGGTCTTTGATCTTCATCAGTAAGTGCTTCAAGTCCTCTTTGCTTTCAGCAAGCACGCTGTGTCGTCTGCATATCGCAGGTTGTTAATGAGTCTTCCTCCAATCCTAGTGCCATGTTCTTCTTCATATAGACCAGCTTCTCAGATTATTTGCTCAGCATACAGATCGAATAAGTATGGTGAAAGGCTACAACCCTGACACACATGTTTTCTGAGTTTAAACCACTCAGTATCCCCTTGTTCTGTTTGAACGACTACCTCTTGGTCTGTGTACAGGTTCCACATGAGCACACCTAAGTGTTCTGGAATTCTCATTCTTCACAATGTCATCCATAATTTGTTATGATTCACACAGTCAAATGCCTTTGCATAATAAATAAAACACAGGTAAACATCTTTCTGGTATTCTCTGCTTTCAGCCAAGATCCATCTGACATCAGCAATGACGTCCCTCATTCCACATCCTCTTCTGAATCCGGCTTGAACTTCTGGCAGTTCTCTGTCGATGCACTGCTGTAACCACTTGAATGATCTTCAGCAAATTCTTACTTGTGTGTGATATTAATGATATTGCTCGATAATTTCTGCATACTGTTGGATCACTTTTCTTTGGAATGGGCACAAATATGGATCTCTTCCAGTCGGTTGGCCAGGAAGCTGTCTTCCAAATTTCTTGACATAGGTGAGTGAGCACTTCCAGCGCTGTAACCATTTGTTGAAATATCTCAATTGGTATTCCTTCAATTCCTGGAGGCTTGTTTTTTGCTAATGACTCCAGTGCACTTGGACTTCTTCCTTCAGTACCATGGGTTCTTGATCATATGCTACCTCCTGAAATGGCTGAACATCGATCAATTATTTTTGGTACAGTGACGCTGTGTGCTCCTTCCATCTTCTTTTGATGCTTCCTGCGTTGCTCAATATTTTCCCCACAGAATCCTTCAGTGTTGCAACTCGAGGCTTGAATTTTTTCTTCAGTTCTTTCAGCTTGCAAAACACCGAGTATGTTCTTCACTTTTGGTTTTCTAACTCCAGGTCTTGGCATATTTCATTATAACACTTTAATCTGTCTTCTCTAGCTTCCCTTTGAAATCTGTTCAGCTCTTTTATGTGATCATTTCTTCCATTCCGTTTAGCTACTCTATGTACAAGAGCAAGTTTCAGAGTCTTTTCTGACATCCATAATAGTCTTTTCTTTCCTTCCTTTCTTTTAAATGACCTCTTGCTTTCTTCATGTATAATGTCCTTGATGTCATCCCACAAGGCTTCTGGTCTTCTGTCATTAGTATTCAATGTGTCAACTCTATTCTTGAGATGGTCTCAAAATTCAGGTGGAATACACTCAAAGTCATATTTTCACTCTCGTGGACTTGTTTTAATTTTCTTCAGCTTCAACTTGAACTTGCATACAAGCAATTCAGGATCTTCACTGCAGTCGGCCCCTGGCCTTGTTCTGACCGATGATATTGAGCTTTTACATTGTCTCTTTCCACAGGTGTAGTCGATTTGATTTCTGTGTACTCCATTCATCGAGGTCCACATGTATAGTCACTGTTTATGTTGTTGAAAAGGTATTTGCAATGATTAAGTCATTGGTCTTGCAAAATTCTATCATGCAGTCTCTGGTGTTTTTTCTATCACCAAGGCCATATTTTCCAGCTATCAATCGTTCTTCTTAGTTTCCAACTTCTGCATTCCAATCACCAGTAATTATCAGTACATCCTGATTACGTGTTCGATCAATTTCAGACTGTAGAAGTTGGTAAAAAATCTTTGATTTCTTCATCTTTGGCCTTAGTGGTTGGTGCGTAAATTTGAATAATAGTCATATTAACTGGTCTTCCTTGCAGATGTATGGATATTGTCCTATCACTGACAGCGTCGTACTTCAGGGTAGATCTTGAAATGTTCTTTTTGATGGTGAACGCAATGCCATTCTTCTTCAATTTGTCATTCCTAGGCATAGCAGACCATATGATCGTCTGATTCAAAATGGCTAATACCAGTCCATTTTAGTTCACTAATACCTTGGATATTGATCTTTATGCATTCCATTTCATTTTTGACAATTTCCAATTTTCCTAGATTCATACTTCATACATTCCACGTTCTGATTATTAATGGATGTTTGCAGCTGTTTCTTCCCATTTTGAGTTGTGCCACATCAGCAAATTAAGGTCTCGAAAGCTTGACTCCATCCACATCATTAAGGTTGACTACGTTGAGGAGGCAGCTCTTCCGCAGTCGTGTATTGAGTGCCTTCCAACCTGAGGGGCTCATCTTCTGACACTGTACCAGACAATGTTCTGCTGCTATTCATAAGGTTTTCACTGGCCAATTTTTTTAGAAGTAGATTGCCAGGCCCTTCTTCCTAGTCTGTCTTAGTCTGGAAGCTCCACTGAAACCTGTCCACCATGGCTGACTCAGCTGGTATTTGAAATACTGGTGGCACAGCTTCTAGCATCACAGCCAACATGCAAGCCAACACAGTATGATACACAGACAGACAAGTGGTTACTAGTGAATATCCATTAGTCCAAAGTGGGAAGGGGAGAATGTCTATGGATCTGGAGGGTCCACATTTTCAATATTACTGAACAAAGAATCAAAGAAAACCTAAGGAAAGTAGGATTTTTAAAAGTTATTTTAAGGATACAAAATAGAAAATGTGACCAATTGGCACGGGGGATGCTGTCTAACAGGTTGAGAACTCTCCTGGCATGGGTTTTTAACATTCACAGAGAAAACGGAATTTTAAGAGTCTCTAAAATCAGATCCACAGATTTTTTATTATAGATAAAAGGAACTGTTAAATTTTGGTGGGATATTCTCATGTTACCATCCACTTTAGATAACCACAGCTAATACTTAGCGAACGTCTACTGTGTGCCAGCCACAGCTCTAAGTGCTTTGCCCGTATTGGCTTGGGGCCTCAAAGTCACACACCCAACAAACAGCAGAACAGGGATTTTGACCCAGGCAGTCAGGTTTCAGAGCCTATGAACTTAACCTCTTGGCTATCCTACTACTCACTACTCCAGATATTCTAGAGTGATTTATTATTTACATATGAGAGTAATATACACTTGTTCTCAACAGTTAAGGTTGCAATTTATTCTCATTTCTATATCATTTTATATTATAGCAACTGTGTATCGATGATATTCATTTTTGTCACATAATATAAAAATGCAGAAGACAGATGAAAAAGCAACTTATTCATTTTGAATGCATGAATACAACAAAAGGCAGAAAACAGATGTAAAATAAACAGACTTTGACACCCAAGCTCTTGTAGGTGAAGCATATTGAATATAAAGTTGGTGTATATGATTCTATCTAAACAATGAAGTCCTTAAAATGTTTACAGAAGAAAATACTAGAAAGACTATGGTGGGGGGGAGGCACTTCCCAGGGCACTGCCAAACAGCAATTTGAGGATACATGACTCTCTTCTGGAGTCACTTCAAAGTGTAAAGTTTTCCCACCTAAAAGGAAATATTACTTGGTTTTATTTGAAGGTAAACTAAGCACCTGCAATTGGTAGTTGAGTATTTTAGATAATGATTGTGGGCTGCGTGTGTGTGTGTGTGTGTGTGTGTGTGTGTGTCTGTGTGTCTGTGTGTGTGTCTGTGTGTCTGTGTGTCTGTGTCTGAGTCTGTGTCGGGTAGGGGTGCTCATTTATCCATATCATCCTATCACAACCTAAAATTCATATAAGGGATCTTGTTAACACTTAACTAATTTAGTCTAGTATTTGAACTGGGGAAAGTGATCTATTCCTACTTAGACAGTTTAGCAGAAGAAAATACTGGCTTGGAACACAGAAAACCTGTCTAGTTCTGACATGATATAATTGCAGGATGTCAAATATCTTCATTCTGGCTCTCTGGGCCTCAGTTTTCTCATCCAAGAAAGGAGAGATGTGGACAAGCTCCAAGGTCCCTTCGGGCAATCTGTGTGGCTCACTGCCAGAGCAGCCTTGGCCTGACTAAGGTCATAAGGATCAATCTACTCTCTTAGCAAGCAGCATTGTTTCCATGGAATACGAATGAGAAACACGTTGATAATGCATTAATTAAAGCTGTATTTCTAAAACAAACTAGTTTCAAAACCTAACTTCTACTACTACTAAAAAGCGTCAATTTCCCAGTAAATGTGTTGACTGCAGTGCACAACTAAAGTAGAAGCATGTCCTTTTGCCTCATTTCTTATCAGTGAAGATAGCACTGTCGAGTCCATAAATTTATAGTGAATTTTTCTTTTTAATATCCAGAGATACGACTTCATTTCCTGGCTTAATAGATAATTCCTTGAGGTAACTATACTGATGTTTGAGTAGGGAAAAAGACTGGATTTGATGGGCAATTTCCTTTTCTCTTGTTAAGTGGTTAACGGGGAGGCATATGGACTGAGGAAACCTTTAAAAGATCATCCAGCAAGTGTTGCACATGAAAACACACCTCTCTTCCTGCCACCACCAGGCCCTTCTATGAACGAGAAGCTACACTCTTCCTAATTGTACCAACTTGACTAAAAGTAAGTTTTACAGTTGGTGACAAGAAAAAGAAAATAAAAGGACTACAAACTGAAGTCAACGTCTCCTTCTTTGATATAAGGAATGCATTCGTGGGAGAAGCTTAAGTAATTCCCTAGGCAGGTAGAAATAGCAGCCTTTGAGCACCAGCTTGCTGAAGGAACCAGCCTGGTGCCGTTCCCAAGGTCTTACACTTCAAACAAAGGGCAGAGGGAATTTTCACTCTTGTTATCTCTCCCTACAGCAAACATCATATTTTCACGCAGGCTGTGCAGTGAAAGGCAAGGTGACTGACTGCCAGAACACCTGGCTGAGGAAAAGCATGCCAAAATGGAGATTCTGAAGTAGGCATTCACAATGGATCTGTTCTACCCGACTGCAAACTGCTACAAAGTTGAGAGGCTCCCCAAACCTAAGTAATGTCACCCTCATCTGACTCCATGCATATACAATGTGCACAACATCTTCTAGAAACCTCCACAAAGACGTTTTGACAATACTTTAAACTCAGCTTCTTAAAATGAGGAATCCTTCCCACTCCCAACTCTTGTTGTCTCTCTTCTGTTCCCTGTCTTATTACGACATCTTTCTCTTAGTCCACCAGGGTCCCCGGAAAATGCCTGTTACTTCACACTGGGGGGACTAGAGAGTGGTCTTATTAAAAGGTGCATATTCGGGAATGAGGTGGTAAAGGGTGGGGCACGTTGACCTAGGAATCAAACTATTCCACCAGCTGAGGGACTTAGGGAGCACAGCTTAAAATTCCTCATCCTCTTAAACAACAATGAAAACAAACAAAATACCCAAAGTCTACCTATTCTATTCTCCTCAAAGAATTGGTAAACATTAAACGACAGAATTCATATGAACAAAGGTAAAATATCAGTAGCAACAGTAAAAACATTACTTATAAGCATGGTAAGTACAAATGGTAGGGAAAAGCTGTTTCATGGTAGTGAAAGGAAACCGTGGACGGTTTTGGAACCAGATTAGCAACTCTCTGAGAGTTAGAGAAATTAGGACTTCATTCAGTGGACAACGGGAAGAAACTGAAGATTTCTAAGGATGGTGTCCTAACCTACACATGCGATACGGCCTAAGAACAGTGCAAGAGTGGCAATGAAAATAAAAATAAATAAAATAAATCAAGCAAAAGATGTTACTTTTCCTTACAAATAAAAATTTAGTAGCTTACTAATTTTTTTCTCTAATGATAAATGTTTAAAGAAGAAAATCTGGAAAATACAAAATAGTACAGAGAAAAAAACAAAAGCCACCTGTAACCCCACCTGTTACTACTGTTACTATCTTGACTGAATTCTCCCCAGCCTCACAAAAGACATTTCCAAGAGCTTGAAGACCGGCTAGCCAGGAGGCATTCAGGAAATACGTGAGGATGGATTGAGTTCAAAGTTCTGACACTGAGAAGAGAGTGTTGCTATTACAGTGACAGAGAAGTAACCAAACAAGAGACATGAGCTTAAGAAAGAAGAGGGCACTCGGCAGAGGCAGAGAGGGTTAAGGGGGACAGCACCAGGGCAAGCAGACCTTTGGTTCACCAGCCCTCAGTTCTGACAGCCAAATCCAAGAGGGCCAGAGTCTGGAGTGAGGGTGGTGGTGGTGGCCTGATGAGTTCGGCAGCAGCACAGTCCGTACTGTGGGGTGACTGAACAGAATGGCTCCAGCCAGCCTTGGATCTAGCCTGGCTTACCCTGCAGTGGGTGGTGCAAATGGTTAATGCACTTGGCTGCTACCTGAAAGGTTGGCAGTTTGAGTCCACCCAGAGGCACCTTGGAAGAAAAGCCTGGTGATCTACTTCCGAAAAAATCAGCCATTGAAAACCCTGTGGAGAGCAGCTCTACTCTGACACACACAGGGTTGCCACAAAATCGGAATTGACTCAACAGCAACTGGTACTCTGCAGCAGGAACCATCACTAAGTAGAAGCAGCTGTTGGTAATTTTGTGCTCTGACCCTAACCTTCAACCCAAGTCACAATACACACATATGCATATAGATATGTATATATGAGCGTGTGTGTGTCTGTGTGTGTGTGTGTTTCACAACCAGAACTGAAAAAGATAACTGAAACTTGACAAAAGAGAAAAGAACAATTAGAAAAAAATCTTCCATCCTTGCAAGTTGTTTTATAATTGGATTAAAAAAGACAACATGAAGCTAGATTATTTGTGGCCATCAATACTCATTGTATAAAAGTTAAAGTGTCTACATTCTGGAGTAGAAATATTAGTGCAACAACATGCAAAAAACAAGAGAGAGCGACAGTCTATGTGCGTTTTGGGAGGTTTGGGTATGAGGTCCAACCCAGTTAGCTCTACAGCTAGTTCTATATTACAACTCTCGGCCTTTGTTCACAGGATTAGAATGGATCCCTGTATTAGAAATATGGCTCTTAGCATTTTTAAAAACACAAGAACACTGTGAGTCCTGTGGTAATGCAAATATCTTACTCCTTCACTGTTGGTGGTATTACAAATGGAAACAGCCTTTGACAAAAAGCCATCTGGTAATATGTAACAAACCCTACAAAGATGCTTATATCCTCTAGTCTGAGAATTTATCCTAAGGAAAAAATTCAGTCAAAGAAAAGAGCTACATGCCTAAAGATGTTCATTGTAGCATTACTTATCTAATGGGAAGAACCCAAATGTCTATCAATGGAGTGCTCCGGGGTTTGGGAAGAAGAGGGTAGTCTGAGGCACCTAGCAGAGGAGAAGCAAAGGGGCAGGAGACAAAAGTGGAGGGGCAAGAGGGGTAGAGTGTGTTGAGCTAGTGATAAACAGTAGCAGAGACTACAAACCTCAGCCCCTGTTGTAAGGCTGTGGGAGGCCACTGTTCAGGGCTTTGAATGGTAGCGGAGTGTCAAGGTTACAAAAGGTAATATTTAAATAATGAAGGCTGTGTTAACTTTTTACCAACAACCATTGAAAAGGAGGCCATAATGATAGTTGGGGGAAAAACTAAGATATTCACCTACAAAGATCCCTTTCTCACTGACAAAGGACTTCTGTGGGTGGAGACTTATTTCTAGAACCACTGCAGACTCCTACCCTCCCAGCCCCTCACTAACTGTGGAGTCACTGCTGTGGAGGGCATTTCTTTTCCTTCTTCTGCAATGTCCTCTCTCCCAAAGCCCAGAGTCCCAGAAGCCACTGTTTACAGAAATTCAAATATCCACAATCCCTGAGCTGCCTGCCTACAGAAGAGCCTCCATGAACACGAGCTCATGTGAGAAACTGAAGTTCTGTGGAGTTTTTATTATTAACTTATAAAATGCAAAAGAATAAATATATTACTTAAAAGGATGAATAACTTACAAATTGGAAGCAGCTTCTGACACTCGGCTCAATGTTACTTCCTCCGAAGGATGCAACTTCACCCAACTGTCTTGGGATTTGGATCGAGTCATGCAGAAGGAGGCCCAGCCTGCGCTGGTCACAAAATCCTGTTGAACTTGCCACTTGCTTGAAAAGGTCTACAAAAGGAAGAAGAAAATTGCAACAATCAAAACGCAGCACCAAGTGAATGCTAGCAGAACCTAATGTCCACTGCAATTCCAGTACCAACTCCGGAGAGTAGCCGATATTCCCACAGAGAGGGGCTACTTCTAACTGATGCCAATCTAGACATTTATTATTTTTACGGACCATGTTAATCATCACTGTATAAAGGAAGCATTACAACTTTGATATAAACTACAGCCCCACAAGAAATGCAAGCTTACATACAGCGTTGACCCCAAATTTTTCCTAAGCCAGAACATGATCCTTTGGGAAATATTTCTTACATAGGATGTAACTACTACATAAACGTTTTGGCATTAAGCACCATAAAATTGGCCTAAAGCATGACCCCCTTTGGACATCAGAAATTTGAAAACATATCAAAATTGGGACTTGTTTCTGGAATCATAAGGTAATTTGAGCTTCTAGCTCATCTTGCATGTCTTCCCACAGGAAGTTGTACATATTTGCAATTAGATCACATCAGGTTGCACCATCATTGATTAAATATGTGCCTGTCGTTTTGACTGGAGAGTGAGATCTCCTTGAGGGCAAGGAACACATGCTGGTCAACTGTGTGCTAGCAGTGTGTAGAGCAGAATAGCAGTACCTGGCGGATACCGGGTGCCCAGTATGTATGGCTGAAAGAATGAATGAACCCACTAAACACTACTGACGTATGTGGTATTCTCAGAAATAAAATCATTTTAGCCACACCCTATGTGCAAATAAAAGTTTCTTAAATAAGTAAATCTGAGAAAACTTTTCCCACCTATAAGCAACTTTACATTCTAAGAAATTAAGTATTTTAATGAGATTTCTAAGATGGCAATCACAATACTGAGGTCACTAACACAGGCACAGCTTTTTACCACCTCTCCAACACATACCCACACACACCCACACCCACACCCACACCCACTTTTTCAAAGTTATGAATGAGTATTTTCAAATGCCTCAGTCTGAAGTTAATATTTCTGTTTCCCCAACTGCAAAACATGCCTCTTCTCAGCAGTTATTTGAAACACAGGCTGAAGTTCCCGTGATCATTCCATTTAGTATTATGATTATACCATTGATAAGGTTAGACTATAAGCTAACCAGTAATAACTAACTACAATATTGACAAGAAGAAAAACCACAGAAATTTAGAGGAGGAAAAAGCAATGGGGGAGGATAAGAAAGAGAAAAAAGAGGAGAAAGGTCCACGGAGATGTTCTATTTTATCTAAAATACACCTTTAAATAGTTTTTGGAAAATCTGTTCAGTTATTTTTATTTGGTTCTTAGGATGAGAAAACTCAAGTGGAAAGTACATGAAAGTTACAGCTAAAAGAGAGTGTGTCTGTTGTGGCTGACTCCTGGAGGGGCAGTGAGCATAGCACACAGAGTGGCTTTAGAGGAATTCAATCTCCTTTGTCTCCTGTCTGTCCTTAAGCTCAGCCCATCTCCTCATCCCTGTGTGGCCTGGCCTTAGGGGAAAAGAGAAAGACCAAGATAGGCTGGGTTTGTTCAGTATTCTTACCAAAAAGATTTCTTACAAGTACTTAAAGGGGAAAAACAAGTGTAGTCCTTCACAATGGGAATGGACAGTTGCTTAGTCACCTAGACCATCATCCCTCTCGCATTTGCTTTTCATTTGGATTTACAGTTTTTAAAACCCAATGGTGAATCAAAATGCAAATCTGTAAGGTGGTGTTTACCCTTTAAGAAATGGCAAGCTATCTGTCCCTCAAATAATAAAATGTTAGTCACATCATAGAATTCGATGTGTCAGTACAACTTATAGTAAGATGATTATAAAATAAACAACGTTTCTTGAACATGAATGCCAGACAGTATTCTTAAAATAAGAATCCAAAGATTAGGTAAGTGCACGGATTAAACCTTCACGTTTATTATTCTGACTTATACAAAGGGGTTAGGAAATCAGACTTTATCCTCTAGGAACATGTGTTTTATTCAGACACAGTCAATGTAATGTAAAATAATACCCGGACTGGAGAAGTTAATCCTCGTTCTCTATTTAAATACCTGCAATTTAACGTTTGACAAGGAACGACACAAACCACATTTTATGACACTCTAAAAGCAGTTCTACATCTTACATGAGGAACCTGCTGTCAAGGAAGAACAGTATGTCATTTCCCATCCAGAACTGGGGTAATTAGCCAACATTAATAAAAGAATACAGTGTTACTATATATGACTTACATCTGTACTTGTCTTCCAAATGTGCTTTACACAGAGAAATGATGCCGGTTTTAAAAGACAGGGCGCGGATCCTCCCCGTTCGCCCCCTATTAGGAATAATCAAACCAGAAAACAATTACTGACACTTTACTAGTGGACAAACACTTTTTAGTTAAGGAAAAAAAAAAACTTGGATGTGGAAACTCGCTTGACCATTGTTTTATTAAGATTGTTAAGAACTTTTCTGTGCTCATTATCTCTTTGGCTGATGACCTAGAATGTAATGGAAATTTGACCAATGCAATCTATGAATATTTACCAAGTTTTCAATTCCTCAAAGCCCTTACCTGAATTGCAAGAGTAGCTCTACATAAAACAGGGGAAATTATCCTCCTTTTCATCTAAGGAGGGCCACCTGGGTTTAAGTCAGTAAGTGGAAGAATTATCACCATGCACTAAGCTATTTTGGTTAGTGAAGCAAATGACCTACTTTGGTTATTGAAGAAAAAAAACCTCAAAAAACTACCAATAACTAACTGCTCCGCTCTCTTCAATACTTCCTCATATTTTCATCAGACTGACCATTATTGAGATGAAAATTAATCACTTCAGGCCACATGACACATTATATAAAATATAAGTGCTTATCTCTGTCAATGATACTCTATTAGAAAGCATTCAAATATATGCTCTAAAAGAACAATTTTAAAATAACCTACAGCTATATCATTGTTTTCATATATATATATATATATATATATATATATACCTTTTCACTTTACACATAGAAAGCTGAAATAAAGCATTTTGCACAGCAACTTTATCAACGAGCCCATTTTATCTAGGGGAAAAAATTAAAAAATAAGGATTAAAAATTTTTTCATTTTGTAGAAAATGTCTTTTAATGATTTTCAGCTTCTTATTTTGTTACAGGAAGCAACTGGACCTTGTTGTTGTTATGTACCATTGAGTTGGTTCCAACTCATAGTGACCCTATAGGACAGAGTAGAAGTGCCCTCATAGGGTTTCCAAAGGGCAGCTCAGCTGGGGGATTCGAACTGCCAACCTTTGGGTTAGCAGTCAAGTTCTTAACCATTGTGCCACCAAGGCTCCAACTGGACCTTAGATATCGGTAAAAACAGATTTTAGAATAATTCTACCATCTAGCACTTCAAAATCACAAAGGATAGGCCCTAGTTGTGGTTATTTCTGATGAAGAAACAATATACTCAACTTTAAACTGATACAATTTATTAAATCCAACTGCCAAACAGAAATCCCTGATACAAATGCATTAGCAAAATTACTATCGTTGGAAAGTTTTATCTTTTTCCCTCTTAAAAAAAAGGCAAGCCAAACAAAATCTAACAAATAAACTTTATAGAGTAACTCAGGTCTTCAAAGAGTTAAACTTGCCCCCAAATAATTTTCAGGCAGGTAGAATGGAAGTTACATATTCAGAGTCCATTCAGATGTCATCTGCAAGCAAACGATGCCAAAATATATTTGAGGAAAGACCTGAATATGAACCCTTCTCAAAGCAAATTTAAATGTAATCCACAATTAAAATCCAACACATTCAAGGGCTTGGTAGATAATTATCATGGATTCGCTAGCCAGGTGGTTCTGGAATTTAAAAAGCAATACCTTATCAAAAGAACAAAGGAAAAAGGTATACATTTTAATCAAGGAGGTGGTAGAAGTCTACAATGAAGGCAAAAGGAAAAGCTGTTGGTATGAACTCATTTCAGAAAATCTTCCCAGATTTCAAGTTGGTGATATATTCTTATTGACGTGTGAAATGAGGCATGTAATAATTTTGAGGTCTAAGAATAAGTCCGTCAAAATAAGACCAATTCCTTCTGCTACCTTCCTCAATTGTCTTCATTAAGCTTAAAACAAAAATTAGAACAGGGGATCTCTTCTGTGAGCAATGCAAAGTTGGGGGTGGGGGGGTGGGGGACAATTACTCTCTAAGAGAAAGTGATGAATGGAAGTGCCAAACTGAAACTTCATAAAACCTTATTAAAAAAGAAACATCTCCGGTTTGAGGAGCTGAGTTTGCTGCATTAAGGTTTTGTCTTCATTGTGTTTGGCTTATCAATTCATAATCGCCTGCAAAATCCTCCTGAGTATCAGCTATGACTATTCTGATCTGGTGACAGGTGTGCCAGCATCTCCAGGAGCTAGGTAAGAGGAAGCGACACCCGAAGCCGATAACGGAATCCCAGACTATACAGGAGAGAAAGGGACAGAACCAATGACTGCACACTGATTAATTCTATTTGACAAATTAATATCTCACGGTTTTGTTTGTTTTCTAATCTGAGTGCAACCTACATTCTCTCTTACCTCCTAGCTTATAAAAATATTTTTCATTGCCAATAAACTCACAAATGATTTATCACAAGGACAGCACTAGGTCACACAGCTTCATGAAACTTTCATCTCCATGACCGTATCTCTAGACTGGGACCCTGTTGCAATATTAATTACACCATCACCATTCTGTAGGCTAAGCCTTCTGTCCTAGATCCCAACAAAAACTTGCTATACGTACGTATCATAAACATTCAGCAGCCAATTGAGACACATGTCTACGCAGAGAGGGACGTTGACCAGATTGTTGTGCTCTTGCTCCAGGCGATCATAAATAGTGGTCAAACAATTAATGATCTGTAGGATGTCCATGGGCTGGTCATTTTGCTTGAGGTTGTGCTGGTCCATGGCATCACATGCAGCTGACAGACTCAAGAGATCCACTGCAAAATCCACATAAAATCACAAAATCATGCCTGATTCCAAGGGAAAAAATCCTCCTTTCAATATCTTTCCTTTTCCTTCGAGAATCCTGGTAGGGTTGTCTCATACCCTATAGTAAACTCCAAACCCAAATCCTACCATCTTTTAAAGGTATTTTGCTTTCATCTCTCAGCTCTAGGTTTGACGAATTTGACCAGTATTCAGGATCTGAGGTTGTTCTCAAACCTCACTGGCATCAGGGGATGATGTGGGTCAAGCAACACTCCCTACCCCTGAAATACTGGGGAGTATTTGATAGTTAAGGGGCCTATTGTGTTCTACATGAACACAGCCATTTCTATCTGAATATGTAAAAATTGTTTTACTAGAGATTTTGAGAGACATCCTGGCAATACTTTCTTGTGTTAGTAGTAGAGACGGTCAGTCAGATCAATCTGTATGGTTAGGGTTCTGTACACTCTCTTTCCAGCTATGTATTTACAATCAGTAAGCGTTTTTCTCCTTGAAGTAGCACTCACCTCGGAATTTCTCTGCTACCTTGACATCAGGTGAAAAAGCAATCAACCTCTCTAAGATTTTCTATAGGCAAACTAAACTGCATAATCTATCTAGTTTTCAAATCTGAGGCTCATGTATTTCTCCTTTCACCTTCAAAGTGTATTTTACAATGTACTTTTCCAGCCCTCTAAGAACTTTATAAGGCTGGGGGGTGGGGGTAGGGATGGGATTCCCTTGTTCTTGAGGTAGTATTTAATCATTTGCTGAAAGACAAAAATTTAACAAACGTGAAACTTCAGCCTTGTCCAACATCAGCAAATAGCAAGTTATTCCCAAGTGTCATGAAGAGATGTTTTTCTCTAAAGCCAGTTTATTAGCCAAACTGGAAGTACAACAACATTGCTTTTATAACACCTTTTACACCTAAGCTCTGGTTTGAATTCTCAGTCCTTGGAGACAAGGAATCAATGGTAGGTAATTAAGTACATCTCTCAGGCATCTGGGGAAAGCGGGGGCAATACAATTATAAATGCAACTTGAGACACACACAGGTTATCCCAGTCAGTAAATGGCATTCTCAATAATAAACAGGTAAAAATTTAGGACTTTAATGTATTTTTCTAGTTATTTGTGGCTAGTTCGAATTAAATATTCAGAAAAAGAAAACAAAAATAGTGGTTAATACCTATGTAGTGCACGTTTTTCTTTTAGAAAAGGAAAATAGAAACCTTGGAAGTATGGAAGAGACCTGGTGACAGAAGCAGGAGCATTTCCTTTGTCTTTGATGCCAGTGAGTAAAAAGCTATGTGTTTCCATCCACCAATTTCCCTAAAATGTCCTGGACTAGATAGAGTGCCTGGCAGGGTCCCTCAGTAGTGCCAAGTTTGCTCTCAACTACTAACCTACAGGTTCACTATGAGTTGGAATCGACTCGATGGCAATGGGTTTTTTTTTTGTTTGTTTGTTTACTAACCTAAAGTTTGGCAGTTTGAACCTACCCAGTGGCACCGCGGAAGAAAGGCCTGGCAATTTGCCTCCGTAAAGATGACAGCCAAGAAAACCCTATGGAGCATTTCTACTCTGTAACATACAGGGTTGCCATGAGTATGGGTTTTCGTTTGGTTAAGAGTGCCTGGGTGGTGAAAATACTTAATGTGCTTAGCTGCTAACCGCAAGACTGGAGGTGTGAGTCCACCCAGATGGCCTTGAAAGGCCTGGCAATCTACTTCAGAAAAATCAACCACTGAAAAAACCCTATGGGGCATAGTTCTATTCTGACACACATGAGGTTGCCATGAGTTGGAGTCCACTCACTGGCAACTGGTTAGCACTCATCCAAGTAAAGACCCTTCTCCTTCTGATTAAAAATAATCTAAAGATAAGAAATGACCTCTCTTCACGAAGCCAGGAATGTGTTTGAAGTCGCAGAAAGGAAATAACTTGGAAGGCTGATTTCAGAAGTTAGGTACAAAAAGAATAAAAGAATAAAAAAATAATACAAGCAAGCAGGAAGGCGTGAGGAGGGGAAGACAGAGTATGAGAGACTGGAGGGAGGTACGGGGACAAAAGATGTAAACTTTCATTCTCTCTTCCATGTGCTTGACTTCCTCTGAGGTCAAATTTTCAAGTCTAGGTGAGAACATTCAGAAACACAGCACACAGTTTCCATGTGGGGAGAGAGGAATGGCTTTCTCCCAAACACCAATATTCCCAACGTGTTTCTTTATAAACTGAAAGAAGCTATGAGTGGTTTTCGGAGTCCTGGTGGCACAGTGGTTAAGAGCTTGGCTGCTAACCAGAAGGGTCAGCAGTTTGAATCCACCAGCCACTCCTTGGAAACCCTATGGGGCAGTTCTACTCTGTCCTATAGGCTCACTATGGGTCGGAATCGAATCCACGGCAATGGGTTTGTTTGTTCGTTTTTTATGAGTGGTTTGGAGTTTTTCTTTTTTTTTGGTTACTCTGCTTTAACCATTACAAACATTTTGCTTTATTCCCAAGGATATAATAACAAGTGAGAATTTTTAAACTCACTTTTGCATTAAGAGTCCAATCTACCCATGTAATGAGTAGAGGAACAAAGAGCAAAACTGCATGAATTCCATATTATCAGGCTTACTCTTATCTTTGTACAGGTGAATGGGTAGCACACAGAACAGAAAATTTGAAGTATAAATGGCTCCAGAGGGGAGTAAAGCAATTGCTCTAAAATAACAGGAGCGGAGGATGACATAGTTAGCAGAGAAATATAGTGCAGTGTGCTCTGCAAAAACCAGATGGGCTTAAACACAAGAACAATCCATCACAGAACATAGGAGAGCACATTTCCCAAAACAAACATATCTAACAGAATTCCTCTTTCACAGAACAATTTTTAAAAGACTTCTACTTAGGTATATATAGTACACACTGCGGACCTGAAAAGAGGTGAGAAAATGGATAGGGACAATTTAATTGCCACAGAGACAGAGGGCTTACTGTTCAAAATAAGCATCTTAAAGGATACATTGATTTTTTTTGATGAAACACTACACATAATGATTAGCTCTTTCTAGAAGCCTCGATAAGCAACCAGCAGACATAATTTTGTGAACCTATCACTTTACCTCAAGCTAGGAAATTCCATTGAAAAAAATATGTGTGTGCGTAGCCTTTATCATATTCACTAGGAAATATATTTTAAGGCTATATACAAGCCCAAGTGTGTTCTAATATACTCTCTTTCAACAAGTATTTTCACAGTAGAGGATGCTATAGGCTTTGAGGCCACTGAAGAAAAGGGTCCATTTGGTGGGGCCCTTCACGCATCAAGGCTGTGGGGGTGAGAGAGGGTGGGGACAGGCTCTCCAGGCTTGTCTTTGCCATTCTGGAAAAACTAAAAATAAGGGGGGTAGGTCTTAAGCACAAGGATCCCACTACTAGTTCCTGAGGCTCTGGCTGTGTGTGAGCATTCTCTCGCTACAGTCTAGGGCTCAAATGCTAACTCTATTACTTCCTTCGTATGCCACAAGTGAGGAGTTGAGACAGGTATTTTTTTAGTCTTTTATAGAATCACTGGACTTTTAGGGCTAGAAAGGACCTTTAGAATCATTCTGCAGTCAAGAACACTGAGACCAGAGATACAGAGTCCTGCTCTGGGTCTAACGGCAGGACACCCAGGTTTTCTGATTCATCATGGAGATGCATACTGAAAGGCAGAAAGGTAGGCGGGAGAAGGTGTCCTTACTGACTTCACAGAAAAGGGAAAATCATTCTGCATTCCCTACTTATGACAGTAAGGGGAGAAAAGAGAAGCACTGAAAAGTTGCTTCGTGGTGAAAACCAGGGGTATAGCAAGTTGCGAGCTCCCAGTTCAAGTGCCCAGAATTAGACTCTCCCCACCCGCCCGCCCCCCCCACGTCAAGATGAATAGACATTGATAGCGGCGACACATCAGCAGAAAAGCCTTCACCCTCTAGTCTGGCTGCCTCAGTCAGGCGCCTTTCGTATTTGTGGCACCTCAGAATGTCATTCCATGCCTCATCTGGTACCCCCTTGGACTTGCGCGTGGGAGCCACTGACCCCCTCTGCCCCACCCTCTTGCTATGCCACTGGTGAAAACAAGTCCCACGGTGCTCACACAACCCCAAGCTTATCTCGTGCATCAACCTGAACACTCTGTTTTGATAAATAAATAACCCTGTAAACTAATTAGCCCAGACAAAGAAAGCGGCTGATAGCGGAAGGACTGCTGTGCGTTTGCTGACTTGTCTTGCCCACGCAGCAGAAGGCACTTGTAGGTATAGGAGACTTTTGTTGATATCACATCATTTTACAGGCAGCTTGCACTTAAGGCCAAAGGGCTTTCTAAGCAAATCTGTGCACAGCAAGAAAGCCAATACACTTTGATGTAGTTATCTGTACTGTGAGGATTAATTCCTGAGGGCCTGGAGTTGGCATGAGATGTTTTGTTAAAACATTTATATGTCACAGCCCTGAAAGGAAGTGACTTATTGTGTTTATGCATAGCTATCAGTTACAGATTATCATCGTTGTTTATTGCTGATAGTGACACTGGTGATTTTTACCTGCTCTGGGTGAGACCTGTGGAGGAGACTAGGTTTGGGACTGTCTATGTAGGAAGAATATGCCTAGGTTACCAGCAGGATATATAGAGTCCCTGGCCAAGACTCTAATTTGTGTTCCCTGGTTCCAAGGTGTTTGTGCTCACATCAGTGGTTCTTGATTCAAGAAAGGAAGTCCAGCTTGGTGCGGGCCTTACAGAGGGAGGGCAATTGGAGCTTTTACCTGGCCTCTCCATATCTTATGTTATGAGGCAGCCTGTGGTGTGGTGCGTATTTAATACATTTGTAGGCACTGTCATTTGGATCCTGTGAGTCTTTATCAGCAATTGAACCTGTCTAACTGGCACCCTTAGTGCATTTAGTGTCAGAAGTGAGATTGTTTAGAAGACTCCCAACTCATTCTTAATTAAATACATGGCGGAGGCATTATTTAGAAAGAAAAACGATGATTCTGATAAAAGGGATGAAAACAAACCACTGATGCTGTTTCAAGCTACTCTTGGTTTGAAGTAGCACAGGCTTTGAAATTGGTTACTGATAATACACTTTTCCAGCGGAATCTGGAAATGATAGAACCTAAATCTCAGGAGCTGACAAAATGGATTAGAAAGGAACTGCAAACTGATGGTAAGTCTGCTAAAAATTTGATTCCTTGTCAGGGACGGGTTACCCAATAAGCAAGATACACACGGGCTTACTTATGCTTACTTACTAATCTGTAGTGCACAATTTCACATGGGTTTCACATCATCAAAGCAAGCCCGTGAGTAGTTTGCTTACTGGTTAATCCATCCCTGTTGGTTGTTGCTTTCAGTATTAGCAAAAGCTAAAGTAAGCTCAGTATCTCCTTCGATTGAGCTTCACTCTCTTGGTCAGGAAGTGCAGCTCCAACCAAAGAAACCTGGGCAACTATCGCTTTTGATAAATGGGCTACACCAGCGAGACCAATTACAAAGACTTTTCAAGTGGGGAACTTACATACATGTGTTCCCTACTTCACCACAATTTTCTTTTTCAAAACCAGACCTGGTAGTCCCTGGAATGGGGCTATGAATCAAGAGTCTCAAAGGCTGGTAATATTCTAAAAACAAGACACTATGCCTATTAGCTTCAATTCAACTGCAAGAATTCCAAAGGGATTGATGGAATAGATGACCCCTGGCCCATACTTTGCCTAACTGGGGCTGACTGTCACAAATGTTTTGTTGCCTAGTGGATAGGATAGTTCTATTTCTCTGTACTGATCCGATCTGACTTTTTATTACTGGGGAGAGACTGAAGGGAAAGCCCTAGTGTATTTCATTTTATTACCAGCTAAATATGGACTAGCCAATGGCTGAACCCAAGGAAGTTACTTTGGGGAGGGGGAGGGGTTGATTAAAAAGGATGATAAAGGAAGAGAGGTGAGATTGTTGCCAAGGGGAAGGAAGCCGCCACCCAAGGTGTTACAAAAGGGAAAAAGGGAAAGTCTAACATAATGCTGCTCCCTAGAGAGAAGCTTTAAATAAGAGAATATGCTCCCTTCTCCTTGACTCAAGATGCGCCTGAGGGCAAAGGATTCTGTCTGCCAAAACCTCCTCTTTTGAAGAGCCAAGAAGTGAGTAGGATGACCAGCCAACCTACAAGTCACACTGGATGATGAGAGGGGAGTTCTGACTGTTGTCATTAGGTGCCGTCAAGTCATTTTTGACACATAGCGACTTCATGGAAACCCTGGTGGTGTAGTGGTTAAAGAGTTTGGCTGCTAACTGAAAGGTCAGCAGTTTGAATCCATCGGGCACTCCTTGGAAACCCTACGGGGCAGTTCTACCCTGTTCTATAGGGTCGCCGTGAGTTGGAGTCGACTCGACGGCAATGGGTTTGGTTTTGGTTTAGCGACTTCATATGACAGTAAAACTGCCCCATAGGGTTTTCTAGGCTGTAATCTTTATGGGGGTGGACTGCCAGGTCTTCCTCCCGCAGAGCCACTGGGTGGGTTTAAACCACCAACCTTTCAGTTAGCAGCCAAGCACTTAATTGTTGTGCCACCAGGGCTATGACTACATGGAACAATATTAATGTGGCTATGGCTTCTACTTTTTGTTTCTTAGGATACATCTTTTATCAAGGGCCTGTGTTGGGAAGCACCCTGTGGGAATATTTACCAAGTCAATTCTGGAGAACACTTATTTATAATAATCTGAACATTGTGCAGTCATTCATTGTGATGATGCAAGTTTAAGAAAGGTTTTGGGTAGATTGTAGGTTATACACTGTATGTCTCATCTGCCATAATATTGTATATAAAAAATAGCTATTTGCTCTGTTACCGTGTGTGGAAAGCCATAAGGTGGTAGAGGGACAAATGGGACAATTGGATCATTGAAGAAACATTTAAGTTAAAAATTTGGTTGGCTTACTTTCCTGAGACTGAAAATCCAGAAAATCCGATACAGATGGTTACGGAAATTTCTGTGGCACACCCAAACCAAAGTCCATTTAGGAGTGACTGCTATTCATATAAGGAGCCCTGTTGGTGCAATGGTTAAGTGCTTGTCTGCTAACTGAAAAGGTCAGTGGTTGGAACCCACCAGCCATTCTGCAGGAGAAAGATGTGGCAATCTGCTTCCGTAAAAATTTACAGCCTTGGAAACCCTATGGGGCAGTTCTACTCTGTCCCCATAGGGTTGCTATGAGTTGGAATCGACTTGATGGCAATGAGTTGCTACTATTCATATGATCTCACCCTGGGCAACTCAAAACATTTTTCATCTCAAATTTATTTTTTAATTATATTAAAGACACTAGTACTCAATGGCAACAGCACTGGGCCACTTGAAATAAATGGGCCTTAGGAAAACTAGGAGCTGGGCTAGGAATATCTGGTTAGGTAGAATTTGCTTTTAATGAGAAAATATAAACTGATGGAAAAAACCTCCTAGCGTAAACAGAGTGCTTCAAAGACATCCAATTTCAGGAGGAAGGATGAGGATGGCAAGCTGCGGAGAATAGAACCTATGAGGGGCTCTTTAACAGCATCAGCACCACGACTGAGGGTCAGTCATTCTTTCCCTAGTGTGTAACTTGTATTGAACAAATTCTAAACAGGCCTACAGTGCTTCCCCTGGGGATAGACAGTCCCTGTGCAGGACCCCTGTCTTTGGAAATCTGTATCTGTCAAACCATGTATGCTGAGAAAATGAACTTGGCTGTGTCCTCAAAACATTCTGAATTCTGCAATAATAGAGGCATGACCTCTAACCTATGTGAAAAATAATACATGGTATATGGGAAAAGTAGATTTTGGCGGGGAGGTGAGGGACAAAATAATTATACTGGCCTCTCCTGACCCCTTGCTGTGGCTCTGATCCATATTCTGACTTCATTGCTGTTGCCTTATTGTAGCCTTTTCCTGCAATGAACTGTAGATTTGTAAGCCTTGTTATTGTGGGTCCTGTAAGTCTTATTTAGCGACTAGACTCTGTCTCATGTCACCCTTAGTGCACTATCAAAAGGTGAGGTGCTTTGACTGAGAAGGGAGCACATTTTTCACCTGGTTTGTCATGGTGAGGGTGAGTCCAGAAGCTGTGACTTTATTCAGATGACTCCAGGCTGTACAAAATCTCTATATGTGTTATCTAGTTGCTGAACAGAGGCAAATTGTTCCCTATTTCTTGTTGTTTGCAGAGTATTTGTCACATTTATCAACTGCAGTATATTTAGCCCTCTGGTTTGGGCTCTCTCCGAGACACTCTACACTAATAAATGAAATACACTTGCTTTGTTAAGTGCATTTTTATTTCTGCTCTTAGAAGTTGGCTATATTTTTAATTGTAGAAGCCACACACCTATGGGATGTCATCAAAACTACAGAAGGAGAAGAAAAAGCTTATCTTCTTTATATCTGTAAATGGAGTATCAGCCACGTGAACCAGCTTATAACTCCTTATTACCAAGATTCTCTCTTTGTCTCTGCTTTTCTATCCAGTTTAAATTTCATTCACATTGAGTTGAAAGGCAGTATGAAGTCAGGCAACATTAAACCGATTTCAAACTGGGGACATTACAGGCCAATGGTGATGCTCTCAACTTAAATAGCGGATTCTCTATAGTGGATAAAATTGTGTTATTCTGTTTTCTGTAATATTGAAGCTTTGAAAGTGAAGTGAAAAATAAGATCAAGTGCTTAATAGAGGTGGTGCTGCATATTTTCTACCGCATCTGTAATTCAAGCTCTTCACTGGCATCAGGAAATCGTTGAGATAACATCAGTAATTTTCATTAAAGTAAGAGTTCGTAGAAGTGGCCTTCAATAGAAAAAGCTAGCCAGGGCAAGTTTTATTTGCCTGTACCACAGACAATAGCTCTTTATCATGGCTTTGCAGGCACGGAAATGATGAAAGGCCAGAAGATACACGTAAGCAAATATAAATTTAAGAGGAAATTCTTAAATTGAGCAGTTAGAAAGTAATGTGACCACACAGCTTCAATAATAAAAGGACTGGTGAACTATTTATTCTATGTTCATACAATGCATGGACCCTCCCAGCATTCTTGAAAATCCAGTACTTAATGTAGATAAACACACCCTAATTTTGCTATAACCTGAATATTTTAAAAATATTTTTTAAATATGAGAAAAGGCATGCTCAGAAAGGAAATGCTGAGAATTTAAAATCTGTTTAAAAGTGAAAATTTAAAGAAATCGTTCTACATTCAGAGCGTAACTTTATTCCAAGGCTGTAAGTTCAAATAGCTAATATTTTTATAATATAAAATCCCCCCACGTTCCCAATGTTCATCTGAAATTTTAACAGAAAGTGAAGTGATAGACAATAAGACACATATGTGAATAGAATTATTTTTTTAACAGGAGAATCAAATAATGTCTAAATCCAGAATCGAGAGGAACCTTATGCAAAGGGACAGTCATTATAATGTTTTCCATCTAGTCTATTTCTGGGCTTTTTCATAGTATAACCAGGAACACCTGATTATCTTTTCTGAACTATTAGGGTCTCACAGGAATATTTTATAGCATTTTACAATAACCAGTTCATAATTACCCCTTAATCAAAGGAAAGCAGTACATACAAGATGGGGCAGGGCCAGGAGAACAAGAGGTAGATTTTCTCTATCCCCCAACCTCCGCTATACCCCAAACTGCCTCCTTCCAGCTATGGTACATCAAAAGGTCCCTAAGGAACTCCTAAGCATGGAGAGCTTTCAAAACCACTTAAACTTTGCAGCTATGTAGCTGAAAATGATAGCTTCAGGACTATATGCTATGAGGAATGGAGGCCTGAAATGTACTTTCATTCATGCATCCACTCCACGAGAACATATTGAACCCTGCTCTGTGCCAGGCTCTTTGCTAAGCGTTGGGGGTACCAAAATGAAGAGGAAAGGCCTACCTCTCCTTTCAAAGAATCCCACTTCCAGGACCTTTCTTCTCCATCACTGTGTAAGTACTGCAGCAACCTTTTTCAACAACCTTATTGCTAGCCTCCACAGACCCCCTGATCAGACTCCATTTCTGAAGACTTGGCAGCCAGAGCTCATGGTCCTTTTCTCTTCCCCAATTCTGGCCCTCATTCTGGATGACTTCAACATTGACATGGACAACTCATGTATCACTCCAGCCTCTCAAATCCTTAACTTCCTCTTTCATTCTCCATGGAAATTCGTATCTCCTCCATCTCTGTCAAACACTCAAATGGTCATACACTAGACCTAATCACTTTGAACTGTTGTACTCTTGAAATAAAGTTCACCTATGCTACTCTCTGACCACAATCTTCTGGCCTTCCAGTTACTCCATTCTCTCTCTTCATCTACCTCCCTGAACAGCTAGCCTCTTGATCCCACCACCTCTTATTAATTATCAACTTCCATCTGAATTCATTCATACCTTCCCCTACCTAACAGAGACTTGATACGATATTCCAACCACTCACTTGTCCAAATCCTCAGTTCTCTTGCCCAGGTGTCCTTAGTTCTCACCACCTGGCAAATGCCCCACCCTGGGGCAGAACCAGCCACCTCTTGACTGCTCAGTACACCTGGAGAAATACTGCACCTCTGCCGACTGGCACTGCTATAAAAGACTCATTCAGGCTCCATATTGCTGTTTCTCAACCTCAGCTTTATCACCTTCCACCCTTAATTCCAGCACAGGAACTCTCCTCCAACTTCACGCAGAAAATGGAAGCCTTGGGCATCCTTCACCTTCCTGCCACGGGTGTCTGAGGTTACCTGGACCTGCACAGATCCTTTACTCTGCCCAACCCATGACAGTGGAAGAGAGGCGTCCCTTCCTCTTCTTGGCCTCTGGATCACCTGCCCACTTTTTTATTATCTCCTTGTGAGCCAATAATTTCAATCTCACCCTCTCTTATTCTCATAGTCATTTAAATACACTCACAAGTCTCTCTGTGTATACATATGTATACCCTGTTAACTCCTCAGCTCCCTCCAGCTGGCTGCCATCTCTCTTCATTCCCCTTCACAATTAAATTTCTGCAAGAATTGTCCATACTGACTGTCTCTACCTCCCCACTTTTGATTCACTTTTAAACCAGCTGCACCACCTCCACCATATCTAAAATCTCACCAAAGTTACAAAGGACCTCCTTGTTGCTAAATCCAATGGGCACTTTCTCCAGCTTTCTCCTGACCTTCCAGCAACATCTGACCCTAACAGAAGATCCCTCCCTCTTTCTCCCCCTGCAGCATATGGCACACAATAACTTCTCCGGATTTTCCTTCTCCTCCTCGGGCCATTTCTTTGCGGTCCCCTTTGGACGTGGCTCTTCCTCTGTCCTAAATCGTTCTTTTTTCATTTTATACTCTCCCTGAGCCATCTCCTCTTCTCCATGGCTCCAAGCAGCATCTGTATGCTGGTGATTCCTAAATATTGTTTGTATCTTTCTCCTGAGCACCACAGCTTTATGTCCAATTCTACTGGGCAAGTCCACTGTTCACCTGGTAGTCCAAGCCAAGCATCTGAGTATTTTCCTTGATCCCCCCTCACCCGCCACATCAAAGTAAGGCCTGTTGGTTCCAACTCCTAAGTATTTCTCAGCTCTCTCTGTTTATTTCCATTCCTACTTTGCTGGTCCAGGCCACCATGTTGCTGGTTTAGATTATTACAACAACTCACCAGGCCTCACAACACCCCCAAGTCCAGAATAATCTTTCTAAATGAAATTCGGACCATGTCATCCCCTTGCCTAAAACCCTTCAATGGCTCCCCGGTGGCCTCTAAATTCTTCAACTTGGATTTAAAAAACCTTTTACAGTCTGCCTCCTGCTTTTCTCTCCAGCCTAACATTGTACCATAGCGCCTCCCTGGAATTCTGGGCTTCAGCCATGCTCAAGTACTTTCAGGTCCTGAATGCACCATGCTTTCTCTGGCCTCCAGGCTGCCACACATATTGTTCCTTTTGACTAGAATCCTCTTCCTAGAGCGAGCTCTACTTACCCTTTTGGACTCATCTTTCTTAGAAATCACTTCTTCAAGCAAATCTCTGAAACCACTGCCCTCCTCCCCAACTTACTGTTCTCATAGTACCCCATTCCTCTACTGTCACATGACTAAATATATGACATTGGAATGGTCTGTTCACTTTTCCTCAGGGTGCTCATAAAGCCTGGAAACAGAGATAATATTATTTTATGTTTTTACAGATTGTAGATGGCCTTGATGACACTATGCACAATTGCCTATGTTTCTAGACTTTATGGACACCCTGTATGTCCCTCATTAGACTATAATTTCCATCGGGATAGGGAATGTACCTGTCAGCTTCATGGTCATATCATCAATACACATAGGAACTTAAACAA